>OX387287.1:11097468-12557468 GCA_947562105.1 Shargacucullia verbasci | reverse complement strand
TCATCATCATCATCATCAGCCAGAAAACGTCCACTGCTGAACGAAGGCCTCCCCCAAGGGGGGGAGGGGTTACCATAATACCCACGCTTGGCAGGCGGCTTGGGGATCGCAGTGGTTCACCGATTAGTGAGAGGACGCTGCTGCCCGTCCGCAGGTGTCTGGCCGCAGTTTTAAGACGTACCCGGGTCTCCATTGAAAATACGCTGACCGATTTCTTTCTACTAGACCATGAACAATTCCCAAGTGGCAGAATGAGTATATTAATACTCTAACCATCGACGGAAAATATTAACACCGCCATTCACGACGTCAGGTCCTCAGAATTGTATAACCCCATCTTTTAACAAAAACTTGAAACTAATTTATGTCCTGATGACGTCGAGATGGTGGTTGTCTCTGTACTACCGATAGGTGGATAAACAGAGGCTATTTAACTATTCTAAGTAGGCACCGCAACTTCCACCCAACTTAATCACCAGACCCGATCCGAAATAACCGATTACATCAAGATTAAACTCAGGTACCATCGGATTACAATAATTTACGATTACGTCCTTAGTCCGGGCCTCAGATAGTGAGGGGACATAAATTATTCCGAACTTAAAGTTCGTATCCGACTATTATTTATTTAAGGCCCAACTGTGGATAGTTCGGAGCAAGTTTCGTCACTTCCGTTCACCTGGGAGATGTAGTTGTAATTTTCTTGTTGTGACTCTTCTTATTTCGTTGCGGATAAATTCAACTTGAATTGACTTGTTGAAGTTTGTGGATTTATTGCGGGAAAGTTTATTTACTGTCTTTTAACTTTATTGTACTCTTGGATTATGAATATTGTAACACTTAAATCTGTAACCATTTCTTTTTATTATTGACTAGCTGTGCCCGCGACTTCGTTCGCGTGGATGTCGGAACTTAACAATGTATTTTTTAGTGAAACCAAATGCACTTAACCCAATTTTTTTCTAAAATAAAAGATTTTTTCTAAAATAAAAGTAGCCTAAGTTACTCCTTATTACATCAGCTACCTGCCAATAAAAATCTCGTCAAAATCGGTCCAATCATTTCAGAGATTAGCCTATACAAACAGACAGAAAGACAAAAATTGTAAAAAATGTTATTTTGGTGTATGTACCGTATATATATTCATATGCATGTAGTTAAAAACGGTTATTTCAATATTACAAACAGACACTCCAATTTTATTTATATGTATAGATAAGATTTTTTATTATGCAATATTTTATTCCTAATGCCAAAAGCCAAATATTTTCATTTGCTGTCTTTTCGAGCAAAGACAAGTATTAGGGTTTAAAATAGTAAACTAACTCAGTGCCACATAATCATAATAGAAACACAATTTTTCATGAACAAATAAACTTTTATTTGTAAAAGATAAACGTTTTCCATATCCTAATAAATTATAAAACAACACCAAGATATAACGACAAAGCAGCAAAATACTATACAAATATTTTCGTTTCTCCTAACCGAAGTTGGCAGAACCCTCACCTGGCGTTCCTATCAAAACGCGAGCGTTTCCAGAATCAATCGAGAGAGAAAAAAGCTCTCCGATAATATAATGGAATCGAATTATCACTGAGATGAAGACGAGACTGCAGGGCTGTCTAAACAGAGGTATTCCACAAAAATTTTTGTTCAATTCCATTTCGGATTAGTGGTATATTTTTCTAGCTGCGGATATTCGGAACAGCACTAGCATCGTAGAGAGATATTGGATTATTAATATGGTGGGTTTCCGTTCCGTTTAGGTTTTGGTTTAGGTGATTAAATAATGGAAATGTAAGGTAATACCTGAGCATTCTCTTGTAGCAGAACATGGAGCTATCGACGTTGTTTAACTTTTTGACGGTTTCAATATCGAATAGAACCTTAAAAAAGAAATTACGCCAACGTTTTGGCGTAAATATTTCGTCCATAATTCTAGCGAAAACTTAAGGTTAATATTCTTTAAACATTACCAAACAACTAACTGGGGAGGGCCAGTGTGCGGAACAATGAGAAAATCAAATAATTATTTGTTGATTCGTTGGAATGGTTTTGTTTGATCTAATACTCATGTATATTATATGTGTGAGCTTATAGTTGTAATGGAACATTCGAGGTTTAACTAGAATGCTCATTACGTATGTAAGCTCAGGTCTACCACGACTGATACGTACATGAGAAAACAGACTAACTGCATGAGTAAAATTATTAATTATAATCCCTTATATTATTCATGCAGGAATTCGTCAAAAATTATCTCAAAATATATTTATCCTTCAATTGTTTTTATTGGCAGCCCTACACAAAGGGGGGATGAGAGACAGGGCGAAAGTCTGTAATTCCATTGTGTTCGATAACAATCGCGAGTATCGAATTGTGTGTTTGTTCGCCCCCTTCCCGGTGCTATAACGAAGATTGTTATAGAACTTTCCTGACCAGCAACAGGTTTTAGTGATGATGTTATTAATTCTTATTGACGGTTATCTCCGTTTGATCTGTTTGTGCTTGTGTCAGATGTGGTACGGGCGTGATGGCTCGTGTTATATGGTACAGGTTGATACGTAAACTAAGTGTGAGAAAAATATTGTGAGATTTCATTATTATTATATAAGTAATTTTGTTCTGTTTACCGAATAGTTACGTAATTTGGCAATGAGCTTACACGTGTATAAGATTAAATGATTAAAATATAATGCGTAAGTACGCAGTGATTGGTAACAATGTGACCATAATTTATGTTCATCAAATTATCATTTCAATTGCATTGAATTATATTATTTTTTTTAGAAACATATATTTGGATAACAGAAATGTACACGTGGTAGAATACCAATGCGTATATGACTACATAATCATATGTATATTCCGGAAAACAGTAAAAAATATTAAAATGTCTGAATATATTTTTTGTGATGTATCATAAACGCATTCGTTTTTCTGATAAGGCAAAGCGCATACTTTGATTTAACAGGCAACTTTGTGTGGTTACAAATGTTCATAATTATACAATATTATCTACAAAACATAACATATTATATTAAGTTATGCGCCAAGCCGAAAAGGTGAACATATAAAAATTATAACATATAAAACGCACTTACCCCGCTCAATGTTTTGATATTGTGCAAAGCGTCTTGGGCTTTCAACGCCGCTTTGCGAGTGAAAAACGTCACAAAACAGCACCCTGCAACAGAAGCGCACACGTACATAACATAACATTCACATGACATACATACATGGGGGATCGCCTACAACATTCCTTACATCAGACAAACTATACACAAAAACATACCACGGAAAACAGTACATCTGCCACGAATTGTTAAAGTTAAATCAAACATTGTTTTTTTTTTCACCAAAAGTCCAATATATACTTAGACAGTATAAAAAAAATATCTTTGACACACAAAAATATTTGTAATTTTATTTATGGCGTCGCAACTGACTTAAAAAGCCTAGTGTATTTACAAAGCGGTGGTAAGGTGACGTAGCGATTACTACTCGCAACATGGCAAAAAGTAAAGCGCCATCTATCGGAGAGAAGCTACAACAACAAACCCTGAAACGCACTATGAGAGTTTACAACGATTCTAACACATATACGAATGTCCGACATCAACCGTTGGGCTTCGGCCCGCCAGGCTAACCACCTTGCCTGGTCGGAGGATCCTCTCTTTTCAATGGAGGAAAACTCTATACCTCGTTCTCCCATAACACCATTGCATTACTTCTAAGTACGTTATGTGTAATAGTATTTACCGTGGTAGGCATCGATGACAGAAGATACTTAATTTGTCTGAAATAGGGTGTTAAACATAAACACATTCTAAATCAGTAAAGCTCTAAAACGCAAGCTCAACAAACAAAATCTAGATTATTTATAATACACTAGGAAATTCACAACACAGTTAACATCATTGAGTATAAGTACATTGTATTTTATATAATTTAATTGTGTGTTTTAAAAAGTCTACATCCTGTAAATAATTCTAACCCACAATGTTCCATATTTGTCAAACTGTCTTATATTATCATAAAGCCAGTTTAAGCTACTTACAAAGGACATCTATAATAAGTTCCGTATCTTATTAAACAATTTCATGATCTTAAATCCTCTTGGCCGTAAAAAGCTCTTTTCAAAGACAGTAATTTATTCAACTTTCGGTAATTTAATATCGAGTTAAATTATAGCGTAGTCCCTACAAAATTAAACATTTACGCAATAATATATTTATAGACATTATAATTGCTTTAGGCTTGATTGTAAAGGCTGTCAAAGTTTCTTGCTTGTATTATGACAATTTAATTTAGCCTTTTATTTTAATCCCAATTTTCCCAACTGAGTCATAATATTGGAAATCCTAGTTACGATATTCGACAAGAATTTGTCAAATATTGTATCAGTCGTCATCTAAAGCTGGTTTAAAATCACAATATTTAGTCCAACAGTTCATTTGTAAAACAAACTATACGTCTAGCCGACCTAAACCAAATACAGGCTAACAACAATCAGTTTAACAATAATCGAGTGTATACTGCACAATTCTAATTCTGTGGAATGATCGACAGCCCATTTACGTACGCCAGACGAGTCTAACACGGGGATGGCGTGCCTTTGCTAACGAGTTCGCGTTATAACCTGTTAATTGTGACACGAACACTATTAACTATTTACATATTGTATACGAAGCAGTTCAGAATATAATAAAAGTAGTAATTAAAGAAAAATAAAATCTATTTAGAGTATAACACGAGTAAAATTTTAATTATAACAACAAAAAGTTTTGATGACTGTTTAATTTATGATGGAGTGTGTTTTTAATACTGTAATCTTTTGAATTTTTAATGTGAAAATTCAGTTCTGTTTATTGAATCATGCGCCTACTAGGCGCAATTCTTGTATAAGTACTTCTTTGTTATGCGTGTGCTTGCCAATATTTTCTTACAAAACCCGACTGTTACCAATTTATTATTCAAAACACAAAAGAACACAACAATAAAATAATGATAAAGTTGAACAATTAAATTATAAAATCTTCCAATAAAATTATAATTGCAAACAGGAGGTTCACTACTACACTAAACAATATAAAAAACGACATTAATTACGTGATGTCGTTAAAAATAAAACAAGAGAAAACATCAAAAAATATTAAGGATTTTTAAAAAAACAACCTACGCCTCCGCTTCAATGCAAACCTTGTCCGTGGAACCTAACAAAAGAAGGGACAACGTTCAAATGAAAAGGGGGGTTTTTCACACAAAAGACTTTAATAATGGAACAAACAAAAATGTCAACATGTATTATAATGTGCACGGAGACCTGACCCTATTGTTGGTTGGCAAAACAATGATACGTGAAAACGGGACAACATGCTTAAAACACGTATTGGAGCGTGAATACATTTTTATTATTCATTTTTATTTGTTTTACATTTTCATGAGTGTATTTAGGGATGAAAGGTACTTATCGTTTGAAAATAATGTGAATTTATAATGTTGGTGTGAAGCCGATATCAATTTTGAAGGCTTTCATAACTTTTGTTGGGATATAGAAAAGCTTACAGAAGCCATAGGGATTGATTTATTGTTATTTAAATTTAGTATTTTTAATACGGATAATAGCGAGATGGATTATAAAAAGTTAAGTAATTTTAACCTTTGTGGGTAACCGGTCAAATGTCCAAAACGCAGCGATAAAACATATTACATACATTTTTGGTAATATATTTTGGCTTTTCATCGTAACAATGATTATATCACTCATATTCTTTTGGATGTTGATATCAAAATATCTTCTGCGTTCAGTCTTCCTTTTTGTTGAATGCAAAGTGTCGACAAATCTCAAATTACTTTATGAAGATCGACAGTTACAAAGTTTGATAATTACGAAAGTACAAAGGGAAAGTTTTGGATTTAAAATACGGACAATTTCGAACAAAAGTTTAGAATTTAAAATAGTTGAAAATTTTATAGCAGTTTTAACTGATAATTTGAATATTCACCGCGGATCAGAAAGGATGGATATAATAAGTTAAATTTAGACATCACGAAGTACTATATTTTTATAACAAGAAGAAGATTTTTTTTTAAAGATATCTTTCTTCTTCTATCCAAGTTTCTGATCAGTTCTAAAATTAACAATTTTTAATTTAGAATCCTCAAGATTTCTACTTAAATCGGATTTATCGAATATTATGTTGGAAATTTCGTTTTGATGTGTATTTATATCATCGAAATCGTCACGTGTGCTCATTTTTGCATTTATCTGTAAATTACTTCAATGAGACGAAAATAAAATAAAAAATTGTTGTCATTTTGAGGCTGACAAATGTATCTATTATATTTAGTAATAATATTATGTAGTAATATACTTATGGTTAGTTATAACGTTTAAAAAATTAAAAAAAAAACCAGTATCTCGTGGAAGAAACATAAAATTTTTGTGACCTTATGTGGAATTCCAAAAAAAAAAAAAAAAAGGATACTATACAGTTTCGGACTATTTAGATGACAAAAACGCTTGGGATTGAGCCGCTCTTTAGCCTTTCCTTTTTTTTTTTATATACAAATTTTGCCATTAATTATTATATTATTTACTTCATTATTTTGTTATTGTAATGTCGTTTAAATTGAAATTATTTCTTATATATAACCGCTATACATTGTAAATGTGAGTGAGATCTAGGCTGAGCGCTCTTCATTTCATTAATTCTCACGATAACTGATGCATGCTTGCACTCTGTTGCGACAGGTTAGCTCAAATAGTTATGGCACTTTCTTCAAAAGGCTATTCCACCCTATATTTGTCTCACATAAACCTTTACATCAATACAATCTGTCTGGACTTTAAAATAGACTTTGACCCCTGAGTTTGTTTCGGCGTTTCTTCTCAGGGATAGTCATAGGAAATGCCGACGCCATCTAGTTTAAAAAAGACGTGTAAAAGTGATTGAAAAATCCTAATTGCAAAATAAATAATTTCATTTCATTTCATTTCATTTCATTTCATTTCATTTCATTTCATTTCATTTCCAAAAATAATACTTATTACACCCCTTAATAATTATAATTTAATGGCCATTTTTGATTAAATCTGTTAGGATATTTCATGAAATTTATTGTGTAAATTGAAATAATAATATTGAGATCAGTACAAAATCAGCGGAAACCAGTTTAAAATTATCCATCAATGAAAATGCTTGGGTTTCAAAATTTCTTTCATGTCATTTTGCTCGGTAACGAAATTCTTGTTTTGTGGACGTGAAAATTAAAGTTCATTTTAACATTTGTTAGAAATCAATTAAGGATAAGATAACTTTATTTCTTTTAAGAATGATGCTACTGAAACCTATTTCCGAGATTTTCTTATTTATTACATTGATACCTTTCCTCAGGCGAATTGTCTTCAAGATGACTTGACTATTGTTTTTCCAGACATAGATTACATTAAGGCCCAATAGCAGTACATGTAACATTGAACAAACCTTTGCTGGCTCCAGTAATCTTGTCCCGCAGCACGTTGATCTGGTGTACCCTGCCGAACTCCTCGAACATCAGGCGGAGGTCGTTCTCGTCCATGCTTCGTGGCACCTGGCCGACGAACATCTGGAATGGCGGCACGTCACGACGTATTAGCAATAGGGTATTAATAGTAATGTGTCATGATCGGTTTAATGATTTATACTGTATTTAGTTCCATTTGGAATAGTTTATATTGGTTTACGTAAAACCAATTCATTTAGATTTTCGGTTGATTTTAAGTTGCCTTACCGTTCTCTTATGAAATACAATAAATATATAAAATACTAGAACTGCAAAGTTGTTTCATTCTCAGATGCCGAGAGCGTCTAACAAAAATTTCAGATAACTTAATAAGTTATTACTTATTAAGTAATAACTTATTAAGTTAGGCAATAGACACTAAATTCGTTGACATGACGACAGAAACATAAGCTATCAATCATCATGCATCCACGATAATTGCAATAACAAGATAAATTTCAAATTAATGGGAACAATTAATAAGTCATGGTTGGCAAACTCGGTGCATAAAAGCAATCATGAGGACGTAATTGGGAGCGGGGCGGTGCTGCCACCTAGGGTCTGTCCGCCAACCGCGCGGAACATTTTTAATTACGTCGGCGCATCACTTCATTTGCGAATTTCAAACTTTATTTTCTTTGAAGCGAACGAATTAAACGCGACTCAAGTAGGAGTGCGTTTTGTTCTGTTCTATTCTGACAAGGAAGGTTTTTAATGTTGGTTGTTCTTGACGTATTTGAAATTGTGTTAAAATTTTAAATGTTGGCTTTTGAAACTGAATTGTCGTATCTGTAAACACACCTGAATTACACAGGAATTATTCTTAGTGTGGGGCAACGTTCGAAAAAGACCATTCATATAAATGCCCATCTGAAATCATAGACTTCAAAATCTCATAAAACCTCCCCGTACATAATAATAGAATATAGACAGAACAGAATAACATTTAACGTTTTTTATGTCAGATAAACATCTGTATTGATTTATATAATCAAGAAAAAAATTCTATCTAACTCTGAGAAGCTTTTTTGATTAAAAGCAATGGAAAGCTTCTTTAGATTGACATAAGTTACCATTATTTTAAAAAGCTACTAAGTAAATTTTATTTTCCTTCATTTTAATGTACAATTTGCGTTCCCATGAGCGATTATCGTTATCATGACGTATTGACTGTGAGTTACCTGTATGTGGGTCACTAAAAGAGGTCATTGACGTGACACACGAAATGTTTGGAATCACTGCGCAGATTACATTTTTACATAAGATTATTATAAACTGCCTTAGTCACAAGTACGACTGTTGAACGTGAGGTCCTGGGTTTAATTATGTATATATAAAATTATTGTATATATACTTCACTTGCATACATATTTTTACTTAGAGTGATCAAAAGTACCCAGATTGATGGGTAAAGTATATAAATAATAAATATAAGTATAAAATACCGCCGTAGCTATTTCTAATGAATGGATATAGCGATTGGCTCATTGGTCTTAGGCAGAAGTTTTTTTTTTTAAAACCTTAGCCACTAGGTTGTCTCTTGTATCAAGTTTTAGGAACATTATTTTTACACGTTACATGTTTGTAAACGTAGTAGGGGCTCGTTACATAGCTACAGCGCAGGTCAGTCGATCTGCGGCGTCAAGCAGCGCATATTGCGGTCAGTCCTTGGATAGTAAACGTATCTCACAAATCGAGACCTCTCTATGCCTCGGAAAGCAAGTTAAGCAGGTCTCACGTTTCAAACGAATACTTAGGATAGTCGTTACGGATGTCAGCAGCTCCGTATAAAATTCTGATGTTCAGTCGCTTCTGGTTAGAAAATAAACCAATAATTGCTTGAACTAACGCCTCTCATGGCATATTATGTTAATTGAAATAAATAATTGGTTTTAATTACCTTGATATAGTCAGGGTCGGGCATCTCGGGTTTCTCCTCATTGTTGTTGTTGTTTATACTGGTGCTGTTGTTGTTGTTGATATTCATGTTCATCCCACTGTAACAACAGGAAACAATTGGTTAGACATTGACAATAATACATTGTATTTTCTTATATGGTATGTATAAATAATATTTTATTTCGTAGGCCACAATGTAGAACAGATATCATGGCATTACAGCTGAATACCCCGAAGGTATAGGCACAGTTTTATGTACATCTACTTTTGGAGACCCACATTTCCCAAATGCTTTTATTAAGTCTCATGTAATAGGGGGCGATCCTATTGCCGTCTACCGGGCACAATTCCAGGTATTGAATCCGGCATTCAGCAGTCGCGCTTGGGAACACTAGAAAAGTGACGCAGTTTTCATGTTTTTAAAAATACTAAAGGAACAACAATGCCATTGTTAGGCATAATTTCATTGAATATCATCAAGCCTGTGTACCAATTAATACAAGAGACACAGATGTATTAATTTCATTTAATGATAATAATTTTTACACTCAATAACCGAGGAAAATCGGATATTATCCTAATTATAGTCAAAAAATTGGACCACCTTATTTTCATAATCGTGTAATAAACCTTAATAGCAAAAATCTGTTGCCATCTCTTTTCTTTTAAATCTAAATGACAGTGACAAGTATAATATTTTATAAAGCGTTTAAAGAGCGTAAATCTCTATCAATTTAATTTATTTTTGTCATGTTATTTATCAATCTCAAATATCTGATTGATTAACCTACATGTAGTATGTAACAATCTATACAAATATGCAAAGAAAAATGATAAAATTACATAATTAATAGATAAGTGGAAATAAATACAAAGCAGTATTTACTAGTTTCAGTTTCTACTTTATACATTACTATGGCGATGACACATTGTCCTTAATTATGTAAGAAAAGTCTGACAGTCAGATCGACTAACAAATAGTGCATTCATCACGAGAGGTACGGAATAGCATGTTGGATAGTGACAGCAACTGTCAGATTTTCGTAATTAAGGGGGTGAGATATTACCATAATCAACACGCATCGCAAATAGACTGAAAATCAAAGTACCTTTGTATTTATTATCACGCAAGAGAACGCTGAGATTATCGCCTTAACGGCATCTACACAAACATTTTTTTCCTAACCTGTACTGTCCCATTACTGGGCAAAGTTCTGTCCCACATCTATCCACACCCCTCGATATTGCTATCTCCGGCCTCCTAATAAAGGCATCAAAGTAATAAGACCAGTATTTCCCCAGCAACAACCATCGACAGACCCAAGAGCTAATACAAAAAAAAATATATACGACACAAAAAAAACGAGAAAAAATAAAAAATGTTATGTACCCAACGATTCTAGAATATCCATAATACCATTCTCGCGAGTGTGCGACGCACTTGTTGGCACCGTTATCAGTGATAAGACCGAACATCGCTCGATTACACCACGTTATCACTTATCACACTCGATCAACCAGTCACTCGTAGAAAACTAACGTTGTGACGTTTATTTAAGTGAGGTAGATTTTTCTTGCATATATTTTGTTTTAGGAATACCCTATGTTTAGTTGAAATTTTGGGGGTAGACAAGTAATGGGTGTTCGGTTAATTTTTTGACTACCTACAATTATTATTTTTACATGTAATGTTGAAAACACGTTTACGGCCCGCCTGATGATATTACATGTTTAATATTATTTATCTATACATTTATATGTATGAACTACGAAAATAAATTAATGCTGAAGATATATTTTGTCTGTCTGTTGATTTGTAGGAAATATTTATCGGCTGTTTGATGCTTGCAGAAACTAATATTTTTATAAACATTTTGTAAGACTGTATTACGATCTCAGCCATTTTTATGACATTCTGCATACTAGGACAAGACCTTGTTTGAAGGTCCTTGAGAGCATTTGTATTTTATTTATTTAGAATTGAATTTAATCTAAGATTTACACAATTCCGTAATATTCTCTTAAACTGCCTCGTTGTTTTAGTGCCTATTTGTTTTTTTTTCTTTTACAAGAAATTCTGACTAGCCGTCGGAGTTTGGTATTGTGCCCGATAGATGGCAATAGGTTCGCCCCCTATTATATGGGACTCAATCACGGCATCGGCTAAATGTGGGCGTACAAGAGTACCCACTGGCTAACTGTTCGACGAATACATACGAGATGTGTGTGTATACACGAAAATAAAAGTATGGTATGACGAGATATTTTTTTTAAATGCATTCACAACGTGTGGAATAAGTGATTGCGAACGTAAATAGAGTGAATATGATACTTTTCATTGTACAATACATTCAAGGCTGTTTTGATAATAGACGAAAGGCCTGACTTTGGCCTCTTTATGTGAGTAATGCAGTTTGACCGATATTAGAAACAGATTAGAAATAATGTGACGTAGAATCGGTCCGGTACCGATGCTTTAATGTTAGACCGATTGTCGGACTGCTCAAGGTAACCCATATAATAATAAGCTTCGATGTGTACAGAACGGTCACACATCTAAGAACTGACCTCAGCAGGCGCAGGTTAACTTAAAAAATTACTCAATTTACGCAACAGTAATATTGCCACCAGCTCCTAATTTTACAAAAAGTATAACATGAAAATGTACTAAACTCAAGAACTTCAAAACGAAAACCTCAGTGAATTTATCGTGCCTTATTGCAATTGCGAGAAAAAAAATCGTAATATAGTTCCTTACGACACTTTTTTAGGAATGCCTAAACCCTGTTTAGATGAAGACCATGCCCAGCAGTGGGACAGTAGGTAATTGGGCTGGATTTATTTTTATTTGTGTGCTGTGAACACTTAATTGCTGCGGAATAATAAAGTAAATACTTAGGTATGTGAATTTTCAATCACCTTGGATTTGAAAATCAGAATCTGGATTTTGAAGTATGAGTAATATCAGACTTCTGAAAAAAAGTGCATGGTTTTCAGCATTACTAGCCGCAAGTTCGATTTCTACTCGGAACAAACATGTATTTTCTACTACTTACAGTGCCTACAGATATTTTAAGGTAAGGTATTTGTGCAGTGAGATTTAGTCTGCAAGCACAAAACGTTACGCTCTCTACACACTCTCAGTTTTAACTGTGCGATTAAACCATACCTATGTGCATACAGGCGGACTTTACAGGTAAAACGTAAGGTCTGTAGAACAAAGTGTAAGCTGTATGGACGTATGATTTATCTGTACACTTCAAATGTATGTATAGTTAGATCACACAATTGAAACCGAAGGTGTGTAGCGGGCTTTAGGTGAGAAAACATCGCTGTCAAATTAATGATCATCATCATCATCATCAGCCAGAAGACGTCCACTGCTGAACGAAGGCCTCCGTCAAGGGGGGGGGGGGGTGTTTGCCATAATCCCCACGCTTAGCAGGTGGCTTGGGGATCGCAGTGGCTCACCGATTAGTGAGAGAACGCTGCTGCCCGTCCTTCGGTGTCTGGCCGCAGTTTTAAGACGTACCCGGGTCAGATTAATGATACCTATATAATACTGAGTGAGAGTAGGTAAATGTGCTATTTATAGATTTAATTAATATGCCTATATTTTACTGCCTCATTCGTCTAGTGTTCGCAAGCGCGACTGTTGAGCGTGAGGTCCTTGGTTGTATTCCCGGGTCGGCCAAAGTGTTATTGGGTTTTTCTGTATGGAAATTCTCGGTAGCAGTACGTAGTTTGGAATTGTGCCCGATAGATGGCAATAGGCTCGTACCCTGTTACATGGGACTTAATACCGGCATCGGTGAAATGTGGGTGTAGAATAGTACTCTTCTCCCTAACCCTTCGGGGATTACAGGATTGATGTTATGTTATATTATGTTACAATACAATACAATAGTTATTTCGCGGGTTCGATTCCCGAACAGAACAAATATTTGTATGATCTACAGATAGTTGTTTCGGGTCTAGGTCTTTGTGTACGTCAATATGTTTGTAAACGCACCCACGATACAGGAATTACTCATAGTGCGGGGCATCGTATAAAAAAAAAAAAACATTAGTCACTTTTTCAGTATGTATAGATAAATATAGGTTATACATAGCATTCACATAATATCTACGGTATCTATCTATCTACGCTATCTTTTGTAATCTTTCGATCGATGGAATAATGAAGGGGAATTAGTAATAGAACAAGGGTTTAGTTTTATCGCGTCAATATGTTTTATCATCTGCTTAGCTCCCCCACTCATTGTCTAAGTAAACAAAATGTGCATCGTTTTATCACTATGTTGTGTGTGTTGTCTAAGCAATGATAATCGTTACGTATAGCATCACGCTTGTATCCCCGAGGGTTATCCAGAGGTGTAATTGCGCATTCACATTTCGCCGATGCTGTTATTAACTCCCATGAAACACGGGGACGAGCTTATAGCCATAAACCAAATTTCCAAACTCCGTGATGCTATTGAGAATTTCTGTATGGAAATACCCAATAACACTTTGTCCAACCCGGGCATCGAACCCAGGACGGTCAAGGCTCACAAGTCGCGCTGGCAACCATTAATCCAATGAGGCAGTTAGACCAATAATAATATGAACATATTATTATCATTAATGACTTCCTGACCGATTTCGGTCACGGCGGCCAATCTCACCGGAGATTAGCCAACTACGCAGGAGATATTATAGAGTACAAGTGTGTGCGCAAACAGGTTCTCTTTATATTCCTTCACTCTCATAGTCCGATGGGACAGCAATCCGACACGACCGGAGAGAGATCAGGCGCAGGACCAACGGCTTAACGTGCTTTCCGAGACACAGTATGTATTCACATATATAAAGACCCAGACCCGAAACAACTATCTGTATATCATACAAATATTTGTTCCGTGCGGGAATCGATACCGCGACACGTAAATCAGTAGTCGATCTATCAACCACCACGCAAACCGTGCCGTCATATTATAATCTAAAAATGAATATATTATCATGTATTTATTATCATATTATATTCTAAAAATAAAATTGCACTTTGGAAGGGGGATGGGTGCAAGGGCGGATCCAGCTTTCAAATCAGGCGGGTCACATGTTTGAAGTCTAGTCGGGGACAGGCTCCTATTCGGTTACAAAAATAAATACTGTACGATCAATGCGATTAGAAAAATTATCAGTGGTCCACCTAGAACCAGCCCAGGGGGGATCATGACCCCAATGACCCCCTCCTGGATCCGCCCTTGGATGGGTGGTTTAGTTGGTGGATTGTTGGTAACAAAACACTATCGCGATGATATCCTCGCGTAATAATTTTGATGTACTTTGATGTACATACAGCTTGCTTCATCTTTACAATAGCAGACGTTTGTCTCATAACCTTTTCATGTAAACCTAAACTTCTTACTGAAATTCAGTGATGTGATTATATTCAAAGCCTCAAACATTTGTAATCCATTAAGTGAAAAGTACTTATACACAGCAGAAAATATTATTGTATTGTATGTTGGGGTACCTCCCGTTTCATAATTAATTAAACTATTGTAATAAAAAGATATACATATTAGATTGTTTAAACGACGGAAATAATAAAGTAAACGAAAATTTATGTAAATAATAAAAATGTAGTTTTTGATAACACACTTATAAAATCACCAAAGCTTGAAAGTATTGTAATAGGATTCATAAAGTGTGGATAAAACTTTTGCCCATGTGACTTCGCTGGCGTTTGACCTTAAAATAATCGGGCGATATGATACATTTTCCATTCACACTAAACTTAGTAACTTCGGAAAAAGTTTAACGATTTTCTGTTCTATATTTAAATGTGTCATATCGACTGTGAACTGGCAACTGGTACTATCTCATTTTTGACAAAATTACAGGATTAAGAAGAAACTATCAACCGTGTTGTGCATACAACGCGGTTGATGTTAGTACAAATTGAAAGAATTCGATTTTGGCGTCTAATTTTGATTGAAGTAAAATATTGTTTTTGCAGCGCTGCCGGGTATGAAATAGTTTAGAATGGTATAACTAAGTAAAATCCTCATAAAATCGAGATAGTACATGTTGCCAGTTCACAGGCGGTATGTATTTTTGTAAACTGTACCCACGATACAGGGGAAATCCTAGTGCGAGGAAAAATGTTATTAAAAAAAAGAAAAAAAGTACTAAAACATCAACATAGCATCACGCCTGTATTTCTCGAAGGGGTAGGCAGAGGTGTAGGTACTATTTGTATACCAACATTTCACCGATGCCGTTATTGAATCACATGTAATAGGGGCGAGCCTAATGCCTACCGCGCACAGTTCCAGACTCCGTGCTGCTACTGAGAATTTCCATACAAAGAAACCCACAACCTCACACTCAGTAGTCACGCTGGCGCCCACTAGACCAATGAAGCAGTTTTTTATATTTATAGCGTCATTATCATAATCTACATCACAGTTCGAAATTCTGTCCTGCGAAGTCACCTCAGGATTATGGTGGTATAATAACTTATTAAATTTAATAAATAAGACTTCATCATTATCCGAGCCTTTCCCCAGCTACATTGGGATCAGCTCCCAGTCTAACCGGTTGCGGCTGAATATCAGTATTTTACATACGAGTGACTACCACCTAACCTCTGCCACCTAATTACTGGGAGAAAATGGTACTCTAAGGTTAGACTAGTTGTCAGACTTTTTGCACACAGACACTAGATATTCCAGGTAGGTATGACAGTCAGGACCAACTTCTGCATCTGCATGCTTGTTGAGGCATTTCGATGCGTGAAAAATGGTCTTCCATCCAAGAGCTGACCGCAGCAAACGCTGCATAACCTCCCAGATTTATTTATCTGTATGGAAGATATGTAGCTTCGAGGTCCTCAGAATATTAAATTAGCAAACAAAACAATATTTTGAATAAAATGAGACCCGAAAAAACTATCCTATTTTTACTACTGCCTACCCTTAGAAAGACGTGAGTGTTATAACGACACTGTGACATACGGCGTCTCCTATACAATAAGCGTTTATCACAATATGTGAACAACTTATTGTTATGCTGCGGACGTGAAGCTGTGGCCTCCTCACCCCATGTTCTAACGTGAAGAGTAAAAGCACGTCTTACGGGACATATGCCGTTGTGTATTGTATGTGCCTAGCCCATATTGCATATTCTGACTATGCCTTCCATGCCTAGATTACATTACATTTGAAAAATGTCGTTTATTCAGCGCGGACTGCATCATCTGCAGCATGACTAGCTCCTCATGCAGATGACAGGACAAGTGGAGCAGGATGAAAGGTCTGCAGAGAGATGGAATTCACAGCGAAAGTCTGAACTATCTGAGCGCTTTATGTGTTATGGTTTTTGTCTAGCGATGGGAAGGTCGGCACAAACCGCATTTACTACTGAAGTTGAAGCCATAACGACGTCAGCAGAGTTCAAGAAGTCCACATGACACAATATTTGCAAAAGGTACATATTTTGATCAAGAATAGCTGTTATCTAGGACATAATAAGTATAACAAGTAGGTATACAATATAGGTGACTAACCAGGCAGCCATTTAAACAAATGCTGTTAGATAACATTGTATGTCTGTACAGTCAGCGTAAGAAGATGAAAGAACGACTTCCATAATAGTGAAATTAATTATAATGTAGGTCCCATCCACGAATAAGCAATGTTTATATTTGGTAGATTATCCACCAAACATATTCATTGCAAACCGTCCCTCCAAGACGAGGTTAAACTCGAGGTAGTGTAACATTAACCATAACTATTACTCACTATAAACTAATTATTATTACATTAACAGATCGTCTGTACACAATATTTAAACAATAAACTTGTTCCCAAATGATTCACGGACGAAAAAAACGTGCATATTTCATTCATAGAAACATTTGTGAAAATATACAATCATCAGCTTCTTTTGCCGCTGACTGTACACAATCACGTGTATCTGTATATTTGTATGTATGCGTTTGGCGCTATCACGAATATCATTCAAGAACGATATCGTAATATGTAAGGCAACTGTAGATCTTCGATTAAATCATGTTTGACGTGTTGGCTCGTTATTTTTATGTACGGAATTAGGAGCATACAAGTGCAAAGAAAGAGACTCCACGAATGATGAGAAGGATGATAATGAATTGTCTGGCGCACCTTGGGAAGTCAGTTTCGCTGCTACTATTGCTGACTGGCTAACCTTTGCACTACAGCATGAGAGATACCAACCACCACGACAGAAGAAGTGCTAGAGTATACCAACACGTGTTGCTCCAAAAGAAGACAATTCTCATTTCACTTACAGTTCCGAAACGAATTTGGGTCTGAAACCGCCAGGTAATTTTCGGTATTCAAAATTCGTTTCAGAACTCCAGTCAGACAGCTAATCAAAGCCTTCGATGATACATTAAAGGTAATTAAACTAAATGTGGGACACACAACACAAATATCTGATAACGAAAATCTAAAAGAGTGGATAGATAAATTACATATACGTACTTTTCTTGAGTGTGCTATAAAGAATACTCCGGTGAATAGTACTCTTGTTTGTTTGTAACGTATCTTTTGAGTTACCACTAAAAATGAAGCAGACTTTCAGAAAATGCATTCAAATATTAAAAAAAAACGAATTCTTTCGTTTGGTCACAAAGCCTCTGACGACGGGCTTTAATAGCCTTATGGATCTCTAAAACTACTAAAGGATATATTCACAAAGGATACAAGGCTTACCAGTCTGGAACATAACTTAATATTCCTAAGCCTAAAAACGGATAAGTTACCAAAAGAAAATTATTTGAGCCTTCTCATAGACTAAGCTCTAGTCGATTTATCCAAAGAAAACAGAGGTTGGACCACGGATATGGATAAACCGTCTATTTTTGTTAACGTTCGTAGTGATGTCACATTTCATATTAGCATAAGTTAGACAATTTGGGGCGAAAGGTTTAGGATTATGACGTCATTGACATGAAATCATGGGCGATGACGCAAACACACCTGGTTTATTATTCGGTAAACACAGATTCATTAAGGTGACGGCTGGTATATTAAGGCAACGCACTAGGTACTTTAGATAATCTGGTGGCCGCTGATAGGTAGCATTAGCTGAATATTTTGTCTAAGCTGTGTCTTGTGGCGGTGTATCATCTGCCGTGTAAGCCTGTCGCGGCAGCCGGTCTGCCTAGTGCACGGAAGAATGTACTAAATTTATCTATGGTAAAATTAACGGTAAAACAGGCCGGGAAAATTCATACAATTTTAATTTTTTTATATCATCATTACAGTCTCATTGATGGGTACGGACCGCAATTAATGAAAATGTTAGGTTAAGTAATTCAAGTGACAATCAACTTCTGAAAATTGATGAGTCCGGGCCGGTTTTGAACTCAGACACTTCTGCATGGAAGGTAAGCTTTCAACCGTTAGGCTATCAGTGTCAACAGTAATAAATAGAACATGGACAGGACAAGACTGATTGATATATAGTGACCAGATTCTCAAAATGCGTATTAAATCTCATGTCACCTTATGACATTCGTTGTTGAATTGACTGTTGATGTTGGCCAATAAATCAAAAAAGATCAGTGTGTCAGTAATATAAAATACAAATTTCAAAATACAGGGAGCGAATAAAAAATTATAACTATAAGATATAATGGCATTACCACATACGATTCATCATTAAGTAAATGCTATAGCTATGCTCAATATAAATACAAAAACACTAAAACCACCTGTTTTGGGTGTCAAAATACATTTTACAATTACAATTTGCGAATCTCAAGACAAATGGAGGAGAGGATTAGTAATTGTCAACAAAGAGCAACAACTGACTCATTAGCGGTGGTATATGACAAAGGTTAACTTGAGAATTAGAGGTATGAGTAGAATATGAGCAGGTAATGTAAGCCACATTATGAATAAAATGGAATTATTACTGGAGACAAAACAAAGACCTAATAAAACCTGAATCTATGGGAGTCAGCTTCGTTACGAACTTTGCCGATTGGTTAGTTTTTTGACAGCTTATGCCAATATGACAGCAGATGAAGCAGAGATTGCAGGAAACCTGCTGCTTTCCATGCACGTATCCTTATTTGCTTTTTACGACAACCACGGCGAGCATGGCAGTCTTACCATCAAGTTTATAGTGAATTATGAAATTCTATATGCATTATCTAGTATGTCATCATCGTTATCATGGCGACACTATTCTTGTCCTTTTCTGAAGTAAACGTAACAACAACCTAGATAATATCAAGTTGTTGAACGAGACTTCAGTTATGAGAATAAATTATTTAAATAGTACATGTTTGAGGATCAAAACATTGCTTTGATTAGAGATCGAAAATCAACACGTTATAATTAAGATACGAACACCCGAAGACTTATTGAGTTGAGCACATTTACGTTTATAACTTTTTTACTATTTCACAAAATCAAAATTGAAAATTATATTATATTAACCTTTTCCTCTTTCTTTCTCTTGTTAGGTTCTTTATCTAATTAAGCTTTCGAAACATCAAACATCTCAGTTGAAATTTTGGCCACCACTCATTCCAACTAAAACTAAAATAGTAATAAAACTTTGCGTGTATCCTAAGATCTAACGATTCATCAAAACTGTCAAAACTGTTGCCAAAATCTAACTGGGAGAGAAAACTTTGAAATCTGTAATACATACATAGGTACCTACCTACTTGGCAATATTGAAACTTTCTCACTGGGTGAGCAAAATGTGGGAATCTTCAACTTTTAGGTGAAGTTTGAAAGGTAAATTGAAAATTGGGAAATTGAAATGTTGATAGAAATAAATTGATAGGTAGAAGAGAGCTACAGAAATTAAAATCGGTTGAACAAATATTGGTTATTGACAAGTTAGAAAATTAATTAATGATAGTATATAGAACTTTAGAAATTAAACTAAATCAAAGTGTATTTTTAAATACATTCATCACTATTATCATTATTGACAATGCAATGTCACGAAGTAATACTTGCTCCTAATATGAATAACGATGTAGTAGTAGAACAAAAAAGGAGAGATACAATAAAAAAAAAGTAATATAAAATGTGACTTGTTTTATTGTATCAATCCAATATTGCAATAGTTATAATAAAGACTATTTGACGCAGTATTATTAAGAAATGCGTCATCATCATTGAAAACCACGTGTGATGATGAATAACAGAAAATTACATTTCAATTAATATTACCTGTCTTGTCTGAAGTCTAATAGTTCAAACAGCATATGGGCAATATTGAAATTGATACGGGCGTGAATTAAATTAAATTAATAATAAAAATGCTTGATGCATTTTGGATGATTATGGTAAAGAGTCATCCCCAATAATTTAATCTGTGCCATAACCATTAATATTCATATCATTACCGGTGATAAAATTAAAATATGATCTATATAATATATATTATTGCATGACCTTTATCCGTTGGGTCATTGCAACTGTGTCCTTTTAAAGGCTTTCACAGTACAGTGTAAAACCACGTTTAGCATTTTGAAATAGGTTAAAATATTTTTACAATCAACTGTACAAATTTTATATTATCTATTTTTAAATTTCAATTAGGAGTAATATAAATGATGGGTTTACTCTTTTTATGTAGGCGTAAAGACACGACTTTGATCCAAGATGAGTACTTTAGAGATTTGAACTACTAATGTCTGAAGATAAGATGGCTTAGAACCTAACTAATAAAGATCGAATGATCATAGTGTTGTATAACACAAAGTACCCAACCTTATCTTTCAAAGGTGTCTAGATTTTCAAAGTAATATTACAACTTTTAATATTAAAACGTTACAGAAATGCACCACAAAGGATTTTCTTGTGATGTCATAAATAATTAACTGCTTTGAAACGTAATGTTTAAGTTAATGTTAGTGTAAATGAAAATATAGTAAATAGCCTTCGAAAATACCGAAACCCTCGGCTAAATGTGACCTACCTTTGTCTTTTTCATTAAAGTAAAATGATGGCCATAGAGCAAAGGCAAGCGAATTGAAGACTAAATCAAGAAGACGTCAAAATTCATAAACGTATACTTTTACATGTACTATTACTTTTCTGTTTGAAAAGGGAACATAACACTTAAGGTCCTGGAAAACTTATCAAAAAGGATTCTACACTTTTTGAGGTTACACAGCATATTTGACTTAAAGCTACACTTACTTCGGTTTACTGTAGGGCGACGATGGCGATAACTTGTGGTTCTTGTTCGGCTGCGTATGTCTGTTCGCATTTGTGTCTAGGCCGCCGCCCGGGGATATTTTGCCGGCGAGTGCGTTCAGTGTATGCAACATGGCGGGCGGCGGCCGCTTAAATCCAAGCGACCTGGTCACGCTGATGAGTCGACCACGTTTGTCGAGACGATGCTGCTTGGGGGCCACGGTGCCTTATCTCCTGATAAGAGGCGCGGGGGCACAGACGCCCCCCGCCTCATCTCCACCTGACAGTCTCACACACGCACACACTCACGCGCAACGTAAATGTTTGCACTTCTACGCGATATGGGTCAGCGTCCTGTCCGAGCTATACATGGTTTTGGCATTTTTTCATTACTACTTTAATAGTTTTTTTTTTGCACTGGTTTTGTACACGTATCACTTCGTTTTCAACTCACTTAGCTGTTGAATTTGAAATTGGTTGTCAATTCATTGTTGCGATGTTTTGTCGTTACAATTTAGTCAGTTAATGTTGTTTACGGATTAATAATACGGCAAATCTTAGAAAACGATATAACGAGTGGATTCAGATATCAGAGTTGATGAAAATTCTTGTGCCTTCATTGAAGTAAAATGTAGACGGCTTTCTCAAAGGCCTATTCCAAAGCCTATTCCAGATTTTTCTAGTCGTCTGTATACAATATTCATGAGAATCATAGCGTGTAAACGAGCAATATAAGTCGGATTTTATATAAACAATATCTATCTGAATGTCTCGTGTATTACCGAAAAAATATGGGTTCCAAGGTGTCAGATTTACAAACGCCTGAACAAAAACACAAAGCAAAGAGAGATATATCCGCGTGTTGTAATGAAATATGTGCCCGCAGGCGGTTTGAGAAAAGCCTTTTTTATTATTTTTTTATTTGATAAATTCACAGAAAATGTCGTCAGCCAAGTTTTTGGCTTGAGCTTGTTATTTTCTTTCATTTGTAAACGAACAAAGTTCAATGCGTATCAGACGTGAATATTATGTAATTCCTTATAACTTTCAAATCTTTGTTTCACAAATTTACTGAATAAAAAGAAAATGAAATATTCTTCTTTCGTGTTATCATGAGTTCTAATAAGACTTGCTCATGCCGAAGGACAAGGATTAGTTTGACAGAAAAGTTGGTTACGAGGCTGGCTGTCGACATTAGTTGCTTTTGAAATACTCAGGTATCAGCACACAAGAAGACCTTTCAAAAGGCACTGAATGGTAAGGAACCCTTATTGTTTATTACCGGCGATGATAGTCCCACTCCAAGGCAAAGGCCAGTAGAAACAGAAAATAGAAAGTAAGAAAGATCCCTATTATTATAGGTAATAAAACTTGAGGATACGAAATCATGTCTTCATCTCAACAGTGTAGTTGTATATTTGTTGAAAACACAAATACCCTAGCTGGCGTAACATGTCAATTCAAACGAGTCCCTAGAGGAGACCGGTCTGTTCGCGTTGACCCGATACGGAATTGAGACACCGATATACCCACACTGTGTCAACTAATTAAGCAGTAGGGCTGCTAACTTGGCCCCTAAGCTATCAAAATAATAACATCATCAAATGCCTAGCCTTTTCCCAAATATGTTGGAGTAGGCATCCAGTCTAACCATATGCGACTGAATACCAATATTTTACACAGAAGCGACCGCCATTTGACCTCCACCACCCAATTACTGGAAGACACTAACGATAGACCGGTTGTCAGACCTTTTAGGCTACTGACACTCGTAAAGATTATCATAGATATTCGTAATTATGACAACCAAGATCAACAGTCCTTAGGGTATCAAAGCACGGTCACCCATCCAAGGAACTGACCGCAGCATGTGCTGCTTAACCTCTCAGGTCGACCGACCTGTGACCATAATAAAACATTAAGGTTCATAATGTAACAGCTTTTGGTCTTCACGAATATGTTTTCTCTCGTAAGGTTGTCACAATTACTAGCTAGGAGGAGAGAATAGAGAGACACAAATATTGTATGTAATCTCATATTGTTCCTACCTACCTACTTAGTACAATATTGTCACATACATCTGTTCTCTTCTAATTTTGTCGTGGTAGATTGTTATATCTTTCGTGGACTGACTGCGGTAATAATATTTTCTTTTTATTAAATACACATGGTAAAAATTTCGGCAAGAACGATTTTCTTTTCAGGGACAATCTATTTGAGGAGTGCGTTAATATGAAGCTAGTGATGAAAAAAGGAACACGGTTTAAGTAAATAACATAGCATCACGCCTGTATTCTCTGAAGGGTTAGGCAGAGGTGTGCTATTCTACTCCCACATTGCCATCTACTGGGCACGGTTTCAGACTCCGTGCTGCTACTGAGAATTTTTGTACAGAAAAACCTAATAACACTTTACCCGGCCCAGGTATCCAATCCAGGACCTCACGTTCAGCAGTCGCACCGCTAGACCAATGAGGCAGTCATTTAAATCGGTAGAAGTATTTGGTCACAACATTAACAGAAAAAAAGCGTATCTTCAACAACGAAATGCGACGGCTGAAAATATAAGTCTAGTGTTCAACCAGCCTAAAGAAAACACAATCAGTATCATCGAACGATATAAAACGTATAATCAAGCTATTTGTAACCATAGGGCGTGAGCACACGTCCCTGTTCGCGGAAAAACTTGGGTCGCCGGTTAACGGGCATCACCCAAATAAAATTAACCGAAACACCAAATTGGTGGGAGATCCAATTTGGGTTAAAACGTTGTCCATCTGTCTAAATTAAGCTTAATTACTGACCATTGGTATTATGATTGGGATTGGGTGGTGCGGAAGTTGCACGCATAAAGGCTTTAGGTACAGTCGGACAACTATATAGGTACGTATATAGACAGGCAAGATAATTACGGATGATGATGTATTATTTAATGCATATAACCATACAAACTGATGGATATAGGCCTCTCTTTGATTGTGTCAGTCTCCACGCTCCTGTGCCAGTCTCATTTCGATTCGACTTGCGATGGCGACAATATGGTCCGGCAGCCTAATTACCGATGTAGTGACAGGCGTAGATCGCGCGATAACTTCTGTCAAACGTCTTTTTTGTGACATATAATGTATTGGCTGACAGTGAGATTGCTGTCGCGTGGCTATCGCGTTGCTGTCGCTTTTTTACCGTAACCGTATTTAAAAAAATGAACTTCAGTTCTATAAAATACTTCATCTAACTAAATATAATTGTTGACGCTGTATAATTCATTCATTGTTCGTCTGTACATGGATGTAAAACATGGTGGATACTTATGAGGGGGTAAAAGAATAATGGTATGTAGGTATAATTAAAAGTTGCCCACGAGGAACGTATGCAACAAAGGCTTGCGTATTTTCAAGGGCGGTTGGAATGTTTTAACGACAAATTTTTATACTACTAACATAACTCATTTTTTTCATATACTAGGTACTCGTCAAGTTTTTTTTCGTCTTATTTCTAAAGTCGATATTTGATATTATGATATTAGGTTTATAAATGGCTAATGGGCCCCAGTGGTCGCAAACGCGGCTGTTGAATCTGCAATCGTGTGTTCGATCCTCCAGTCGGGCAGTGGGTTTTTCAGTAGCATGCTGATATTTTGGATAGCTACTACTACTACTACTAGCCGCTAGATAGTAATAAGCTGGCCCTCTATTTCATGGGACTTAATAACGGCATCTGCGAAATGTGGGTGTATATGTGTGCATAACAATAAACGGGAGAATAACGTGATCACCACAAAACCTTGACCGTAACACTTTTACGCAGTCGACAACGAGCATCGTATACTAAATCCGTTTCGTAAACACGTCCCAAGCAGACTTTATGGGTACTTACACGGAACAGTCACAGCGCAATAACAGCTTATAAATACAACAATAAAATCATTTTTTACGTTCATTTTTATTTACGTTTAATCTGATGTTCGTAAAGTTTGGAATATGGCGATTGTTTTTGTATGGAATTTATTGGTGATGTGTGTGACTTGAATAGTTACTTTGGGTGGTTTTTGTGACCTTTAGGAGTCATCTTAGAGCTGACTGAGGAGGTGGTAGGTAGACAGTTCTTTCAGTTCCACCTGTATCCAAAAATGCAAAAAATCTGGTGTTCCTTAGGTTTATGGATGGGACTTGAACTTTCGTTGATTTGATTAGAATAAAATCTTGAAGGAGAAAATTTTGTCCACATGCATCAGGCTTCTTGGTTTGACCACGAACTAGGAGATTTTCATGTTAGAAATCCTTGATCGTAATGTTGAAACATTCGGTATTAACAGCTAACAATATCCCGGCCCGTTGCCAAAAAAGAGGCGAAAAGCCAAACGAAAATATCATATAACCATTACTAAAAAAGTATCAGAACGCTCTAATACAAAACCCAGGAATTTATCCGGGATATTAATGTGCCATTTTTGTCGGTAACATTCGCATAACGCGGCCGGCTTTAGATTTGTTCCGCTCCGGACCCTAATATTAATTCCATTATCATAATTCCACTCTTAATACTTTCCACAGAGGGTGGTGAGCCAAAATCTTTATGTTTTTGTTTCCGTGCCAAATATTTATTTGTTATGTAGCACAAAATGGATAGGTGCAGAAGGTTTGTTGCTAGAAAAGCTTAAGCACACGGACGTCGTTTAAAAAGGACATAAAGCGCGGTTTATCTATGGTGAAGTTGGTTTGAGATTGCTACGAGAAGCGTAGCATGCGTAGCGGCGTGCTACGTAAAGTACGACTGATACAATGTGGAACAAGCTTACTATTCGCCATAGCCAAGTTATTATGTGGCAGCAGTAGCGTCATAGAAGTGAAAGGATTGGATATATGTTCAGTTAGCCAGCGTGAGAACTATTAGTAGGTATTACTTAAACCCATTTTGTAAACCGTAGCGGATATTGTACGAATGTCTCACAGATTGGTAGACATGGATTTTCTGTGTTATTTCTTGTGCTTATATTCACTACGCCTTTTATTTCTCGAAGGATATTGAAGAGGCTTTACCGGTAAAAGTTTTCGTTAAACAATTGTAGTGTCTGATGGGGAAACATGCCAAATTGTTGCTTTAAGCACATCTTGTATTTATACGACGAGAAACACGTTTTATGTTATGAATAAGTAAGTTTGGTATTTGTTTTATAAATTGCCTTATTAGTTTCGTTGTCGCAGTGCGGCTGCTATGCGTGAGGTCCTGAGTTTGATATCCCCGTGACGAGAAAAGTGGTATTGGGAAACTGGAAAGAAAGAGTGTGAAATTGTGCCCGTTTGATGGCCTATTCAAAACGTTGTGGTTTGGATATAACTTACCGTATGAAAGAGAGTTGAACAATGCAAATGCAATATAAACGGTTTGTTTTGGTCTCCTTGTTGTGCAATTTGACGACACGGTTGGCGCAGTGGTTAAGCGATTAGCTTTCTGCGCTATGTGTCGCGGGTTCGATTCCCGCACGGAACAAATATTTGTATGATCTACAGATAGTTGTTTCGGGTCTGGTTGTGTGTGTATGTGACATGTACGTTTGTAAACTGTACCCACGACACAGGAGAAATATTAATGGGGGCAAAGCTTTAAAAAAAAAGTAGTAAAATCAGTAGTTGTAGTAGTACCTATTTTTTTCTAGCTTCATAATTATTGTTATTGTCGAGTTATATATACCTCTATTTTCTTACATTTTCTATTTAGAGAATATTGTGATGACATTGTTTTGTTGTTCTTATGTTTCTGTGTTTTTATATTGTATTTAGATTTTCTAGTGTAACTTGAATTGTCATCTATTTTTCTTTTTTTGGTTCTCCTAGTTATATGCGCATGCTGTGATCTCCTTTAATTGATGGAGCAAAACTCATAAATAATTTGTATTTATGAGTTTATGAGTACGTATTTTAATATGAAATCACATAATTTGTATATCCATCGTTGGAGATAAATAAATAGGCTCGCCTCGTATTACATGGAACTTAATTGTGTTATAATTTCTTTCTTAATTAAGATCTAAGTTTTTAGTGACTGAAAACTGAAGTCAACTGAAGTTACTTAAATTATTATTAATTAATTGTTACACCACAGACTACCCTTATCTTATCGCCTTCTATTCTTGTCCATCCTAAGTTTGTCTGGTAGAGATCGCCGACTGCGATAAGACCGCCCTTTGTACATATCTTTTAATACATAAGTTGTATCCAAATTTTTATCGGTGTACAATAAAGAGTATTCTATTCTATTCTTCAAGGCAGTAAGTACAAGTTGTCAAAAAAAGCAACGAAATAATGATGCCTTGCTTAACAATAGTTTTGAAAAATTGTATGCAAAACTCAAATTAAACTGCATAGGATAATACCCCATTTTCCTCAAAAAATTATATTAAAAATATTCGATCGTGGCTTCCTATAAAAGTCTGAACAAAATTTCCAGATATTTTCCTGTATCGCATGTACATATTTGCTCTAAAGTTTTCCTCTAAATCTATTCTGCATACTTATCGAAGTCTGGGGAGATATTAATCCGGTGAAAGCGATCATCGGAGAGTTGAAACTTGTACTAAGTGTGCGCCATTTTGTATTAAAGCTGCTGTTGATTTTTATATATTAGATGTAAAATGTACTTAATGAAAATATTAGTAGGGGCTCGCAGTCACAAAGCTACCGCGCTGATCGGTCGATCTGCGAGGTATAGCAGTGCTTACTGCGGTCAGTTCTTGAATGGCCAATCACTTCATGCCTGGGAAAGCACGTTAAGCAGTTGGTCCCGGGTGTCATATGAAGACCTATGACAGTTGTTACGGGTGCCAGCAGCCCAAAAAGTCTGACAGCCAGTCTGACCTAAGAGTATCGGTTTCGGTATCTCCTAGTAATTGGGTGGTGGAGGTCAGATGGCAGTCGCTTCGTGCAGTGCCAGAATAAGCAAGCGCGGGGCCTGTAGCAAATTCTATCGAGGGGCTCTTGATCTGCTATGGGCTCTTAAGTACCTATAAAGTGACTTTTTGAAGAACTTGTGCCTTTACCGTATGAAATTCTGTGTTTTATTTTCGCCAACAAAATAATCGGTTACCGATTGTCTGACGTGGATTGTCTTAGTCGCGCGGTGCGCGGTGCCCGTAGCAATTGCTACTCTTGCTACGTGTTTAATCCGGCACTGGCTCCGTGTAAAATATTAAATATTGACAAACAAACTCGGGATCGCTTTTATCCCATATCAGGAATCTCGTACTCGGATTAACATTATACCTTAGTATAGTCAGATACATATTAAAAAATACCATCATTCCATCATAAAAGAAACATTTATTATAAACAACCTCTCTTACTTGTACATTGTTGTGAGCAAAATCAGAGCTATTTTGCCGTAGTCCCCACATAAGCGAGCTCGTGCCGTACTCATCGTTCCTCAATTATTCTATACCTATACACACTATTATAAATGCGAAAGTAACTCTGTTTGTCTGTTTGTAACCTCATAATAACTAAATCATTAAACCGATTGATTTGAAATTTTACAAACGGGTAACCTAGAACCTGAAGAGGACATAGGTTTATTTTTATTATTGATGCAAAATAGCAATTAGATAATAAACACACAGAAGAAGTCGTAGCCAACGGCTAGTTATTGATGAAACCAATAGATCATTTATAGAATCATAAACGCTGATTGATTTAATATTGGGAAACATATTTATGATTTAATAGAGAGAAACAAATTAATTATGATTTCACTCATCAAACAAACGTTGCATAATCAATTGTGACGAATTAATTGGTGCATTTTGTACTCTGTGTCTGGTGTCTGTTTTACAAACTTTGTTAGAATAGTGGTTGCAGCTTTTCAATATTATAATTAGACAGCATAATTAATTATAAGTAATAATATAATTAATATAACAACGTATGTATGGTGAGTAAACACAAGTAAAATACACGCGCTTATTTCTGTTCATTCGTTTTATTTTAGGGTTAAAATTAATATTCGAGTAAAAGTTTTACGCCAATGGATTGTTTACATATTACTTTCATACAAAGTGGAACTTATAAAAGTACGTGGAGTGCATGAAAATAGCCTCCCAGAGTGATGATACCTAAGTTCGTCTGGTATATCATTAGTAACCTTGCTGGCAGACCAATCTCCCTACTATTAGTAATTTCCATGTGAGGGCTCATCCAACACAACGGAACAACAGATTAATATAGATATACGTCAGATATACCGCACATAGTATTCAGATATTGTGGAACATGTGTCGTACTGATATTATTATTATCCACTACAGTTTGTAAGTATTTTTATGCTAAGTAAAAAACCTCATCGTACAAGAGATGTTTCAGTCTAAATAATGAAAACTACAAAAGCGATTATATTCGCGACAATCAAACTAATAGGTCGGTAATATCAAAGCCTACTACAAAATTTCAGGTCATTCCCTTTGTTATCGAATTCAAGGAGCACGCTAAAACGAACAACTTCGGCATTTTTAACGTACGTTTTATTATGAACATTCAATGTGGGACCGTAGCGAATTATCCGCAGTGCCTATTACGCGAACGTAAATTGGGGATTTTTTTTATTGAGCACGCCGAATCGACGACGTCACGAATGGGGCTCGGCAGGCATGGGGAAAATTATTTACCTCGGCCACCCCTTGCTGTTATGAGGGAATAATTTTTGAGAAATATGATGAGTTTTATAGCCATTTGAGTTTTGTTGAAATTGTATTTTGTGGGAAAAGTTTTTAGTTTTAAAAGGAATATTAGTTAGCATGCCAGCATTTTTATCGAATTTGTTTGAGTCAACTAATGAATATTAATTAATTCAACGTTACCTAAAAACCTTTATACACCAGATTTATGAGATATACGAGTGAAAAGTTATGAGATAAATATAACATACCTAAAACGCAATTTTAGGTAGGCAGAGAATAATACAAGAAAAGAGTAAGCAACTGATTAGAAAGTTACTTATAAATAATCGCTAGTAATAAACGCAAACGTGCGGTTATAAAGTACGAAAAGCCAGCAATTTTTACACCGCCACAACTTCAAAACTTGCCGCCGAGCAAGGTAGTCACGTCAGATCGACTCATATTTTACAACTTGCGCAACTTTCACAACTTCCAACCCAAGCACAGCAGTAACTCTATCATCTTCATTTAAAAATTGCAACTTTAAATAAACAAATCTCCAGCCAGACACTTAAAACTGTAATTAAAAACATTCTTTATTCAAAAGCAGTAAAAAAAAAAACTAAACTGTCAAGCCGCACTTTTGGCATCAAGTCGAAAAAAGAACTCGGACCGACTGGCTGGTATTTAAATTTTTATAAAAAGTTTGCGCAGTAGCACTCGAGTCTTCAAAACTTGTCTCCAGTAATTATTTGTGTATTAAAGCTGTGTCGAGCATCTGCAGTGGGTCAGTTTTGTACAAGTTATAGTGGTACGAAGTTGGCGGTAACAAGTGGAGCGAAGCAACGGAGAGGGACGAAGAGTTATGATAGTAAGGATGCGTTAGTTTTTGGACAAAATTTTATAAATAAAGCTGGAAAGACCTCTTCGCCCAGCAGTAGACTATCATCGGCTAAGTTGATGATTTGGATCGAGGAGAGGCTAAAACAATCATAACCTAGACTTAGTCTCGGGTAATTCTGTAAGGTGTACCTACGAGACAGGAAGATATACTCATAAAGATTTTTTTAATATTGACGACACGGTTGGTGCGGTGGCTAAGTGATTAGCTTTCTGCGCTAGGTGTGGCAGGTTAGATTCCCGCACGGAACAAATATTTGTATGATCTACAGATAGTTGTTTCGGGTCTGGTTGTGTGTGCATGTGACATGTATGTTTGTAAAACTGTACCCACGACACAGGAGAAATCATAGAGTGGGGCAACGATATAAAAAAAAAAAAAAAAACCGTTGCTACTTTTAAGTGAGCTAATGAACTTTATAGTTAAGTCTTCTATCTATTTTAGGTACCTCACTGCTGAGTTTAAGCTCCCTCTTACGGCATCACTTACGGTACTGGAGAACGTTGAGCTGTCACCAGAACCTTCTTCAACTTTTTGGAAACAGTATTTACCAGCGTATGATGCTTTTAAGACTTGTTTGACAGGAATTTGATACTAGCGCAAGAGTGGACATATTTTTTACTACTTCTTTCGCCATTTAAATATATTACAACACGTGCCAGAGATTTTATTGGTTAATTCCGTCACAACCAGCCGATCGAAATACGAGTACCTTACAGTTCTGCTTACTGCCAGTAACTAACATGACATTCAAGTTTTTAAACCAATCTAAATTAGTACAAGGATTTGTAATAAAGAGTTTGCAGGATTTGTAAGTGCCGAGATAGCGTGAAGTATATAGATATCATCGTTCGGTGAACCTCCTTCCTTGGACCCTGTTTTTAATTCCTAAATATGTTGATTTTCAGATCCTACCTCGCTTCCAAAACAACATCATGTACGTTCCATTACATCCAAACTCTGAGTCACAAACTCCTCGCACGGACACTGGCTTTGTAAACCGACCGTCGGCTCTCCCCTAGTGGCAGAATTTCATTAATTTACATCCGTACAACTTTCCAACTCTTTCACCCTTCAAGAGTCACTACTGTTTCGTACCCCGGATGTTTTTCAAAGTAAACGGGCGAATTATAATTTTAGTAGATACTAATTTTAATTATTAAGAGGAGAGTTTCGTTTTTGTCTTTGGTATTCAGGTGAGATATGCTTATGTAATTGATATCAAGAATTTTATTACCAAGTTAAATCCTGTACCGAGAATAGATTCCTTGGATTGATTAATAATCTATGTAAACGTGTTCTTATTGATTCTTGATGATTAAAATTGTTCCATTTGCAGATATCGTTGTAAATTTTCTAAAAATAGGAATCATTTCAACAGATTACTTATTTTCTAGCACCAAACTCTGTTTGGCCACAAAACCAACAACGAGATACACAAACTTCACCACAGTTCAGGGCCACCACGACAAACTACAGACAGAATACAAAGTGACAGTCACTGTACAAAAAATGGGCCAGACTGTAACGCCCGCCGTGGCACGTTATTTATGGGGCCTCCACAGCATGAGCTATTTTGATTTCAATAATACCCACGACAAAAATGTCGGGGGTACGGAAACGCCCCCGACCGACGACGCGACGCCTCGGCCGCCACTCGGCCTGAATATCAGCGAGAATAAAATATGTGTCGGGGAATTAACGATGGTAGGAATATGGACGAGTATTTTGTCATGAAAAGTGTTTTGCCAATGTTTTTATTGTGACTAATTTACCAAAGTATATAAAGATAATATTATTTTTGTTTCTATGGTCTATTGATAGTTGGAATGGGTATATCTGGAGTTTTAATTTATTATTGAAATTATATTCAACATATGTTTTAATTCTCAAAGTATAATTTCTCTTTTTAATTCATTCAAAATAAATATTAAGAACAAAACATAAAAAAAGATATGCTTGGAAAGCCCCGTCAATTTCTTATGCTGGAACTTGAGAGAATTTGTCCAGCAATATACAGTACAAAATATTAATTAGTTTGATCGCTATATAAATAATTATAAACCTAAATATGAATCTTAGACGTAATGATTTTATACCAATGTTAACGCACCGTGTTTACGAAACTGTCCAAAATTTCTGGGGAACTATGAATTCCTACCTATTCTGCTAAGTCGATTCAAATAAGATAATGGATAAGAAAATAAGACAAGGACTCTCCGCGCCGACCCTCCATCGGACTTGTCCACTAAGCTATTAATAAATCAACTAAGTGGACCCCAGTCGGAACTATTGACAAATCCGATTTCGTATTGGTCTCCTGTCAAGGTTGTTATAGATTCAGCACATAATGATATTAGGTACAGTTTAACGTGTACTTGACCGTATATCTACGAGATTTTTCTAGGTCGGTAGTAATCCCGAATTAGATGCTGGGATTTGCACTCCTATCCTAGATCACGACAACAGCGCCACCTACCGAGTTCAACCATTCTTAAGTACAATTTTCTTTTTATCATAATTGATCAAGCTGTTTAGGAGGAGAAGAATTACGAACATACACATTCCGGAATCTTAAATCCTAATCCTAACTATCCTAACCATAGATTTAGAATGTAAAGATGAACAATGACAGCTTGTAGGAGATACCGAAAATAAAATGCATATGTGTTAGTGACTGATATGTCAGATGAAAATAGGGTTGTTTATTTGCATTGTCAATATAGTATAGTATCGATAAATTAATCTTGCCCTAAAGTATAGAGTTATATCCGCTATTAGTTAAATCCTCTTATTATAAATTAATAAACATATAAAATCATTTTATTTGTGAAAATACAATGGGTATTACAAAAAATAATAATTTTAAGATGATGTTGTACAGATAATTACGGTACAAAGATTTAACCTTGTGCTATCCACTAGTCACAGTTTGGTGCACTGATAATGGTAAAGTAATGTATGATATTACCATAGCTAGTTTAATAATTAATTAGCAGAAGCGAAATCAATTCATACAAGTAAATAAAATTGAAGTGTCAGTTTGTAATGTCAAAATAACAGCTTTTTACTAAACGCATATGAAAATATATACGGTAGGCACTTAACACAAAACACACGTCATACGTTTTGTCGACACGGTTAGCATAGTGGCTAAGCGAATAGCTTTCTGCGCTAAGTGTCGCGGGTTCGATCCCCGCACGGAACAAATATTTGTATGATCTACAGATAATTGTTTCGGGTCTGGGTGTTTGTGTGCATTAAATATATGTGTTTGTAAACGCACCCACGATACAGGAATTATTTCTAAAGTGGGGCAACGTTTTTTAAAAAACAAAACAACAAACAAACAAACAACAACAAAAAATATTTTTTTAATTTTTGTCTGTTTTGTCTGGCTAATCTCCGAAACGGCTAGACCGATGTCGACGAGGCTTTCACTGGCAGATAGCTGATGTTATAAGGAGTAACGCAGACTACTTTTATTTCGGAAAAAGAATTATGCTCCACGCTAAAAATTGCACGAGTTCGTAATACACGCAGGCGAAGCAGCGGGCGGAAGCTAGTTATTTAATAATCAGATATAAATCTATCGACTTTTTATCGATATTCGTGAAGTCATTTCTAGAGTCAACCCTAGCGTAAACATACATTCTAATATTTACACTAAATATTATTTATTTCTTGTTTTATCTACAAAATATTACCACGTATCGGAAGAAAATGTAATATACTATGGTAAAATTTGTTTTCTCGGCGAATTAATACTAGTACGTACACAAAATATGGTTTCAAAACGTACGATGAAAAAATTACATTTACCTGTGAAACGTGTAATTATTTGGATTATTTCTCTATGTCACGTTACAATTGGCAAAAGAACATGACATTATGACTGCCTAAAATATCACTTATCGCCAATAATTGCACGATTATTTTATAAATTAATAAAATATTTGACACTAAAGCAAGGGCACCGATAGATACCGATCCTTCAAAAAAAAAATTGTATCACACTGACATTAACATCTGTCTCTTTCTTTCTCGGGTAGTGTTCATATTAAAATGATATCTCTTTTCCACGCTTTGTTGGTCTTTTAGCGTAAGCGAAATTCTAAGTCTATGATCCTAACTAATATTATAAATGCGAAAGTAAGTTTGTTACGTTTTCAAGCCTAAATCACCGAACCGATCATCATGAAATTTTGCATATACGTTGTCAGGGGTACACAGAAAAGGATATAGGGTACCTTTCATCCAGAAAAAAAAAATACTGTTCCAGAGGGAAAGAACAATAACTTTCGTCGGTCACAGTTGCTTTAGGACTCTAGATGGCGCTACGTGTGACCCGAAAAACTGCGGAAGCTAGTATAAAGATATTAAACAAATATTAACAAGATCTTGGCAAAAAAATAAAAAAACTAAATAAAACCTCAGTACCTAATTTTGCAGTAATTTGCGGTGTTTAAATAGAAAAATAATTCATTTCTTTTTAATTAACTCTACAAACATCACAATTCATGATCATAATTAAAACAGAGAAGCACTGAAACGTTTAATTCACCTGAATAATCGGCAAACAAGATTGCCTACATTCATATCATAATATGCGATCTGTAAATTGCACGGTCCATTCTCAACGTATCTACACCCATATTTTTATTGTTGACTACTTTTGAGAACATTTCGTATAAGAAATAGTCCTACTGCTGATGGCAATGTAGTCCTTAAAACACACCTGTAGATGGTGTAACATGAGTCAGCCCGTCGCCTCGGCAATTACTCAGCGAATTAGGGGAACCCAGCAACCTTTCGCGGCACACTCGCCCCGGAGGAAGAGGAAGTACACGCACAAAATAATATGACGCAGAAGGTCATCTATAGAAATTTTAGTACAAGAAATGCTTACCGCGCTAGTTAAGTCAGTCGCACCGCAGTTTTTTTATATTGTTTATTTACATTTGACCTGTTGCCTTCTTCTTCATCTATCGTGTCAATGGTTAAACACCATATTGTTTATATTATGTTGTTTAATATTGTTTTGGAAAGGTGTTTGGCCAGTTGAATTGCGTTTGGTGTGGCTTAAGACGGTAGGCTTACACTAGAAAGTCGAAAGAATATTTACGTCACGTTCAGTATCCAATGGAAAAGAAAAAACAGCTTTATATCTTAAATCTGCATTGTACATAATATGTGTATAAAAAAAGTTGTGTCTCAATGTGCGTACCATTCAAATTCAAATATATTTTTATTCATGTAAACCATTAACAGGCACTTATGAATAGTCAGGCTTTAGTTGCCACGTTCCAAAGTGTTGATTTCCGATAGAGAAGAACGGGCAAGAAACTCCACGGTTACTCTTTTTAACTCAGAATTACATATACAATATTAATTTATATATTGATCTTGAACAACAATTATGTGAGTACAATGTAGCTTAAAAGAGTCTTACTTATGTAAGTCTGAAACTCAAACCTGACAATTATGAAGAATATATTTACTTTTGATAAAATTGCCATGGCAGCTATGAGCTGCATTAAAATCATTCATAGTATAAGCTAAGTGTGTGTGCGTGAGCATTCACAGATAGGACTTCTGTACTATCTGTTCTGCTGCACACGGGCTGTAGGAAACGTAATTTCCTACCCGCAATGTTTTCCTGCCACCGACGTACACGGATATAATGTTAATATAGAAAAGCCGAGGGCTTGATTGAATCTGTCGTGAATGCGGTAAGGAACCTCTGCATTTAGCTCTGCAGCGTTTATGCTTTTATTTATGCTATTTTTAAACTAATTTAAACTTTTCTAAATAAAGTAAGAAGGATATTTATATGTTTTTATTTTCATCATAACTAGAAGTCGATGACTTTAAAAGTAGCGTATAAAAAGGTGAGATTACGACTGATGTTGTTTCAGATTGTTCCGAGAAGACGAAAAATATGTCACTTGGTAGTATATCTCCATAATTATGGACATATATACCGTCACGCTTTTACCAAGGATAGGCAGAAAGTACACGAACACAGAAAATTATAGATTACAAACACAAAAATGCCTATTATATTAATAAATTAGGACGGACACGGCATAAAACAGCAAGTATTGTTCGGTTTAATGGTACGAGACAAGGGGTCGAAATTTAATTGGACTATGCTAATGAGTGCTAAAAGAGGTTGTACAAACACGTTTAATGACCCAAAAACCTTCAAGCCAAAAGCTTCAAGTCAGTCTTGGTTGTCAAAATTTTAATACAATACTAAGCTTAAGGCTGCGCTAGTCGAGATTTTCTCCATACAAACGCTGTGGGGTGATTACTCCCCCGTTTGACATCGTAGGACCAAAATTAAGCATGATATTTATTTGTCTCGTCGTAATCTATGCCTGTACGTAAACCGAATACTAAAAAAAATTGTAATTTGAAAGTTATGAGCCTCGAAAGTTCCGTATTTCAACACTAATTTTAACGCAACTTTGGGCGTAAATAAATAACAGAAGTAGTATAAAATCTCTAAAACAAAATACGTACAGGCATAGGTTATTTATTCAAAAGTCTAAATAACTTTATTTTGAATTGATACATTCAGTAGTTTTTTTGTAAGAACATCTCTCCCAATAGTATGTTCTCCAAATTTTAGGCGCTCGTTACTAACAAGAAATTATGTGCCTTTCACTGCGAAGTCCCGTCCCGGGGGCCGCGCGGGTAGCGGAGGGGTGGCGCACACGCACTCGCACCCGCGCCTCTCGGGCACCTGTGTGTGTATCGTAGGACGTACGTGACTATAATCATTTGTATCTTATTATTGTTATCACATTGAGCCCTGGCTTTGAATTTTGGATTCCGATTTCGATATAAGTACATTGATTGAATGACTTCGCTTGTATATTTTGATTTGTATTTATGTTCTGGTTTTCCGTTCTCCGCTCCTATTGGTCGTAGCGTGATGTTTTTGATAATAGTAGTAAGTGAAATTTTTCAATTCGAAGTAGTTTCTGAGATTAGCGCGTTCAACCAATTCAGCTTTATAATATTAATATAATATATTAAAATATATTAATACATATATAGTATAAGATAATCTCGTGGTCGGCAAAGCTATCTCGACAACGAGATGTCTCAATCTCAACGTAAGTAGGTACATCTCCCGCAGTGAACGCCTGGTTCCTACGAAATATTATTAGGGTAAGTTCTAGGTACCTATTTATTACGTGCGTATAGTACCTATCTAGTACACACGGTGACATATCAAGTAAATATCCAATATAAGCTGAATTCGCATTGTATAGGCTTTTGGTACAACGAGAGCTCAGCTTACACTGATAAACTAATATATCATCATGCGTACCATAAAAAATATGAGTAACACACTATGATAAATAAATCCAAATAAATAATATTATTATATCAAACTAGGTTGGGTTTGGTGGTTTACGTTTTCTTTCAAGCTTGTTGTACCTACGTAGGCGAATCGTGGCAGCGGCGGCGCACAGTGGGAAAATCGCGTATGTTTCGTCTCAAAACTTCATATTTCAGTTGTTTCAAAATGAAATGAGCTGTAATTTGCACACGTATACTTGGATATACCTATAAGGATTTATTGAAATATTTTTTTATTTTGAATTATTATGATAATAACATAATAATTCAAAATAAAAAAATATTTAAATAAAAAATAAAATAAAAACATGCATTTTAAGTAAAAAATATATATGTTTTTTTTTAATTCTTAATTTATTTTATCTAAAATAGATTAAGAAATAATGTCAATCTATATATAAAAAAACATACAAAATTTAGCAAGATCCTATTGATTTTCGTTCATAGCAAGAAGGGCCTTAGCTTCATCAAACAGTTCCTTTTTTGATATTGTTTTTGAGGCATTTCTCAAACTTGAAATATTCATTGAACAGCAGTATATAACAAGGTATGGAACACGTCTTCATAGGTAACTCTTAACAAATAAAATAAAATAAAAATACCTATAATAAAACTTCATTTATTATAGAACATTTATTTATTATTTTTATCCCGTAATATCGATATTCATGTAAAACAGCTTTGTATGGGGCTTTTCCACAGTGCGGCGGTAACGGAGCCGCGCGGTGCCCCGGCGCGCTATATCAATGAGCTTGCGCATGTGTGCGGATACTTAGCGGCGGCATACTATACGGGAGTGTTTACCTGTGTGCGCGCAGTAGCGTCTTACTGCTCATCACTGGGTCTATCCCTTTCTCAGACGATGTTGCGTGAGATAGCATGCATATTAGCCACGCCCATCAACGAGTTCGTGCTTTCGACTAGCGCACCCTTAAGGGCATTTGTTGTTTTTTTTTTCCTAATGCGGTATACAGACTATTCCAGTCTTAGGAATTATTATCTTGAAATTATAATGTGTAGGTAAGGTGTATAAGAATAATACTTTGGTAAATACCAAAGAGATTAATATTTTACTATCGGAGGCCGTGTTGCCGGTTCACGGTACCCATCTTTTACATCCAATGCAATATAAACTAAACTTAAATTTGTCGCAAATATGTCATATATTTCAATGTAACATAAATTAAACTTAAATTCATCGCAATTACGTCACATTTTTATACGCACGCTCTCGTTTTATTTTTGTTGTACTATAATACTTATACGCGGTTAAGTCACATGCTTTTAGCACTTCTAACATAACACAACATAGCATCACGCCTGTATCTCCAAAGAGTTAAGCAGATGTGTACTACTGTGTACCGACATTTCGTTGATGCTGTTATTAAGCCCCATGTAAGAGGGAGCAAGCCTATTGCCATCTCCGTGCACAGATACCACCACTTGTTTAGAAATTCTCAGTAGAAACTGAAAATTTCTATACAATAAAACCCATTAATTCAATCTAGGACGCGACCAATGAAAAAAATCTGCTCTTTCCTCCAAATAGACCTCCAAAACGCATTCTGACATGTAATCATCGACGTGATTTTACGGATAATATCAAAAAGCGACAATATAAACATATTAAATGTTAATAACTCATCGATAAAGCGGACATTTTACAAAATTATTATCTCGTTGGATGATTCGACGTTGCTAGGTTACCGTAAATTTATTACACTGTAAATTGTGATATCTCTGCTTTAAATAATGTTGAATATTTTAGTTGGCTCATTTTTGACTGTAATACGGTTTAATGGCTTTTTGATGTTGATTCTTAGTTGATTTTTTACTAAAGAACATAGTATGATGTGATAGACTTTTATTCAATGTTGTTGAAAGACAACGAGATAACGAGTTACTCTTAACTACACTTAACTCAGAAATCATAGGACCGATTTTGATACAACTATCACTATAGTTTATAAGGGTTTAACTATCACTACGCTATATATTGCTCACAGCATTTTAAAACCATTCACACACGTATATAATACACTAGCTATTGCCCGCGACTTTGTACGCGTTGAATTTAGTATCTGATATTTCCTTGCGGTAAAATGGAGCCTATATTTTAAGTTAGACCTCTAGCAATACATCGGTGAAAACTGCATTAAATTCCATGCAGTAGTTTTTGAGTGATGCGTGTACAAACATGCAGACAGACATACAGACAGACAAATATTCTAAAAACTGTTGTTTTGGCTTCTGTTGCTCTAATAAAGACCTCACATATTAGTTTTTCTCCTATATCTATAATGTAAAGACATCGGTCTGTTATAATTTTATTATATGTATAGATAGCTATTTGTTAATATGTAATAAAAATAATTAAATATCGTGCGCTAATTTTATCAAATCAATATAACCATATTATTTTTGCAGTAGGTATGATATACAACTGCACACTGCCTTTTGGTCTAGTGGTTGGAAGTGCGACTACTGAGCGTGAGGTCCTGAGTTCAATAATTGGGTTGGGCAGTGTTATTTGGTTTTTCTGTATGGAAATTCTCAGTAGTAGCACGGAGTCTGAAACTGTGCTCGTTCGATGGCAATAGGCGAGCCCCTTATTACATGGGACTCAATAACGGCATCGGCGAAATATGGGTGAACATAGTACACCTCTGTTTAACCCTTCGGGGAATGCAGGCTTGATGCTATGTTATGATATTATCTATACATCTATACATATAAATAAAATTGGAGTGTCTGTTTGTAATATTGAAATAACCGTTTTTTACTACATGCATATGAATATATATACGGTAGATACACCAAAATAATATTTTTTACAATTTTTGTCTGTCTGTCTGTCTGTCTGTCTGTCTGTTTGTATAGGCTAATCTCTGAAATGGCTGGACCAATTTTGACGGGACTTTTATTGGCAGGTAGCTGATGTAATAAGGAGTAACTTAGGCTACTTTTATTTTAGAAAAATTATTTTATTTTAGAAAAAAATAGGGTTAAGTGCATTTGGTCTCACAATAAAATACATTGTTAAGTTCCGACATCCACGCGATCGAAGTCGCGGGCACAGCTAGTGTATGATATGCAAAGAGGGACTACCTATAGTTTTATAAAGGATGCACAGTCTTTAGCAGCTCATCAGTACTAGAAAAATTGAGTTCACAAAGCAAATAAACAACTAACTACACAGATATATCATTGTAAATACCCATACACGAGTTATTCCCCTCCTCCTCACCCCATCAAGCTACGCCTTTCAGAGCGAATTATTTCACTCATTGATTACCCGACACCCAATTATAGGACACAAATTGCCAAGATTCCTGAAAAGCGTTGTAGTATATAGCGAGAGAAAATAATTGGTACCTATTAGTGCCATATTTCAACCTTTATATTTACGGTAATTTACTATGATTTTGAACTGAAAACATCATTAGATCGCTGTCCCTAGATTTGAATTCGAAAAACTCAGAAAAATAAATATACGAAAGAGATCGGAGGAGAAAAAAAAAAATTGGTTGAATCTAAAGTTAAAAATGGAGCCAGGTTCATCCCTTATCAAAAAAATACATTAAACCTAATAATATTATTATCATTGTTGACCTGAGAGGGACAGTACATACCTATCTATACATGAAATCTTTAATCAAAGTATGATCGAAGACGAGTAAATTAATCTATATTTTACCTAACTAGTACTGAATAAAACGTGAAGCCTGAAAAATACAAATTACATTCTGATCAAAACACAGAAATAACATAACATTTTAGATCTGTCGTTCATTAGATAAAATCACAACCTTTACAGAATTGAATTACTTTTAAGATTGAATAGTACCGGCGCGGGCGTTTCGAAACGTCTTTGAAACAAAATAACTTTGTGGACGCGATGCCTTTCGAGATATCTGCTAGGAAACATGAATCTGAAAGGGCGAAACGTAAATATTAAATTATTTATATACAATTCTGCCATTAATGAGATCTGGAGTGTGTACATTTTGCTTAGCAACACCCGTTTTTGAGACTTCAAAGGGTAGTAGAAATCCCGTATTTTACAAATTTTCGGGTAGACAAGTATTTTTTAATCTTATACTCGTATTTATTCAAAAATAAAACGATAAAAATCTGAAAAATCTGAAATATCATACAATATTATGATCTCAAACTCAGCTCAAAAGAATCCAAATATTTTAGTTAGATTTTCGGACATAGAAATTTAAAACTCAATAGGAATTATTTGAACACTTGGAAAGCAATTTAGTTCTGTTATTTTGTTACTCTTTATTGGCTAATTTTACCAATATGTCCTTAATTGATTGTTTTTTTCAATTAACAGCCCATCTGTTTGGAAAGTAGTCAAAAGCATCAAGTCACTCACTAACCTTCTAACCAATAAAACTGTATGATTGATAAATTTTAAAAGAAACATGTATTATCATTACCCGACATTAATCCCACGAAAAGGTATATAAAAATATTGACATTCTCTACCTAAAATTACTACGTAAATCCACTTCGCCTTTGAATAATAAAAAAGTCACAAAGTCTAAAGCAACCGTTGCAGAAACAGCTTCTATCTAAATAGGCTCAAAGCGTCCTAGGTTTTTGAGTCGAACTCCCAAGTCAAACACTGAACGGGGCAGAGGCGACCGCCTCGGTTTACAGTTAATTAACTAATATTTACATTGGACGGGAGAAACAATTTCTGCTGGAACACCTGCAGGCTCTATTGCGGCTTGGAAGGCTGCCTTTGAAAATGTACGGGCGAGAATTATGGGCGGCGAGGAGGCAATGTATAGATGGGATTTAGAGCTGGATAACCGCGGACTCGGTCTCAATTGCGGCCAGCAATATATGGCTATTTTAATAGGTTAGGTGATGGTTAGATGTTACCTTAGGATTTAGAAGTGTCCAACGTAAAATAGTATCTAATTTCGATTAGAGGCAGACTCGAATGTGTTTAGAAGATAACATTTTATGAGCTGCAAAATCAATGTCATTTAAGTGCGTCTGAGTTTAAAAAGGATTTTATGATGGATATTGTTTTAAAAAAGCAGATAAAAAAGGTCCGTTAACGTTTATTTAATCAACTTTATGAACGTAAATTACTAAAATGGTTATTTCATATCAATTAACTCAGTAAAGTTGCTGTTGAAAACCATGCTTACTTTAATAAGTTAACACTATCCTATGTAGATTAAATGCAAAAAATATTTCAAAACTTGTTGGAACCGCAGCGGCGCCGCCCGCAAACTGCGCTCGTATATCTTTTGGCATTACATTTAGCCATATAAAGAGGTGCATTCCGGACGATTTAGAAATACAGTACCGGTACAAAGTGTCGTTATAACTAAGTTTAAACTTAGATTCTAGTCTAGTCTCTGGTCAGGTCGTTAGGGGATGCATACTTTACATTAATTCAGTTCATTTGGGTTTTGCTCCTATTAAATTTCTAACTGCTACAACTCCAACTAGCACAGGATTGAGGTTTATAGGATTTGTATAGTTAAGTGGTTTCGCCGTAACGACTGACCAGGGTAATTATTACGTTTCGTCAGTTTCCTAACTTATAATTGGCACTTAATATTTATTATAGTTTAGTCATAGTAAGCTTAACTTCAAATCTTAGGTCTCTTAGTAGATTGGGCGTAGTACCGTGGTGGGCTTTAGCATGGTCTCCTTAAAGTTTGCGAGGCCTACTGTCAGGTGTCACCGTAGACCACCATAATGATTTTAGCCGGTAAGAGTCCGGCACAGCCCTCTGTTTACTCCAGGCGGAGAATAGTTCATGAGGATTCTCTGAGACAATCTCAATAAAATTACTTATAAACAAACATCGACAGACATGGTGTAGGTCATCTTTACTATATACTTTGAGTATCATTGACTATGAATATACCTAATTGTGAAAAGAAGTAGGCAGAAATGAAGACATAAAAAAATGCCATTTCGATACAAACAAATTAAGTTGTCTTTTCGGTTTTGCACTTCATGTTAAAACACTGCAATTTTTTTTCGAGCTACTTTTAAAACTTTTATTGTTGTATAATGACTGCCTCATGGGTCTAGTGGTCGCAAGTGCGACTGCTGAGCGTGAGGTCCTGGGTTCGATCCTCGGGTTGGGCAAAATGTTATTGCATAGCATGAAATCTGGACCTGTGCCCAGTAGATGGCAATAGGCTCGCCCCCTATTACATGGGACTCAAAAACGGCATCGGCGAAATCTGGGGTGTACAATATTACACCTCTGCCTAACTCTTCGGGGAATACAGGCGTGATGATGCTATGTTTTTTTTTAAAAGTAGTATATATCTCTAACAAATTAAAAACGCCGAGCTTTCCTATAATTTTGATACATGCGAGATTTATAAGATTGATTGTGGGTTAACGCTATGTATGTATTTGTTGGTAAATAAATAAATAAATAAGTTAAATATATAAAAAATCTTGAAAGATCATTCAATGGCAAACATGAATATTATTGGCAAGCTCTAAGACTAACTTGAAAGAGCATGGTGGGTACCTACAGCTATACCTACCCTTCAGAAACGTGATGTTACATGCATTCGGAGGGATGAAATATCAACAAATGCATACGTACCACCTGAACACTGTCTGTGTTTGTTCATTGGTTATGGCTGATAAAAAAACAAAGGATTGAGAAAAGAGGATGGATGTGTACACACACTTTTCATATCCACTGTGGAATGAATTGAATGGTACTCAACAAAATTACATACGTACGTTTTGTGGTAGCAAGCGCGGCTGCAGAAAAGTCTCTGATTTGAACCCCGTCGAGAGAATAAATGTTATTGGGCCAACAACACGTATTGGGTTTTACTGTTAAAAAAAGCAGCCCGGTATTTGATATTGTGCCTGATACATGGCAAAAGACTCATCCTATATATTGTAACGTTAATAGCAAAATTTTAGTTCGACAGCTTTAAGGAAAATATTTCTTACTTAAGTACAACTTAACCTTTGAACAGAGGAAAACGTCTATACTAGTATTTATAAAAAATAAAAAATGAAGTTATGAAAGAATCTTCCAACAAACCATTTTTATACATATTTTTTTAAAAACCTTGCCCCACACTAGGATTTCTCCTGTGTCGTGGGTACAGTTTACAAACATACTTGTCACATGCACAAATAACCAGACCCGAAACAACTATCTGTAGATCATACAAATATTTGTTCCGTGTGGGAATCGAACCCGCGACACTTAGCGCAGCAGTCGATCTCTCAACCACTGTGCCAACTGTGTCAAATTTGTTAACTAAGCTTATAAAAAAGACCTTAACTACCTCTAACATTAATGGCCTCTCAGCTTCTAAATAATATTCATTCATTTTAATTACTCGTAAAAAGACTCGAGAAACAAACTAAAAGTCGTAAAAAACAACAGAATAAAAAGTTGAATATTGGAGTTAGTATACAAGTTCGATTAATTAAGTGCTATTCGAAAGAATTTAATAAACTGCGATCATAACGTGAACTTGGGCAAAGTTTTATGAGATAGAAAGCGATTATATTTTGGCTAGGATTATTTGTTGAAAGACTAAAGACTAACAAAATTAACTGTTCAAGTGGCTAACTTTGAGTTAATCTTTCTTATTTATCTTGAAGCAATTTTCTTTCTTTTCTACGCTGATTTACATTGGCGTTGCTTAAATATATATTAGGTATTAAACACATATACACATATACCCTTTATATATACAGTATTAGCTTTCGCTCGCGGCTTCGCCCGCGTGGTTTACGAACCCGTACATTTTTCCGGGATAAAAAGTAGCCTATATGCTATTCCAGACTATAATCTATCTCTTTGCCAAATTTCATCCAGATCCGTTCAGCCGTTCTGGCGTAACAAAGATCCATCCATCCATCCATCCATCCTCACAACTTTCACATTTATAATATTAGTAGGATAAACATTGACTTGAATAATAAAATCACCTTTAAGACACCTATGGTTCTGCTTCATGAATAAGCGATAAAATTATAAATACCTTTATAAAGACCTTTAAAAATTGCGACGAAGCTCTCAAAATTGACAACCGCTAAAGGTATAACTTTCATCAACCTTTATAAATAATAACAACGGAATATTAATGAAATATTCTTTGAATGTCGACTGAAGTCAAAGACGAAAAGAAAAGTTCATAAACGAATCGCAAAATGTTACACCAGTACATAAAACTAAAATAATAATAATTCCGAGCTCGTAAGTTCCCGACACAATCGGAGAGAAGTGTCGGAAAAAATAAAGAGCAGATATCCGCCGGGATCTTATAAAAACGTCACCTCATCGGACATTGTTCACAGGTCGCGGGATAGTGTTGGCAAATGCCAGGTGGAAATTCCCGGGGTTAATATATGAATCTGGGATTTTGATGAATATTGCTGCTACATTATACATACTTTACAAACAATTATTAATATTCCATGTTGAATATAAAGAGCAAAGTTCTTTCAATCGATATTGTGAATAATACAAGAATAATATCTATAAATAATGTTCATTGTTTAATCCAAATCCAAAATATATATAAACGATTGTACCACAGCTACAGTTGTCTCTTAATTACTCAAAATATTTAAAGTCTTTAGCACCAGAGCGGTCAGAGACAATTCCACACACCACACAAAATAGGTCAACAAAAGCCGGGAGATCCCGTAAAAATTGGGACACCTTTCTACACTAATCGGGGTACAAAGTGGCAGGAAAAGTTTCTTAGTTCTCCCTTACCCCCAACCCTCGTAAACCCGCCCCGGGATTAAGTGAGTGGTCTCCTGAAGGATTTGCTGACGCGACCCGGCTCGCAAAAAGTCGCCAATGGTTCGGGTATTATACACAAGGGATGTGTGCAATTAAAGGTGATTTATTATAATATCCATTAGGTACTATGATTAATAGGGAAATTATAATTGTGATGCTAAAACATTGATTACACTGAATATTGAAAAATTGATGATCAATTCTTTTAAAAGAATATCTACTAATATAATATATGACAACATTTCAATATTAATAGTCAAATTCAAGTGATTATAACTCTTCTCGAACACGTTACGTTTTTCCGCTTTGAAACACGCTTCAAACCAAATATTTTCCACATTTTTATTACAACAAACATTATTGCGAAACTTTAAAACGCGTTATTAAAAGCCATGAAAGAGAAATATAATAAAAAAAGAGAGAAAAACGTATCACAATTCAAGGCAGCTACACACGAGCGTCCGAGCGAACAGTTTCTGTACTAAACCTCGCAAGAATCTTATTAAAACTTGCCGGTACGCCGTCCATTTGTTTAACTTTTATTCCCATAGCTGGGCCGGTCGAAAATGTGCGGGAAAAGTCTACGTTCAATAGTGTTGGACTAACCAATAGAAGTCGCGGGATTGGAATTTTTGAATATGTAAGTGGGATTTTATATTCAAGGTGTCGTTATCCATTTAAGAAAAAATCTTACGTGCCAACTAATATATGAGAAGGGAGATTAACAATAGTTCAAGTAGCGTTCGTTACAAGCGCAATATATCAGGGAGTACTTATTAGTTTGCTAATTTCAACTTCTAGTTGACGAAAACTTACATAGTCGTTAAATGGTAATGCATGGTTGTATTACATTAATATAGCGACTGGTGCTGGTAGAGGCGACACGATGCGGGAAACAATTTTTCACGCTGGTTTACAAGGAGCCAAAACAATGCTAACACGAGTGTAACTGTGCGTAATATTGGTGAAAGTTGCTATAATAATATAAGACTAATATTATATTATAGATCAATATACTTTCACAAACTCTTGTTTAGTTTTTTTTTGCCTTATATGAATGCGTTCTTCTATTTTTCTCAAGGGAATTGTTTGTACAAGATGCTCGAGAGTAGTTAGACTATGTCCGGGATGGGCCAATAAACCGGGATATCTCTCGGTCACAGTAACATTTTAGCGTCACTAGTGTTGGTACTCTATCGTGTTCTCGTAAACTTTAATGTAACTAGTAAACGTAGGATTCATTTTGTTGATTTAGCTTTACTACTACCTTTATTGTCTATGCATGATTGATGAATCAAAATCATTTATTTCCAATATTTTTTCGTAGACTTCCCTTTGGTCCCAAAACTGGGTTAGGTGCACAAGATAAAGACGAGCTAAATAAAGAGATCATGGGCATCATATATAATAGATTTCAAGTTCTACTGTATATTGTAAAGACATAATAACTAAATTAAGCCTACAAAAACACAGCACATAAATGCAGCTCTTGAATACCTTAAATTAATTGTTAATTAGAATAGTCAAGCGTAATCCACATGCTTCGGGAAAGACCAACTTGTCAAATTATAATAAAAGTCCCAGCAAGCACAGAAATAGTCCTTTCTAAGTCCGCTAACCACAAATGGTTCAAGAAATGAGAAAAAAAAAAACAATGTCTCTTCATAACAGAAACATCACTGAACCATCTAACACCGATCAATCGAGTCAGAAATTAAATTAAAATGATGTATCAGTTTGGCAATATAAAGTTGTGCCACTGAGTGAGTTTTCATTGGAAACTTTATCAATTTTCGACTGCGCCGTCCCGAGGTCCGGGGACTTCCAATCAATTACGTCATCGTTTCTATGCGGACAGGGTAGGTTGATTGTAGCCTAAATTTGACTATAGAGATATACCTACACACTAGTAGAGACAATACATATGTTGATTGAAAAATTTATAGAACATTCCTTTATAATTCTTATTTACTAGCGACCCGCCCCAGCTTCGCACGGGTGCAATTCATGTGACAGCGGAACTGTCAATCTGGACGTCACATTTTTATTGAGATTTTCAGACACAAATACCATCCATATTTCCGACATTTCCGAACTTTTACGAGGGAATTTCCAAAAAAAAAAATCTTCCCTACAAACCTTGTCCTGAAAATTACAAACACAACAAAAAATAATTAGCCAAATAGGTGCAGCCGTTTTGAAGTTACTTATATTTTACTTATATTTTAGGCAATTGATTTTTAATTATAAGTATAGATTATTAAATAATAATTATAAAGATCGTGATCGGGCTCAGTGGCGTGCATTGGGACAGGCATATGTGGCAGCAGTGGACTAACACAGGCCGTTGATGATGATGATGATGATTATTATTAATCTTCAAGTGGATTTCGTCTACGGCGATTAGGCTTCAAATTTTGGTGTTTTGCTCTTGTGATGCATATGGCTGCATAAGGCTGATGTACCCTATTTTGGCCGAGAAAGTCCGTGCGCATTGTGGACACTATACCCACTGAGTCACTGGAAGTGACGATGCCTAAGTCCGTCTAGAACAGCCATGCCAAACTCGAAGTCACTGTTGGGCCAAAAGAATGAAGACCGTAGACTAGATGGCCCGCAAAATCTAATCTTAAAGAAGACAAACTACTGAAAATCTTAACCAAAAAAGGACTATTATAGTACAACTATATTTATTAAATTTCCATTAAAAAGGACATTTTCAAAAACGGTTTTAACACGTTCGCGGGCCGCAAGCCCCATTATGAAGCTTGCCGACTTGGAAATATTCCTATCATGGCATGAACAATCCCGCTGTGAGTAGTTAAGTACACAAAAGAAGGTAGTAATTATATCTCATTCAGGGTTTGTCCAGTTTGGAATCTATGAAACTAATATGGCCCTAAGCCCTAAACAAAACTAATAACCAAACTATGAGTACATTCTATAGGAGTATTTGATTCCTGTAAGATTTGTGGCGATTGGCAATACGTCGGTTCCAAATATAAACCCACGCATATTGACCGACTAATTGACTGCCTAAATATACATGAAGATATGTACATACATACTTGTATGTACCTCACGTGTGGTTCTAGTATGTCCTCTTCGATTAAGGGTTTTTATTATTATAAAATCATGAGTCATAGTGATATTAAAATCTGTATTCCCTTTACCTTCGTTATATGTTAGACTTTATTTTCAAATGGTTGGGTGTATATGGGTAAGACTGCATAAAATAATGATATCGTGAGAGAATTCAGGTAGGTATTTGAATTGTAGCATTCGTGTGATGTTCTAGTTCTTTTGTTTTATTGCCGAGATCATCTCAAGGAATTCCTGCTCACAAGATCAGTTGAGATTAGGCTCAAATCTGAGGGAACATTTACAATCACTACTTACAAACATGTAGATTTTATGTGTCACACAACAAAATGATATGTTTATATAGATGTATGGAACTATCATACACGTATTGATGCTCGTTAGTTAAATGGAGATATTAATTACGAGTATAGTGGCGTTATTTGTGCAAAGGATTACTCGTGGACTCTATTGTCCTTAGGGAATGCCGCGTTACGGAATATACTTGTGCGGGTATACGTAAGCGTGTGTAGATTTGTGATCGTGATATCGGTGGCCCGAGGAGCGGTGTAAAATGACGGGTTGTGAATATATATTCGTTGTACAAGGAAAGAGCATCCACGAGTGACGAATTATGAGATCTTTTGGTGCAGCCTGGGTTCAGCCTCGAAACTATAATTGCTGACTTGTTAATCTTTCTCCTACGGTACGAGCGACCTCTATGTGGTAGCTCGTGCCGATTTGATGGAAGATTGTACAAAACCTTAAAGAGAACCGCTGGCTGTCAGTAAAATGAAATTTTATTAGATTAGTAAAATGTCATAATGTTATATCACGTGAATGTTATGTAATTTATAATTAGTCTATACATAAATTATGAAACAGTTAGCCTTACCTATGTTAAGTTAATGCTGTATATATAAACTGTTAGTGCATTCAATAAATATATAAATAATAAATGAAATGTAATACCTACTACGGTAAAGTAAGCACGCATTTCATAGGAAAAAATATTTTCACTTTCTACAGAATATTTTCTAATTAATCTCATTATAAAAATGAAGCCATAGCAGTATTTAATCCCTTTGAATTCTCGTAAGACTCTTAGAACTTCTAAATAACCGAGAAAAAAAAGTAATTAAAAATGACGTCATTATAAGAAAATTATTCAACAGAGCGATTGCTAAACATTTGCTTACTCGTAAATTTCCGGTCGTAAAGTTTATTGGCGAGGAAAAAGAAAAATCTCAGCAGAATTAAATTTCATTAAATCCCTTTAGACCTTGGTTGTGGAAACACAAGGGAATCTAGAGTAGGGACGGGCGCGCATGAAATAGACAAAAGGTTGGAGCTATAGGAATGTTGTTTCATACGTTACAAACATATCGTTTATCTACTGTCCCAGCAAAAACTGTTATAAGGCTTGCTGAAAGCATAATTAGGGCCTAACACAGAATTATTAACATAGTGATTGCAATATCACTAAAGTATTGCCATGTCTGATGATTAGTAACACTATAAGTTAGTATTACTTAAGTTCTTATTATATAAGAACACTCGGTTTTTACAATATCGGAAAAAGGCAACTATTTTAAGAGAACTTTTTTATTTTGTAACTTAAATTATACACTTAGTTGGTAAACGAACCATCTTGAATCTTGATTGTAATAATATCATCTGCCATAATTAGTTTATGTCAGTAAATCAGATTAATACGATTTAAAAAAATATGTCAAAGTTTGCCTAAACTGTTCCACTTTTAGGCAAATATCCTCAAGTTCTTCCACACATCTCTGTCTTACGACACTGCGAACACTAATTCAAGAGAAGGATATGATATATTTTAAGCTAACATAAACGCGTTACCGTCTCAACTATGGCCCCGTGTGCACCCATATTTACCTACTATTAAGCACTTCCCTAATAAGTCTCTCGAACGCAAAGTTAAGGGTGGTTTTTTTTATGATCACTCCTTGGTGTTCCGTGAGGGGAAATTCTCCCCTATTTCGCAGCCTCGCCCCTTAATGCACGAGCGTGATTATACGCGTTTCAAAGACGAAAAGCTTATTACTATTAATTGGCATCTTCTGTTGATTTTTGCAGTTATATGGATGTAAAGGGAGGATTAAATGGTACTGTAAGTGGTTGAAAAAATGTTGAGAAGTGTGTTAATTATGTCAATTGACTGCCTGAATTATAATGGTATACTTCCCAATGAGGGCAGGCATATCATAGAATCGATGATGACACTTCAATATTTTAGTTAGGTTAATAAGAATTCTAGAGAACGTGCAAATAAAATTGCTCGTTAGTAAAAAATATTACGATATATTATTAATCCAATGATATTTTGTAGCTAACAGATATCTATCAAGTATGTATAAGATTGTTTTTGAATGATATCCACACTTATGAATGCAAAATTCACTCTATCTGTTTGTTACCTCATTACGAGTAAACCACTGAACCGGTCGTTATAAAAATGTGCTAAGTGGTAACCTGGAACTTGGAAAAGAACATAGGTATAACCATTGCAGCAAAACACAAATTAGATAAAAAAATATACGTAGATGAAGTCGCAGGCAAAATACAAATACACCTAATTATATTCGTCGTATTGGAATCATAACTATAAATATGGTTTTAATTTCAATATGCAGCTGAAAATCAGCTGTTCTATCTCTAATCTAACATTCTCAACCCCGTTGAAACAAAGAAATCTATATAAATAAAAATGAATCGCCAAATGTGTTGCTAAGCGCATAACTTCCGAACGGCTGCATTTATTTGGCTAATTCTTTTTTTGTTGTGTTTGTAATTGTCAGGAGAAGGGGGTATTATGTAAGTTTTTTTTTGGAAAATCCACCGGAAACATCGGAAATTTGAATGGTATTTTAGTATGAAAATTTTGATTTTTTTATTTAGTAGTCATTTTGAGTTTGTGCACCCGTGTGAAGCCGGGACAGGTCGCTAGTTATTAATATATTCCAAGCGAAACCTCCACAAGGCATGTAGACAGATATGCCAGACTCCTTTTTTCAACTCCAACGAATGGTATTTTAATTATAGTGGCGTTAATTACGAGCAAAGCCTTAGCGAGAGAGCTTGTTCTTCCAAAGCGTAGGTATTTTACTTTTAAACGGACTTAATTTATTCTTTGGTCTATTTTATGCTGATCGTAGAATTAAATGTGCAGTATCCGTTGAATATAATTAAAAGACGAGCAGAAGAAAGCTACACAGAACATTGATAAGAAAAAAGAGGACATTGGATAGATAATTACATAAAAACCGGTTGATTTGGTTTTTATCTGAGCAATATCAGATCATTAGTGACTTGCCTCTTTCAGTAAATAATAGATATAATAACAGAATAACCAATATTTTTAAGAACCTATTATTAAGAATAGATTACTGTACATTACTTTAAACTTTTATCTATACTCCATACTAATATTATAAAGAGGTAAAATTTGTTTGTGTAATGTAGGGGGTAATCTCCGGAACGAATAATCTGAATCTGAAAATTCTTTCAATGATAGATAGCTACATTATCCCCGAGTGAATGAATGAGGTTATATATGTAGATCACGTGGATGAAGTCGCGGGCAAAAGCCTAATAGATCATAAAGCGCGCACAAACTAACTGCAGCAGCCCCACACGCTCACAATGCGCATGCTTATTGCACTGGATAACCATACTGATTAGATTTTTATTTCCACTGAACGCAATCACCCGATAATTAGCCTGTATTAATCAGGCTAATTATTGGGTATAATATAAGTTAACATTTTATTAGTGAAGTACCATGTGAAGCTTTTGTATCACAATGACTTGTAATGAAAGATGTAGGTAAGAGAGAAAAATAAAATTTTATTTCATAGCTGGGCATCATCTTTCTGGCAATAACATTAATGATTGATGAAATTTTCATCTTTAATATTATGTATGTACGTACTTACACGTTTGTAATATTACCTGTATAATCTTTCGGTATTAAATGGGATAAAGAGCAGGAGAATAATGATGATTTTTATCGATATTTTAATTACAGTATTGATACCAACTTTTTACTTGATTTAGGTTGAAACCTTTCATCTTGGAATCGTTTAAGTCGTCTTTTGCCTTGGTATCCAAGCATATCACTCTTCTTGTTCCACCCTCCTATTTTATGTTTTCGTGAAGATATTTACGTAGATAGTGGTACTCAATTTAACAAACACAAGGCCCCATCACTACGTCCCGTTGTCCGTTCTCTCAAGTTTTTCCCGTTGTCTAATCGTCCGATCCCGGATAGTGGGGCGCTCGTTAGTATAATGGCCGTATTAATTGCCGCTCGTATTGTTTGCTGTCCCGGGGTAGAGTAGTGACGCGACGGGATTCCACGTCGAGACGCTGACTATCGATTTATTTAATCGAATCGAGTTGGAAATATGATATCAGTATAGACATGACTGATCACTATATGTATTCAATTGGTATTTATTACGTGTGGCTGTTGATATTTTTGAGGCCGGTTATTAATGACGTTTGATTTTAAATTTAATAAAAAAATGTACATAAGGCTATGTAAAAGAAATGGAATAAAAACCAACTTATTGAACAGTAAAAACACCGATACAATAGCATTCACAAACTATTTTAGCGATACATTACCAACAAATCTATTTATCTATATATATAACAATAAATGTGTGTATCTATGTTCCATATCGACTCCAAAACAGCTGAATCGATTTTAATGAAATTTTTAGGTAATCTTCAGATTAGCTCAGCGGGTGATCTTGTGAAGTTTGGTTGCGATCGGATCAACAATTTTTTTTGGCTTTTTGTTAATTTTGTGTGCTACCCGTGTGAAGCCGGGGCGGGTCGCTAGTTAGCTAAAATATGTTCATACATTCTTCATTCTTCTTCTTCATTCAATGAATATGTATCAGTAATACGTCTACGTTATCCCAACACTATTTACGGGATTAATGAGCCTGTACTACCTCTAGTAATGTTGAGAGATATTAACAAACAGTGTAGAGCTTATAAGGTGTCTAGTACAAGCACGGTCGCTGAGCGTGAGGGCTTGGGTTCGATCACCGGGTCGAGTAATGTTGGTGGGTTTTTCTGTCACAAAATTCCCAGTGGAATTGTGCCCTGTCGCTTGATGGTGTACATGGAACTTAACAACTCCATCAGCAAAATGTAGGTGTACAATAGTATACCGCTATTTAATCCTTTTTGTAGTAGCGTGATACTATGTAGAGGTTTTTCTGTGGTACCTACTTGGTATCTATTATTTCTTCCTATTTTCAAAATTTTGAACTGATGAACAACAACTAGCAATCAAAATAATCTAAATCAATTCGCACACAGAATCCGTCTGCCAAATCCCATCACTACTGCACGGGACTACAGACCAGGGATTACCGAGTCCCGCGCTACCCCGGGCAAAGTTGAGAGATATCTACAAACGGTCCCGGGCTGATTTGTTTGTCTTGTTACGCGTCTATTAAGTTAAGAACAGTTATTTCGATAGTTTATACCTTGTTGCTTGTGTTTATTGCATTCGTTAGCTTCGTTTCTTAAAGAACTGTGTATTATTGCAGTTAGTAGAGTTAAGTTTTTATTAGTGTGACTTTGAATGGGTTTTAGTAATACTTTAAGGGATTACTGCTTCGTACAGTATAGTGCGATTGCTGAGCGTGAGGTCCAGGGTTCGATTCCCGGGTCGGGCAAAGTGTTATTGGGTTTTTTCAATATGGAAATTCTCAGTAGCAGCACGGAGTTTGGAACTGTGTCCGATAGATAACAATGGGCTCGCCACCTATTACATGGTACTCAATAACAGCATCGGCGAAATGTGGGTGTACAATAGTACTCCTCTGCCTAACCCTTCGGGGAATATAGGCGTGATGCTATGTATGCTTAAGGGGTTACACAGTCTAGTTATAGATAGTAACCGGTGAAATCACATTTACATATCATGTGGATGATTAAAGATGGGTAAAAAAGGTATTCGATATTAATATGAGATGTTTTGAGACTTTTTACTGTTACTGTTGTGTAGAAATAGGGGCGGATTCATTTGACACTAAATACAGATTCTAATTCATGGGCTAGTATGTTATGTAAAAAAGTCAGTTTGTTGTCTTTGAGATCGGAAGTAAGCCAGTGTCAGATATGCCGCCCATTAGATTGTATTGTATTGGAGATCAGCTTGAAAGAGTGGACAAATTTAAATATCTCGGTCATATTGTGACTTTGGACCTCAAGCACAATGCTGACATAAAAAGAGAGCGGAGGGCTCTGTCAGTACTAGCAAAAATGATGGCACGCAGATTTGCACGTCGTAACTGTAGAAGTTATTTGTACGTAGGTACGCTTTCTAGAGCATTTTGTTCATCTTTTTACACGTGCATTCTAATTTTGCGACTTGGCAAACATCTTTTCGAAGGTCAAATAGAACATTACCTACATATTTACAAATCAAACAGATAATAGAGTACCTGCTGTTTTACTTCGGCTGACTTCTCTTGAAATGTAGAAGAGCCTAATAGAGACTAACCAAAGTGCCGTCGAGAGTTGACCATAGTTTGGGCCGAACAACTGTAATAGTAGCCATTGACACGAAAAGAACGAAAACACTAAACGAACCAAAACTTCTTTAAAGCTCAGAATTCTACTACCATAAGAGTAGTAGGTATGCAGATTTTATCGTATTATGTAGAAAATCTAGCAGCAACCAGCTCATCGCCTATAAAATACGATAACAATGCATCTCCCTTAGAATTTCCATGGCGTGATAACAGCATAATACATTATGGCCATCGACACCCAAATCGGAAGGGAAATTCGTTCCATACATCTATTTTTATCGCTACGTTACATCGATAAGGGGCTATGCACGCGCCATGAGGGATAAAAAATAAGAAAGCAACAAAATGTGCTTATTTATGTAAGTATACTGGTGCCAATAAAGGCAATAAGAATAATGGATACATATCGCCTATCCCTTTGTCCCTATATCCCCTAAGGAGATATATAGAGCATTAAGCGGTAAAATGAGAAGTGTTGAATTTGTTATATGAAAGATATTAGAGGTATAATATTAAATGTACGGTTTGGCATAGTAACATGTATTTTTATTTTTATAATAATCTCTGGGCGGGTTTATTCGAAGCATTGATTATCACAAGGTATGTTCATTGGAATGGTTTTGGTAGTGTATTTTGTGCATTACGGTTGGCTTTGGCGTTAACAGCCCGTTTTAAAGTATTAGCCATCGTTTTTGTGATTACCAAAAAGATTGGGGGGTGTGTATTTTGGAAGACTTTGATTGATTGATTGTTTTAAAAACATTGCCCCACACTAGGATTTCTCCTGTATCGTGGGTACAGTTTACAAACATACATGTCACATGCACAAACAACCAGACCCGAAACAACTATCTGTAGATCATACAAATATTTGTTCCGTGCGGGGATCGAACCCGCGACACGTAGCGCAGCTATGTGTAACGTACAACAACTATTTGCTATTAATGTGAATTTTAAAGAAACAACATTTATAAGATAGCTTTGTTTGACTTAAAAACGATTCCAGGACCTCAAGTCCTACAGCTTAGGTTGATTTACTAGAAGATAATAAATATTCCAAGATAAATTAATCGTCATCATTTTTGGACATTCTCGAGCATTCACAAAGGCATAAATTAAATTTCTTGGACCCTCTTTCAAATAATAAAGTTCATCGTTATTAAGGGCAAAGTGCGCACTCAACAAGATTTTTTAATTTAAGGACTTATTCGCACTTGCGTCGCAGATGGACCAATCAAGTGTCGAATTAAAATTGTCAAGTGTAATTTACTTTAGGAGGCACTTTCCGTTTTTATAATGATGCGTCAAGTTCATAATTATTTTTATCAGAAGTGACTTTCATCTTTTTATAACTGAAGATGCTGATTCTGATCTCATAATAGCTACAACATTTATCATGAACCTTTGTATCAAATTATTGCCTTAGATCACTTGTGAATTACACGGGATTTTTTATTTGGAATCGCGTGTAAAGGAGGCCGCATTATACGGCACCTATTGTTAAGCTCCCACATACATTCCATGTAGCTTCACCCATATTCGAGCAAGTTTACAAAATTGGCACAACTTTAAATTTTTCAAGGATTTCACAACTCGATTCATTTTGAAAACACCCGCCATAAAAGTCTGTCTAACATTACAAGATGTACTTGGCTTGCGAACAACTAAATAAAAACCATAACACGATAAAATGAACTCAGAATCAAGACTTATCGCAATCTAAATAAAATATGACACTACTTCACACAGAGTCATTTGCATTATTCCCAGGCCAGCTGTTTACATTAAGAACTCCAAAAAAGAAAACAAGTTGTTTTTTCTACTCGCCAACATTATGCAGATCCGTCCTCCCAAATTACTTATTTCTAGCAATAAACGGTGTGGGACGTCGTATAAAAATCTTCGCCTGAACGAATGACTGTTTGAAAGTTTGGTCCAAGTCATAAACAGTCGGCTGCCGCCGGGTTAATGTGCCAACTTCTTTTTTATGATGTGACAATATGTTCTGGACGTGAAGGAATGAGTTCGGCGTGTTTTCTCGGGTTTAAGCTCTATTTTGCGGATAAAAATAGGCTTTGTAGGTCGTTAGGCTTTTAGAACTTTTCGTGTGGTATTAAAGTTAAATAAGTGGTATATTTTTTTCAATAATGTAGTGATTAATGTATGCTTCAAATAACACAATACTTTATTATAAAAAAACCGATTAGGTTTACAAAAATCATTCTTTAGAGATACATTATATATATATATATATATATATTATTTTAAGAAATGGCACTTTCTATTTTTTTGATAAAGTACTCCAACATTATATCACATTTACAGATCTCAATCGAAACCTTCTATAACACATTCTGGCATTAACTTATCTTCCTAACAAAAACACAAAACTATCGTTACATTTATTAACGTTCACGAAACCTAATTCTATCCAGCCCATAACTAAAAGTTCCAAATACAATAAATCCCGCTGCCTCTAACAACTTGTTCCACTCAATGTTCCAAAGGGCGGGACAGTGATAATGGTTATGGCTAAAGTTACTCGTTCAACTGTAGTAGGTATTCTGCGGCGCTGGCTGAGACGATGGCGGCCTGCGATTTGTATTGAAAAGACGCAGTCGACAGAGTATGACAGAAGTACGAGTACTATGACAGACATAGTCATTATAGCTTTAAGGTTTTAGCATACCTCTCACGACATTACTTCTGTTACTTCATTATTTGACCACGACAATGTATTTAGTTAGGTCCTCGCTAACTTGGTTCAATTCTAAAGGCTGGTTGGGACAGTTTGAATGGAGGCGTGGGCACACGTGATATGATCGTGTCGCTTTTGTTTCGTTTCAGTCGCTCCGCCTGCTGGATGGGATCGGTTTCAAATCTCCTACGCACAGTCGCATAGTCCGTATTTCTACCTTGTCAATAGTCTACGGCGCCCCGGATTGTATATAGGTTTTATGTTCTGTAAGTGTGGGTGGTTTCTAACTATTTGCGTATAAAAATGGTCGCCATACATTTATATTTCCATCTGTTTCACCTTTTTTTTTGAAGGTATGAAGTCCATGCTCATCAGAATTAATGAGTAAAGAGATAAGTTTCCATCGTCAGAAAACGACTTTATCAAGTTGTTCTACTGTTTTCCATCTGCATAGCAATACAGTTTCAAAGATCTGATGCTATCGACGGCGACGATTTGGGAGTTTTCACATCTTAAGGGAGTTTTTGTTTCTGTACAATTTGTTATGCTAAGGGATTAGAAGATAGAGGGCCGGATATTTCGAACTTCTGTATTGCCACAAGGAATTGTCTCTTATTAATTCGTAATATATTCAGTACTTTACTTTTTGTATGTTGATTTGAGGAGGAAAGAATGTTAAGTGTATCGGATTTTTCTTATAATGACGTCATTTGTAAGAAACAACTGAATAAAAAGTACCAATTGTTTCGTTCGCTTTTCAGAATTTGCGCTGACAGGAACATCAAGAATATACCGCACCGCTCGTCAAAAAGAATACAAAAAAAAAACAAATACATTCCTATGAAAGATGTCAGTCTTGACGGTTAGCTCGGCTATAAGCAAATTTTTGTTGTTTCAACAGAATGCTCGCTCATATGGTTGTTAAGTGAATGGATTGGTCTATCATCACCTTAACACTCCGTTTTCTCGTCTAGCGAACTTGATTAATGTTGGGTATCCAAATGTATTGGAAATATAGGTGTAGGCTCTAAAGCCAATTAAGGATTTTGGACGTAAGCAATTAATAGCCTCCCACGACATCCGGCCACAGGCAGGATGATCCAGATAGTCAGATATAATTATTATTATTAAATCATTAGTTGCCTCCCATGACCCAGACAGACTGATCCAGATAGCCAAGGATAAAGGGCACAATATTAATATTACGGCACGGCATATCACATTCGTTCCACAAACCCATTATCATACGTAAAGTGACAGATATCTCTCATGAAAAATTATTGTAGCTAACAGTAATAAAAAATCCTTTCACACGAAAACTTTATAACATTTCTAGACGAAAATGAACGATCGCGTCCCAGTATTACTAAGCTGAAAGCCATTACAAACTTGACGTAACCAGTTTTTCTTCAAATCAAAGTGCGTTGTAGTAAATCCGAACGATTTTATCGTTTCACAGACGCAATTAACGAACTTTTCTTCGCAAAACGTTCGTTTTGAGATAAAAATCCTTTTCTCGATGTCCTTTTATAAGTCTAATCAGATTGTTACAAGTTTTTATCGTCGGAGTTGGGCCTAGCTGTATTGGTACTCTGCAAGTGACCGTTTTGTTTCAAACTTGGTCTATAAACGCGGGACGATTGCATTTGTCATTTTTATTGTTGTTTATTGTGTTTGTTTATTTGTTTTTATCTTATTTCCATGGTAATTGGTTGTTTATATTCAAGGGGTAAGAGATAGGACTATTTCTATCCTGCATCTTGTTCTCTTTAACTTTTACCTTTAACGTTAGTGTCAATTTGTGCAAGCTCATTTTACTTAAGCAGTTTCTCTACTTTAAGTTATTGCAGTTTTTTCCACGACTGTTACAAAATAGTGGAAAATGTTAATATTATTCTTTCATATATAGATATGTAACTGACTAAAAATAAATCGGATGAAAACGTAAAAAAAGGAACAAAATAAACCTAAATGCGTCTACATATTTTATATAAAGCCGAAAAAATTGCAGCATATTTGATACAAAGGCTGGTAAATTGCTGTAAATTCGTTATAAAGCATAAAACACAGTGCAAAATGTTACCTACTCGACGCAAGCCTAGCGGCATTTAATCCGCACGTCAGAATAAGGCCGCGTCAGGACTGGGCGTGATTTACACGCGACACAAACGCGACAAACCCGACAGCTCTACCCACCGACGCGACCCGACGCGGCGTACGAGTTCAAAGCGGGCCTTTAGCTACTGACAACAGCGTTGTGCTTACGGAAAATGTACGAGGAAATTTTAATGATTTCACAGCTTTTGAACCGATTTAGGAGAGACAGTGGACGGTGATAAAGTACTGATAGAATATTTTTATAATACTTTTACTTTACAAATATATAATACTAAATTATCATTATCTAGTATCCAGGGAGCAAAGCCTCCGCAAAAATGAATCAATGAGAACATCTCGTGAAGCCAGGGTAGTCAGGCTCGATAAGTCCAATGCTGACTAACCTAGCTCTCCACTACGCTACGCTATGAGCAATTTCCATGTGATAGCTCATGCTAACTCAAAAGAAGAAGAGGAAAATAATTTTCGAGTTATCCTAGTATCTGTACAGAAGCTTTACATCTGTCCTATCCAACTAGCTACCAGTGTAAAATGTATTTATTGGTTAAATCTATAATAATTGCCCTATAGCTCAGAGTCGATTTTTAAACGACGTGGTTCTCTGGACTCGATACACGAAACCGATTCACGTCTCAATATGTTCAGTCAATCTGTTTGTTAGAATAATTCGATTTGCTTTTTTAAGCAATATATCATTTGTAAGTAAGTATAATACTCTGTAAGTATTATTAGACTATCGGTGTGTAATAAGCTTTATTTTCAAAAGTAACTTAATTTTAGAAAACAATTACATAACTCAAGTTGAACATTTTATATCAAAAGCCAGTAAAGTAGAAGCCATTTTTCAATATTTGATTTACTAAATGGCAGTTTAATTACTGATGTAATCCTTAGGCAGACATTGGTTGGAATTCTGTGGAAGCTCGTCTGAAACATTTTTTACTTCATTTAAAGCCGGATTATTTATTCAATTTAGTTTCTGCAGGCTATTACTTTTTATGTAGAAAATATATAATGGTAGGTTTTAATATATCTATGTATATTATTCTATACTATACTTGAGTAGTGTTAATACTTAGGATTCTTGTTGTAAATACGTTTTTTAATGGTAGGATTTGAGTACAACTATTGGAATTTTTAAGTAAATACATGATGAGGACCCGGGTACGTCTTAAAACTGCGGCCAGACACCGGAGGACGGGCAGCAGCGTCCTCTCACTAATCGGTGAGCCACTGCGATCCCCAAGCCGCCTGCCAAGCGTGGGGATTATGGCAAACCCCCCCTTGGGGGAGGCCTTCGTTCAGCAGTGGACGTTTTCTGGCTGATGATGATGATGACATGATGAGGAGCTGTAAAACGCACTGAAAATGGGTAAAGACTACAAAGATTGCAGTTCATGAATATTTCCACTCAAGACAAGAAACTTCTAACCAAAAGATAAAAGGACCACTCCATTCAAAAATAATACACCGGCTTTAAGTTAAAATCGCCAATTAACACAGCCACAAGCCGATGAGCTCGCTTTGTTAAACGACTTTTTATAGCTAAGATAGCACTAAAGAACCAAAGAGAACTTCTTTTTTTTAACTACCCACTTGAAAAGTTCACAGCACAAACTCTTTGGCTTCACAATTGACAAGTTTGCTTTACTTTTTTTTCAAGTGATTATGGTCTTTAATGGTAGTTTTCTGTTGGGTGAAAGCGTTAAGGTTTGCTTTACTTTTTTTTCAAGTGATTATGGTCTTTAATGGTAGTTTTCTGTTGGGTGAAAGCGTTAAGGTTTTTTTGAAATTCATTTGTAGAATATATGTAGGTAATTATCCTTTAATGTGGTACTCTTTAAATTTTAGCATCTTTTTGATATTATGGGTTGGTTTTTAACTTGACAGAACACGTTGCCACAAATTAGTCAATTTATTATTACAACTTATAGCATACTAGCTTCTGCCCGCGGCTCCGCCCGCGTTTTTCCGGGATAAAATTTAGCCTATATGCTATTCTAGATTATAATCTATCTCTGTGTCAAATTTCATCCAGATCCTTTCAGTGGTTTTTGCGTGAAAGAGTAACAAACATACATCCGTTCATTCTCACAAACTTTCACATTTATAATATTAGAAGGATAGGAAGCAGGATTAGTAGGATAGTCATTGTGTATGTGTACAGGCCATTACAAAAGTATTATGAAGCTTTTGACAGTCAAAATGTGTGGGTATCAGCGACAATCTCAAGGCGCGATTCATATTGTCACTTGAGGACCTGATGATTGACACATAATGGTTGAAGAACTATTACATATACATACTTTGCTCTTTTTGCGACTGCTATATTATTTTCAGAAACGGACTAGATAAGATTCCATAAAAAAAACTCAAGAACAATGAATTCATTTTTTTATTAATCCTTTACTAAAGTAACGTCAGTCGTCGATCGCAGTTACTACACATAAATTGCTCGATAGTCGCCGTAGAGTAGACAAAACAACGATTAATATTGCCGTTAAACTAACGACAGGCCATTTGTTATGGCAATATTACGGAACTGAGGCGGTGCATAGTTACAAAGCGAACCGATGTATGTGAGCACAAAAGTGATGCCAACAACAAAATGATTAATTTTGTTGCGCAGTGCATATTGATTTTGTGAACTGCTAGTTTTATACGAAAATAGATTTAATTTATTAATAAATTTTCGAAGAAATGGTGAGTTACTTGAAAAATAGGTATGTACTGAAGGAATTATAATAGTCTTGCTCTTCTGATTAACGAAGATTAGGAGGTGAGCAGGAATCTTTCTAAGACTACAACACACATATATACCAACCTAACTCAAAACAGATTTCTGCATTGGGAGTGACAAAAATCTGGAAAAAAACTTATAATTACACCACCAACACTTTTGCCCGCGACAGTACTCCCTAACAAATGATTTAGCCACGTATGTCTTTGCGTCCGCGAATCATATCTTGCCGTATACACATTTGGTTTCTTCAACCGCAACCATTTTGATTTATTTAAGTGAAACAGAGCATAGTTTATTTTGTGCAGTACAGGAAGCTTGGTGATGGTAAATTAGTTTTTGTCCGGTTACTAAAGATCGTTAAAGGAAGGCATAGTTTGTCATATTCGTGGTCTACGACACTAGAGCTTTCTTGCATTAGTAAAATATTAAGTATTGCTAGTAATTTAAATATTGTTTTACGCTTTTATGCATACGAAGCTAATGTCAAAGATGATCTTTTGTAGAAAGGAAATTTGAGCGCGTTATGGAATGGAATCTGCAATCGTTTTGTTCAGCACACCAGCCGCTTCAGCCTCTGAGCTACCTCGTACCTAACTAGTACCTATTATATGTACAAAATATAATTCACTGGGACAATGTCGATAACTATGAACTCGGTGCATTATGTTTACGGAAAAATAATAGATGTTTTAAGACAAAATTAGCAGTTTCATATGAATATTTAAAAAGCTTGTTTTATTTTTGAACATTTATATATAATTTGAATAAATAACGTTAAAGAAAAGGAAAAGAAAGAAAAAGTTAATTGCATCTGTACATAATCCAGCGATCGCTGACCAGGTTATATATTTTTTAATAAAGCATAAGTATTTTGAGTTAACATTTCCTTATGGTGTCGTAATTAGGCAGATCAGGTAGATATCTAGTTTCTTTCGTAGTATTTGCGTATTGTTGTTATTCTAGAATGTCTTAGACCAGAATTTCTAACGTTAACATACCAAAGACATAACATAGTTGAAATATGTACTGGCGCAAAAATAGTACATTACGCTTTAATGAACTGATAAACTCCATCAAAATAGGTTACATCAGCCACATGAGAGCAAAACGCATGCTCTTAAAATTTGAAGCCTAATCGCCGTAGCCGAGGTCGGCTTGGAGATTATTATATATTAACTACATCATTTTTTTTCAGCTTTCATAACTTTATTATCAATTTCAATACAAATGCAGACTTATTAAATAATATATACAAGCTAAAAATATATAAATAAATGTATAAACTGTTATAAAAGGGGGAGGGGAAGAAATCATAGGGCATCGTAAAATTCGTCCACATCGCTGTCAACGGGAAAAGTGCCCAGAACGCTGGTTGAACGCTGGCCATTGCCACATATACTATATTGTTTACCATATATTTGAAAAAACTCCATGAAAATTAATAAAGTTATTAAAATATTAGTCATATTAATTTTAAACCATCGCACGCAGATAGGCCCTTTTCATTAAACTGTCATTATATTAATTAACTGTGTAGTGCTTGGTGTACACGCAACATTATAAATTATTTTAACAGGCTGAAGCTTTTGTGATTTATTTACTTTCCGTGATAAAAAAAAAAATTATAAAACTGTATATGTGGTTACTGATAAAAGTAAGTAAAGTATTGCAATTTTTTTAATTGGGTCTTCTTCTCTTGATTCGGCATGAGCTATCACCAGGAAAACATTCATGCCGTAGTGGATAATGGCCGGCAGAGGTCTACTTTTTGTACACACACTTTACTAGGAGTAAAATTGAAACAAACTGAAAATATCTAAACTCTTATTAAAGAACATATAAAATCGGACATAAAACCATAAAAGCAGATTCCACCATGCGTTTTGTTTTGATGTCCATACGTGGTACGGACTTAATTATGTCCGTACCAACGTAAATATTACTACCTAGAAAGACATGCTTACCTTATTATTACCTAGAAAGAACATCTGAAGAGTCTCAATTTCAAACCCTACCTTAAGATGGTGCACTTGTGTGCAGGTACCAATTCTGCCCAGTTTCCAGTTTAACCACGGCAGCTAGAACGCTGTCGTTAAAGAAAAAACTCCTAAAGCTAAGCCATTTCATAAAAAGCGTCGACAATAGTTCGGAAAACTCAGACATTTAAATTCTCCGACCTTTTCAAGTCAGAATAAAAAGGCCTTTCTTACAATCAGTGACGATAAATAAAGGTAAAGATATGAAAGAAAGGAGTTTGAATTTACATTTGTTTTGTACAATGGACGATTATTTACGTCTAGACGCGTATAATGGTGTATGTCGAGTGGTCGCCCAACGGACCTTTTGATGCCTAAAGGTCATGTCAGAATGTCGGCTTTTTACGTGTTCAATGGTAATGTGTGTAACGTGGCAGTATATTGATTGCGTGCTTTACTTTTAGGAATAAATTTACGTATAGTATCATAGAGAATTGAAGTACATACAGAAGTTCAGCAAGAAAGTATCGTCAGTCAAAATATGAGTCAATTAAGTTGGTAAGTATTTTTTACTTAAAAAATGTTGTTTAGGGTTATTGAAGGTTAATACGCAAATTATGAATTATTAGTTACTATTTAGGTTAATAAAATATAGCTGAATATTGTTTATTTAGGTATAAACCAAGAATAAGAAAGTAAAACACTAGATATACAGAACTAAGAAGAGCCAACCATGATTATACTAACTAACACTATCTAAAACAAAAAATCTCCACTTTTGCAGCAATCAAAACAAATCAACAAATCCAAATAATTCGTCCGTAAAAACATTAAACAACACATTCAAAGTCTGGCGCGCAATTTACTTGCGTGTTAATTTACGCATTTTTACGCGGTCGCGCCGTTGTGTGCCGGCCCTTGCGCCCTAGTGATATATTGCGACAGGTTTAACACCATTTTACGGTTAAGGTGCGTCCTGTATCAACCGAGTGTTGTTATTTATTAAGTAGTTAAGATTTTTGTGTTTTTTAGATTTACAACCTTTATGATTTTGCCCAATATTGTTTAGGAAGTTAGCAGTGCCAATAGCGGTAATTAATTGCAAAAAATATTATGAATCAATCCTGGCCAGACAACTGATTTTTATATTGCTCCAAATTGGCTCATTGGTTGCAAGTGCGACCGCTAAGCGTGAGGTCGGTCCGGCAAATGTTACAGAAATTCTCATATAGGTCGCCCTCTATTAAATGGGACTTATATCATCGGCGAAATGTGGGTGTATATAGTCCTCTGCCTAATTCTTCGGGGATACAGGCGTGATGCTATGTATAATAAAATCATATAGATATTTCCTAGTAGCGACGTGAATTTTATCACGAAGCGTAATACATAATTACAGCTCATACCATTGCTAATTGCTTATTTAAAGTTGTAAAGCGTAACATCAGGATTACAAAATCCAAGCACACAAAACTCTTAACGTTTTAGTAATTATCAACACTTGGTTGATAAATGACATTACCGTATGGTGCAATCGCAATTTGATACTAACAGCCGAGTAGAATCTCCAAACAGACCGCGAAAAACCAGGGGCTATTGCAGACTTCTTCGCAATGGGTATTAGGTAAAAACTGTATTTACATAGTTTCAAACATAGACATTACTTTATTTAACTGCCTATAAACTATTCTAGAGCGTATACGCGTTTATTTCAACCGGACGTTTTTACGCGTTATTGTCACTTGTGTCCTAACCTTTACAAAATATATTGCGACGGATTAAGGCGTCACTGATGGTCAAGGGACATCATTTAATTCATTGGTACACATTAATATAACTTTGGTTGTTATATTGTAAATAAAAGTTATTTTAGTTTATTATTTTAAAAAAAGCGTCGCTACACTCCAGCGTTTCTCCTGTATCGTAGGTATAATTTACAGATAAACATGTCACATGCACACACAACCAGACCCGAAACAACTATCTTTAGATCATACCATTCCCGTGCGGGAATCCGCGACACCTATCGCAGAAAGCTAATCGCTCAGCCAATGCGCCAACCTTTATATCTCTTAGGAGGAAAACCCTCGAGTAAAAAGTTATTTAAAAAGAGCTTAAAGCAATCCACTGTTAGGTCAGTGTCCTTCTATTTTGAAAAAACCAGAGCTTCTTAAGAGATTTCGAGTGACCCATTAACCTACTTACTACGAAAATCAAAGCCGATTTTTACATCGAAAAAATATATTCACTACAGCCCATGGAAATAAATTTAAACGATACAATCTTCAACAATCAGAAAAAAACAGACTACTTATTTTTACGTATAAAATTGAATGAACGAAATAAATTTATTTATAAATAGGTTATTTGTTAACCAAAGTGGATGGTTATTGAGAGGCAACCTGTCGCGGTTTCGTTTTGACAGTTTTTGATTTAGTGTCACGCAAACTTCAACCAAAAATGATACGAATGAGCACTTTATTAGACTAATGAATAAGCTTTACCTGCCTCATTGGTGAAGTGGTTGCAAGCGTTGCTACTGAGCGTGAGGTCTTGTGGGTTTAATTCTCGAGTCGATAAAATTGTCATTTGTTATGTCCGATATACAGATCGCACATTTACAAACATTTATAGAAAAGACGGTTAAACACTATTAAAATTTGATATGTATAGCTATTGAAAATTCTTTTAAAATTCAGTAGGCTTCTAAAGTTCATGTCAACAATAGATCGGATAGGATCCAAACTCGCGATGTTTTGATTAGCAGTCCAACGTATGTGAGCCGTTTGGCTAATGAGTCAAATGACTGACTGAGCTCAAACGTTAAGAATTAAAAAAAGATTTTATGGAGAAAATCGATCCCATTAACCACGGGGCCAATCATTTCGCATATCGGTGGCCATGTGACGTCATACGTACCTAAATGAGCTAACTGAACCTGTTCCGGCGTACGCACTCGTCTGTGGTCGCTTGATAACGCCACGAATCGCTTAATTTAAGCGCTGTGCGGCTCCAATAGCCGCGTCGAGGTTGTATTACTGACATTTATTGTTTTTTTTATGTATGTATCGGTGATTATTTTAAAAAAGTTCATAGTACCACATTTTATCATATTATCTTTATATATGCAATTCTTTCGTATGTGTGTATGTCACTGAACTCCTAAACAGCTGGACTGATTTTGATGAAATTTTTTGTGTGTTTCACAGAATTCACAACTGGACCTGGTAGGTGGCGGTGTGATAGAATTCTAGGACAGGTTCGGGCAGAACGTCTATTGGGTCCGCTAGTCATATATTTAATAAATGAGCTTTCATATAGCCACTGCTCACTTTAAAGTGTCGGAAGCCTATTCAGTACATTATCCTTACTCGGGGAAGCTACTTCCGTACTACTACTACGTACTATTTACTTCTTGTAGATATTACTCCAAAAATGGTTGGCTTTTAGGTATAGAATATCGAAAACAATTTAGCTGTGTACCACTCTAGCACCATTATGAATAGTAGCCTAAATAAAAATATGGCCATCGCAAAACAAGACGGAGAACTGTCAGTGGGGAATACAACCCAGATGCCTAAACAAAAATTAATATCACCCATAATCATAACTCTTTAATCCTATAATAAATTAAATTTTAAGCTTACACATAAAAACTTGGATCGTTCCATAGGAAGAGGTCAGATCGCAAAAAAAATTAATCTCAATTGAGTTTATTACCGCACTCAATGGCTACGGCGTAGCAGCGTAGCACCGTAGCACCGTAGCGGCCGCTCGTAGAAGCGGCCAACCGTTAAACGGCCCGTCGTAAATAACGGGCCGGGTTACAATAAATGAATAATTATCGGACGGTTACCGTTTTACGGCCGTGTAGCTTTCAGTGAAAGCCTACTCTTGTAATCAGGTGATAGATAATGGCGGCTTAATTGAGAAAATAAAATGGTCTTTGTAAGCTTAATTAGGAAGCGGCAGATACCTGAGAGTAACTATTATATTTCATAGCCAATTCTTCAAATTAATGAAGCAATTTTGTCATAGTGTAATGTTCACAAAGATATGGGCCGCGTTTGAGATCAATTTCATAGGTGAATATATAATAAATAGTAAAGTACTCTATTTATAAGTTTCTGGTGCTTAAAGTGACTAATATGAGCCCTATTTTTTTTTGTACACACTTGCCTCCCAGTATATGTCTAAGATCGCCTTGCACACCTCTTGTATGTATGAAAAATTCTGTAAATGGTAAGTTCTATATAAAATTAGTGTAACATTCTCGGACCACTCACTATTGGAATTTATAATCGCTGCATATATTCATTAAGCTTGATTAATACTATTTTTTTTTTTTTTTTTTTTTTTTTTTTTTTTTAAAACATTGCCCCACACTAGGAATAATTCCTGTATCGTGGGTGCGTTTACAAACACATATATTCACATACACAAACGCCCAGACCCGAAACAATTATCTGTAGATCATACAAATATTTGTTCCGTGCGGGGATCGAACCCGCGACACTTAGCGCAGAAAGCTAATCCCTTAGCCACTACGCCAACCGTGTCGTCATTCAAATTAAACCGCCAATAATTCAACATACATAATTATTTACTTTGAAACAAACGTATTAATTAACTTGCCAATTAATTTTTGTCTCGAAAACAATCTACAATCCAACTAGTCGGGATTAATAGGTCAAGCGCGAACTAACATAAATCAGGCAGACGCTAAACGAATAATTGATGGTACAAATGGACGCCCCCTCCACCCCCCCTGCGTAGCGCGAAAGCTAAGCGAATTAATTATCAACGGAGCTTGTATGGGATATACGGGATAATTTGTTGTGTGCGTGTGTTATATTTTATGTATTACATACAAGATTTATGTATGTGTGAGTTCTCTTACATAAGTAGGAAGGCAGGATTCACTTACTTAGTAATGACCTAAAATGATTTGTATCGTTATATTATGTACTGTGTATAGAGGAAAAAAAAGCTACAGAAATATTGTACATTACATATAGTTTCACAAAATATTACTATTTATTTTGTTTTGCTTTTAAATTAAACCTGAAAATTTGTAAATTTCATAGAAATCACGCTAGTGTCTCTCGATACACTCACAATTCAACGATGACGTTATTGAATATCATATAATAGGGGGCGAGCCTTGTTGCCTTCTACCAGGCACTATTCTTAGCTTTCATGTGGTACTCAGGATTTTATAACGGGAAAATTCATCGACACTTTGCCCTACTCAGGATCTCAGGACCACTGGATCAACAAGACAGTAAAGGCTGAAACTTACAATTCTAAATAAAATTGGCCTACTGGAAAAATAACTACAGCCAAAGACAGTAGACCCTTATGTCGACTTTTTAAAAGTTACTGCGTATTTACGATAGTAAACACGTAACGTAACGTGCATAAACATAAATCTCGAATCACGTTACTTGTCGCCCGCGACTTCGTCTTCGTGTATATTTCATTTATTTATAATCTAATTAATGTTATAATGATATAGTAAAAATAAGTCGTATGTTCTTTGGTAGGACCCAGGCTACCTCTACGTAAAATTTCATAACGATCGGTTTAGTGGTATCATCGTGATGAGGTAACAAACAGACAGACAAAATTACTTTCGCATTTATAGTGTGGCTGGGTATGATTCGGAGCTTAGCCGCCATAGTAAGTTCGTAGGGATGTCCTTTATTCAAACGTAATAATCTCGTAAGTACGCGAGAACTTTTTAGACAGGTTAAAAAAAAGTTTGCTCTCCACACTATTTTGTTCAGTCATTTAGGATTCTATGTATTCCGAGACGCAAACCTGCCATCTACAACCAAACCATTGCATTTACCAGTAACGCAGAAGGTCCATCTTAAGGGCAGGTACTTTTTTCTAATGAGTTTTTTCCTTTCGGATCCCCAACGTTAATTCCGAGTGGAAATTCAGTGTGCCATCAAAATTCTTGTCTCGTACGTAATTTAAGGGTAGGTGAGGTGAAATGTCAGTTTTTATTCAGGGTTCCCCTGTTCGGACTATTAATTGGAATTTCTTTCTACTTTGTTTGTGTGGATTGAATTCGATTACCTTATTTTTTTAAATATTTATTCTGTTATATAAAAGCAGCGCCATATACGCAATGTTAAACTTCTATAAGTTTGTAGGAAAATCTTAAAACCCGCACGTCATACGACTTCAAAAGGGAATGTTTGTCCACCCAACTTCGAAGATGGGGGTAGGACCACATGATAAATATAGGTAACACCGAACACAAATTAATTATTATTTAAACAATAAGCGTCTTAATGAAAGCTATCTCACGGAATGCCAAGGGGGTGAGGAAAGGGATCTCAATTAGTTCCTATAAACGCGCTATTTGTTGTTGTACTAAACTGAGTCAATCTCTTAATCAAACACATTACTGTTGAGTTTAATTTGAGGGAGAATTCACATAATTAAATACCAGCCAGACGCCTACACACATTTAGGTAATATGTTCCCTAATTCCCTATTATATTTTCCTATTGAGTTATGTGTAATCTAATGGCCCTAACCTATATATAGGAATCAAAAAAGCAAACTCACTCTCACAATCCAAATAAAAATTAAATAAAACAAAAAAAAAAAAACTCCAAACCTTTATAGAGAAATTTTACGTTGCGTTGTTTTATTTTACGTTTTATTGGCAATCCATATACGCTAAGTGACCAAATATTTAAATACCAAACACAGGATAGCGGTTGTACAAATATTCTCAAATTGAATGAAACTATTCTGGTCGAGCTGGCGCGTTTTGGTACGGTTGTACGGTGATTCGATGTCTTGGGGCGAACAGCCCGACGATTCGCGACGCAAGACAAACAATGTTAGATTCAAATTAAGGTGCATTCATTACAGTTTTAGTTTTTGTATGAATTAGTTTTGTAGATTTTGCTCCAGATTTGTATGAAATGAGTTTGTAATGGGTGGTGAGACTTTTAAGCAGTGAGTTATAATGGATTTGAAGTTTAGTTGAAAATTATGTGACTAATTAGAATCTTTAGTTTTGTTTTACGATATTTAAAACTAGTTACTGACTGGTTACTGACTGTGATGCTCGTAATCTACCGAAGTATGTATGCCCTGAGGTCGATATATATATGTCACAAGCGCGACTGCTAAGCGTGAGGTCTTGGGTTCGATTCCCGAGTCGGTTAAAGTGTTATTAGGTTTTTCTGTACGGAAATTCTCAGTAGCCGCACAGAGTCTGGAACTGTGCCCGGTAGATGGCAAAAGGCTCTCCTCCTATTACATCGGACGCAATAACAGAATCGGCGAAATTTGAGTGTACAATAGTACACCTCTGCCTAATCCTTCGGGGAATACAGGCGTGATGCTATGTTATGTTGTCATATTTATTGAATAACTGAACCTATATAGATTTACCATGCGGATCCAGTGCGAATTCAAAGGTGTCACCTTTAGTTATATAAAACAAATGCCAAATATATTTTTAAACATCGTTGTGGATGGCTCAAGTTACATAAAAGTAAATACTCCATCAACTTACATCAGTAAACCAATACAATTATTATTGTTTCACTCTCCAGCCACAGAATATGGCAAGACATAAACTGCCAAACAATGTACGTTAGTCTACGATCCCACTTAATGTCTATTGAAATAGCCAAACGAAGTGCACACATACTTAACGCCGACCACAATATGTGGAACTGTTAGTAGCAGATGGAAACCACAATACAGGTAAGAACACAATACCTGCTCTTTATTATCATTCTTCCGCCCTTATCCCATTTTATTTGGGGTCGGCGCAATATGTCTTTTTCTCCATTTATCTCTATCAGACGTCATCAGAGTTCACTTTCGGATACACCATGTCACTTTTCACACAATCCATCCACCTTCTCCTGGGTCTGCCTCTTCCCTTGTATCCATCTACATTCATACTGATAACCCTTTTAGTGACATGTTCCCCATTCTTCCTCATCACACCACGACAAACGATTACTTCTTACCTTTTCTGTCATCGGTGCCACATTCATACTTCGTCTAAAATACTCATTCCTAATCCTGTCTATTTTTGTTACACCACACATATCTCTTAGCATTCGCATCTACGCAACATGTGATTGCCTTTCAATACAATCCTATCCTATCCTACTAATATTATAAATGTGAAAGTTTGTGAGGATGGATGGATGGATGGATGGATGGATGGATGGATCTTTGTTAGTCTTTCACACCAGAACGGCTGAATGGATCTAGATTAGGGATGTTACGGAGGTGGATTTATCGGAGGCGGAATCGGAGTCGGAGGTTCTCGTAGTGACCTCCGCGGAGTCGGAGGTGAATCGGAGTCGGAGTCGGAGCAAATCTACGAATGTAAAATATAAATAAATAAAAAAGAAGAAACTTGTCGCAACACGTTCACTCTTCGTTCATCAGTTGCAAAGAACACATATACTCCGTCAGTTGTCAGTGTCACGTAGAAAGCGCTCGATAGCGCTGCAGCGATAGCAAGTCATAACTTGTAACTCCGATATATACCTCCGTTTTGATATATCGGAACCGGATCCGGATTCGGAGGTGTAATTTTAATCGGAGGTTCCGACATATCGGATTCGGAGTCGAAGCTCCGTAACATCCCTAATCTAGATGAAATATGGCACAGAGATAGATAATAGTCTGGAATAGCACATAGGCTACTTTTTATCTCGGAAAAATGTACGGGTTCGTAAACCACGCGGGCAAAGCCGTGAGCGGAAGCTAGTACAACAATAGCTGCTCTTTATATTGCAGGAAAAGAAACTACCGCATAATTAGTACCAGACGGGGATGAGCATAATATCCAGCGTTGATAAACGAGAACTTCAATAGCTGCTGGCAGCGCATACAGCGATATTGATGCCGCGGCGATTAATCAGCCAACTTGCAATGTGAAAGGTCTGCCTTTAGGGTTGCTAACCAGAAATGGTAAACGAAGGATAACTACGTGGTAATAACCTCCTGATTTAGGAAAATAAACGCTTAATATAACACGCATAAAACAGTCGTCGATAATATTCAGTTACTGAAAACAATTGCAAAAGCATCGAATAATTACATTATTTTATTGTAAGAAACATTTTTGTTTGTTTTAAAACACCTGAACTAAGTTATACTTCTGTAAGTTTCTATAATGTGTGCAAACGTATAAAAGCGTAGCGTGTAACAGTCCAAGTAACGCACGTTAATTGACAGATTGAGTGAGCAGCCACTCTGCTACCATCGATAGCGTAGGGTGGATAGCTCTGCCGATTTAAATGGAAGTCTTATAAGTGGTCAGATTTAATTATAGGGTAGGGTAGGGTGTGAGGGAGAAAATGTGATTAAGTATGAGTTTATGACTTTGTAACTGGTAATTGAAGCCAGACAAAAATTTCTTTTAAGGAATGAATGCATATGCTAATGAAGATATTAGTATGGTCTACAGATATTTGTTTCAGGTCTGGGCTTTTGTGTATGTGAATACACACCGTGCCTCGGAAAGCACGTAAAGCCGTTGGTCCTGCGCCTGATCTCTCTTCGGTCGTGTCGGATTGCCATCCCATCGGACTATGAGAGTGAAGGAATAGAGAGAGCATCTGTGTTTGCGCATACTCTTGTGCTCTATAATATCTCCTGCGTAGTTGGCTAATCTCCGGTGAGATTGGCCGCCGTGACCGAAATCGGTCAGAACATTATTATTATTATTATTTATTATTGCTAGTACTAAAGCTAGATACTATTACCAATACTAAAGCTTGAATGCACAGCATTATGTGAAGCGACTCTCATCGACATGAGAGAAAAAAGTTGGTGCCTAACATTAAAATAATATTGCCGGAATCAGTCAAAATATTAGGTTGGCTTTTTTGGAAATGCACTTATCAATACAAATAAACTCTCATTTATTTATATGATATATATGTCAAACGTACAGAATATTATGTAGGTAGAATACACGAGACAAGGGAAGTTTGAATTTAGTACTTACAGTACAAATTCAAAAGGTATGACGGAACACACGATTTTTATTTAGAATTTATTTTGAAAATTCGAATGTCCCAGGTCAAATGAATACATGGTAACCCTCTTACGTGGTAGAGACCGGGCGTCGAAGGTAATGAGAGCGATTTCATTCTGTAGGTACACAGTTTCGTATCGAATTGATTCGATTGTTATCGATTTCATCCATCATCTCGATTAGATTACTCTCAAATAAGGTTATACATAAATAATAGCAAAAGTGGCTTTGCTAAGGTTAGACAGCTATTTATTTTTAAGTATCTCTCTCTGTTATATAGATATATCGGATATTAATAAGGAGATGAATACGAATTAACTGCGTGGGAATGTATAATTCAAGCCCAGACGAGCAATTATTGCGCGCTTTGACATCAATCTCTTCCTTGCAAGTGGTGCAAATAAGACACAATAGAAAATCTAATGTTTCTCATCCCCGGACGCGGGACGCCGCGTATGATAATGAGAATAGAGATAGTCTCTTCCATCATCCCTCGTGTGAATTCAGAATAAGGTAAATAACCGATTTCTGGCATTTTTTTTACATATATCTCGACTTCTACATTATCTCTAATCACGTGAGAATGATGTCTGACAATGCTTTTGTTTAAATTTTTGTTAACTCATATGTGCTATTTGAAGTAGAATCCTTTTATCTGGGCAATCACAGCAAAGTAGAATCTCGTTAAAAATAAAATTACACCAACTTGAAGCACAATTTATTATTCTCGTGAAACCCATACATCGCTTTATCAATATAAGTAAAGATATCACAGCAGGGGCATTCGTAACCTTAGACCCAATCCGGCGTCCAATAATAAACAATGGCCGAAAATAATTGGGATATACGAGACACGAGTAAAACACATCGACACGGTGCAAAACATCGGCACTATCACAAATTTAAATACAGAAGGTATACTCCATGCAATGATCTAAAAGACGTTCCACATACAAAAATACGCCACATAATAATTAAATGTGGAGCGGTAATTGCAGTATCCTCTCGGGACTAAATTCGTGTGACATATTGCAATTACAACCGAGAAACAACTAACAATCGTTTAACTGGCGAGCTTAATTATTGACTTTTAGCATTGTCGGTGTAGATTCTGACTATCTTTTCTCCAGAGAAACCTGAACAAAGCCCTTTTAAATAGAATTAAAGAACAATACCCAAAGCACTGACCACTTTAATTTTGCGTATGATTATCAGAGCGTATTTACCTACGTATGATTGAAAAGTTTGTATCAATTTAGTTTGAGTTCGTGATGTTTGTTAATGTTACGCACGATTTAAATGTTCGTGCTAGTAGTAATATAGTGGACGGTTGATTAAAACAATTAATAAAAAACAAATGTAATTTCCTTATTTACCTTCTGCACATTCAGATTATGTAGCCTGCCTAATATTATACAGGGGTGGGCTATACATCCCCGAAGTGGAGGGGTTGGTGCGAGTTTATTTTCAATTCCGACAACAATACGCTGTTTTTCTCACAAACTACCCACTTAAATATAATGCGGCAAATACGGAGAACGGTGTAGCGTTTTTATTCGGGAGTTTTTGGCGTTATATGTTGGAAGAGGTCGCGGTGATAAGGTGATGACAGACTTACGTTACTGTTCACTCCTATGTATATTATATTGTATTCAAAATGTGTAAAATACAAATGTGTATGTATAATTACGTTTCTTTATATACAAAATGACATACACCGACTTATATGTAGGAAACTAATAATAGTAAATCCTTTCTATTAACAGGTAAATTATACCCCACATTGTTTTTAGAAATTCTAAATAAAACTGACATAAGCTATTATAATTTCAAAACCAGTGAGTATTGATATTAAATTTTTAAATTGATATTAAAAATGTGTTCTACACTGCATTTAGACATCAGAGTCACACAAATGGTTTTTATTCCATCAAGATAATATTTCCCCTTCTTATCACACACACCACGCGCCACTTCAAGTCCCTCAAGGAAGTATTTTATTTAGAAATATTGTTTCGGGACACACACGACTCACCGATAGGCGTACAGCTCAGATAGGGCAGGTATTGAGTTAGGGGACACGATGAATAGTTATCTAAAGAAGGTTCACTTTATACAACATTACGCTTAACCAATGCTGGAAGTAACAAAAAAAGCAATGAACATTCTTAATTATAAGGCAATAGACAAAATAAAAGAGTCAATAAGGTTTAGTTTACATGAGTAAATTATTTTCTGATCTTTAACGCGTAGAAATGTAACATGTATACATAGGAAATTTTCAAAATATTTAGTAAATTTTTTGTATTAATTTACTTTTACGCTTATCGATTGAAATATATGCTTTGGATTGCACTGTTTTACATGTGAATATCACAGAATCACTTGTTCTTGGGCCTTCTGTATATTTTTATTTTGTGGTAAAGGGACGGCTAGGGAGGGTAACAATTTAAATTCACCTATGCACGATATATTTGCGGTTTTTCGGGCACGCTTTACGGCGTGAATGGGCCGCTTTATGTAGTCGAGTGATTTAATGATGTTAGTTTGCGTTATGTTGGCCATTTATTTTTGAGGTTACTTTATTGAATTTTGGATAAGATTACTTTTTGTGGGGAAATAAAAAGTCGTTTGGCCTGACACGACTCGACACTATATTAAGATAATATAATAAGATATCTTAGAGGTCGTTTCCCATTGAATACAATCGCTTAACGTAGACTGATTTATGATGGTTACAAATCAAATTTTTTACGAATTTCCGTGACGTATTTATTCACTGAAATAGGTACTACTGCCACGTTAATTTAGTGTAGTTTTTAATATATAGATTTCAGAAAAAAGAATGCGACAATTTTGTCACCCCCTTCGCATTCAAAAGCTCAGTAAAGTTATCGACAGGGGTGCTAACGCAGGGGTTGAAAGGAGTAATTTAAACGCGCCGATCTAAGACGTATGTGGTTTTGGGGCAAAAGGTATACGAATAAATCTCACCTATGCGGGCGAATGAAAGGCTTATGTAACTCAACGGTTGAATAAGTAATGTACGGAAGTATTACATATTTATTGGTTACGGCTTTCCTGAAACTTGATTTTTCAATTGACCTGATTTTGAGAGATCTCATGATACCTACATAATATGGGCATTTTATTTTAATACTTTTGTTTTATCCTTTGAGATGGGTTGACAATGCATTGATACACTATTAGAAATACCTTTAATTTTTTTTAAATAAATGCCTTGGATATTTGCTAACTTTATTCCATTACGACTATATGACACCGACTCCCTTTTTGGTCTAGAGGTCGCAAGCGCGACTGTTGAGTGTGAGGTCCTCGGTTCGATTGCCAGGTTGAGCAAAGTGTTATCGGATTTTTCTGTATGAAAATCATCAGTAGCAGCACGGAGTCTGAAACTGTGGCCGGGAGATGCCAATAGGCTCGCCTCCTATTACATGGGATTCAATAAGGCATCAGCGAAATGTGAGTGTGAAATAATATACCTCTGCCTAACCCTTCGGGGAATACAGGATGTTATGTTATGTTCATTCCATTACGACTATTACGACCCTGAAAGGTCAGGCAGAGGTGAACACCCACATTCGAAATGTGGGTGTTTACCTCAGCCAGAACACCTTTGCCTAAACCTTAGGAATATTTGCGTGATGTCAGTTATTATAAACTCAGAATGAGTGAGTCGTTTAGTGTCCCATTTATATTATAGCGACTACTACTCGCAATATGGCAAAAAATACAGCGCCATCTATCGAAGTGAAGCTACAACAATAAACCCTGAATCGGACTATGAGAGTTTACAACGATTCTAACACATATACGAATGTCCGACATCAATCGTCGAGCTTCGGCCTGCCAGGCTAACCACCTTGCCTTTTCGGAGGATCCTCCCTTTTCAATGGAGGAACACCATACCTCGTTTCCCCATATATATAATATTTGCATACAGTTGCTTTTATCATAAAAAGGATAAAATATTTCAGTAGAACTCATTACCATTCCGCGGTTCCACTATTACCTACGGTTTAACTTAGAAGTCTTCACTTACTATGCTAAGCTTCGAGGAAGGTTTCCACTGAGAGCGACAAAGTATGAGCGAGAAAATACCTAAAGAAAATTTTTTTAGATTGTGAGAACACCTATTAACAAAAAACTATTATCTTCCCTAGTTTCACGGACTGTCTAGTTCTGTAGGATTGCATTTATGGTATCTTTGTGTGAACGCTTCTGTAAGAAAGCAGGGCGCTGCCGTAGGAAGGAGTTTAATAATTCTTCCTTCAAAATAATAATGACAAAATTATGCGACTATATGAAGACTGTTTATAATAATCAAGAAATGAAGGTCGTATTCTAACAGTATTTTTAATTCTAAATTCTACTTTATTTAATTATACATACCATACTACTTGGTATACATTTCAATTCTAATCCTTATTCAATTTGACGACACGGTTGGCGCAGTGTATAAGCGATTAGCTTTCTGCGCTACGTGTCGCGGGTTCGATCCCCGCACGGAACAAATATTAGTATGATCTACAGATAGTTGTTTCGGGTCTGGTTGTTTGTGCATGTGACACGTATGTTTGTAAACTGTACCCACGATACAGGAGAAATCTTACTGTGGGGAAATGTCTTTATAAAAAAAAATCCTTGCCGGTAGCCAATGACGTTGGGTATATCTATATATTTTTGTGGTAAAAATGAACCCTAATTATAACTGTTGTTACATAAACATACTAAATGGAGTAAGTATAGGTAACTATACCAAAAAAAAAAACGATCGGACCGAAAAACAAAAAAATCTTGATTCGTCGCTAACAGTGAGACAACGCGACGTTACGCGTTGACTTAATGATGTAAGAAATATCAGAAAGCCAAGGCGACACAGCGTCAATGCGCTCTAATATTACACAGGCGGATGCTACGCGCTCTAGTTTGCTCTTTAATAATACAGCCGACGACGCCAGATGAAATTTCACGGCGTTGAGTGTAGGGTGTTTCATAGGCGCGTTGTGACGCTACGAATTTATAAAGCACTTGGATTTAAAAAAACAAAAATGATGCCAATATTATAGTAGTTTTAACTTTGCCTGATATCGAACGAATGAATTAAAGTACAATTTTTTTTTTTTAATTTTTATGTTAATGGTAATAATAATATTCACTAAATTGTGCATCGGCAGAAAGATTTTGGGGGGGTCATATTAACAGTAGTGACTTTGGGGGGGGGGACTTTTCATATTAATTTTGAGTTAGAATTTATTTCATTTTGCGTACCCTCAGACCGCCACTGATACCCCGCACGTATAAAACATCACATAATAAACTCGACTTGAAGCGAATGAAATTTTGCGGTCCTTGTTATAACAGCGCCTCTAACCCCGACGGTTGCATTACGCTACTTAGAGCATTTTTGAGGCTTCCACCAAGAGTTTCATAAGATAGTAATGGGTGATATTAAACGAGAATTCTGCGGTGGCACGAGATGGAAGGAAAAATTAAGTACGTCGGTTACTTACTCCACGAACTAGTAAAATGATGATGAGTTTATTAAAATATTTTTTTAAAGTGCGGTTTTATAAATCGCTTTATGAGTAGCTAGTGCGTTATTACTAGAAAATATGTAAAATGGTTACACAAAGTAAATAGAAACGTAGAGGTTGGTTGACTAAACGCTGGCAGGACGATCGTCGCAAGCAGGCACGAGAATGGCCAGAAAAAAAAATGGCTCATCAAAGGACCATTCTCTCTTTTTTTTTTTGAAACCTCTAGATTCTGAGTGTTTCCTCCATTGCAAGCTAAAAGGCAACTATGTATAGCCTGGCAAATTCGTTGGTGACACTCCCATGGTCCGTGCGCGACGGAAGATGAAAGTCTGCGGGGGTGGTGTGGGCTCGGCGCGTTGCGCGTCGCTTGGTGCGTCGTATGGCGCGGGGCGTTGTGTCGCGCGGTGGATCCTGTCGCACGGTGCATTCTGTCGCGCGGTTAATGCAGAAGCTTTTGTCTGATATGTACGGTGCGCTGCTTTTCCACAAAAAAGCCCTAAGAAGAGCGCCCCGCAGCCCGCAGCAAAGTATAATACAATTTACGTAAAGAATAAAAATATATTATTACCATCCATAAAAATAAAAGCCAGTACTTCAGGTCAACAAGCTACGTTGACCTCGAAAGTAGGACAAAGTAAACCAATGATATCATAATTAGGTCCCAATTAGAGGGTCCTTAATGCGATCCAAATTACGAGACCACGCTGGCGTATAATCTTAATAATATTACACAGATATTTTAACAAGAAATTAATGTTAATTTTAAGACAAATATAAAAGACGAGGCTTCTAGAAGGTGCGTTGAGAGGGATTTTTTACGACGTGATTACAAAATACGAGGCAGTAAACAATATAGAGGTTTTAAAGTGTTTGTTTAGATGTTAAAGCTAATTGAATTGAAGTATCACGCACTAAAGATCTTTCTGATGGTCCCATAAAACAGTGACAGAGTTGTGGAATTCATATATACATTCATAATAAAATTACTTGTAATATACTTGGTCTTTTTAAACTTAGGAGGACAAACGAGCCTGTAGGTCGACTAATGGTAAGCGACCACATAGGTTGGGGAAAAGGGGACGGAGGAGGCAAGAGCTGCTGCTTAAAGCAGATTTGTGACAGTCACTTTCGCGATCAAGCAATCCCCGCACGGAACAAATATTTGTATGATCTACAGATAGTTGTTTCGGGTCTGATTGTCTGTGCATGTGACCTGTCTGTATATGTTTGTAAACTGTACCCACGATACAGGAGAAAATCCAAGGGTGGGGCAACGTTTTAAAAAAAATATATATATTAAATATAATATCTACTATTGGCTACAGCTAGCTTCAACAACAAAATAACATTTTGTATTTTGCCTAAAAGTCATACAATATAAACAAATAAAGGCCTGGCCACATTATCACCCACAGAATCCATTCAAAATCAAAGCTAATCTATCTTTACCTGTACAGAACGGAATCGACTTCCACTAAACATACACTTCTCCAGATTAAATCAAGGTAACCCTACCCGTCTGCTAATCCCGCACACAGTAAACTGCGCGAACGAATTACTGTAATTACGTTCGGCTGTGCCCGCGGGGAATAATTTGTTGGTTTTCGGACCCTAGCGAAATGTAACACCAGTGGGGTGAATGTCTGTGGGGAGCGCGAGAGGTTAGGTCACACTGTGCGGCGAGCTTACACGGACCCCGTGTGTTGTGGGTAGCAAGGAGAAATAAGAGATCCATACTATGTGATGAGAGAAAAGCTTAACTAAACTATTCTTAAGTGTCATTACTATATTTTGCTGAACTTTTATCATAGTATCTGTGTCTTAAAAAAATATACCGCTTAGGCGTATAGATCGCGAGATGGAGTATGATTGTGCAGTTCTTTTGAAGCCAAAGCAGGTCACTCCATAAATAAGCACTAACACTAAGGTATCCGATTTTTCAAACGTCATAATATAACACCACTGAAGAATAAATATGGCGGTTTGAGATACTATTTATACAATAGCTGTCAGGTTACAAAACTCATTCCTCAGATAAAAGAAATCTGACGATTGAAAAATCAGACCTTAGTAAAAAAAATCCTAAAGCGTACTTTAAACTGACGTCAGCAGCAAGTACAAACAAAAAATATAATCATCCTTCACATAATGTGAACCTACCCTTTTATAATTCTAAGGGTGCTGACTGCCGTAAGTTACGTTTGCGGTCATAATCGTGGGGGCTGCAATTTTAAGCCTACTAAAAATGGAAATTTTATTATCAAAGCTCTTTTTGTTCGTCCGTCTGTCTGTTGAACGAAATGAAGATTTACCCTGTCTTTGTTCTTAATGAAAAATGTTCCTAATTAAAGAATCCCAAGATGTGTTGCAATTAAAGGAGAGAAATGAAACCTTACAAATGGGACGTGTTGATGTTACGAGAATTTTGATATATTTCGTATTTAATTAGATATTATTTTCTATTAAGTATAGTTATACGGGTCATAAATATCAGCCTGAAAAAATATGCATTTGAGCTTTTACTAAAAGTGGTCTATCAAATTGATCTAAATCGTCTACGATTTTTTTAACATGTGTTTTTTTAATCTTCTTCACATAACATTTTCACACCCTGTATTGAATGTGAATAAAGGTACAATAACTCAGTTATTTCCCTATAATTCGTAAAAATGTCATCGCACACAAATTCCCCTTTTTCCATTGTAAAAAACATATGTATGTGGAAAATACAATTTATCTTTACTTTTTACTGATAGAGTTTGTTTGTATGTAGGGGGTAATGTAAAATAAATATGTGAAAAGTGGGTAATGGAAAGAATGTTGCAGTTCTAAAAATGGTTTTTCCTGATCGATAGCTACATTATTGTTGAGTGGGATAATAGGCTATAAATTATTATATATAATAAGTAGGTCACGCAGAGAAAGTCGAAGGCAAAAGCTAGTCTCAATTATATACTCATGGTAACCCCTTCCAATTCTTACCGGAATGAGGTAATCCGTTTAATTTCAACGACACTTAAATTTGGAGAAGCAAGAAACATTTCCAAATAAATAAGCGCGTTACAATTTGGTCATAGTATCTAATATTGCCAACTGCAGTCCTGGCACGCATTGGTACAACACTTTAATCATATTAAACATATCAGTGCATTTAGCGTGTTCATGGTAAGTTTAAATGGCGCTCAGCGTGGATTATGACCAGTATTATCTCGATAGTGTTTACAGCGGTCATAAAACTAATTTGGCCATAATGAGGACTCATTAGTGGGTACATTGTGCGACATTTTTAATATACACTGGACAAAAGATGTGCGAAATTAGACTTTAATTTTATAGTGATAAGATTGGTTTCTAGTTTTCTGGGTATTGAAAAAGTTTAAAGTGTTTTAATTCTAGGATGTCTTCTTTTATATTTGAGACATTATATTAGTCAGTCTCTAAAAATTAACGAAAGGTCTTGTGTTTATTTACTTATTTAGAACACGCATTTCGCAATCATCATCAGACCATATAATGACCGTGACATGACACACAGCTGCCAGACACGATGTCAAGCCTATTATCATATTACTTTGTCATTAGGATCGCGTTAATTTAATCTGATTAAAGCCTATCACACTGGCATTCATGGAAACCATTTTAAACAGGTTTAGAAAAGGTGTGTGTGCCTCTAGGCGTAAATGATATATTCTACTAATTTTTATGATCGGGTTAAATGTATGGTTAGGTGTGTCACAATAATTATATTTTTTTATATCTATTAATAAAATACCTACCGAAATTTTTTCAGGATCGGCAAAGATCCATTTAGAGAAAAATGTAACAAAATCAAAATATATTTGTAACTTACTCTTATAACATAAGTTATTTACCGAATAAAATTGTTAAAATACGAATACTATTATAAATACTAGAGTTATAAATTAAAAATATCACGGTGCATACTTATCGCATGGGACGATTAATATTTCATTAGAAATCCACCTGCAACAAAAGAAAATTTACATTAGAAAAATCTTCATAATGTTAAACAAATATTTTGATAAGTGATTAAACTATAACATAATAATATAGTATCACGTCTACATTGAAGGGTTAAGTAGTAAGTGTAATGTTGTACTCTCACATTTCGCTGATACCTTTATAAAGTCCAAAATCAAATGATTTATTTGTAAAATGATTCTTTTCTTTTTTAAAAAAACGTTGCTCCTCTCTAGGAAAAATTCATGTATCGTGGGTGCGTTTAAAAACACAAATATTCACATGCACAAATACCCAGACCCGGAATAACTACCTGTAGATCATACAAATATTTGTTCCGTTCGGGACTCGAATCCGCGACAAGTAGCTCAGCAGTCGATCGCTCAACCACTGCGCCAACCATGCCGTCGTATCTTCGATTCGATATCGATTCCATAGGATAGGATATTGTCATTTATCGGGCCCAACTGATATTTTACTTACAGAAAATCTCAATAAGACAGTCCCAGACCTCAGAATAGAACTTAAGACCTCACGCGCAGCAGGTGCAGAACCACTAGACCTATCAATCAGTCTTATTCTCTCCATCTATTATCCTATAAGTATCCCATAATTGCTTTATAATATATAACCCCGAGTATCAATATTGATGGCGAAGGTAAAAGTAAAATTGATGAGGCCATAGCTCAGAAAATCATGCAAGAGGGGAACTGCCTTAATGTTTATGGATTTCTTGGTTAAGAATTAGGGCGCAGATGGTAGAACAGATTTGTTGGTTTCACTTGTAAATGTGGCAAGGAAAGTCGGATCACGATATCGTTAGATTGCCGGAGATAATTAAACAAATGAGTGCCTATTTTGTAGCCAATAAAGGGGATAATTGCATTAACAAACAGTGCTGTAGTCGGTAAAAAAATAATAGAATATGTATAGTGTTTGTCAGTGGCGTTTAAAGGCTTATTTATTTTGTAGATTTGAGTTCATAATATTCGATTCATAGCCGACATACGTACGTTACGCTACCGAAATTATAATTTGTTATACTACGATCCGTCAATACGAGACACCCGTCGCGCATGTTTTGCTATCATCAATTCTGTACGGTGTCGGATTAATGAATAATTAATGTTAAGTCTTCGTGTTCGTGCCGTACACGATTTAATTTTCATTTGATTTGATTGTTCGCGGGTGGCTGTGGGTATGCTTCTCGCTGTGGAGTGTAACGTGAATATGTACGAATAGTTGTGACTGTATTTTATAGTATCTATAATACAGTGTCAAAGTTCAATAAAAACACTCGAGTTTTTCTTGAAAGTCCGGCTAGAAAGGGCTTCAGCGATCGTATTAATATATTCACATTCCCAAAATATACTGTTATTCCTTCTGACAATATTATGAGAACATAATGATCTTGTTCTAAATATAGCGATGAAATGTTGTACCATTATATATTCTGAACCTGATTACGAGATACCAATATTGGAATAGCTCATACTGTAGTGAAATGCAGGGATTGCGTTTGGTGATCAAGAATACTTAGGACGGTCTCAAATTTCATCACACGTGGAGTCTCTTTCCTTACACCTATAAAATTAGATTTGTAATCTTTTTCTTTATTGAAGTTTTAGGTTATAAATTTAGATTCATCGACCATACTGCCATAACGGTGTTACGTCTTCTTCTTGTGAGTTATGGGTTACCGGCAACTTTTACTATTTTCCCCTTGCACCAATTTTAGGGTTCCGCTTCGAAAATATATTCGAAGAGGAAAAGGTAAAGCATGGTTTGTCGTTGAGATTTTTACGAGTTTCTATAAAATGGTTTGATTTCTTTAGTTTTAGTACCTGCCTATATAATTTTGTTTGTCGAGTCTTATCGAAAATACAGTAGACATTCGAGCAAGCATGTTGTGATTGTATTTCATCCAATCTATTTTTTTTTATATTGGATCTGATTACATTTATTTAGCCTATATAATAGTTAATGAGTATTCCAATACCCTTGTAATTAGTCATTGCAGCAATTTAACTTCTTCTATCTTCTTCTAAAAGAAAAGTAGAAAGTTTTTTTCAAATCACCAGTAACTAAGTTTAATTCAGTTACCAGTTATTTTGTACGCAATGACAGTTTACCAACAAACTGTCTGGCAATTAGGGCGTATAGCAAATATCTTGTACAGAACCCATTTTTTAGCATGCAATTCACGCTATCCCGTTATTTTTACTCCTCGATATCCCGCGGGAAGCCCTGAAACGGGGAGGAGGGCAGATCAGGTGGGGTTGAACAGATAGTCGGGCGAGCAGTTGAATTATATTGTTATTTCTACGATCGGGAATCGATTGCGCGTCCCGCCGGCAAGTGGTTACAACGCTCGCAAGTCTAATGGTTACCTGTGTTGTGTAGTTAGATGGAAAAATTATTATATTCAATGATAGCTACAATAATAGTCTAGTGTCAGACATTACAATGTTAATGATGAATTTAGTTACTCGAAGGACGATAATGGATTAGATAATTTCCATTGATGGATTACTGTGGTCATTTTCTATAGTTGGCTTAGAAAGAATTATTTGAATTTGAATTTGAATCGCAGGATCATCCCGGAGGTGTTTTTATTCAAACGGCTATAACATTATTCTTGTTATACATTGTCAGTCAATATTGACTTGCGTATTACCATTGAGGCCACATGGCTTAGGCTAGATAGTTTTTCAATAGGGTAGTATAGTATAGGTTTAATGACCATTAAACATGATTTAAAAAAAATACTGTCATGTACATTAAAGGTTAAAAAAACATATAGCACTCACACACATAAAATAGGCATATATATAGTAATTTTGGGCACAGAATTGCTCCGAAAATTCGACACTCAAGTCATATTATATGGGAGTAAATAAATCCCCCGCCATGTTAGTCCTGAAGGGCCATATAGCCTTTTTTGATTAACGCCACAAGTATACCGTTTCAAGGAAAGGGTTATATTATAATATTTCGGCGTGTAGGGTTGTCAACTTCGAGATTATCATGATTTGTCAAGACTCAACTTGTGTCTCTTCTTTCATCTTTGAGAAGGTACTGGTAGTCAGGCTCAGGCAGAGATTATTATATAATATTGTGTACCTATACTTTTTTCCCTGAACAATATTATATTACCAATTATCAAACATCGTCAGACTTACTCGAGAAAAAAATAAAATATTGTGAACTAGAATAGAAATAATATTGATAGGTCTATATCAAAATACTTCGTTACTAAGCGATCTAGCGGTATATAAGGTGACATAATTAAATGTTTTTTATTAAATAAATCAATTTATCAAAGAATATAATAATTATTATTTAAGTAACAGTTACAATTGTCAATAAATATAATAATTAATTTAAAAAAAAAGCAACTCTGAAAAAAAAATATAGCTTTTTGCTGACTGTAACATTTACAAGCAAGAAAGCCGTTAAAAAAATCATTTGAAATCACATTTGAGTCCAATATGGAACCACTAACAATATTTCTAAAGCCACCATTACATTTTCACTAAACTCTCATAGAACGTTACAGCCCTATTGCGAGCCACAGAAAAGAATGTACCAGTAGAGAAATATCCTGCACTTACCCGCCACGCGTATTACTACTACTTATGTTTTATGTCAAAACATAAAAGTATATACGAGTTTCTGTGAGAATAACAGAAATAAACGGGTGAAATTTAAAATGAGCGATGGAATACGGGGACTACAAAAATATGCATGTACATATGTATGTAGATATGTTTATGGGTTGTTTCTTGGTAGACGATGAAAGAAAATACTCTTTTGACTTGGGATGAATGATTTTTTTGACTGAAATACAGCTATTGCACAGTTTATACAACTGTAGTTATTAAACAGCTTAAATTACTTTAGTATCTAGAAGATATCTCGGCACAATGATAACTTATGTTTAGATAGCGACTAGACAACGATTAATATGTTGATGTCTTTTTTTGGACTCTTTCTGAGTTCCTGCTATACATAAGAAAAAAAATACTGCTATCGATAGATTACCCTGTATTTCTATACCAAGAGATGAACATAATATCACGCGAATTTTAAGTACATAAGCCTCAATATAATCATGAATAAGTTTTAATGCAAACCCAAAATATATTCCAAACACGAGCAAAGTAAGATTTAAGACCCTAAACTTTTTACTTCTCGAAAAAGTGGCTGGACGGTGTTCCCAAACTCCAAACAAAAAAAGAACTTCGATCATTATTTATAATACTTTTTCACGTGGATAAATAAAGCCTCAGCTCTAAATGCGCCTACTCTCGAAAATTTATTATGATCTATAGATTTTTTCTCTCTTCATAAAAGTCCGACACCCTTCGTCCTGGCCGAAAAAGTTGGAAACTCAGCCGAAATTATGTCACAACTTGGTACCCCTCTTACAAAAGTTATTTTACTACTCCACTAAGACTTTAAGTAGGGAATGAAGATGGGGATAATAAAAAAAAGTTCCTTTTGCAATATAAAAAAAAATGTAAGATCGATGTCTATGGAATTCGGTTCAAAGTCACAGGAATCGTTTAGCTTTATTGGTTGCGAGTGGCAAGTGCCTTTAATACCCGGTTTCGGGAACTTTATTATTGAAGTCTGGCTGGAATGGAATAGAACCACTTACTGAAGTGATAAAGATTTTAACTTTGGGTTCTTTGCTATAAAATTGTAACAGTAAAAGCTGATGACGTTGATCATAAGTTTAATTATGATATAGATAAAGTAAATTTGAAATTAAAAAAGGGACGCGACTTGTTAGCCTTCAAAATAATTTCTAACCATTCTAATTGATTGATTTGATTAATGTCAGATAACAGTCCCAGTGGCGCCATGTTTGTAGAATTTCGAAGAGATTAGCGGATATTTAGCGACATTATAGACATTGTAATTGGACTGACATTGAAATTATTTGCCTCATCGGTCTAGTGGTCGTAAGCGCGACTGCTGAGCGTGAGGTCCTGGGTTCGATTCCCGGGTCGGGCAAAGTGTTATTGGGTTTTTCTGTATTGAAATTCTCAGTAGCAGCACGGAGTCTGGAACTGTGCCCGGAAGATGGCAATAGGCTCGCCCCCTATTACATGGGACTCAATAACAGCATCGGTGAAATGTGGGTGTACAATAGTATACCTCTGCCTAATCCTTCGGGGAATACAGGCGTCATGCTATGATGCTATGTATGAAATTATTTTCGAGTGTTACCATTCTGTTGACAAAGGCAATTAGGGAGAGACGTATATCCAGCCTCCACAAGTGACGAACCCTGAGATAGTCTGGCGTATCCTCTGGTTCATCTTTCCACTACGGCATGAACGATTCCCATGTGGTAGCATAATACGACAGACGGAGAAGAAATAGTGGGTTGCAAGAGTAGATTGATTAAATTATATAACAATTAACTTATTTCCCTTAATAGCCAATTAAAACTGAATCTTTCTTTCAATTCAACTTTAAAAGAAAAGAGACAAAAACTGTAGGTACTTATCATACTTTCCAGAAGAAAAAGACTCATTGCAATCGGCAATTTGGCTTCCAATTGTTACACTTTTGGATGTGTTCCAATCAGGATGTATCTCGATACCCAATCATATCCTCCATTTTATTCGTTATATAAGACTAGGTTAAATATAGCATGGGTTATACTAGAAAACTGTCCAGTAAATTGTTGAAACGACGTAATGGATGGGGAACATTACAATCAGATTTATAGTCAAACGAAATTGGAGCTAATATGCGATGAAATACAGGAGTAATTAACATATGTATATGTGTAGTACCTCTAGATTAGTTATTTAGTAAATAAATAATGTTTCAGACACACCAGAACTTACCATTATGTTAAAATTTATGAAAGGTATTTGAAATTTCGTAAAAGTTAAATTTAAAGCTTTAAAAGTCTGGGTCTGGAATTTCCATCGCCGACCGGATCGAACGATATTAACAGCGGAGATTCTTCAAATGGCTAAAAATAAAAGCTTAAACACAGGCAATTTTATCACCATAGCAACCATGAGAAACGGGGTTAAGCTTGATGAATCCCCCTTATAATTACCACCCACTAATTTCCACTTCCAATACTCGATTTTATTACCCAAATTACAGTATTTAGTAGACTTTGTGAAAATATATTCGGCTCAATCTGGCAACTTCGCTGCGCCAACTTGTTGGAAATAATTAAATTCCATTCTCGCAACATTCCCTTATTATTATTTATTGGTACAAACTACCCCCGGGCCCGCTTCGCTGCTGTGTGTGTTATTTTATGAAAATTTTTGTTTTCCGTTATAAACGTCGGGAATATTTTAAATAGTTCGAATAAAGTTTGTTGCTTTTAAGGACGAGAAATGCTTTATAACGTAATGTTGTTGTTGCATAAATGTATGTTTTTGACTTATTACAGTTTTGTTGTGACTTTTTGGGAATGATACTAATGTAGAGGTCGGCAACAATATTATCGAGTGTTGTAATATATAGTGATATTGATGACACGGTTGGCGCAGTGGCTAAGCGATTAGCTTTCTGCGCTACGTGTCGCGGGTGCGATCCCTGCACGGAACGAATATTTGTATGATCTACAGATAGCTGTTTCGAGTCTGGTTGTGTGTGCATGTGATATGTATGTTTGTAAACTGTACCCACAATACAGGAGAAATAATAGTGAGGGGCAAAGTTACAAAAAAAAATGCTGTCTGTACCTGCAATGGGCATACATAAAAGAACTTTTTTTAAAAATTTAGTTAGATGTTTATATACGGTGTTGGTACACCAATAAATAAATAAACAGCAACTATGCGTTTATTAGTAATGTACAAAACCATATAAATGGCAAAAATCTGACACCTGAACCAGCAACAAGCATATTACAGTACTTGGATGAAGAAGTACAAAACTCTCCGTCCAATATCTTCTATCCAATCGATTTCCAACAAAACTGCATCGCCCCGCTTATTAGGTGGTAGCAAGATGAGTGCCTCAGATTTCCCAGGAGTCCTAGCGTTCTGACGGCATTGGTCAATTTTGTACGGCAATGACGAGCTCCAGAGTTTGAAGGTGATTTATGTTAAATTTTTATGCAGGTGTGTTATTTGAGGAAAACTTGTAATTTACGGACTTATATGATATATTATATATTGGATATAAGTATTGCTTTTGGAATAATTTTGTAGCAAATATAATTATAAATTATACATCATTTCCAGGGTTCTTTTATGTCCTTCTACTTTAATTAAAGAGCTCAGCTTTTGTCAGTGGAGCAATTGTTATTTTATTATTTATAGCAATTGACTATCTCATTGGCCAACTGCTGAGCGTGAGGTCCTGGGTTCGATTCCCGGGTCGGGTAAAATGTGATTGCATTTTTCTGTATAGAAAACTTCAGCAGCAGCACGGAATTTGGAACTGCGCTCGGTCGATGGCAATAGGCTCGCCCCGTATTACAAGGGACTGAATAACAGCATGGGCAAAATGTGGATGCACAATAATACACCTGTGCCCAACTCTTCGGGAACACTTACAAAAACAGTAACTGTTACCCAAAGTTCAATTACTTCCTCCAAACATCTCTTAAATCCAAAGCCTTGAACCTTCAAACCCAAGGTTTCACTCAACATTTCAGTCCGTAAAAAACGACTACGATCAAACCGTAAAATGCCTTCAATAGTAAAAAGAATTGCTACTACCAACGTCACGTAACTATTCGGTCGTTCACTATCCTGATTGAATATCGATGGGCTCCCCTAGGGCAGACCGCTATTGTTTTCCCATTGTGCGCCACCATGGGACAATAATGATTATACGTGCCCCACCAAATTGTTATGGAATTGTCGGGAAAATATGCTTTTAAACGGTACGTGATCGATTACATTGCATCGTAAGAAATTGTGAGCGTCAGTTTCTTTGTCCGGAAATCTATCTTGTTCTATAATACATTTAATAAAATTATAATAGGCTGATGTCTGTACATTATAGATCTTGGAGAAAAACAAATATGGGGGTCTTTATTACAGCAACAGAATATTGTTACATATGTGTACTAGCGAACCCAACAGACGTTGTTCTGCCCGAAACTACCCTAGAACTCGATACCAGCGCCACCTTCCGGGTCCAATTGTTAATCTAAACCATCCACACAAACACACATTTTTTTTATCAAAATCGATCCAGCCTTTTCAGAGGAGTTCAGTGACATACACACTTACAGTGCAATGCTGCCAGTCTTCTGGGAACAATGCCGGTTGACAGCGATGCGGAGGAGTATTTTGACGTCTAGGTAATATTTTTATATTTTTGAAATCTTTAATCTGTTTAGTGTTTTGATAGTTAGTAAGAATAAGTAGGTTGTATATATATATATATTATGGAAAACTAAAATAAATACACATTATTTAATAACTTACAGAAGAATTATATATATAAAGATATAATATAGTATATAAACTAAATAAACATACGGGAAAATGGCTCCCAAAATCCCATTGCAACAACCAAACAATATCCTTTCTATGATCAACACTGTCAGAAGTATACCGTACAGAAGTATCTATAGTACCACTGCATCATTAGAAAGTATTCTGAATGTAATACATCTAAGATTACGATAGTTTGTTCTTATTGTGGAATGATTTGGTCTGGATGAAGCGACGGAAAGCTATGAATTGCTAATGCTCTAGAACGTTATATAGCCAACTTTCTTTGCATTGAAATAGATGCTTTACTACTTTCGCTGTCTTTTACTAGTGAAAGAGATTCTTTTAAGAATCCTGGGTTAATATATAATTTATGTATTTTTAGAAAAGCTTTCGCACACTTTTGTTTTTAGGATATGAGCTTCAAGCTCAAACAACCATCAGTGCTAATCCTTCAAGAGAATAGCGACACATATAGATGCCTTTTAACATTACCGACGCTGAAAGACAACAAAGGCAACTCATCGGTTAATCAAATTTTAGACTGCATACTACCAACAGTACAGTGGTACCAACTTCGAGCATTTATAAAAGAAACAACACAAAAAGAAAAAAAATATCAAAACAAGCGATTCAAAAAATTCAAGCAAAATTGAGACGGACACACTCAAGCCGTAAACAAAGTGTGGCCGTCACAGAACTCGACACCTGCTCCTATTTCCCGTAAAAAAGGGCATAAAAATGGCAGGATGGGGGAAAAATAAAAAAAAAGGAGGAATGAGGACATTAGGCAAACAAAAGGGAGCCGAGAGGGTCATAACTCGAAGCGCATTTTCCTTTGTCACTGTGACGTTGCTAAATCCCCAACTGACGTTATATTGTTTAGGCGGTAGAGGGCAGTTGCGATTTTATCGTGCGACATGATATTGCTCTTGTACATAATTGTCCACGTAGCGTCATCGTTAATCAAGGCTTCTTTCATAGAGTAATCCATTGAATGATGAAGAATAGAATAGAATTCTGAATAGATTTGACTGACGAATAGCTCCTAGTTGACAAGTACCTTATTACGTACACAATATTCGTGATATTTTTATTACGTAACATAGCATCTTGCCTTTGTTCTCAGCACGTTTAGTCAGAAGTACAGGTCGTCGAAATGAGGGTGTATAGGCTCTTTTATACACCCACATTTCGACGATGGCGGTTATTGAGTCCCATGTAAAACGGGGTGAGCTTATTGCTATTTCAAAGGGCAAAGTTCCAGACTCCATGCTGCTACTGAGAATTGCTAAACCGAAAACCCATTAACACTTTGGAATCGGGAACCCCGTAATTTAACCCAGGCCCTCACGCACAGCAGTCGATCCTGCGACGTCTAGACTCTTGAGGCAGTCCTAATATTTTTCTTACTTCAAAGAAAATAATGATAGCTATTTACGTAAAACTTGTACTTAACCTGTCACATAACGAAATAAATAATAAAAATGGCACGACTCAGTCGCAGATGTGTAGCCCGTCTAAATCCGGACGTGAAATCATCTGCCATACCTGAGTATCGTTTCCACTTCTCATTTCATGTATATCATATGTAGGTCGCCAGAATTACAGGCGTACAAGTGTCACCCAACATTAATCTTGTGGCTCCAAGTGGATTTGCAAACTTTGTCCTGTCATTGTTTACCAGTCGTCAAAGGTATTATATATTACCCTTGGATTATTATTATCACCCCAGGTAATTGCTAGCTACCGCATCAATCAGTCCATCTGTTAGGTTAGGTTTGCGCTCAGTGAAAATAATGAGCGGCAGCCTAATTACGTAAAAAAGCAACAGCAACGCGACAGCCGCGCGACAGCAATCTCACTGTCAGCCAATACATTATACGACACAAAAATGACATTTGACAAAAGCTATCGCGCGATCTACGCCTGTCGCAAACTGTTTGCTACATTGGTAATTAGGCTGCCTGTCCCAAGAGTGAGTAGACGATGATGATAAGGCTAGTTATATTAGATCTGGTAGAGTCCCACTGGATAGCAAATTCCTCCCTTCAGTCTTTGCATTTTTAAGGCTAACTTTGTACTTGTGATATCAGTAATCTAACCTTTAGTTTTGCCCAAGAAAAGAGAGCTTGAAGTGTGGAAAATACCTGGCTTATAGCCAATATGGTGCGTAATAGAATAATCTAAAAAATCTGCAAAGATTTTTACGAAAACATAAAAAATGTCTGAGAAACCAAGGACACGAGACATTATTTTATTACACAAACCGTAACGCTCTCGTCTAATGCCGATCATTTACATCATTAAATATTGTATGAACAGATAAAAAAACAAGTTTTATCTCCAGACTTGGTATTTTCTCTGCGTAATATATTTTTTCTGCTATTTTTCCAGAAATCCACCACAAAGGAGACTATCTACTATTTCTTTTAGTAAAAGTATCTGTAACGATTCCATTGTTCTGCCCGAAGTCCATTACTCCTTGAATGGAGCGTACGTTAGAGCGCCTCGAGCCATGATCCGCAATGGAGTGAAATCAAAACGTATAAATAAATGAATTTTGCTAGATACCGTGTCTATAGAAGGTTTTCGGTAGTATTACTTGTATTTGCAGTGTGTATCAGTTTTAGATGAAGAGACTATTTAAGTAAAAATAAAGAAAATACTTGATTGTGTAAGCTATTATTTAAGCCTAATTATATCTTTGCCCCAAACTAAATCCAGATGACTTGTTTTATTTTATGATACATATAGCAATTTACTATTGTGAGTGAAATGCATAGGCATTTACGAGTTTATGTATTGGTGCAGTGGGTAAATGTTTAATTTTCTGCGCTACGTGCCGTGGATTCGACCCCTGCACCGAACTTTTTGTAAAACTTACAAATAGTCGTTCTGAGTCGGGGTGTATATGTGTGTATCTGGAATGTATTTTTGTCAACTGTACCTTCAATACTGGATAAATTATATTACGGGGTTAACTTTTAAAAATATTTTCTCGCCCTCATCAGTTAACTACAGTTCACATCTAATGAATTTCACTATCAGTATCAAACATCAAATACGTAAGAAGAAAGACTGATCCTTGAACTTGCCCACCAGAGGAAAACGAGCGATAACGTACACAGCCTCCATTCATCACCAACAATGAAAGCTTTGTAGATAAATTGCAGCCATTCTCATCGTTAAGTAATAGTCAGCCGTCTTGTGGACCGTTTCGGTCGGGTAGATACCGAAAAATATGGACGTTTGTATTTGGTTACTGGAAAAATATTTTTGTTCTAACACAGCAAATATAAGCTGCTAGTCTACCGAGGTAGCTCTATTTTATCTTAATTTTCTCTTTCAATTATAGATATTCATCCATTACCACCAGTGTTTCGCAGTAGACCTGCTGTTCTTCAAGTTGTCTATCACCTTCTTATTAGATATTCTATGCCATATAACGGTGTGGCTTATAAGGAGGAAGATCTGATAATTATATCAACTAATATCTCATAATCATTACACTACTTTACTATTTATGAGGAGTAATGGAGGTTTGATTGCGGGGGAAAGTCATTGATAGCAAGGAAAAGCTGGACAAGAATTGAAAGGAATATGCTGACCCGGTAGCCGAACTTTACTAGAAAAGTTATAGAGGCATCTAAACAATACGAAGAAGATACCCATTAAAACCAAACAAAGATCTAGAGTGATTTTTAACAAACAATATCGAGCATTTATGGCTAGAACGTAACAACGTGTCCTAGAATGTAAAGAAAGGGTACGGACAATTATACTCAAAAAAAAAAAAGGCTTAAGGTTTGCGGCAGTGAAATGAATGTTTAATGTTTATATTTTAATTTGACTTCCAGAAGGTACTATTTTTCGAATTTTACGAGTATTACCCAGTTTTTACATCACTCAGTATTCGGCCTTGGATTTCTTGCGTGTACTAAGCCATTGACAGGCAAAACCACGCTATGAAATATTGCAGTTAAAAACTGATTTCTTGAAGGACGATATGAGAGAAAATTACTCCATTCAACCGTGTTATATTTACATCTAAGTTGTATTTTGGTTCTTTAAGATGAAAGCTATGGAATGATTTTTGTTTTTGTGAAAGGACAATGGGGTTAATATATGGGACCTGGACTCTCTCTTCAGTAGTTTTTTAATAATTGATGTACCAATAGATCACTTTTATGACAGTTTGACTCAGAACAATTTGACATTTGACCTTAATCGTAGTACTAACTTATATTCGTAATAATAAGTTAATGCGTAAATTATTAAACGGTCAGGTCAGTCGTGAAAGGTCAGCCGATTCCCATTGTTTATGTTTAAGTTAAAGCATATATTTCACGATAAGTTAAGGCAATTTGAATCAAGAAATAAACTATTTTCAGGTGATGTAACGGAAAACATATGGTCATATAAAAAGGTGCTTACGCATTTTATGATTCCAGAAACGTTATTTTCTGGCAGGTAACTTTCTGATTTGTATCTGATGGTTTTACTTTTTTTGTTTTTCTCGAGTATGCTTATGTATTTATTGTGATTGTACTATTTAAATTAGCAACAGTGGTGTTCAGAGACAGTTTAATGAGTCTCTGCTAGCTACGAAACAGGATCAAAAACTTGAATGGCTTTCGTGATCGCCAGAAATCAATCTAAGAAGATGCCTTTCCTTACGATTAAATATTGGCAGACGATAATTATTATTATAATATTATTAACGCTAAACCTATTACTTAACGCTGCTCCACACAACACCCTATTATATTAATACAATCTACATATTAATATCCATTTGAGGAGCTCATACAATCGTGTTAACAACTAAGCAAATTTCTATACAGTTTAATCCTTTCAATTTGGGTGTGTCTCATGTTATTTTCACTTAGTTTTAGTCTATTTTTGTATCAAGTACAAATGAAGGTGACATTACTGTCGTCCCTAGAAATATAAGTGCGTACTCATGGAATAATAACCTTCTTTATTTTATATTTGTACTAATGTTTCTCGATATATTATTTATTTCATTAAATCACGTTACTTTTCGAGCCTTTCACATGTGTCTAATCAATTACAGTAATTTCATAATGTTTACTTGGCAAATGTGCCTCACAACAAGTCAACTGATCCTTTATAAATGTTTGTAACAGATAACATTAAATAAAATAGAACGTCTTGAATCTTGTGTTGATTTTTTAGCTCTATAATTCAGTAGTAATTGTTAAGTATTAGCAATTTTAGAGTCAGATATTAGTGGGGTAGAATTACTATTAAGTTAGTTAATAAGAGCTGTAAGCTGCAAGGGAGCCAAAATAGGTCCTTGTGGCAGGCCACTGCAGTACGCCGATATTCATGATGATATTTCTTTTTATGGCATAGGCGGCCAACTAACAGACGGATCGCCTGATGGTAAGCGATTAACGTCGCCCATGGACACCCGCAACACCGGAAGAGTCACAAGTGCGTTGCCGGCCTTTTAAAAAGGAGTACGCTCTTTTCTTGAAGGTTTGAAGGTCGTATTATTATCATCTATCTAGCCTTTTCCCGATACTACATTAGGTTCGGCTTCCAGTTTAACCGGTTGCGGCTGAATATCAGTATTTTACAAGGAGCGACTGCTATCTGACCTCCGCAACCCAAATACTGGGAGACAGTGAGACTTTAGGGTTTGACTGATTGTTAGATTTTTTTGAGCTGCTGAAACTCGTATCTACTGTCATAGGTATTCGTATGACACCCTGGACCAACTGTTTAATGTGCTTTCTGAGGCACGGATGGGTCTCGATGTGTGAAAAACGATCACCATGATAGCTAATAATATAATGAAATCCCTACCTCTCAGCCCTTCATACCATTGCTTACGAACATTTATCTGAAAAATGTGAAACTTTCAAGGACATCAGTCGTGTCTCGTCACATTCCCGGTCGGTTTCGTTACAAAATTGTTTGAAACAAAACGTCTAATGAAACAAAGGACTCGTCTCAGCCAGTGAATATAAATTTAATTATCAAACTCTTACTTTGGGAGTTCATTACAATTTAGGTGAGCCGGTATTAGGTACCATCGTGGGTAACTTTGTCAAATTTAATTGTTTTTCTTAGCAGATAAATATGTAGTACCTTTAAGGTTCTTTTACGTTTATAAGTAAAGGTAAAGCGTCCACTTTTAAAGGAAAAATATTGCATTTGACTAGCTGGGCAATTCGTATTTTCGTGTGTTACATTTTTTTTATTGCGTGGAAGGTTTTTATTTACCGGCTTCGTGTGGGTTTGAAAAATTAATCAAAATTTCTAAACGAAACAGTAGAGTACTTACGATGGTAACTTTCTTACTATGCAAATTATTGTATCTAAGTTATGCGAACAGATTTCAGGAGAAAAGGGGGCTAGATAGTGAGGGGGCAAAGGAAAGTTAAAACGGCATATTGTATTAAACGTGGATATCCCTTTTGACAAGTTATTATTTGAAGCACCTGTTACAGCGCTATTTTAATAATTTTAGGATACTTCGCGCTCTTTTTAGCTTTAAAGTGGGATGAATTCAAAGCGGATTGGATAACAATAGCATAACATTGCGATCCACACCATAGTTGTTATATTGGTCCGATATCACAAGTTTTCGTTCTATTTTTAAAGGACTGAAAATATCGTATCAGTACAATACAGGTATTTTCATACAGCAGTTTTTCATGGATTTCGAGGAAGAAAAGCATGAGGTTTAGGTTACTGCAGGCACTCATGCTGGCACATTCAGATTTGCAGTTGACTGTTCCAAATTGAAAATCGTATTTTTTTATAAGTTGTTTTGCGTGCGGATCCTATAAATGTTAAAAGATCTGTTTATATCAAAGGCGATGGATCCATTGTATGGAGGAAGTAGTTACACTGCGGTAATGCGGTATTGGCGCTGTAATGTGAATTGAAACGGAACCAATGATGGAGGAAATACTGCAGCGATGGCAATCGGTGATTAACATAGTGATAGTGGCTAATGGTATTGGGCAGAAACGCGATACCAATAAGTTCTGGACTCGAGCCAAATAGCAAATACTAGTAATTACATGTGTTGAACTAAACTTGCTTGTATAATCAACAAATAGATGGGTAATCAACACCAGATATAAATGACGTTTTCTTAGGATATTATGGATGGATTGGAGTGATATATTATTAAATGTATAAAAGTTCAAATGGACTAAGGCCTAACCCTTCTCGTTCTGAGAAGAGACCCTTGCCCAGCAGTGGGACAGTAATGGGTTGAATTTATTATTTTATTAAAAGTTCAAATATATTTATGTAATATTCTATAATAACCCTTCGGGGAATACAGGTGTGATGCTATGTTAATGTAACCTTAAGTTGCGAGAGGTCTTGAATTAAACGTTAACCTCACCACTACATAATTTTCTACTTAAATATCATATAATCTCCTCCATGTCTAAAACATATAACGTTTAGTAGGTGTTAATATAACCCATCATAAATGCAGGCGGTCGTGTTACAACAACCTAATAATTTTAAATGAAATAAGGCACGGTTTACCGCGACCTAAGGCTGGGGTCAGAAAGGTGAAGTTTAAATAATGTGCACTAGTATTAAACGGTGACTTAATGTAATTTAAAACGGCGATAACGTAAGCTGAGATTTGGAATAAAGTAATTATCGTTATTGCAAATATGAAACATTTAATACTAAAAAAGGAAACTTAATTTTTTTTTTTTTTTTACAGTATAAAACAATGTATTAAATGAAACAGAATACAGAAACAGACTCAAAGTCTGAACTACCCTTAAACAATTGAACTATATAAAACTTTTCTATCCAAAAAACAGTCTGTCTGAATTCAAAAGACGTCTGACCGAAGATAGCTTGAAAAGGCATCATTTTATTTAAAAGCATTCCAGTACTGGCGGCTGGTGAATTATCACAGTCTGAACACACCTTAATTTGCCTGCTGTTGGACGAAATTTATTAACGCGTCACCGACGTAAATCGCCACTATCATGCATATTTATATTAGGATTTATTTTACACTTGAAGTGACAAAAAGTAAGAAAATTTAGAACTTCTACCAACTTGAAAAATTAAAAACTCAACCGCAATTTAAGTGAAATGAAATGAAATTATTTATTTTGCAATTAGGATTTTTCAATCACTTTTACGCGTCTTTTTTAGGCATTTCCTATGACGATCCCTGAGAAGAACGCCGAAACAAACTCAGGTGTCAAGATCTATCTAAAGTATCAGTTAGTTGGAGGTAAAAAGGTTCAACAACAACACAGTAGTAGTTATTAATTTGAAATCTAATTTTATATAAAATTATAGCCGTAGGCAGCCTTCTCATATAATCCTTCAGTCACATTTACGTAGGACTAGATACGATATTTATAGCTGACACTAGACATAAATTGAGACTAGAATTTATATCTTATATATAGGTATACTAACGTATACTTTATACACCAGTTTTTTTTTTTTTTAAAGAACTTTTTTTTTCTTTTTTATGCGGAGATGTACTATTCTATACCCATATTTCGTCGATGCCGTTACTGAGTCCTATGTAATAGGGGGCGAGCCTATTGTCATCTACCGGGCACAGTTCAAGCCTTCACGTACTGCTACTGAGAACTTTCATACAAAAATCCAAATAACAAATTGCCCAGCCCGGGAATCGAACCCAGGACTTCACGCTCAGCAGTCGCGCTTGTGACCACTAGACCAATTGAGCAATCCTTTTTTACCTATATCTTTATTTAATTTAACCATTGAAAGAGTGGATGGAACCCTCTGTGATTACTCTGGTGTAAACAACCAATAGAGTATGAGAAATTTACATTGTTTCAGTGTTTTTTTTTTTTTTTTTTTTTTTTTTTAAAACGTTGCCCCACACTAGGAATAATTCCTGTATCGTGGGTGCGTTTACAAACACATATATTCACATACACAAACACCCAGACCCGAAACAATTATCTGTAGATCATACAAATATTTGTTCCGTGCGGGGATCGAACCCGCGACACGTAGCGCAGAAAGCTAATCGCTTAGCCACTGCGCCAATCGTGTCGTCGTGTTTCAGTGTTTTAAATACCTATAATGGTTGAGTTCTCTAATTTTGTTCAATTAAACAAAACCGCAGCTTCTCGCCGCTTGTGTTAGTTATGTACAATTAATTACTGTAAATATATGGAAATCATTACTAGTTATATTCATAATTTGACATCACAATATCCGTGATGATAATATACCATACTTCAGAAATGTATGTCATGACTCATGAGAGTACAGAGGGGCTCATAGCTACATAGCTACCGTGCAGATCGGTCGATCTGCCAGGTTAAGCAGCGCTTGACGCGGTCAGTTCTTAAATGGGTGACCAATTTCCACACATCGAGACCTCTCCATGCCTCGGAAACACGTTAAGCAGTTGGTCCCGGATGTCAGTAGCCTAAAAAGTCTGATAAACAGTCTAATATTAGAGTAACAGTGTCTCCCAGTTACTGGGTGGCGGCGGACAGAAAGCAGACGCTCCGTGTAAAATACTGATATTCAGCCGCAACCGGTTATATTAGAAGCCGACCACAATGTAGTTGGGAAAACGGCTAGGCAGATGATGACTCATGAGAGTATGGAAGAGAACTATCTAGTACCTACCTACGACCGACAGCAATTTCTTAAGACTATTATATTAAAGTTTATTTTACTAAATATATTTCTGAACTGTAAAAACATAGAATGATTTATTGTCTATTGACGTAAGTTCCTTAGTTACCTACTAAAGTAGTCATATGTAGGGTAACACAGTAGACATATATGCTACTGCCGATTTATCGGGTTAGGTGTGAACTATTGTTAAACTATGAGTTATCTATCTATCTATACATACCTACATATATAATTACTTGTCCTGACTGTCTTACTGACTGATTGATTCATCAACACAAACTAAACCGCTGGCTGCTACAAACTTGAAATTCTGGCAGTTGATGCTTTTTATGTTTTAAGCATCCACTAAGGAAGGATTTTTGGAAATTTCACCCCTATGGGGTTAAAATAAGGGATGAACGGTTATATGGAAGTTCGTCACTTTGCTACCATTTAGTTGTTTTTGACTACTCAATCTATGAGCCTTATTTTAATATACATATATCCACGCGAGTGAAGCCGCGGGCAACAGCTTGTGTGTGATAAAATTGTAGGAGACATTTTAATTGAGTGAAATTGTGTATGAGTGTGAACGTAGGTACTAGTGTCTTATGATTATACTCCAGCATTGTTGCCTTCCCAAAATTCTTAAGCACATTAATCACCAGTTCACATAAAACGTGCAATAAATAATCCCCGTACGACTCGAGGAAGCACTTCTTAGGAACTGAATAAAAAATATTATCGAGTTATATAAATCACGGGTGACATTAAATGTACCGGGGACCGATTTTAAGACCGAACCAGTAGGAGTACACATTCGTAAAACACGAAACTTGATATGTGCTGTACTTTTCTTTTTAAGTACCTAAGCTTGTAGGTACTAAGAATTTGAAAATTAGGATAAGAACTTGTGACATGTGATTAATGATTGTTAGGAAGACAGAAAATCATTTTGCTTTTTTGCAATAAAATTGTTTTGGTATAGATTCCTCGAATTGTTAAAGGGATAAAAGAATTATAAATATTGGGAGGATGTCAAGTCAATACTAATTATTATTACAGGTACAAGCATTTGCTAACACCCCCTTTTTTAATGTTTTTCTGTGAAAAACAACTTTTCTAACAAGGTACTTAAAACATGCAGACATAATAGAATAGAAGAGGGCGGCTATCACAATGCAACCGTTAACGACACTGACATAAAGAAATGCAGTAAATTGAATAAAAATAAGACGAACGCACCTAAGAGCTTGGGGACGACTAGACAGAGGGGCGGAACTAAATAAAACTGGTAAACAGGAAAAGCGGGGAGAATGCCGTGCACAACATCACGGCACGCCAACAAGAGGACATCGATAAACAGCCACTAATATGCACATACTAATGAGATTACTCTTCCATGCTTCTACATTCCACGTTCGTACCTATTCGGTGCGTACACAGAGCGCCCTACCATAAATCGTAGGACGGTTGTCGTTACGACAGCGATAAATCTAACCATTCACTAATACACCACATTCAAATGTAACCGGTAGGGTAGAATCTCGTATGCGACTAGAGATTTCTGCCACCCTGCCAAACTCCCGTTTCTTTGCACCTTAAATGCGGTGCGTGAAGTATGACCACATTTATCTCGAGCAAGTTACTGGGGTAGAGGTTAGGTTAGAGTGTACGCGATTAAATGAAAGGTAGTGACGTTCTTATTGCGATTTAATGTACTTTTAAAGTTGAAGCGCTGAATTAAGATTATTTTGACGCAATAGTTACTCAAGTTGATTCATTTCATTCTGTTCTGATTCTACTAATTTTTGTTTTGAAATTTTCTAAAAAATCCTATTAATATCCTAGTAATATTATAAATCCTACTATCCTACTAATTCTATTCTATCCTATCCTACTACTATTATAAATGCGAAAGTTTGTGAGCATGGATGGATGGATGGATTTTTGTTACTCTTTCACGCCAGAAAGGCTGAACGGATCCGGATAAAATTTGGCACAAAGATAGATTATAGTCTGGAATAGCACATAGGCTTCTTTTTATCCCGGGAAAATGCACGGATTCGTAATCCACGCGGGCGGAAGCTAGTATTTTATATTTTTTTGGGCATCGATATAGTAAATTAATTGATTCGTTTGAGAGAATATTGTACTGAAAAAATTCAAGGGACATCATTTTTATTATAAGTGGGTATTTTCGCTACAGGATCTAACCAAAATCCCCATTGTGTTATAAAACAGTCACTCTTTCTCAAATAATCGTTGTAACCATAGACAGTTTTACGCTGCGTAAGGGGAAGTTAGTCAGTGAAGGATGTTGAACTCTCTCGAGTCTCAAGGGGTTGTTGCCGTACAACCAACTAACCTAAATGTACCTTACGGAAGACACAAATCTTCGGGTCATTGTAGGATAAGGAAAAATTACGGGAAACCCTTCAGTATAGTATGACTGAGTGAATAAGACTCCCGAAGGTATCTGCACTTAAAGAAAATCAAGCATTATCACCAAGTGTCTAACCATCAAATGTGAACAACAATCGACCTTGCTATTAATTCTGTACTAGCTGTTGCCAGTGACTTCGTCTGCGTGTGTCACACATAGCTATTTATTTAGGGTTTGGCTGCAATATTAAAAATGTCCTTGTACAGAAATCAACCAAGCTGTTTTGTAAAATTTGATGACGATCGGTTCAGTAGTTTAGTCGTGATGAGGTAACAAACATACATAGTAATTTTCGCATTTATAATAGTGTGGATTGAATTTAAAAAGTGAATAATTTTGCTTGTCATCCGACCATCATTCGGACGCCATAGAGAATGAATGTCAAATAAATCTAGAACTAAAATAATAGCTTATCGCCAAAGCTTTTTTTTTCGCCAGTCTTTGCTAATTACTGTCTAGAGTTTGTCTCGCTATAAACTCGAGATAGTAATTAGCAAAGACTGGTGGACTGGGACTGGAAATCATTGGCACATAATGAAACTGCTTGGATGTCATGGGTTTTCACCCAGCGGTAGGATACGACAGATTAATACTAACAGTATTTTTTTTTCGTTTTTTTTTCCCGATACTTTTCATTCGGTTCCCGCCCCGCTCCCGCTCTTTAAAGTCTCCCGCTCACATAGCAACCGAGGTCAACGCGTGACGGCATTTTGTTTGTATCGAGTATTCTTTCGACATCTCCAATATTTCTCGCGTGCCAAATATTGTAGGGCATAAAACACGGCCCTTTTCACAGATCTGGTATTTCAATCGAGCATCGCTAAAATGTTGGTGGAACAATCTGGAATACCTAATGTATGTAGATTAAGTTACGCAACGTTTTACTAAAAAACGTTTCTTACTAGGCTATCTTCGTATGAGCGTGCGGTGTAAGTTAACCTGGTAGATATTTTATACATCCTACTAATCCTACTAATATCATAAATGTGAAAGTTTGTGAGGATGGATGGATGGTTGGATGGATGGATATTTGTCACTATTTCACGCCAGAACGGCTGAACGGATCTGGATAAAATTTGGCACAGAGATAGATTATAGTCTGGAATAGCACATAGGCTACTTTTTATCCCGGAAAAATGTAGGAGTTCGTAAACCATGCGGGTGAAGCTGCGGGCGGAAGCTAGTAAGGTAATTAAACGATTTGATGTCAACTAAAACTGCATTCTAAATCAATCTCATTCGGGATATGAGTGTGATCATTCTACCTGTGAGCGCTGCGTATGATCATGTACACTACGAAGTCGCTTACGAAGATAATGATTAAATTATTGTTGTTTTTTTAATTCTTAGTGGGTTTACAACCACAAATAGGTATTCACATGGACATACAGCTAGACCTGAAACAACTATCTGTAGACCAAAAATTTATTCCGTGCAGGTATCGAACACACGACACGTAGCGTAGCAGTCGATTGCTCAACCACTGCGCCAACCGTGTCTTCTTGTACGATTTATTAGGCAAAATCTTCACCACTCATTAATTCAAAAGTTCCAAATCAAAATCGTACATTCATCGTGTTATATCAAAAACAATCAAAACAACACCAGGTGTCCAACAAAACAAGAGGGATAAGTAAAAAATAGAAGGAAATTACGGCAAACCACTATACGAAATCACTTCGAATATAATCAATCTTTCTTTAGGCTAGGTGAAGCTACTGAGCGGTAGAATTTGACAGGGAAAACGGAAACTCTATATTGAGCGGCTCTCATCCAAGTCATGGAAAGTTGAACGACTTGTTCGTGATATTTAAGAGCCAAGTTTATACCGAATAATGGAAGAGAGCTAGCTTAAAAAGGGAGTTTTACTTCGAAACTGGTCAAAATTAATCAGGATCTACATTTTTAGTCATTTGAAAATTGATTCAAAGGATTATGGATTCTTAAAACATGACAGTGATAGTGATGTTTGATTAAACAAACGAAGTTGATTGATAATTTTTACAGTTTGTTTGTTTTAAAGTAAAAATATAACGTAAAGTAGCATCAGGCCTCAGTGGCGTGCACAAAGTTTTTAGACATGGTAGGCAGAAATTTTTCAAAGCTTACTTACTAAAAATACCTACTGCATGTTAGTATTGGTTCGTCGTCCTGTCGATTAAATAATGATGTATGTGATTTGACATGTGACATCTCAAATATGTCATAATAAATATTTATCTGTGTTATGTGGGGTAGGCAGTGTCTTTTTGTCTTTATGAACCGCACGCCACTGTCAGGCCTGTCTTCCCCAAAAGGCAGAAGTTTACTATTGCTTTATCCACATTTTACCGATTTCGTTTTTAAGGCCAATGTGGAAGCAAGCATATTGTACTAATGCGTTAAATTCCTAACACTAGGTAACGAGAATAATAAAAAAAAATCTCCAACTCCTTTGTAACAGCCCGGGGATCGAACTCACGCTCAAGAGTTGCGCTTGTAAACACTAAACCAATGAAGGATAGTTGCTACTAGCTACATAATATGAAACTATTTCTAATAATTTGCTTCATAAACACGAGCTCAACGTCTATCAAGGTTCCCTTTAAAAAATAGGTTAAGAACATACAATGAATATGAAAATAGCCGTATCTCAACTTAGCAGCTTTTTTCGGCGAGAGTAACTTATTTTCGGAGTTCAGGATAAACAAGTGTTGTTTGACTGTTCAAGTTACCTCTTGTAGAATGAAGTTTCAAGTTGATAAAATAAAAAAAGAAGTGAAAAATCTCAGGGGTGGAACTTTGGAAAAATAACTACAGTGCAGGAGGACCCATTTTAGTTTTAATGTTTCTTTACTTGTGGCAGGTTTCTCGTTAAGTTGAGCTGGAAGTCTGTGTCTATCTAGGGGTGGATGGAAGATGGAGTGTGACTAAATTACCTTATCATCCACTCATAAAATGTTCAGTAAGTTTAGAGGTTTTTATTTATTTACCTATAAACGGCGAAATATTTCTGTTATAATGCCAAACTCATGCTGATTCACAACTATGTTCGATGTTCGAGAGTTTTTCATCACAAAAATATGCCTATCCAATATATTATAAATGAATAGTCATACGTAGGTTGAAAGACATTCGGATACGCCCTAATCCGGCCTTATCCATCTCATCGAAGTTTTCCTTTACATAATTTCGAGTGTTTGGAATTTAATCTGGTAATTAAAGTTTCCGTCGATAAACTAAGATTAAATGTAATTAAAGACAAGAGAATATAACTCCAATCATGTTTGATTACGATAATCATGATTAATACATGTGGGTAATTTTGTAGGTACATAGATTTATGAAAACACATAACATGCATAAAAAATCTTTAAAAAAAACGTTGCCCTGCATTAGAAATAATTTCTCTGTATCGTGGGTGCGTTTACAAACGTATATTCACATATACAAATACTCTGACTCGAAACAACTATCTGTATATCATACAAATGTTTGTTCCGTACAGGAATCGAGCCCGCGACTCGAAGCGCAGCTGTGGATCTCTCAACCACTGCGCCAATCGTGCCGTCAAAATACACTGTTACTGAGTAAAAATTTGTTGTCATTTGAGAATTGTAATACTTTATTACAACATTGATTACATAAATGTTCAACGTACAACATACACCTAAATAATTTGAGGTATTCTTCAATAATGGATAATCTAATTGTATGTGGTTGTGGTTTTCAAACGCATAAATTAATTAATTTAAGTGATATCAAACATGTTTAAAACATGATAGAAGTGAAAATCATTATGTTACCCGTATCTAGATTTAAAAATGAACTAGTTGATTAATGCATTTTAAAATAATTTTGTGAAAACGCTATTTAAACATTGGCCTTTTTATTTAGCTTATAAGGATTGTGTGGCTATAAATATTTTTGTTCCTGTCGAAATTGAACTCTGAAGAAACTCCGTCAGAAATCGGAACGCTTAGTGAATATCCCAACCCACAGATGCAGATGACATACATCACTTGTTTTTTGTTTTTTTTCAACTCGACAAAGAAACACTCATTTCATTGTCTACCTTCCACAAGATATGAAAGTAACCACACTCATAACGTTTACATCTTAGGGTCGATTCCACAGTAAGCTTAAGCAGCCAGTTAATTAAAGCCAGAACACGCTAAGGCTAAGATACAACCGCTGCAGTTACAGTGCGGCATGTGGTCACGTAGGTTGCGGATATTTCGGATATGATAACTGAAATCATTGAGATGTGCGATCTGAGACTGTCGATTTTTTTTAGATATTTAAGGCATTGTATTCCTATGTGATCGCTAACATTTATTTGCATACAATTTTGACTAAATTTATTTTATATACCTGTATCATAATGTAAAAATCATTTAAAGTAAAATGTAACAAGTGAAACATTTGTAAAATGTAACATTTTGAATTTTACTTTTTGTCCACAAAAATAGTGAATAAAACTTAAATCATAATAATCTTGCAATATCAAAAAATATTTTTATTCAGAGTATACCTACTTTTATTGAAGCATAAAAAAAATTGCAGTTATTGAACAAAAAAAAAAAAAACAATAACAATTTAGCCCGAGCACATGCGGATATTTCTTTTCAATTTTACCTATTACATCTGTTTCCCGTACATTTAACTTGTCTATAAAACCTCCCCTCTGTAAAACGGCCGGCCGTGCAATAATGGCAAACAAACACATTTACATTAGTTCTCGTAATGTACCACATTAGGGGCTATTGCCTACAACGAGATAATATACTGGTATCCGGGAAAACATCTGAACAGTTTGTGTTATACTCTCCTGTAATTTGTGCCGGCGGATATTTTCGTGGAGAGTATTGCGGTTAAGTTTATTTATCGGTTTTTGAATCGAGCGGCTTAATGTGAACTTATATTTATTTGTAGTTTATTTTTTGGCCTAGGACTATATCTCTTGTAGAAAGTAAAACTCTGTTCAGGTAATTTACGAAAAAAGTGTCTATGGTGGCATTAATATATGACAATGTCCGTTTGTTTGTTTTTGTATCATCAACCTGTATCCCAAATGCTCGGGCATAATTACCAAAAATGAATAAAAACGGTGTGCGCGCGTTTTCTTTAGAAGTCGAATATTTCAAACAGATTGTGTTCACAAAACAATTAGTTACACCATTTTGTATGAAAAAAACTGTATGTTAAACTCCAGTTTATAAGTGTAGCCACTTTATACAAAACCTTACCCAAAACAAATATTTTATTAACCCTTCACCGCACTTCTTACCTATAGTACCAAAAAGAAAAAAGAAAAAAAACTAAAACATTTACCTACCCCCACTAGGCTAATGTACATGTAGGCAATAAAATTCCATCCTTATATACACATCTATAAGTTTTACGACTACATTAATCGCTACACTAAACCGTTACTCTAATTTGTTAGACAATAAAATCGAAGACCGCTGTGCGAATTGAAGATTTTTATGTACCTGGAACAAGAAAACAAAGTCGTTAAGCGTAGAAAGGCGAAGAAAGACGTAAAAATATAACTAAAAATACTAATAGGTTGGTACTACTTGACAACTATGAGGAGTATTGAGGAGTCACTCCGCGGCGTCGCCCACTTCCACATGTATTTGTGTGTAGACTAAATATTGTTACAATATGCATTCACAAACACATCCACATAATATATGAACGGGGTAACCGAGAGGCCAAGTGATAGGTACGTTGTTGTTCCCAAAAGCGTATGGGATTTTTTAGCAGTAGTTGTAGTCTTTAATGTTTTCTTTGGGGTCTAAAACGTGTTTAGTTTACATTATCATTCGTCACGTGAGCATGAATTAGTAGAGCCTTACAATTACAGCCCAAACCATCATCATCATCATCAGCCAGAAGACGTCCACTGCTGAACGAAGGCCTCCCCCAAGGGGGGGGGTTTGCCATAATCCCCATGCTTGGCAGGCGGCTTGGGCATCGCAGTGGCTCACCGCTTAGTAAGAGGACGCTGCTGCCCGTCCTCCGGTATCTGGCCGCAGTTTTAGGACGTACCCAAACCATCATATTTGAATAAAAATTCTATTTAAAAGCCGGATAATCTAAATGCAGGCAGGTATATTTTTATCTACGGACAAAGGCCGAATTTCCTCAGCTTTCTACATCCTTTTTACCCCAAATTAAATGGGCCACACACATTCAAATGAAACAATACGAAGAATCCATTAATCCCGAATCACCATTTATATCAATTTAACTGATTTTAACTCTCAACAGAAAAAAGAAATTACTTTCCAAACAGTATTCATCTGAAACATTTGAAAGCTTTCAAGGTACTAAGTAGCCAGAAACCTTTTCGTTAAAACTTGTAAATCATATTAAAAGGTTTCCATGTGAAATGCCTCACCTGCTCCGACTTCGGAGATAAAATAAATATTCCAGACGGGGAACTGTGAAAAACCATTGGGAAAAACTTTTCCAGAGATCCCGATTTGTAAGTTCGTGAATTTTTTGTGTATCGGAATAAAATATAATCGGAGAATAGATAGGTATTTTAATACCTATTTCTCTTTGATTTTGGAACTGTAAACTTACCAGTCTATAGTGGAAATTCTTTAAATAGTGTATGATATTTTTATTTGAAGTTCTAACTCATCACAACAGACATAAGGTTTTTGACTATTCAATTAAATAGTTATTTAACATTCACATTAAATGAGGATAATATCTATATTTTAATTATGTTTATTAAATAAAATATTTTCGACGCACAAAGACCACAAAGAGCGTACATTGCTTGCAATCCCTCCATCCAACTTTTCGATCGCTCACCGCAAACTATCGACTCTAATAAACCGAACATAATCGCAAATAATCTGTCGGAACATTAAACAAATCCGCAGACTTAATACCGAGTACACACAGTGCGCACTCACTCTCACCTCTAACCGTTTATATCGCAACGTTTCTAATTAAACCGCCGAATTCACAGCGAAGCGTCGACGCGCTAATATAATAAAGCCAGTATAAACCACACTAAACGGGTTTAATATCAAGAGGGCGGGCTGTAGCTCAACTTTTCGACGCGGTCGGGCGCATTACAACTTACAACCGGAGAGGATTAGCAGCGGTGTGTACTCAGCTTAATGTTAGCTTCTTTGTTTGCTGGGAACTTGTATCTTTGAGCGCGCTGATTACAGTTGTATCTAGACTTGGCTTTATTAGCTGTTTGGTTGCATTAATAAAAGTGTGTGCATTACATGTAAAGCCATGTTTACTTGAAACGGTGTACCCTGCAGAAGTGCACCAAAACTGAATCCGAATATCTATCGATAGAGTGCGTTTGAACTATCATGTTTCTCGGATGAGAGTGTGGGTGTTTTTAAAATTTGACCCTTATTCATTAATATGAAATTACTTTAAAATTATGACTTGGATAGATTCGGTTAACCAAAGTTTAAAGTAAGTTTCGGGGCTTAGAGTCCAAAGTACAAAATAAATGAGGCGAATAGCCTTACTCATCGTAACTTTAGATTAACGCAGGTTCATAACAACAACCGTTCAACTTGAGTCTGCAACTAAGCCAATTTGGTAAGTAAATAATTTACCAAAAAAAAAAAAACTTCAAATTTTTTAATTCTAAACGATTTTTTCAGTAAAAAATCCCACCCAAGAACCACCGCAGAAAACTAATTTAATTTTATCAATCTGCGACTTCGACAGGGGTCCCAACATAAAGCGGTTCCAACAAATTGAAACGAGAATCGAACCCGTGACCCTACACGTCGCTCAATAAACGGACCCTGAATGTGTTTATCGGCATTTGATACTGGACCCTTTTTTCACAGAACAGGAAAGTAAAGAAGGCTCACTTTTGATAACCACCAGCTCATGCCGTTATTACAATAAACAAGTACAAATACACTTTATTGCACATCAGAAAAAAACGTACGAGTTTGATACAGATGAAATATGTGAATCTTAAAATTTGTTGTTAGTGCTAATCGGCTAAATCATCCATAGAACTATTGTATGGAGCAGTATTCAATAAATTCGGACAATATATGTTTCAATATACATATATACAGGTTAACGCAGCGTAGGAAGGCCTCCTACAAGGTGGACCGACGACATTGTGAAAGTCGCGGGCAACCGATGGATGCAAGTGGCGGAATGTCGTTCGATGTGGTGATCTAAGGGGGAGGCCTTCGTTCAGCAGTGGACCTCTTCTAGCTGATGATGATGATGATGATGATGATATACAGGTTGATTATAAAAGATTTACATACACAGAAATCTTAATGTTCTACCCACGCGCTTATACAAAGAGTCGTCAAATGTCAAACTGAGAACACTGCAAAATGTATGTATGTATTATGTACATATACTATTAAATAATGTATGAAGTGGTTCTTTTGTATGTTTCTCTTTTGTGGCTGGTGCCTTCGTCCATCCGTCCACCCGTCCCTTCGTCAAGTAGACGCGTGACATAAATACTTGTATATACGTATTATTTTCCATTATTTGACTGTGTAATACATTGTCCGATTTTCTACAGATTCGAAATTCAAAGGCTTTTTGTGGGTTTTCGTAGTTTTATATAGTTAAAAAGTATCTTTTGTGGTATCCCTTCTTTTATCAAACCAATAAATAATGTATAATTTTTCCTAGCTGTAGATGTTTATATATATTATGTATGAACTTTGATAAATGTAGGCCACTTCATCTCGTTGCCATCGTAATGAAGGTAACTTATGATCTATATCAAATCTGTACCAAAGCAGTGGTCGTCTGTTTACTTATATTCCGACATCATTTTGATATAGTATTGCCGCATTAGTCTTGTGGTTGCTACCTGCTAAGCGTAAGGTCCTGGGTTTCCCGGGACGGCCAGTGAGCTTTTCTGTATGGATATTGTCAATAGCAGCACAAAGTCTGGAACTGTACCCGGTAGATGAAAATACACAGATTTGCCCCTTATTTCATGGGAAGCAAAAAGTTTCAATTAATGTGTTGGATATTAAAATATTATTACATTATAAAAGTATAGACTGAAAGCTCATTGTCTATGGCATAAAAGCAATATCAGTTTCACCACATTTTTATTATAAAATTAATCTTTGAAAAAGCAAGTTTTGTTCTGAGTCTACAATCACGGGGAGACTCGACTGAATTAGCCAACTAGCTGGAATACGCTCAAATAGGCCCCCGGGTGAACTGAGCAAGGGGAACACGGGCGATATGGTCCTAGTGCGAGCGTGAAGCGAAAACGCCTTTACACAGATCGGTTTGCAGTATTGATTATAGGGTAAAATATTTAGTTGCAATATTTTGCCTGATCAACGAGTGAGTAGGCGCGTTTAATTAGTTTCAATATAGGCCTTGCCCAAGTACCAATATGAAGGCTGTGTATTTCTGTTTTTTTTTTTATAGGATATTGACGTTAGCTTCATTGTCTTTTTTTGTTTGTTTATCAAAAAACATTTCCGCATACTAGGATTTCTCCTGTGTCGTGGTTAAAGTTTAAAAAACATAGATGTAACATACACACACCCAGGCCCGAAACAACTATCAGATCATACAAATATTTGTTCCGTACGGAAATCGAACCCGCGAACTTAGCCACTGCTCCAACCGTGTCGTCAAATGCCAAACGTCAAGTACCGTTTTTTTATTTGCAGTAATGTGTGAAGCAATCTCAAGTCAACATTCTAAGCTAAGCGAAGTCAATTGAACAAGATTTTTTGTCCTGAAATGAGTTAGAAATAAACATGAAAAATAGTACGGTTTCCTGAACGTTTTCCGCTGCCAGCTTGTACCTACACTATGATACATGTATGAAGTAAGATCGTATGAAGTGCCTAGGGAATTTTAAGGCGGTGTAATCCCGTTCGCGAGACTAAGGTGCGCATAGTGTAAGATCAGCTGCATCGCTGTTCAGTTCTCTTTGGTTAATTATGACGGTAGACGCCACGATTCCCATTACAAGTTTCTGTTTTAATGTCAGCGCCATTTATTGATGAAGTTCATGAGAGAGGTTTAGCGGGGAATATAACTTTTTGGAATCGTTTGTGTTCATTTTGGTACATACTCGTATTGATATTTTTTTTTTTTTAAAACTTCACCCACCCTTGTATTTCTCCTGTATCGTGGGTACAGTTTACAAACATACATGTCACAGGCACAAACAACCAGACCCGAAACAACTATCTGTAGATCATATACCGTGGCGCGTGCTAACTCGCCTTTACCTCGATCGCTCACCGCGCTCAACTCTTTCCTGGAATTTACAGATTGTGATATTTTTGCCGATGAATGGAAAAAGATCTTGTCAGTATGTATGAAGTATTGTGAGAGGTCGGTGTGTTAGTTGTGTCCTTAATTAGTGTAACTGGCCTGCGGCCGTTCTAATTAAGTAAATAAATAAATAAATATAAATATGTGACTACTTGTTTATAATATCGGTCTATTTAATTTACTTATGGCGCTTACTGGGAGAGGCCTATTTCCAGCAGTGGACGAATGTGGGCTGACGATGACGTAATTTACTAATCTACTAACATTGTATGTGTCAAACAGATTTTTAGTAAGAATAAGTGTATTATTTTCCTTCTGAGCAATTTCAGCTCCTAACAAATTTATGATTGGGTTCCTCAACCCTTTTGCTGCCACGTAGGTATACATCCAAACTAACACTTCAAAAAAGCGCGTCCAATTTTTTTCGCAAACGAAAATCAAACCGATCGGCAGTAGCTGAGAGCGTACAACCGGTTTACACTAGTCGCGACCGGTGATAGTCCGAAGCCAATCAACACGGTTGATCCGGCTGCCGATATCGATCCGAAACCCCGTTGAAACATATCGTTGGCGTGTATTGTACTAATCGAAAGTGCCGGTTGATTTGTACACTGGATTGGAGAGTTCATTTTTTGAAAGAGTTTTTGTTGCTCTGTGGTTTTAGCAATAAGCACTCATGGGATTGCACCCCTAGCGGCAACACAGACGAATAAGATATATAGGAAAATAAAGATGATTATGATAATGATGATAAAACTATGAATATTGTCATGACCGGTCGAAACCCGTGTCAGAGTATTGTAGGTATTGAAAATCCGCAGTAGCTTGGGATTTGGAACCGAGCCTGGCAATATTCTTGCCCTTTATGAGTCCCAATAACAGCATCAGTGAAATCTTGGTGTACAGGTAGTACACCTCTGCCTAACTTTTAAGGGAATATAAGTTAAGTAGTAAGTGATGTTATGTTTTTGTCACGTCAGCGTAGAATAGAATGTTTTGCAGAGGTCAAGCGCTTGTCGTTCCAGGAAAGCGTTCCATTAACTCCGGAAGTCACTATTTATTAATGGATCGATACTGACCGGTAAAGGTATGTTTTTCGATCATCAGATAAGGCAATCTCTGGCCTAAGGCCGGTACAACTACGCAGTTAAGATGTGGGAAAAAATAGATTCCATCTATCTTACTAAAAATATTAGAATATCAATTTCTTTTATTCCGTACTTACATTAACGTAGGACTCATGAAATAATATTATCAACAAAGAAATCTTGATTTTCATCTATCGAAATATCACCACAGTAAATCTTACAAAATCTTTTTTACGTAACGGATAAAATTACCAGGCGAACAGCGTGTCACAAGAGGACACTTACTAAGAGCCTGTGAATATCGTAAATCTCTTGCGACCTACTATTGTCCTAGTACTTTCTGTTTTATTTTAGAGGTCAAAGCTGGCTATTATTTCAGTCTTTAGGCGTTTTCAGGGTCGCTTTAAATCGATTAGGCAAGTGATATAGGTTCTCTGAAAGGAACATAGAAATTTTAGTACTTAAAACTTGTGGGTTATGTGAACTTTAATTAGTGTCTACGATAGACATTATGTACGAGTAAGAAATAAATATGAAAGATATTGCAGAAAATCGCTCCGTATAAAATACTGATATTCAGCCGCAACCGGTTAGATTGGAAACCGACCCCAATGTAGTCAGGAAAAGGCTAGGCAGATGGCAGATGATGATTGCGGAAAATTCCCTCAGATTGCGGAGGTGCCCTCTCTCGTCGTATGAATATATTCTTCTTCTTTCGAATTACATGAGAATCGTTAATTGGCATTAACGATTCTCATACTGGAAAGATTAGCCAGATTAGCCAATGATGGTCCCGGGCCTGACTGCCTAGGATGCGCTAGATGAACTTATGTTTCATCACTTGTGGTCTCATGGAGGCTCTTTCCTTGCAACATATGAACGTATGAAACTAGAGAAACTGATGTACCTATATCCAGTTTTTTGAAGGGCCCAGCATGTCGCCCTTAATATTTAATTTCACTACCTAAAAACGACAATCTAATATGAAAATATGGCATGATTATATTTCATACAAATCAAAGTGTATGTAATAATAAGACAGTTCTTATTTTAGAGGCTTGAGAATCCAATGGTAAGAGCTCTAGTCTGTACACTTGAAGAAACTAGTCACTCAAGAGGCTAGACTGAGTCGTTTGTGAGTGGATGCGGTCGCAAAGTATGTGAGATGCCCTTAAAATATTATTATGACCCTTATGTGATCTGCTTTATTGTCCAATTATATTATTATATTTGGTCAGATGTTGTCAGAGGTAAACAAATAACAATATGCTTTGTTGTTATGCCTTATTGAAAATCAGAGTTAATTTTATTAAGTTTGTCTTTCAACAAATATTCTTATAACGTCGAAATATATTTCGGTATTTTCCAAATAAAATAATATTTAAATTCTATTATTATGTCATAATGTTTCAAAAGCCTATTTCACTCGATGATTGACAACAGACAGGTGAAGAAAAGCAGCTGGTATATTATTTTATTTCTTACATCCCTATTTTATCCTTCAGACAAATAAACGTAATAAATCCTTCTTTGTTTATTCGGAAATAAAAGTGAAACATTATGGGACACACTTCTATAGCATTATTGGCCTATTTCACCAACCACTTGCTGACAAACTAGCTGATTGTCTATCCACAACTTATTTGACAAGTCGCGTGCAGGTTTCTGTTTCACTAGTGTCTGCTAAGTGAATCAAGTAGTTATACAATTATTTATTCATCAAAAGCTGGATCTATGTATTTTTTATCAGACATAAAATAGAAAGTCAAACGAACTTACCTGTAAGTGACGTTCGATGACTATTAAACGATGTGATTCGCCCGAGAGATTACACATATTAACTTGTAGTAGCACGAACATGTGCTGCCATCTTACACGATTTTAGAGCAACAATCCATGACAAAAGTCAATTATTATGCGCTCCTAATGCGGGTATCTCATACACGTTTGACCCTTTGCCCATCATCACTTGCTATTTCGTCTAAAGGGGGAATCTAGAAGTATCCTAGATAATCAGGGTACGGGAGGGAGTGTAATCTCTCGGGCGAATCACATCGTTTAATAGTCATCGAACGTCACTTACAGGTAAGTTCGTTTGACTTTCTATTAAACTTCAGTGATTCGCCCTTCGAGATTACACATATTAACTTGTAGATGTTTAGAGTTTCTCGAAATAGCAAATAGAAACTATGTGTAAATATGGAAAAAATAAACACAGAGTTTAAATCAAGTTAACAATATAATTATTCATATAAATATATCTTAATGATCAGATAATTGAGTTCAAATATTATCATTCGTTGTTGATCAACGTCATCCTGCAAATAGATCGGGCGAAAGCATCAGAGGTATCTGCAGCTACTTCTCTATTATAAAACCTCCCAAAGGCTTCTGAGCGTCCTGTCCAGCCAGCGGTTCTCTTGATAAGATCTAAACTAACTCCAAGTCTATGGACGGCAGAAGTAGCTGCATGTCTTGTGCTATGAGCACTAAAAATTGATGTGTCTATTCCACTTTCACCCAGAGTGGTCTTGATCCAACGACTTAACGATTGTGAACATACATTATTGAAAGGTTTCTTAAAACTAATAATTAAAAAATCACAATTACATCGTCGCTTTTCCGCTGATACAATTAAATACTGTTCTAAAGTTCTAGCAGGACAAATAGAAGGCCTTTCATTAAAGTAAGGAAGAATCAAAACTGGTGGTGAATGATTTACGGCAGAAGTCTTAATCTGATCTGTTATCTTAATTATGAATTTTTCGTTGTTATATTTTTTTATGTTAGAAACTCTAATTAACGATAATGTCTGTACACGATGAGCTGTTATTAAAGCTAAAAGTGTAGTTAATTTCTTGGACAATTTATCAAAAGAAAGCCCTTCATTAGGGTACCAATTGCTTAAATAATCTAAAACGATAGACGGATCCCAAGTAAAATTATATCTTGGAAGAGGAGTTCGTAATTTATAAACTCCCTTCATAAACCTCGTGATCTGCGGGTCGTTCATAATTGCTGAATCTAATACAAGTGACAGTGCTGACCTTGCAGAATTTATTGATCCGAACTTTTGACCCTGGCTAAAGAGGGCAACAAAAAAATTTAATACACTAGCAACTGATGCTTGAAATATTTCTAAGTTTCTATCCTGACAGAAAGTGAACCATCGCTTGAAACAAGTATTATACTGTTTTAAAGTACTATCTGCTAAAGACGCTAACATCACATCTGCGGCATCCAGTGGAGAACCCTGTTTCAAGAACGCCTCCCTGATAACTTCCCGGCAACCAGGGTAAGGCTTTCGTGAAGCTTGTGTTTCACACTGTAAGGGGAAGACAATAGGTTGTTATTAGGTCCAAATTCAATTGGTTTAGCAATCAACAACTTCCTAAAAAGTGGATACCACGGCTGTGTGGGCCATAGAGGTACCACAACTATACCTTCGGCCCTATCGAAAATAACTTTTTGCAAAACTTTTAAAATTAAACAAAACGGGGGAAATGCGTAGAAAAAATACGCAGACCAGGTTAGCGTAAACGCATCCACCCTAAATGCCTCTGGATCTTTGTGCCAAGACACAAATTTAGAACATTTTTTATTCAATCGACTTGCAAACAAGTCGATTTCGGGCCGATTAAACCTTTTACAAATAAGCTGATAGGCGTCATTAGCAAGCTCCCACTCAACATCAGCATGTACGCGGCGGGATTCCGCATCTGCGATATTATTATCGCTAGAATTTATATAGGAAGCGAAAACAAATAAGCGTCGATCTTCACACCACTGCCAAATATTACGACTTACAGCGCTAAGATGGGGAAATTGTATGCCACCCATCCTGTTGATGTAAGCAATTGCAGTAGTGTTATCAATTCGTAAAAGTATTTCACAGTTACTATAATTATTGGCGAAGATCTTCAAACCGAAGAACGCTGCTGTAAGCTCTAAGTAATTAATATGCTCAGTCAGTTCCTCACTAGACCATTGTCCGCTGGCTGTTTGACCAGAGCAACTAACACCCCAACCAGTTCGAGAAGCGTCTGAAAATATTTCTAGCTTAAAGTCGCCTGATCGGATAGGACTGAAGCAATTATCGATATTACAAAGCCACCAGTTGAAGTCTTCACTCAAGTTGTCAGGTAAATTAATAAACTGATCGTAATCATCCTTTTGTTTCAGGCTGAGAAACTTAGTTCTCTCAAAATGCTTTGTGTATAACCAGCCGTACTGCGTTGCTGGACAAATTGAAATTAGTAACCCTATCATATGTGCGAAGTTGCGTAATTTACACCTTCTTAATTTAGAAAAATGCAAAAGTTCGTGTTTGATCTTTTGTCTCTTTTCGAGTGGTATACTAATTGTAAATGTGGCAGAGTTGAAAACAAAACCTAAAAAGGTTGCGGTTCGGCTGGGTATACTTACGCTCTTTTCAAAATTTATCGTAAAGCCTAATGATTGGAGTAAGATTATCGTAGCTTCAAAATTTTGTTTACAGTCCATGTAAGTACTTCCAAATAAGAGAAGGTCATCCAAATAGATAACAGACGACAGGCCCTGATTACGCAAAAAGTGCATCACTGGACGCATAATTTTTGTAAATATATAAGGTGCTAGGTTAAGGCCAAATGGTAAAACCTGGAATTCGTATAATTTTCCTAACCAAGAAAACCGCAAGAGCTTTCTAGAATCCTTATGAATGTTAATTGAAAAATAGGCGTCCTTTAGATCAATGGAACACATGAAAGTATTTTTTGATATGAGTCTCATAGCAGTTCTGTAATCTTCAAGTTTAAAATGTGGCGCCACGATGAATCTATTTAACGATTTTAAATTTAAGATGAATCTATTTTTTCCATTGGGTTTTCTTACAAGGAAAATACTGGATAAAAATTGACCATCACATGGTTCACATATGTTTACGGCGCCAATACTAAGGAGATTATTAATCTCTTTAGACATATTCAGTTTGTTAATGGGATAACAGCTATGTTGAATAACGTTATCAAAAGTAGGTATTCGCAAGCCTATAACCCAGGATAACACGATGGGATCATTCGTGAGTTGTAACCAATTATTATAGAAATATTGAAGTCTACCCGCCTGGTTATTGGCCTGTTCAATGTCGGCTAACGACGCGAAGTTCGGCTGCGTTGCTGGGGAGCTCGTCGGTCGGTCGCACGGCGAGCTGGCAGCTGCTTGCGCCCACCAGTCGTCGAGCTCGGTCTCGCTGGCATGCGGCGAGGATGTGGCTGCGGCGGTGGCGGGCCCCTCCAGTTTAAAGCTCTTGAAGTCGATGGCTCCGGTTGTTTATTTTTAGGTGGTAATTTCGGCTTTGCAGCTGTAGATTTAAGCTCAGCCCCTGTTCTAACGATAGCCTTCATAGACTTCAAATTTTCCTGAAGATCATTACCAAACAGCAAATGATCACGTTTAAGATTCTTTACGTTATCTTTTATTTCTTTGCTGAGACATGTCAATAAAAAGTTTCTTCTTGTTTGTGTCTCATTATAATGCACGTGACAAAGTAATCTGCCAGCATCACTAAGAGATTTTAAGGTTTGACATTTAATCTCCGCGTCACTAGAGTCCGTCGTCAAAACGGATGTGATCGTGTTAGCGAGACACGTTAAGACAGAGGACAGGAGCCTTTGTTTCTCAGCCAATATGACATCTCTCTTTAAGGCACTTTCATTAACCGCTGCTTTGATTTCAGGATTGAGTGTCGGAGCCTGAATTAACTTCAAATTATCTGGTACATTATATCCCTTCAAAATATCGTTTCTTGTATCATCCTTCAGACCATTTACCAGAAGATCAGACCATCTAGTAGCTATGTCTTTATGGACATTTGCACCAAACTTTTCTTCCCTTACAGGCTCTTCTCCTAGTAAACATAAAATGTCGGGATCCAACTCATGAATAATTTCCATTTGTGCGGACCCTGCTGCAGCAGAGGCCGGTACGTCTGCATCCACAACTTTAGGTGTAGAAGTAGACACGGGTACAATCACAGCAGCAAGCCCGGGTATGGATCTCGGGTTTATGGGCGCTGTCATAGGGACAGTTGTACCTTCAGATCCGGGTATGCCTGACTGTGCGAGTACAGTATTATCCGTAGAGTTAATATTTGGGGCTCCTGAAAACAAAAGATCGGACTTTGTGATTTATAACAATCCCGTATCGACATAAGTATTGAAATCGTACATAGGATTTTAGTTTATTATTCATATCTTTGAAAATAGTCACGACACAGTCTTACAGGCTGTGCTCTTGGACTTAACGTTTAGAATACAAACTCACGGTTTGTACTACTACATATATAAACATTATATAAATTCACGACATAACCTCTCGGATTATGCTCCAGAATTTTTTGTGCAAGCCTAATATACAGCGATCAACCTTACAAGTTAAACTGAGGTATATTATAGGCTGGTATTAGCCATACAGACTATACTCATACGCACAATGCGCCAAGACATCATAATCAAATCAAACGCATTTTTATTGTTAATTCCTACTTTTAAAGTAGGTCAAGGTCACGAAGATGTGAACGCAGTACGGTGCGTGGCGTTCGAAATTTAAATTTATCCCGGTTACATACCTTCGCTTTGCGGAGCCTCCTGCAAAGATTCTGCACTGTTATCACAATCCTGAGGAACCAGGTGCTGGTAGTAATCGCTATCAGGGTATCGATCACCATTTGAGAATGAACTCGAACTCGGACTGCGATGTCGTTGTTTTCGACGGACCCGTGTCATCTTTCTTTCCAACTTTCTCATTTTCCGAGCTAAATACTCCTCCTCGTCGTGGTGTTTTCGTTTTCCCATGATAAACACTCAATAATAACAACAAAAACCACTAAAAACTAAATAAATGAGATACCGATGAAAAATTACGTGCGTGATGGCAACGACACAAAACGTGTATGAGATACCCGCATTAGGAGCGCATAATAATTGACTTTTGTCATGGATTGTTGCTCTAAAATCGTGTAAGATGGCAGCACATGTTCGTGCTACTACAAGTTAATATGTGTAATCTCGAAGGGCGAATCACTGAAGTTTAATACATTTTATCTGTTAGATAACTATCAGTCGCTTTATAAGTAAGGGTTGAAATTTATAAGGAGTAAAATTTTACAACGAGCTATCTTGCTTCCTATAGAAGGACATAGGCGTATAGTATTGCAGCTAAACACTAATAAGCTAATACATACAAAATACACGCAAACGAAGACGTAGGCAACAACTATCATAATTAATTCACATCAAGCAATTTTAAGTCCTTTAACTAAACTACAAGACTTAATTTAGTGAAACGTATAGTTAACGTGCTGTCACGACAACTGCACCCAAATATACGTCATCATCTAAGAACCATTGACACAACCAAACAGATAAAGTTTCCGACAAGCCTCCACATCTGGCGACCCCTTTGTTCAACAATTATAACGGAATAGGCAGAGCCCGGGGCGACACTTGGCCGTTATTAACTTGGGGTCTCGCACGTGACGAATTCTACGCGATTATGAAACTTGGCGAGCGTGGCAACTTGTGTTCGTTAAGTTCCTTACTGAACTTCGTATATTTGCTTCCACATAACTCATATTATGAATGAAACTACTAGGTGCAAAGCTAATAACATTACTATGGTTAGAACATTGATTTACGTGTTAACTGGCTCATTAGTCTAGTGGCAAGCGCGACTGCTAAAAGTGAGGGTTTCGGGTTCGATCCCCGGGTCTGGTAAAGTTTTGTTGGATTTTTCTGTAGGATATTCTTCAGTAGGAGCTTGGAGATTGGAGTTGTGCTGGAGGCGAGCCTATTTCCATCTAAGAAATAGGCTCGCTTCCTATAACATGGGATTTAATAATGGCACTGACAAAATTTTGGCTGACCGTTGTGAAGGCCGATAAGAAAGGAGGTAACAATAATGAGTCATTTGAAAATGAAATGGAATAGACTTATTAAGAAAACGGAAATACTCAAAAAGCTAGGACGTTACAATACACCCCCAATATTCACCACGAAAATAAAAAATAAGGACATGCTCTACTCATCATTGTACACTACACATCTTTTAGTAAGGGACCATCAATGAAATCGTGTAAATGAAATCTACTGCTCCATACATTTTTGCCTGGCAAAAATAATCTACTTTTCTATAGAATACCAGTTTTTTAGTCCCTTAATAAAAGGTACAATAATATGTATAGTATCATCTCTAAAACATTTCGTGGTTGATAGGATAAATCTTTCCACTACACTAGTTTGGTGATACTTAAAAGGCACAGACAAACATCAAAAGTAAATGGGAAAGCAATAATAATTTCATTAATTATTATGTAGGTACGGTACGTTGGTATTTTCTTGTCAAAGAGATGAACTAATTGATTTCTGTGGAAATAGTTACGACATATCTCATTAAGAATGTCGTTACGGATAAGTCGTGTGACAAATCTAATAATATTTCGACAATAATGGATATCCATATACATTTTTACAGGGTCGGATTAGGGTCGATGGAATGTTGCAATTTGTTACAATTTATTGTGATATTAGTTTACTTGAGAAAAAGTAATGTAATTGGCTGAAATTTTCAAATATAAGGACATAACTAGTAGTCAATACTAATCGTTACTTCTATGGTAAGTAACAAAAAAAAAAGCAATAGTCCAACATTTTTTGATATCAGTGTCCGAAGCCTAATTCTTATGGGTTTTAAACGGTTTCGTTTGTGTGATTTTAAATCACAGTCTCACATCTCAGTCAACAACAGTCTCTGATTTTATTCTATGGTTCAAATAAAATTTCGCTCTATCATTAACATGTTTTGATAAAAAACGTTCCGTTTCACATAATATTATTGCAACTATAACACTCACCTTCCACACCCAAATCCATCCCTGCATCAAATAATACGTGTCCTTATATTTTCCCTAACGCTTAATAACTGGGAATTCTGTGTACATTACAGAGATGACAGCTCCCTTCGCATCTCTGTCATTACTTTTCTTTTTCTCGCCGGAGGTACAAATTAATCTTTCCCGGCTATAGAGCTCGGTAAGTGGCAGATCTTCTTGCTAAGAGACCATTGTAATTGAAATTTCCATGGAGATCTGAATGTCTTCCACAATGGCGGTATTTATTGATTGTGTGTTTGAGTTGATTGTGTTTTGGTGTTCGATGGCGATGTCATGTGTTTTGTGAACCAATTTTAATTTTATTTTCTGTGTAATATGAAGTTGGAGTTGCAAATGGTTTCTTTTCTGGTTAATTTGGTAGCGAGAAAACCTTATGTTGCTTGAGAAATCTATCAATAATGCCTAGAAAATCGAATTCATAATGTATGTCGGAAATTTTTCACTACATATGCTGTACCCAAAATGCTATGTAACAAAATATCATAATGTCTATTATGTTTTACACTTACATAAAAACATATTTGTTTACTCTAGCCTTTCTTTTTGAATATTACAAATCTCTCAAATAAAAAATCAATCTGTTGCACAAATTTACATGAGTGTATTACAAATATATTGAACTGCAGAAATACCTAACAATTTCTACCAGCTAAGAACATTGGCTATAAGAATACTCACATAGTTATAGTAAACAGTTTACACGCCCCTACTGGTCCGGCGAATATTTTAATTTATTCAGTTAGCCCGTTGCAGTCTGGCCCTGTTTCATTGTTATTGCGAAACTATACCGCGTTATGCAATTTTAATTAAATTATTTGTTTAAGTTTGTGGAATGTATTTAGGGTTAAGGTGCCCAGACAGGAATATTGTGTTAAGAAAGATTTGTTGACAGAAAGGTCAATTGACATTTTAGTGGTGATATCACTGTGATAGTCACATTTTTACTGAGTCACTACGAGTAAAAGTAAATACACACCCAGTTTAATTTATAACACAATATCATTAATTAACTCTCTTTAAAATATTACAAATATGCACTGTTAATTCCTGTATTGTATTATTATTTCGGAAAATCTGTTTGTTTGCCCTTGTCATTAACGGAAAAATCGGCGCGACATAAAGCGATGGCCACTATATTCAGGTCGATAGCAAAACAGTGTTTTATTTGACAAGACCTCTCATCCTTTTCACATGGATTTTGGTAGAAATATACTAAATTTGTTCAAACGAAAGAATCAACAACATTATCAAACTTTTATGTAGTGGGGGCAACCTGCCGATATACAGAGAACGCTATACTATACTATCCTCTGTATCTTCTCTACTCGTGTGGAGTACAATACTGAGTTCAAAGGGCGCATCAGTGCATGTAGTCACATATTGCCCCATTGCCTATGAGCATGAATTTAACAACTTCGTTTAAGTTTATGGAGGAACGAGGTATGGTGTTCCTCCATTGAAAAGGGAGGATCCTCCGACCAGGCAAGGTGGTTAGCCTGGCGGGCCGAAGCCCGACAGTTGATGTCGGATATTCGTATATGTGTTAGAATCGTTGTAAACTTTCATAGTGCGATTCAGGGTTTGCTGTTGTAGCTTCACTCCGATAGATGGCGCTTTACTTTTTGCTATGTTGCGAATAGTTGTCGCTACAAGTTTAATGTTAGCTTAGTTTAGTACTTGCTCATACATCCATATAATGTTGCACATGGATGTCTCGAGAGACCACTCCAGCAAGCATTTCGGGAAGTATACAAACCAGTCAGTAACCCAACTGGTTGGCAGGATGGCTGGCACTGAATGATAAACCAATTGCATGCCCAATTAAACGTTACTTTTTACGACTATCGTGGATAAAAAAGTGTCGCCTTATATCATAAGGTCTTAGAAATATTTAGCCTTGAAAACAGACATAAACAACAAAGTGATAAACTAAACATAACTAAACTAAACTATTTTATCATTACACATAAAAATCTAATAAAAACTAACATTCTAACTAGATCAAAAAGTTAGATTAACATCAAAATTGCCGGCCCTAAAGCTAAGGGTCAGAACTTATTACGTGTATAATTCTCGGGCCATAAAACGGGTGGGAACTAAAACCTTATCTAATTAGTATCGACGGGCGTCATGTCACGTGACTGGAACGGGACGCGACGTAAATCCGTGCCGCAAACTGTACGTGATATAACGTTCGTGTTGGGCCACTAAATAAGCGATCTCATTAAATCTTTCAATGATATGCACACAACTTTGTAAACGTTTTAAAAGTAACTTTTCAGAAGGTGTGTGGGGCTTAATTTTTATCACGTGATTTTTATTTCGTGATAAAATATGAGGCTCCATAAATAAAGCATGATTGGTTTCTTTGTAACGATGATAGAAAGATTAATAATATCTGTGTGTCCACCAAGATACTAATAACAACAAACTTTTGTCACCCCAGGCGATGTGATTATGCCGCTTCCTCCCAAGATTTTTCATTATCTTGTCTATGGGGGAGGTAACATGTACCCGACATAAAATACTGTTTCACATAGACTATTAATTAAGAAAAAAAAAATCTCATCGACTTCATCATAACGCTTCATAGACTTCAATTGACTTTTAATTAATGTGTGAAATGAAAAAAATTAAACATAAATTTATTTAACAAACAAACACTGTATCTAAATTCTTTGTACAATGAAACACAAAACATTAATTAGTTCCATCTCAGCTCACGTAGAACTTGATAAATTCCTTTAGTCTCGCACACCGGAGGAAATTAGCACTATAAAAGGCAAGTTCTTAACTCTTATTTCACAGTGGATATTTGCTTTTGTAGGTCGATATTTATTTTAGCTGCAACGGAGCTAGTGAGGCGGATTGGATGGTAAGGAAGCTTGTAAGTAGCTGTGGGTGGAGGAGGGGTAATTGGACCAGTGTATTTTTAGTGCTGTGTATTTTTATAGGGACATTAATGTGCTAGATGATTAAAAGTAAGTAGGTTACTTGCTAATTATATAGTATAGGATACGGTGGAAATAGTCAATATCAGAAAGTAATTTTTAGTGTGTCTTGGGGTAACTCGGATGCTAAGTGAAAAACAGAGTCCTGTGCTTACTAAACAGCATTCTGCATAATAAACATTTAAAAAATGGTTTCTTAGACTATTGGCGCATAAGTGCAGTAAAGGCGCTCACACGCTTATTATAATAAACACACCAAAATTACTGCGCATTTTTACGTTTTTTTTTAAAACAGTTTTATGATTCAATATTCAATTACCATTTAATGTGTAAAAGTATTAAATCAATTAAGAGAATATCAGAATCCATGAAGTTTTTAGCCGATCAATCCAATTTTAAGGTCGAACGTATTTAATTAAAATAATAATAAAGTTTATCATGGAGAATCATTCATCGGTTCAGTTTGGTCGGTACCCTCAATATGAAATGTTAAGCTAACCACAAAGGTTCCTTAACAAGACCACATATTGTAGGGCCCTGTTAAAGCATCATTAGAGAGCAAAATACCATCAAACTCAACGTTATGTGACCGAAAAACAGGTAAAAACCATCGTCGACCGTCGCGGCGTGCCGACGCTCATTAGTAAGGTCTGAACCTCAGAACCCGAACAAAACCGAAACAATTTCACAAATTTGTCATCGCCACTGGGATTACAAAGCACTGCTCCATTTTCGTCGGACCTTTAGTAATTAACCCAAACACTTTGTCATAGAAATTTATTCGGGGCCAATTACCCTCGTTTGTTGTGGTAAAGGTCTATTTTTCCCCCTCTCTACTCTATGGCATATGCATTGCAAATATTACTTTTTAAAGTTGTAGAATATCTTATAACCTTAGCTTAACCTGTAAATTATCTTCACATTTTCCTTTAAATTGTTCATTTTCTGAAACTGGAACTCTCCGAACGCTGTTAAAATTATGTAACATCTTAAATGGAATATTATTACACAAAATAGGAGAATAATAAACTGAATAACCCTTTGTTTTCCTTCACGGTATTAATATGAATCCTCAACGCAAAATTCTCAAAGTGAATATAAATTAAATACCTTGCATTTAAATTTCAAAAGTAATTTATTGCGGTGTTCCAAGTATTACCGAGTAATTAATAAAATTCAGAAACTTGTGAGTTTTAATAAGCCCCTGATATGAAATCACGAGACTTGAGATTTAAGAATGGGCGCTTTGCCTTCCATTCGACTTTCGGCGCGGAGCCACAAAAACAAATAGCTGGCTTACTGGAAACTTGGAAAGTAACTCTTGCAAAAAGATTTTGTAGAAGTAAAGAATAAAGTCAACACCAAAGTTACTTTATGTTATTGTTACCCGTATGTATAGTTAAGCTTATTCACAAAGTTTGTTCTGTTAGTGTAAGTAACCTCTTTTGAAAGATAATAAGTCTAACCGTGGAGAAACTAAGTAAGGACAAGATTCTTAAAAAAAAAAATTGAAATACCTACTATGAAGAAAAACGGAAAAATCGTAAATAACTATAAAAAAAGTCTTTATATATACCAAACTCAAACTTAAATGTAAAGAGTAAAAGGTGTTGTTGTCAAAGAGGTGTTTAAAGCCACGGACAGCTGGCAAGTAAAGATCAAAGTTCACAGGAGATAATTACTCGTATCCGCCTTCGCGTACTAACTCGCTTGCTTAGCTGCCTTAGAAACAAATGTAGGTAGTCTAGATATCTTTACTCTTCCGAGAATCGAATCCAATAAGCATAAAAGTTATATACTACAGTTTCAAAATGTATGATCCAATATTGTATAATATGTTTTTATTCGGTAAGGCGGTCACTATATCTTAAAATTTCGTTGTATAGAAACGAAAACACATTTTGCTTGCATTTCTCACCTCAATTTCCATCTTTTACATGAATTCGATAACGTCTGGCAAGCGTCCAAAACTTGATCCAAAGCAATCCACTGTTCTAAAATATGTATTGAACTTATGTTTTGATATTATAAAGCCTATAGTAGATGAATATGATATTGCTTATAAATTTTATGACCAATTGATTAATTATTTGCAGAAATTACAATTGTCCTATTAAATACCAACATTTAAAAGTCTATTTAACTTTCACTTAACTGAAACCCCAACATTTTTCTATTAACTTATCGCCACCAAAGTATTGAAAGGTCTACATTTTCATTTCAAATTCATTCGACTCAGTGTAATAAATTATCAATTAGGAAACCGATAAATCTCTCTGGGCCCCATTCAGCAATTGTACGTTCTTTGACCTCCGATTTAATGGCCATCGACTTAATAACTTTAACTTTTTACAGAGCCAAGAACACTTTAACATGAATCCATATTCATGAGGGTACGTCTTGATGGCGAAGAATTCTCTTACCCAACACTGCGTTTTATTCAATTAATTCTCGATATCGACGTAGATCTTAACCGAACCACTCAACGCTCCCTTTTAAAAGGATCTCTGGTCTATGAATATTCTGCTAAGTACTTCAGCTAACAAGTCTTGTTGGGGATTGCTAGAATTGAAAGTACAACCTCAAGATCGCATTTATAACGGGCGTCGAGTACATGGGATAGGTACATTAGAATAATTATGTTAATAACATTGTTTTCTAGTAAATTTTCTCTCAAGTTTTTAATAAATTTATTTATTTTATCTATAGGCTTTTATGTAAGTTACTCAATACGCTCGGGGATTCTAAATATAATTCTGTATATTTAAATTCGGTGTCTACAATGGAAGCGTCGATGTTTGAATATATTGCGAGATACATTTTACGTAGCAAAGGGGAGATAAAAACATTGGAACTACTAGTTTATATGATATCAATGTATTGGATTTCACGAAATAATTTTATTGTTAGAAAGTATGTTTTGTTCATTACTCGACAACAATAATTATTTAAACGTTACCTTGGGTACAAAATGGACATGTCCAATTGTCCATAGGCGTTATCAGAACATTTTTCATCCAAATTAATAATTACTTTGTTCTAGTATCTTAAATTCCTAAATCTACCATCGCAAGCGATATAATTCAAGCGATATATCAATTCAAATATATAATTCAAAGCCCAACAAAAAAATTGTAAATTATTTCTTCAACGCTTGTTTTATGGCCTCGATAATACCTAATCAAAATAACAATACAGTGTCATGTCACAAACTTACGTAATAAGCCTCGGATCTGTACTCTGCAAAGTGCGAACAATTGGGGGGAACGTGGTGGTAATAAAATATATAATTTGCATAATTTATAGTGTTTACTATGTGCGGATGTCATGATACAGGGAACATGTACGGGGATAACGTTTAGGGGGTTAGGCAGATGCGAACTATCGTTGCGTACACGCGTGTTTGGCAACCACAGGGGGGCGAGACTATTGCTGTTCATTGAGGACGATAAATTCAAGTCTGCACCATGATGATAAAAAATGAAAATTGGCAGATTTGTATTACTTTTAGACTCGAGGCGTAAACACAAAGATTATAAACCGACACGGTTGGCACAGTGGCTAAGCGATTAGCTTTCTGCGTTACGTGTCGCGGGTTCGATCACCGCAAGGAACAAATATTTGTATGATCTACAGATAGTTGTTTCGGGTCTGTTTGTGTATGCATGTGACATGTATATTCGTAAACTGTACCGTAAAAACAAAAGCTCAAATGCTATTTCTATATCTAATTTGTTTACACATATAAATAAGTACCTTATGTTAGATTTTTAAATTATTTCTGCACTTAAACTGTTAGTGTATTAAATAAATAAGGTTTAGGTGACCCTGCTACTGCTACTGCTACTCTGCTACTCTGCATTAATTAATTGTTTTTTTTTTTTTTTAACTTTCTTCTTTTTCTGAACACGAATCGCTGATTCGATAACATTGCATATTTGTGTCAATTTTATTTATTAGACCAAAGCATCGTATACATGTTTACACAATTTGTCTATAAGCTACATATAAGTACTCTTAATATTAAAACACTGACAAATGTGTCTTATTATTAGCATCTGCTGCCGAGATAGATTTGTACCTGTGTTTCAGCACGCAGCGCCTCTAGCCCTCGGATAACGTATGCAAGTATGAGCTCATTAGCACAAGTAAATATTGTTTATATTAGGTTTTGATATTATCTCTTCTTTCTTTTCTAAGTATGTCACGTTAGCTCATTGTGCCAAACGCTCATTAAACAGCTCAAATTAGCATGATGTGTTGCGTAAGAGAATGTCACACAAATGCACACGATCCGTTTAATTTCTGTGTGAAGCCTGAACGCGACTGTACGCGTAATAAACAAGTGATTAGCTTTTATTTATAGTCGCTGACTGTACTTACGTTCTGTTTGTTAACGATTTAGGTGTATATCTCCGAGTTTAATTTGTACTGTACTAGTATTAAAGGTACATTTTCGCCAAAGAACAGGCCATTTTTCATCAGCCTGTAGTACAAATGATGTACTTACCTACATAATAATACAAAAAAAAAACGCTTCGAATTCAGAACCTCAACTTCCTCATATCTTTCTGTTTACTAACAGTAATAAATTGACTATCACCAAAGCGTATGTTAAATGTGGTGATTATAACAACATACAGAGCATCACGCTTATATACCCCGAAGAGTTAGGTAGAGGGGTGCTATTACAGTCGCATTTCGCCGATGCCATTATTGAGTTCCATGTAATAGAGGGCGAGCCTATTGCCATTTATCGAACACAGTTCCAGACTCCGTGCTGCTACTGAGAATTTTCATACTGAAAAATCCAATAACACTTTGTCCGACCCGGGAATCAAACTCAGGACTTCACGCTTAGCAGTTGCGCTTGCGAGCACTAAGCCAGGCAGTTATTTATATTCACTGAGACAAAATAAAAGAATATTTATTACCCTTGCAGATAACCATTCAGAATACTGTCTCTACCCTACGTCATTGGCACTATGCAATTGAAATTCTGCTCACTCTAGAATGTAAATAATGCGTTAAGAAAAGTATCAAAAGCGTGAACATTATAAATTTTCATTAGCCCCGTTTGTTTGAGTACAGAGACTCGACCTTGTGAAAAGTTTAATGAAAAAAGCCTGTGTTGGCTTTACAATAACTATTATTTTTCATTTAACTGTGACACACATTGTTATTTTATTAAGGCTTTTCTTTGTTGATGCGATGCGCAACTCATTTAAGCTTCTCTCTCTCAATCCAAGTTTTAAGTTTTGCATACTAATAAAAACTGCCTTCTATTGTAAACAAACTTCACTTGCAAAGCGAATAGATCTCATCCATGTTCTTTTTATCTATATCAAGGGGTCAGAACCAAGGCAGAGAATAGAGAGCAATGGCAAGCGTTCCACCGACAAGAGTTGAACTCATAAAATTGAAGAAAAATCATAACACGTTAAGACTCGTTTAGCTAGAACTGATTTTGCTGATTTTTATATAGACAAAAGTAAAAACCAGGTATGTAGTCATGTTTTTGTTTTTTTTTTTTTATTTTATTTTTTATGTTTATAGATTGAGAAATAATTAATCCTCAAAAATTTTTTTTTTAACAAAAATTCTTATTTTTAATTAGTAAATTAATCAAAATTTTGAAAAAAAAACAAACCATTTGTTCCTTATTTATAATCTGACAAAACGATAGAGATCAAAATCAAATTAATTCGTTAAGATTTCAGTGTAAGAAACGTTAACGCCCCAAACACCTATATTGCACGTATTTCAAGGCAATTTTGTCAGAAGCCGGTAGCTAAACGATACTCTTAAACATTGTAGAACTGTCAATCTGAAAGCTAATAGGGCCCATGCGTGCTCGTAAGAAAGAACGCAAACTGGTTGATTCCATGCTGTGGTTGTAGGAAGAAGGATGGCGTGTTTCTTGGCGGAAATGTATGTTTAATACTAGTAGGCCGATCACATATCGGTAAAAGGGAGAAGGTGAAAGAATATAATCTTTTTACGAGAACAATCCTGAATCATCGCAATCAATCACACGTTAGAGAACCCTTTTTTATGTGCCACCTTAATCTTTCTCATAACAGAACATATCATCACCCCTTGCTTTTTCGAAGAGTCAGGCAGAGTTGTATCTATTGCTGTACACCCACATTTCGCCCAAGCCATTGTAAGTCCCATGTCTCGCCTATTGTCATCTACTGGACACTATTTTAAACTCCCGATGCTATTTAGATATTTCATACAGAAAAACTCAATAACACTTTTTCTGACCGGGAATCGTAGCAGTCGCGCTTGCCACCACAAGATCAATGAGGCACTTTATCTATTTCACGATCTAAACTAGATTTTTAATGTTTTTTTTTTCCTCTTGTATTTTGTGTATCTGTTTTAGAGCTAACCATCCAAACAATCTTCAATTTCATTCACGAACACTACCAAAGCAACGTCTTGCAATTTGTCATATCCCATGAGTTATGGATCTACGACGGGCAAGTGGCTATCATGTCCACTATCGTCTTTAATAATGATTGGTGTAGGCAAGGAGGTTGCCGTACAAATGAATTTATTGTGCAAATATATTGTCCACGCTTAAGGAAAAGCTCGTGAAGACACCGTACTAGTTAACGGTTGGTTTTATAGTTTGTGAGCTGACAATTTAGGTTATTTTTTATTCAGTTTGACAAAAAAAAATGTGTCTTCATAAAATACCTCACATTTTAATTAAAAATTTATTTTCTTACACTAAACGTTCTTTTGTTATAAGCTTAATTATTTTGACTGTAACTTTTTAATTGAAGAATCATAAGATTATTCTAAGGCCAAAGAAATTATAACATGAAAAATCTGTTAAAGCAAAACTTTTTTACTATAATTTATAAAGTTAAATAACGAACTATACAAGTAAAGATCGTTGACTATTATCTACTAGGGTCACCAAAATAGAGATTCGTGTAAATCCAGGTTTGGTACCCAAATTAATTTATTGTTCAAAAGGTTGTCTCTAAGGCCTCGTCCGAATTCGAGGTAAGTTTTCAAAGAGCCCGCAAAGGGACGAAAAAAAAAATTATAATTTAACAACTTTGCTCTATTATTCTTGTTTCGAGTTGAAATGGCTTTTATATTTCGAAGAATCTTTTTGTTTCAAATTGTCGAAAAAGACCAGTTAATGTGCTTAAATAGCCTTTTGTGTACTGTTGTCAGTTTCAAAGATATATAATTACATAATTTGGTTTTTGGAATTGACTAACTGTTAGATGAAGCCTTATTACCGATTGATTCGCATTCCACATACGTAGTATATAGTCAACCCGCGGCTAAATAAGGGCATCCTCTTTATCACGATATCTTTTATTTTTAAAGAATCTTTTGGTCCAAAATAAGGAATAAATAGTGTTTCATGGACACCCACAAACACAAATATTCACATGGACAAATATCTACATATATAATACTTTTTTTTTTCTGTGCCCATCACCCCTTGAAACGTAGCGCAGCAGGCGATCGCTCAACCGCTACACCAACCATGACATTGTGATGTCGGTCTGAACTAGTCTATATTCTGCAATATTCAGTCTACTGATCATCAATACTCGCCCATTGATTAGTCCTAAGAGCACGCTATATTTATCAATATCGTACGCCCGACTCAACCGCGAGTGTACTGCGAACACGAACTTTTAATTGGAACAAAATCCCAGTACCGAAGGCGTTTTAATTAGGAAAATTTCCTATGAACAAGCGGACGATATAATTTCTATGCAAATTGAGCGTTTAACTTCGCATAACACAGTGGAGCCGTTACTTCACAAGAAGGATCTCGTAGTGTATTTCTGAATTAATAAAGGGCTAATTGATCAACTTCTACTGACAGATTATTAATAACTTTGTTTGTTTTGGTCTGTTGTGGTGAAAACACCAACGACTTAATTAACGGAGTGTATATCATCGTGTATTAGATTGATGGACATACCCATGGTGTGAGTAAATATCCTAATTCACATATACTTAAACGTTGATGTTCAGAAAACGTCCTTCTTTTTGATTTTTTTTTAGTCATAAATTGCTCTTTGCTCTCAATAAATAAGCTCATTTAGAAATGAATGAAATGAATGTTTTTTTTTTTATTCTGATGTTGATTTATAAACCGGTATCTGTAACAAGTAAATAGCTACACTATATCTACATATTGTATGTAAGTGCTGCCATCTATCCATGCTAAATACATATGTACCGCTGGATCAGTCGATCTGCGAGCTTAAGCAGCGCTTGTTTACCGTCGCACTTGGATAATAACCGTTTTTCATACATCAAATACCATCAATGTCTCGGAAAGTAAGTTAAGCAATCGGTGTTGGGTTTAAAACGAATACCATGACAATCGTTATGAGTGTCAGCAGCCCAAAAAGTCTGACAATAGTCAAACCTTACAGTACCTATCAGTTTCCCCCCGTGATTGGGTGGCGCAGGTCGGATGTCAGTCGCTACATGTAAAATTCTAATATTCAGCTCAACCGGTTAGATTGGAGCCGACATCAATGTACTTGAGAAAACGTTAAGTAGATGATGTTATCTAAATCTTACACAAAATCAAATCGTATCCCCACTTCAACAGTTGTGATTGTTTCTGTTTCTCAAAGGTAAACAAATTAAGTTGCCAAACTATCGCGCGACTCGGCGCGTAGGTATCGTACGCTCGACGTTTGACAATTAATCAAATAATGTAACCATGAGACAAGACTCTATATTACTAACGATAATTCTATATGTATATATACAAACAGAGTATTCCTTCTGTATGTCGTCGGTACGGTAATCAAGTGAAAGTAAATCAATTATTCAATTATGTCCTAAATAATTTGACTGTTTCTGCTACAAAGTCTACCCACTTTATTGACTTTATCTAGTCGTTATACGAGAAGATTGTATCGAATAAAATTATAAGAGAAATCTGATGAAATCTCGCAAGCAGGAACCGCATCTGTGACCATCTGGTTCAGTAGCTTAGCAGCTTTAACTTACCGTGCTACCACGATTTATGTTGTGAAAGTAGCGATCTATGTATGAATCGTCCTTCCACATTTTAGTCCCATCTTAGGATGACGTCATTAACTTTCCATTACACCACACGTGTTTCATAGCTCTGCACCCACTATAACATACAACTAATACTCTTGCTATTTCTAACTTATCTATTTCAATTCGATGCTCTGAATTCCGGTACAATTCAACAAGTTACGAATGAAATATAAATCTCAAACATATTGTTCAGAATTTAGTATGAGAGGCACGTGCTATTTTTAAATTAATGAGTGAACTGACACCTGCCTAAAAGTAAGTGCTTTTAAAACATTTAATTTTGTTGTGCTTTCTACGTTAGTGGTAAGGTTCTACTCATAAATAATAAAATATTGTTTGGAACGTTTAATTAAATATTTGATTAAGCTCTTGAGATCATGAAATAACATAAAGGAAAACTCTCTATGACTGAAACAAAAAAATATATTGAGATTTATCTGGCGTAAACTGGGCAGTCAGCCTCGATACCACTACATATTACTGACCGACTCATCTTTTCATTCTACAGAAGAAAAAATAAAAACCGACTCCAAAAAACTCAAAAACAAAACTAATAACTAAAAAGCAAAAAATAAATCTTTTATTAAACAATACAGTAGGCACCGACTTCAATATTCTTCAACTACTGTATTGTTTAATAAAAGATTTATTTTTTGCTTTTTAGTTATTAGTTTTGTTTTTGAGTTTTTTGGAGTCGGTTTTTATTTTTTGTTAAAAAGTTTAATTATTTTACAATTTTGAGTGATGGGTAGACCTAGTAAAGACGCTTCTCTTGAAAAACTTTACAAAGGTCAAATGTATGTTGCCCTAAGTCGAGTGAAAACCTTAGACGGTATTGCACTATGTGATTTTAAAATCAAATAAATTACTGAGCCGACCACATGATGAAAACACATTACGAGAAATGAAAAGATTAAGACGACTATTGTAACTAATACTGTGATAGTCTTGACTTTTAGAGGTTCAAAATGCGCCCAAACCTAAGGGGTTTACTAGTAGCTACTGAAGAGTTCCACCATCTATCTTCTGGCTCCATCATCGGACCCTCTATACCAAATGTCCCGTATATTTGGTATAGAGGGTCTGACTCATCAAAATATATTGAGTGATCCCAAACTCGGAAGTTATATTCCCTAACTCCTTACCGTTGAGGAGTACTATGACATCCATCATCAGCTCAGCATCATGAAATTATGATTTTCAGACGCCAACACTTGACTTATTAAGAAATAACGAGGTTAAGAAATCTTCCTTCTAATACTTGCACGTCGAAAACATCTCCATTTAGGATATCCTTAAACTGTTTTTTGTCTTCACTATCGAATCTGCAATATTACCCATCTCGGCTTAAAGTGCACATCAATACGAATAAAATAAGCCCAAATACTATGTAGCTGCTATCAACCATTAAGGAGTTCCCTAAACTGTACTGCACCTGCATCACGGACCTTGCAGTGGCAGTCATTACCCATCTCGGTGTAAAGATCTTGTCAACACGAATAAAATAAGCCCAAACACTATGTAGCTGCTATCAACCATTAAGGAGTTCCCTAAACTGTACTGCACTTGCATCACGGACCTTGCAGTGGCAGTCATTACCCATCTCGGTGTAAAGATCTTGTCAACACGAATAAAATAAGCCCAAACACGAGGTAGTTAAGATGTACCGTTGAGGAGTTCCCTCGATCCTCTATCGTCTCCATCATCAGATCTGCCCTAAACCTCCATAGTATTGTAGTCTCATTAGATATACACATAAATATTAAGTTTTTACCCCATGCTCGCCTACAATTTTCAAGAGATGCCCTCGATTTCTCAGGGTTTCCACCATCAGGTCCTGACCTGATGACAATGGGACCAAATGACAAGCAAACACTTTCAAATAAAAAAAGAATTTTTGAAATCGGTCCAGGCGTCTTCGAGAAATCGAGCAACAAACATAAAAAAAAAAAAAAAAAAAAAATACAGCCGAATTGAGAACCTCCTCCTTTTTTTTGAAGTCGGTTGAAAAAGAACCTTACGCTCAGTAGCCTTTTGTGACCTAAGAGGCAGTTCACTTAATAATCGTGGCTTTCACTCGCAACAATCGAAAGACAAAATTGATAAACGATTCAAAAAGTTATCGCTCAACACTCAATTAAACCGAACGACTCAAGAATCGATTTGAGTCAGTACTCGATTGAATAACGATTGTAATCGACACCCGAGTAAATTGATAACTCGAGGAAAAGACCGCTCCTAATGAATATGCGATTGAGCTAAGAAAGTTAATATTGAAAATTAAGTCTAGGATTGGAGTTATCTTCAATCTATATTTGCATATCTATCGCACAGACGATCTATTTATCTAAAAAGGAAAAGGCTGGTAGTGGGAACAGGATTAAATAGGTTTTAGCCGACTCACTACAGTAGTTCAAGTAATTTTATAAAGGTCTGGTGGATTTTCTTTCATCGGCGTACACTATTATAATTATGACAAATTGCTCAGGTCATGGTGTAAAGCATTAGGGTTTATAAAGCTGTCTAGGGTGCGCAGGAAATCCGTTGTTATATATTGTCACTTGAGGAACCTCTCTACGTGCACTCTAGAGTTACTTTACGTCGAGTAACTAGCTAGGTTTTAAATAGTAAAGTTTCTGAGAAACTAAATTTGGATTCTAGAATTCGGTCTTAGATGAATGTGATGTGATTATGCCAGAAATTCAGCAGATTACCGAAAACCACAGTTACTGCCTGGGATTGAAATTGTATCCGATAATTGGCAACAACCTATATAGATACATTGGATCTTCAACCAAAAGCATTGGAAACTGATATTGGATACCAGGCCAGTTGATGAATGATTTTTTTTCCTTCGATGTTTTTTTTAGTCTCCGTCTTTTATTGTGATATTTGAATGTACTATAGAGTTCCGTATAAAGATTGAATGAAGGAATTGAGGAATTTCTTAACCGGTGACAGCTCCTGATTACGTAGAAATTATAATCTTATCGATCGAGTGATCTTTCAGTGTTGCCACTATCTAGCTTCATCTGACATCAAACTTTAATGTTGCCACAATTGATTTAAATAGCCATTGAAATAGAACATTTTCGCAAAAAAAAAAAACACCTTATTCAATTTTATTGCCCTTGAAAAAAAAAGGTACACACATAATTATTCATAATTAATTCGGAACTGAAAGAGAAAAGATAAGGAATTGAATGCTGCATTGGCATGTACTAATCAATAGTCTATATATTATAATTAGCTACTATAATGTTACAGTCCGCTTTACAAATACCCGTTGGCACATGTTCAAAGAGTAATTAGTCTATTATTGGTGCTTCGCAATCGACTGCACTTAATTAATGATGATTCAATTTAAATTACAGACGTTTGTATTTAAGTTATTGGGAATATTTATTCCAAGTTAAACCTTATGCCAGCTGCTAGTTTGAAATATTATGTACATAATAGGCAATTCCATATTAGATCCGACAAAAAACTACATTGATTACAGTATAACCACGTTTAGTAATTACGTTGAAAATCTTCGTAATCGTATTTCAGCTGACGTATACGCTGACTCAGATACGACCATCTTGAAATTTGTCTTCCTACGTTTTATACTTGCCACTAATACGCAACGTATAAAGTTGTGAGACGTCTTAAAACTGCGGCCAGACACCGGATGACGGGCAGCAGCGTCCTCTCACTAATCGGTGAGCCACTGCGATCCCCAAGCCGCCTGCCAAGCGTGGGGATTATGGCACCCGCCCCCCCTGGGGGAGGCCTTCTTTCAGCAGTGGACGTCTTCTGGCTGACGATGATGACGATGAAAATTGTTAAATGTTATTTTTATGATACGCTTCTGGACGCCATTTAGATTTTCAAAGCTTATCAGACATTAAGTAGAACTCAAGTGAGGCTGTCAAGAGAACTATAACTATAAACAGAATCCATTAAAGCAAGTCCAAGATACAGAAGTTTCACGAATGCGCGTCCACAGTGCTGCAAACGATGTATTTAAAGATACGACGATAGACGTATTATGACGCGCGTTGAACGCACAGTTTCACTTAGATTAGGCACAGAAATGCTGCATCACAGTTACACAACTATCAAACAAAAAATACCGCCTCATCTACCCCAAGACCACAATGCGTGTTTTGACATGAGCCCAAGATATTATCGTCTGGAAAGTTCTCGGGCCCACTATAATTGATATTCATGCAGTCGCCGAACGGGGGTGGGCAGGGGTGGTCGTGCGGAAGCTATAAATTGACTTTTGTTTGTAAGTTGCGGCCGATAGCATCGGTAGTGTTATAAATTGTAATAGGTGCATTTGTGTAGATTGATGACTGTTAAAATGACTTAATGGGAAATTTCCGTTATGACAGCATGGTATTGCTTGAATAAGATGGATTTTTCTTTAAAGATTGACAAAAAAGTATATGATTTTGAAAAATGACGACACCACTATTCAAAATGCTTGGGGGACAATTCTCGCGCCCTTCGATATAAATGTTTTTGCTCAATAGAATAAACTCTATAAACTATCGACTGCGTCCAACCACAGTGGCATTTTGAGCGTTTAAAGTATAGATAGTCTTGTAGTATCAAATTACACGTATTTCGTCTCATTGAATACTACGAGAATTCATAAAAAGGCAGGCGGGCGAAATCCAGCATATTTTTTCGATCTCGATTTGATCCGAATTTAGGGTCCGTAACAGTAGGTATCTTATCATCTTATGGAATCCTGAATATAGGGAACCTTGGAGGATTTATGCAGCCAATTCTAGTTCATGTACACAAAAAATTCTCACACCTCCAAATTAATTAATCCTTCAATTTAGAATTAAATTATTAAATAAAATATATAATTATAATACTCATGATAAATACCCGAAACAAATTCCAAACCCACTTATTAATTAAATTAAACAAGATTTGTTTAACGTGACCAGTTTTCCTGTTAAATAAAGCTAAACAAATTTAATTTAATTTCAAGAGAAATTAATTAAGGAATTACCAAAGTTAGTATCTTTTTTGCGATATCTTTTATCTATATATGTATTTATCTATATCATGTATTTGACATTTATATTATCTATATATATATTAGGTATTTGACATATAAAAAGATAAATCAGTTTATCTGTCAAATACAATGATTATGCCACTTTTAAAATTTGACAAGGATCGTTCTCTTTACTGGACAACCTATTATGTGTTTAGGCGGATGTCTATCTTCATCTATGACACCAATACTGCAGCCATTTTCTGATGTCCAGAAAATAAACTGGGTTGAGCTTCCGGTTCTCGCTACTCACTGAATAAAACATATCCAAATCAGTGCGAGTGTAGAGTCAGTCAATCCTTAATCAGTAGAGTGAGAGTGAGAATCTTGCTCCTATGACCCAAGTGTGCGTAACTGTATTATGGATGACCTCAATTATGTCACTGACAATGCCATAAACGTGGCTACTTGGGCTAAAGCGGTTTGATCTAATTATACTATTGACACAACAAAAAGAAGGCCGCCCGAATCGCGGCCACAAAATATTGGTGTTTTACGCCGGAATTCTGTGTTAACTTCCCAGAAAAGGTACCCATTGAAGATACAACAAACATGAGATAAGTCTTCTGGGCACGTTACCATTCGACAGCGATGTGGAGCAGTACTATGACGCCCAAGTATTCGTTTAGGATAGGCTTTTTCATTTTTTTTTTATTGATACATTAATATAAGTATTTAGAATCAATATAATCTGGAATAATAGAGAACTATTTAAGAATACAAAATCTCAGAAAGACGTAAGACATAAGAAGAGAAAGAGGACAACTCTTTTAACCAAGTCAACATCACATATCCAGTTATTTGTTGTGATGTTAAAAAATATTTTTATTTTATTTTATTTTTTTCAATGGGATTCACTTTTGACCTCTATCTCGCTTTATAGAAAGATGGACGAAGTCTACAGTGGAACAAGCTCACCCAGAATAGCGGGTTGGAATTTTTATTATATATGTGTGTATATAAAAAAAACACTAACCCAGCGCCGAGCAATCGACTAACACGGTATAATAGTTGAAAAGCTTCTATAGAGTGGTCAGAGCAAGTGGGGACTATTTGAAAACACTAACGAGACACTTTGTGAAGCTTTGAGCCAAAGAAATAGTCGCAAATACTGTCGAGGTGTGGTTTTCAGATTCTTGTTAGATTAAAATAGAGGGCTTTAGCCGATGCAAGCGGTTTTTCGAAGAAGTTCTGAAGTGTATTGGTATTCAAAGGGAAAATATACGTGCAATGGTGTTTCTGTCGTAACTTGAAAGAAAGAAAGAAAGAAAAAGCATTTATTTCGTACCAACGTTACCACATAGATTATAAATAATAAAATAAACAATAAAAATACACAAAGAAAAAATAAAAATAAATACGTAGGTATTTATTTATTTTTATTTTTTTCTTTGTTTATTTTACACATACCGAATAGGTTACCAACTCAGCATATGCTAGGCTTAACACCCAGCGCTGATTTTCATTTGGCACCCCTGCAGTGACACACGGACGAAGGCAAATATATAAATGTTAATTAATAATATTTGTAATAATATATGTATGATGATAAATAAACATTTTAAAAGAAGTATACAATCACCACCCAGCATGTTATTTTTATTATTATTATTTTTTTGCCCAAAAAGCTGTGTCTAGCGCTTCCTGTTGACATGACAGGTTGCAAAATATCAAGGCAACTTCTTGAATTTTAGGTTATAATATACATACTAAGATTGTAGTACAGTTACACAGATTACAGACAGAATACAGTTGACTGCTTGATTGGTCTAGTGGTCGCAGACGGTCCTGGGTTCGAATCCCGAGTCGGGCATAGTGTTATTGGGTTTTTCTGTAAATAAATTTTCAGTAGCACACGGAGTCTGGAACTATGTCCGGTAGATGGCAGAAGGCTCGCCCCCTATTACGTACGACTCAATAACGGCATTGGCGAAATGTGGGTGTACAATAGTACACCTCTGTCTTATCCTCCGGGGAATACAGGCGTGATGCTATGTTATAATATGTGCTACAAATGTATGATGATACATGCTTTAATTTATTTATGAAATCAAAATTATTTTATATGCATTTAGAGTAGAAATATAATTTAGGTTCAAATTGTTTTCGTTTCGTTATTTGATATCATGTGTCTAAGATGTACCACAAAATAAAAGTAGCCAGTTATGTTTAAAATTTGAGTTTACCTAAAGTTTAATTTGTACGCTATGTAACACATAAATTGTACCTAATATGTAATTTTCAAGAAACTAATTCAATTTATTTTCATTCCAACATATCAACATTAACTCACAACAGTGACCCTTTCAGTTAAGCTACAAAACATTTACCTAATACACTTGCGACCACAAAACATGACCAACAGTTTTAGATTTAAGCCCCACTGAAAATCCACGTTCTATTCAAAATCCGTGTCTAAAAAGCAGACAAGAGGAATCTGGACAATAATTAGAAAAGGTACTAACCAGAATACAAGTTCGGACAGAATTAGGGGAACGCAAAAGGACTCATAGAAAATTTATAAGGGTAGAGGAAAAGCATTTTACATGGTGAGGCGGAAAAGCCGAGAGCATCAGTTGTTTGAAGTGGCGCTATGCTTTGAAAAACAAGTGTGGCAAATTGGATTGGATCGGAGTAGTTTGTTGTAAAATTCACTATTCCTGGTCAATAATATACATGTTGTATCCGAACGTGTTCGTTTTGTGGCATTTTGAAAGTATTTTCTTATTTTTAAACGCGAGTTTTTGAATTATTCCTGTATCGTGGGAGCATTTACAAACACAAAATATTCACATGTACAAACAGATCCAGAATAACAATTGTAGGTTATACAAATATTTGATATTTTTGATTTATACAAATATATAATGAGCTTTTTCTACAAGACCTTAGTAGGAACAAACGTCTGCAGCATTACCTTCAATGTCTCAGTCCTCAAAAGTCTTTACATTTATTCGGACAAAAATCTACTATATCTTATATTTTAATCTAGATATAAAACCTTTCACAACAAAATATCCTTACATTAGTTGATCTTACATTGCCTAAAGCTTGAACACTGCATACATATTTCATCGTTTCGACATGTCCAGTTGTATACGAAACCCAACTGGGTCGAGCGAGCTTCACTTATTTCGTATGTATGAGACGAATGTCTGCGGAGGGCGTATTTAAAAGTAGACATTTGACTGGACCGGGCACCGACTGAATACCAAGATGAGTCTTTATGTCCTCTAGCGCTCGAGTCGAAAACTACTTCATTTTTAACTAGCTTTTCGTCCGCATCGATGTTGAAATAAGACTAGGAATAAAAACTATACGTGGTATGAATATTTTTTATATATTTTTCTTTATTTGCCTCTGTTCAATTTATTGACTGATTACTTTATTGACTTATTACTTATTCACTACCTTAATGGTCTGGCGAGCGCAAGCGCGGCTGTTGAATTTAAGTCCCGGTTTCGATACCCAGGTTGGACAGTATTATTCGATTATTCTGTTGTGTGTTGTAAAATACTAAGTAGCAGCTCAGAATTTGGAATAATTCCCAGTAAATTGCAGTAGGCTCACTCTACCTACATGGGTTTGAATAACGTCACTACACCTTTGCTAATCCCACGGGGAAGAAACGCGTAATGCAGTGTTATGTGTTTGACAATTTTACAAACCTATATTTTTACTTCAGTTTCAGTAAATATATATAAATATCTTATGAATAGCATAAGCGCTACAACTAAACAGATAAATAACAGATTTGATTATATCAACAGCATCCACCTGTTCGCTGATAGATAACATCAAACTACTTGGCAAAGATGTAATTAATGGTATTCCTACATTCCATTAAGTCTATCAATTTCATTAAGGTTTAACATGATGTATTCACTTTGGTATTGGGCTTACTTATATTTTCGCGATTCCATACCATTAAATACCGTAGAAACTGGCGTGGAATCTAGAGACCTACACTGAGTGAGTGGATACGGGTTGAGAGGTATAGAGAGATAGAGCTACCATCATTTTTGTCAAAAATACCTTATTGTAATATATGGGTAACCTGTCATTATTTTCTATAGCATCTAACACTACAACAATTGAAATAAAAAAAAGTATTTTTAAAAATTAAAGGAAAAATATTTTGCAAATAGGTAAATAAAAATTCTTAGTATTAAATACAAATGCAATAGAGATAGCGTACAGCGAATAGACTTTATTTTATTGCAAATTTTCCAATTTCGTAAGAGCAAAAATACAATCTGCGATAATAATCGTTGGCAAACAAACCTATTTGAATTCGAAAAGAGAGAAATAAAATAAAATAAGTTCAATTCCAATTTATTTTTATATGTAGGGATTTTGTTATTCTGTTAAATCAGCAATAATTTATGCAAAGTCTATGTTGATGGGCCACTGAATAAAAGTATATTTAAATAATTCAAATAAACAAGCCTTTTCATGTCAATAAATATCAATCAAACATCATTGATTGATATTTATTGACATGAGCTTGTCGTGACTTGTTCACTTATTGGTTACTAGCTTCCGCCCGCGGCTTCGCCCGCGTTGTTTACGAACCCGTACGTTTTTCCGGGATAAAAAGTACGTAAGTAAGTAAGTAAGACTATAATCTATCTCTGTGCCAAATTTCATCCAGTTCTGGCGTGAAAGAGTAACAAAGATCCATCCATCCATCCATCCATCCATCCATCCATCCATCCATCCTCACAAACTTTCACGTTTATAATATTAGTAGGATATTAGTAGAATAGTAGGATTGATTATGATAATAAATAAACTCTCTTTAATAATAGTAAAAAATAATACATTTCACCCTTTTCTGTCCCAATATGCTAGGCTCTTATCAGAATGAGAAATGTGAGGCTTTAGTTCATCACGCTAGCCAGGTGTGGGTTGGCAGACTACACACACCATCGAGAACTTTATGTACTTTTGGTCAGGTGTACGTATATAATCCTATTTTAAACCACAATGAAACTTAAAGCAACTGACCATATAACCAGTACCAATTGTATATCATGAAATAAATGGCTAAAATCATAAATAAATTACGCTCTAAATTGAAAAATCAATAATAACTGTTATACGACATCCGTAACATCAAAAAAAGCGAGCACAAAGTCAGTATCAAAACACGATGTCACATGAACTACCTACGTACATAAAATACACAACAAAGCCGACATTGTCATATTAAGCCCACACAAGATCAGACCCGGGTAGACTTTGGCGTAATCTCTGAAACCACGCCGAGATAACACAAGACGCTAGCTAAAGCCCAGAACAGATTATGTTAGTATTTTAGTCAGCTGATGAATATTTTAGTACTACACTAGATGCTCTTGTGCACGACCCGACTGCCGTGAGTAGATTTTGTTTTGACTGGGTAAAAGAGGATTTCATGCGTGATCTGAATATAGAAAAGTATGTAATTGTAATTCCCTATAGAGGGCTCACTTGGCGCAGTAAGTAAGCAATTAGCTTATAGCGCTGCAGGTCGCTGATTTGATCTCTATTTGAACGGCCAATCAATAGTTCTGGGTATCCTAAATTCCCGTGTGGAAAAAAAGAATAGAAAGATACTCCTGTGTGCTTTGTCTGAGTCGGTAATAGAACCTGTCATTGCACGCCCATAAGTCATGCTTGCTGCCTTTTAAACTATAAGGCGGTTTGAATAGTCAGACAAAAACTAACCAGGCTAGATTTAATAAAGCAAAACATTACACCCACAGCGCTCCTTTCTCAAGTACGTCGTACAACTATATTGTTCCTACATTTTCATTCACATCCATTCTTCCCAAACAATGTAACAAATGTTCGACCATCCGAAAAAGCCACAAACAACATTACGACATGAATTAATGAACAAAAAAGAAACACCAGAGCCCTATTCAACGAAAACCATCGGCTTATAAACGTCCGACCTTTTTAAAAATAATAATTTCGAACAAAGAATAAAATACGAACAGTACAGAATGGACTTTCCATATTCTGGTCAGAATGATAAAGACGCGCCCTCTAGAGAAATGTAAATAATTTAAAGTAGCGTCCTTTGAGTACTCGGTCCCATTAAATTCCTTCTGTTTGTTGCCCTAATTAGGAAAATTACTCTAGGGAATGTTTTTTCCTCGTGTAAAAAAGGCGAAATGAAAATCAGTGTCGTAGGTGTAAAATTTGTATGGACACGCTCGGGCGTTTTTCTTTTATTTAAGTTTTTGTTGCGTTCTCCTTTCGATGGCAAAGCCAAGGGCGACTTTTATCAGATCTACGCCTAATTAAAGCGTCACATTCGCGTTAGTAAATCCCTTACGGCAGGGAATAAAAGACATAGGGATATTATCAGTTACTCAGAAGGAACGGTTGGAAGGTTGTACAGGATTTAAAGGGCGGGACAATGAGTCTCCTTGGTACTCCAAATGTATGTTAAGTAGCCTTCTACTGTTTGGGTTATAACGTCTTTTAATAAACCTTCAGAGAAAAATGAAACGGTTATGGGTATTGTGGGGGTAGCCGATTGGGTAATGGAATAAAACGAACATAACATCACGCCTGTATTCCCTAAAGGGTTAAACAGAAGTGTACTGGTTATACTCTGATATTATATCGATTCAGTTATTGAGTCGATCCTACCGCCATCTACCCAGGACCCCATGATGCTCAGCAGTCGCCCTTGTGATCAATGAAGTCAAATGGAAATCAACTCACACTATTATGTTGTACTCGAAAGTTGTGAAAAAATTCACCAAAATACTTTGCAGATTAACTTTAATAATAATTCAACCCATTACTGTCCCACTGCTGGGCGAGGTTCTCTTCTCAGAATGAGAAGGGTTAGGCCTTAGTCCACCATGCTGGCCCGGTGCGGGTTGGCGGACCACACACACCGTTAAGAACTTTATGGAGCCCTCTCAGGTGTGTAGGTTACCTCACGATGTTATCCTTCACCGTAACCGTAAAAGATTAACTTTAAACTAAAAATAATAATAAAAGAAAATAAAAATGAATACGAAAAAAAGGAATGCTTTCAATAGTATACAAAGTACAAAACATTATAAAGGAACATATATTTTCACTGCCCTCACTTTCTTTAACAGCACGCCCAAAGCCACATTTTCATTTACCAACCATTATTTTTCTAATTTCTAAAAAAGCACGGGTTCACAGTACGTTTGGTCTGAATTCCACAACTTTTTCAACCATACATACGTACTTGAAAATAGAGCATTCTTACAGTCGTTGGGGTCATATCTTTTCAGAGTCTGTTGAGTGCGAGACAAATTAAAGAGAAGTCCTATTGCAGGGTGAGTACGCTGTGCGGTTGAGTTTGGAAAACAAGGTTATAAAAGTAAGTGTGTAAAAAAATAATATATATATGATAGATACAGTCACGTGATATTGAATATAACATAACATAGCATCCCGCCTGTATTCCCCGACTAGTTAGTTAGACAGAGGCGTACTATTGTACACCCACATTTGACTGATACTGCTATGGAGTCTCAAGTACCTGATGGGGGGCGAGCCTGCCACCTACCGAGCACAGTTCCAGACTCCGTGCTGCTGTAATGTCGAATATGTAAATAACTTTTCGACCAATATTATAAATTTGATAGTTTACAATTCTATGTCAATATATTTTCATTACGCTAACAAAATCTTTAAAATATAAACAGAACCCTCGACAATATACATCATGAATTATTTACTTGACTGCATCATTTGTGCACTCGTATTTTGCTTGTGCTATAGCATACAGCGACACTAAAGTTTATTTTATGTAAGCATACGCTTACCTACCGTGATATGATATTCAAGTTTATATATCAGCAGAAATTTTCTTTTTTATTTACTGCAGCGTCTCTTATTCAAAATCTTGACTTGAAACGGCAACACGCCATATTTCATGTGAAAGTTTAAATATGTTAATAGAGGATTGCGTTTTATAATCGGGTGGTTGTAATTACTTTTTAAAGACCTAGTTTTATCAAGACGGTAATTACTAGAAATGGCGACGTATTAAAAGCAAATGAAATATATTATGGTAATAAAAAAGCACAAATAAAGCCACAGTCCAGTATTTAAACGATTGAAAGTACATAATTTTTGTGATAACCTTATTACTTTTATTAACAGAAATGTTTGAATTGAATAAAACTGTGTATAAAACTGACAATAAAATTGAATATAATCGTGTGTTTTTTTTCTCTTTTTCTCCATCTGCGATCAGTCCATGGACTATGAGCAAATTTGCTGTTGCTTTTGGCAGTGCAAAGTGGTTTGTTTCCCAATCGTAAGTATATGAAAATTATGATACAAAAAGGGTTATTAGTATAATTGTGGATGGATAAAAGGATGAAGAAAGAAAATGAACCAAGAGTTGACGTCATTTAAAAATATAAAAAAAGATATATTGCGCCAGGCCCTAATAATCTACGATAAGGGCAGGAGGATGATGATGATACCCTTAGCTTTCATTACCGAATGTGTCTAAATAAAAACTAAACTAAATACATTAATTATAGATAGATATTCCAGGCTCGCCCCCTATTACATGGGACTCAATAATAGCATCGGCGAAATGTGGGTGTACAATAGTACACCTCTACCTAACCCTTCGGGAAATACAGGCATGATGCTATCAGTCATTTTAATTTGTCGCTTAAGTATACTTCCGAACGTCTTTTTAAAAATCCTGATAAAACAAGTATTTTACGGCCTTAATATTTTTAAAAAGAGTCCTATGTATTATCCCGTACATCCCTAAACGCATGCGTACAACTTGAGCCGTCGAGCCAGCGAAGGAGCGGCATTCAGACTGCGAAGCTTCTCGTCTCGCTCCCCATTCATTGTGATGATTGCTCCACACTCATTATAGCTATACAACTTGTGAGTGTCCCGCCAGGATGTTTGACTCAACCGTCGCTAGAGTAATGACGATTTTTTTTGCCTTTTGTGATTGTGAAATGCTTTATGGAAAATACGGGAAATGTGACATTACGTTTGGTATTTCAGTAAAATTATTGTGTTGCTAGGTATATGTTTATACGAGTCAGAGGTAATTAGGGCATGATATCAAATAAATTGGTAGGAGCTTATAACCACTAGCCATATAGTGACAGTGGGAAGTTCATGCCATAGTCTTTGAAGCTTCTCATCTTGGTCCCCATTCATTATGATTGCTCCAAATAGAGTGTATGTTACATGGAGAAAAATGGCAAAATGTTATGAAAATATGAAATACAGGTACAGTTTTTAATACAAACTTTAAGAAAATCTCTTGGCACTGTTCTTATATAAACCTCGAGACCTACAAAGAGTCATACTTGACAGTTTTATAAAAGGGAAAAATATGAGGGTTTGTACGCAAATAACGATTGAACGTCAAAAGGGACTCACGCTCACTTCCACCTTCTTTCAGCGCCACCTACAGGTGAAAATAAATAGTTATTTTTATACTACTTCCTCAAGTTCGCGTGGATTCGTCACCGTTTGTAGTAGTTTCTGTTTGAAGTTAGTAAGGTTTATTGTTGCTTTTGTTGGCTCTGTATCGGCTAAACAAGGTTGGGCGTTTTGGGGGTGCTGTCTCACGTTAACGTCAAAAAATTACTGATTTCAACTAGTCTATTTTGAACATACGGAATTAAAGTTTTGACGAATGATTGAGGATCTTTTTTTTTACAGTATTACTAACATACATGTATGTCACTTTCAAATACACCCAGACTCGAAACATTTTTAGACCATACAACTGTTTGTTCCTTGCGGGAATTAAACTGATACGTACTGCAGTAAGCTAATCTCTTAGCCACTACGCCAACCGTGATGTCTATAAAATATACTGGCCAAGCATGCCTACAAAATTAAGTACAGTTTATTCCTTTTCTAAAGCTCAGGATATCGTACTCTTCTGTTGAACCTATGACAAACAAAACAGTAGAGTCCGATAGGTTGAAGAAGAACCCTGTCCAAATTACAGCATAACATTAAATTTTAGTTTTCTGCTTCTATATCCAGTCCACCTCTGGTTTCTTTCATTTCCTTACAAATATTGATCCTGTTACAGATTTTTCAAATCTTTATCACAACAGAGAGTCGTAAAATTAAATTAATTTAAAAGAAGACTCCACTAGTAATGTTCTTCAACTATATAATAGCGTGATTAAAAGTCGCATCTATTCATTCCTGTACTCATTTTTAGTTCTGTAATTGTAAGCTGTCTGAAGACAGAAATTGCCATAATTGGTGTCGCAACAGCAACACGGCTCCAATCTTAATTGTGTTACCTTCAAAAGAACACCATTAAGTCGTTAGTGTTGGATAGATTAATCTCGTTAAACGATGATACTTTAGACTGGTTGTCGTTCACGGTTTTGTTTGGGTTAAGCACGAAATTAAACTGAGGATGATTTTTTGTTTTGTTTTATGGTACTTGTAGTTCGTACCAGTCTCATTCTCTGTTTAACCACTTATCTACTGATAAAATAGTTGATTACACAATTTATCTGACAGATTTAAAATATTTTTTGTTTCACGACTGTCTGACACGTGAATCTAGCCGATAAACTCTTTGATTCGTATACGTTTAAATGAAAAATTAGAGTTACATTCATTCTTTATCTTTATAATTACATTCATTCTTTATAGGAATAATAAACCAGCAAGACATTTGTAAAATGGCCAAAACTGTCCACACTTCAAAAGGATCTATTTAAAATGTGAGTAATCTTTACTCTTCGCCTTTTTCTTAAACGTAAGACAGTACCCCTTAAACACCAACGCTTTGGTGGTCCCAAGTATGCTGGGATGAAGAAACAGCGCAATGAACTCCTCAGCAACTTTATCGTAATATCAGCAGATTGGCATATGAGTCTGCAACCATCTAGAAAGTTATTTCACCTGTGCTAACTTTAACCTGCACAAAATGACAAGCATCTATAACTTTTCTGCCCTTCCCAGCTGTATAATATATGACATCCAACTTCATTGTAATTCAAATTGCCACTAGTTCAAAACCGCAACTTCTAAAACTTGGGCAATAATCTGAAACTTGAAATTGCACCACGCCAATCCGAAACTTTCTACCAATTATCCACATTGATTTACATATTCAAAGTATGGCCATACCCTCTACTACACTAGTCTACTCGTTAAGGAACACCTTTGGGATAAGACTTTGATTATACATCCTCAAGATGCAAAGTGATTCAAAAACATCCGAGAAAAATAACTGCATAAATTTAAATGTTGCGCTTATTTTATAGTCTTGTTTTGAATAATACGTACGGTCAATGAACATTGTAGAGTTAGGCATCGTATTTTAAAATAAAATTTAGAGATGATCGCTAAGGTTTCAGTGTACCATGTCATTCAAATAGTCACACAAACATAAGCCAAGCAGTGATCACAATCTAAAAAAACAAAAAATAAATAAATAATGTGTCTGTTTATTTGTGTATTTACACTGAACACATTACGCTATACATTTAAAGAGAGTGTGCATCTAGAGTTTTATATCAATGGAAAAACAGCACTTCACACTGGCCCCATCCATTGCTCCCTTACATCCCAGCTAATATACCCACTAAATATTATGAATAATTAATGAAGAACAACCACAAAGATAATTATATCTTGCCGTATCGTTTTTGGAGTAAGGAATTGGAAAGTAGGACGCTGTTAGTGGATTCTTCTTGTGAATAAGTAATGTATTGTGTTGGGTCTAAGAGAGTGGCCATCTGCATTATATACGCGTATGTAAGTAACGTGATTTTCATTAGAATTGTGTATACGTTTGCGCGCGTAACAACATATGGTCTAACTAAGCTTACTTTTCTTCCACCATTATTGTAGTTTGTATGGAAATTCAAGCGAACGAAGTAACGGGCCAAAGCTAGTTTTATATTATTTTATCCGGTTAGATCCGCTATCGTCATTCGTCGCTATAGCGGTGAGATATTCACTTATCCAAATATTCTCGTACGAATTTTCCTAGCAAAATTACTGCACAAAATTTTACTACCAACTTGAACGTATAAATATATAAACTTCTGGAATTATATATTATGATCACATATATTTTGTCAGACGATCTACAAAGGCGGCCACAAAAATAACACATCCCAGGTCACGTAGCAGCGTCACATGTCTCTTAGAGATCCTTCATCAAATATCGTTCACATTTCGCTTTTTATATCACGAGAGAATATTTTATGTCTTCACAAATAGATGGCTGGTTTATACTCTTACTGAATGAAAAGAGATTTGAATTAAAGTAAAAGGTAACAATACTCAGTCAAGGCCGATACTAAAGCAGACGTTATTATGAGACAACATCCGATCGATAAAGGTGCTTATTAATTTGGAGCGAAATAGAAAGACATACTAGACTGTTTAGCCATCTATCGGAAATTTGGAATCAACCGCCATCTCGACGTCATCAGGACATAAATTAGTTTCAAGTTTTAGTTAAAAGATGGGGTATTACAGTTCTGATGACGTCGTGAATGGCGGTGTTAAGATTTTCTATGAATATTACGTGTATTGATACATAACATATAAGAGTTGTTGTTTGAAGGAGGTATTAAACTAAGGTCATACCTAAAATCACACACTGTGTCTCATTCAACCACCCTCACAAAGTCCGAGGGTTTAACATGGTCCTTCGAGCCGGATAGAATAAAGGTGTTTTTGGTAGATACTTCAGGTGGTAAAGTCTACCACCCGTCGTTTAGAACTGGACAGTGGATCGCTGTCCAGAGCATCCCTACAGCGCAGGCGCTAGGAGGCGTCTCAGCAGTGGTGGAACCGTTCGTGGCTAGTCGGCTACGTCCGGAGGAACGTCGGGACCGGGAGAAGACTAGCAGAAATTGGAAGTCGCGGAGCGACTTGAGCAGAGGGCGTCACTTCAGCAAATGTGACGTCAAAAATCAGTGACAGTGAGTGGTGACATAATTGTGAGTACATTTTCGACCTTATTTTGTAGAAGAAATTAACTTGGAAGGATAAAAAGTGCTTTGCGAAATAGGACCTTATTCTCAAGATTAGGAAAACTTAGATTAATTTAGTTAGATAGTAGACTTGTAATAATTTTAAGGAAAAAGTGTTGACACGGGGAATCCATGCCCGATTTTTTGCGAAGTGTCAAACACTTGTAAAATTTCGCCAATTTTTAGGACTTAGAAAAATTTCTTTGTTTACATCGACTTGTAAAATTTTCCAAATTATTTTCTAATAACTTAACTAAATTTTCGCGAAAATATTTAAGCTTTGAATTTATTCTTTGGATATTTTTATAAGATATAAACCTTTGTAGTGTTTCTGTGGGTTGTAAATTACTTTTATTATTAATATTTCAAAATGTCTTTACAATCATTTGTCAAAGTTCAGGATGACATTTACGCTAGATTGTCAAGGGCTAAAAGTAACTTCAAGAAGTCGCCTAAGGATAGAATTACCAAACAATATTTAGAATCCAGATTAGAAAATATAGATGAGTTATGGGGTCAATTCATTTTAACACATACACAAATCATTAAGGATTTTGACACCAAAGAATTGACGTCTTCACCTTATACTGTTAATGAAGTTTATTATAATACAGAAGAATTATATTTAGATTTAAAATGTGACCTAAAAACAGTTATGAATAAGATCAAGGGTAGTGATGTTGCTTCAGTTCCAGGATTAACATCACATAATGTATCAGAACCTAAAAACATGTTCATAAAATTGCCTAAGATAACAATTCCATCGTTTTCGGGTAAATATACTGAATGGCCAACCTTTCGAGATTTGTTTGTATCTGCCATCCATAAAAATACCACTATTGATAAAGTGCAAAAGCTTCATTATTTAAAAAGTTACCTGACTGGTGAAGCCGAACAGCTTCTACGTCATATACCTATTTCAGAAGCAAATTATGACAGATGCTGGTCGCAATTAGAAACTAGGTATAACAATAAAAAGTATCTTTCGCACTGTATTTTAAGGAGATTACTCAGTCAAAGGAATATTGTAAATGAGTCAGCTAGTGCTTTGAAAGAGTTAATGGATACTACATCGGATTGTTTAAATGCACTTATCAATTTAGACATTGATGTAACTTCTTGGGATATTTTAATTATACATATACTTACCTTGAAACTGGATGCAAAAACTAGAAAGGAATGGGAGTTAAAGGTTACGAGCAACACTGATTCTGATAAACTGCCTACCTTTGAGCAATTTAAAGAATTTTTAACTAGTCGATACAGAGCATTTGAGTTTTTAGAAACTAAGCCAGTTAAATATCAAAATGTTAATGTAACTAAAGCAAAGGCATTTCACACAGCAACTTTATTTTGTCAGTTATGTAATGAAAATCACAAAATAGGGAATTGCAAACAATTTGTAAATAAAAATGTTGATACTCGGCGTAAGTTTGTCCAAGATAACAACTTATGCTTTAATTGTTTGGGGCTCAATCACTCTGCTAGGTTTTGCAAATGTACAGTATCTTGTCGAATTTGTAAACGTAGACATCACTCTTTGTTGCATCCTAAGTCTCAGCAGGAGTATTTAGGAGAGGGGGGAGATTCAAGTTCGTCTAACAATAGGGTTGTGCAGACGAAAGAATACACTCACACAGTTGGAGTAAAAAACGACAAAGAAGTCGTTGCTTGTTTTTCGAAGGGTATAGCTAATAACCAAGTCTTATTAGCCACAGCTCTAGTGAGAGCTGTATCGAAAAACGGGTTTAAATACACGGTTAGGGCTTTGTTAGATCAAGGCTCTCAAGCATCCTTTGTTACAGAAAATATTGTACAAAGTTTAGGGTTAAAGAAGAAACCAGCTAAGGGTTTAATAATTGGTATAGATGTCAACAGCAAACTATCACTAAATTCGGTTGTTGAGGTCAGAATTCAATCTAGGATTGATCCATCTTTTGAACTTGTTGTCAAAGCATATGTTCTTAAATCTATTACGTCATTATTGCCAGTTAGGGAAACGACATATTTAGATTGGGCACAAATGAATGATATACAGTTAGCGGATCCTAGATATCATAAACCGGATAAAGTAGATATGTTATTAGGAGCAGATATTTATAGTAAAGTTTTACAAAACGGGTTAAAGAAAGCTCCTGGGAGTAACACTGTAGCTCAGTGTACTTCTTTGGGATGGATTTTATCAGGGACGATATCTTCTGCTGCTCAAAGAACTTCAGATATTACTGTAATGCACGCTCGCGTTGATGACGATGAAATCCTGAAAAAAATCTGGGAGTTAGAAAAGGAACCAAATCAAAATAAGAAACGTATACTTACCGATGAAGAATCCAAATGTGAAGACATCTTTAAAGCTATAACTGTAAGAGATGATGAGAGTCGTTACAAGGTTAACTTGCCGTTTCGAAGTGAAGATCCGAACTGTAAATATGGAGATGTAAGAAACATAGCAGTGAGGCGATTTCATGGATTAGAAACTAGACTTAATAAAAATACAGAGTTAAAAGCAAAATATATAGAGGTTATTCATGAATATTTACAACAAGGTCATATGAAACCGGGTTGTGATACCATAGAAGAAGGCATGCAAATCTACAGTCAAACGAACGAGTTATTAGCTAAAGCAGGATTTAATTCACAGAAATGGTCAAGTAACAACAATGAGCTACTAGAGAAAATAATTGGTGAAAATTACACAGAACAAGGAAGTGTGGAGAAAGAGATCTATATAAAACAAGATGAGATAATAAAAATGCTGGGACTTACCTGGAACAGAAATTTCGATAAAATCCAGTATTCTGTTCAGTTGCATCCGCTGCAGGAACCCGTAATTAAAAGAAAAGTGTTAACAGATATAGCAAGATCATTATTGGATCCTTTGAGATGGGTTGCTCCCGTGATTGTATTAGCGAAAATACTAATTCAGAAATTATGGATTTCAGACATTGGATGTTATGATGAAATTGCATACAAAATAAAAAACGAATGTTTTACTTACCGTCAGGAGATGCAAACTTTAACGGAGTTGTCAATCCCGCGATGGTTAAACACAAAGCACAGTGACGAACAGGTTGACTTAGACAGGTTTTGCGATCCGTCAAAATCTGCATACACTGCAGCAGTGTGTGCAAGGGTAATCGATACTGAAGGTAGGATACATGTCACTTTGCTCACAGTGGAAACTAATGTTGCTCTAATAAAACGATTACTAACAAAGCTCTTTTCAGAAGTATCGGAAGTGATGGGAATCAATAAATCTAATTTGTATTATTGGACCGATTTAGAGATCGTATTAGCTTGGTTTAATAGCCATCCTAGTAATTTTATTTGGGATAAATATTCAACATTTATTCAGCTAGTTAGAATACCACCTGTGCGGGTTATAACAACTAGGCCGTTTAGTAACAACAAAGTGGACTATGCGGGTCTTATTAATTTAAGGACATCAAAAAGTAGGGGACATCATGCATATAAGGGTTACATCTGTTTATTCGTGTGCATGGCGACTAAAGCTGTCCACATTGAAGTCGTAAGCGATCTAACAACAAAAGGGTTTCTTGCCGCTTTCAAAAGGTTTGTAGCAAGACGCGGTCATTGCAAAGATATATGGAGTGACAACGGAACAAATTTTCAGGGTGCTTCCAAGGAATTAGATACACTGTTTCACTCTGAAAATTCTGGTATAGCTAAGGAAATTGCAGCGGCATTAGCTACTGAGGGAACAACATGGCATTATATTCCACCACATGCTCCGAACTTTGGCGGATTATGGGAGGCCGGAATTAAGTCATGCAAGAAACATTTACGCAAAGTGATAGGAAGCTCTACTTTAACTTATGAAGAGATGTCCACTTTATTAAGTCAGGTAGAAGCGTGCTTAAATTCACGTCCTTTGTGTAGGCTATCAGATCCCAATACTGTTGACGCATTAACACCGGGGCATTTTCTTATTGGAGAACCAGTTGTAAACGCACCAGATCATAACTATGAAGAAGCAAATGTATCAAGCCTTAAGAGGTGGCATTTTGTCCAACAGATGATGCAACAGTTCTGGCGTCGCTGGTCAAGCGAATACTTGACTACATTGCTTCATCGTTATAAATGGTCTACACAAACTCCTGAACCAAACTTAGGCGACATAGTTTTAATTAAAGAGGATAATTTGCCTCCTTGTCGGTGGCTACTTGGTAGGGTAGTTGAAAAGCATCCAGGGCTAGACAATCTTACACGAGTCGTTACACTACGTAGTAATGGTTCCACATTTAAAAGGCCAACATCAAAACTGTGTGTCTTGCCTATTGCTTAAGAGTCTGATTGTTTGTTTGTTGTTAGTTTTAAGTTTGTGTTAACTTTAAGTGAGTTTTTTTTGTTTAAGTTCAAGGGTATGGGATAACTACCAATGGATATTTTAAACTAGCATTTTTTTTGAACTTTTTATAACATTTAACATGTGAAGGACATAATGTTGCACAAAATGTCCTTGGTGGGCGGTATGTTTAGCCATCTATCGGAAATTTGGAATCAACCGCCATCTCGACGTCATCAGGACATAAATTAGTTTCAAGTTTTAGTTAAAAGATGGGGTATTACAGTTCTGATGACGTCGTGAATGGCGGTGTTAAGATTTTCTATGAATATTACGTGTATTGATACATAACATATAAGAGTTGTTGTTTGAAGGAGGTATTAAACTAAGGTCATACCTAAAATCACACACTGTGTCTCATTCAACCACCCTCACAAAGTCCGAGGGTTTAACAAGACAATCAAAACCTGGCAAAGAGCTGGGAAAGCTCTAAAAAGAAAAATATAATAATAAGGTAGTTTAGCAATACGAAGAGATATAGCGGGATCCTAGCTTAAAATGGGAACCATGGTACTTTGAGCGTCATCCGTACCGTACCCACTTATTTAATGAAGATGTAGTCAAGAAGATTATCTCATTTCTGTACGTATACTATAATTAATAATACGAACTCCACTTGGGTACTAGTCAATGCATCCGATTGTTGGAAGGAAAACTGTTAAAGATTCATCGTCTATTGGTAACTCGTGTGTCTTTCGTTCGCGGGTAGTATATGTACATTGGTTCACTCCAAAGAACTGAACCATATACTGGCAACTATATACATATAAGCATAGAATTAAGTAATAAAATTAACCGTCTTCAACCGACTTACTTTTATTACAGAGATGACGACTGATTTTCCACGCCGAATCATCTGTTTCACAAACTATAAATTTCAACCAGTTAATAACCTGTAAAATAGATTTTCATGGCAGCCATTACAAGTGTTTGTGGCGTTTTAAAGGGAAGTTTAACGTGACCATGATTTGCATAACTCATGATTAATGAAGTGGCAAGCTACGGTTAAGTGCGAGGGCAGTGAAATGGGTGTTAGATCTTAACTACCTGTTTATTGGTTTAAGGGTCACATTAAAATAAGAAGAAAGAAACTTTGTGTGAAATATGGTGTTTTACAAATTTTATACTATGAATAATAGTAGTTTCAAATATTTTGCCTATTTATTTTAGCATGCAAAGAAGGGTAGTGAAGAGGGTAATGATTGGCAGAATATTCGTAAATATCAAAATATGTATCAGCTTAACGGCTTGTTCACACATGTATCCGTCATAGACGATTCGAAATTAATTACGATTCATTAAAGACGCATAGAAGTGCACATTTATAAACCGAATCGTAATATAAAACGATTCGTCATTGACGATTCACGACATTAAGAACCGAATCGTGACTTTCACCCAGTGTTGGATATACTGCCGAACAAGATGGACGTTAATAACACACTAATCTTGTTTTAGTTTTTTCACGATCCGTCAAATGATTCGAGAGATCCAACAAACTATTCATCAATTCGGATTCGCATTATTAGGACGTATTCGTGATTTTTTACGATTCGCATGTGCGTACATACGGAGTTTAACTACCACTGACAAAATAAAAACAAATGGTATTAAATCACGATCCGGTAAAAATAACGATTAGTTGATGTGTGAACACAGCGTAACATAATTAATTAATTGCAGAAAAAATAAAAAAGATTGATGATATAGTCAAATAAATTATAAACAAAATCAGTAAATAAATAATGCCAGTTAATTTGTACTGGAATAGTATTAATTTTCAAGTACGCGTAAATGCAGCTTTATTCATGTTAATTTTAAACAGATCCCAAGGCGAGCCTCAAATCTGAAACACTAGTTCCGTCGCCCGAAAGCTTCGCCAACACCTTGTTACATGCGTCAAAACTAAAACGGGGTACGTGTCAATTCTCAACGAAAACAATTACGCGTGCAAACGGGCCGAGCAATTTACATAGAGGGGCGATGTCGCCCGGGGCGCGGGACCGCCCGATTAAAATCCCTAAAATACACGTCAACGTGTTGACGTTTTGATGAGGCGAAATAAATTGTGCGGGATAGAGGGGGGTACCTCCTAACCCCCGGGGTATATGCGTGCCCCAAGAAAATGAAGGTAATCAGCCGGCTGTGTCGCCCGTTTTTGCTTTGAAAACTGTGCCGTGCGCGAATTTTATCAGCTTACACAGTCCAAATGCTAGGTTGTATATTTTCTTTTTATTTTGTTCGCATTTAATCATTCGTCTTGGATTTCGTTTATATTACGTACTTTTATGCCGAAATGAAATATGATTTAGAATGGTAGTTACGTTGTGTTTGTATATTTATAAGAATAATTCATTTTGTTGATAATTTTCTACAAATCACTCAATTATTTTGTTTCATATTTACAACAAAGTCTATATTGTTCTACTATTACCATAGATTTGCACTTATTGGTAATAAACTCATGTTAATAGACTGCCAAACATAGACCCGTACTAACTATTCTTCGAAAACAATCATGAGATTGTTTTGTAAGAACTTACATACATAATTCCTACAAAAAACTTCAAAGCTGAACAGACCGTTCGGCAACAAACTGCGAATGACGTCAACCACGAACCTCACACGAAATCGCGCCCAAATCAAACCGAAACCAAGCAATAATAGGGCCGTCACTATCCACGACACCTCGTCACACTCACAACGTTGACCATTTAAAACTTTCTGGGACCAGTGACAACTTTGACACAAACAATTTTGCAACCTATTGTTTCAGTAATAAGGTTGCTGGTAGTGCGGTTAATGTATTTATAATATGAGTTTCATTGCTTTGAGATAAGGCAACAAAAATATGGATGAAACAGTATTGTAAGTTTATACAATATTTGCATCTACGTACTTACTATGTAAGCTCACTAACTTTGAATCAATAAGTCTAACCATAAACAAAGTATACCTACTTATGAAAATAGATTATGTTAATGACTATAAATAGTGCGTATTTTCGCTCGTCAGAACACATTTTACATAGGTTCACCAACGTATCAGAAATTAAACGTTATAAAAAATATAGCCCCTATAAAATTTTCAGTTCAAAAAATGTTGCAGGTTTTCACTGCAATAATTTCAAAACTAACCTACTATATTTTTTGGCCTAGTGCACAAATACGGAGTATATCTAGGGATGTCATAACAAGTGCATTGTGAAATAGTGTATATACCTGCACTATACAGTCTAGCTTAGACTTAGGAGCTCTCACTACTATAAAAGGGCTTATTATAAAGATATTCAGTACTTCCATATCACTTATTTAGAAAAGGAATGAGTATTTTTATTTTACAATTAGGATTTTTGAATCAATTTTACACTTCTTTTTTTTAACTAGATGGCGTCGGCATTTGCTATTTACTATCACTGAGAAGAAAGGCCGGAACAAACTTAGGGGCCAAGGTCTGTTTTAAAGTCCAGACAGATTACACTAAAGATTTATGTGAGACAAATACCTATATCTAGTGCTAACATCTTAAAAGACAATTCGGTTAAACCGTGACACCAAAACAACGTTTAATATATCGTAGCGTTGTTTTCTGTTCACGTGGAGTTTGTTACGGTTATGACGCCGAGCGTTGAAGACGAGAAGCAATTTAACTTGAAACAATAGCGGTACACCGGGGGAAACTCAATTGATTGTCGCTCTACGTCAACACTTACAATATCCACGCTTTTACTTAATAATCAGAAAGAAATTACAATTTAAAAATTGCTTAGAATCATTTAAATATCATAATTATCCCGCTGTTGGGAGTCAGGCCAACTCTCGCCGAGACGTAGGTCAATGAAAAACAATTAATTAATTCAATTTAATCAATATTTCTACACCGGATACGGTAGTATATGTGAAACACTATATAAGTTTAACATCTGTAATTACCATATACTAAGAAATAAACGATATTCTATTCTATTCTATTCTATTCTAAGGTAAATCAAATTATTTTATGGTGACACTGGGATGACCCACTCAATTATACAAAGTAGATACATGCCCCTAATTTCAAGTACTAGTATTTTTACATTAATCATATCAACTCTGAAATTGTAGAAAATAATCGACAACTCTATACATTTTTATTACAGATACAGTATTCTCAAACTGCTGTTAATGTTTTCACTATTTTCAGAGATGGTCCCCGAATAAAACTTGGATAGAATGATGAACAGAAAAGTTTTCAGGTGATTAAAACTTAATCGCATATAAAATTAAAGTCAAAATAGATTTCTTTTGACCGAAGTGATTGATATACTCGACGTAGAAGCTAGCAGCTTAGCAAAGCCTATCTTCTAGTTTTGACGGCACGGTTGGCGCAGTGTTTGAACGATCAACTGCTGCGTTACGTGCCAAGGGTTCGAATCCCGCCCGGAACAAATATTTGTATGATCTACAGATAGTCGTTTCGGGTCTGGGTGTTTATGTATGTCAATATATGTATTTGTAAACGCACCCACGATACAGGAATTATTCCTAGTGTGGGGCAATGTGTATTTAAAAAGAAAAGAAAAGAAGTTTAATCTTTGTTATTAAACTTTGTTTTCGGTGTTAGCGGTAACTAGAATCAGTGAAGACCAATCAATATTGACAGTAAACGGCTAACATGTAAATATTAAGGAAAATCGTTTTCTATTACGTCTTAAATTCATAGAACCAAAACAACTTAATATTCTCTCTCCGTTTATTTTTCTCAAAGTTACGAGTGTCGGGTGTCTGGTTAGAAATGCATATTAAATTTATTATTTTAATTTAGTTGAGCATAATTATGGTTGATAAATTATAGACTAAAATTACCTCAATTTCTAGCAACTCATAAAGGGAATTACATACGTAATTGAGAAGCATTCATGCGTATGAATGTGGCGTAATTAACTGACTATTTCTACCAAAATTTATTATATCTATAGTGTCTAGTGTTGCTAAGCGCATAACTTCCGAACGGCTGCACTTATTTGGCAAATTTTTTTTTGTTGTGTTTGTAATTGTCAGGAGAAGGTTTATATGTAAGAATTTTTTATAGAAAATCCACCTGAAACGTCGGTAATTTAAATGGTATTTTTGTATGAAATTTTTGATTTTGTTTATTAGTAAATTGCAGCTGAGGCCGGGGCGGGTCGCTAGTTTAAAATAAAAATTGTATGAACCACCTCATTCGTAAAATGTTGTGCTTTTCAGAATAAATCTTGTAAAAAATGTGAATTAATATTTACTCATATTTTCTATTGTAAATTTTGAAGATATGAAAATTGAGATCTGGATTAGATTTTAAAGCACGCGGTACACGCCTGGCTTCAGGCAGTTGTCGATTACAGCTCGAAAACGAGCTAGCTCGACCGGGGCAGTATCGCGCTCCCACGGAATACAGTGCGTAAAGTGGAAATCTCATGTTGGTACTTTTCGGGCAGTGAGTGGGAAGAAGGACAACCACTTTCACTTCATGTTGTGGTCCCCCTTATGGCACAGATTCAACTGCCTTCCCAACTTATATTGGATGAACCGTAGCCGCGACTGTAGTATCACAAAATACCACTATATAAAAGTTTTGTATCTCCTAATAATTAAATATATCATCATCATCAGCCAAAAGACGTCCACTGCTGAACGAAGGCCTCCCCCAAGGGGGAGGGGGGTTTGCCATAATCCCCACGCTTGGCAGGCGGCTTGGGGATCGCAGTGGCTCACCGATTAGTGAGAGAACGCTGCTGCCCGTCCTCCGGTGTCTGGCCGCAGTTTTTGGACGTACCCGGGTCCGGGTCCGGGTAATTAAATATATAATAATAAATAATTAAATTTGACTGCCTCACTGGTCTAGTGATTGCAAGCGCGACTGTGACGTGAAGGTCCTGGGTCCGATTCGTAGATCGGGTGAAGTGTTATTGGGTTTTTCTGTATGGAAATTCTCAGTAGCAGCATGGTCTGGGACTGTGCCTGGTAGATGTCATTGGCTCGCCACCTTTTACGTTGGACTCAATAACGGCATCGGCGAAATGTTGGTGTACAATAGTACACCTCTGCCAGGCGACACAGGTGATGCTATGTTATATTAATTATTTATTATTTCATAATTTTACGAAACTTATAGAGAAGATCACGCCCACGAGGATTCTATTAGTTGTGTAATATAAAACTTGAAGCGCTAACTTCCAATTACGAAAAAAATATATTGGACATAGAATATCTCCACCCCAGTCCAGGGGTTGAAATTGAACATTATTATTATAAATAAAGCGAAATGTCAAAAATGCTGCCCTAAGGGGCCAGGGCGAAGCGTGGTGACGCATAAAGAGATTCGTCCCTCCGTAAATGATTACAATAAAACTACCACCATGCGGGGGTAGGCAGAGGGGGTGCATTTGCATAATTTTACTTTTATTACAGTCACACGCTTTTGTTCAAATTGGCGTCTCGAGTTATGCCGGGTTCTTTTGGTTCATTTTGGAAAATTATAGCTGTTGATGTGACAAAGGAATTTCTAAGTAAGAAAAAAAAATAACGAGTGTCATGGCGGATACAGAAGGATCTACTATGTTTAGAGCGTTTTCGTACTTAAAAAATCAGTCTTAGTTGCGTAATTTTAGAGTGTATATGAATACTGATCTGAGATCTCTCTGCTTTGTATTTTAATTTCCCCGATTCGATATTAATGTTAATCTATATTCGGTACCTTGCTTTGCTTCTGGGATGGCAATTTTTGGTCAATATAATGCCCAAAAAATCTAAATCAACATTATATTTTTTTGTTATATAGATATAATATTGTGATATTCGTCTATCCAAACGAGTTGATAAGTCGCCATATCCGTCATGAAATATAATAAGTGGCAACGATTCTGGCCCCCTTAGAAATTAATAAGTATTGTTTCAAAATATTTTGCTAGCAGTAATGTAACCTTCTAGTGTGTTTTATATCATCCATCCATAAACATTAGTAAAAATATAATAAAAAATATCACTAGTTATTTCGAGAGTATCAGGTTCCCAAAATAATTACGACCTTCCCACTGTAATTATACAAATGTAAGTATCATAATTTAATTAATACAAAAGAGTTTTTACCCGAAATACAATATCAATAACAACGGCGCCCTCATTAAAAATATGGGTATACACTTGAAATATTAAAACAGAACTCGAAATAACGGTACATAATAAATCGGTACACAATTATCTGTAATTATTCCGTATACTCATCTGGATCATTTGGACACGAAAAACATTCGAATACGTATTCCAATTTCAATTTTATTCCATTAACGGAATTGGCTTTCATCAGTCTTGCGGAGAAACGAGACTGGATTTAAGATCCCGGTTTTAATTACCGGTAGCCTAATTACCGATGTTGCGATCACTTTTGCGACAGGCGTAGATCGTGCGATAGCTATTGTCATTTTTGTGTCACATAATTGAATTGAACAACAGTGACGATGCTGTCGTGTAGCTGTCACATTTCTGTTGCGTTGCTGTCGCTATGTTTACGTAATTAGGCTGCCGGTCTTGCAACGAGTAAATTCCTTCTTTAAGAAATTACCTAAGTATATTCTAATTATAGCTCAATAAATGACTATTGCCTGTATAAATAATCTAGTTTTATTTCATCAATGATATCTCTGACCTCGATTCAGAGAACACAGTACCTTATAGAACAGAGTAGATGAAGAAAGAAAAAAAAATAGCAATTTATGAACATTCGGTCTTTCGCATACGCCTGCCCAAAGTACACATAATCGTAAGGATATTATTCAATCGCACTGTGCGAGCGATCAAAGATCATAACTTCTCTTTCTCATCTCTAATCTAAGGTCATCGGGTGAACTATGCTTGTGGGACTCCTGCCTGCGATTGTACAAGTTTCTGTCACCTTTCCTCTGTTACCTTTCTACATCTATGTGGCTTTCCACTTTTATGAATTCAATGTCCATTAATGAAATCAAATCTACTGCCCATTACTCGTCCTTTTACATATACTGCATAGCCAGCGTTATGTAACCGTGAGGATACTCCAAAATCACCCACTCAGGCTACCAAATCGAACCCCCCTCAATTCACGCGCATCAGGATTCCGGAAGCAATTATTTTTGTACCCCATCATATCGACAGGGGTGGAAACGTTAGCCGTATGGATTTGATACAACACTGTATTGTCATTTTGTTTTAAATGACTCGAGAAATTTGGATTTATTATATTTTCATCCGATCGGGTGTAAGAGAAACAAAAAATTTGAGGTAAAAACAAACGTCTAGTGTCTATTACTCAAAGAAGATGAGTATATCAGAATTTGTTTTGTTTTTTCTTTTATGTTGTGTTGTTAATTGCCAGTGTTCTTAATTAAATTAAATTGATTGTTATGTAATATGATTTAAATTCTGTTTATTTGTAAAGGGGTGAGACTGTTAAGTAAGGGTATATAATTGTTTATATGTAATCGAAATAATACCTCAGTTTTCTTATTAATCCAAATTGTACTCGTATTTGATCTGCTAAATTCGGCTATGAGGGAATTAGCTGATAGAATGGTTTGAGTTGTACTGTACATAAAGCACGTTACAAAATCTAATAGGTACATGCACAGCTAATTAACTGTTTGCAGGCAATTCTCAAAAATGAGTTTAACTTAAAAGCTCAAGAAACTCACAAGCGAAAACATATTTCTTAACGTGTTTAATTAAAGTGTGTAAACAAAATCACACAGATCTCCTACAGGTGTCGTGCCTCATGCGAAGAAACCGCATTCACGATGTCTCTAATGTGTTTACACCATTACATGCAAGACTTCGACAACCAAACCAAACAAGACCTCCTCCACCCCCCAAAATACCAAACAAAACTGTCGCGAAACAGGCGGGAGTTAAGTAACTCCAGGGTCAAATAATCTGGTCGTGTTTACGGATTTCGACAAACATCGTCGACGGAGACGCGTTAAGTTTTATTACTTTCCTCTTGTAAATTATACGTGTGATATACGACTTGCCTACATTCACTGGTTTTCACTGAGATACTTTTCTTGTAAAACGATAAAAATGTGAAATTCTCGAAGGGTTTTGCCTGTTTGCCGTGGTGATTCGAGCGGCATGTATAATTTATGACACGCCTGCGTACATAAAGTAGGAAATATGTGTTTGCACTACATTAATTTTTTCAAGTTTAATACCTACCTTCAGAATATAGTGATGTGAGTACAGCAGATTTTGTTGGTTAAACCTGTGTTGACTGTGCGTGGTAATTGATTAATTGAAATTGAAGAGCAAACAGTAAAAACGTGAGCTAAAAAATCTGCAAAAAACGCCGCAACCGTTGTGAAATTTAACGCAACCATTGACGCAAATGTAGAGCAAAAATATTGGAAATATTATAACCGTAAAAATATATGTTTGTTTTGTTTCCTAAATCTTTCTAACCCGTTGAACCGATATCGAAAGTACTTACGTAAATATTACTCACGTATCATTTTCTGACTCGTGCAACAAAAAGAAATGGGCTGGATACGATGACACTTGATATATCTACATCGGCATAGAAGTACTCGCAAATGGAAAATAACAAAATACCTAACAGCAGCGAGCAACGAAAACTCCATGAATATTTTTGCCACATGCGCCCCCGTGGCGATTTTTCCTTTTTTACAAATTCAAAAAAGAACGATAGGCCGTGGAACACACAAATTCGTTGCAGATGCGTATCGCAGAACGAATTGACTGGCGCGGGTTACCGGCGTCGATGCTCGCAAAAAAAAAAATACAGCAATAGAATCAAAAATGTTAGACGCCGAGGCCCACGCCGACGTGTTGCGTTATAGATTGAAAAAAGAATCCTCTATTCAGCATTTTGGTCGACTTCAAAAAGAAGTTACTGAATATAAAAATAAGAGAAGCATGTTATTTTTACTGCGGATATTTTCATTTTATTTATCCGCGAATTTATTGAAATCCCAATATAATAGGTAATGCAAAATAATATTTTAAATAAATAGTTTTTATATAAAACATAAATTGTTTAAGATTTGTTTACGTTTCAGCATATTTTAAAAACTTAATTTATTTATTTTTATAACGAGTTTGTATCATAGGCTTTTGCTATAGGTATTCTAAATATAATACAAGTATGATTGCCAGTGATCAAAAAGGAAAGATGGTCCGATAGTCGCTGATGAGTCTCAAAGAAGCCAAGGCTTGTCACAGTTCCGTCTTTCACAGTTGTTTCCTTCGACCTTCAGTCGTAGATGTCAGTCCTTTTAAGTGATGAAAAATGCTAAAATTTCAGCTCAATGATTGGAAAGTGGAATAAAAATTGACAAGTGCAAATTGGAAGTTAAATTAAAGCTTGTAAAATGTACTCAAAGCACAAAAAATAAAACTGATATTCCCGTTTTCATTTCGGACAGTACCACGGCCAATTATAGACATTTATTTGGCATCAACAAAGCCTTGCCAGGAGACCGAGCAGTGATCAAAAACAAAGGTATGTAACTAACAATGAAATATGAATTCGATGTGAGCACTGGAAATTTGAACGTCTGTCTGTATGTATATTTACTTTGTTTTTTTGTGAAATAAATCTGTGGAATGGATGAAAAAGGATTGGTTAGTGAATAGTATTTACAGTTTACAATACTGTACAGACTGGTGTACTCGATTTTAAGGTGCCATGGGGTTTTGGGTTTGTTTTGCATTACTGGTGACGTCCAGGATAGAATAATAAGTTATGAATATTAATAAATTCTTCCCATTCCTCATTGCTGGGCAAGGGCCTTTCTCAGGATGGATACCCCCTTTTAGAACCGAGCGTCTAGAGCGTCGACTTTTTAAAAGTGCCTGCAAAGGCCTAGTTGAAATCAAAAACTTTGACTTTGTCTTTCATGAGAAGGATTAGACCTTAGGCAATAAGAAGTTACATTGTAATTATAATAGGAAAATTAAATAATATGACAAATTAATTGAAGACAAGGAAAGTAAGTCAGGGTGAGGAGTAAAAAGGGTAACCTAAGACAGTAGAAGATGATCTTACTGAATAGACCTGAAGATGAAACCCAGCACCACACGCTGAGGAGCCTCGCTGGCGACTACTCGACCAATTATAATTAATATGATATTAAAACCAAGATACACCCTAATTTAAAATACATAACACTCATGTATAAAGGTACGTATCTATATAAAAGTATTGAAGAAAGTATATAGAAACGGACCTTTCAATCGAAGGGAAATTGAAAGCACAGCTGAAATATCTTTGCTTCGCACAAAACGCAACCCCACGTCAAGGGTCCTTGGGGAGACAAAATTAAGTACTACGACAGATATAAATCACATCCCATGACCGCAAAATGTGCATGCATCATGAAAACTGGGTATAATCCAAGTAGATGAAGCTTGGAGATATACATGTGTATTATCTTGGCCTCATTAGTCTAGTAGTCGCAAGCAGGACTGCTGAGTGTGAGGTTCTGAGTTTTATTCCTAGGTCGAGCAGTGTTATTGAGTTTTTCTAGATGGAAATTCTCAGAAGCAGCACGGAGTCCGGAACTGTGCCCGGGACAGTATATATGTATAATTTACAAGCAGTGGAACAGTAATGGGTTTAATTATAATTAGTGAGATGGATGCCGACCTGAGACCAGTAGCTGGGTCAAACTGGATTCGGAAGACGAAGATCCCAGGTGTTACAACGCAACTTGGGAGACCCCTATATCCAGCAGTGGACTGAAACGCAAGCTTTACGTCTCTGAATACGCCGATATTGTTGTATTAACAGCAAGTGCTCAAATATTTTGATTAATTGATTGATTGAATACAGTTTATTAATGCTTGTTTTTTAACAGTGGTAAATGCATAAATGTCCCGTGTTATGCGACACGGCTATTTTAATAAGAGTAGTAGTGCTTCTACAAGTATAGTTAAACCTTAGGATTGGTTCACATTGCATTTCAACTACAATACTTTATTACAAGTACTATTCTTCTTCATATCATATTACTCAGGACAACAGAACACGTCTTATGTTTTCAAAATTAATCGTAGTCTCTAATCAAACAATAAAATATAACCGAATAATATTATAGTAACAAAGTTTTGATTACATTTTACGACCACAACCATTTTGTTAAGATAACATTTAACAACACCAACTATTGTTTTAATTTTTGATTTAATCAAAACATTATTTTCTGTATTAATCCCGAAAGCGTGCTTAAAGAGGGTGATTAAATTGAATGAATAAAATATTAATGTACGCATAAATTATTTTATTTATATGTGCAATTCAAATGTATATCATGCAAAACTTTCATTGTTATGCTATAATAATGTCTTTCTGACCGATTTCGGTCACGGCGGCCAATCTCGCCGTAGATTGGCCAACTACGCAGCAGATATTATAGAGCACGAGTGTGTGCGCAAACACAGGTGCTCTCTGTATGCCTTCACTCTCAGAGCCCGATGGGACGGCAATCAGACACGACCGGCGAGAGATCAGGCGCAGGACCAACGGCTTTACGTGCTTTTCGAGGCATGGTGTGTATTCACATACACAAAGACCCAGACCCGAAACAACTATCTGTACTCGTAGATCATACAAATATTTGTTCCGTGCGGGAATCGAACCTGTGACACGTAGCTCAGCAGTTGATCTCTCAACCACCGCGCCAACCGTGCCGTCATGCCATTATGCCCATTATGCTATATATAAGCCATAAAAAATACAGAAATTTATTTGAAACTCTTACTTGAATAAAATAATGTGCAGTAACAAATTAACAAGTAACAGTCTATAAAGTCAGTATAAGCAAAAAAGAAGGCATAGTACAGAAATTTAATTGTCCAACAACTTTATTTAAAAGCGAAGTGCTGCGTTTAGTCGGGCTTGATTTCGACCTGAAGCAAAAACTCCGGTCCACCACAAATTCCTCTCTCAGTCAGTGAAAACAAAACGAAGATAACTCTATTTCGAGCAATGAAATGAAACCCGAGCTGTCTCGAGCAAATTGTCTTCGAACAAGCCAAGAAATTAATTAAGGGACATTGGAGTAATAACTATCCAGCTAAACAATTAGTCGCGGACTTTTACGAATGAGTCCGAATAAATTAAGTCTATTTAAAAAGTTTCGCAAGGTTTTGTGTCTGTTGTTGTTTTACCAAGAGTAGGTGCACATTCCGTGAGTTTTTTAAACGATTTATATTCAATAGGATTCATCCTATATTACGAGTAGGTACATACACCTTACACTGTTCCCCACATAGTTCAGCACGGTACAGGTGTTTGAATACATTTTTTTTATGTTATATGGCTGTGTGAATGATACAAAGTAATACATTATTTACAAAAACCTATTCTTTACTGAACTGACTTCATAAATAACTATTGTGTTGAGTATTAAGTGTATAGAGCCTTGCATGAAAATACGAGTACATATTTATATTTACAGATTTTTTTTCTTGTCTTACGGTATATAATTATTTAAATTAGATTTGAGAGTTAAGATCTAGAAAAAAAATCGTAAGAAAAAGAGACTACTGTATGATGAAATAGAAGCCCTTTTTCTTGAAGATTATACAGCTGAGTCACAGTACCAAATCGTTTATGTTATTTCTTTTTTAATTTCCTACATTCACTGTCACATAATTCTAAACATTGAATAAATCAAAGTAAAGTGTAATATCGTTCACAATGGGTCATTCGGCTCGACGTGGCGTTGGCGTGGCATGTCGGCCGTCACACAAAGCGGACATAACGAGGGCGGGCCGGAAGCGGCTCGCTGGCGCCCATGCAGCATCCGCCGCGTGAGGGCGCCACGGGCAATATTTCCGTTTCGAGTCGGAACTGACGTGAGCTAGTGAAGTCTTCTCGATGTAGGTTTATTTATTGGAAATTTAAATACCTATAAGATTTTTTTATTTGGTTACTTATAGGAGTTATGTAAACATAAAAGCGAGGAAGAATACTAAGAAAAATAACCATGAAAACTAAGACATATTTTATACAAACCAGTATTGTATGATATGCAGAATGATGTCAAAATTATCTTCGCAAACTTTTTACGAATTCTATTTATTTTGTACATTCATTATACACCCTGTATTTTTTTCTATTATCAATGGGGTATTGAAACTTGAAACCTATAATTTCCACTTCTATTTAATTTTATATTTTACTAGCGACCCGCCCCGACTTCGTACGAGTGCAATTTAGTAATGAAAAAAATGAAGTATGCTTATTATTGAGATTTTCATACAAAAATACCATTCAAATTTACGAAGTTTCCGGTGGATTTTCCAAAAATAATCTTTCATACAGACCTTATCCTAACAATAAATAAAAAAAAAAAAAACAAATCGGTCGAGCCGTTCTCAAGTAATGATGTTTCATACATGCGGCAATTGATTTTTATTTATATAGATTTAATGAAATACTTTGATACTTTGATTAGCCCAGACTATATCTTAAGAATATTAAAGTTCACTCGAGTTTCCGTTCAGTTCTGGATAATAGCAACCTAAAATTAAAAAAAGGTGTGACAAAGCTTCTCCATTTTATTCAAAGCTCCATAGAGCCACGGTTTCCATATAAATCATCGCATGGAATAATAACTTGACGGGCCAGGAAACGATAAAAAGAACGTATCTCTTGAAGTTTTTTGGCAAGAAAACTGACTCGCAAAGCGGTGTGCTTCTCAAAATATAAAGTGTTGAGATTTTTAGTTATTTGAAGTTTATTTCTTTCTATTTCGAATGTTGGTATCTCGTTAGGAAACCGTTACTCTTTAGAAATCCTATCTTATCCTACTAATATTATAAATCCTACTAATATTATAAATGTGAAAGTTTGTGAGGATGGATGGATGGATATTTGTTACTCAATCACGCCAGAATGGCTGAACGGATTTCGATGAAATTTGGCACAGGGATAGATTATAGTCTGGAATAGCACATAGGTTACTTTTTTCCCGGACAAATGTACGGGTTTGTAAACCACGCGGGCGAAGCCGAAGGTGGAACCTAACTAACCATTAAGATACAAAATCTACCATTAGGTTTTTCTTAAAAGGTAAAGAAGCTTGCAAGGCTGACTCCAGACGGGAAGAATAAAAAAGATACAGAGATATCAAGAACAATTTAGAAAATACATAGTAATTTACGTAATAGAGCATATAGGTATGTCATTGTGATCGTAGATAATGCCAACAAACTTGTACCGAGAAACTTGTATGATTGTACTTCCATAAGCTGTTACTCAAACCTCTATCTACATGCTAGCAATAACCTTAAACTGCTAATAGATATCTCACCAGGACCTAATAAACTGCCAAGTTTACGTATTCAAGTATCAAATAGTTCGCGCTGTCAAAATAATCCGGTTCGTGAAAACATATTCGTGTCAATGTCTGCCAACGGAAATAGAAATGTGGGCCGCCTGTGTGGAAATAGGTGCAATTCTAAAAATATACGCCTTTGCGAAGCGCCAAGTATTGGCAGAATAAGTACCCGATGAGAGGGTTAAAAAACATATTCAATTAACTTGTCAGACTCATAGATATTTTTATTACGTAGTACTCGGGTGTTTTTGCTGATGTATTAATTAAATTTCATAGTATGAAATGTATATGCAAATTTTGCGGTGGTTTGTTCGACTAGATTGGAGAAAAGTGCGAGCATTCAAATGAAGTATCTAAGAATATAATAAAACTATTTATTTATCACTTACACGCTTCAAAACTTATGTTGAAGATAATATTAACAAACAGCCATTACCTGAAACAAAAGACAATAAATTGTAAATATCATAAATTATGCTGAATTAATAAATTATAATTTTAGATAATAATGTTCCGTCTAAACCTATTCCCAGGATGTACGTGTTAATAATGCTGACACAAATGATATTGTTTTCGTGAGTATTAATGCTGTATATTTTAGGCGACAGAGCTCAAAGGCCTTCAGGTGAAAACTGAAAATCAGCGTCGTGTTGTGGTCCACGCCATAGCACGGCATAATGCTGAGTGTTCACCTATTTGTCGCAGTTTGACCTACATATTATATCTGTTTCTTTAATAATTTGTTACTTTGTGCGTGTCTCTCTTTCATTTCTCATCAGCATTTACTACGAACTTTGAATTTTAAAATTATGTTATACATATATCTCACTAAATAAATAAAAATATATTTTAAATTAACTAACTTCCTAAAATCACTTTTTATCACAAATGACATTGAATCCAACCACTTAGGAGAGAACCTACCCAATAAAATGAACACCTAACAAAAGCTTCGTTAACACTTCGAACACAATAATACCACTTGTTGCATCAAAAATTCAGTGAACGACACTGTAGCAGACATAAAATAAAAATGGCAATTCCTTTAAACTCCCGAATATCGTACGCTCCTACACGGCTTTAGTGAATACCATCAAAAGACATCTCGAGAACGTTTCTGTTGAGCCAATGTTGTATTTATTTCATCTCAGCCAGGATTAGGCTTTCCCACATTGAGGCAACAGGTGCCACCCCCCGCCTCATACCACCCCCTGCTACCCTCTACGGCTACAAAACAAGCACAACAAGATAAAATACACCCTCTGGTAACTAAACACTGTTTGTGCACATGAGGCCGAGAAAAAGTACACTGCACAGTCTAGTTTGGATCGTTTGGGAAAGGCTCGCGCAATTCGTTGCGCGCCGATTGAGTTTCGCTTTGAAATTTCATTTTGGTAAATGTCAGTCAAGTGCATGTTGTCGTGTGCAACGTTGCAATGTAGTGATAGTTTTATTTGAGTGTTATACGGTTCATATTAGCACTTGTAATTTAGAACAGCGATACGAACTTTTATTAGTCTAGTTTTTGATGCATGTTTTTATCATACTTTTTTTTAAATAATTACCTATTGTGTTTACTTTGCGTCATTCGATGGGTTAAAACGCGACTTAAAAATAGCTCCTTATATATGCTTCTATTTTAAATTTACGTCTGAATATAATAAATACCTATACGAAAAAGTATTACATTCTTATTTAGAACAATATAATGGCCATTGAAAATGTAAGTCTGCAATAACAGTACCATTAAAAGATTTTTATTTCAAAAATCGGTGCAGTTTACATACCGCTTTGATAACTGTGTACATAAAACTTATCGCCATTGTATACGTCTACGTAATATGATGATTTTATACGAGCGATCTTCACCTCAACAGACTTTTACACCCACTCTTGTTTATGTACGTCGAAGATTCAGTAATTGATATGACATTGAACTCCAATACGAGTTCAAACGTCAGGTTAGGACAGCGAGAGATTATCAGTGACATAATTATCTGTTTTGGTGGTCGCTCAGTGGTCGAAATTTGATCGTTTTTAAGTTTGAAGTTTAAAGACTGTTCTTTTTTCAAAGAATATACCTCCATATTTTTTTTTTCTATTACGACAGCTGCGAGCTGCTTGTATGACATATTTATGTGTTTGCATCGACAGTATGAAATTAAACAATGGGTGTTTTATTTTATTTTATGTATTTCTAACGCATATTATATACAAATTCAGCAGCAGCAGCTTTCTGCGTTATTTCTTCATATAAACTTTAACTATGCCAAATCTCACACTATTCCGGACGCGGAATATACTTAAAACGGGGCATATTTTTTTTTCTTCACTTATTAATATACGTATATATAGATGATCTACAGATAGTTGTTTCGGGACTAGGTATGTATGCATTTGAAGTAAAATATATACCTATGTTTGTAAACTATACGCACGATACAGGAGCAACTTTCCGTTCACTTATAGGGAGAAGCAATATTTATTTAATAAAGATAAAAGTTATAAAAATAAAAGTATCGATTTCTCCCGGTAATTGGGTGGGGGAGGTCAGATGGCAGTACCTCCAGACTGAGACAAGTACACTGGAGCCGCCCACAGCGTAGTTTGGTAAAAGCTAAGCAAATGATGATGTCACACAGGTGTACAAAGTGGAATAATCCAAAATTCATGTAGGTAGCTGTTGTAGGACAAACTATTTATAGATAGAAATAGCCGTTAGTGGAATTACACCTAACTCATGATACCTACTCCATTAGTGTACAAGCTTACATCCGAGTTAGATAGACCACAAATCACAATCATTCTGAATCAAGTCTACCATACATTACCATTCCTGTAAATGTAATCACCAACGTGTAAATTTAGAATGCACCCAACTACAAATATGTTTCTACATCACGGGCATACTTCAGAACACTTGATATGCTACACTTGAGTTCGAAAAGTCAAACGTGTGACCCGTGATTGAACTCAGAATCCTCCATGGGAAGCAAATGTTTAACCGCTAGGCTATCACTGCGTGTATATTATTATTATAATAATTTTGTTTTGTTATAGTTTAGTGTGGGTTAGTCTAATGTTTCGTATAAGCCGCAAAAGCTTTGTTGTTCCAGTATTAATCAAGTGTTTATATTGATTTTTGGAAGGGTATCATGTTCTTTAGATTAATACTAGCGACCCGCCCCGGCTTCAAACGGGTACCCAGAGCATATACGTCGTCATTTTTTTTTCTGTAGTAGTTTCGTATCAGCCTGTTATCTCGAGCATTTACTCGGCGCACGCCAGTAAAGCTCCCAGTCGGCATCAATTTCCCAACATCTTCATCTATCATCAACTATCATTCAACATTCAACTATCATCGTCATATTTCAGTCCATTAAACAAATTATACACCGAAACTTTCCTTATGAATCACTCTGTCTATTGGTGAAAACCGCATGAAAATCCGTTCGGTAGTTTTTGAGTTTATCGCGAACAGACAGACAGACAGACGCTGCGGGGGACTTTGTTTTATAATACCTATGTAGTGTTTCAAAGTATTCAGGGAGAACATATTCAACAGTGGGAGTCATACACCTTGGTATTATAATGATGTTGATATTTCATAAATATTTACTGTTTATAATTTATTAAATTTGTACCATAATATTATATGACTGACGTATTACATGGCTGGCCCAGTGCGTCACGTTTATGGCGCTACGTGACGCAGATTCGATTCCCGGATGGAACACGATTGACGACACGGTTAGCGCAGTAGCTAAGCCATTAGCTTTCTGTGCTACGTGTCGCGGGTTCGATCCCGATATTTTCGATCGAATATTTGTATGATCTACAGATAGTTTTTCGGGTCTGGTTGTTTGTGCATGTGACATGTATGTCTGTAAACTGTACCCACGATATAGGAAAAATCCTAGTGTGGGGCAAAGATTACAAAAGAAAAAAAAAACGGATGTTTACCTTTACAATACAATGATTTTGTCTTACACATCTGTTATATTATCAGTGAACATGGAACTGTGTGTTAACAGCATGTTAGATGTAGGTACCTATGCTCGTAAACTTCACGATAAAAAAGAAATAAAATTGTGGCCCAACGTGTATTTATCCCTAACAAATTACCCACTGATACCAATAAATCCTTTTTTAATAACATAACATAGCATCACGCCTGTATTCCCCGAAGGGTTGGTTAGGCAGAGGTGTTATTGTACACCCACTTTTCGCCGATGCTGTTAATGAGTCCCATGTAATAGGGGGCGAGCCTATTGCCATCTACCGGGCACAGTTCCAGACTCCGTGTTGCTACTCAGAATTTCCATACAGAAAAACCCAATAACACTGCTCGACCCGGGAATCGAACCCCGACCTCACGCTTAGTAGTCAGACCAACGAGGCAGTCGATTTTTTAATATTTTTCGTTCGATGTTGGGATTACTAATTATAATAAAACTTTAACTTTAACAAAACTACGATAAAAAGAAATAAAATTGTGGCCCAACGTGGTATCCCATTACCCACTGATACCAATAAATCTCTTATTAATTTTTTTTGATTATCAAAATTCGATGTTGGGATTACTAATTCTATTAGCAAAAGAGGACAATACAAATTAAGGGATTACCTCTTCACTGTACAAAGCCGTTGTGGGGTACAAAACAGATTGTACCTTAAATCCACCCCATCTCATTATTTCAAACCAAATTACACAACCGAAAAGAAATTGAACAAAAGATTTTTCAATGTCGAAACAAATTATTTGCGTATCACACTAATTAGGAACCAATTTGAAAGGGACCAGACAATATGTTGTGTAAAGGTCCTGCTACTGTCCATTGTAAGATGAGCTGTGGTGTGCGTGACATGGACATTTATTGTTGATTTTTTATAACAATACGGAAAGCGGGGTGGGTCGTGTTATGTTGGGGAAGGCTTGCCATTTCGCTATAATTGATTTCGCTTTTTTTACGGTCGGGTGAGAGTGCCACGTCACGCGCGGGATGCGTTGGGGTGCCGGTAAAATGGCAACTGGGCATATATTGTGTCTATTGTCCCAAAATTAGATTATTTGCGACAGTTTTCTTATAGAAGTCAAGCATAGATTTGTTATAATGGAGACCGAATTGCTTGTTTTTTTCGTCAGTAAAAGACTCGTTTACCCATTTGATGTTGTCGCACGTACAATGCGTGCGACATAATTAAATGTCTAACCTTTAGCGTAACCTAAAGTCGAAATGTCACAGCCTTATTAGGTATTTTTGTGTACTTTGTGGACTAGGTGTCCGTGATAATGAATAAAATAAGTACGAGTAAAATTAAATGTGTTGCTCAAGGTGACTTACAGTAATTTTATACGTCGTGTTTTTTAAATCGCGTTCTGCTCGTATTTATTTACTTACTCATAGATTCTAGATTGACATTCTCCGTCACTTAAAATAAATTAATACCTAATGTGGTAGAATTTCTTAATCAATTTGATACGTGAGTTTTATGTATGTGTGGGTATGCCGGCTGTCGGTGCTAAAAGGTTAATGCTAATCGATTACTGAACGTACTAAATAGGTACTGCCAAGAAACTGTAGCGACTACTACTCGTAAAATAGCAAAAAGTAAAGCGCCATCTATCGGAGTGAGGAGACAACAGAAAACACTGAATCGCACTATGAGAGTTTACAACGATTTTAACATGTATACAAATGTCCAACATGAACGGTCAGGCTTCAGCCCGCCAGGCCAACATCTTGACTGATTGGAGGATCCTCTCATTTCAATGGAGGAACACCATACGTTCGTTTATATTCGCATATATTCGTTCGTCCATAGAATCTTACTGATGTTTAGCGATGCTATTATTATATAACTTATCGCCTTACAGTATCAATACCTAAACAGCATTTCTAACCAAGCGCCATAGCTTCGTATCAAGTAAATAGAGAGTAATACTCGATATTGCAGTATAAAGTTGCTGTTACAGCCCTACCAATTTAGCAGATATTGTGTGTAACGTAATAGTGATGAGCGCAGGTAATATTGTTCAAAGAACAATATAGGGCTGCCTCAAGCGTCAATTTTCATGACGTATCAAATATTTCAATTTAATCAATATATTTTTTGTGCAACCGTTCATTATTACGATGCTGGCGAATTAAATATATCGTATGTAACTTATAGTGCTAAGGAAAGGTAATATTGTTAGGAGGAGGATACAGGCCTGCCTAGTGTCAACTTTCATAACGGGTTAAATTATTTAATCAATTGGGATTTTTCAAGCTATCTATAACCCAAAAATTCAGCATATTGTGTGTTCATAAATCTCGTCAGGAATAGTTGTATTATGGTCGTAAGGTAGCTTCAAGTGTATTTTTGTGCAAAATACATACATACATACATACATACATACATAAAGTCACGCCTTTTTCCCATGGGGGTAGGCAGAAACTACGGAACGCCACGTGCTACGATCCTTACATAACCCTTTTGCTTCATCTACATTCATGCATCGTTTCATACATGAACGCCGGTTGTGGGTACTGCGCACCTGACCTTTTTGAAGGACATCACCGATAAGGTCCGTATACGTCCTTCTAGGGCGTCTCCTCCTGGCGTTTCCACTAACAACCGCGTTATAAATCTTTTTCTTTGTGCAAAATATTGAGTTATTAAATTGAATTTTGTAAAATTTTACTTTTTATTAAGTTGCTTTACAAAATTAAGGCCAATTCATATAAACGTTTTTTTTTTGTTTTAGTTTGATACATTAGTTGCTATAATAAAAACATAGGCACAAAAATACAACCTGTTTTTTTTTTTTAATAATCAGCAACTACTCGTGTCTACTGATTACTACATTCCGAGAACAATAAAAGTAAAGTAAAAAGACTTACAAATAAGTATTTCCATAAAATTGTACATACAATTATTTATTTCTTTTATTTTATTACATCGAGAGTTTCTAATGACACAGAGTACACAAAAGTGAGAGGGACTTAACAAAGTAATTAATTCCTGGCATTCATTATGTAAACATGATACAGGGTCTGAAACAATACAAGCTAAAGTGAAGAGGCTGTTGAGAGAAGAGAGGAGGGCCTATGGTTAAAATGTGTGAATTTGAATACTGTTGTGTTCACAATAAATTCAGTGGAACTATTTACTTAAATATTTTAAGCCATTGATGTTTGAGTAACGCTATTCAACAACGCAATTTTTTACTGGGTGATCCTCAAAAATAATAATTCCAATAATTATTATGGTAAATTAAATATCCAATAATCTTCTAAAAATTCAACAATTGAAAGAAAGAAAGAAAGAAAAAGTTTTTATTGCAGGCACGCATAACAATAAAAAACAAAAAAATAAAAATACAGTACAAGAAAATAAACATAATACTAGTACACACAGAGTTATAATATTATTATATTATAACATATATTATATATGTGTTTGGTGCCAGCAATGGGACCCCTTGTTCAGCTGTATGCTGCAATACGGCTTATTAAATTGTGGAGGTTTATTAAGATGCTATCAGAAATTTATGCAAAACTGATCCACTGAAATTATTTTTAGGCTGATCAAAGGGTCCATGACTAGCAGTAAATGTTTACGGCCTAATAATTGTGAATAATAAAAAATACGAAAATTTGTAAATAGAAACAATAAAAAAAATGATTTAAAAAAAATTGCCAAATACTTTGTATATAAATGCTATCTGTTGTAATTAGGTGCTATTTGATTTTAAACAAACACTGCGTTAATAAATGAATAAGAGAAATTTAATATGCTCATAAAAAAAACAGTGAACATTAGTTCAATTCTAATTTCTAAACTCGTATGCCAACCCTAGTCACACCGAAACCTAACAGCACAGTGATTATACTAATTACCTATGAATATCCAGTCGAGTGTGTGCAATTATACGTTCAGGATTATGTCTGGTGGAGCGTTTAGCGCTGATTGTAATAAATCATATTGCAAATCGATATATGTATTATTACAGATTGGTACACCCTGTATAGGTAGTACAGTATAATTAATTTAAGAGGTTGGTTGTATTAAGTGAAACTGCTTTGTGTGTAAGCTTGTTCCCTGTGATTTCTGATAGGTCTTATTAATAGCATTATATGCATGAGCAGCACGTAAATAAACTTAGTATTAACGAAAAAACATCAGAAGTAATAGCGATAAAGTGCATCGTAACAGATATTGCTGACTGGCTATTAATTTCATCGTGAGAGCTTATACGGTAACGATAGAACAAAAATAGTATTTTTCTTATTTTGTTCGTTAGGCTACATTTGTAAAGGGTTCGACAGAGGGAACAATTGAACATCAACATTTTACCTATGTTTTTTTAAATCCCATGAAATAAACCCAAGCCGTAATAATGTCTACCGGCTACAATTCCTAACTGCTGCTGGTACGTAGAATTTTCGTATGGGAAAACCCGATAATACTTTGACCGACACAGGGACCCCATGCTATACCACGACTCGAGGAATTATCATGTTAAATAAAGCTCATCGCTACACATCAAATGACTAATAGACTAGAAATCCTAATGTGAGGAAAGATAAAAAAAAAAATGATTTTTGTTCAATAAAATGATTACATTTATACTATTGTACGTGTTTCTAAACAAATCAGTATATTTTTGTTAATATCAATCCTACTAATATTATAAATGTGAACGTTTGTGAGGATGGATGGATAGATGGGTGGATGGATGGATCTTTGTTAATCTTTCACGCCAAAACCGCTGAACGGATCTGGATGAAATTTGGCACAGAGATAGATTATAGTCTGGAATAGTACATAAGCTAAATTTTATCCCGGAAAAATGATGGGTTCGTAAACAACGCGCGAGCGGAAGATAGTGAAAACTATTTGGAGTGTAAAATGTTTTGTGTATTGTTCGTTTTGCTCGAGTTTAACTACAATTTTATGTTAATTTTTCTAAAAACAAATAGGTTTGATGTGAAATTAATAAGACGACTAAGTGTAGTGTAATGCTTTACAAGCGCAAGAGACCCTCCCTTAAGGTTACAGCCGTATCATTACACCACAACAAACAAGGGTAAGGCAACAGAACAAAACACTTCAATCAAACGGGTGCATTAACTCTGTGTACTCAGGTACTTCCCTTTTGTGTTTAATCGACTTAATTAGCCCTTCAGAAATCGGCCGTAAGCAGATTAGAAACAAACAAAGCAAGTATTTTGTTCAAGAATTTCCGCCATTTTGACAAATCTGTATAATTAAATTTAAAATAATCCCGCCTTCAGTGGACGGTTAATTTATATTTCAATTTATTGTATTTAATTTGTTAGCCATTTCAGAATGGTTTTGTATTGTTTATGATTCGTTTCACTGCAGTTATTGTGTTTGCTAAACTATGCGCCTACTTGTTACTTAATACATACACACGCACAAGAAATAAGTAATCGATAAAAAAGGCTTAAACCATGTGCTCAGGACCACTCCTGTGTCAAAACAATACTAATGTCTATATCTCGCCATTTGACGGATGAGTAAAAAATATCACTCACCCACGTGTCCCACATTGCACAGTAATCAAATCATTTCTTGTCTAGACACAAACATCGGCAACCAAAGTCAATGACTCTACCCATACAAATACAGAATTACAGATCCAACGAAAACGATTTCTAATTTCTGCAATTAAATCCATTATTAATTTAATTCCACGACCGAATACGAACAATTGCTACAACTTTAAAATTTTACGCGAGACTATTCGCGATATTATTAGTATCATATTGAAGCCACAATCAGGCCATTAAAGAGGGGCTTCTCATCTTCAAACAAATATAAAGGGAACAGTCTTGTCTACCCTTTTGTTGTTTGACTTGAAATTACATTTTAACATTATTTGTATGGCTCGGTTCTAACTGACACTAAACAGGCGTTTTTTTAGTGTCAGATACATTTAATTACAGTAGATAATATTATGGGGTAAAAAAGAACTTAGGATAAGCCTATATTCGTGTGTAAAGCTAATCTTAATAAATACTTCGTAGTGTGAAAAGTTGAATTTTATTGTAGAATCCATTGTGACATGTAGTACTAAAATAGCCTAACACGATAACGTGATCTAGATTAGCACTATTTCGTATCAAAATACGGACGTGTAAGTACTACGAGTATTCTGATCCGGGCACGATAGAAAAAGGTTATTGGAGATGGTAAACAAAAAACTATTTAGCTTGCATTGAAATAAGAAACTTGTTAAGCGTTGTTAGGCGTATTTAAGAATTGGTTCCCTATTTCAAAATAGTGATCTGATATTTGGTTTTGATGAAGTATAGTAGCTGGGCAATAAATAGGCAACTCTTCTTCACCCATTAGGGTTCAATGGGCTTCCAAGAGATTTTTTTATTAATAAAACATGCAAACGCTTAATTTTGTCTTAATAACAACGTATAGTGAATACGTATTATTGTTATAGTAAAAACTGGTCCACTTGATTATTGTCCCAGGCAAGGGTCTTTTCTCAGAATGAGAAGGTTTAGGCTTTAGTCCACCACGCTGGCTAGGTAAGGGTTTGCAGACTACACACACTGTAGACAACTATTATATATAGAGCTCTCTCAGATGTGCAGGTTTCCTTACGATAATGCAAGCAATTCCCATAAATCAAGTGATTATCAAATGTAGATCTGCGTATGATTCACAAAAGACGTACGGGCTGAGTTTAAACTGATAGATCGATTCTTTTAATTAAAGATTACATAGAAAGAATCCCATTAAGCAAAGCCATTTGCAAAGGCTAGTTTACAATTAATACCCCTCATTTACAGCGAATGAAAATAGCTAAACTATTTCAGTTAAACACTGAGTACTAATGAGCGAGAACATTCATCAATGTAGCAAGGGGCACTTGGAACTGTTTCCAGTTCCCATTAGTGTGTATACCAGTCATTTTAATTAATATTAAACTGTTGGCAATACATTTTGAGGATTAAAGCGAATTACGATTACTGTTAGTAATAAATTGAGAATTCTTGAAATGACTTTACAACTTTACAATAGACTAGTTTTACCTGTAGTATGGCCTAAATGTTTTCAGCCTGGGGTAAACTGGGAGCATGTCAGAGGATCCAAAGTGCCAAAAAAGTTCTGTAGCGTCAGAGCGCTACTTTGGGCAGTCCAGGGACTGCATAATATTAGATATTAATAAGCGTGAGAAACTTTTAAATGTAGAATATATTTGGGGTCGTTGAGAATGAGTGTATGTATGTACGAGCCCGTTCTCCATTCTACAGCGTTGAAAAGCGTTACTTCACAGCCATCAAACCAGATTCCCAATTACTTGTCAAACGACGATAACACGCCATACACTTGCCAAGCAATCGCGAAATTTAATAAAGCCAGAGAGGTTGGCGTGTGTAGTCATTTACATTTAAAGCACCAATTATTTGACGTCATTAGCGCCCTCTGGTGGTCATAAAACGCACCCAACACGCGCAGAACCGCCCCTCTTTCGCGTTTATAAATTAGAAATAAAATGGCGATTTTTAATCTGTGCCTCCCGTTGAGCGGCCGTTTGTCTGTGTCGGTGCGTTACTTGAATTAATTTAATAAATTTTGTGAAACGTGTGGGTGATTTTTTATATGACAAAATTTTTTATTGAATGGTAAACTCTAAAATGTGGTAAAATATTATCATATGAATAATGTGGTAAAATGTGGTATGAAATATTTTATTCATTGACTTCAGCTTGTAGATACAAAGAGTTCAAAGAAACACTCGGTACCTTGTATACCTTTATTAACAAATAAGCAAGTAACTCCAACAAACACCCCTTTCCAAACCAAGGACCTGTCTGTTTGTCATTCTCTTATACACTACTGTTTTATTCACGAATCTAAACTTAACCAGATGTTGACGTTCCGAGAAACAATACACAGCGCACCCGCTGCAAAGTTAATGCAAATTTCAAGTAGCATTCTCACGAAACGGCAACTCTGTATAGTCATTACCCCCCCCCCCCCTCATTTTGAAACAAGTTCGAAATTTAAATCACATTCAAATTTCGCACTTCGATTAAAAGCTCTAAGAGCAACGCGTAAGTGTTGAACAAACATTGGTACAGGCTAACTTAAACCTACGCTGGTCAGACCGGATTACCAGGAGCTCAGGTCGCTAAAGCGACGGCCCCTCGTAATCCTAACAATCGCAGGTGTCAGGGAGGGGACAAGTGTCTAACTGAATTGGTCGCGTTCATGTGATCCCAATTACTATGTGCAGAGAGCCAAGCCGCTTATGCAAATGACGATTTCCCGCGGACGCATCTAATGGGCCATGAAGGGTGGTGGTGGGGGCCGTTGCACTTTTAGAAGCATCCTTGTTAGGGATGCTAGGCTTGCAAAATATAATGCCAGGTAGCTTTAATGCATTTGCATATTTTCAAGCCTAAGCTTGGGCTTAAAGAAGAAGCTGTATAGCTTAATAGGTAGCAAGGATTACGTTTGAATTTCAGGAAAAAATCAAATATCAATACTTTTTTGATAAGTTCCTTTCTCTGTCTAAAAACACTGAAATATTGCAGTCTTTTTGCATTGAAGCATCTTTAGAAAATTCGTAACGATGTCAATATAAGGCAAACCATCTAGCTATTGGCAACCCTATCTCTCCCTACCCCTTTCAGTGCTAAATCAGGATCGTGGTGCAGAGAATAAAGTGACCAATGGATAGACAGTGGCAGGTTGTGTAATGTACCCAGACGCTTGAACTCAAGCGGAGTTTGGTCTTTGGACGAAAATAGACGAGATACGTAGATTATTTATACCGTCTGATAAGAAGTTTTGCAAAGATGATTGTGCCGAGATTAGGAGGTGAACATATTATGAAGTTAGGATGAGCTATTATTTAAAGCTAAATTTTTTTTTAGATTTTTATAGGTTCTTTTTTTATGACTGTCTTTGAAAGTATCTAACCAAACAGTGATAAACCACGTCTCATTAGAGACCTTTTTCATTATAGAATGGTAAAATTATCAGTATTGTTGCACCCGAGATTTTAACAATATATGTCTGTCTGTATGTTGCTGGTAAAGCTCAGAAATGACTTGACAGATTTCGATTTAAGTTTGATACATGTTTCTGTATTTGCAACACAGCTGGAGTAAATAGACATCTAACTCAGGTAAATTGCCCAAAAAATCCCCTTCTATCCATACATTGGCTGGGATCCCGCAATTTGATCAATTTATAACTGAGGCGTACACTTTTATTGGCGCTTATCCGCTTTAATTGCCATGGGTATTGCTTTTCATTTATTTTTTGTAGGTGGCGCAGGGTTCGCTTTTCCAAGATTTAAGAGGGCAATTATGAGTTCATTTTGAAGTTATTAATTTCGTTGTTGACAAATAGCTACTTGGGCTTTTGCGCCTTCTGAGATTGAAGTAATTTTCTTGATAGTTGCTTTAGATTGAATAGTTGATGGGTCTGAAAATACCAATTTCGGTGTAAATCATAACAGATAGCTGCTAGACAAAATACGCGATTTTGAGATACTCACGAGCAGCAAATAAAAAGAAAGAAAAATGTTGGTGAAAATCTGTTCCAAATATTTAATCAGCCGTTACATTTTTTTTTTCTACCCAAGTAAGTTCCAGCCCTTCTTCATTCGAGGATGATAGAAAAGTTGACATAGGTATTATGTAAAGAGGATGACCATTGGCTTGTCGGCCTCTGTTGTGCGAAAGAGGATGACACGCCAATGATCATCCTCATGATCGTTGTGCCAATTAATAAAAGAGTGCAAACGTTAATCCTGGTCTCACGTGTGGTAATAATGGCAATATGCCTATGTTCGTTCTTGGCAGCAGTCACCAGGTGGCTCATGTTTAGCAGGTGATTGTTAACGAGTCGGTATAGGTCGATGACATCAAATATTTTGCTTTGGTCTTGTAGAAGATGAATGGGAAGTGAATAACAAAAAGAATTTATAGCGCGAATGGACACTTTTTTTTTTAAAATTATTTCTCGCAGTTATCTCAAGGAGCTTTTACTGCTTAACCGGGCAAATGGCGAGACCAGAAGGGCCTCCAGCCGAACGAATGGACACGCCTTAGAAGGACTTATAATAAACTCATTGGTGACGTCATTCAAAACGCGCATGTTCTATAGTTTTAGATTTTTAAATAGTTTAGGAGTTCTATAGTTTCTGCCTACATATTTGAAATAGGCGTAATATATGTACAATATGTAAAAATACATTCCCCTTTAAACAATTTCAGCTACAGCATACTTATCGATGAAACGTATAAAATTGACAAGCGATTGTCTATCACAACTAATAATGTGAGTGAAACATATGTTCTCGTGTACGATATCGCCGATTGATCAGTGTTATATCGCCAGGCGGGCCATATTTGAATATAATTTGCAGCATTTTGCATAATTTCGAAATAGTCGTGTATTATGGTGGTCGGAATGTGGGGTAAATAATAGAGGTACGCTTTTAAATCGGACACGTTATTAAGTGTCGATAATATGTGTCGATAAGAATGGAAAAGGAAAATGAATGATAGAAACTACAATATTTAAGGAATCATAGTAAATAGTAGATAGATATCTCAGTTAAGTACGGGTTTTATAAAAAAAGTATGTTATTAAATACCAATATTAATCAAATACGGTATATAAACATAAAATAGATCACGTATAAAAAAAATACGTAAGCAAATCTTAAGCTTCGTTTTTTTTAAGTCCGAAATATCTATTACCAGCGACCCGCCCCGGCTTCACACGGGTAGCAGAGCATATACGCCTATATATTTTTTTTTGTTGTAGTGTCTTGTCGTCCTGTTATGTCGAGCATTTACTCGGCGCACGCCAGTAAAGCTCCCAGTCGGCATGATTTTTTCCGACATCTTTAACTATCATCGTCATATTTCAGCCAATTTACACAAAAACTTTAAAGGTTAATACACCTAAACCTTGGTCATGAATTACCCTGTCTATTAGTGAAAACCGCATGAAAATCCGTTCAGGAGTTTTTAAGTTTATTGCGAACAGAAAGACAGACGCGGCGGGGGACTTTGTTTTATTGTATGTAATGATATATTCAGCGGTATCAAAAAATATGAAGTAAGTCTATAGGTACATTGTACGTTATACAAATTGTATGGTAATATGTATCAATCAATACAATGTCGGCATAGACACGCAAGATCATAGGCAGTCTCATGCTATCGGTATGACATTAAACGAGCCAACATTCGACGCTCACGCCGATAGATATCTCATAGGGTTTGCGCGATATATATTTTCATTGTCGAATTAATAGCCAATGAATAAAATAAATAATATAATTTGTGATAGTATCAGTTTACGTGTCGATTACGTCGGCATCAATATGGTAAGCCTATTGTCCTTTGTCAAGCACAATTCCAAACTTCTGCCTGTCACTAAAAATTTCAATAATACTTTGACGGCACGGAAAACGAACCTAGAACTAGCTAGGCAGCCGCGCTATTCACTACTAGACCATTAAGGTAATTACGAGTATTAGTATATCGCTTAAAAAAATAGTTTTCTTTTGTTGAGTTAGTCTAAGTAAGTAAGTTAGTCTTTGTTTTGTTTTATCTCATCTATCTTATACAATTCTTATATTTATGCATGCAGAGTTTACCTTTAAGTGATTGTCACACTATTATCTTATTATTTACATGTTACTTTTACTTTAACCTTAACCCGGCGTCATTGTTGCCGGGTATTTAATACCCGACGGTTTTTAAAACCCTAATATCTTTAAAACGAAATACGCGCGTTATTTGCCGCTCACAGTAGCTGCGGTAGTTGATCTCATTGTGCGTATTAGCTATTCTATTTAGTGTTGCGGCAGCTACGGTGGAATTTGCAGGTCTGGGAAGAGCGCGCGGGTAAGTTATACCCGGCCACAATGGCCACGTAACATTTATATATACGACGTGTTTATTGGTTTTTATTGTTTATTAACGAATTGCATATCCTTTTTTACAGTTTTACGAGCGATGTCATATGAAAATGAACAAAGTCGACTTCTATCCTATCCTTATCTTATCCTTTTGTCCTTGTTTGAACAAGCTTGTACCATTGACAATGAACTGTGCAGTTCAGACGACGAAGATGAAGTCGACCATATTTCAGTGCGGAGTAAAGGCAATCATACGGAACAAGAGTGCAGCGATGATGAGCAAGAAACAAGGCATAATTGGAATACATGTAACAAGCCTATTTGTATATGCAACACATTATTCCACTATGCCAAACTTGCGTTGATCTCGATAGCGATTAACTTAGTATATAAGTAATAAATAAGCTTTATTTTATGTAATACATAATTTGATGTTAACGTGTTAAAAACAATTTTATGATTGTACCTAATTTGTTATTATTTTTTGTTTTTCAATATATATTCTAAGTTACGTTCTAATAAAATAATTAATTTTTTTAACAAAAAATAAAAACCGACTCCAAAAAAACTCAAAAACAAAACTAATAACTAAAAAGCAAAAACTAAATCTTTTATTATACAATATAGTAGTTGAAGAATATTGAAATCGGTGCCAAGTAAAACATAAAAGTAATATACCTTGCTGCTATAATAGCAACATTGAAACAACGGGTTCACGTAGAAATTGTCGAGTGCGGAGCGAATTATGCGTCGGACACGACACATGCACTTCGCCAATCGTGTCGGTTTATCATTGCATGTTTTACTTGGCACCGACTTCAATATTCTTCAACTACTATATTGTATAATAAAAGATTTAGTTTTTGCTTTTTAGTTATTAGTTTTGTTTTTGAGTTTTTTTGGAGTCGGTTTTTATTTTTTGTTAAAAAAATTAATTATTTTACAATTTTGAGTGATGGGTAGACCTAGTAAAGACGATTCTCTTGAAAAACTTTACAAAGGTCAAATGTATGTTGCCCCAAGTCGAGTGAAAACCTTAGACGGTATTGCACTATGTGATTTTAAAATCAAATAAATTACTTAGCCGACCATCGAATCTGCAATATTACCCATCTCGGCTTAAAGTACGCATCAATACGAATAAAATAAGCCCAAACACTATGTAGCTGCTATCAACCATTATGGAGTTCCCTAAACTGTACTGCACCTGCATCACGGACCTTGCAGTGGCAGTCATTACCTATCTCGGTGTAAAGATCTTGTCAACACGAATAAAATAAGCCCAAACACGAGGTAGTTAAGATGTACCGTTGAGGAGTTCCCTCGATCCTCTGTCGTCTCCATCATCAGATCTGCCCTAAACCTCCATAGTATTGTAGTCTCATTAGATATACACATAAATATCAAGTTTTTACCCCATGCTCGCCTACAATTTTCAAGAGATGCCCTCGATTTCTCAGGGTTTCCACCATCAGGTCCTGACCTGATGACAATGGGACCAAATGACAAGCATACCCTTTCAAATAAAAAAAGAATTTTTGAAATCGGTCCAGGCGTCATCGAGTAATCGAGTAACAAACATAAAAAAAAAAAAAAAAAATACAGCCGAATTGAGAACCTCCTCCTTTTTTTTGAAGTCGGTTGACAAATTGACCTCAGGAGGAAAATGTTTATATTTTTCAATTTTTGATGATTAAATGATAAGTTTATAAAAAAAAAAATGTTTAATTTTCGTAAATAATATATATAACTACTATTTTTCCTAATACAGAAAACTAATATTCACATAAGATTGATTCAGTGTACAATAATGTATATGGGTAAAATATACCCGGCCACAACGGCTGTGTTCCGTTTGGTCGCCACAATGACGCCGGGTTAAGTAAAAAAATAAAAAGCAAAGTAGCTGCACCAAAAATCAGTTGTGTGCTAGCCCTTAATGGAAACAGACAGGAAAATGTGTGTCAGCATTACTATGTCACTTGTGATGGCGGCATGAAAGATTGTTTGTTTGAAGTCTCCGTGACGCACGGTTGAATTGTTTCAGATACGATCATGTGAACTTCATTTTATATGACAAGACATCGCTATGTTGGTATGACGGATTGAATAACATTTGATGATTTTGCTTTTAGTATTTCGACATGTTTGCCTGTTTTGTTATTATATATAAAACAATTATAGAAAAAAGCAAAAATCATTATATTAATTCAGTTACAGTATCACAATAGATAATATGAGATCATAAAAGAAGAGGAAGAGATACGGGGTCTGCTTTTAAAAAAAAAAAAAGTTTTTTACGCAAAGCATTACTTTTGTTCCTATTTCTTACACTATTTTGATATTGTACTCGGATCGTATATCATCATCTTTAAAATAATATGAAAAAATAATAATTAAAAATCAAATTATAAACACAGTCCAAAACTCTTGCAAATATTCCTATTACCACCCAATAAAGTAAAAATGGAATAAAACGCGATTGAAAAGTTCCCAGACCTAATGAAGCTTGCGATTTCACCCAAACTTCTTTTTTTTTATTTGCATACAAGTACTTATCAGACGGATAAACTTTTTTAATTTGGCCTCCCAGTCAGCGTAGCACGCACTCTACGCCGTAGAGGGGGCGTAGCGTATCTATATACATCATATCGAGATTGTGCGTTACGTAAAGAGGAGAATAAAAGTCCTCAATATGGGCTTAAATTTTTTTTTGTATGGTAGCCCTTCGAGATGATTTTATGTAGCCTTCAGTTTTAGTCCTTTATACGGCCATGGTCTCAACACTTTCATCTACGAATGTCTACCAATGCACCCTACGACGTAGACCTCTATTTTCAGCGATACCTGTACTAAAGGTTGGAATGGATGAATGAATTACACGTCCGTATTGTTATTAGTACAACACCGAGTGAGTGTTTTGCACTTTGGTATGAATATATAAACGAAAGAATAAAATATAAAAGCGGCAATCGCCCCGAGGTTAAAACCATGGACTATTGAGGAAAAAAAACCCGCACAAATTGAAAATATTTTTGTCTCAGTGCGGCAATATTTTTTTAAACTAAGGTTATAAATTGGTTGTTTAGATATTCAGAAATAATTACAATACCACTATTACTATAAAACTTTAAACTTATTTCTATTTCTGACCCCGTATCATCAAACAAGAATAAATCCAAACAAATAATTACTAAAACCAAACCATTAGCGGATTCGGAGTGACCTTCCAGTTTGGGTGAGGTTGTAATTTATTCATACAACCCGACTTGTCCCGGGGCACGCCGGGATTCCATTGTGATCAATAATAATGAGGTTCTGAGGTGTAACAACACCCAACACATGTATAATAATAATAATATGTTGCTGTACCAATGTTGACTAGAAAGCAAAGAAAAGTAAGTATGTAATAGGGGGAGAGCCTATTGCCATTTAGCGTGAACAATGTCAGTGTACAGGATGGTACCGAAAACCGAATTGCACTTTCCTGACTCTGACTGAATCCAAGACCTCTTGCTCTGCAGCCGCACTTGAAACCATTAGAGCCATGAGGCAGTTATAAGACAATCCAACACAAATTCTAACTTTACTAATAAAAGCTTGAGATAACTTTAGCCCTAGTGGTACCTTCAACATCAAGAGGAAGCTATTCTCTCTATATACTCGCATATCAAACTCGCTGAACTACTCATTTAAGTTTAAGTAAGAGAGTGCTATATTCAGTCTAATAAAGAATTTCTTTATTCACAACAAGGTAAATAAAGGCATTTCGAGTATTTCTCTCATTGCCTCAGAGTCCAATATACGAGCTCCTAACAAAAACAAAATAATCCTCCTAACAAAAATAATAAATATGTTAACATCACTACTCTAATAAGTCCGCACAACAATATAAGTAACACCAGAAGGTCCACTTTATATAAAAAAGAAAATATGATACATAGTAAACATGACCTGTGAACCTGAGGTATGTGTTCGATGCTCGAGGCACTGGTCGAGAAAAGTGTGAGTGAGTTTCCTTGAAATTCTCAATAGCAGCTGGGATTTTTGAATCGTGCCCGGTAATTGGCAATAGGTTCGCCCCCAATTCCATAAGTTTTTTTAGTGGCATTGGCGAAACACATCGTTTATTTGCGACATAACTCAAAAATATAGTTATTTTTGTTGATTACCTATATACAATAATATTGTTTATAATTAACAAAAATATCAATATTTTATCATACGTTAAATTATGTATATGTCAATATATATATACTTAATAAACTTAAAAATAATTATTTTTGAGTTGTCATCCTTGTCGCAAATGAGCGATATGTGTACAATAAGTATTATTTCTATACGACGTAATGAGGAATGATCCTTCTGTACGTTTTTGTATTGTGGCGGTAGGCTCGCAATTAGTAAAACGATCTAAGGAGCGAACTGGACGCCATTGTAATACCTAGACTTGGTCGTTAGGGGAAATTGAACGAATAACATCAACTATATGGTACAAGCTATGTTGGTATTTTTCTTGTAATGGTATCATATATTATTGAGAATATTTTGGGATTCTGTACGGTTTTATTCATGTAATGTAAAATTCGGGTGACCTAACTATTGCGGACAAAACAGGCCGTTAATCTTGAGGTCCTCTTTTTGCTAAGGCGCGTTTACAACTGAACAAATCAAACCGCGTTGGCAGGTCGCCTTGAATAAAATTTGTATATTTGAAACGGGCATTAGCAAAACGAAAACGTGTGTTTAACGTTTGTCATGTGATCGTAATTCAATAAATAAGAAATCTAAATCATAATCATTTTAAAAAGAATTTGGTGGGAAAGAGAGTACTAGAAGAAAATAGATGGGGACGTATGAGTTTTTAAATGATACATTTGGAAGCAGACGAGAAACAGCTAAGTTTTCAGATTCTTAGAAACAGCTGGAATGTTCAAATCTTAACTGACAGCACACTTGGAGCGTTGGCTAAGGTATTAGCGTTCTGCGCTATTTACCGCGGTTTCGTTTTCTGCACGGAATAATATTCGTATGATCTACAGATAGGCGTTTCGGGTCGAGGTGTGTGCATGATGACATGTATGTTTGAAAATTGTACGAAACACTAGGGAAGGGCAACGTTTTAAAAGTAGACGAATCTAGATCAATTATTACTAATTAATACTACATTAAAAAAAATATGTGAACACGAAAACCTAAAAAGACTCAATTCATAACTCAAGTCTATCCTAAGCTTTGATATCGATTAATATAAATAAGCTTTTCTAGTGTAACAAATGCGTCAATTCTCATAGAATTAATGAATAATCGACTCAGTGGATATTCAATATTTATGTGGGAACAAAAGCCGGTAGCTTAGAGCTATTAGTTTTATGTTAAATTGATGTCCATGGATTGTGCAGGGTGGTAGTTTTCCATATTTATAAATTGTTTTTGCATCGATCGGCTGGCCTCGGTTCTGTGTTATATTGAAGCACAAGGTATTATGTAGGTTTAACATTTCTTTAAACATTAATATGACTTTTTACCTGGCGGCTTGTTTCTTGCCAAAGTAATAATCATATTCGTAATCGTATACCATTCATGCTTATGACAATTGCTATTGTATCTATATAAATAAAAATCAATTGCCAAAAATGTATGTAAGCGCATAACTTCAGAATGGCTGAACCTATTTGACTAATTCTTTTTTTGTTGTGTTCATAATTGTCTAGATAATGTTTGCATGAAAGTTATTTTTTTTTGGAAAATCTACTGGAAATCTCAGTTTCTTAATTAGTAAATTAAAATTTACGCGGGTCGCTATTTGAATATAAAAACTGATTTTATGTTTCTCCACACTATGAATAATCCCTGTACCCTAGGTGCTTTTACAAACATAAATATTTACATGAACAAATACCCAAACCACCAGCTATTCTTTTGTTCCGTGCGGGAATCGAAACCGCGACATGAAGCGCAGCAGTCGATCGCTCAACCATTGCGACAACCGTGCCGTAACGTTTTAAAATATTTTAAATGTCGTGGTCCCTATCACTTTATAACGTAAGTGTCCATATAATCGAAACAAAACATTTGTAAATAAAATTTTATTAACTCCATCTCTATCTATACTAATTTCCAAAGTGTACATTTTATTATGCGGGCGGTAAGCACGACACCGAATTTCCTTGTTACCGTCAATGGCCATGTGTAAGGGTAGGCGCTGATGTGTTATTATTTCACAATATTACGTCGCCTCGGCGGCTAGCCGCGCGACCGACAACATAGGGTTGGCTTAGTCTTTTTTTGCATAAGTTAGGAAACTTAACTTAAACTTAATTTAAACACTTCGTGGAATGGAAATAGGACCTTGATTTAAAGGTTGTTTTTTCGGGAGAATATCTGTGAACGAGTGGTGGAGTGAATAGGTGGGCATGAAATATTATATCGTGATAGGTATTTCATTGCTTTAGTACCTAGATGCTTGCCCATTGCAATTTTGATTCTATGTAAATTCGACCGATATAGATTTACTGAACATCCTGTACGGCTGATATTGTCCAAAATCGGTCATTCATTTCCATCATAAATAGTAAATATAAATACTATCATATGTTTTTGTAAATATCACGTCGTTGTCGGGTTGAAGTTGAACTTTCACTATTGCAGATTTTATCTTAACTAATATTTTTTATGTATCAAGTATGTTAAAATTATCTTAATCTATATATCTCGTATTTTAGTATCGATACTAGTGAAGTTCTTTCAGGGAAAACTATTGTTGACTTTACTTACTGTTAAAATATTTATACTACCTTTTATGAAAAAAACAACCCACATAAAATATATAATACAAGCCCGAACTCATTTCTCTATTAATAACCTCGCACGCAATATCAAACGAGACCCATTCAACATTTCAACGAAAAACTAATAAAATAACCGCACCGCAAAAAACGCAATCCGAATAATATCCGCATCGTGCCAGCCCTAATTGGACGGCGTACGTACATTATTAAAACTGTCGACTTCCACAGTAGATGTACTGCTATCGAAAATAAATAGCGACACCGCTATGCGGAATATTCTAGTTATTTTTGTAATTACTCTGCGAGTTATGATAAAATGGGTTCTAGGATTTCTCGTGCTCGTACTTGTTTATTTGCTTGCAATTCTGTCAGTATATTTTGCTGGTAGTTTTCTATAGATTCAAATGTATCTTATTTGTATGGAAAAAGGGAAATACATAACCAATAAGAGCGATGTTAAGTATATATTGATTTATGTATTGTAGTACATTTTTTAGGCATTTTTTCGAAATCTGACCTAGCAATTGTTTTTCTAAAAACGATATTGACTGGGATTTTGATTTTAATTATTTTTTTCGATCAGAAATATTACAGAAAAATTGCTTTGACATTGAACATTGGAGAAGATAATAAACAATGATTCAAAAAAAAAAACTCAAAAAAATATGGAACTTAAAATTGTGATATAAGTCAAAGAGGTCGAATATTAGAGTTGAAACAGTTTTTAGATATAATAAGTTTCAATATTTTTTATAGTTCAAAACCAAATTTAAGTTTACGGTGTTACAGGCTCAGTGACAGTACTACGAGAGGCCTATGGCCAGCAGTGCAGTATGTGTGATTCGATCAGTATTATCGGATGGATGATCTTTGTTACTCTTTCACGCCAGAACGGCTGAACGGATCTGAATGAAATTTGGCACAGAGATAAATTATAGTCTGAAACAGCACGGCTACTTTTTATCCCGAAAAAATGTACGGGTTCGTAATCCACGTGGGCGAAGCAGCGAGCGACAAGGGAGTATGTGTTACGGTAACCAACTTCAGCTAAGTATAGCCTTACAGAGTGCACACGTTTCAAAGGAAATGGTCTAACTTACGAGTTTGACGCACAAGTAGGGTGTGTACTACTGAGATACAACTAGCTCGAGTACCCACACGAACTACTCGTAACTTATATCTTGGAAGCAAGAAGATTATGTTATAACTGCAGATTAAGACGGGTTCTGACGTCAACATATTTAAAGGGGTATGAACATTTTGACTGTTAGCCATTTTGAAATATTTTCTTATAAAAAGCGATACTTGACATCAGTAAAAACAAAAAATATTAGTTTGTCTCTAATGTGTTGCATTGCCAGCTTAGTACAACTTTCATTCCTTAAATCTCTAGAACGTACTAGTAGGCAGGATAGGCTCTATATTAAATAACAAAATAGGTGGATGGGAGCCATTTTGTAAATATCTGCTCTTTGCTTCATTGGTATAGCAATTGCAGTCTTGAGGTATTAGAGTCGGGCAGTATTTTTGAGATTTTCTGTTGGAAACTCCTCAGCCCAAAGTTTGGATTTTTGCCCGGTAGATGGCAATAAGTTCGCCCCTATTACATGCGATTGTCAACGACAACGACGGTGATACGTGGGTTTTCAATGTCAATTGTACATCTTTGCCTGAGCCCTCTGCGAATATAGGCGCACTTCAGTAAAATAAATACATTCACTGCAGTGAAATTAACAAATGTTCAGAATATTATGGCCCCCATGTATATCTTTTCTGATTTGAAACGCATAAATAATGTAACGAGCCACTCCGCGTCTCACGATTCAACAAGCATCATAATATACATATAATACATAGAGCAGAACTCTTGCGAGTGACATTCATGTTTACGACTATGTACGACATACTTACGTGCATTTTTTCAGTGGTACTTAAATCTTTAATCACAAGACCTTTACGTGGCAAGGCTTTCACAAATCCATGTTCCGGATTTAGTTGAGCACTCCCAAAAACATGCGTCAAAGGACGCGGCCTGCTACTCAACAAACGAAAAAAAATATTTTATGGGGAAATTATTTTATTATTTTATGGGGAATATAATCCTCTACATTCAAGGATGTAACACAAGAACTAGTCTCCATACAAGCATCAAGTAAATAGAAGCTTAAAGGAAAGCTGTTGTGTAGAGGTAATAAATCTCTAGCTCGATTATCGACTACCTGTCTTGAAATATGGGCTGTACTATGCTCATGTATGTATGGTTTCTAAACAAGGAGCTATTTCTTTGATCCACTGGATAATTACTTAAGAAAAATCGGCAACGACCAACAAACTAGACCATTTTTAATCTTGGATTATTATTTGTCTTATGAAACCACGGTATGAAGCATGTTTATTAGCTTTCATTTATATATTAGTTTTTTTTCTATAATGTGGCTGGTCTCATATATATGAAGTGTGTTCGGCCTCTCGCCACGTCTTGTCAATGAACAAGATTCTAAATTTCCCCGAAATAGTGTACTTTTTCGAGGATATAAAGACCAATTCTCGGACTATTGGTCTCAACTAACTAACTTGACTAAAATTAACGAGGACACATTTATTTTATTTTAATAGTTTAATCAATTTTATTATCATGTTGGACCCTTAACAGCGTGACACACTCGTGCCTGACCGTTTCCTTTGTTACTCAACCATGTCGTGTCACGTTGCAATGATTATTATTAAACAAAGAACTTGAACTAAAATGCTTTGAATGTCGCTCGATACGGCACTAAGGGATAACTACGTAATGTAATACCTAGTGATTAAAAATACTTTATGTTCTATGAATTCTTAAGTAATGATATTGATGTCTTGGTCGTAAGCACGGATTTTATATTGAAATCAGAGGCTTTAAATTGTTGCAATGTTTTTTTGTAACTTTATATGGTCACCGACCTTCAATGCTATGAACTTTGGTATGAATTAGAAGTGTAGTTTTCCTTCCACACTCGTCAAAAGAGTATAGTAAACAATAGATTTAAGATTTAATATCACATATCAAACAAACACTTGTTAAAAAGATCTTGGTTTAAGGTTTTCTTCACTAAGAAGCTAGAATAGAAGCCTGTTTTACATCACTCTTTTATGAACTCTTATTCCTCAATTCGAAAATCACTCTATTATATTAGGCTGCTAATCCACTGATGTGAGTATGAGTACCTATCCAACGCAAAAACATTCTCTAAATTCGAGAATAAAATTAAACAACTCAATATTTACAATTTGTAAAAAGAACGTTTTCCTGTACCAGGAAGCTAAATTAAATTCCGCGAAAAAAAAAAAACGTACAAAGAAAAAATATTTAAGCATTCGATTCCAATTAATGGCGCCAAAACTCGAAGCGAATTTGACGTACAATTTGAACGCTTTGATGTTTCGAATGTTTAGCGGTGCCCCAGTGCTCCGGATTAGCGGATTGTGGAGAAAAAAAGCAGTTAGCACTCCGTCGTTCGGGGATAAACTCTATTGAGAGTAAAATGAGACGTTTAAAACGATTTGTTGAACGATAAGATGAAAGGGATTGGACCATCTTACGGCTTGGTTTCTGAAGCTGATGTTTCGACTTTTGGCGTTACGATAAAATAAAACATTGGTTTATATAATTTGTAAAAATATACATATTTTTATGTGGGTAGTATATATTCTAATAATATTTTTGCTAGATTGGAAACTGATTATTCAATTTATTTTATTATTAATGCTGTGTTAGTTTATTAAGCGTAGCGAGGCTTGTCTAGGGCGGATTCGCTTGAAGAAGAGGTATACTTTAATCTAGGCTTCTGGACATTTTACATGCCTTAAAAGTCTTGCGTAATAGTACCTATATGAATCGTAATAGTATCAGCCTTGCTTTTTCTCATTTCTACGTTCATAATTTATGAAGCTTTGTACTCGAAGCGGGCACAATCTGGTCAATTTAATGGTTACCCAATAGACATTTCTTCAATCGATCTATACGGTAGCTTAACTGCAAGCCCTTCAACGAACAATGACCTCACAAAACTTTCGTCATAAACCAAAGAGTAAAAAAATGTAAACAGCGACGGCGTACGTTTGACCTCTTTTTGTAAAACGCATGACTACATTCATTAGGGCGGCGGGTACATGCGGTTTTTTGTTTCACCCTCATTAATTGTTCTTTGATGAGAGGCTGCGCTGCGGTCAAGGTACTTTGTAATAATAATGCACAATGTTATTACGTTTAAATTAATGTACTCTAAAGACAGATTAACTGGGGTGGTGGGTAATTTTTAAATGAATTTTGTTGGAAATGTGTTTTAATTTTATGAATAATGATATTTTGCAGCCTGTATGACGTCGTTTCGAACTGAATTTTGGGCGCGTATGACTTGTGGCGTTGCTAGATGTGAATAGAAAAATGACTGTACACGTCTGAATGAATTATTATCTTACAAAGTGCATAAGCTACAGTTAGACTATGTTTTTCTGCTGTTTCTTGTAGAAGTCACACTGCGATTGTATGTCTTTAAGTAGGCAATTGGTTGCGGTAACATTTTCTAAGGTGAAAAAAGTTATACAGTGTGTGCACAATTTCTCAGAAAATTCAAAGAGTATACGAAATTTGGGCTATAATTTCCTTCTACACAGAAACCAAGAAGTGATACTGTTCTACCGTATATATAGTAGGTACATTTCTAATCTACTATCTGTACAATAATGAATAGGATCGGATGTTTATTACCGCAGTCATACATCAGTCATTGATAGGCAATTATTCAGATTTATGACTGGACTATATTGCCAGCACTAAAGGAAACCATTGTAATTTCTACTAACGTAATATTATTATGGGTACTTTTATTACCTACTCAATAAAATCATAATCCAACTTCTACATATGTATATAAAAAAAAATATATGATAGCTGAAAGCAGCATACATCATAAGGCCACTGCCACGGTGAAAGCGAATGAGAGCAGCAGCGGGCAGAGTATGGGACCGCGCGAACATCCTACTGACATTATAAATGTGAAAGTTTGTTAGGATGGATGGATGGATCTTCGTTATTCTTTCACGCCAGAACGGCTGAACGGATCTGGATGAAATTTGGCACAGAGATAGATTATAGCCTGGAATAGACATAGGCTACTTTTTATCCCGGAAAAATGTACGGGTTTGTAAACCACGCGGGCGAAGCCGCGAGCGGAAGCTAGTACTTCATATGGCCTTAAGCCCCTATCTTCCTTGCCGTTGCTGTATCATGTTGCTGTGGTATATGAACATAAAATATAAGAGCTGAAGTTTCTGAACTGATACTGAAACGTTATCGCAACGACAAATACAAAGCGGTGTTAAAGCTTAGTTCATACTGTAACCCGTGTTGCACACACTTCCAAATTCATTAATGGATTACCAACTTTGATGAAGTCCTTGTATACTCTTGAGAGCATCATACTGAACACTAATCCGCCAGTTGAGCGTGAGATTATGGCAATATCCTCTCAGGATTGTTGGTTGTAACTGTCTATGGAAGCCAATGTAATGAGCTTTATATAGTTCTGTCTTAGACAACATCTAGTCTATAATCGTGCTCTGATGAACATGCCATGTTATAATTACCATGCTTTGGTATCCGATTGGTACTAAGTATATTCGCAAAGGCCATGTTCGAAAATGACGTCTTCACGCAGCACTTGATTTTCGATCCAAACTAGTGGTAGAATGTCTTTGTCGAAGGACCATTATCAAGGTTTTTATCTTATCTGCTGTTCCTTAGACTTTCATAAGACTAGTAAAGCATGTTTTAGTGGCCATTTTAAGTTTCAAACCCTATTTCCCTCCACTGATTGACATTATTTTACGACTGCAACACAATCTAAAGTTTAACATAAACCAGCCATACATTAATCCATTTCAAAACAGTGTATAACATTTAATATAAAGACAATGTTGCAGGCGCTTCTCGTTTCTGAGAAAACGAGAACAATACATTTTAACGATGAAAACCGGTATGACATAAAGATATTTATCTGAGATGACTGTAAAGGCGAAGGGGTTGTTCGCTTTTATCTCAGTCTTTTGATTGGATGCATTTACCTGGTTCTCAACTAAGTTATGCATTCAGCATTGTATCAAGTGAATACAGAGTGAAGAAGTGACGGCAAGGAGATTGTTGCATGAATATTTTGTAGTTTATTAGCTTGGATTTATTTAGGATTAAAAATGGCACCTACATCAACAATTCTGGGAAATAGAGGAAAGATTGAAGGATGAAATAGAGGAAAACGTTAACATAGTGTCAAATCAAAGATTTTTATATTAAACGGGCTTTTTTAGGCGCTTTTAAAACGTTTAAAAGTAGTTTGGATAGAGTATATTTCAAAATAATGGTTATCAATTAATCAAATGAATTAAATTTACATACTGATATTTAAAAAAAATACACCTTTATTAAAATGGACGGCAAATTTCTTAAAAAAATGACATTAATGTACATATAGGTAAAAGTGATTTACATTACATCAAGATCTAAAAATAAACGCGGAAAAGATGCGAAAGTGAAGAGGTGTAGAAAACCTCCGTCATCCCGTATTGGGATGATGTGGGCTTTAGTTAGGGGCAGACAGTGAAGTACTCGCTTTTCAGAAAAAATATATCTCTTTGAATGCTCTGTCTAACAACCAAAGGTTTTCGCCAGATGGGTAGTAAGATTTCTGTGTAGGTACCGTGATATCATCTTGCTACGTATTTTTTCTTCTATTGATGATGTTTCCTTGGAATAAGTATCTTTTTCTTGGAAAGAAAACTTTGGGGTATAATAGGATGGAGAAGAGGCAGAATTTAGATTGTAGTCAAAGTTTCTGGATTCTGTCTGCAGTATTATTTTGACGTTGCATTTTTATATTATAACAATTTTTTATTCCATTTAATATATTTTAGTTGTAGCTTACTATTATACTTTTTATATCTACATACTGTTACTATTATTACTTCTATTAGAGACCATAAATTATATGGTAAGCCTCAGTATTTTTGTCATGATATAGCCAATGTGTCAGTGGAATTAACTAATTTTTGACGACTTTTTATGAAAATTTGTTCAATAATTGTTCATAATCCTCTTATACTTCTTGGTGAGGAGAACATGATGGTAGAGCCGATGGCATCGAAGACCTGATGATGGATCCTGAAGGTTACAGGAACTCGGTAACTGTTTATAAAAGAACCACCTTGTTTAGGCTTGTTTCATTTGTCTCGATAGGTATTTTTATCCTATTGCTAATGACCTGATGATAATGATGATGATGATGAAAGGTGATTACAGGAACTCGGTTACTGTTTAAAATTAGTGGAACTTATTATCTGATGACTGTCTAGATTGAAGTCATAACTGAAATGAAATTGTTTACTCTGTAATTAAGATCTCTGAACTCATACATTCTCATTTTCTTTTTTTACATACTAGATGGCACTAGCGTTTTTTATGGACCTCTCAGAAAAAGCACTGAAACAAACTCTAGGGCAAGGTCAGTTTTAATGTCTAGATACATTTTTGTAATGTTTTTGAGAACAATGAAAGGTAGCGTCTGGATTGGCCTTTTAAAGAAATTGCCTTAGCAGTTGGTAGTCCCTACAGACCTGTGGCAAGCTGCATCAGACATCGTCTTTATTTTCGGGTCAAGTCCAAGGGCGACTGTTGAGCATGAGATAATGGGTTCTGAATCTTGGTTCAGGAGACTTATTGGATTTTCTGAATATACATTTTTAGTAGTAGCAGCAGATATAAGAATTTTATTTCAATAGGCTTACGCCATATTACAGGCAATAAATACTCAATAAGTATCGTCTAAAATAATAATATCAAAACCCATATTTGTTAAATCTATGATTAATATCACATAGTTCAAACCTTTTGTTATGAAAACAAACAAACGGATCATTCAAATTTAATAACAGGGTAAACAGAATTTGTTTACATTGCGTATCAATTTCAGAGCAGCATGTTAATATGGTAAAACTGTTTAATGGAAACAAATATGTTTCAAAGAGCTAGACTTTTATTTAACTCTCTATTAAATGTATGCTTATTGGAAAATTTCTACATTAGTATTAGAGCAAATATTTTGCTTACAGACTATATATTTATGAAAACAAGCCGTGCCCGTGACTCTGGTCATGTAGAAAGATTTTTTATGACAATTTTAGAACCCTTATTTCACGACCTGAATCCTAAATCCAACTTGAAAGTTCCAGGGCTGCATTCTCCAAAATTCAGCTCAAAGCAGATCAATCAATTCAGGGGTTCGTTATAATAGATTCCTAAATTTTATCCCAGGATGGTATCAATCATAATAATATTATTTCATCCATATTAGTGAAATTTGGAGCCAACAAAATATAATATATTTTACCTTTTGAAATTATATTTACAATCGATTAAATAAACTTGGGATTACTATTTTAACCCTTCAATCTAAGCAAAGTAGACGAAATGCATTTTTTTGAAGGACGCCCGAGAACCGTCGTAGCTTTATTAATTGACCTCTAATTCAAAATATTATTTGTATTTATGGTGTACGAACGTATGACTTTACTTTTCCGTGAAGAATGGATAAAAAAGCACAAAGAATTATTATACAAATATGCGTTCAATTTCATGTAAGTGTGTTTTGCAAAATTTACCTTTCCTCGTAGAATTCCGTAGTTATTTCTAGACTCACTATAATTGAATATCACTATGCTTATATTACACATACATACAGCTCATTAATTAGGATTTACCTTTGGATTAATTCTAAAAGTGGTAAATATTGTTCCGATATGATAATGGTGTCTCCATATATTTTAATTGAAGAACAAATTGGTGCTGTATCAGTCATGTCCTCAGTAGAACCCACATATCGAATAGCCGTTAACTTCCCCATTCAAGCGTTCTCGTCAACAGTCTGAAAACGTGCCCTTTCAAAATTTCAGTCGTTACCAAATTGTGTTCGCTTTACAAAATATTCACGACCAATTATAACGATACATTAAAATAATTATTAATTTAAAGAAAGAACCTCTCACCGTTTATTGTAACTGACAAGCCGGCCGCTTTCGCATGTAACACAACAAGCAACCACGTGATTGTGAAACAAAACATCGCAACAATGACGTCACTATGGTGTATTCTTTATTTAAATTGGCTTTATTTTATGAATTGATAAACACAAACACTTGTTATCGCGAGCGTATGACGTAGAGCGTCGAGATCTGCGTCACGCGTCAGCTTTTGCCGACTGCTCGGCAAGCACTGCCGGCCGCCCAAAGCTTCGCCCCCGCCCGCCCTTTACGGGCCTTTCTTTGTTTCCCTCGCCTCCCCCCGCGCCGTGTTAAACAAATCTCCGTGTGCCGTGATCTTCGTCAATTGATTTGTGACGAAATAATTTTGCCGTGATAATTGTTTTCGCGAGGATTGGCGAGTGTTTTATCTTGTTAAATGGCTACGGAGATGAAGCAAAGAGGATTAGGGCATTCGGGTATGGATAATGAAAGTGTTTATAGTACCTATTCGCTTGTTATTGCCTTTATTACAAAACAATCTTAATTGAAATCATTATAGAATTTATTTGTAAGATTTCAGTTTATTTGATAAACGCAAATAAAATCACAGAAACACGTACGGCGTACCGTACGTGTTTCTGTGATTTTATTTGCTTGTCTCTAGACATAGATAGTTTTGTTGTGTCAGTAGTGAAGCTTCATTTTAACTACTTATGTAATGTAAAGAAAAGATTCATAAACACAATCTCTCCCTCTCTCCATCAAAAAAACTATATATGTATATACATATATATACTCCGCTGGTTTTCCAGTTGTATATCCAAGTAGGTTTGTTCTAGGTATGATACAGTATATCACTTTGGAGTAAGACGTACTGTGTCATTGATGGAATACGTTTTGTGCGAGCTCGGAGACACAATCAGTTCAAAGAAACAAGGTGCGGATTAAGCAAGAGCGGGGCCCGTAGCAAATTCTATTGATCTGCTAGATCTGCTATGGGCTCTTAAGTATAAAGTGACTTTTTGTAGAACTTGTGTGTTTACTATATGAATTTCTGTGTTTTATTTTCGCCAACAAAATAATCGGTTAACGATTGTCTAATGTGGATTGCCTTAGTCGGAAAACAGGTGTAATGTTTCACGTTTTTGGGTTTGGATACGCGGGGCCCCCTTTTTCGCAGCTCGTAGCAATTGCTACTCTTGCTACGTGGTTAATCTGGCACTGGTAGGACTGGGCTGGGGCGCCAGGCATCTATTGCGCGGACGCTTCGACTGCTCATCGATGTGGTTGACCAGTACCCAAGTATCAATACGCCACATGCACAGCGGCAATGAAGTTAGAGATAAATCGTTTTAAGTACCTGTAAGTGCAATTTGTTATTTGTATGGACCTTAGGCGTAAACGAATTGGGATACTGTTTAGGTACGTAGCCCAAGGCATGTAAATAAATATAAAAAATGTTTTAAGTAAGTAATATGTGACTGCCTCATTGGTTTAGTTATCGCAAGCGTGACTGCTGAGCGTGAGGTCACGGGTTCGATTTCCGGGTCGAGCGAAGTGTTATTTATTACATGAGGATTTTTTGTATGGAAATTCTCAGTAGCAGCACGCAGTCTGGAACTGTGTCGGGTAGACGGGATTTAATAACGGCATCGACGAAATGTAGGTGTACAATAGTACATCTCTGACTAAGTGCCTAAGCCTTTACGGAATATAGGGGTGATGCTATGTTGTGTTACGTTTTTAAATAAGTGACGAAAAATTCTGTTGCAAATGATTTTATTTATTACTAGCTGTTGCCCGCGGCGTCGACTGCGTGTTTTTATGTTTATTATATAATTCGCGTTTTGCTTCGATAATAATAAAAAAAAGTCTATGTTCTACTCAAGAACACAGGCTTCCTCTTTATAAAATTTCATATCGATCGGGACAGTGGTTTAGTCGTGATGAGCTATCAAACAGATGGACAGAGTTACTTTCGCATTTATAATGGTGTATAGGAAATGATTATTCCAATATCAATGTTACCTTCATAATGGTCATTCAAAGGATTTAAAATGTAAACTTACATATAGGTTGGCTTTTGAGGCTTTAAAACACAGTATTTCGCTTTTATATTTTCATATTCATCGAAGTATTCATACAGGCTTTTTGATTTCATCTATATTTATAGGAATATTTTTTATGAGAAATGAATGGTAGTGTTTTTTTAATTTTATTAATAACTAGCTTTTGCCTGCGACTTTGTACGCGTGGAATTTAGAATCTGATATTTTCCTGAAGTAAAATGGAGCCTATATTTTAAGTTAGACCTCTAGCAATACATCGGTGAAAACTGCATTTAATTCCATGCAGTAGTTTTTGCGTGATGCGTGTAAAAACATACAGAAGGACGGACAGACAGACAAAAATTCTAAAAACTTTTGTTTTGGCTTGTTGCTCTAATAAAGACCTGCCATATTAGTTTTTCTCCTATATCTATAATGTAGAGACAGCGGCCTGTTATAATTTTATTATATGTATAGATAATACATGACCAACGTTTATTCAAGACATGATAATTTCATGAAAAGAGTTCAATTTTATTTTGCCATTTCGCTATTGTTTTTGAGTGAGCAAATATATTTTATATATTTTTCTGTTTAATGTTTTTTTCAAATATTCTAAAGAGTACCTATATCTTGGAAACAGCAACAAGTATTTACACTACACCGCCTGTTGCTTTAAACTGGCATAAAAGGTCACTTTGTTTGAACGTCTAAGTAGCATGTGCGTCGCCGCGTCGCGTCGCGTCAGTGTGCTTAGGCATTCCTCAGACGATGGCCATTCTGCGGCGGACTAAAATTTTAGTCCGCTTAAAAGAAGGTATAATTTCCTACACGCACACAGTAAATCGTCAAATGGCTGCCAGATTTATGTGTATTAAGAGTATCGTTTAGTTGCCGGCTTCTGACAAAATTGCCTTGGAATACGCGCAAAATAGGTGTCTGGGCGTTAATGTTTCTTACAACGAAATCTTAACGAATTAATATGGTTTTGATCTCTATCGTTTTGTGAGATTATATACTAAATAGACAAGTTTTGTTTTGTTTTATCAAAATTTTGATTAATTCTCAATCTATAATAAACAATATCAAAAAAAAAAAAAAACTTGTCGATCTAGTTTTTACCTGTGTCTATAATATATAAAAAATCAGCAAAATCAACTCATGTTAAGTGGGGTAAAAACGTTAACGCATTTTGTATGAAAACTTTTAGCTGATAAATTAATTGAAATTATAGTCTTAATGCATTCATATTAATATATTAATTTCAACGCAGATCATTAAAGTTGAGGATCAATTATTTGCCTATCAAAGTATTTCAAGAGGCAGTTAATAGGTATGTACATCAACTCTTACAAAGTTTTCTCAGTGACGCCATCACCAGTGTAAGACCCATGTATAAGGCAATTAAATATGCCGTATATATATTGCCGTACGTATATATATTAAATAAACATATTTTTTATTAACATTGCCCCACACTTGGATTTCTCCTGTATCGTGGGTACTGTTTACAAACATACATGTCACATATACACACAACCAGGACCGAAACTAAAAATACAAATAAACGAACTATCGTGCAGGATTCGAACCCGCGACACGTAGTACCTACGGTAAGCTAATCGCTTAGCCACTGCGCGAACCGTGTCGTCGGTTTGAATTCCATTTATGGTGAATAATTATAATAGTGTTTTCATTACAGATAACGTGCCAAATAATAATGTTTATAATGAAAATTCCGCCATTCAATCATGACGCACCCCTCCACCCCACATTCCGTGCGCTGTGATTGTCCTAATATAATTAACAAACCGAGCAATCGTACATACCAATGTTTTTTTTTTTTTAAAGTATTTAACTTACATGTATGTATAAAGGATTACAATACACATTTTACGGTGAAGGAAAACATCGTGAGGAAACCTGCACACCTGAGAGGGCTCCATAAAGTTCTCAACAGTGTGTGTAGTCCGCCAACCCGCACCGGACCAGTGTGGTGGACTACCCCTTCTCATTCTGAGAAGAGACCCTTGACCAGCAGTGGGACAGTAATGGGTTGAATTATTATACACATTTTACATTTTGAAATGTTATGTTTACTGAAACATTACAGCCTAATATAAATTTGGTGACAACGCAATATTATGATTTAAACCATTAGTTCTCAAAGTGGTCCAGGTGGAACCCCAGGTGTCCACGGGAGACTCGACTCAATTTACAATATGGTAGAAATGTAGCTGCAGGGGGTCCACCGGAACCAGCTAAATTTTGAAAGTGGTCTATGAGAAAAAACATCTGGGAGCCTATGATATACACTAATGGATTTACTTCTGTCGTATCAGCACCAGCTATTACATGGGAATCGCCAATGCCGTAGAGAAAAGATTAGCCAGCCTATAATAATGTTGGTATCGAGACTGACTGCTCAGGATGCGTTGGACGATTTCAGGTATTGAAAGTGGAGGCTCTTTCCTTACACCCCAGGATTTACTTTAAAAAATATAATTCGAAATAGTGGTTGAGATGCTTTATTACTTCTCTATCCTTAATTCTATGGAGCAATCAACATTGGCATTGAGAGTGTCGGATTACTCACCGAATTTACTTTCCAAATTTGACGATTATGTAATACTAAGCTCCAATATTCGTACAGCCTCATTTCATGATAGAAAAAGCCATTAGCTTGGAGTATTATTTACGTATAAAAAAATCAAACCGTTATATAAAATGTGGATCAACCCTCCACGTGACGCGTCCCGTTATTACCTAATATCATTACCAGCAACGTGCAGCCGTATCGACATTATTTTATTAAATTGGCCTCGGTTAATTGATTAACAATGTCACATACCTTTGTTTGGGAGGCAGAATGGAAATTATTTAGAAGGGCTCGCAGCTACATATCGACTGTGAACTGGCAACATGTCCTATCTCGATTTTAGGAGGATTTTACTTGGTTATACCATTCTAAATTATTTCACACCCGGCAGCGCTGCAAAAAGCATATTTTACTTCAATCAAAATTAGACGCCAAAATCGAATTCATTCAATTTGTACTAACATCGACCGCGTTGTATGCACAACGCAGTTGATAGTTTCTTCTTAATCCTGTAATGTTGTCAAAAATAAGATAGTACCAGTTGCCAGTTCACAGTCGATATGTACCTGCAGATTGGTCGACCTGTATGGTTAAGCAGCGCTTGATGCGGTCAGGCCTTGGATGGGCGATCACACATCACGACTCCTCCTTACCCCCCGGGTGTCATTATAATATTATTCATATTATATTCCTATAACAGTCGTTACAGGTGTCAGCAGCCCAAAAGGATTGAGAAGTAGTCTTATGTTAGAGTATCAGTCTCTCCCAATTATTGGGTAGCACAGGTTGGATGGCAGTTGCTGCGTGTAAAATACTGATTTTAGTCGCATCTGGTTAGACTAGTAGTTGGGTAAAGGCTAGGTGCTGATGAAAATGCAAAGTCTAAGCTCAAGAAACAGCTCGTAGAAACATAAAATAGGCACATTATTGTATGCAGTGACGTGCGGTTCATAGTGACAAAAAGACACTGCCTACCCTACATAATTCAGATAAATATTTATTATAAGATATTTGAGGTGGCAAATCACATACATCATTATTACTACGATGAACGAAAACCAACACGCAGTAAAGATTTTTGGTAAGTAAGCTTTTAAAAATGTTGCCTACCCTGTCTAAAAACTCTGTGCACGCCGTTTATTGTATGCCATGTTAAATCAATGACAGGAATTTTAAAAGAGGAACATTTATCTACTCGGTTCTTATAGAAACGTAGAAAGACGCACGAGCGGAGTCTCGTCGAAGGGACCGTTAACGCAGTGGCTAAGCAACTAACTTTTCGCGCCACGTGTAGTTGGTTTAATTTGGGCCTAGTTGTGTGTGCATGTGAGAATTCTGTGCCCAATATGCAAGAGTAAAAAGAAGAGAGGTCATTGTTTAAAAAAAATCCGTTTAAACTCATTTTTGAAACATGAACAAGTTGCAACCCAACAGAAAATCCGACCAAAAAAATAAACTATTTACATAACATGGCAACACGCCTATATTCCCCGAAGGGTTAGGCAGAGGTGTATTTTTCTACACCCACATTTCGCCGATGCCGTTATTGAGTCCCATGTAATAGGGGGCGAGCCTATTGCCATCCGGGCACAGTTCTAGTCTCCGTGCTGCTTCTGAGAATTTCCATACAGAAAATCCCAATAACACTGCCCGACCCGGAAATTGAACTCAAGACCTCACGCTCAGCATCCGAACTTACGACCTACACCAACGAGGCAAAATAAACTATTTATCCTTTTCCTTCCATTCCTTTACAATCCGATCTCTGACAGTTCATTATTAATATTTAAACTGCAACATTATTAATCACAAAGCGTATATTTACAGACGGCCAGTGTCAATACGAATTAAATATATTTTAATTTCGCGTCCACAGCACATCAATCATACGATATCAGTTAATTAATTGTAATATTGTTATACAAAAACGACTCGGCGCCCCATAGTAATGTTGATATTAACATAAAACATGATTGAGCGTAAAGTACGGTGCGGTAGGTAATTGGTAACAGCCGAATTACTAGAACATAGCATCACGCCTGTATTCCTCAAAGGGTTAGGCAGAGCTGTATTATGTACACCTACATTTCGCCGATGATGTTATTGAGGCTCATGTAATAGGGGGCGAGCCTATTGCCATTTAACGGGCACAGTTCCAGACTCCGTGCTGCTACTGAGAATTTCCATACAGTAAAACCCAATTACACTGTGCTCAACCCAGATATCGAACTCAGGACCTCACGCTTGCGACCACGAGACCAAAAAGACATTATTTTAATTACTCATTGTCTGTTTATTTTACATCCAGTTGATAAAGCTTCATTTTCAAGAGCTTTTTGATGGAAAGAAATTTGTTATTAGACCTTAGACCAGATAATAGAGCAGCCCGAAGTCAGTTAGTTGTGTTGGTTGTATTAAACCTTAGAACTTAATATCGCATAGGCAAAAAATATAGGTGTAAAGATTACTGCCTGACCCTTCGGAAAATACAGGCGTGATGCTATTTTATGTTACACACGATTAAACTGACTCAGATTGTTGCAACTCGATAATGTAAAGCGATTTACCTAATACTGTTAATACCTTGCGATTTCCTATTCGGACCGATAAGGATTACGTTTAAATAAGTTATATAATTTAAGTTATGATTTGTATTGTAATAATGTAAATAGCTGTTGTTATTCAGGATAAGAAGAATGAGTTCTAAGTTAGCAATATCAACATTATTCACCTTGTAAAGTGATAAATTAGAATGAGACCACCTTTGATACATTACCCATCTTACTTTGATATTGTAAAATATTCGTTAATTATTTTTTTTCAATCATTTGATATTATTATTATCGGCCTTTGCCCTGCAGTGGGACATTACGGGCTATTAATAAATATAATAAATAATAAAATAAAATAATATGCCAACCCGCACCGGGCCAGCGTGGTGGACTGAGGCCTAACCCTTCTCAATCTGAGAAAAGACCCTTGCCCAGCAGTGAAACAGTAATGGGTTAAATTATTAATAAATATATAAATATATTTATAAATTTAAAAAATAAAATATGTGATTAAATAATAATAATAAATAATTATTTAATAAGCTGGCACATATTGATGTATCACTTACTACCCATAACAAGATTTTGAATAATAGTATGTTACCCACTTCATAGTATCAAATCACAGCATATGAAGCATTCATTTCATTCATTACATATTCAAAGCTTTGCTGGCAGTAACAACAAAGACAAAGGATAGACAAAAAATAAGCCATAAAAAAAACGAAACCTTCACTAATCGCACACACGTCCAGTACATTTACCACAGATCAAATACCAAACAGATACTATATTTCTGAGATTTATCGCCCAGCAGATATCACACGACTGAATTATGCCTCATTCACAACGATGGACAAAAGACATATAACAATACGATAAATTAAAAAAAAATAAACACAGACTTGCCTTTCTCCAACGTACAAGTCACATGCACACCTATACCCGAAACAATTATTTGTAGATCATACACATATTTGTTCCATGCGGCGTTTCGAACCAGCAACACGTAGCGCAGAAAGCTAATCACTTAGCCACTGCGCCAGTCGCATTTGGCTTGTACAATGTCCAGTATCTGTATATTATTTAATCTGTGTCCAGCTAGTCATTCTACTCGCCGCTTTATAGCATTGCCGATGGGAATTTCTCACATTTCACCGTGCATTGCTCGTTCACAGGTGTCCCCGATCCCAGATGCCGTGGAAACGGTAGCCACCCGTCAATGAATAATGTATGAATGAAGCGATCTACACGTCGACACAATGTGTTTTGTTAAGATGTTACCCGTCGTCTATTGTAAATTAGGTCACATTAAAGATACACCTTTCTAAAGATAATGGAAGTCGGATAAGCCTTGTGTTGTGCTACATACATTATCTATTTTGACACATACTCTGTACCTTTCTAAGAAATTCATATAGTGTTATGAATTTGGTAATTTCGTCAAAAAGATTTGGTATAATTAAAGTTAAAGTAGATGCAATTCTTACAGAGTGGACGTAAAACAGACATGACATAAACAACATGCAAACTTAAAAAATAATTATGAACTAGAAAAAAAAAGAATCTCGCAATTTAAAAAATATAATTTACGTAGGTATGTTCACAGCCTAATCAACAACAATCATCTCACCCCCATCTCTATAAAATCCACACTTGATTAAACAAAACACGCGAAAAATAGCCGGAATAACTCCGCGTGACGCTCCACTGAGAGATGGGAGTACTCTTGTCGGGTGTGCACTTCAAAGCGATCGTCGCTAGGCAACGGGGCGACATACCGCGTCGCGTGTCAACCGTGCAACGCGACCGTTTAATTAAGTCCCCTGCTGACACCTTCACTAAGTTATATCGGGATAAAATCGGTGCCTTTTGAAGTAAAATTGTTTTGAAGTTTCAGATTATTTCATGGAAAGAAAAGAGACTAGAAGAGAGAGTAGAGTAGAAGAGTCTCTAAGAATATCTGACCTATCTTACACAATCTGCCCCGTAACAAACCACAGACAGGATAGTTTTTGCAACATGGTACAAGTAAGTCTGATGTGAGGGTATAAAAAGAAAATATATCGAAAACCGCTGCTAAATTATTTATACCACGGTCGAGTCCATACAAAAAAAATAATCCGATTTAAATTAAAAACTAAATGTTCTACTGACATGATTCTTATCAGACTTAAACAACATCTGGATCACCAATTGATATAAATGAAGAGTTTTACCAACTTATATTATGAATTTTCCTTTATATTTCAAGTTTGAATCGGAATAAGGACAATCACATTACAATAATTGTACAAGTAAGTTAATATATAGTTAGTTAAAATGTTTTAAGTCGTATTGCTATGTATATCTACACTATCGCTTTCTACAACTGGTTTCACGTCTCATGAACACAATTTAAGATATAATTTAGAGCCCATCCAATTATGAGAAAATTATGTGCATGTGCAACAAAATGTTGCAACTGAGCTCTCTGTGCTAATAATAGCGGGTTCTATTTCCGCGTCGAGACAGAAAACAGAACGGCGTATAAAATAATATATACCTATTTACCTACCTAAAGTGAATATTTTTGCGCTTGCGTGTAAACCCCCAAACACCTACCTAAACGTATTTTAAACGAAGAACGTTTTTAACTGACGCTTTTTTCTGACATGCTGTCGCCATTAGCCGCCTCAAATGACATTTAAAATAATTGACATAATAGCTACATCAAACTTAAATGCATTTTTTACCATTGATAGGGTTTTCTTTTTTACAACCTTTACTTATTGATTGAAAATGTAGCCGCAGGTGGAAGAGGTAGTTGAGTGGTATTTAGATAACAAAAGAGTGACCTAATGGAGCAACGAGTGTTAAATATTCTTGTGACCATTGGACCAAGGGCGAGAATCCAAACAAAATTATATAAGAATATAAAACCACAAAACTCAATCAATAACCCCTAAATTACCGTCTCATAATCGCCGCCCACTCGGCCGTCCACATACGATGACTAATATTCATAGCCGATGGACAGCCGCTAATAAAACGCACAAAACCATCTCTGGCAACAGTGCGACGCGACACGGGTGATTGATGACGCGCGATCGATTACCGGCGAGCCGCGGACGCGCCGCTGTCACTGTACGTACGCAAACGTGTAGACGGCCTTATGTCATCGCGGGAATATTATTGTGTCCGACTTAATAGATTATGTACAGTAATTTTGTTAATTCGGAAGAAAAACGAAACACGTTTATATAAATTAGTGATACGAGTGGCTCACTGGCTAAGCAATTGGCTTTCTGTGCTGTGTGTTGCGAGTTCAAACGCCACACAGTAAACTTATTTGTATGCTTATATATTACCTAATTTAAGTTTACAGATTGTTCATGAGATTCTGAGGTTTTCTGTGTCTGTTTAAGTATCTCAGAGTTTTTCTGTCTCAGGCTTTTCTGGTTTAGTCCATGTGTCACACCCACGATACTGTAATTTAATTATTTACATGAAATAGAACGGTTGAAACCAATAAGACTATCTAGATACAACATAAATAATCAAATAAAACTATAAAACAAACTATATACAATGATTCTTAATATAAAGTAACTTTAAAAAAAATATATAAATAGATAAGAAGAGTGGTCGATGTGATTTGCCAAATATAATAAGGTTATATGTTACACAAAACAAATATGGCTATACAATTATTTATTCTGTATAAGTATTGAATTCGCAACACGTCGTGCAGTAACCTATCGGTGAACCACTGCGCCCACTGTGCCGTTATGAAAAATATATTCCAAAACTGACCATTTACCATAAGAAGACATCAATCCCTCGGGAGATTCCAACTATAGCTTTACCCGTATTTTCCGTCCCATTTGAACCTGCCCAAAACAAGGCCCAAAGCTCTTTAAGAAGCCCCTGGGCATTGCATCTCTCTCAACCTTGGTTTTACTTAGTGCTTTAAACTTACGCTTCTGTTGCCAGTCTTGAAATATATTGATCAATCTCTTTTCAATTGCTTTATTGGTCTAGTGATCGTAAGCGCAACTGCTAAGTCCTGAATTAGGGTCTCGGGTTGAGCAAAGTGTCATTGGATATTTTTGTATAGAAATTCTCACTATCTCCACGGAGTTTGGAATGATGCACAGTTGATGGCAGTAGGGTTACCCGCTATACTACAAGGGACTTAAAAACAGCATCGACGAAATGTAGGTGTTCAACAGTGCCTAGTTTTTCAGGGATACAGGCGTGATACTATGTTATGTTATCTTACATTCTTAAATGCAAAGACGACAATTATAAATGTCTTTGTTGTTCTATTTACTTCGGCTTCCTAAAAAAAGCTAGAGGGACGACATGAAAAAAAGAAGAGACAGAAGTCTGAAAAAAAAATCGACTAAAATAAAAAAAACATATTCAACCTTTTTACAAACCATATAAATATCAATTTGCATCGTATAAACAAATAAATTGGAGCTACCATATGCTACGGGACAGAGTATTGATATAGACATAAATGATTGATGATCTGCGATCTATTACAAGATACGGGGCAGTGGACTTTATTTGTGGACCAACCAGAAAACTGTAGGTACTTTGAATGAATGTATGATAGAATATAATATTTGGTTATGATATTCATCATCATCATCATCATCATCATCAGCCAGAAGACGTCCACTGCTGAACGAAGGCCTCCCCCAAGGGAGGGTTTGCCATAATCCCCACGCATGGCAGGCGGCTTGGGGATCGCAGCGGCTCACCGATTATTAGCGAGAGGACGCTGCTGCCCGTCCTCCGGTGTCTGGCCGCAGTTTTAAGACTTACCCGGGTTATGATATTATATTATATATTTATTCGTGTATTTCTTCAGAATAGTGTACAATAATGATTTCAATTATTTGTAAAGTAATTTTGTTCACGATTATACTATATTGACTTTTAGCTGGTGCATACAAGTTAATTCTGAAGATTCTGTCAGAACTTCACGTTTTCATTGTGTTCTGTTTTTATTTCTTCAAATACCAACAGTTTATTTACTCATTAAGCCACAGGAGGCGCCCGTCGTTGAGAAAACATGGATGTTCTATTATGTCTACTTTGGGTTACTTGACGGGGTAAACAAACATACTATTGTTCTATCGGAATAATAATGAGGGTACGGCACATTCGGGAGTTCAATTCCCGCACCTCAAGTATTTGTATGATCGACGGATACTTATTTCGTCTCTGGTTTCATTGCTTGTGAGATTTGTGTCTGTAAACGCACCCATAAAGCATTAGGAAATCTTATAGCGACGCAACTTTCCTTATAAAGTTTAGAGAGATCTTATTTTCTTCCAGGAAGGGTTTCGTATGACCATCTACTGATAGATGTACCACAACATTTTGTTGTTATTGGTATATGGGAGCTTTTGGATTAATAAATATATATATATATATATATTGATGACACGGTTGGCACAGTGGTTGAGCGATCGATTGCTGCGCTTCGTGTTGCGTGTGTTCGAGTCCCGCACGGAAAAAATATTTGTATGTTCTAGAGATAGTTGTTTCAGATCTCGGTGTACATGTCCATGTGAATATTTTGACGTGTCAGGTTGTAAATTCATAAAATACTTTCTAATGTTATAATCTAGATTTAATTGTGAAAATTAACAAATCAAAGGACTAATTAAATCGTCGCGCTTAAAAAGTACATTTTTTAGAACCGTCGCTTGCGGCTGTCCCTAATTTCGGTCGGTCCGTTTATAATATGCTCAAATTGCGGGTAGGATGAGCTTAAATTATTCAAGACAGGCACCGACATGGGCAGGCACACTTATACGCCAATTTGAAATCCGCACATTCTCTGTATTCATTATAAAAAGTAATTAAAATTTTAAATAAAACACAGAGCTGTTTCGAAACAGGTATTTTGTGGCTGAAATAGTTTGAGATTGCCTGGTTGGTCTGTGGTCGCAAGCGCAGTTGCTGAGCATGAGGTCCTGAGCTCGATTCTCGGGTCGGGCAAAGTGTTATTGGGTTTTTCTGCACGGAAATTTTCAGTTGTAGCACGGAGTCTGGATCTGTGCCCGGTTAATGGCAATATGGTCGCCCACTGTTATATAGGATACAATAACGGCATCGGTGAAATATGGGTGTATAATAGGTATTACCGGACAGACATTGTCGTATCAAAATTTCAATAAAGTTTATCCTATGGATAAAAGTACTTCAGTTTTTACGAATTTTCCAATTTACTAGATTTTTTTTGCAAATTTTCTTTCTCAAAAAACTTCGAACGATCACGAAAATTTTAAAAAAATGTTAGCCGTATCGGTTAAACCTAAATATGCGCTTAAGAACAAACAACATTAAATTTTTAGATTTATATAAATAGAAGATAGATGACTTACCGAACTTATTTCTAGCGAGAAAATATAAGAGAACTAAATCCTGAATGCGATCACCTGATTGATACACGTGTTTCTCTAATAAAAATAAGTATACAAACATAAATTAGTGCAACAACAAAACCAAAACAGAAATTAGTGACGCGCCATCTTCATTTCCTCGGCTTTGTTGTTCCGGATAGCACAGAAAGAGCTCACGGGTATATTATTCAAATTTGCGGAACTAATTCTTGGAGGGGAAGGGTGATTGTGGTGTAGGCTGGTGATGCTAATTTTATTACCTATTTCTATGTTGTTGTGTATCAACAAATTTTAAGGGCATGGGTTAAAACCTATGAGTGGGACTTACATCTGTGCGCGATCGTAGTTTATGCGGTTTGATTGTACTAGTTTTACAGACATTATTAGGGAATTTTTAGTTATTTAGACCGGGTATCACTAGCGACACTATGTTAATAACACAATATGCAACTGAAGCCGATATATGCCTTCAGTTTTAGCATTTGACTGACTCTCAATTGCTGTCGGCAGTAACATCCAACTATATAAGAAAATAATCCCTACACTATAATTTTAAATTTATTATTTTGGACATTTTTATGATTGACTAGCGTCCGCGCGCGTCTTCGCCCGCGTGGCTTTCGAACCCGTACATTTTTCCGGGATAAAAAGTAGCCTATGTGCTATTCCAGACTATAATCTATCTCTGTGCCAAATTTCACCCAGATCCGTTAAGCCATTCCGGCGTGAAAGAGTAACAAAGATCCATCCATCCATCCATCCATCCATCCTCACAAACTTGCACATTTATAATATTAGTAGGAAATTGGAGGAAATTGAAAGTTACAACACCAAGGGGTGGTTCAACTTAGATTACAATTAGTATTACCTTTAAAATAATTAAATGTGTACGTGTCGCATGGGCTCATTATATCATATTAATTGGATCCGTAAGAAACCTTCTAATAATAGGTACATAAATACACCTCATAGCACTATGAAACAAAACCAACATCGCTTTGAACTCGTATAATCCACAAGCTCGTATTTATTTCAAGTGCGCAATCGCGATCGAGTTCCGTCACAAGTTCCAGCACCTACTTCAGTATCGTGCTAAGCCCTCAAAGCCTTGTTACGAACACATGAACGGGTAGGGCCGTACGTAGTACGTGAAACACTAGTTACATGGTGCCGACCTAATTGTTCGATGCGTCGCCACCTTTGTGAGGGCGAAATGGCCGTCACAGGTAGGCAGTCAACCGATATTGTGGCATAGAATAGTTGTCTGCAGATGTGATGTTCTGATTGCTTGTCAGTCTAGAGTTGTATGAGTTGTTGTAGATATTCTCCATTGTCACTTTGTTCCTTAGCTTCTGAACTTCTAGTAAATAGCAAACGCGAGTGTGCCTACTATTATTTTCTATATGGTGGAAATATGAAAGAGAGAACCACAAATCGTGGGGGCGCCGGACTCGGTATTTTTAAACTCATATCTGTTCTATCAATATGCATTAAACCAATCAGAACTGCGAACTAGTGAAACAAAACAGAATGAGAGCCTGAAATAAAAAATCCTGTAAATTCTAAACAGTGAATAGTCAATTCTATGTAGGTACTATCAAAGTGTAAAAACCTTTTCCAAGAATACGGAATTCACTGAACTGTGTATGAAACCTACAAAACTCTCTTCAATAACAACAACATTAAGAACAAGTCAGTACTACTACCAGTCTATAGAAAAGTGCACGCGTTTGACTCCCAGTAGGGCTTCAAACATTTTGACATGGAACGTTTCAGGAACGGTGTCATGCACTAAAGTCAAAGCTGTACGTATAAAAGAATCCCGTCTTTGAAGGCAGTTTTTAAACAGTTCTACACCGCGGGTTGAAATAAACACTGTCACAGGTCTCAGTCATAGTACAAGGGTCACAGAGTAAGTGTGTTCAGGTGAGATAAGTAGTTGTGTACACCAAGTGCAGTAAAAAAGAACATTTCTATATTAAGTTTCAAGGATGAGAATGAGGGAAGTAGTAAAAAAACAAACATAGTGTAGCGACAACTACTCGCAACATGGCAAAAAGTAAAAACGTCATCTATCAGAGTGAAGCTACAACAACAAACCGTGAATCGCACTATGAAAGTTTACAACGATTCTAACACATATACGAATATCCGACAGCAACTGTCGGGCTTCGGCCCGCCAGGCTGACCACCTTGCCTGGTCGTAGGATCCTCCCTTTTCAATGGAGGAACACCATACCTCGTTCTTCCATAATAGCAACACGCCTGTATTCCTCAAAGGGTTAGGTAGAGTTGTAACTAAAGTTGTACACCCACTTAAATGTTCTTTGATGCCGCTGACTGGTTGCCTATATGTAATAGGTCACGAGTTGTCTATATGTAATAGGTCGCGAGTGTATTACCATCAAAAGGGCATACCGGGTTGCAAGAAAAAAAAAAAAAAAACGCTGCCTGACCAATCGAACCTCTCCTGTTGCTCAGCAGTCGCGCTGACCATTCGACCAGTGACGTAATCAGTGAGGATGTAGTAATAAGTAATAGTAATATATTTTAGCTGGAAAGTAATAAAATATTACCTCGGAGTCTAATGTAACCTAGAATTAAGTAAATATTGTATGCCTCTTACAGTGGCGGATGTGCCTGGAATTTCTGGACTGTACCATATCCTTGGCGAATAATTATCTTTATCTTTTAGATATTCTAATGAAATTATGATATTAGATGACCTTTGCTGTTTACTTGAGATTTAACAATTTGAAACCATTTTTTTTTTATTAAAAATGCCCCACTTTATGAACAATTCCCGTATCGTGGATGCGTTTACAAACACCAATATTCACATGGACATACACCCAGACCCAAAACTAAAATCTGTAGATCGCACAAATATTTGTTCCGTACGGAAATCATACCCGCGACACGTAGCGCAGCAATCGATCGCTCAACCACTAAACCAACCGTGTCGTCGATCTTTTTACAATATTGACAAAAGTCAAACCTAGTTGCTATACATCTAGGACAAGCTTATATCTAAATCTAAACCGCTATAGCGAAGTTTAATCGATTGATTGAAATCAGCTAAATATTCAAGCGTCACAACTTACTTTACGCCGACAGAAAATTACTACAAGAATCACCTTCAATCTCTGGTACGAAAAAGACCAATCAACACACCGATTCCATTACGCTACTATACAACAAAGAGAGCGACACGGACAGCACACACACCATCATAAATAACGCAATATGATAGTAAACTCTTCACAGCAACAACTATCCTGTGAAGTTGAACGCGATATGTAATAACCCGCGGATTTTCACGTTTCATCTGTGTCGACCAGTTCAATTCACGTGCTTGAATGTGTGAGGAATACTGTTCTAAATAAGTTTTGTAGCGCAGATGAAAGTTCGTTTATAAAGTATTGGGTTTTTCGGTATGGAAATTCTTAGTAGGAGCACGGACTGTAGAACTGTGCCCGGTAGATGACAATAGGCTCGCCCTATTACATAGAAATTTGGGTGTACAATTATAGTATATCTCTGCCTAATCGTCTGGTCCTAATTATATATGAATCATTCACATTATCTAAAATTGAACAGCTACATTCGAAATAGATTATCGATGCAAAAACAAAGTAAAAATACTGACACGATGCGTACTACATCGCGTAGCAAGCACAGCTGGCGTAGCCGAATATAACCCAGCTACGTCGCGTCGTAGCAAAAGAAATTATATTTTTTGGACGCTAGGCCTTCAGTACCATCTTCAATTGATATCAGTTTACAACAAAGAGCAAATCATAAAAAGTCCACAATAATGTCATACCTCATTTCAGTAACAGCTCGTGTCTTTGAGTGTGCGAGCCTCACAAAGGGAGCAGCGCGATACAGTCGTGCACAGTCGTAAATAACACCGTATGACAGTAGGTAATATACGCTCAGCTGTGCCCCGATAGTTTCCTATCTACAACTGTTCTGCTCGATTCTACGTGATGTGTTGTTCCAAGTTTCTGCGTTTAATCGTTTCTGATCTCCAGTGGGAAATATGTTGTTATTATTAATTTTATTATTAAACTATTACAAATTAATTAATTTAATCTCTCCTTACATAATCATAATCAATTCTTATTACAGTTCAATGATAGGTAAATGGTATGTGATTTCTCCTAGCTGAAATAAATTTATATGTACAAGTAAATATGTTTATGACCGATCTACTTACAATTTAAAAGTCCATAAGAAATTGTAAAGGACTAAGCAGGTGCGTTTTGCACACTCACATTTCGCAGATGTGGTATCCGTATGCAATAATTCGTATCCGAAATAAGAGCTGCTATTGAAGATTTGCAAACAGAACACCCATTAACATTTCGTTTGACTCTGGGATCGGACCTTGAATCTTACGCTCAGTAGATGCGCTTGCTAAGAATACAGAGACATGATCAAATCAGCACAATCTGAATTTAACACTAAGGCACACAATAAAAACGGAACAAAATATTCCTTTCGTCTCCAAAACTCGAATTTCATAGGAAAGCTCCCACAAAGTCTATAAAATACTCGGCTACGGTTTTCCCCGGCGTCCAATAATTAGTTTGGACATCCTTCTATATTTTGCCTTTGTATAGTCGTTTTATGTGCTTATAACATATTTGAATTAAGAATGACATGGGCTATTCGAATATGATTGTTGTACTGACTATAGTTATTAGAAATACCAACGAGAAAATTTAGAAATAAGGCTGATAAAAGAAGGTTTTTATTTTATGGAATTTTATTTTCCTAGAATATGTCAGTCCCAAAGGGTAAAACGAAAAAAGTAAAAAGTATGTTAAAAAATAGTAACTGTCAAAACAGGAGACTTAATTTAAAATAGGGCAAATTAGATAAAATTCTCATTACATGCGAAAGCTAAAACGATGAAAAACATTCCCAAATTCTCATTTTCATTTTATCCAGGTCGCAATCAAAGCTTCATACAAAAAAGAGCTCATTAAACATTTCTAAATTAACTTTTCCACCTAGATTATTTTCTAGATCGAAAAGAGAACGAGTTACTCTGAAAGAACCCTTTCTAACTTGTTGCTGGTTTAATCAATCAAGAACATTTGCCTAGGTTTCTCTCTCCGTAAATATTAGCATTGGGCTTATAGATCCTCACTTTTGCAATCAATCAGGTGGTAACGTTTGCCGATTGATTAATTTTCTTTTTCGTTACTTGCAGGTAAACGAAAAAAGAAAATTAATCAGTGATCGCTGATTGGGTCGAATTCTGAGAATTGTTAGGAGATAGGTTATGTTTTTATTTTAATGAGCCATAAAAGCCTTGTGTACCTTTTTGATTCTATTGATGGTTTTATATTTTTTATACTGTGTTAAGGTACCACTAATTGTATTAAAGAGTACTCTCAAAATATGAATAATATTACATATTAAAATATTGAGTACGAAAACACCAAAACACTTAATTAACAAAATTACTTCACCAAAAAAAATCTGTTTACCAATATCCGTATATCGATCAAGTTATGGACCTGAGCGGGTCCCCATATGTTTAGTGATGGACCTCGCCTGGTCTCGGGGAATTTACGTGCGTCTATGTAAATCGCTATGAGGTCTCCCCCGACGGGTTTGAATTTGTACACTCGCGAGCAAACATTTTTTGAAATAATTTTAAATATTATTATTCTTTCTATTGTTCTTTTTTTAAAAAACGTTATCCCTAGGAATAATTCCTGTATTGTAGTATTGTAGTGGTACAAATATTCACATGGACATACACCCAGACCCGGAACAACCATTTCTAGATCATACAAATATTTGTTCCGTGCGGGAATCGAACCTGCGACACGTAGCTTCAGTCGTTTGTTCAACTACTACGCCAATCGTGTCGTCATGACATAAGACATATATGTATAACTTTTACTCTTTTAGTAAAAATAAATAGATAAATTTCGTTCGAGTTCTTAATTTTCGGCTTATTTGAAAATAAAAATAAAACGATTTTTAAGTAATGCATATTTGCTATCAATATCTTTTTACACTGTTCACTGGCCTTTCATTGTCTGGGTAATATTGGAAACTTTCATCTTTGTAACCAAACACGTTATTTAGGATTTCAAAGATGATGATGATGATGACAAGATTATTTATAGTATATTATTTTAAATAAAAAATAATACTATCTTAATATTATTTAATTGTATTCATTAATATAGCGATTGAAAATTCTAGGTAAAATTTGAACGTTATAAACTAAAACAAACTTGTAATTAATTACATTATTTTAGGAGGCAAGCCTAATCCAATTACCCAATACTAATTACGAGAAAGTTGTAAGTTTAATATAATTAATAACAATTCCATCTTGATTAATGTCCAAGTTCTTAGAAGCTATTATCGGAATTGGAATCTGTCGACATTTCTATTCTTGTTTGTTTTCTCTAAAGATGTGAGATAACAATGTTGCTGTCCCTTTCTGTTTAAAAAGATTTGTATCACTAATGTCGCATCTTTGAAGTGACTTTTCATACTGATTATGATGATGAAAGTGCCATATAAAATGGAATGGGGTAGAAATATGATAGATTTTTGCAGAACAGTCAATGCTAGATTCCAAAACAAAGCTAAATCAATATGAATATTATTGTTTCATTTTATTTTTATTTCTCAGAATATATTAACGCCATCAAGATACCACATTTTTAGAATGTTAAAACTTTTGCCAGTGACATTGACATTTATCTAATCAGTGCCATATAATTGTACGCATGTGAATATTTCGGGAATCTAAAATAGTTTCGGATTACAAGGAAACCGTTAACATACATAAATCTTATATATTAATTTAATTTATAATTTAATCAACTTAATAAAACAAGCGTATTATTTTACTATGACTTAACACTTATGTTCACGACTTTACCGATAGAATTCTTGCCCAGGTAAATTCGGCGTTCACTCTCAATCCCGAATGTTTTGTTCCGTCCCTTAGGGTGGTCTAAATTACTGAGCCCTTTAGTCTTGGAAGGTAATACATAAATATACGAGTAACAATAGAACCTTTGTCCATTAAACTTCATGCGAAACCGAAATTTATTTCGTAAAACTTTCTGATTGGATATCCCAGTTTTTGTTTGCAGGCTTGGCTTATGCCCATCGGTGGGATGGACAGGCAAAATAAATTGAGGCCTGGTTTTGACATTGAAATAGGTATCAATTTAGGTTTTAACATGGGTTAGATTAATATCTTCGTTTGAGATAGTAGGTAGACATCTACAACCAACCGGATGGTTTCGGTAAAATAAATAACTTGGTAATCCAATTATACAGGATGTTTTTGTTTGTTTGACATAGAAGCGTGAATGTGTTGTAGGTCATATGATCTTTATTATTCATTCCAACGAATATGACATAATATTAAGTGAAGCAGTCTGTAAAATCTATATGATTGTGTAGCATTAATATGTATATCCATAAAATTTATGTAATTATATATGTATAAAGTTTGTTAATTTGTTATGTAAGATTGCTGTACCGTAACTTGAATCATTCAATATGTGAACCAAACCTTGATAGGTCCAAAAATTCTCACAACTGATAAGTTAACACGAAGAACAAAATATTGTTAATGCAACATGGAACGTAAAATACAAAATCATGTCAGGCTTACAGCACACTAGGAGTAAGTGAAATATCCGTTTTGGTAAAAGGTCAACTCATTCAAGAGACGATGCTTGGGGCTTTAACCGTGCTCCCAAAGTCCCGTACGACGGTACTTTACTCGCAACAAGTCCCCGGGAAACCTACAAGGCTTTAAGAAAATATGATAAAACACTCCACTGAAAATTGGGAGCCAAGATTTTTTAAGATAAATGGGAGCGGTGTTTTTACCTGTGAGCCTTCATTTTAAGTAATAACTGGAAAAATATTCCGAGAAGTATTTTCTTTCTAAAATGAAAGTACGTAGCGATTGAGTTTCTTAGAAATATCCAATTGCATCGTGCTCCGCCCACAGCAACTGCAACATTTGCAGTCAACTTCGCTCCTCGCAAACAAATCAAGAGATAATTTACATAAAACTATAAAAATATAGTCTTGAGGCTTTGCAGTACCTACCTATAAACTGGTTAGCTTTATTCCGTTTCATCATAAATCTATATAAATAAAAATCAATTGCCACATGTATAACGGAGCATCACTTGAGAACGGCTCGACCGATTTGGCTGATTTTTTTTTGTCGTGATCGCAATTTTCAGAAAATTATTTTTATGAAAGAAAATGTTTGGGAAATCTACCTAAAACGTCGGAAATTTGTACGAAATTTCTCATTTTCTTCATTAGTAAACTGTACCCATGCGAAGAGGGTCGCTAGTTAACTTAAAAACTCAAAATTTGGTCTTGAATAAAAACTGTCCTCTATTTCAGGTAATATGGAATAACGGAAACCTGAAAAATGCGTATAGGTTTTGTAATCAATCACATAACATGCGTGTGTTTGTTTGTGCAGGTACTTCGTTCTTGATGATAATTTAATTTATTTAACCTGACCTGACAGACATCGTCCTGTCCAAATTCCAAATAATTAATGGAAAAAAGGAATTTCAGTTTTTCCGTGTAAACTTGTTTCTAAAAACCCTTATTCGGACTATAATGAACATTATCAAAAGAACTTAGTCAAATCAGTGCCACCAAGTGATGGGCTTATGATTTATTACACCTTTATTGTACATCACGTAAAATAAATAGACAGACATTTACAATGAGTTGTGTATAATGGGCGATTTTATCGCACAAAGCGGTCTCTTTCAGCCAACCTTTGGATGCACTGAAAGAAAGGAGAGAGATATAAGGCTATCAAGTGTACAAAAACATCATAGTTAATAGTTACTTCTGTGGTCATATTATTAAGAAGCGCTATTATGTGTTAATTTTACTAATGTACCTACTTTAGGCATTTCAATATAGGCGCATTCAGTGTGGCAGTTTATTGAACCAAATATATTTTGTCATTGACACGATCAGAAAAAACAAAAAGGGCGCATTTCTGTGACAGCCGGATCTGACGTAATTATAAGGGTTTCTTGGTTTACACCGAAGCATAAACATAAAGAAATATCCCGAGCGTCGCGAAGTTTATGTAATATAAACGAGTGAAGAGTTCTCTCTGTGAGAAATAAATCAAAGTGAAATATTTTTTGTGATGCAAAGTTTTGTTCAAATTATGAATACGGTAGTCAAGTCACCTGTTCTTGACAAGTTTCCTGTCTCCTCCTTTGTTGCTAAATGCGAGAAAAATGTTCCTCGGAGACAAGTGCACCCGTTGGGTGAGTTCTTCAGACGTAAATCTTATCATGAATTCGACGAAGTATTTTTTTAAGATAATAACTTTAATTAGGTAAAACAGATAATAGAATTAGAGTGATGGATTGAAAATTGTTTCTTTTACATTAAACATGTTTCAACTAAAAAAAATGTAAAATTAATGTTTTGTATATCAGTGAATAGCAAAGTATTATTTGTACGCAATTTAATTATTTACCAGTTGATTTATTTAGAAATTTTCTCATATTAATAATAATTCTTTTTTTGAGAACATTGCCCCAGGATCTAGGATCTAGGATTTCTCCTGTATCGCGGGTACAGTTTACAAACATACACGTCACATGCACAAACAACCAGACCCGAAACAACCTGTAGATCATACAAATATTTGTTCCGTGCGGGGATCGAACCCGCGACACATAGCGCAGAAAGCTAATCGCTTAGCCACTGCGCCAACCGTGTCGTCAAATTTTTTCGTGATCAAATTTTATATACCTGTGTGAATTTTCTTCCAATAATTATTTTGCCTCTGCTGTAGTTACAGTTAACCCTAGCTTATTTACAATAACGATCTTCAAACGCACCTGTCACTTCCAAACTCACTTCTGGAAGTAAACAAGCACAAGTAAGTAAGTAAAATCCAACGACATCTGCGATATAAATCGCGTCGCACCCCACATCGACATTACTTCAGAAGCAACTGACTCAATTTGATCAGTATAACTGCGTTCCAACTGTCGCCCAGTAACCACGGCCCGTTCGCCATCCAAGTCACGGAATGGGGCGCGGTAATAGTGATAGCGAGAAAAAACTACATAGTTATTTTTCCGAACAAAAACAAGATAAATGTCACAAAAGGTTTTTACATGAAAACGGTGTTGTATGGACTATGCAGAAGATTCAAATTAATAAATGAACCAATTTGATTGGTATACCTGCTTTCTCACTGTCGTCCAGTGACAACGATTCGTTCGTCATGCAAGTCACACATTGGCGGGTTAATAATGACGCGAAGAAAGAAGGAAAAATTAAGTTGATAGTTAAATCAATAGAATGTGACGGTTGTGCAGCACATGACACAGGAGTAAATAATAATTATTTTTATAATTTTATGAATTAACTAGCTGTGCCCGCGACTTCGTTCGCGTGGATGTCGGAACTTAACAATGTATTTTTTAGTGAGACGAAATGCACTTAACCCTATTTTTTTTCTAAAATAAAAGAATTTTTCTAAAAGAAAAGTAGCCTAAGTTACTCCTTATTACATCAGCTACCTGCCAATAAAAGTCCCGTCAAAATCGGTCCAGCCATTTCAGAGATTAGCCTATACAAACAGACAGACAGACAGACAGACAGACAGACAAAAATTGTAAAAAATGTTATTTCGGTGTATGTACCGTATATATATTCATATGCACGTAGTAAAAAACGGTTATTTCAATATTACAAACAGACACTCCAATTTTATTTATATGTATAGATATTATGTAATTTCCTGATATTACTTAAAATAATTGGGGTTCTTCAAACGCGCGAATCATCATCTGCTTCGCCTTTTCCCAACTACATTGGGGTTGGCTTCCAGTCTAACTGGTTGCTGAATATCAGTATTTTACACGGAGCGACTGTCATCTGACGTCCGCTACCCAATTACTGGGAGACACTGATACTCTAAGGTTAGACTGGTTGTCAGACTTTTTGGGCTGTTGACACCCGTGACGACTGTCAATAGGTCTTCGTATGGCATCCGGGATCAACTGCTTCACTTGCTTTGCTTTACGAAAGGGTCTCGATGTGTGAAAAATGGTCACCCATCCAAGGACTGGCCGCGTCAAGCGCGGCTTAACCTCGCACGCAGATCGACCGATCAGCGCGGTAGCTAAGAGCCCCTTCAAACGCGCGAATGATGCCCTGATATTGCAAGCATCCATAGGTCATGGTATCCGCTTTCCATCTGGCGGGCTGTAACTATACTAATTTACAAAATCAGTCGTAATATAAAAAAAAAAACTACGACAGGTCGGTTCCATCCATCCTAATCAGGACCATCCTAAAGCCCACAGTTTTATAATATAAGACCAGCTGTTACCCATAATTTCGTCTGTGTGTATATTTTTTTTGGATCTCTACAACTGCGTCACCTTCGCTTGCCAACCATATCAAAGACCCATTCAGGTGAGTCCGTAAGTACAAAAAAAATTCATCAATATCTATCAAGCCGTTTAGGAAGAGAAGAATTAGGAACACACGGACACCGTTATTTAAAATAAAAATATTAAATTGTGTAAAAAAAAATGTGTGTAAAATTATGGAGAACAACTTTTTACCTCATTTTATTTTATCTTCATTTACCTGCCCGCGGTTACTAGGACCAGACATTTATGAAGACCGCGGATAGAGTTCACTAAGAGGTGTTTGTATTGAAATTGATTTATGTAAATTTTGCGGAGAAGACGTCTGCCCGCTCAGCCGACGTGCGGATCGTTAAAACGAATAGATTCAGTTTTAAGTTTGACGGGAAATATTTATATGGTAAAGTACTCATGCGTTCTATGCTTAAAACTTAGTTTTCATAGTGAACAAGTGTTTTTCTGCATATAAAACATGCTTTTTTGTGTACTACGACAATATTAATCATTAGGTACAACCCCGTATTGTCCCATTACAGGACAAACGCTGCCCTGCTCTCTTTGCATTTCTATATATTTAAAGCGTATAAACACAACTCTTTATTCAAGGAGTCTGGCACAATCTCACATGCCATGTTTAGGGACCCTTTGGGTCGTGTTTTGGACCTGGTGGAATGATATGCGGCGGTGATGTGTCCACTCCAATAACTTTTTATTTTTGCCTCGGTTGCAAGAACCAGATCAGAATAAGACTTTTATATAGCCGCATAGTTTTAACCCTGACAAAAAATCTGTAAAATAACATAACATTTCATTCAATTAATTTACCGCAAAATGCTACAGATTTAATCAAACCAAGGTTCAAGACAGATTTTATAGTGTAGCATATATACTCGTACATACATATATGATGTAACCTAATTCCATTAACAAAAAACATCGCTAAATAAAAATTACGTAACACCCTAATGCTAAGGCTATCGTAAAAAATAATAAAGAAAAGGCATATATTTTCCCATGACACATACTCACATGCCCAACGTACGAAGCGAAATGTGTCAGGATGTCGTCTCTAGAGAATTTCAGTACATTATAATCATGATTCAGCATTTGATACGAATTCTACAAGGATTAGTTCTCTTGCTTGACAGCCCTGACAGTTAAGATATCGTAGGGTAAGAAAAATACACTGAGGTTAAGGAGAACAAAAATTTTTTTTTCTTTCTTTTTAATTCTTAGATTAAATATGATTTTTTTTTGTATTTGTAATTTGTAATGTGTAAATATTTGGTAATAATTGCAGGGGTGCAAGGATAGAGGATCCACGATTGACAAAACCTGAGATCATCTGGCGCACCCTGGGCCGTCAGCCTCGTTCCCACCACTGACTGGCTATCTTTCCACCACGGCATGGTCGCATTATAGCTCATGTCGAGTCGTTCAGAAAAAGAATATATAGCTGTTTCTACATAAATTTCCTTCTGCAAATGTACATTTACTTTCTGATGTCTGATAATTCAAACAGAGCATTCATTTGTAACCTATAGCGGGATCATGAAGAGAGGCTGAATGAAGAAACTATAACAATATTTTAGTGGCAATTATTATGTAATAAAATACATTGACAATTGAAACTTTACTCTTTCCTCAGTAAAACATAAAGCTCTAGAATTTCTTGAAAATTACCAGGATGGTATGAAAACGGAACATATTTTACAAAAATCTCCGTACCTGCCCAAAACCCGAAATTCTCTTTGATAAATTGATGGAATATTGATAATGTACACACCTCTAAAAAATAAACCGAAACACTTTGATCTCGCGTTTCGGTAATTTCGTATTCTAGTGACGGGGGGTTGTAATCAAAATTTATACGATCAAACCTGATTGAGGTATGTTTTGACGGAGACTTGGTGCTTCTATTAGATTGCGTAGAATCAAACTTTTCGACGTGTCTTATGAATTTTACAGCAGATACCTAGTTAATACGATTACTATATTAAATAAAGAGTATGAGTAAACATTATCTAAGATACTTTAGATTGATGAAAACAAGTGTGAGCAGTTGTGTAATGTTGATTGCTTGATTCATTATCATGATCATATGAATTATTGAAGTTATGTCGGAAGATAACCTGAGAGATAAATAATATCGAGTTTTTTATAGCGTTGAATCTTGGTAAAGATTCGGAATTAAACAATGTTGTTGGGTATAATATTCTGTAAACGATACTAAAGACAAATACGCTTTTCTGATCCTTCCAAAAATTAATCCGTTATTTTTTTGTTTGAATTTTTTTCCTGTAATCTTACTACAATAGCATAATAATTAAGGCAGTGTCGATCATTAATTGCTTACACTAGTATATTATTCCATCATCTTCCGTCTACCAAATCTCACCATCATACCAGGACTCCACGTGGCCAGCCCCCAGAGACTTCGCGACAGTCGCCGGTCGATTAAACGCCTGAATTACTGCGGGGGGACCCACAGCTGGGACCCTATCATATTTCAATATAGAACGCTCCGAGTAATGAGACATTACGGTGATTACGCCAAGCTTGATGTACATTGCCCCTTGAGTGCTGAGGTTCGTGACGGGAATCCGGAATGCAGCGTTCGTGTTATTTAGTTTATGATTTCTTCGCTTTATGGTGAGGAAAAGTGGAGGGACGATTTTGTAATTACGTGTGAGTATGAAATGTTTGAAGGAACCGGGAAGCTTGTACTTTGGATTTAGTTATTTTAATATTTTATTACTATTAACATAATTATAACATAATTATGTTGTTAAAAGATGGTGAACTTTGCAAATCTATAAAGATTAAGTATAGCAAATAATTTCTGATACCGAAAGATTTCATTTTAAATTCTTATGTTATACGTGCTCTGTGGATCGTGGTAAATATAAAAAGACGACTATATATAAAAATAGGGATAAATATAATTAAACTCACCATAATCACGCAACATTTTTAGATAGTAAAAAATAGCGAACACTTACCATTGAACATTTATATCCACAAAACTCAACCCACCTACATAGTCACCACGCATTGTACGCTCAACAAATCCAAACACCCGCCAATTATTGAGTCCAGTACCAGGTGTTCCGAAGACGGACATCACAGTTAATGCAGCTATTTATGTTATTGAAAACTCAATATAATCTCGACAATAACAAATGGCGTACGGCAGAAGTGATCAGTCTTTCGTATTGTTTAATGGAAATACCAAAGTCCTTATGCCAAGTAAATAGGTATTACTATTGTACGTTCCAAACTTCTGAGTTCAATATAATCTGGTTTTATTGTTGGTTCAAGGATCAATTGTTTGGAATTGATGTTTAGATGGATTATTATTATTGAGCTGGCTCTGTTTGCCTGTTAGGTACTAGAGTTGGTTCTAAGGATAAATTGTTGAAAAGGATGAGCCGACTTATTTGACCCACTCGTAGGGGTGTTCATAGTTTATTAGAGACTAGCTTCCGCTTGCGGCTTTGCCCGCGTGGTTTACGAACCCGTGCATTTTTCCGGGATAAAAAGTATGTGCCTTGCTATTCCAGAATATAATCTATCTGTGTGCCAAGTTTCATCCAGATCCGTTCAGCCGTTCTGGCGTGAAAGAGTAACAAAGATCCATCCATCCATCCTCACAAATTTTCACATTTATAATATTAGTAGGATATACGAGTATAAGGGAATATTGTTATATTACAATTAACTTTTTTTCATTCAACCGTTCTGTTCCACGGCTAGACAAAGGTCCACTCTTCTGTTTGTGTTGCCTTCTCTGGTTCTCTGTAAATACATCATTTCATCACGCCAGCGATTTTTGTGAAGAAATAAAATATTTCCTACTCCCCTTTTTCTAGAAACGCCTGCTTTGATAGATTTTGTGTAACGGTACGGCACATATTGTATCGTTGTATCTTGTTAATAACAAATAAATTCATAGACATTACAAAATTCATTACTCACTGTCCCACTGTAATTAAACCATGAATTAAATCCATTTCAATATTACATTTTGTCACCTCATTGGCCTAACCGACAATTCATCTACTCATTTATCATTCAGTGTTTTAAACAAAACCGATGACAGTTACCTAAGCATGAATATTTTATTCTGGCAACCCAATCACAAAAATTTAATGATATAACAAAGCATCACGCTTGTATTCCCCAAAGGGTAAGGCAGAGATGTAGGTACTCTTGTACATCCACATTTTGCCGAAGCTGTTATTAAGCCCCAATTAATAGGAAGCGAGCCTATTGCCATCCAGGCACCGTTCCAGCCTCCGTGCTGTTACTGAGAATTTTTATACAGAAAAACCCAAAAATATTTTATCCGACCCGTAAATCGAACCCAGTACTTCGCGCTCAGCACTCGCGCTTGCGACCACTAGACGAATGAGGCAGAAAAATTTAAATAAAACGATTTATCCCTTCTATACTTTAACTGATGTGGATACAGCCAGAATAGTTTATTTCAGTTATTTTCATAGCGTTATGACTTACGGCATCCTCCTCTGGGGAAACTCTGCAGACATCAATACTATATTCGTCTTGCAGAAAAGGGCTGTCCGAGCTATTTATAATCTTGGTCCAAGGGTGTCGCTGAGACACAGATTTAAGGAAATTAATATTCTAACTGTAGCGTCACAATATATTTTTGAAAATTTAATATATCTTTATAAAAATATTTAGAACTTTGTCAAACTGTCTGATACTCATTCTTTGAACACTAGGAATAAACACAACCTTGCTGTACATGCTACGCGCCTCCACAGAATAAGCAACTCGTTCATGGGACAATGTATACGCTTTTACAATAAGCTTCCCAATGATATACGTAATTTAACATTAAAGAAGTTCAAAATTGTAATTAAATCTAAACTTTGTAAAAAAGGATACTATAAAATTTCGGACTATTTAGATGACAAAAACGCTTGGGATTGAGCCGCTCTTTAGCCTTTCCTTTTTTTTTATATACAAATTTTGCCATTAATTATTATATTATTTACTTCATTATTTTGTTATTGTAATGTCGTTTAAATTGAAATTATTTCTTATATATAACCGCTATACATTGTAAATGTGAGTGAGATCTAGGCTGAGCGCTCTTCATTTCATTAATTCTCACGATAACTGATGCATGCTTGCACTCTGTTGCGACAGGTTAGCTCAAATAGTTATGGCACTTTCTTCAAAAGGCTATTCCACCCTATATTTTTCTCACATAAACCTTTACATCAATACAATCTGTCTGGACTTTAAAATAGACTTTGACCCCTGAGTTTGTTTCGGCGTTTCTTCTCAGGGATAGTCATAGGAAATGCCGACGCCATCTAGTTTAAAAAAGACGTGTAAAAGTGATTGAAAAATCCTAATTGCAAAATAAATAATTTCATTTCATTTCATTTCATTTCACCAACCGGGTTGGATGGGGAAACTTTTGTCTGGCGCTAATCTTCGAAATGGGGTTCTCTCATCAATAACATATTATAGATGGGTGGGAATTGAACGTTTTGACTGCAGGAGGAGGGTCGATACGTTTGGTTTATTTTAAATGTTAGCTCAGTAAGGTCTGTGAATAATTTATAGAATACACTTATTTAAACCGTAGTTTTTATTAATAAAAGTTAAAGTACGTAAGTTACTGCAGATTTCTAGTTGTTAGTGTGTCTAGACTTGTTTTTTTAATTCGTAATAAGTATAATATTATATAACATATCATGCCTATATTCCCCGAAGGGTTAGGCAGAGGTGTACTATTTGTTCACCCACATTTCCTCGATGCCGTTATTGAGTTCTATGTAATAAGGGCGAGCCTATTGCTATCTACGGATCAGTCAGACGTACTTACTTACTTAGCCTGTAAGGGTGGTAAATTGCCAAGCGGATAATTAGCTTGTCATGAAAATTAATTAGGGATTATTGATTTTATCTAATAATATCTTCGTCAACTAATAATAATGACCTCAGAACAGTTACTGAAACATCCGTATCTATATTCAGTCTTAAATGATTCACGAAACCCAAAAAAAAAAACGATAAAAATCTTGTCAGTTAACTTCGTTACCTCAAGCCGAAACAAAAAAAGGGTTGTAATATTTCAACCGAGGTTTTTTACCCTATCAAACATCGCTTGGGCGCTTAACCACGGTCGATAAGGTCGGGTACCCACTGTATTATCTTGCGTCCTTCGCACGGCTCACTCTAATGCTCTTTATGTTTTTATTCCATTACTTTAGGCCGCACCGCGAATGTACTCACAGGTTTACGTTCCCGGCGGCTGTCGTTAAGGTAACTTATTGCCATAGGTAATGCCTTTTACCAGTGTTGCTTATTTTAACACGCCAATGTTTTTTCTGTAAGTAAAACATTGGAAAGTTGTTACAATACTTTTTCTATAATTAACTCTTTGAGAAGTTTTAAATATAAATTTCATCTATGTTGATTTTAATTTATGTTTCTGTTGTTTTTGGTAAAATGAATATGAATGTAGGTATAATAAAACTGTGATACTGAGTAGGTATTTGTATCTTTTATTCATTTTAAGTCATTCATTCAGTTTTAGCCCATACTGAATACTGTACATATTTGAATCAATCGTAAACCTTAAATTATAGAAAGCTGTTTTTTTTTATGAGTCAGCCTAGTTGCATTCTACTTATTAGGTACACCTCTAATTTGCCAAACATTTGGCAAAGTTGTTCACTTGTACCCGCATTTCATCCATGGCGATATTAAGTCTCATGTAAGGAGCGACCAAACCTGTATTCCACCGCTATTTCCTAACCAAACCCCTAATAACATTGCCAGATCTTCGAATCAAATATAGAACTTCACGCTTAAAATTCACTCTTACGACCACTATAAATATCAATTTGGCAGTCTCTTATTAAATAAATCTCAAAATAAACAATGTATCAGCCGTTTATATTTCGCGTAAACTGTAAGAGTCAACAGGGTGAGCTAGTTATTTATTTTGCCACCTGTTACTTATAAGAGATATATTAAGTTGGCACTTTATTGCAATACTGTTTCTGTTTTACTGGCAATGTAAAAATCACTGTGGTTTTAAAGGACTAGAACATCTAAAATATATATTTTTCCGTTTCGAGATAATATTGTAATTACTGAGTTTGAAATTGTAAGTTATGTGCTCCAAACGTTTACCAATAAACTCATTGTCCGTAAAATTAAATTGACAATGATTTTTGTAAGACCAATTTGACTAAAACTACGTTTGAAAAAATAATTTATATATAGTGATGAATTTGTTGATTGATCGATTTCATTAAAACTACCAGAAATCAGTTCAAAACCTCTTTTCAAACGTTATTGTTCCCCAATAAACTGCTTCAAGTAACAGTTAAACCTGTTAAAAATCGCTTCAGACCCTCTTCTATCAAACAACTTCGCTCTCAGTCCTCCCCATCCAAAACAGTGCCTAACATAACCATCACACTCAAACGCAGACAAAAATATTACCCCTGAAATTAAATTAGGAAAATTTGCAAAACAACAGTGTCTAACAGGCAGCGACAAATGTTAATTAAACAAATTAGTTAGTAGACTGTTGTACGATCTAGCGACAAATTCCAAGTTTTGAAAAGTACGGACTTTACGTACGTGAGTAATTTACTAATGCACTGACGTCGACGTCGCAGCTTGGTTTCGCAATCGGAATGAAACGTGGTTGGTTGTGATTTTATAGAGTGGAGCGGAGGCGACAGGGGTTAAATATCAAAAGGTGTATTCTTCTTCCGAGACATGGAAATCGCTCATTCTGTAATGGGATGTCTAGCCAGTTAGCAATGATAGTACCGAAGCTGACTGCCGCAAGTTTCGTCATTCGTGGAGGCTCTTTACTTGCTTCATAATAGCATGTAAAAATTTTATGCGTGTCAAATTTAACATTAAGGTTCGAAGTTTTAATTTATGAGAGTAAATCATTTTCGTGATCAAGTTAGTACAACTAATTGAAGACCGTGGCTTAGTAGCGTCAGTAGTGAGAAAACAGGATGGATTGTCAAAAATATGTCATTTTATTTTCTCTAAACCGAGCTCTCGTAAAAAACAAACACAAATAAAGCGTCACACTCCTCTTACGAGTTGGGATAACCTGCATCGCAAATGCTTTTACACCTGTAACATTTAAAACAAAGTGGGCCACCAAATATCTTTTGAACAGTTTCTTTTCTGTGACCGTTATGGTTCATAAAATAATACTGTCACGAATCCCTACTGAAAACAGACACGTTGTTTATTTCTAGATATAATTGCTAAAATTGTTCTTATTTGTATTGTTATACCAAATGTAGTAAAGAGTCAAATTTATATTCAAATTACGTATATTTTACAGGCTTTACTCCGCTGGTTTCCCCACTAAGGCGTCACCCCAAGTTTTTAGCGCCACACTCGCAGCGCGCACCTCTCTCATCATATTTGCTGCTTTCATTACAGATATTAAAAACTATGCAGCCGAGAATTGATTCATTAATACGATAGAATACTACTGCTTTTTTATTAATTCCAACAAAGGTTGAGCTTCTTTTAAGGTTCGAAGCCGAGTGGCACAAAATAATCTTTTATGAGCTATAATATTGTCATCATTGTTTGTCTGTCCGAGTATATATATTAGATAATGTCCTCGCCTTTTTAATTTTCCAAAAATAATTACGTATGTCTGTAGGGATATGTACTGTGTGCGTAATAAAAACTTTATAACTGACAATTATATTGGTAGAATGTCTACGTTTGCGGAAAGCGATCTGGTTTCAGTTATTAGGTAACCAAAGGCTGATAAACTAGCAAACGGAATGATAAATAAAATATAAGTTTACACTAGTGACTGTCATATTTTATCGAAACGAATAGGAATTAGAGCTTTTATCAGTTAGATTTACCTATCAGACACTTATGAAATTGTTTTTTTTTTTTTAATTTAATTTCTGTCAGATATGTTTTGAATCAGCTAGTTCGGTAAAAAGTTAAACAGGCCTTAAAATTATATTACAATACTATAACATGACCTCTGTTTCTCTCTGTCTCTGTTTTATTTTCTATATTGTATAAGAAATGGGATTTTAAAACTAATTGGATATTCTAAACAAATCAATTAATTCTATAATCAAAATATTCTCTAAAGCTTAATTTACTATCCCCCATTTGTTAAAGAGTAAAACAACTAACAAAATGAATTTCCAATCAAATACAGCATCTATACAAATATAACTATAAAATTGACGTTAGTGTTTATTATATTGCAAACTATAAAACCCAAGTGCAGCCGACAACATTTTAATTAATGTATTACAAGCTGTCAACGTCAAACAGCCGTAGGGCTGGCGTTTTAGAGTTCTATTGAAACTAATAAGTAATAACAGAAAAACTATCTCATTTATCGGCGTGGTATCGCTAAGGAGAGGTATTTGAAAAAAATATAATAAAAAACAACATGGAATTGAATATTTCTAGAAAAAGATGTCTTACCGATGACTATAATATGCTTTATTATAAAAATAAAAGTAAAATAAGTTTATCTGAGAGTTTCCGTTGATTCGCTATGCAGCCGAGAATTGATTCATTAATTCGCTAGAATCCTATTGCTTTTTTTATTAATTCCAACAAAGGTTTAGCTTTTTTTAAGGTTCAAAGCCGAGTGGCACAAAGGAATCTTTTATGAGCTATAATTGTTATCATTGTTTGTCTGTCCGGGTATATATGTTACATAATATCCTTGCTTTTTTAATTTTCCAACAATAATTAAGTTGGTAGAGTGTCTACGAGTAGTATAATGCAATTAATTGAATGATATTCTTTTTTTAAACAATATGAGCGCATTTTACTTCGTAATTCAATGGTCGATAATCTTATTTATTTATTTAAATAATAATTAAACGGGCACAAGCCACTTATAATATCACACTCAATTTACACAACAGCATAGGAAAACCGAGGAACTTTTCATCAAAATTATAATTAAAATCACAGTTTGTACACTCTCCAAATAACCTTACATAAACATGATCAAATAATATCAAGAGCTATATTAGAAGTTGTGGCAACCCTACGTATGACGCGAAAAGTAAATCGATAGCGACATGTTTTCCGTTTTAATTAAAATTTTCACTATAATTTTACCTTTGAACAACATACTGCGACTATATAATGTTATAGTTTCATTGATAAATAATTAATTGTTATTTAAAAAATAAACATGCCGATTTTGACATGACATTTTGATTTAGAAAGATTTTTTTCAACGAAACTGACATTCTTTAAATAAAAATATAACATTTATATATTCCGACGCCAGGGCTGGTGCAGTGGTTAAGTAATTAGCTTTCTGTGCTACGTGTCGCGGGATCAATGCCCGCACGGAACAAGTATTTGTATGTGACATGTATGTTTGTAAATTGTACCCACGATACAGGAGAAATCCTAGTGAGGGGCAAAGCTTTATAAATATATCGGCTGATTTTTTTTATCGACCGGGAATCGAACCCACGCTCACGACTACTAGACCAATGAGGCAGCCAGAAATTTTAGGGAAGATATAGAAAAATAAATGTGTGTAAGTATGTCCCCTATGAACTACAAAACGGCTGGAGCGATTTTTAAGAAATTTTTAGTTAATCTTAAGATTAGCCCAGCGGGTGATCCTGTGAAGTATGGTAGCGAAAAAAATACTCGCACAAGTACACACAATCAAACAATTCACATAGCCACATGGTAAGCATATTACTTAGAAAGCAAAATACCCCATAACTCCATCTCCCTTTTAACCTTTTGACCGACATAATATGAATCACTTTCCGGGTTCCTTGCGCCAAGATTAGGGATTGGCGCTATGTGAACAAAAAAACCACCAGAATTGCATGCATCATTTCTTTTTGGATTTAAATATGGAAGACATTATTATTGTCTATTTTTATTAGACGCACGATTGGCGCGGCGGTGGAGCGATCTACTGCTGCTTTACATGTCGCGGGTTCAATTCCTGCACAAAGCAAATATTTGTATAACCCACAGATAGTTTATTCATGTGAATATTAGTGTTTGTAAATGCACCGATACAGGAATTGTTTAAAAAATCAGATTTATGTTTTTTTTTTTACATTTTGTTATAGTTATCGGTACATTGTAGACTTTTTCGTAACCTTACATAACAGTGCAATAGAAAAACTCACTACACTTTGCCCGATCCGCGGAACAGACCCAGAACCTCACGCTTAGCAGCCACGCTTGTTACCACTAGACTAATGAGGCACTTGAATCTACTCACTATGCCGATTAGAAAATTATCTAACTTCTAGCTATATTCAGACATGTTGTATACAAGGACCTACAGAACCCAGTTAATTGAAAACTGTCCCAATACCGGGTTTAGGTGATGCCTTGATTTTAATAATAGATAACATTGACGTCCACGGTCTTCAGCTGATGGTTTTATACCAGATTAGTTAGTAGTTTGGGATCCGATTTTACAACAATGTAACTTGAAATTACATCTCCAAATGACAGGCACATATAAAAGTTCTACTAAAGATCTCTTGTCATAGGCAGAGAAGCAAGAAATAAAATATCAACAAGGAACAAAAATATATTTTCTTTTTACGCTTGACCGCTTAATTGGAATAGTGTTTTGATTCCTGGATCGAACAAAGTGTTATTGGGTTTTTCTGTATGGAAATTCCATTTTTGTTTGTATTTGTGCCCGTGACTCAATAACGGCATCAGCAAAGTGTGGGTCAGCAGTAGTACATCTATACCTTTAAGGAGACGTCTCTATTATTTACCTACTGCAACTTTTCATCGACTTTAGAATGGCTCTACAGATTCCATACCACAAGTATTTACAGTACCAATTTTTTATACTTCAGATACGTATTTTAGACATTACCATAACGGTCTCTAATGATCCATCTCATGTTTTATTAAAACCTCAAGCAACGGAGACAATTTTGTCGTCACAAATAAAACAAGCGTCTCGAAGTAACGGAAAGTTTCAATTGAAATGTCACGATAACGAATAACAATAGTCCGTGATGTTGGTTCTGTTGGAAGCAGTTGGTGACAAGTTTTTGTGTCTGTTAGTTTAGTAGCATTATATTATTTCCTTATTGCTATAAAAAGGAAAATAAATTGTTTTAAAGGCTTCTAAGCTAAACTATTCATCCGCCAAAGGTGCAAAAGGTTTGATACAAATGCAAATGGTTTGACGACACGGTTGGCGCAGTGGCTAAGTGATTAGTTTTCTGCGCTAGGTGTCACGGGTTCGATTCCCGCATGGAACAAATATTTGTATGATCCACAGATAGTTGTATCGGGTCTGGTTCTGTGTGCATGTGACATGTATGTTTGTAAAACTGTACCTACGAAACAGGAGAAATTCTAGAGTGGGGCAAAGATTATAAAAAAAAGTATACCGTTTATAAGCCATATGATTTTTCCCTTTCAAGATTTAGCGAGTGTTTTTAACGACATAACAAGATTTAATGAGTCAATTATACTATGTTTCTTCTATACCAAAAACAACTAAAATGCAGCAGAAAAACAATGAATCTCGATATTTTTGGTACCACTATGTAAGCAGCGGGTAAAATATAATATCACCCTATCTCATTGAGACCGCAAGTAAGTGTTTTCAACTACATTATACGCAAGCGAACTAGACATCCACTCGGAACTGTCCCGAACGCTCCAGATAATGATGGGGGGAATTTTCTTCTCAAGTGTCTGAGTGGTACAGGCGCGTACAGCCTACTATTGTGCTTGCATCAGCAAACTGTAATTTTTTGTCTTATTTTTGTCACTTTCATTACTTGTTTCATTTGGTTCTAGAGATTACAGTGATGTGGTAAAGGTAAAATAAATAAAATATTATTACTAAAAAAGTTACATTAGATTTTCGTAACATACCGAGTTGGTGATGGCAGACTGTATAATGTTGGTAGTGTATGAATAGATGTTGTCAACTGACTTTCAATAAAAAATCCCTTAATTATTAAATGAATACAAAATAAATTTAATTAAAACAACAAAAAAAAATATCCTACTAATATTATAAATGTGAAAGTTTGTGAGGATGGATGGATGGATCTTTGTTATTCTTTCACGCCAGAACGGCTGAACGGATGTGGATGAAATTTGGCACAGAGATAGATTATAGTCTGGAATAGCACATAGGCATACTTTTTATCCCGGAAAAATGTACGGATTCGTAAACCACGCGGGCGAAGCCGCGCACGGAAGCTAGCTGTATATAAATCTGTTATTCCGAAAATTCTGTGTTGTGTGGCCTAAATCTAAACCAGTGTCAGAGTCCCACAATGTATCATACGTGCCTCATACATTGTACAATACAATCCATTTACACGTTTCCATTACAAACCTAACAGAAAATAACAACTCTTCAATAGAAAATCCGTCCGACAATCTCCGTCAAAACATTACGGCTACCAGGTGGACATAAACACCTAGCACCTAATCGTTATCGAGGGAAAATATTAAGAGAAGGGGCGTCAGCGTCGTGAAAGTTTATTGACCGTCTAGGTTGTAGTTACAGAGATCGCGGGCACCTAATCAGGGCCCAGGTAATTCTAGCGGCCGGAGAGAGCAGCTGATTGGTTATCGATCCGGTGCATCCTTGCCTTGGCTAAAGATAGTTTCTGTTATTGATAGAAGCCTTGTAGGAAGACTTTTGTTGATAAAGTCGCACAGAATCGAGAAATGAAACAGTTGGCGATTTAAGAGTGATGTTTCTGAACGCTGTAATTATTTACTGTAAAGTAGTTTTGTATTCTGATATATCTCTGATATATCTGATATATTTTTGCTACGACAATATTAAGATTATATAAATATAAAGATACTGTCATTCTAAAATAATGAAATAATAATGAGATAATGATAATGAAATAATGATTTAATTTAAGCTTTCACAAGTCTTTTTTAGATCTAGATGGCACCTGCGTTTCCTACTGACTGCCTTTAAGAAGAAATGCCGAAACAAACTCAAAGGTTTCTTTTTTAAAGTCCAGCCATGTATTTTAGATTATGTGAGAACATGTAGGGGTCTGGAATAGCCTTTTGAGGAGGAAACCATACAGTTTTGAGTTGACCTGTCCCAATTGACGGTTAGGGAGAAGTCAGGGAGATTGATCTGAATTAACTATGAAATTGTTCCTGGGAGATGGCAATAGGCTCACCCCTTGGGATGATCCAGTTACGTGGGATTTAATAAAAGCATCGCCAAAATATGAGTGTACAATAGTACGCCTGTGCCTTTCTCTTCAGAGAATACTAGCGTGATACTGTGTTATTTAGGTGGTAAATATATTTTATGTTTAGAGTACAAGCAAGTCAAAGAATTATCACCCTTTGACACAGGCCGTTATATTTTGCTATTCCAAGCTGTTCAAGTTGTTGCTAGAGAAATAACACTTTTTACATGTGTTATATTAAATTTCCTACGGTAAATAACATCAAGTTTAGTAATATTAGAAGTTTAGCTATTTATACAAAATATCCTTGAAGCGATTCTGATTAATAGGCCAGCGAACAATAATCTTACGCATGAAGTTACCTCACATTGGAGCGGAGTATTAATATTCGACACAAATTACAGGCGCTAGCGATAACTAACATAATATGATTTTCTTGTCTAAAGTTCGATTCCCAGGTCGGGCAAAGTGTTATTGGGTTTTTCTGTATGGAAATCCTCAGTAGCACGGAATCTGGAACTGTACCCGGTAGATGGCAATACGCTCGCCCGCGCGAAATGTCGGTGTAAAATATAATGCCACTCTGCTTAACGCTTCGGGGAATATAGGATGATGCTATGTTACGCATTGATTAGAAATCATCTTTCTAATATACCGGTCTGGTTTATTTCCGTGTCAAATGGTATCTATTTATTATTATCTAAATATGATAAGGTTGTAAAATAGAATACCTCCTCTAGTAAATATTTACAAAAGTATCGAATTACTTAATATGGCTCTAACGCAGAGAATTGCGGTAAATAAGGACAATTGTGACGATATGGCCACATAAAGAAACTGTAAACTGTGTCACTTAAATTGTACAGTGAAATGAGTTAACCCACTGTGTTCAGCAACTGTCCTCTGTAGTACAAACATGGTGCTCTCATTGAAAATCTATCATTAAAATAAAAACTTTGGCGCAAAGTAACTGTTTCTCCTATATCGTTGTAACTCGACGCCATCTAGTTTAAAAAAGACGTGTAAAAGTGATTGAAAAATCCTAATTGCAAAATAAATAATTTCATTTCAATTTCATTTCATTTCATTTCAACTTACAGATATAGCCTCAATGCACAAAGGAAAATTCCATCATCCATGAACGATGCCTATAATTATGATAGCGTTGTACCAACACGCAGAAGATGTATAGAAAACTAAACACAGAAGAATCGCAAGTCAGTTTCGCTCACAAGTACGTTGAGCAAATTTTTCCTCATTTTCTTCTATGACCCATCGCTTCATAACATCATCATTAATACATAATCGTTTGTAACTTAAACCATGGTATCAACAACACAGCATCATAATAATAGAGGCCAGGACAGATGTGTCACACTGGCCGCATATCACACACCGATGGGCCGCTCTCATCACTAGGCGTGTGATCTGCCCCTTCAACCATAATATAACTAAGCCTATATCAGGCCTCTGCTGGATATAAGCCTCTCCTAAAAGTAATTTAACACGCTCAGTTAACAGATGGATAGTCCCTGATTATGTGCGTAAACGTGCAAGACTTCGACTATAGTGGGTTGGCCACCCTTTCAGTGAAAAGCCTACAGTTACGCTTAAGAAGGCCAAAGACAAGGTAATAAAATGTATGTGATTGAATCAAAACGCAAAAATTTGAAACGAAATGACATACAGCGGCGTGCACAGAGTTTTTAGACAGGGTAGGCAGAAAATTTTAAAAGCTTACTTGCCCATATTATATCTACTGCATGTAGGTATTTGTTCGTCGTCTTGTCGATTAAATAATGATGTATGTAATTTGCCAACTCAAATATCTTATAGTAAATATTTTTGTTAGTTATGCAGGGTAGGCAGGTTGTGTCTTTATGCACCGCACGCCACTGATGGAATTCTAATCATACAACATTCAAAAAATCAAAAATCAACTTTTTGCGATTAGCCAGTTTCTTCACACAAACATTCAATAAGTAAACCTTATATACTAGGTAGAAAAATCACTCGTTTCAACATTAACGTGAATAATCTTCACTCAGTGTCTGTCTACTTTATGTTTAAAGAAGGCTACAACTATGTGCTACGGCGTAGCTCTAATGGCGCCCGTCAGCTACGCCGCTACGAGTAGCTACGTACACTAAAACTTTTATAACGCCTTGAAATGGTACCAGAATTTTATAAGTCACACATTATTTGAGACTGGGTTTATGTTTTGATAAGGAAATTACGACTCGAGTTGCTTTATGAGATAATTAAATCTATTTTAGTGAGTTCATTACGTGTTACGATTCGACAATCTCACCTGTTTCCTTATCTTAATAGTAGACGGTTTCACTGTGGTTTAAAAAATAATAAAATCTTCAATTTTATGGATCACATAACAGATGAAAAGAAGCCTCTACCTGATAATCGACAGAAAACCGTTTTTAATTTTATTTGTAATTTTTTTACCTTAGTTCTTATGATTCTATAATTGCCATTATTTGTAATTGTTCCCATACGTTTTAATAAAGGACCCAATTTATACCCTTGCATTCTAAATCTGAAATACTCATCGATTTACCAATAAATCATATAACTGTATGGTACAACCTACCAATGAATAAATAACCGCTGCATTTGACGTCCAAGAATCGAACGGTGACTTCAAAGGTCGAAGTACATAATACATTTGTTACACACGAATCATATTCTGGACAATATCATTTCGTGAGTCGACGTACCATGAAATACGCCCTGAGTGACTCGGCACAAGACGCCGACACTAAGAACAATAGGTAATGGTACATGGAAAGCTATAATATTGTAAGATATTTTTTTATGACGTAGATATATTTTTAGGCAGCCAAGGCCTGTTAAGTAGGAATGTTGATTGTCCGATGGAGAGGTGGGCAGACGAAATTTTTATTATCATGGGTCGACCTTGAATGAGATTGGCGCAAGAGCTGGCACAATCAAAGGCCCGGCCTTTGCTCAGCAGTGAGTAAAGTCAACTTCAGGGATGACATACCTAAGTGATTTATTTTTGTTTAAAACATTAGTAGCCCAAATGATTAGAGTTTGGGGTAACGCGTTGGCAAATGATAATTCTTGTATTCAAAATCCCTTTCGTTTTCATATTTAAATGAAACTTTTGTATAATAAAGTATTTTTTAATATTAGAAAATTTTGTTTCCGATTCAAAAAAGCTTTAAAATAATTTAATCTTAGCCTCATAATCCGTAACTTTAAAATGCAAAGCTGTGTGGTTTAAAAGAGTGATAGTATAACACACCTTATGCTTAATTTTGAGCCAATTGTACCTACCTACCGTATTGAATGAAACATTAGTCCCATTCTTAGAAACTGTCCACTGCTCATACAAATAACACAGCTTACATATAGCTATCTTTTAGCTTATGGTACACGACAAGCGGCACCAACTCGTCCTTTCGGAAACGAACCTCTCTCGTTGTAATATTTCATCCCCCTGTACCCCCCAAATCATGAAACTTCTTTTACAGTGATTTGATGATATTGCACTTTGACGAACGCCCGGCTCGGGGATGTACGACAAAAAAAAAGAAAAACAAGATGGATGACTCCGTGTGAATGGAAGCAGATTGGAGGGCCCTTCAGACCTTATAAACATATGTTGTAAGGCCTTTGATATTTTTTTTCAAAAGCTTTTTGCTGATTAAAATGTTATTGTACATATTTCCATTGTATTTTTTTGGGACAAGTTCCGCTGTAGTGCATTCATTGTCCGCTTCCATTTTGTTATTGATGTCTTCAGATCAAAAAGTTAATCGGACTGAGAAAACAAAACGAAATGAAAATATAATATAATTTGAAACAAGTATCAAAATAAAATATGATCATTGACGAGTGTTGCATTTTAAGTGGCTTATTTATAACACTCACTGTTAGGGGGGGGGAAGGAATTGTAAATTGTTATGTTTTTTAATGTATTTTTGAGGTCTAAATCCGGTTTGAGGATAGCCTTACTCATTTATCACATTAGTATAACATGCGTAGGAAATTTTCTTCCGATTTAATCAGCAGATTTTATAAGCAGTTATTATAGAATGTGTAAATCCTTGGCATTAGGTACGTAAGTCCTAGGAATTTGTCGATGATAAATCACGCAGTGAAGTGCCATATCTATATACAATCATACACCAATATTTGTAGCTATTTACATAAATAATACGGATACTAATCATTCGTTATAGATGGTCATAGGTGGTGATGTGACGTCTGTCAAAGGACTTTCTTCAAACAACATCAATTTAAATCTTAAACATTAATAATTGTTTAAAAATTAGCTTTAATAAAATATTCGTTTTTTTTTTTGGCAAATTTGTTCTACTAAAACATTACTCTAACGTATTGATTTCTCGTACATAAATACGACAGCTAAATAAATTTGATCACTCGTCGTCTATGAGACACCCACGTCAATACTTAAAGGTTAACTATGTTTATGCATGAAGTTTATATCATTGTGTACATAATATATTATGTACTTACCTGTCAGTTCCACCGGCCATTGCCTTGTAGTCTTGTATATCCATGTCGCCCATATACTGAGAAAAATCTGCAAGAAAAAACAAAATTTTTACATAAATTAAACAGCATAAGTATATCTCATAAAAATGTTATACAAAAAACATAATTAACGAATTAAAATACGTAATGGTTAAGATAGTATAGTGATAGTAATAAAACTTAAAATAGTGCTTACTAAAAATGGACCGTTAATCAAAATAAATTGCCACTAATGACAACTTCCATCAAAAATCTCATATCGTGGGTCAGCCGACACGACTTAAGAAGAGCACCTCAAAAGTTCTAAGCGTAAAGAGAATATAAGAAACCATAGAGGGAAGGCAAGTATTGAAACAAGTGCCGTTCTATATTTTCTTCCTACTTCCTTGGTAAAACGCAGAACATTCTTCATCACATCACCGTATAAAACACAACAACACGTATTCTGAATTTGATGCAAACGGTTTTCGTTATCGATTGACCCCACGAAATCAGGTCTTCTTTCGAAAATACTCGTCCGCTTGCGTAAATCTTCCAACAGTAACAAAAACAAACGCACACCCATCATCATATAAATCAAAACGAAATCTACGAGACGAATTCCGAATTATTAATAACGCAAACGATTTTCGACATCAATTGGTGGCCCTCGGCGAAATTCGTCGCGATTTCGTATTCGGACCACGTGACCCCTCCCTTTGGTGCGACGCGGCTGTGGAGGGGGGAGTGACAAATCACGCGCACACTGTGGCCAAGCCACTAAATGAATATTGACATCCCACTAGCTAACGGGTTGAATTGATAATCGGATCGTGATGATAGACCATTTTGTTGAGTGTGAACTTGATTTATAATTTGTGTTTTAGAATTCGCACTTGATTATTTCTATCTAATAATGTGCTCTTCTTTAGAATTAAATTTGGCGGTTAGCAGAAATTTTAAATTATAAAACTTTTTGTGTGTCTTTGAATGTGACTAGATAAAACTGGATTTGATATTAATATACAAGTACATATATAAATGTAAGGTCTAATTAAGCTGTATTCTTGTTTTATTCTTGCTTTTGCGTAAGATTTGTTAGTCGTTTGGGGAAGATATCTCATTTCATAATTCGTTGGCAATAAGATACCTCAACCTAAATTGTCTAGAGTATTGTTTTCATTTCCTGTATGCTATTAATATTAAACCCAAGAGGCTAGAATACATGTGTATTTCTTGTGTACAATGAAGAATAACAACGACAAGAGAGTAAGTAGAAAAAATAATAGCATATTCATTAATTACACTAAATCTTGTTTTGAATTTAACACCAAGTATATGAACAATTTTCTGTAACTTCACCAACGTCATGCACTTACTATAAATAAATTTAATACTCGTGACGTTTACGATATATAGTTTAATAATTAATAACAGTAATTTACGAAACCACCCCATATAATTATCTAGTCTTATGTAAGTGATATTAATTAAAAGAACTGTCAACTCCGCAAAAACAAAAAAAAAGTCCTCTTCACAATATTATAAGAATGATAAATATCGGAGAAATTCTTCGCCTACCCTCACCTGTCCAATTTAAAATCCAACGCTACGCAACAATGGCAAGCATTCACCACTCAGCTAAAATTGAAACAGATTGCGTCATTCATCTTATATATTTTTCATAATTTCAAAGTAAATAATTTTGTCCATTCCTCAGAGATAATGGAAGGAGGGGGTGTGAAGAATGGGGGAGGGGGGGTTAATGAATGGCACAGATTTTGAATAATTAAAAAGGGGTGCTCCAGATGATTGCTTATTTCAATGACTAATGGTGCTGTTGACAGGCGACGCTTTGGACTCTGTATCGTTATATTGTGACGGCTTTAAGAATTTCGTGAAAGACGTGAAACACTTCACAAAATTAATGGCAAGACAAAAGTGACATGGTTTATTAGTATTAGCTTCTTATATTTTTTCGCTACTTGACGTTGAGTATGGGTAAATTCCTTTACGAATCCTTAGTGTAAGGGCTTTTAATCCTTCGGGGAATTTAGGCGTGTAATAATGATGCTATAGAAAGAAGATTATCGCGAGTAAAATCATTAGCATCCTACTTACCTGTTACAAAAAGTTTTGTTATTAGTAACGACAAAAATTTTCGTCAAACACAGCCTAAGTTAGACTTTATATACAAAATTCTACAAAGTTCAGACGGTAAACAACGTAAGGCCAAGTACTCACGGTAGACAACAACATAGCAACTTCAAATGTTGCTGGAAACAATTTTTATGTTTATTTTTCTTGTTCACACAACCCACTGTGTTCTCCTAATTGACTTTTATACGATGCAATGGTTCAAAATTATCAGTTACCTAGAGAAAATTTAATGAGGGCGAATCTTAATTATATCAGAAGTGTTATTAAGCTGAATGAATGACGAAGTAATTTTGATCTCCTTCATATGCCAAGGTAAACAATTATTTACGTGTTTTAAGACGTTGGCATATTGGACGTCGTATAAATTAATATTGTATATAATTCCGAGTTAAAAAGAGTAACCATGGAGTTTCTTGCCCGTTCTTCTCCATTGTTAATCAACACTTTGGAACGTGGTAACTAGTGCCTGCCTATTCATAAGTGCCTGTAAATGGTTTACATGAATAAAAACATATTTGAATTTGAATTGCTAAATTCATGTTTACGCTCGCTGACAAGCCACTTGTCAAGCGCTGCCAGCAACATTGCAGCACGTTGCGTTGCCAACAACACACAAACATGTTGCTGCAATAATGTTGCTCAACATTTCTTAACCATGAATACATGGCCTAAACGAAAAGTTTCCTTGTAATAAAAACACAGGTAGATTATTTAACGATGGCACTCACGAAGTAATGACAGCCTGCAGAGTGATGTTTACTAACTCGCGTTTTTAGCGCTTAACAGTCAAAAAGCTTTGTTACCTAACCACATTCACATTATCAGTTTTACTCACCCGACTATTGAGATTTTTAGGTAAGGACGTGAGGAATACTCCAATACTTGAGGTGTGGAGGGGATTTGTTGTTCAGTTAAGCAGCATATGCTGTGTGAGTCTTTAGATGGATGACCGTTTTTCACATCTCTCTCTAGAAAGCACGTTAAGCAGTTTACGATACTCTGATCAAGATCATGGGTGTCATAAGAATGCTTATGACAGTTGTTACGGATGTCAGCAGCTACTAAAAGCCGGACAACCAGTCAAACCTTAGAGTATCAGTTTCTCCTTGTAAGCTTAAAATAATAATAGGTACATCATGGGCATCATTTTTTCTATCAGTTAAGGTGCTGCCATTGGCAGTCAAGTTACATAATTAAAGACAAAAAAGAAACTTTAAATCTCACTAATACTAAGCCAACAAATTCGACTCACAACTTGATTCTAAACCCACCTTTACAACTTTGTGTCTCAATTTTATGACAATCCCCAATTTTCGGGAATAGTTACTTCTAATTCTGTCCCAAAGGGAGCCACTCGCAACATACTTTCACAGATCTAAATGGGGCACAGACGTTTCTCTTGTTCGAGCCAAAACCCACGGGAACAGGCCCACCGAAAGTTACGCCTGAAAAAGTGCTTTATTTATGGCAAGAATATGTTTTGTAAGTGGGTCTGCTGGTGTTTATGACTTGTTATGAGGCAAAGGGGAGGGGTAATGCAAGTAACATCGTGATGAGATCGAAGAGCCTCTTGAGAGCATTATGTTTATACTTTAATAAAGAATTTGAGATACCTAAAAGTGAAAAAATTGCAAGAGAGAGAGAGGGTATGACAACCTCTTGAGTGTAAAAATAAGATATAGTATCACGCCTGTACTTCATACGGTCTACACGCATATTTCGATCTATCGATGCGATCGATGCCATTATTCATTTACATGTGATAACCATCCACCAGTAGCAAATCTAAATTCCGGCTGTTATTGAAAATTTTTCTAGCAGAAAATTGCGATAACACTTTGCCCGACTCGGAAATGGAACCCAGAAGCTTACGCTTGCGACTACAAGACCAATGGAGCAGTTCTATAAATAATTTATTTCGATAGAGACCCTTTTTGTTTGTGATATTACGTGGAATATCATGAAGTATTTATATTATTCAAGTACCTATCTAACCAAGCCAGTTTCTCTAGACACATTCGTAAGTAACAAGATTATCTTTAATTTGTTTTATTACAGACCTAGGTATTTTATCATTGAGCCTAACTTCAATCTATTTATATTTATCGGTTCGATCTTCCTTAATATAAATCAAATTTAAATGGAGAAACGTCACGAGAAAATATGTATATTAGTATTTTCTTAGGTGCCTCTTTTGGTCTGGTGGTCGCAAGCGCGACTGTTATAGCGTAAGGTCGCAAGCGTAAGGTCCTGAGTTCGGTTCCCGTGTTGGGCTAAGTGTTATTGGGTTTTTCTTTGAAAATTCTCATTAGCAGTACAGATTTTGGAACAGTGCCCGGCTAGGTGGCTACCTTTTTCTTTTCGCCTACTATTCTTGTCCATCCTAAGGTTGTCTGGTAGAGGTCGCTGACTGCGATAAGACCGCTTTTTTTGTTCAAATGTACATATCTTTTAATATATAACTTGTATCCAAATTTTTATCAGTGTACAATAAAGAGTATTCTATCTAGATGGCAACTGGCCGCGGTATTACATGGGGCTTAATAACGGCATCAGCAAAACCTTCGGGGAATACAGGCGTCTTGCTATGTTATTTTCCAGGATTATCAGATAATACAGTGAGTACATAAAGTGGAAATGAGATCCTAAAGTCGCAATGATGTCGAAAGAAAAGAGAAAAAAAAAAACCTTGGCGCCTTTTCAAGTGTCCTGACACTAAAATTCAATAATAAGGGTTCCCATTCATTTCATTCATAAATAAACTGCCGATGAATAATGATGTGCCGAACATTAATTCTCGGCACTCAATTTTGACGTAAAGTTATTGCTTAACCGTTTGAGAAAAGCGAAACTGTTTAGTAAATATGTAGAACTATTACTCTTGCCAATCGTTACGTTAATAAATAAATCTGTTTAGAAATAAACGTCTAGACTGGTAACAAGTTACCTAGTAAAGTATATTAGTTTTCAGTCGAAACTCATTACTGAAGGAGTTAATTTGAAATTTTCATTCTTTAATAATTGAATCGCATTTCAGCTTCAGATGAAAATACGATGTTTACATTGTTTATTGAACTCCAAATTTCCAAAAAAATAATTTAAATATATTTGGACAGTGATAATGACAGGTTGTTTTTCTGTCTCCAGCATATTCGTTCAACAGCAATACAAAATGCTTTATTCACGATATAAAAACAGAACAAGTGTGTTCTTTATGACATTTAAAGGATAATAGAAGAAAATGACGAAGTACCTAGGACTATATATATATATAGTACACTTTGGAACCGTGCACCTAGAATCACGTTTTGAAAGAGCCTGTAAAGGCCTACTCGAAATAAAAATATTTGACTTTGACTTTGACTTATAGGCCAGCAATAGGCATTTAATATAATAGGCCAGTTACACAATAGACAGTTTGTTGGTCACCGGCAACCGGCTGCGATCATGATATAATATTAGTTTAGTTGAGTCGGTGTAAAATATTTTGATGGTCCAACTGAGTATATTCATCTGCCTAGCCTTTTCTCAACTATATTGGGGTCGGCTTCCAGTTTAACTAGACGTAGCTGAATATCAGCATTTTACACGGAGCTGCTGCCATCTGATCACCGCCACCAAATTACTGGAAGACACTGATAGTCTAAAGATAGGCCGGTTGTCAGACTTTTTGGGCTGCTGACACCCATAACTGAATACATTATTTATATTTGTTTTTATATAATGTCTTTTGATGTATTTGCTGTCAAACTATATTCAGTCAATTTAACTCCATTTATTATTATTGACGCGCGACGCTTTATCAATCACTTTACAAATAGACTTCAAAAAAAATCAATTTATTAATAATAAATGCTCCATTTTTGTCTCATCATTCTTTATAGCATGTTTATGATTGTGTTAGACAGAAACTCAAGTTATCAAATCCACTTTTTTAGGCACCCGCGAAAAGTAAATTTCTGCAGACGTTGGTACCGAAAACTTCGGAACCCCTACGTTTCTTGCAAAATTGTTTTTTGTTTTCACACCGCTGTGAAGAATTTTTTCGCAAGTGAAATGTGCCCCTTTATAAATTTGCAAAGCAGCGGCATGGATAACTTTTGTAACGACGTTCGCGTCAAGTAGAAAAATTGGCAATTGACAATTTAGGGGATAATTTTTGAAGAAAATAATTTGTGCGCTCCAGTGTAGCGTAGGTACCTACTGATGGTTTGTCGTGAGTAAACAAAGAGAGTGGTGGCGACGTAAATAAGGAAGTAGCGGAGAAAATTATATTATGGTCATAAAATTATGTGAAAGTTGAGTATTTTTATATTTTCTCCTATAATGTTATTACAATATTTCAACGGCAGCTGTATCCTTTTTTATATTTCATGGCAACCAACTGGTTTGCAAAGCTTGGTGACCATAACAATTTTCCATTACCAACAGTGGTGTCCTGAAAAATGCTATTTTTAGCAATCACAAGACGAGCTTATTTTAACAGATCACGAGAGACTTACATTACGTGTACCATAATGAGCCTAATCTTGATGTTTACGGGTGGATGACGATGATGCTTCAAAATGGCAAAAGTGATTGGTCTCTTGAGAATAAAAGCTAATAGACCTTTGTTCTCTAAATAAAATGAAGAGGCCTAATTCAATACATTTATTATTGTTCTCAAGATTTCCCTCAAAATAGAACAAATCCGATGTTTTCCAATATTTCCACGCAATGTATACTTGAGATGTCAAGTTGAATAGACCGTTATTGAACCTTATAATAGAGTATACATATCTGACAGCACGGTTAGCGCAGAGAGATGATGAGAGATCGACTGCTGCGCTATGTGTTGTGGGTTCGACTCCCGCACGGAGTAGCAAATATTTGTACGATCTACAAACAGTTGCTTCGGGTCTGGGTGTGTACGTGAATATACATGTGTGATTATTCATGTTTGTAAACGCACCCACGATACAGGAATAATTCCTAGTGTGGGGCAACGTTGCATAAAAAAAGAAACTCAAGCCATGTCCTTGAAGGCAATAATAGGTACACAGTCAATTTTGCTCTATGGAGAATCAAAGTTGCAGTGTAATGATTAATAAGAAGCTTTGGATCATTGCATATTGGCAACTTTCATGTTGTCAGATTAAAACAACACGTAACTTTCTTACCAACATTGAAAAATAATCTTGCGTAATGTGTTTGACGGCACGGTTGGCGCATTGGTTGAGCGATCGACTGCTGCGCTACGTGTCGCGGGTTCGAGTCCCGCGCGGAAGACATATATATTTGTATGATCTACAGATAGTCGTTCCAGGTGTTCTGGGTATTTGTGCATATTAATATTTGTGTTTGTAAACGCACCTACGAAACAGGAATTATTCCTAGTGTGGAGCAACGTTTTTATCAAATAAATAGTCATAAATTATTCTGTTAAATCATTTCTTGGTTATTAAGTTGAAAGCGGTTGTTTATTCAAACCATTATTCAGGATTTGTGTGGACGTATGGCAAATCATAACCACAAAATCCCGTTGGCCGTACATCTAGTATTGAATATGGGCCGGAATATTATGCAATAACGCTTGGCACGCAGATTATATTATTGATGGCAGGATGATGACATTATTATCTTGCTGGAAACTGTCCAGTGTGCATCTGGTTGATTATAATTCGAAGCTGGACGCCAATGTGAGAATAAGACATCGATATATGCATCTAGACATAGACATAGACTAGTGCAGTATCTATACATAGGTACAATAAAATTATAACAGGCCGATGTCTGTAAATTATAGATATTGGAGAAAACCTAATATGGGGGGGTCTTTATTAGAGCAACAGAAGCCAAAGAAACAGTATTTTGAATTTTTGTCTGTCTGTGTGTATATTTGTACACGCATCACGCAAAAACTACTGCATGGAATTGAATGCAGTTTTCACCGATGTATTGCTAGAAGTCTAACTTAAAATATAGGCTCCATTTTACTGCAAGAAAATATCAGATTCTAAATTCCACGCGTACGAAGTCACGAGCAAAGGCTAGTTTAATATAAATTTGTATCCTGATTACTAGTTATACGTAAAAACACATTACTAGTATTCCTGTTAATCCCTCTATCTGAGCTAAACATATTTGTGTCAGGACATGCTTGAAGTCTATAATGCAACTGTTAGGGATTGAACTCACGATCTGTCATATATTTCTGCCCAGAACAACCCCCTATAGCACCCAGGAGGAGAAACGTCTGGATTTTATTCTCAAGAGACCAATAAATTTTGACATTTCGTAGCATCTTTCTTTTCTTTTTTTTTTTTTAAATCATTGCCCCACACTACAAATAATTCCTCTATCGTGGGGGCGTTTACAAACACGTATATTCACATACACAAATACCCAGACCCGAAACAACTATCTGTAGATCATACAAATATTTGTTCCGTGCGGGAATCGAACCCGCGATACCTAGTGCAGCAGTCGGTCTCTCAACCACTGCGCCAACCATGCCGTCATCATCTTCAACCCGTAAGCTTTAACGTCTCATTATGATACTCGTAATTACATTACATCTTTCGATCTGTTAAAATAAGCTCCTCGCAAAGCATCACCTTTTTAGTATCGTTCTTTGCAATTGATTTATAAATCCTTGTAAAACATGGGCTTTGTAAAATTCAGCTACAGGGGTTGACGCGTCAATGCATATATACATTTTTTTTCGTTAGTACATATCTTACCCATTATAGCGTCTACACGATCGCTAAAAAGTGAGATTATTGAACACAAAACATTTAAACATTAAGCTTTGTATCAAGTTGTTCGTCCCTACAGAGCTTTTTTATTTTTGATTAGCGTGTTGAGAACCCCTCATTGGCTATCCTCCGCCTTGAGGGGGGAGCGGTGTGCCGGACTCCTACCGGCTAAACTCACCACGGTGGTCTAAAGCCTAAAGCATGTTTATAATGACTGGAAATGGGTTACAACGTGTCATGGTGACATTAGGACATACGAAGATTATTTGTTTAGGAAGGGAAGGTCGGTAGAGATTACCACAAAATGATTTTTATTGGGGTGTTGGCATATATTCATATTTCGTAATAAATGTTAAGAATGCGGCAGTTTTGTATCGAGAACAATATTAATATATTAATATTTTTACAGTTTGTTGGTTATTATTGGAACTGTGTTTTAAAATTATGGAGTTGTTTAGGCATTTATAGCCCATAGCTAGAAGTTATCCATGAATAAGTTTTTAAGCTACAATATCCAACTCATAGAGCTGTTGGTGGGTTCGAGGGAGTAAGATCCATTTTAGCTTTTCTAAAATTAATACTTCTCAATTCTATAATACAACTCTAATATAAGTATGAAGCAAAATCGGGAACAATTTCATCAAATGTTTAAAATAAACAATCAAAATATTGGTGTGTTTCAAAGCCACTGTTCCCAACTCGGCGGCAGTTAATCAAATCTATGAAATAAGGTAAACAAGTTTCAGTTCCAGACTCTATTCCGCTATTGAGAATTTCCATACAGAAAACCCAGTAACACTTCGCCCGATCCGGGAATCGAACCCAGGACCTTACGCTCGGCAGACACACTTGCGATCACTGAACCAATGAGGCAGTCACAGTATGAGAAAAACCTAATAATAATGTTATATAATCTTGACTGGAATCTCGAAGCTAAAGACCCAGCCTTTGCTATACAATGTGAATTTCTGGCTCCCTAATATGTTTACTGAAAATATAGAAACCACTTGAAACTCACTAGTTACACAGTACCGAAACGGATTTCACCTCACCAACGTTTATTACAAGAAATATTCTATCCTACATTCTGATTGTACCCTATCGTACCTTGGGCTTCCATCCCGGGCTATATTTCTTGATCCCCTGTCCGAAGCACAAAAGTGGGATGGCTGTTAATCTTTTTATGTCGACTGCATTATTTTACGTGGGTTCACTATGTTATTTAAGGTGCTTAGGTAGAATCTTGGAGGATTTTTCGTGAAATAAAGGTTAAGGCTTGTGTATGGTCAGATTTAGGTGAATTGGATGATGTAAGATTTCGCCGTTAATATTTGGAATGTATGAAATGTGGTTTGTTTGGTTTTGACTGCCTCAATGGTTTAGTGTTCGCACGTGCGACTGCTGAGAGTGAGATCCTGGGTTCGATTCCCGGGTCGGATTTGGGAACGAAAGTAATAGAGTAACTGTATTGCTTGTAACCCTGTCTAAGCATTTTTTTGATATGGCTATCGCATGACCTGAAAATTTACAATATTATCATTACTTAATCAAGTTCTCCATATATTTTATACCAGATAGAAAAGTAACCGCCTTTATATAAGTAATACGCTTGTATATTGTATATTTACTTGAAAATATTATCTTTTCTTTTCATATTTATGATTATTGTTTCATATTTACTTTAAACAAACAAACACACAAAATATAACCAAATACTAAAAACCCTACCAAAAATTTAATGAAAATTGTAGCTTTAAAAAATCACTCACATTTACATATATCAAACTAAAGGAAAAAAAATGGTTTACATGAACGCTCAGTTCGTTCGTTTGAAAAATACCAATTTTTATCCAACTAGGTATATTGCAGTCTACAGTACGTCAGATGCATTTTTGTCACTTCAACCAACCTGCCGGTCACAGTTCAAGAATCAGGCAGAACAAAAATTCAAAAGAGACTGAAATATACAAAATGAATGTTTCAAAGGGGGATGGCCGAGATTTGAAGAATTCCATAACGATTATAGATGGTGATAATAAAACGCTTCAATTATTTATTCATCTTTTTGGAAATTATAACAGGCAAATGAAAATTGTAGGACATCCTGACATATTTTTATGAGTGGAACAATCTGACTGATACATATCGCATTAACTCGCCAGTTATGCTCTTAATTGCCCATTGTCACCGCTCTTGATGAACACATTCTTCTAGAACCGATCATTCTAGCTGTCTATAGAGAAGAGCTTCAACAAAGTGTTGTTTCCAGTTGTCAACTTATCTTAACGTTCACCAAGAATATTCTTATAGTTGTTTGCAGTATCTTACGATATCGTAGATGGAAGTGGTCGTTACCCATCTTTTCTACAACCCCTATAGGCTATGGGCTGTTTACGAAACTCTCTGGAGACCAGGGAACCTCACGGACAAAATGATTATTTTTTCTAAATCGTACAGAAACACGAAGTATTTCGTTTAGTGTCTACCATTTTAATTCAACCTTATATAACATCAAACCTCCCCCAGTTTACTGCTACAACCTGAATACTTTCCACTCGTTTTTATACACTTCCGAATCCTCAAAAGAAAGTGCAAGCGCCCCATCCATTTGTATTCAATACACGCCCCAACTACGTGTTCCCAAAATTTTAAATTCTACTCCACCGCAATCACGAACCCTTGGCAATTTACCGCGACCTACTATATAGGGCGAATTAAGTCGACTTTTGCGACAAAAACCGTCATTATCGAAAAATCATTTCACGTTGAATAGTATGTTTGTCATCATCTTCATTTCAGCTGAAAGATATCCACTGGTGGATATAGAGCATCCCCTAAGCATCATCACATCGACCGGTCCTATGCTGCTCGCATCCAGCGGGTTCCTGCGACCTTCACCAGGTCATCGGTCCACCTTGGCCTATCCACACGTAATATCGTATGTCTGCACGTACATATATTTTGATAATCTGTTTTTTAAAATTTCTTGTGTAAATCATTTATGTTTTCTTGTGTATGTACTAGTTGTAGACTTCATAACAATTCGGCGTATGAGTTAAGGTTTTGAGTTTCAGTATGTGTACATATTTCATAGGTAGATGAAAACGATATTGCAGATTGATGATTAGCAACTAAGTGACGGATGACAAGTATCTATGTTCAAGCTACCCTGGGCGATAAGGCTAAACTTTAACTAACTTTACTAATATTTCTATATTATTAGTATAAATGTCAAAATAACCTCGACCAAATTCAGTTTAGTTCAACCTTATCCAAAAAATATCATCCTTTATTATAACTCTCATCAGCACCAGAATTATTTAATAAATTACGAAAGAAATTACGTGTGCGTTCGCGCAGCGGAATGTTGTTGAATTTAAAGATATTAATTATGCAGATATTTAGTGTATGACGTCGTATAATTGTGTATGGTAAAAAAAAATTGTGTACGCAGCCATTGTGGAGAAATTCACCAAAAACTGATTCCGCTGGGCGAACGTTGTCCTGGCGGAACTTATTTTAATCCATAGACTTTAGAAGAAAAGAGGTGTGTCCAAAAATTAGTGTGTATTTGTGTGTAATTGTGTATGTATGAATAAAATGAGTGCATGCATAAACTTCGGAGAAATTCAAGTTTCCGCTACGCGAACGTTTGGCCATTAGCTAGTTTTCATATAAAGCGCTTACATAGAGAGCTGTAGATTTTTACATACGTTGTTTTGAATTTGTTTATATTTGTTTAAAAAACAGATTTAGAAAAAATCGTAGGGCTTAAAAGATAAAAATATAAACGTAAAATACACTTAATAGGTCTTAGTTCTTAAAGTATGCACTTTGGGGTCTAGATTTTCACGTTTATACAAACCTTGTAAGTATCTGAAACATGTTGCCAAGTATCAATGATGTTCCGTTAGTAATTAAAGAGTTAAAGGACAATTTTACCATGAATAGATCACTGTTTACAAAACAGTCAAATATCACGACGTTCTAAAGGAATTGCATGGTAAAATGTATGCCAAAAATTAGTTTATTCATTCAACTATTCACATGCAAAATTTCATGTCATTAAATTTAGTAATTAAAGAAATCAATTAAAATACTGACGAAGCATCGAAAACCTACATAACCCGACCAAGTTCGGATAGCTACAAAAAAGCGTCCATGCAATATATTTAGGTAACATCCCAAAATTTACCGTATAATACCGGTATTGAATTGGTATAGGTGATAACACAATTGTTGTTTCGATATAATTTAAAGGTCATTTATTTTTGTACACCAAATTTTTGTTCAATTGTTCTGATTTTTCAGCTCCAGAATTGACTGGAATAATTCCGGAGTTCCGATAGGTATTCACATTTTTTAAAAGTTAATATTTTGATTTAATTATATTCTTGTGAACGCACGTAATTTAACGTCTGTGGAATATTCCACAAACTGCTAGTCGAACAGGACGCGTGCGGCTTCCCGCTTGAAACGGTACTTCCATCCTTGAAGAAAAGGACATACCTCGTAATATTGAAATAAATAATAAGCTATTTTTAATATTGGCTATTTTGAATTTTGCTACATAAATCGTCGTAACACTGAAATGATTTATTAGTGTACGGGGGTCTCGAACAATGCGCCTTGTAATGACCAATACCTGGCATTTGTAAAGGTGGAACATATTCAATAATAGCCAATATTAAAAATAGCTTATTATTTATTTCAATATTACGAGGTATGTCCTTTTCTTCAAGGATGGAAGTACCGTTTCAAGCGGGAAGCCGCACGCGTCCTGTTCGACTAGCAGTTTGTGGAATATTCCACAGACGTTAAATTACGTGCGTTCACAAGAATATAATTAAATCAAAATATTAACTTTTAAAAAATGTGAATACCTATCGGAACTCCGGAATTATTCCAGTCAATTCTGGAGCTGAAAAATCAGAACAATTGAACAAAAATTTGGTGTACAAAAATAAATGACCTTTAAATTATATCGAAACAACAATTGTGTTATCACCTATACCAATTCAATACCGGTATTATACGGTAAATTTTGGGATGTTACCTAAATATATTGCATGGACGCTTTTTTGTAGCTATCCGAACTTGGTCGGGTTATGTAGGTTTTCGATGCTTCGTCAGTATTTTAATTGATTTCTTTAATTACTAAATTTAATGACATGAAATTTTGCATGTGAATAGTTGAATGAATAAACTAATTTTTGGCATACATTTTACCATGCAATTCCTTTAGAACGTCGTGATATTTGACTGTTTTGTAAACAGTGATCTATTCATGGTAAAATTGTCCTTTAACTCTTTAATTACTAACGGAACATCATTGATACTTGGCAACATGTTTCAGATACTTACAAGGTTTGTATAAACGTGAAAATCTAGACCCCAAAGTGCATACTTTAAGAACTAAGACCTATTAAGTGTATTTTACGTTTATATTTTTATCTTTTAAGCCCTACGATTTTTTCTAAATCTGTTTTTTAAACAAATATAAACAAATTCAAAACAACGTATGTAAAAATCTACAGCTCTCTATGTAAGCGCTTTATATGAAAACTAGCTAATGGCCAAACGTTCGCGTAGCGGAAACTTGAATTTCTCCGAAGTTTATGCATGCACTCATTTTATTCATACATACACAATTACACACAAATACACACTAATTTTTGGACACACCTCTTTTCTTCTAAAGTCTATGGATTAAAATAAGTTCCGCCAGGACAACGTTCGCCCAGCGGAATCAGTTTTTGGTGAATTTCTCCACAATGGCTGCGTACACAATTTTTTTTTACCATACACAATTATACGACGTCATACACTAAATATCTGCATAATTAATATCTTTAAATTCAACAACATTCCGCTGCGCGAACGCACACAGAAATTACGACCTTCGAGACATCTAAGGCAGACAGTGTGCGGGTGTCCTCATCCCGCATTCAGGTCACGATGCGCCGGGGCAATGATTACAGTTCGCGCCCGTCTTTATGTTAATGTAACTGTTGGAAATTCACTTTCGTGTTGATTTTTTTCTTCACACTTCGACGTTTTGAGGGCGGCAATCCTGTGACTGAATTGTTTTTCTCAAAAACGTCTGTTTGATATGAGATTTTGTTGGACGCATGATATGAGAAAAGATACATATTTCATGAGACGTGTTTAAAAAAGCGAATTGGTGCCTACTTCTTCTTCATATTAGGTTCTGTCTGCATGAACTTTCACATCGGAATTGCTGCGTGGTGAAAAAATTTGCCAGAACCCATGGTTTGTAATGAAGCTGATTGTCAAGGGTGAACAGGAGGAAGATGGCGTTTCAAGAAGAGGCCCTTTCCTATTTCTGTGCTTCAAATCTTCATCTGTCATAATGTCGAAGTAGCTGTATAATAAATATGTAATTCATATAATGTAATGCATTAAAATTAGGTATAATGTAATTTTTTTTTATAACCTTTAAATCATCTGCTTCGACGAACACGTTGAAAGCCAATATTTTTGTTCAAGTTTCGTCTCAGTGAATTTACCGTATTTTATACCAAGGACATAAAAAAAATATTTTCAAAATGATGATTTTTTTACGACTACAGTTTTATAAAATGCATAACATTTTTCATGACTCCCTTTATGTAGGTAGTGTAGGTACTTTTAGAGTTAAATTTAATAACAATGAGATAGTTTAGCAAGCGCGACTATTGAGTGTTCTGGGTTCGATTTCCGGGTCAGGCTAACTGTTAGTGATTGAGTTTTTTTTTTCTACGTATTGAAAGTCACTGGGGCCGGTAGATGGGTCGCCCTCTATTACATTGGACTCAATAACCGCATTGAAAAAATGTGGGTGTACAATAATATACCTCTTACCTTCGGGAATATAGGCGTGATGCTATAAACAAATCCATAGTTATAAACAAATCCATATAGATTACCTTGTTATTGGAGTTGTTAGGGAAAACAGTCTTCGCGTATGATGATACCTACATCCAATATTGCTTATTAGTTATTATTTTGACCATAATGAGATATTTTCGTGTGAAGTATAGCTCGTTTCAACACAAGAGAATATCGCATTTCTCTTGCCTATGTTTCATAAATCACGTCCGTGAGATAACTATTTGCAGACAAGGCAACCATCTGATTTCTGGTATCTTCAAGGGTTACTGTGATCAGCTGGCTTAAAAAAGCCACATTGAAACTGTCAACAAATTATTGATCTAAAAGTCTACTATTATAAAGAGACTGGCACATGAATCGCTCATTGCGGCCTTTTAGCACCCAGTTCGTACTCGTCAGTATTACCACAGGAATACCCTTAAGGTACGGCCAAACCAACGCGTCCAACCTACGTGCACGGTGGCGGCCGCGGTGGCGATCAGATAAGAACAGCTGCTATTTTCGTAGCAACGTGTTCAAACCAACGCGTTCTGCGGCTGGACGCAGAGATCATCGCAGCGTGTACACGCGCGATCATCGGGCGGCTGCGATAATGTGATGTCAACACAATTTGAACGTTCCACGTAAATAATCTCTAGTGTTTTCTGAATATATATAATGCCAGAGAAAGAAATAAATATTGCTAAAGTGCCGAACTTAAAATGTTATCGATAAAATAAAATATCAGATGAGATTTGGGAAAAAATAATAATTGCTGCTCATAGAAGAATTTCGTGTTCAATATCACTTTCTTTCATTATCAGTCACAAAATTTAAAAGCAGTCATACGCTTCTTCGGACGCAAACCGATTGAACGCGTTGGTGTGAATGACTTTTGCACGCAAACAAATCGCCACCGCGGCCGCCACCATGTACGCAGATTGGACGCGTTGGTTTGGCCGTACCTTTAAGAAATGCCAATGGTTGAGTAAACACAAAAATAATTATGACTATTCAATTTTACGTTTTAAAATACAACTATGTATAACTATTAATACACTACTTGAATCTAAATAACGTACTTAAAACACACTTGAAACACCTACCTAATAGATTTCCCGGCAAGTAAATTTCGTCTGAAACAAATAAATTTCACTATGAAATGTGTGAAATGACTTGATGGAATTGAAATTGACTTGATTGGAAAATAAATTGGTCTAGTGGTCGCAAGTGTGACTGCTGAGCGTGAGGTCCTGGGGTCGATTGCCGGGCCGGGCAAAGTGTTATTAGGTTTTCTGCATGGATATTCTCAGGATGGATTCATGGATATTATCTTCTTTGTTCATGGATATTATATCCTTATAGCAACACGTAGTTCGGACCTGTGCCCGATAAATGGCAATGGCAATAGTACACCTGTGCCTAACCCTTCGGAGAATACAGGCGTGATGCTATGTTATGTTATGTGAAATATAATCTACACCTACATGGGTAACATATAAACGTTCCCATATAATACAAAATCGATTCCTTTGAATCTTTGCAAATGAAACTGTCGCACCTATGTCACGTCGTATCTGATTCTATAGACTAGTGATCCTCCTCGGCGTCACTCGGGTGAAAACAAAAGAACAGGTAAATTATTTGGATGTCTCTCTCAGTAGTAATATATTCAGCATCATGATGGATAGGTACTGGAGAGGTACTGAATGATAGAAAGTGAGCAAAAATCATCACGTGGTTACTTGTAATAGTTTATTACGGATTTAGGCCCATGTTCATCAACCGAAACAAATCCATACTATCTATACTAATATTATAAAGCTGAAGAGATTGTTTTTTTTTTTTTTTTTTTTATCCCTTGCCCCACACTGGGATTTCCCCTGTGTCGTGGGTACAGTTTACAAACATACATGTCACATGCACACACAACCAGACCCGAAACAACTATCTGTAGATCATACAAATATTTGTTCCGTGCGGGGATCGAACCCGCGACACATAGCGCAGAAAGCTAATCGCTTAGCCACTGCGCCAACCGTGTCGTCAAAATTTGAACGCGCTAATCTCTGGAACTACAAATACATAAATTATTTTAGCATGTTATAGCCTATTTATTGAAGAAGGATGTAGCCTGCATTTAATGAATTGAAAAAATACGGATTCGTAATCCACGGGGGCGAAGTCGCGGGCGGAAGCTAGTTATTTATAAGTTTAAAATTTGTTATGCAACGCATAAAATAACGGTCGTTTTTGTTGATAGATATGTAAGTACGTAATGACAGGCTCTATCGAGAACCAAGTTCTATGTATTTTTTTTAGATTTATAGTTTTGTTCCTCTAAACTCTATCGTGTAGAAGCCTAACGTTTAGTCCAAAAAATAAATCATAAAAAAAAATCAAGGATGAACTAAGCAATTATGTATAAAAACGACACAGACAGACAAAAAATTGTACACCACAGTTTAGGCAAAACATGCCAATTCCAATTGGTTCATTAAATTCAACCATATTTCACGCGAATTGAAAAGCATCGTTCCGCGTAATTAGTACGAGGGGCTGCACTAAGCCCTAATAAATATCTACTAATTGGATATGTCGTTGAGTAAGCCTTGCAATCCTGGTGACGGGGCCTGACACAGACTGACAGGTATTATCGTTTCGTATTAGAGGTGAAGATTTGTCGTGTGTACGTCGTGATGTAATGTTGGCTGAAATGTGATAAATACTTTTATATTAGGTATATCATATTTCTGTTTTTGTTATGTAGGCAGAGGCACTGACAACAAAAAAATTATGTTCGGTTAAATATTTCTTCTCTGATTTATTATTTTATTTTTATAAAATGTCGAGTATTAATAATAAAAAAAATATATTACCCTATACTTGGAATCATTCCTGTATCGTGGGTACGTTTACAAACAGAATTATTCACATGAACTAACACCCAGACCCGGAATCACTATCACTATCCTAAATCGTACATATATATGTATATTCCGTGCGAAAATCTAACCCACGACACGTAGCCCAGTAGTCACTCTTGTCAACCAATGCGCCAACCGTGTTGTCAAGTTATTATAAGTATAAAGAACAATCTTAAAATCAGTATCCACGATGAACTTTAACACAACTCAAAGTTTCATCGTACCTATGCAACTAACTCAAACATACATCAGACAAAATATCTACCTAATACTCCGTTCACATGAATACCGTAAAAAGCATAAAAAAGGAACAAAAATAGTTAACTTATGAACCTGTTATAATAAAACCTTTTTACTCGGCAAAAATAAATGTAAATGCTACGGCCTATCAATTTTTTAACTCATAATACCGAATCTACTGGCCCCTTATCATTCGCTACACAATAGTTTTATAGGAACTCAGTCATAGATATTAAGGGGTAGGTACCCCTAAAAAGGTTGACCAATCCTTTGTCGTAGAATTCCAATATCGGATGAATGTATAGAATTCAGTTCTATAGGGGATGGCCTATTCATGTTCCGTATTGCGGGTACGGTTAGCAGGAAAATATTGTGGTTTAATAAACAAATCATATGGTAATGAATTGAAATAAAGTTGAAAATTTTGATGAAAGAATTTTATGATGTAATTCATTGTAAAAAAAAATATTATTTTTAGGATAGATTGATAGAAAGTATTGTCTATTAATTGCAAATGTCATTTACATAGTGACGTTCACGTGGTAATTGCAACTGTCATTACCAACGAGATGACGCAACGCAAGATGTATTTAACATTTTAATGCAACTATACGGACAGATTTTGACATCAATTATATTTTTTTTTATTACAATTACTGAAAGTCTATTTAATTTCGACCGTTATATTTATAGGAGCAGTTTACTGTTTTATAGCACAAATGTATTTATTTAAGTAAAAAATGCGTTAATTTCATCATTTGAATTACTACAGCTATTAAAATAAACTTTAAATAAATATGTTGAAAAACACAGTGAACAAATTAAATTGGTATATAAATAAATATTTTGATGCTAACCGTACTTATAGTGAAAGAATCTGACCCATGGCATTGTGAAACCCTCCATAGGATGATTATTAATTTGTCCACGATAATACATTACTCTCTATTAATTGGTATTGTGCTTTTGGCTTCAGCTGAATTATTGGTGATTGGAAATTTATAAAAGCATCTACAATCTGTTGTTTGTGTGGTTTTTAAACTCAAGAGCCTTGGTCTAGATTCATTAAGGGGTAGTGAATTGAGTATTTCTATTTCGTGTTACTTATGTCTCATTAATTTACATTAAAATATGTAAAGGTTTTTAACGTTACGTTAGTATGAATCACACAAGTGTGATTTACCTATACACTATCATAAATCTATGATGTGATTGAATGGGTATTCAAACACGTTATCAAAAGAGTCATAATCTGTTTAGTTCATCATTTATTTCATACCCTAAACCAAAATAGCAAAAAGATAAAACATACAACACAATCTTTTACCCTTTTCAATAGAACCAATCTTATCGCCATCTTGACTTAACGGTACAAACGAGTGTAACATCAAAATGTCCGCCCTAATCAAGTTTAAAGCAGTTCAAACCAGTTAATACCGGTCCGTACACCCTATCTATTATGTTGTGCCATCTACCCTTCAAAAATCCTTGGTAACGGGCGTTTAAAATTTCCAAAGGCGTATTGATTTCTTGCGACCCTCGGATGGTACGTGAGGGTTAGGACTTGGGGTGCGCTGTCAATAGTCAATATGATATTGGCTTACGGACAACTATCTGTGCAGAATCTAACTATAAATATAACAATCAAAACTGCGTAACATTTTAGGTACTTTGAAGCCCTGTTTTAATTTTAGCATAAAACCAGCTCACCTAGTGTATTTACGAGGTCATCGTGAGGAGACAGGAACACAGAACAAATAAGTTTATAAACAAAAACAAAAAAGCAATATTAAAAAATATGGTTGACTGGACACTAGAATTTCACAATACCAGCAAACGAATAGACCATCATTCTCATTTTTCCTTGAAATAAATCTAATATATTTGAGAAAATGTAAGTGAGAAGAAAACAACAAAACATTAACCAAGACATGGTTTCGATTACAAAACCTTCACCACAAGATCTTACGCTCGATTAACTACCCTCTTTAACAGTACATAAGCACCCTTTCAGCTCCAAAACCTAAATGACTCCGAGCTACTGAAACCCCTAACCTTGATATATAAAAACTATACGCACGAGCGGCCCACTCTATGAACCAAACATGGCTAGTCGAGTGGCAAATTGATTCAAAAATATACCGTCAAATTGAATAGCAGTAAGTGAGTTACGTCCCAAAACGTTTCAAGCGTGGCCCTACACTACATTGTTTTATATTGAGCTTTTTTATGCAAGCTTTTGCTTGGGGATAGGCAGACTAGTGTGTCGGTATTCAGATCTTTGAAGCGAGCGTGGCCAGTTGGTGGAAGTTTTGATATCAATTTAAAAAAAAAATATACATGGCATCCCACCTACATTATTTAAAGGGTTACGAAGAGGTTTAGTATACCCTCATTTTGCTAAAGTTATTAATAAGTCCCAGGTAATAGAGGGCAAGCGTTTTGCCATCTTTACGTCAACATGTATGACATATTATAACATAGTATGCGTTATTACCTCTGCTAGTTTACAGGTTCAAAAAATAATTTGTAATCGCATTGTAATTCATATTTCGACATTGTAATTCATAATTTTGACATTGTAATTAATACTTTGACATTGTAATTCATATTTTGACATTGTATTTAATGTAATCTGTTGAATCACTATTGATCTGTCAAATTTAAATTGTATCGAATCCTTATAATTTGCAGTGTGACTTATGATTTGCATGCATAGTTTGTTTAATATTTTTACACCAGCAATGCTAGTATATGTGAATCAATGATTATATGTAAGACCTCAATGTTCCATATACTGAGAAATAAATACTATTCCATTCTAATAGTCTATTTACATACCCAACAAAGACTTTTTCGTTTAGCTGATTAAAAAATTATGCTGCAAAGAACGTATCAAGAAAAATAAGAGAAGATATTTTATTTACACTTTTAATTAGTGTTTATTTATCTGACTAATTAGCGAGCTCTTAGCGGAGGTCCATTTTACTTTATTTTAGAAATAAAAAGTTCCGTTTGTTTAGCGTCCTCGTGTTGAATTTCACTTTGAAATTAAGTGTTGCCAGATGAATAATATTCTTGGGTTTGTATTTTTTGTTAAGATCTACCTTAAGTAGATATTAACAAAAAACCTTAACGAGACTTAATAAATACTAATTTTACAGAAAATTAATTTTCTGCCGTTGTTATTTGATTGAACATCATAAAATCAGTCTGTTAAAGTCCACTACTGAACATAATCATGTTTTATCCTACATCTTCGATTATAAGGCATAGTTCTCATATCAACACAATTAGCAAACTCATACTAATCGCAGCACGTTGCTATCAGCCCAAAGGGAGAACGACAGATTGTTTAATGTTTAGAAATATAAAATAGGAAAGGTCTTTTTGGAACAGGAGCAAGAAGAATCTTTCCCTGATAACTTTTCATATCCTCGGCAGTTAGTCTCAATGCATACCTTGCTGAATGGTATCGGCAGCATAAGTAACTCCAATGTTGGAAACTTATATTGAGATAACAGAAAGAACAGAAGCGTTTGTTTTTATTAAGAATGAATGCTGTAATTTATTGTTTGATGGAACTTATAAAGTGGAGCGTGCTGTATGGTTGTTTAAAGGTTGTTCAATAAACTAAGTGGATTGAACTGGCCTGCGGCATTTCCCAAAAGCTTTTTGTACTGTGGTTGGTTTCCATAAATAGTTATTTTAAAACCCTATGTCAGTGTGTCTATAAGCATATTTAGTTAAGTTGAAGGTGTTACAATGCATGACATAACTAGAAACCATTTCTTTTTTTAATGAACTCGTCTAGTATTTGAAAACAGTAAATTTTATGACAAAAAAAAATACATTAATAACACTCAAAAATTTAAACGATTACACGAATATCTATAGTCTTTTCTCCGTGAACAAGTCATCAATTTCAATAAACCGTTGGAGTGAGACAAAAAATGACGCAATCAATCATACGACCCGTCACTTTGACGTCGCGTTTAGGGTGGCCAGCGTTTCAAAAGTTTCCCCATATTATTTTGGGGTGCCATTTGTTTGTATAGAGATATTACCTATAATTTTGTCGATGGCTGCAATAAACCCTTGCGTGTGTACTCGGCACAGCTTTTAGGACTGTAGTCAGAAAATACATATAAATACTTAGGTTTACTTTTTGTATAAGCCGTTCATCTAAATAGCTGAAATTGTAGACAGAAAGTTCATGTTACTATCTTCAATTTTGTACTACCGTCATATTTACATTGGACGTTTTTTGAGTTTTCCTGTCAATTTCATTAGTTAGAGTACAATTTATAATAATTAATTTAAGCCAAGCTTGAATGTCATTACATACCTGGATATAAAGTCACCGTTCCAAATAAACACTGTATAAGCAAACAAATAAACAAACAGACAGGTACATATTATTATCATAGCAAATATACCTTAACAACATAAACGTTAGGTCATGAACACAAGTATCTAATTTTGCAGTATTGATACTGCTAACAGAAGGTTTTGTGGCAATGCAACAGAATGCATCAATTAAATCGGAATGCAGTTTCAAGACGAGAATTTGTAAATTGTTCTAGTTGGTTATTAGTCCAATCTCACTGGACTTATTGAAAATATATATGGCATTATACCTATATGACATTGGAAAATATGTGTGATGTTATTGTTTTCCATGTTTTTGATGGTATGGTTGGTGCAGTAGCGAAGCTGATGTGTTCGATTCTCGAACGGAACAAATATTTCTATGACCTACCGATAATTTTTCAGAGTGTGGATGCGTGATGCTTGTGACACTTGGGCCTGCGACCGACAATAGTTCATTTAACGATTATCAGGCTGATTCTGAGCTAATATACAGCAGTTCATATAATGTAAAATATTTTCAATGACAAGAAGAGATGCAGATGGTTGTTTCAATCAATTTTCTTCGTGCAACATTCACCTCTCTTGTGTACCAGCCGTTACAGTTCTATATTTATGTAACGGAATGCCCAGTTGCAATGGAATGACGGCCTAACGCAGTAGGCCGTTGCTATTATCGTATAACCAAGGGTTTATTAATTCCCAAGTGAGCCGTACTATAACCAAGTATTTACTAGTAATATGGCATTATATTGATGGTATTACGGGTTAAAGTAGAAAGTGGTGTAAGAGCTGTTATTTATTATAATAATTTAACCCATTACTGTCCCACTGCTGGGCAAAAGTCTCTTCCCAGAATGAGAAGAGTTAGGCCTTAGTCCACCCGGCTGGCCCGGTGCGGGTTGGCGGACTGCACATACCGTTAAGAACTTTATGGAGCCCTCTCAGATGTGCAGGTTTCCTCACGATGTTTTCCTTCACCGTAAACGCAATAGATAATCAAATTCTTTATCCGCACATGATTTCGAAGTCAGAGGTGGGGGCCGGGTTTGAACTCAGACCCTCCTGCATGGAAAGCAAGCGTTCAACTGCTAGACTATCACTACCGTTTTCTTTATCAAAATAATTATAAGGCATAATTTATTTTAAGGCATTTTTTTAACTTGCTGTATGTGTTTTATAGGAAAGCATCGATTTAGGTTGTAATTTTTTCAAAAAAAAATTACTATCAAATCTATTAATTGTTATCGTAGGTACGTCCGCTGAGAGTCTGGGTTCGATCCCAGAGCAGGGCAGTGTTATTGGGTTCTTTATTCATACATTCATCTAATATGACATACAAGAAAAGGTATTACAGATTTTGTATAATGTAACAGAATATGTTTACGATTTCTTGATTCATACGCTTTTACCCTCAGCTCAACACCTTTAACTTTAAAAAGAAAAACCACTCGCAACAGCAATTACAACAAATAAAAACAATTTTGCAAAAACATTGACCGTTTCGCAACGACTATTAGCCATTACCGCGCTCTAGCCTGTATGGCTTCACCCCGTTGCGCCCGTCTGTACTTCCTAAGGCTTCGAGGTAAGTAATGAAGCTGCCGCTTGTTTATGGTACAGTCGAGCACTGCAGTGAGGTTAATTATTTTTGCCATTAAAAATAAATACGAAGTTTTGCTGGTGACTTGAGAAACGAAACCTATGAGTCGGAGAATTTGTAATAGTAATATATTTTTTTGAGATTCTTGACATAGGTATGGAACAAGAGCATCAATATTTTATAAAAAAACGTCTAATGTGGCGCCTTCGTTGCAGTGATTGAATTTAATCGTAAAAAGATAACCATATTTTACCATATGTCTTTACGATTCGACGTGTGTATGTTTGAATGCCCATATTTTGGAAAGCACATATAATATGTTTGTATAAGTGGTAATATATGAATAAACATATTATTTTATTATGGATAAATGAAAAACATGAAGGTATTTGTATTTTTATTATAAATTACTAAAATAGGTATTTTTCACCAGCAAAACTAAAAAATATCGAGATATTTTCCTCAGACTCATAATATGAAATATAAACTTTTAAAAATATTTTTTTGTAACATTTGTTATACGCTATAATGTTAGCAAAAATATGTTTTTATCCACCTTAGCCTCTAAGGCACTTTGGGTCAACGCTCGTCTTGCGATTTTTCCGTCACTTCGATGACCGGTAGGCATATATTCACGAAAGTGGTGACCTTACCTGGACAGGTGTCTCCTGCAAGTTCTGTGCCTAAGTTGGCAAGAACGGTGAGTGCAGTGGCGCCATTAGACGTAGGTTATCTTTCTAGGGTTAAATTAATACAATGCTCCAAACATCCAAAACTACTATTGTTCACCCACATTTTGTCTGTGCCATTATTGAGTCCCATGTAATAAGGCCAGACCTTATTGCCATCTACCGGGTACCGTTTCGAACTCCATGAAGCTACAGAGAATTTCTAAATAAAAAAAAAAACCAAGAACACTTTGCCCGACCCGGGAATTAAACCTCAAGGATCGCCAGGACCTCAAGCCTAGAAGTCACGGTTGCGAAAACTAAACCAATGAGGTAGTTAAAATACCCAAAAGCGTATTTTAATAATAAAGAAATTAGTACCAATCTTCAAGATTGTACTGTAATAAACTTCAAAAATAAACATAGCGACAAAATTTTGCAATGTCACGTTAAAGTTTGTTAAGAACGCAGAAGCCTAGCAAAAAAGTTTTTTAGAACAAGGTATTGCTTGTTTATCCACGGTTAGTTTGTAAGAAGCAATGGTACAACATGTTGTGGATCACGTTGAAAAAATGTACCCACGACACAGGAGAAATCCAAGGGTAGGGCAAAGTTTTTTCACAAAAAAAAGTTAGGTTTTTTTATTCCCCAGCACAGAAGCACGAATATAATGGAGTAGAGTATTTTCAAGTTTGGAAAATATACTATCTGATTATGTGTAAATTTTAATATACAATACAAACACTACCACGAGATAAAGATTCAAATTTTGTCAAAAAATTGTGGACACACCGTACAATCCGTTCCAAAAATATTTATACCAATCATTTTCCTTTTAACTTTTTTATCCAATAAATATCGCACTGGAATACGCTATATAGTGGATAAAAAAAGTTTTGTATATAGTTCTGTATCTTATAACAAGAGCTGAACAAAACATTCCTTCATTCCACTTCATTGTATATTCAAAATAACTTCGCTGTTTTTTCAGACTCGCTCATTTCGCTCGCGCCCTGAGGCTCTAAGCTCAAATGCTTCGTCCATGTTTGATTCTTATTTACAAGGCGGCAAAAGTAAATTACGTTCCAGCTTGGGATTGATTGTTCCCTGCAATCCCTCGAGATTGCGATTGCAAGTTGCAATTTTATTGCAACCCTGCCGGCCGTACTAAGAGAGCACGGATCGACTTTGGTTCTTGGTTTCCTTTAGTTTGGAATTATGATCTTGAAGCTTTGTAGCCTTTCGCGCTTGTTTGTTTTTTTATTTTTTTATTAAGAACTTAACGATTAATTCATTGCTGAAATTAGCCTCTAACATAAGTCTATACCAGATTTTTTTAAATTGATGTGCGATTTTCTAAGCTAGGGCATAATTTATCGGAATCTATCAATTGATAACACTCAAGTGAAATGATTCTAGCAGTAGCTATTTACTTAGGATTTATATAATCGATTGATCGAAATATGAACATCCGGACAATATTACTCCTATATTTAAGTAAAAAAAAAAGCTTGTAAAACGATACAAAAAAAAAAACCTAAAAAAACACAGGTGTACATTCCAAAATCACGCCGAAATATTCCCTGACCTGTTACCCAAATCGCAATAAAATAAAATCCTAAAGTACCGAGCTTAATACAATTTTAGGGATAATACTCGAACACTCGTAGTAAGCCCGCAAACTCGGGCAAATGTTTCCCGCAAATAAATAAAGGTGCAGAATTTCATCTGGCATTTATAGACGTGGCCGTACTTTACGACTTTTTTTTGTTGACTGTACGCGTGAACTGTCTGGAGAGTTTGTTACTGTGAGAAAAACCGATGAATATTATATTATACTAAACTTAATTATTAACTATATTAATTTATTTTGTCATTGTTCTAGTGGTCGGTTCGATTGCCGAAATCTTATTGGGTTTTACTTTATAGTATATACTTTAGTACTTTATAGTTTAACTTTTACAATATGGAAATTGTCAGTAGTATTCTCAGAGTTTGGAATCTTGCTCGGTAGATGGCCATAAACACGCCGTCTTACATGGGACTGATTAACAGAATTGGCGAAATGTGAATGTACAATAATACATCTCTACTTAACCCTTCTGGGAATACAGGCGTAATATTATATTATGTTATGTGAAAAGTGGCCCCCAGTGCCCCCAGCTAATTAACTTTCGCACCTGAAATTCATACCTAATAAGGCGCATGCGGCGACCGAAAAAATACAGAACTGTTTCTGTTCAGGCCAAACTGACGCAATTTGGCTTTAATGTGTACAGTAACCCCAATTCGTTTCTTCACAGGTCAGCAAAGACGCGAATAATTAATTCATCGTCCCCGTAATTTAATCACAAATTTTCACTTGCTACTGAAATTTAATTATGAATCCCTGAAACCAAAGACTGAAACGTTCTCTCAAGTTCCGTGGGAAGCGTTTAATAGTTTCTTTTTAACAGTTTCAAGTTACAGTAATTATTTGAACCGAGTTCGGAGCGTGTATACTAATTTTTAATTAAGTAACCTGATCGTTTCAGATCTTTTTATCTTTATGCGTTGAATAATATTAAAGAGCTTTATCGCAAATATATACTCCAAGTATTTAGCAAGGTCATGAGTTCATCTTTCTTGGATTTAAAGAACGTTCTGAATACATAAAATAAGGGAAAGAGAGCAAGGGGTACATGACATTCCAACTTTATTGGCCAGAACGTTAGTAGTACTTGTCACTGCCATACGAGTCAGCACAATAAAGTATGGCATTAGCACCCGAGTCTTAGAATCTTAGGAAAACGCCTATAGGAAGAAGATCAAATTTCAAAATGTATAGTATTTTGACTGTGAATCAGCAACGCATCCCAATAAGACTATAAACTGCCCTACTAAAGAATATTATAAAAGAATGAAGCCAATATTTAAAACGAAACTTTATTAAAACGAATAAACAACTAGCGACGGGGTTTTATTAAAAAAAATATTAACATTTTAAAGCTATATTGCAAACTCGTCGTAAACTGTCTACAAAGCAACAGGGGTAGTGAGCATTTTTACAAATACCATCCAAAACGGGAGGGGAGGCTACTAGCCGGCTATACACCGAGGTTTATTTGGATGTATTCCAAAAAAGTTTTCAAAATAACCCAAACTTACATTCCCATCTGCAGAGTTCGCCACCTAAGTGAAAAGTTAGAAGCAAAATTACATTTCGTCGCGGCAGTAAAAAAAGGTATATTTCGGCTTTTCCGCAGCACGTCCGTGTTAAGAATATAAGAGGCTTAGAATAACGAAATCCGCGTGTTTTTTTTGGAGTGTCGCGAGAATTTCTTAGCGTGGGGCGCGTGTCAAACTTTTTTCATTCGCGGCAGGATAGCTTCGGCCAATGATACTCAACCTGTTGTCTAAATCAAATTGGATAACCGGGTGAAACTTTTCGAGAGACAAGGTAGCTTTACTAGGTAGTTACTACATGGTAGTTTTACCTTATAAATAATATCTATAATCTAAAAACCACGTACTGAAAATAATTTAATCCAATTCCTGATCATCGGGCCATTCGTTGTAGAGGCCTACAAAAAATGGACTCACAGATTATTAGATTTTATAGAAGAAAAAATATCTTATCCAAATGCTGTAACTGCAGTTCAGAATATAGTTCAATACCATTGCCTCACTTCTTACAACATATCTTAAAATAAAAGCTACACTTTCATAATATCATACTGCCCGAAAATAGCTTGACATCCACTGGTCCAAATTTAAAATCCCGGTTTGATTTCGTTCGGCCGCCCATAACCGCTACTTATACACAGGTGGTTCCCCTTTTTCACAACTTTATGCAAAATAGTATTTGAGTTTAATATCGCCTAGGGTAGGTATTACGTTTTATAAATTACTTCGCGACGTGGCCCGAAACAAAGTTTTCGGTTCGACTGGGAATTTTTATTCAAATGAATTAAAACTTTTCCTGTCGGTATACGATCGACAAGTCAGTATTATTTGTGTGTATAAATTATTTTGGTGTGTACCTTGTTGAATCTAAATAAGGCACTAAGGCTTATAGGTGTTTAAACTTTAAATGTAATGAATTTCAATTAAGTGTTTCGAAATATAAATAACCCTTTTAAAGCGCTTCTACGAAATAAAAAGTTTGGTGGCTGATAAGTTCACGTAAATCATCACATAACTGTACCATTTTGAGTGGATTCATGGATTTTATAGACAGGAAATATTAAAGTCGTACTAATAAAGATCTGGGAATAAATATAAGAAATAAATAATCTTAGAATTATTAATTTTACTTACTTATATGCGCCAGCTTGCCGACTTTTGAAGACCTAAAACAAAAGAAATAATATTGAATATTTGCTATTTAATACCAATGAAAACAATAATAAAGACTTGCAAATTTATTACCTACCATAGTGTATATATGAGTGTATTTGGCTAGGACAATCCTAAAGAATTCAATAAGTTTCAGACTATCGTTTTCAAACCCCAGGACAAAGATCACAACACAACATGATCAAAACGAGGCTATTAAAAAGTGCGTACCAGCACAATAATATAACACAAAATTTACGCTCATGTACGCATAATTACAACAAAATTTTAATCTGTCACTTGTCAACGCGTCAAATACACGTCGCTGCGAGCATTCGCAATTATCGCCCGCAATATTGTAGCAAGATGGTGAAAAGCGATGACAGATGCTCAGTAGAGATCAAATAATGAATAAAACGCAAGACTAAGGCGGTTTCACCCCCGTGCTAACGAGAAAAGTTGAGTTTGGCTGATACGCTCCGAACCGCACATTTCACTCTTTTTGGGACGAGTTTTTGGTGGAGTGAAACAGCGTTATGATTACGAATTCGATCATATTAATTTCAAATTAAGATTTTTTATTTTTATAAATAATTATTTTTTTAATTACCTTAAAGATAAAAGATATACATCCACAGAATCGTCAATTATTATAAAGTTAAGTGTACAACACTTTGCAATTCCACGGTCTCAATCCACCCTGATCACATAGCTGGGAAAATGCAAACACAGAGTCATGTAGACGGACTGGCCACAAGCACCAAGACGATGCTATTGCTTTGGATATAAGTGAGGATTCAAATATTTCTTTTGCGAAGACAATTGCTCATTTTCTCGCTCATGCTCATTTCTCAATCGCTCCGCTCATCACGCTCAAGCACCAACTCACACAGAATTGCTGCTCGCGACTGTCAGCGTTTCTAGTTCATCTGCCTCGTTAGAGCACAATTGCCGACGTGAAATTAAAACCGCCGCCCATCCGAACGTATGTACGCCATTGTGAAATGTTTGAAACTCGATCAGTTATTGTTCAGAATTTAGAGGCCCTGCCTGTTCATTGTGTGGTTTGATTTTGATTTGTAAGACATTGAATTTATTCGTTATTCGATATCTTTTATTGTTCCTATATTGGATTTAGAGCTTTCATGTTAATTAGGAACACAAGTTTGAAGCAACTGAATACACACTAAGTATTGTAGGCTTATACTAGACGTCAACATATCTTCGTTTTCTATCCTTTTGTTCTTAATGTTACAATGGATTATATTTGTAAACATATTAAGACAGTAGGACAATATTAAACCTACTGTAGACCACGAAGAAGATGACCAGATGACCCAAGAAAACACTAGTCTGGAAGATCTGAAAATCATGGGGAAAATCTTTGTCCAGTAGGTAGTTATCATCAAGATATTAGTCATATATTTAACTGATACAAAATTATTTGAGGTGTTTGGTATATATACCTATATTTATTCACCAGAGCACTATCAGTCTGCCTAACGAGTATAAACACTGAAACAAAAATATGTCTTTACAACATCTAGTAAAGTAAAGCATCATTTTGTATATCAGTACCCTCAGACACCCTTGCAAGTCTCCCTGTCTGTCTGTAGGGTAACAATCGTAGTAATTATTGTTGGAGTACCGGCAGAATGATAAGTGCGTTGTTGATTCTCCGCGACTTGTCACAAGTAGTGCGGGGTACAGCGCGTGGAAATGAAAATATGGGAATAATAATTCGAATTCATTTTTTGAATTCATTGAAGAGGGTGAAAATTAAATTGACATTATGAAGAGGAGTAATTTATTTACTTTTACAGAATCTTTTTGTGCTTATACAAATGGAAGTGTTTTTATTTATTTAAACTGTGAACCAGGAGACAGTAATTTTGTCGTCAATAATTTTCCTTTAATTACTCCCGTTCCAAACATTTATATTTACTTAAATAAGAAACAACCTTCAAACGATTAGAAAAAACATTTAAATAATTCTTTCTTAAATAAGACTGTTATTGCCTTATATAATTTAATATCACTTTCAAGTACTATTTCTATTGTTGATTAGAACATATAAGTAAAGATTTGGACACAGAGCTTACCATTCAGACCGAAATTTTATTGTATCTACTTTTTTAATTTCTAAGTTAGATTAATATTTAAATCGTGTAAAACATCGAAGAAGATATATAAGTAACAATACCTACAGATATAATACTTTTGTCTCTAGCTTTCACCATACGGAAGAAAGAGTATGAAGATTGAGTATTATAATTACTATCACTTCATAAACCAAGTTCTTGATTTTAACTTTGAAATCTTTTTTAAATGAGAGTTAGTAATAATACTTAAGTAGGAAGCTTTTTCGAGTGGATGCTGCTGCGCCGAAGCGGTAAGCCGATTAAAATCCCCAATGAGACTTATATGTGACGACATACGGAATATTTTATCAAAAAGCATTGTAAACTTTTTGCTTTATTTAAAATAAATTATGCTAGTAAATATCAATGTGATACGAGTTCATTGGTCTAGTGGTCGCAAGTTCGATTCCCGGATCCGGCAAAGTGTTATTGGGTTTTGCTGTATGGAAATTTTCAGTAGCAGCATGGAGTCTGAAACTGTGCGTGGTAGACCGCAATAGGCTCGCCCCCTATTATAAGGGATTGAATAACCGGCATCGGCGAAATGTGGATGTACAGAAGTACACCTCTGCCTATCCCTTTGGCGAATACAGGCGTGATACTATGTTATGTTATGATGGTAAATATTGTAATATTTAAAAGGTGATTTTAACTTTTTACGGTATCCATACATGCTCACATTTTACTTCTCAGTATTTATTTATAAGTCTGTCTTTGTAGCTTATGAAGGAATATCGTGTTAGTCACAATATTATCCAGAATCATATGTTATTTGTGTCACATGCATCATGCATGCCTGTCACGCATGCCTGTCAAGTATACCTGAGCATAATATTGCCTCGGAATATTGTGGTCTCTATATGAACGTTGCTATATGTAAGATACTCAAGACATGTGAAACTTGGTTAACAGAACTACTTAATAGGTAACACATGCACAGACACACACACACACACACTATACCCGCATTAATACGTTTATACTCGATGATATAGACTCGACTTTTGTAAAGATAAAAAAACCTTTGACATTCATACGTAGTTTTATATTTCTAGGCTCCTACCTATTTTTATGTATGCCAATTCTAGATATGTCATTCTCTTATATATATATAATATATTTGTTTTTAAAATCAAAATTAGGTTCATTATTCTTTCCACGCACTGGTTGTCTGAAAGAAATTGCTTTAAGCGATACGACCACCATTTGTTCTCTATGTGTATAATATATTTTCGTTTTTTACTTTTTTATTTGGTGTACAATAAAGAATACTCTATCTCCATCTATTTATTTAGGTTTAGTTTAACTACTCATAATTTTGCATACCAAATGACTGAATTTAGCTGCATAAAAATACGTAACTTCTATTGTAACAACTTATTGGATAGGTAAATATTCCAATATTCGCAAATAAACGATTTGATTTGTCTTTCATTTGCAAACTATCTTTTTACAATTATATTTTTGCTTAAATATACCCCTTTACTTCAATTTCAATATTTCATTCAACTCAAGTTCTTTTTAAGCTATTAAGATTCAAAACCAAGTTTTAGTTTAGTAATTTTAGAATATTAATTTCAGATATAAATTCTTGGTGTCTATAACACAAAGGTTTAGTGAAAAATAGACGAAATTTAATTAACAAAAACTATTTTCTTGTTTAATATCTTCAAAGTTAAAACACAAATATAACAGACTAATGGCTAATTAACTGCATTAATATAAATGCAAGGTTCAAAGAAACCATTTTGACTTTGACAAAAATAATTTTGTTTTCGCCTCTTCATCGCAATATTTTTCACAGCTCGCATAAGACTAAAGAATTTACGTCTTTTTAATTGTGAGAGAACGAAGTGATAACAAAGAAAGACAAAGTGCATCAGCCGTTTGATGTGTTTAGCTTATTCAGGTGGGATTGTTCTCTTTTCAGTGCGAATCGAGTCGAGCTAACTATTCAAGTGGTAGGTACAATACCTAGTATTTCTACAGGTTCTACACATAAGGGTAAAAAATCACATGAATCCTAAAAATATTTGACTTATTCGGTCAACTTAAGACTATATTTAAGCTAAAAGTTTTCATAAAAAATGCGTAAACGTATTTACTAAACTAAACATGAACTGATTTTGCTGATTTCTTTATATTTTATAAACATAAGTGAAAACTAGGCTGTCACGTTTTTCGTTTTTTTTTTAATAGATTGAGGAATAATTAACCCTTAAAATGCGTTATACTTATCTCGTGATAATAATTCAATTAACCAAAATTTTGAATAAAACAAAACGTGTCGATTTAATTTATAATCTGACAAAACCATACAGACCAAAATCAAATTAATTCATTAATATTTAGATGTAGGAAACGTTAACGTCCAAATACCTATTTTGCGCGTATTTCAAGACAATTTCGTCGGAAGCCGGCAGCTAAACGATACTCTTAAAACACGTGTTTATTTATGAAACAGTTTATTTGAATGTGGCAAAGGTGTAATGTGGGTGTATAATTCGTACACCTCCGTCTAACCTTTCGGGGAATTATGGTGAATATTATTAGTTTCTTCAGTCAAGGTCTATCTTTAAAATGTTGTATAAACTATTGTGTCTGTATGTCACACACAGGTTGAGATGGAACGGTTCTGCTTCCATAGTTATAAAACCCTATTTTATAACGCATAAATTCTGAATACTTAGGGGAACTTTGTTCCCTATGTTATACTTACATGAGAAATTATTAAGTGCTATCCTTTGATAATCATTTATAAGATTATATATTATTGATGATGGAACTTATGCCACCAAAACCTTCCTCTTTCTTCTCATTTTTTTTTTAAATATTGTATGTAGGTTTAATAATATAATTTAGCACGTTACTGTCCCACTGCTGGGCATGGGCCTCCTCTCCTAATGGAAATGATTAGGTCCTTGCGAGGGTTGGTGGACAACAAACCGTCGAGAATTTTAGGATAGGATTATGATATCTTCACGATGTTTTCATTCGCCATTCGCAAGTAAAAACATAATTTTGATCGGCATATGGATTCAAAAGGTCAGTGGTGTAAGCCAGTGTCAAAATTGGTTCAAGGCACACACATGTAAGGCAAACATTCAACCGGTCGGAATCACTACTTAGTAGTAATGTGAAATGTATTATTGTCTGGAGTAAAAAAAGGTTTAATGACGTGATTGTAACTTGTAGCAGGTCCACAAAGACTTAGCTAAAATCTTTTCAAGCGAAAATATTAATATCACGTCCGCCATTCACTGTCATAGTAACAAGTCTGCAAAACGAATCTGCCATCTTTTACATTCCGGCCAGAGGGTCGTCTTAGGGGCGGAGTCTTTTAGCATACCTATAGGGTAATATTAATTTATGAAATTGCACTCACCTTTTTACTAGAATGTTAGAACCTTAGACAGCAAAGTCTCCTGCTTGATATACTCACGAATCACGGTAAACCGTAAAAGAATACAACGCGACGTATTGAACACTAAAAATTTCGTACAAAATCAAAGATAAAAATCGAAATCAAAAAAAGACTACATAAAATATATAAAAAAAAACACACAACACAAAATATGTATTAACTAAAATTTTAGTCACATTGCTCGGCCATTTGTCTCACAACTGAGAAAAAAATAATGACGTGAAAAAAGTCACTGTTTTTTAACATTTTTCGATGTACCGTCTTTTGCGGCCAGTGTTAGTTTTGGTTTTAAAAGGTTTCATATCAGGGTAATTTTTTTTTTAAATAAAATATTACGTTGTGAGCATCTTCATCAGTTTTCTAGGGAGCATGGCTGGATATTTTGTAAAAAATAATTAATTTGTTCTACCCAATAATAATATTAACCCGTTTCTACTTACCACACATTTAACAATCCAAACTTCACCTAAGATAAATTCGAACGAGAAAATTTAAAATCATCATTTTTATTTTATTTTAATACAACTCCAGACTTAACTTCTAAATAAATTTTCAGGTATGTATAATCTTGTATCTGATACTTAATAAAAAAGAGCCGATTTTTTCCTGCAAACAAAATGCAAATCGAACGTATCCATCTTTATAAAAATGCAAAAACGTTCCATGAAGTTTATAATCGTATTTTATCAAAGTCAAATCGTGTTTCGACATTGTGAAAGCTTTGAGGTATGACTGAAGTCCAAGACGAGCTAAGCTACGCGAGTGCGTAAAGAGCCATTTCGATTGCTGGTGCTAAGGTCCGCGGACCTTAGCACCACGCTTTCCGGCTCAGGCAAATAACCAAACTTATCAGTAAATCTAACATACAATCATACAATTGAGTTGGAACATTTTCTTTCAAAGTCTAATGTTTGAAAACAATGGAAAAAACGATTATCCATAATGATTTTTGAATATGAATAGATTTGTAGTGCGGTTGTCGAATTGATAAGAACGTGAATCTGGAAAGATTACTCTTTAACAATATATGTAATCATTATGTGTTCATAGTCATCTTGAATTTAGATTGAAAAAATAATTAAAGGGCAAACTCTGGTATGATTATTATTTTATAGCAAATAATTGAAGCAAATGGAATATATAAGTATGTGTCGTTCTTTAATTTCTGGCTAGCTCGTGACTTAAAGGCGAGGCCTTGCGTTTACGCCATGCTTATGCACTATGCTATTTAATCTTTACTGAGTGAGTACTGCATGACTGCAAATGAACTCCAGTTGTAAACTATTGGGTGAACATATCGCGAAAACCTTCGCTTGTCTTCTCTTGCAGTAGAACCTCAGCTTTCTACCTGACCTGATTGCATCACAAATTGTTCATGAATAAATAATATTGAGACAGTATACTTAAGGGGAATCACTTTTAGGAAACTGATTGTGTATGTAACGTAATTTCTTTACTTTGAAACGCTAAACGTACTTATGTTATAAAAGGAAGAAACGTAAGCTTTTAGCAAATCTCTTTGGCGATTTTCTAGTCCATTAAGTAATTATTGTTATGGAGTTTCACTCAAATGATAGAATAGAAAATGAAGCATAATATAACGTAGCATACGCCTGTATTCCTCGAAGGGTTAGGCAGAGGTGTATTATTATACACCCACATTTCGCCGATGCTGTTAATTTGTCCCGGCGAGGCTATTGGCATCTACCGGGCACAGTTCCAGACTCCGTGCTGCTACTGAGAATTTCTAATACAGTTTTTTTTTTTGCCCACGACCCTTGGGCTTTTGTAGTCGCGCTTACGACGACTAGACCGATGAGGCAGTCACTTGTGTTATATTGTAGGTAACTACGGATATAATAGCATTCAAGAAATGTATTTATCCTCAAGGACATAATATTTAGCTCACTGACAGCAACGTGACATAGAAAAGAAAATCTGAGTTAAAGAACTGCCTTCTTGATATAGTAATCGCGTGCGCGACTGCTGAGTATGTAGTCCAAGGCTGGCGAGTTTTATTGGGATTTGATGTATTTCTCAAAAGCAGTTCAGAGTTTGGAATTATGCCCGCTTGATGGCAAGAGGCTCACCCCCATTCATATGCCTGAAATACAGGCGTTATGGGATAATATGTTAAATTTAATGATTTCAAAAATCGCATGATTAATCTTAAATTTTAGTGAACACATTCATTCGGGTTTGACATTGCTTAGCAAGAAAAACGAAAAAAGATAATCAAGAAAAATCTACAATGTCACTTCATAAATAATTTCATGGCATTATTAACTGTCCGTGAGTGACATTTATTTCACGGCTAGGCACGGGCCCCTACGCAGAAAGGGGTTAGGCGTTAACCCACAACGCTGACCTGGTGCGGTTTGGTAGACTACACATTAACATTGAGATCTTTACGCCTTCTCAGGCTTGTAGGTTTCATCGCGGTATTTTTCCTCTACTGTTAATAGAGGTGAGAATCAATGTTTGAATATCTAGGCACAATCGATTGAGGTATTGTATCTTTATTACGCCGAGGTTTTTTAGTAACTGAATTAAATATAAAGAGTGAGTGTATTCCCTTTAATACAATGCTTCGTCTCCTGTGTGTCAACTCTTGCACAGATTTATACAGCTTCAACTATTTTACCTAAATTAAGTACGTTTTGCCTTCAAGACAATTTTAGGAGGAAAAATTTACGGAACGTACCAAAAGGATGATTGACGTAGCTTTGTACAACAAGTAAAGGAGAAAGTAGGGGTCGATTCGTATCAAGAAATCAAAACGAAGGCAGAAGATAGAGAGCAGTGGCGATTGCTTCACCGACAAGAGCCTTAAAAGAAGAAGAAGGTACCTAAATAATATAGTCTTTGGCATTCATAAAATATTACCTATCATAAATTTGACTATATATCATTCAATCAACTATCTACGTTCATATAGAAACATTTGCGTGCATGCATATTCTTATGGTTGAAAAGTATCGTTCGGTATTTGAATCATAAAAAATAAAATAGTGTCTAAAAATCGTTACGTATAAAAAATATATCGGGTCGTAGTTGTATTCTAATCGGATCCAACAAAATATTTAAAATGATGAAACAGAAAATACACACACATCCTCACCCGTTTTTGTCACATACTTAACACTCAACACAAGTTTTTTTTCCATAGTTACCATTGTCCTACTGCCATTAAACTTGATGTAGTTACATATTTCTAGTTCATGTCTTTTTTGAACCTTTATTTTTAATCTTTTTTATTAACTTTATCTATTATATTACTGTAAGGTATGGGGCCAAATTATATTTTAATTAAAAGATATTTTCACGTTGTTCCTACTTACTACTTAGGACTAAAAACCTTTTAGTACTTATATACATAATAAAATTGTAATCCGTATTATAACCAAGTACCGATTTAATTTCATAGAATTAATCAAGAGAATGGGATCAAATTTAAATAGGATTGAATCTCTAATCTCATATTTCTAAGAACAATAAGGCTTAGTTCTATTCAAGGAATCCGTTATAATACTTTTTAACGATTGGTTTTTTGAATAAATATTGTAGAATATTAACAAATAGGTCCTGTTAAATTAATCGGATTACGTTTTACCTAAAATAACGTAGAGATAGAAATTAATAAAAAAAAAAATCATTTTGGTATCTCGTTTATTTATTAAAAGCAAGGCAGCAAAGTAAATGTTGTACACCTCACTCTCACCAACTATGCATACGATTTATGTTCGATAATTATCACAATCAATAGTACCACAATCTATATGACCATAATTTACGCCAAGTATAGAACAAAACATACTATACAAGTATACTTACTCCATACTATTTAACCTGGTTGCCATTCAACCATTACCCATTATAAAAAACGTCTTACCTGATATGATTTTCCGAAAATTACAACGTATAAAAGGGAAACATACAATCGAATCCTATAATATCATTATGTCAGTAATAATCTATACTTTTATAGCGCACTTGAGAAAACCTTATCATTCTCCAATGTGTTAGATAAAAATCGAATATCGAATCGAAATCGTGTCGTGACCGTTTCGAGTCATATAAATACCTTCATCGAGTAATAGCCTCGGGTCAATACGCGTATTGTATTGCCGTATCCAAGTAACTGTCGACCTCATCAACTATTGACCGCTTGGTATCGACCGACACACTTGTCTACGATACTATGGTAATTTCTGTTATTGGTTTTCGTATTAAGTACTTGGTCAGTCTACCGATTGGCGTGTACGTAATGTCGTACATACGTGGTTTGTAAACGGAGACGGAGACATCTTGAGTTTAAGTTGTAACTTTAGTTTTGGTCTTACATTTATTTTTTCTTGGCGTTTGAAACCACTGAGTATGTTATTGCACAAAATATTTACTGTTTCGTGATTATTGGTCAATGTAATCAGTCAATGTAATATATGAAGATCAATAACTGTTTCAAATAACATTCGAAGAGGCTATACAATATTCATAGTGAAGCTCTTTAAATAAATTGTTCTTATACCAAAGAATGGCATGCAGCGCCACCTGTCACAAAGTATATGAGTTAGTGTTGCAGCGTTATGATCGGCTGCCAAGCATTCACTACTGCCACTTAGAATAAATCACAAAAATTAGAATACTCAATTAAATTATAAATTTGTCGGAAATTCAGGGTATAAGGACCAGAAAATCGAATTATCCCTGTTAAATTATCTGGACATAATCTCCGAGTAATTTGGTTGCAAAGCTCAGATGGATACAATACTGATAATTCGACACATTTGATGAGAATGGTAGCCAAACTCAACATAGTTGCCATGACCATATTAATAACAGATAATCTTCCGACTTATAGCTAAGTGGATAGTAGCATACATCAATATAATTCGAAATTAACAAAACTGTAAATATTCAAACTTTATAAAAAGGTTGCATAGGTCACTGTATCGCCGGTATGATAAAAAATGTTGGTTTGCGTGATGTAAAAAGTTCTGCAAAGCTTAATTACGTATTAACTTAAACATGTTATGAAACCTTTCTATCTTAAACCAATATAATAGCCAACTGATTAATGTTTTAATAAGACTTGCCTGTGCACGATATAAAATACGCTTCAATGAATCATTCAGAACAAAGAGCTTTAGAATTATGAATGAGCCAACATTAAACCTACACCGATACATTATCACTTCATAGAACAATATGTATTGCATCAACGGTACTAAATTGCACAACAAATTGTTTGATATAGATGTTCACGGCAACCATTTGGTGGCAGCAATGCTGATTTTACGCACTAATAAAACAGACATACTGTATTTGTGATCTTGTTTGCCAAAAGTGGGCATTTTGGCAGGTACCTCACGAGTTACGACAGCCGAAGAAAGAAAATAAATGCATTCGATATGTAATGAGAGTCCATTAAATACAATTTATAATTATTTACAAAAACCGACAAAATATGCATTCATTTAAAATTGGGTGCGGCTACCTAAAACGGACAAAAATATAAAAAGGCAAAAACATGTAATTGTTCTCTGTTCAGTTTCAATTTATTTTTTATTAAAAAAAAATCCATACTTACAGAACACGTATATAATGTACATTGTTCTTCAAGTCTATCCTTCTAAGGAAGATTGATAAAGAACGAGATGAAACCGAGCCGTAATTCGTACATAAAGACCACGAGAATCAATACATCATAATGCTCGAACAACTGTGACAAGTCTACCATCCATAATAAACACAAGAGGGTAATTAATATCGCAGCCCAAAATAGTATCAGGTCATTGCACTGCAAATCAATGCAAAGTGTTCGGACATTAATTTCACGTTTTAGTGCTAATAATTGAATTATATTAGGTTGTTAACGAGTGTCAGGTTGAATATATATAGGGTATTTGTTTTTACTATGTTATCGTGGGTACATTTTATATAAATAAATCTCATATAGAGAAACGTCCAGACGCGTAACAACTATTAGTTGTATATTATAGAAATATTTTTTTCGTGTGGAAATCGAACGAACCGTAGCGCGGAAAGCAAATGAACTTAGCCATTGCAACCGTGCTGTGATAAATATAATAAATATATAGTTCTCATCTAATAGAAGAGCTTTTGCTAGAGTTGAATAGTTTTTATTTAAATACTACTAGGTATTGGTATCGGCACAAGGCTAATGGTGTAAAAAGATTAGCCATTCAGCAATAGTGATATCGAGACTACCCTAGATGCTTTAGATGATCTCGGGTTTTGTCACTCCTGTTACCTTGCACACCTATTTCAATTATAAAATTACATGTATTTCTGAAATGCACAAGGTACACGGAGGAATTGAAAAGTAACTTTCATCTAGGTATTTGAATAGCTAATACTGTAAGGAAATACAATCATTGAATCTTAGAGCCTTGGATGAATTATTGCGGCCAGTATAATCGAGAGTCACAAATCTAAAACATTGTATGAAATAATGGGATTCTTAAACATTAACTCAACTGATGCACATTCGGAAATACACAACACCATATTTATAGACTAGTTGCCAACTAAACGAGTACAATCCGTTCATTTATTCAAATTAGTATGTATTTATGTCACCTATTATATCATTAACGACTTGCATTATAGTTCTAATGTGGATGACCAGCATTCATAAAATCGCCAAATGATGTTACATATTACTTAATTTTTTTTTATTAGGAATTTACAGAGATTCGAATGTTATGTAAGACTAAATAGTTGATACTCTTAGAATAGCCGGTATTTATCTTTGCAATGACACGATGATTAAACGATCTTAAGATTGCTTTTTTTTTTGACACGAAAATAATGTCGTCTTTGATGTATCTCATGAGTATCAACGTGGTGGTTTGTGATTAAGTCTACCTTGTTTTTAAAATAATAAATAAAGTAATAAAGAAATAAAAGTATGTTAATTCTGGAAGAATTAAAAATGTCAGTTGGGAGCTGTTACCAATTTTTTTGTTTCAAATAAGAAGATATCCTTGACCATATCGCTGTACTATCATTAGCTAACAACTCTGTATTTTCTGCCTATCACCATGAAAAAAGCATCATATTTTGTTATGCAGGTATGTATCGTATCTTTTACCAAGCAAATACTGTAGGTAATGTTATCTTAACCAGAGCATAAAAACATCATACAGTTTTTTCCCAATACGGAAATGGTTCCCAAGACTGCTTAGAAGGTCTACTCCATATAAGTTGTCGTTATGTAGGTGGACATTTTTGTTTATTCAGACGACAATAGCCAGTAAGTGTGGACAGTAGTCCGTGAGTTGGAATATGACCCCAAAGGACGATTACGGTGAACATACTCCTAGCACAAGCACATTTAGCTAAGCAGAAGAAGTTAATAGAAATAATACACACGTTGCTTGTATGTTACAACGCGAATGTAGCGTAACAATAAATAAAGTACTCGGAAAATTTGGTCCTCTGATACGAGATTTTGTTAACAAAGAGAATAAAGTAGATAAATTTAAATACAATACTAAACGTTATCATATTGGAAGGCTGTGTTATGGAATGTGTTGCTGACTATAGAATATTTTATAGAAAACTACAAAAATAGTGGTGAGTGAATTTTACGACAATCTCCGCGCTTCACAGAAAGATTGATGAACGCACAATACGATAATGATTTTTATCATTTTGTGTGGCAACAGGTGTTTATCTATTGTAACTGTATTTTCCCTTTTACTTATAATTATAAGCACAGTTTTAACATTATCTATTATATCGGCTTCTAACAGTACCTAATCGAAATAAACGTCTACCTATAAACACAAATAAAAGTTCCCTCGGAACAAATGCACCAAAAACTTTCTACCATTCTATGCTCATACTCTTGAGTTCAGAATGCACGACCATGTTTATTCCGGCAAAACAATAATAGGCTGTAGTTAAATCAAGTGTTAAAATGCTCAACTAGACTGCACTAAATGCATTTAGAGGCGTTTCCCTCAATTCGCCAAGCCGTTGGCGGGCACTTAGGGCTGCCAAGTGCAAGATTGTTTTTTAATGTCTGGATTGTTTTTATACTTAGCAGATAAAGTGAAAGAGCATGCTAAGAATAAATAATAACAATGAGATGAACTTTTCTCATTTATGCTTGGACTAAATCTCAAAAATATTATTTGACAAACAAATCAAATTTATTAGGCATTTTTAGGATATCATAATATACACCCATCCAAGAACTGACTGCAGCAAGCGCTGCTTAACCTCGCAGATCGAGTGATTTGCGCGGTAGCCTTCTAGCTACGAAACTTTCGACAATAGCTATACATAGGTAAAGAATTTTATTAAAGTTTAGTACCTCGAATCAATATTTTGAGCCGAAAATAGTATTTCTTTCTTACCGTAATTCTCTACAAAAGCTGTGTGATCAGGCTCCAAGACACCTCGTAAATCTATACAGCCGGGTCCAAAATCCAGGCCATTCGACAACCCTGGGGACGCTGCACTAACTGCACTAATTGTTTTGGAGTCGATCCAAAATATATACTTACCAAAATTTCTCTCGTAACACGATGCATTTGTGAATTGTTTTAGTTATATAGTGGGCGCAAGATAAATGTCCTTAGTCCTACATTTATTGGAATTTATAGGGACAACAGCTGGCTTATTTTGAGACCTCTCGGTGTATTTTGGGGTGTTTGCAACAAAAAGCAGTATTTATGCTTTTGTTTTTGCTTTCTTCGATTTAGAAGTGATGTAGGGCTAAACTTATCACGCAACTGTTCTTATAATGGCATCTTCTAATCAATTAGTTCGCGGCCTAAAAGACCCATGGGCACCCAAGTTTTGACCAAGACCACACGAATATGTGCATATGACGATTCGATTTAATTTTAATTTTTAAGGAGCGCCGACTATACTTTCGTCCAGGAGAGTAACGACAAGCTGACCTATTCTCGAGCTGATAGGTTGTGAAACTATCTACTTCACTTAATTATTATGAGATAGCGGTTATTACATAATATATATTAAATTATATTGTATATTAAAACGTCATACAAATCAACTAGAGGCGAGGTCCTTCCTGCACTGATAAAACTTCGTTAAACAATAAACGTATATATACATACATTGTATATTTTTGCTACGAGAACAACAGGATTCCAAGTTCTCATCAGTGTTTATTGTTATTGGAATTGGTAATTAAGCTTGACAGTGAAATCATAAACTTTAAATACAAACTCATATTATTCTTTCCTTTATTTATATTAATACATTTTTTTAATTTTTAATTACTTATAATAAAAAATACATTTATAAATATAAAAGCAATAGGGACCAACCGGCATCGGGAACAGGGTCCAAGCTACCGGTGGTTAGGGTTCCAGAAACAATTATACTTATTTGGCGGTAAGAAAGAGATTTGAGACTATAAAATTAAATGTAAATAATATTGCCAAAATAATAATAATATTGTCTTTTCAAATGATATTAATCACGCTGCTACCTCAATAATTCTAAAGCTTCTGAAAGTTTTATACTCTGCTTGCATCAGTTTTATTAAAACAACATACATTTTTATACACAAACTACGTATTACCAAGAGAATGTTGTCATATTTTTTTTTTAATTACACCAGCTTTAATTTATGAAGAATATTGTTACAAAGCTTCTGAAATCTTGCATATCGCAATAAAATTTGATCTAAATCAACTTAAAAAAAAGTTATATACCTACCTAATCGATATAGACATAGAAATAATTTTCATTGTAACAATTGGACGCTCCCATACTACGTGTTACTAAAGTAATGCATAGCAACATAACATTCAAGCATCACGCCTGTATTTACCGAAGAGCTGGGCAGAGATGTACTATTGTAGACCCACATTTCACCGATGCCGTAATCGAGTCCCATGTAATAGGGGGCGAGTCTATTGTCATCAACCGGGCATAGTTTCAGACTCTGTGCTGCCACTGAAACTATCTATAACAGAAAAACACAATAACACTGTGTCGGACCCGGGAATCGAACCCAGGTCATCACGCTCAGGTGTCGCGAGTCAATGAGGCAGTATAAACTAAAATAATTTTGTCTCTATAATAACTTCAATTGATGAAATATATTATTCCAAAGCTCCATAAAGGTTCTTGAAAAAAAAAAAAAAAAATTTAATCAATACATCTTTATTCTCAAACCACGTGTGACCTAAAGAATGTTGTCTTTATAAACGTTTTTACAATCGCCGCCGCCGGTTGGTGACAGACTAACTCTGTGCACTGTTGCCGATTTGCGTTGCACGCCCAAAATAATTACACTTTCGAGGTCACACCCACGAACACATTTTTATTATTTTCTTCTGTGCATCAGTAAAATGCTGCAATATATTTAGATACCTATTTTGTTTTTCAGACAATTGTTTTGATTTTCGTTTTCTTGAGGTACTTGCGGTATTTTTTTACTAGTACTTTTTTTTTGAGTTGTCTCTCGCAATTAGCTCAGGGAGCTTTTACTGCTTAACCGGGCAAATGGCGAGACCAGAAGGGCCTCCAGCCGGTTTTCTAGTACTGATTTTAAGGGCGCTTTATATGGACAGGCTAAACTCGATATTATCTTAGCTTTCCATCATTTTGTTCCGGCTTTTCAGACACCAAAAGTAGAAGCCAAATCTCTCACAAAATAAAGTATGGATTTTCATCTGGTCAGGCGTGGCGTACAAGTAAATTTGATCGTAGCGGTGAATGTTTTGTATCGCGTAATTTTTTTTTTGTCCGGGTGTAATATGAAACCTTCATTAACCGATAACATGTTAGGTCAAGATTTGCAGATAGTGTAATTTTAGATATTAATGTCCTATAGATTACAGTCCAAGGTGATGAACTATATACATAGGTATATATCATAGTAATAGATAAATTAAATCTCAAAACAGCCTAAAAGGAATATTAAATAATAGTTTTTCGATCATTATTCAGAGGTTCTCCAGGAATCACTCGCCTAGCTAAGCGTAACAACTCCTTGTATGGATGATTGATGAGTCGTAAAGGTGAATAACCTGTGACTGAAAAGTCGACAGTCCTGAAGTAATTTCCTCGGCTTTGTGCCAGCTTCCACTTCGCTGAAAGGCATCAGACGTACGCACATATTCAGATTATTAATTAAGTTTATTATGCCATATATAAAGTCTTAAACACTGCAGAATCGGTGGTGAAAGGTTATGTTTAAGTTACTTCGCTTAGAGGGTTAGAAAATATGTGATGACGGTGTTGGTGCGGGTTTCTGTTGTACTCAACTCTGTATAACATTATGACTGTTGTCGTTGAAGATGTAGGCAGATGTGTTATACACCTACATAACATCCTATGACGATATTGCATCATGTAATATAATAGGAGACATGATAGGAGAGTCTATTGCCGTTCTCTGGACACTATAATAATAATAAATAATCTCTGGGTACACATAAATTCACTACAAACAATACTAGGGATCCTAATATTCTGATAGAATGTCTTTATCATATACTGTTCACATATGAATTATGTTTGAATTTTTCTTACATTTAGGTATGTATATCTCCGCTTTATAAGACCCTCATTTAAAATCTCTAGCTCCTTTACTCCTCTAAACAAAGCTACAAATTTCGTCTCCATTTGCGGTATAGGAATATTGCCTGCGTAAAGGACTTGCTAAACTTGGCGAGAGACTAGCGAAAGTTTGTGAAACATAATTACAAAATTCAGGCCAACCTTCAATTGTGGAGAGTTATTTCAAGAAGATACTGAAGTTCGAATTGAATTAAAATATTCAATTTCGTTTGTCATTTTGAAAATACATTTATACCAACGCAGCGACGAAATTCTTTGTTACGTACCTACACTTACTACAGATTAATTATAGAAGATGAATATTTCGCGGTTGAACTAAACTAGTATCTTTTTCAAGCACTAAATATAATAATAAAATATTGAAATTTTGATGTAATTTCAGACAATTAAATAACTTTCACTCCGATAGAGATCATTATATAGTTACCTTTACTTTTTCTGAATGGCCGTGTCGAGATTTTCGCCGATGATCTAATAAATTGTTTTCCTTGACTGACGTCTTACCTTAAAATCCCTTAACTGGATTTGTGTTGTCAAACTTACAATGATACATTTCTCAGACCGTAAGATCTTTGAACTAGAGAAGGCACTCAGGATAGACCGGATACTTAAGATGGAGACTATGACACCAAGAGGGGTTTATGATCAGTCGTAGATTTATGATGCACGGCGTTGAACTTTTTGTGACACAAATGCCATTCAGCGGTTATATTTATACCCTCAACATTGTTTTGAAGTGTACAGGATTAAGAATTTGGTGCAGTGCCAATAATTGGTCACTTCACCGAATCGTTTTAATTAGATATAGATGCATCTCAACTAATTCCAGTTTTATTCAACAGACTAAGTTTTCAATTCGTGAAATTATCAGAAGCAATATTTTACAGAAAAATATAGGTATCTATTTTTTTCAATATTGTTATCAATTTGTCCGTAAATATTTTTAAATTCATGACATTCTACAAACAAATCTACATTTCACTTTTTTTTGGATTGGTGGTGAATGAAGTATCTAATATCGAATTTAAATAAAGTAAAGAACCTCGAAGAAAGAAGATATCTTCTGGCATATCCTGAAGAGTGATCAATGCTACCGCTGTTGTTGACTGGCTAAACTTTCCTCTACGTCGTGAGTGATTTCAAGCTCGTACTGACTCGAAGAAGAAAGAAAATAAATTAACAGTGGAATCTTGTTATTAACAACTTGTATTACTTATACATGGTATTTTATTTTAATAAATGTTTTTTTTTTTTTTTTTTTAATACTTTGCCCCACACTAAGAATAATTCCTGTATCGTGGGTGCGTTTACAAACACATATATTCACATACACAAACACCCAGACCCGAAACAATTATCTGTAGATCATACAAATACTTGTTCCGTGCGGGGATCGAACCCGCGACACTTAGCGCAGAAAGCTAATCGCTTAGCCACTGCGCTAATCGTGTCGTCATAATTAATCCATAAACTATCATAATCCTATCCCACAAATCCTACTTCCTACTATCCTATTTCCTATCGTATCCTATCCTTCCTACTAATATTATAAATATAAAAGTTGTGAGGATGGATGGATGGATGGATCTTTGTTACTCTTTCACGCTAGAATGGCTGAACGGATCTGGATGAAATTTGGCACAAAGATAGAGTATAGTCTGGAATAGCACATAGACTACTTTTTATCCCGGGAAAATACATGGATTCATAATCCACGCGGGCGAAGCCGCAGGCGGAGGCCAGTATTAAATAAATACCAAATACTCACTTACTTGTACGATTACTCTATAACTTGACAAATCCGTACTTATCTTATATCTTATTACTACAACAGTCACGATTTTTCTGTTATCCGTTTTAGTGCTTTTTGATGTTGCAATTTTCAGGACTATAAGAGTTTGTTATAACGTGTTTCTCTACTCATAACAGAGGGTCTGACGCAAAATGTCTGTGGTAATAGATATCCATTCTAACAGTGAATTGAAGCAGGAAATTATAAGCCTCAAGTTACAGCTACCGTGTATTTTTTTCTGATAGTGACGATCACTTCCGAAAGATATGATCATGAAAAAAATGATATCGATTACCACCGGCGTTAAACGTAGTCGAATTGAAAAACTATGAACCAGTGACCTATGAACACAGTGACAGTGAGAGTGAGTGAGTCACAAGTCTTCTGGATATGTGGCTTCCCTGGTGACCAGTTTCCAATCCCCATAATCTAGTTGTTGGAATTTTCTTCATTAATAGACATTTATTTTTGTGTAATTTTTGTTTTTTATTGCATCACTTTTTTTAACATTACCTTGTTATACACCTATGTTTAACAAATATCTATATACGTGAACATTTTTATTATGAAATGTTAATTTATTTTATTACTTAAATAAATAGTTATTACTTGTCCTTGTGCAATTTAAATACTGCACTTTGTTATAAATGTAATATTGTAATGTGAGAATTTTTTTTTGTTACATTTACTTAAAACTAAAGACTTTTTCCTGAAGAGGAACCCTCCAGCCAGATAAGTGGGTTGGACCTATGGAGAAGAAACCAACATGGTCTCTTCTCCATAAGGCCAATATACTTAGGAACCATGTACCTACATTCTTAATGTTTTAAAAGCGCCTGCAAAGTCCGATTTGAAATAAAAACTTTGACTTTGTTCATTATCAAGTAGACTTCTTAAGACTATGAAACCCAGGTCTATAACAAAGACGTTATTCTACTCTTCCATATTCTCCCGGTACGTGGACAGAGTTCTGCAAGTACAAACATACTTATCACTTGTATCATTATACTTATCAATATGTATGCTACTGTTATTATGATATAACATAATAACTAACGATCAAGGAATACAGATAAAGATAGACGGCCTGGACAGAAATGCGTTGACCTGTGTGACGGACGCCGATAACCCTCGGGTCAGTTGGTTCGTCTAATGGAGCGTGCACAATTGCTGTTGGCATATTTGCAGTTTTATTTTGTACCGCGTCCTTACTGTGTTATATTGGGACCTTGATTGTAGATCTAAGCTTATCGTTATTGTTGGCTTTCATAAACATTGTAGGCGAGCTAACAAAAAATCGATTGTCCTTGTGATATTCTAGTTGGATCTACAGTACCATAATCCTTAGAATCGTAAAAGCTATGTGGGCAGTCGCAAAGATTGCTCAATTTTGGAGGTAAATCTGTTGCAGAGACGCATCAAAGTGTCTCTGTGTGCGTTAATCAGTCAGCCGAGGTTGCCGTACTTTGGACACTCGTTACGGTCAAAGTAAAAAGAGGTGGATGATGATTATAGTTTTAATAAATAAAAAATGTTTCCTATGCGAAGACCAGATGTATGTATAACTACGAACAAAGTTATCTTAATAAACAAACAAGCTAAAATGCAAAATCATAATTTTGAATTGGAAAACTCATTGAAATGAAATTAAAAAAAAAAAACATAAGCCCACGAACGAAAGCTAGTTCCAATATAAAATGGAACATTAAACAATTTCTAAGAATATTGTAACGATATACCAGTCACTGGAAATCGCCATCAAACGTCTAGGCATAAAGTTTAGACGAGCCATTCACACCGACCTAATTTAATCATATGACTCGAAATCTGGAATTGGAAAGATATCCGAAAGTTGGTTTATTTGTACATAAATATTGTTTTTTTTTCTTTATCTAGTTACTTTAGCTAGTTAGACAGTAGACGTAAGAAGATAGTTTACATTATAATATAATTAAAAAAATACTTTAAAAAATGGAAATATCATGGAGTAGTCGCTACAGACATAGTTGATATTAATCATCACCACCTTATCATTGGAGATACCAAAGACCAGAAGTAGAGTAAAAAGATTCAGCTCGTCTGACAGCTCAAGTGAGCTAACAAGGTGAAACATGCCACGATAGAAAAATAAACTATGTACATTGGCGACCGCCCCATTGTTTTAGTGGTGACTGCTGTTATTGGGGTTTTCTCATATAAGGACCCAATATAGTTACAAAGAAAAAAATTCAAGACCTTTCATCCAGAACCTGTACCTTTAAGGTCTATATTAAAATTTAACGATATAAGCAGATGAACCTACAGGACAGAGCTATCTTTATTAAATATATTTCCAGTTTCATGACAAACAGTTTAGTCATCAACTAATTACCGGAAAATGAATGACGCGGCTTTCTCTCAACGTTTCACGATTGGCTTATTTGCCAATGTCAACAAAATAAATGGGCATTATGACGATTACCTCAGGGAGATGAAGTTGTTTGTAATTAGTAATATTCCAAAAAATAATGGAATGAAAAAGATCTGGACACAGGCGGTGCCAGGCAACGAGAAACAATAGATTTTCTATTGTGTCTCATCTGCATCACTTGACGGGATAGGGGCCTGTTCACACGAGCGTTCACAAAAATAGTGTTATAGCTGACATTGCGATAGTGCCTGTTGAATTTTCATAGTAATGTGTCAAAGGCCTGCGTTGACACCGATACGCTGGTAACAAGACTCGTAAACAAATGCTACTGAAATTCTTCGACCAGGGTATAAGAATCTCATGAGAGATTGAAACAAAGATAAAAACAAAATACATGCAGACGATTCGCGGGCTACTGCTAGTATTTATATAAATCAGAATAACAGAATCACTTTCAAATCAAGAATGGATGTGGTGGAAACATTTCGATTTGTCATCGAAAAAGTATTGGACTGTGATTCATCGGTCATGCCGTTCTGGAATTGAATATACATAAATCATGTAAAGAGAAATTAAGAGCTTTTATTTTATAAAGCAACTTTTTCATCCACACCATGATAAATGCGAAAGTAACTCTGTCTATCTGTTTGTTACCACATAACGATTAAACCACTGAACCATTTGTTACAAAGTTATAGCTTGGGTCCTGGAGACAGATAAGGACTTATATTTACTACTGCAGCAAAACATTAATTAGATATTAAATTGAAAATACCCTCAGATGAAATCGCGTGCCTCCTTTGATAAGTCTAACTACAGAAAATGGTTCATCTCCTTCTTCGCTCGTTTGCACCAACACTTGTTCTTTTAAAAACCTTTGCCAAACCACGGACAACGCTATTGACGACGCGAAGTTCTGGTTAAAATATATTTGAATTTGAAGAATACACACTAATTGGTTGGATCTTTACACATATAAAGATGCTTTAAGCTTGCTGAGCTTTAAGCTTGGAAGCAATAAGCTAAAGGTACCTTCAGTAAACCTTTGATTGGTCCTTTGGGACATACAAGCGTGATGCTGTCGTGATAATAATTCGACTACTACGTTTATTTCAAAATTATTAGTATAATAAGTTGGTTTAAGTTTCAATAATATCGAGCACTCGAGGAGGTAAAATAAAAGGGGGGTTGCTACCAGCTGCGTTGCTTCCCGCGCACTAGTAGAATTAAAGACATATGACAGTCATTAAGGCCTGGACGTTTAACTCAAATCAAGTACTTTACCTACTAAAGTTCCATAGATAATGATAGTTCTAGTTGTCGACGCCTTAAGTCTTTATCTTCTGTTATTTTAATTACTGTGAAGTGATGCGAATTAAATACGTTTGAATATCTATTCCTTGGCACCGGCTTATCTGAATTATGTTATAATTTAAAATAAGAAAGAAATAAAATACAAGAGGGGCTCGTATTCATAGCTACAGTGCAGATCAGCTGACCTGCGAGGTTAAGCGGCGTTTGCTGCGGTCAGTCCTTAGATGGGTGAACATTTTTCACACATCAAGCCTTCTCCGTTCCCCACGAGAAATACATTAAGCAGTACCGAGTGACCTCCTTTACTTATTACGCTCGTTTAGGGTGTCAGTTCAGTAATCGGGTGGTGGAGGTCAGATGGCAGTCGCTCCGTGTAAAAGACTGATATTCAGCTGCAACCGGTTAGACTGGAAGCCAACCCCAATATAAGTGGGAAAAGACATGTAAAGGTGATGAATGTGCCATAATTATGCTCCTCATCTTCTGGTAGATGTTATCGAAAATTGAAACTGTCTTGTATTCAGTGGAAGACCTTCCGAGTTCCTCGCAAGAACTCAGAAGATCTTACTATGTATTTCCCTTCATAAGTATACTCTTACAAATGTCTACAAAATTGCCTAGAAAGCCAAAACAACGATGGAATTAACAGGATTTGATGGTCTTGGACGTATGAATTTACAGGATATGATAACGTGGGAATTTTAGAAATAAATTCTAACATATCAACAGCAATATAATTCGGAGTGCTAAATAAATTCTAGTTACCGGTTTTACTGCATGTGGTTTTAATTATAGTACACATCATACAACAATATTTTGTTCTTAGTCTATGTCCACTAAGTGTGCATGGTCCCGAAGATTTCTGTGAGTATGTATTAGATACGATTTTTTAATTTACAGATGTCTATAGAGTGTGACCTGAATTTATTAACGAGTCGATGAAAATATATAGGTACCTACGCAACCCGCAGATATGAATTGTTTTTTTTTTTTATAAAAATAAATATTGTTTAATACACCCTTAGGAACATTAATACTTGTTTAGTTCTTTTCGTATAACTTTCTGTGTATTTAAATAAAAAAGTAATAACTAAAAACATTTCAACCCAATAAAATACTCACAACCATTTCATAAAAAAGTCACGTCAAAGTTACATCACTTTTCGTATCATAAGAACGTTTCAAAGTTACGCGATTCTCTATCAAAACTTGCTAACTTAGATAACTATTTAACGAGAACTTGAGACTCATAACAAATCTGTCAAGAATATTGTTGATCTACATTTTTTGATATAAATTATACTAGCATCTCTATTACGGTCACTTTAATTCGACTACAATTTGTCAGTAATAAAAAACAAATAAACATTGTCCTAAAAACTAGCACTTACGTCAATATCACCAATTACACTCATAAAACTACGTAATACAGTGAAAGCACGCTTAATAAACAATAAAAATTAGCATAATTCGCGGCTACTCACCGGTTGAATCAGATAAACATCAAACAAATGCACACCACACCACAAATTGAACCACACACTGCACGTAATTGGGACGGCAAACCCGTCCGAAACTTTTGCTAATCAGCCGAATTGTTAGCAAACTTTCGTACTTTTGTACCACGTGTTGCGTATGTACACTTACGCGGGGAAAACAATTTTATTTCATGAGCGTCGGACACCCCACTCGCCCCTCTTTCCCACAAGTAACTGACAACTGACTGACCGTTACGTATTTTCTTGTACATATACATATAAACAATTTATTTTCATAGCGCATCGATGCGACTAATGTACGGAACGGCGTGTCGGATTTTTGATTTTAGAAATGATGATTCTATTTTCGTATTGCCAATGCCGCGACACTATCCGAGCGCAGATTGTGCGAATAGATTTAATACCTAGTTCTTTTTTGCAGATTTATTGAATTGGTTATTAGGAATTTTATGAAATATGTATTATGATAGTGTTAACGTTTCTACGAAAATATATTTACTAATAAAGGAGACTTTTGTGTTCGAAGTTTAACAGAACAGAATAATTTCTCGTTTTTTTTTTTCATTTATATTTTGAACTCCGAATAATTCAAAATTGGAACGAATTATTTATAAGAACAATTTTATAATTCTTTGGAGTTACATTGCTTCTTGTATGCGGTATTATTTTACCGATTAATTCGGTACCGAAAACTTACCGAGCGTCTACCATAAACTTTTTTTTTTATATTGGCAACTGAGCCGCTGACTACTATTCTGCCAGTGTCTACCATAAACTTATTTCTACATTTTAATGAGTTCTCTTTCGACTTGTGCAAGATGCGACTCAATTGAAAATGTAGGCACTCAGTAAGTTTTATGTAAAAAAAGACGAAACTATGACACATGAGGTAGCGCCCAATAACACTAAAAATATTAACGACGTTTCTATGTGTCGCGGGTTCGATTACCGTACGGAACAAATATTTGTGTGACCTTCCAGATAAGGAAACGTTAAAAAAGTCCCATGTACGTTATTTACTGTTAAAACTTCTACACATATTATTGGAAACATTAAACATAATTGTCACACATCAGAAAAGGGGGTTCCCTTTGAAAATGTTGGCTATAAAGAAAGGGACATACAGACACGCAAACATCACATTACGTTTATAACAATAATATTAACAATAGAATGCTTTATTGTCTAATATTAGTGTAACAATAAGCTTGTTTATTGTCAAAGATAAAAAAAAATATATACACAAAAAGCTCCTATTTGTTTGTATTTACACTTTGTGTATTCTATTTAATATCTTAGTAGACAAAATAGGTCCTACCAATGTATATTTAAAACATTTTATCAAAAGTAAAGTTTCAACTCACTTTGAATGACTGTTATAGTTATATCTATACTTATATTATAAATAGGTAAAGTTTGTTAGTATATAATCTCCGGAACTAATAAACAAATGCAAAAAAAAATTCACTGATAGCTACATTATCTCCGAGTGCTCTAAGCTATATATTTTTATATAAAATGTAGGTCACGCGGACGAAGTCACGGGCAAAAGCTAGTAAGTTCATAAAAGATTATATTGTGTTCAATTCTTGCTGAAAGCAAACAAATTACCCTTATTTTTGTATCGTTATATTTTCAAGATCAGTTTTGAAGGACTAAGCATTACTCAAATTACCTTTTCATATTAAGAAATTGTATATAGAGAGAACCGGCCTGCGGCGTGGAGCGTGCCCACGAGCTTTCCTCTACAATTCCTGCGTACTCGCACAAAATGATGCAAAGCTTTGAAGATATTTTAATTAAGACACTGTATAATACTTAATTTATAATTGTTTTGAATGCACAAAATACTCGCTTATTTTGAAACTTGAATCAATATTATGTGCAGTTTTCGAGATAAATATTGATATGTCTGAGCGTCGAATACCTAGTCGTTCAACTCATTACTTTCCCACTGCTGGACATTGGGCAAGAGTTTTTTTTTCTAAATAAAGGGTTAGGCTATAAAGCTAAACTGGATAATGATGGTGAGGTTATATTAAAAAAATAGAGAGTTCTGTTGATCAGAGACTGTACAATATTTATTCAATTCCAATCTTTAATAACATCAAATACTTCTGCTACCCAATTCACAACAGTATTATTATTATAGCTCAACATATAAATATTATACGAACCTATAGAATATTACATTGTTGTTTTGTGATTTCTCCTGGCAGCCCTGAATCAATATTAACTAATTGGCCTGATGCACACCGAGCCTTTGTTTGTAAAAAGAAACTGTCAGTATTTTTTTACTGAAATTAACGAAACTATCGTTACACGTGCGTTTCCAATTTGTTTCCTTTTCTTTTCACTTGTCTCTTCTCTTGCTTCTTTTTATTCTTATCGAACTCTTGAATTCAGACTGGAAATGAATAATAATAAAGATTAGAATAATATTATTTGGTCTGATGAATAATATCCAATAAGAGAGAGAGGGAGACCAAGATACATGAGCCAAATAAAGGAAAAGGTTGCCGTGATGTCGTATAAATAGGTACTGTCTCAGTATCTCATAAAGACTCACTACTGGAGAGAGAAAAGTGGAAAGAACTTCATCAGCTACACAGACTAGTAATGTATGATCCGAATGGAGCCGCAAATAATTCTACCACAAAGATTACTTAAAGTTTCATTCATTCGTTTAATTAGGCCACCATACAATATTATTTAGCTTAGTTCTACCTCAGTGCAAACGCCGAATTAGCGCTCACTGGCTTTCGTTTCAATAATTGAGCTTATTTTTCCATTTGCCAGATACACGTACAAGTTTGTCTCAAATGGGTGCTTAGAATATTTCATATTAGTCCATTTATACTCAAATGATTAGTTCATCATCTTTACGACACTAAAGGGAAAAAAGTCAAAATTGAAAGATTGAAAAACTGAAAAGTTTACGAAAGAACAATACGAATTCACGCTTCACAACAAAAACAAAACTTCTAATATAATTACGTAAACTCAGTGTACCTCCAACGTTACAAAGGTAAGGCTAGCTAAAAGCAAATGACCAAATCGATACACTAGCTTTAATATTTGATAGAACAGTGGACGGCGGCTCCGAGCTTACTTTTACATTTCTTATTGATCCGTCGAACGATTGCGGTCGATATAATTGCGGTGGAGTTTGAAAGGGGACTGCTAGAGGAATAATTGGGGATAATTTGATGTTTTGTTGTTTGCTATTAGGGACCATTAAAGGACCGTTCCTATATCTATGGCCACATTGGTCTACTGGTCGCAAACGCGACTGTTGACCGGGATTTCTAGCGGGAATACAGTTTTATATTAGCATATTATGCCTGTATTCTTCGATGGGGTTAGGCAGAGGTGTACTGCTGAATACCCAGAAGTAAGCCTACTGCCGTCTGTCGGGAGAATACTAAACTTCAGGCTGACAAAGAAAATTTTCTAGGAAAAAATCCCAATAACACTCACGCCTGGCTGCTGAGCATGAGACAGTGTTCGTGCGCCTGCGATCATTATGCAATGAGGCAGTTGTTACTTCATAGTAGGTATATAAATCCCAAACCCTCAAAAAATTCAAAAATAATGGAGGCCTTCGATTCCTTTCACAAGTTAATATGACGTCAGACATATATCTGAAATTAGTCCTCATTTACTATTATTTATAGTTTATACAATTTTTCATCACAAACGGAATATTCAATAACCGTGCAGCAGACAAAGGGTTGTAGAAGCTTGTATCGATAATTCTATAAATAGAGTTGCTAGTTGCATTCTGTGGGCTTCTAACAATGAGTGCCACGATAACTAAGACGGCTCGTATGTTTATAGGGCATGCGTTGACACAGAAAATGAATAGAACTGTCTGTCAATGTACTGTGGGAGACAGTGACTATTGTAGTAGGAAGTATACTCTGAGAGTTTATGAAGGAAGCAATAAATGAACATGGCATCACGCCTGTATTCCCCGAAGGGTAAGGCAGAGGAGTGTTAATGTTAAATCACATTTTGACAATGCCGTTATTAAGCTCCACGTAGTTCTATGTAACAAAGCTTATTGCAATTATTTTATTGGTATAATACAAATTTCAGGCTGCTTGCATGCCGTGATTCCCTTGGGTTTGTAAAAATAAACGTTTAAAACAAAAATATAATACTGTACGGAACTGTCTCATGTATTGGTCTAGATGTCGCACGGTCGGCTGTTGAGCCTGAGGTCCTGAGGTCCTGAGTTTAATGCAGGGGTCAGACAATTGGAATAGGCTCATGTTTTATTTCATGAGACTTAATAACGGCATAGGCGAAATATAGGTGGACAATTAAATGATAGAACTATACCTAACCCTCTGGGGAATATAGGCGTGATGCTATATTATATAAACATAGGTACTGTATACGAATCAGTCCACCACTATTTCAAAAGGCTGAATTTGACCATTTCTCGATCACCTGTCAATATCTCAGCCGTTCATCCGTCACTATTGCATGAAGTTCTCAAGCCGTGTGATATTCAGCGTGAAATAACAATGTATGGACAGGTACCTACGCTGTACATGTGCGGCTACGGCTAACCGCAATGACTTGCGGTCTGTAGAACAATATTGTGATCCATAGAAATTTGATTACAAATCCAGATTAGTAACGGGATTTCAAACTACAGCAAATAAATTTTAGTTCTGCTAATAAACAAGCTTTAGCTAATAATATAGTATTAATAACTGAATCCAGTCCATCACTGTTTATTGCATGGCTTCTTTTGAGTATGAGAAGTGTGAGAAGAGAGTTGTGAACTAAGCCCTCACGGCTTAGTTCACAACTCTACCCTGCGTGTTAGCAGCTTAACACATCCCATTGGGATCTCAGCCCTGCTGCATGCAAGGCAAGCGTTCAACCTGAAGCTATCCCTGCTAGAAATAATACCTACATGTAATTTAATACATAATCAACTCTGGAATAATTAAACCCTAAGGTTAGGCAAGAAAGGGCAGTTCATCAATTACGGTTTTAGACAATTACGGACTTAAATTAGCTTCCGTACAATATCTAAGTAACTCCGATGCACCGTGACCAACGTGCCATAGTGTGCCGGAGTGATGAAAGATAATGAAGTGATCTCGTGATGAAAAGATTAACTAGCTAAGATAACCTTTTCATTACAGGATGAGCAGAATCCATCCAAAGCTCATGCATGGCTCTCAGACCCTGCTCTGATATCTGCTCTACTGGATAGCAATAAAATTGATTCCCATACAACACTTTCCAAAGATCTCAGAGCTCTTCGCACTTAATCAAAGCATCACCAAGGAATATGATACAATATCAGTGCAATTAAAAATACACCTAAAACTAGGTCATTTGCTAATGTCGTTACGAGCAATTACGCTGAAAATAATTCATTCATATTTAGCCTATATTGCTTGAATATTTTGTTCTGCAGCATCTGGCATCGCTCCAAGAGTGTGTCGGTGCATGGTCACTTTATAACTGGTATCTCGGAAACTATCGCGAGCTGGAAATAAAAAATAACCTTGATTTATCTTTGATATGATCGTCTCAAACAGTTAGTGGCGTCAAATTGCATGGTTTTTTAATAGATTTCTTTGCGAATTATTGTGGTAGGTACCTAGTATGGTCCTCCTGAACTGGCTTTATGGGGCTAGTGGTCGCATGCGCATCTGCTGATCATGAGGTTTCGATTCCCAGATTGGGCAGCGAAATTGGGATTTTCTAAAATTATGGAATAGTTTGGAATTGTGCCCCGTAGACGGCAGTAGGGTCGCTTATATGGGATTTAATAATGGCATTGACGAAATGTAGATATACAAAAAGTACCTCTTCCTAATCCTTCGGAGAATACAAGCGTGATGCTATGTTATATGTGGTAACAGTTGCAGTATTCAGTCTGGAGTATATAGTTTTTATTTTTATTTTAGTAAGTTTTATTATTGTTACTGCTTTTTAGTTACGAGTATTTCCGTTAACCCCTCCAGCTTCTCGACCTATAAGGCTTGTTTTGCCTGTATTGAGTTCTAGGTTAATTAATTATATCTGTTTTTCTGTTTGTATGTTTTTTTTTTCTGTATGAATATTTCTTAGTAATAGCCCGGAATTTGGAATTACTTCTTTTACATAGAACATAATCTGGTTGGCCTAACATTGTAAAGAACTGATTATATGTAATATAATGAATTGAATTTCAATTTCATTGAAATACCAAGATTGCAATTCACAATATTCTTCATTTTGTATACCTTTACAATATTTGTATGATCACATTCTTTAAGCTACAATATTGCAACAATATGGAATATTTCCAACTCAAATTTGCATAAGTGCTCAATATGGATTTAAAATAAAGCTGCTGTCTAGATTTGCCTTTTTGATATTGAAAAGAAAGTATCGCGTATTAGGTGCATATTGAGGGTAGTCCCATTTTAATCAATATAAATACTGCATTGTGTAATGTAATATAATATATGAGAATGTATTATTTTTTATAACAACTAGTTAAATTAATTTTATTCATTGTTATAATTCATTTGTTTGAAAAATATATCCATGGAATTTCTTGCCGGTCTCTTCTCCATAGGATCAAAAAATTCTAAATGTTTTAAGAGTTGCCTGTAAAAGTCCATTTGATATAAATATGTTAAATTTGACTTCAACTTCAATTAAAGAAATCATGTGTTCTGTTAAAGAACGAACTCATCGCTTGAACATAGATGGCAGTACTGCTAAATGTTTAAAGGAATTGGAACTTGGTAAATCAGTGAGTAATAAAATGCTTTAAGAGGTATTGTGCTGACATATGTACATTTCAAATATTACCATGACACATGATACATCTCTTCGGGTGACAATATCTAGGTACAACTGATGTGCTGGATAGTCAGCCAGGATCTTTCCTCCATACTAGCAATTGCTATCCTATTAAGAGCTTTACTGGTCTCGAGGTCGCCAGCGCGGCTGCTGAGCGACATGGTCCTGGATTCGATTCCCTGGTCGGGCAGTGTGACTGAGTTTTTCTGTTATAAAAATATCAGTCACAGCCCGATTTTGGAAACTGTGCCCAGTAGATGGCAATAGCAGCTTATTACATAGGACTTCATAACGACATCGGTGAAATGTAGATAAGCAATAGTACAGTCGATGCCCTAAATTTCCTGACCCCTCTAGACATGATACGATAAATATGATATATTCTAGGGAGGTCAGGTAATGTACAGCACCAACTGTACACCTCTGAATAACCTCTAGAAATACTAGCGTGATGCTATCTTACGCTATGTGAGGAAGAATATTATTCTCTTACTCAACATACACTTACAAAGTTTTAGGCTGCCCCACTAACTCAAGGTCGCAACATCTCAAGTTCACCGATGCATATGACATACCATTTACCATTCTTCAAGAGGAAATATTGCAACACTATATCAAGTAATCATTTTCCGCACACTGAGCGAAGACAAAAAAATAACCATTCCGAAAATCCATCTAATATTTTTTGTGTAACACATTCTTTAGAGGAAATACAGAGTGGTTGAAAAACGATTGGGCGACGGGACACAACGATCAGGAGCAACAACATCCTGTTGGCAGATGGCCAGCAATCTCGATTGATAAATACTTCAGTTAGAATTGTAAAAGAGGAACGTATTTTGACTGGAGAAGAGAGCGGAATGTTTTAATGCACGTTGATAAGTAATTTGTCTTTACGTTTAAAATATTGTGAATGTTATTACTGAAAAAAAAAATATATATATATGTTGTTAAAATCATAAAAATATATGTGTTTTATTATTTTATTGATATTCCCAATAGACTAACAATTCAACTGACTCCATAAAATAGTGATGAAACTGTGATGATCTCTCTCACCACGCTTAGCAACAAGATTATTCGTAGGCATAGCTTTTTTGTGCATTAATCAAAAGTATTGCGCAGTTTTCGCGTAGGTACTCAGAGCACTCGGCATAATCCCTTACAACGCCCTTTAAAAAATACGGGGCAAATCGTAGCCGGAAATTGGGGTGCATCCTAAGGAGCTCCTTGAGTGACAATACTTATGTACGTCCGGCGTACGAGCCCCGTTACCAAGCCTGCTGACTGAGAGACGAAAAAAGAAACTGAAAATGGCAGCAAGTAGCAGTGAGATGTAGGTGCTGTACAATACATATAATAATAAAGATTTTATAAGATATACAACTAGAATATTTAGTTTTAATTCCGCCAAACTACTGCAAGCTTGGGTGCATGCACAGCACCGCCCCACAGTGGGCCGAAACGGGCCGGTAATGGACTTAGCATTGAAAAAAAAAAGTTTAATTAATTTTTATTTTTGAATATTGGGTTGCATTAATCTATTGATTATAAGAAACTATTTCTATGACGGTTTTACAGATAACTTAGTATTTTCGGAGTTATTAACACTCAAACTTATTTTTGTATGAAGCAAAACAAAAAACAATCAAAATCTCGGAATTCTCAAATTTTCTCAAAGAATTGACTTTACCTATGCATAAAACGTATTTTTGCCCTATTTTAACGCCTATGCTCGGGTCACGATTTTTCCCGATTTGGCCGCAATTTCAACTTTTGTTCTTAATTCCACACCACCCTAGAGGTTAAGAACTAGGCGCGTTTTGTTTTTGTAGTGGTGTCCCCTATAGGCCTAATCCACTAGGGCCCGATAAAATAAATAATAATGATAATCATAAATCTTAAAAAAAATTAAAAAAAAAACGAATTATCATAAATAATCACAAGTAATCACACGTAACTGTTTTAATTTAATCACTGTCAAGACTATCTACGTTAACGAATGCAAAATTTTCCTGTTCGTCATCATCAAATGATTCTGCCTGTTCAATAATTAATAAACTTTGCGCTTCTCCTGACAAAGTTTTATGTTTTCTGCGAAGTTTGTGGCGTTTTGTTGAAATTAGTGGATCAGAGCTGGTCAACAAATTGCTCAAAATATCTTCATTTGTAGCTGTTCTGTTGCATTTCCTGGAATGGTGTTGACGGTACCTGCGAAAGTCTTTATTTCTAGCTTCGGCCGCTTCTTCAGATAAGTGTCCAATTGGTATTAGACCAAAACTTTCAATGATAGCTGCACCATGCATAAGAACTTTATGAACACTTGAAGGCATATAATACCAGCTGTACAATTCCAAATACAGTTGCATGGTGGCTTGAGCATATTCGTGAAATCTGACTGTGTCAATCTGGTAGCCCGACGAAATTGCTTCTAAAATTATGGAAAACCGCCTAATTAGCCCCTCATTGACACCAGTTATCTTAGCAGTCACGTTTGGACTTGCAAAAAATCTTCTAGCGGTGTTTCCGTCATTGGTGGAGCCATGACCTTGTTTGACAACGTCAATCAAAAGTCCCATCCTATGTTTAAACGCGTCTTGTATATTTTTCTTTCTGTTTTCCATGATGCACTTGTTGTCTCCCTTTACAGTCCATGTCTGTATGGTTAATCTGTAAGCTATATGCAAAATGCATTCCATCATTCGTATCCAGATGTGCAATGATGATAATCCGTATTTACAGAGATCTGGATCAGCTTGTTTTGACGTAATTAAGGGTAAATTATTCATCTCAGTTCATCAGGAGTGGCTTTGCAAATATCGCATCTCTGAGATGAAGTGTCACATAAAATTGATGTTGCTTTTCCGTCTATCATTGTCATTAATAAAGAGTGTGAAATCTTTATTTCTCCAATTTCTGTTTCCTTTAAATTAGCAATCTCTTCCTCGATAGCACTTTTTTCCCGCAATATTGTTATTTTGTTTTCTTTCACAAATTCGAAAAAGATTGGACGACACCAGTATGATGAATTTGGTGAATCATTTTGCCAAATAACTTGTTCGCCGCAAACCAATTTGATTGGTACTAAACTTCCCATGAATATACTTGTATCATCAAGTTGCTTATCCAAAGTTTCGTCGTCTGTTGAGGCTTTATGCTTGTAATTGGCTTGATTAGAAGCACCGTCGAATCCCCACTTACTAATGAGTGTTAATTTTTTATTATCATCGTCTATGGTGAGTGGCATCATTATTCTTTTTGTCGTTATATCCAGTAAAGCTTGTAACTTTATTTTGGCGGAGGTTTCTGTAACTGTGATATATTCTTTTGGAGGAAAGCATTCCTGTTTCGCGTGTTGCACTTGATAATAGGATGGAAATACATTCCTTTCTTTTTCATTAACGCTTTTTCTTAAAGTATTGTATTGCCACTTGGTCAGCTTAAGTGATAAAAATAACCCCAAAGCTTCATTCGGAGAAAACGCAGCAGGTTCAGTTTTTTTTAACAGATATGTACTCCTTAACTTTTTTCACATCTTGTGGATTTTTAAGTAAATGTTCTAGTATGTCTGCAATTTCTTTATTTCTGTCTGCTTTTAACAGCTCAAAGTATGCATATTTTATTTCGTCCGAAGACAAATGAAAGTTTTCTGCTCGTCTTTTTTTCTGTTTAGGAGCTAATTCACAAAAAGGTTTTCTAGGGCTTTGCTCGGTGGAGACACTTACAGAAACTTTTGCTGGTGACACAAACTGAGTTTATGTACTGGGTACTGGGCGATCTTCATTACTGCTCACTAAACTCTTAATAAAGTCTGGCCAAATGATGTTTGCTTGTAGCCATTCGCCATTTTTAGTTTTGAAAACATCTTCTCTACCGTGAGCGCTTTGCCATCTTCTATTTAAATTAAAACAATACTTTGCACAAAACGATTTTAAGGTCTTTTTATGTTCATCACTTAATTCGACTAGAAGTTTGGACCTTATCTCATTGTACAAGCCATCATTATTTTTAATACTACCACTGTCAATGTTTTTAAGAGTAACGAAGAGATCAAGGTTTGTCACAAAATTTTGAAACATCTTCACAAACGTGGTTATCACAAATAAATATAAATAATCACTAATTTTCACAAATAATCACAAGTAATCACAAATAATGAATAGTATGTAGGGGTAGTGCGTCTATTACGGTGCCGTGGATAATAGAACACTGAAGTGGGTTTGAATGCAACTGAATATCTTGTGCAATGTTGATGAACTAATCACGTTACGCCACGTCATAACTTGTTGTTGTGCTCGCGCATTCTTATCACTTAATTCCCGGAAATATTTGTCAAAACAAATGACGTCATAGGGTGATGTGGAAAAAGTCGAACATTAATTTAAAATTTTCAAAAGACTTTTATAGGTATTGAAATGCATAAGTTAGTTTAGTATAAATTATTGTCAGTTTTATTTCATTAGGTACACTCTGTTAATCTTATATGAAACAAAAAAAAATATTTTTTTTCATTCAAAATTGAAATGGCTATATCTCCGAAACTACTGGTTAAATTAAAAAAAGTTACTAATTAAAAAAGTTTATAAATTATGCCTAGATATCAAAAAAATACATTTCATCTCTTAAGTCCAAACCTTGTAATCCCAGCCCACTGTGCGCCCTCCCGCCCGCAATTATATGCACATGCAGAAGGTGCGATAGAAATATTGTAACATGCAACCAAACCGATCTTCGACACCTGTTTCGCCCCTCCACGGAGCATCCTCAGGGGATGTTGACTCGTCGACCGCTTGGACCCGAATCCATATATGTATATCTTATATATCATGGGTTTCCGCAAAGTAATGCTTGATTCCATTAATTAATAAAGATTTTATTTATTTTTATTTGTCAACCTTCCACACACCACAGACTTCCACTTCTCTCTGTGTTGCCTTCTCTGAATGAAGAAGATATTCGTATAGTTTTACAACTAGCACCGAAAATTAAAAATCAGATATGCTCTACATAATTTGATGACACGGTTGGTGCAGTGGCTAAGTGATTCGTTTTCTGCGCTAGGTGTATATACGACATGTATGTTTGTAAACTGTACCCACGACACAGGAGAAATCCAAGTTTAGGGCAAAGTTTAAAATAATAATGTATTCATTCAGCTGAAAATAAAAAAGAGCTCCTAGACAGAATACAAAGAATTTAAACGCAACAAATTACAAACACCATTTCTTATTTTCGATCTAGAAGCTAGATCGTGAAGTTGAGCCTAGTTTATGCGTAATACATTTTTGTCAACGTACGCTCTGATTTGTAACAGTAGGCCGGTTTGGCGGGCAGCCAAACAGTGGAACGGCGACACTCAATTGCGAATGAGTGACGTAGATACTTGTAGGTACACTCTGGTTAGATTATTATCATCAGTGATCATAGAAATGAAGGGGATATGCCATGGAAGCGAGACACTAGACATCTTTTCATAACCATTTGGCTTTAACATACCCAGAACTGACAGACCTTTAGTATAAAGTAGATTGTTGCGTGCTAGCTTCAACAGCCTGTTCACATACATGAACGTTGGTGAAACGTCATTAAGTATGAAATCGCTTAAAACGTTTTCACACGACAGCGTTGCGATAGCGCGGCGTTGAATCTAAATACACAATATATGTATAAGGGTAGGTGTATTAACAAGCCTTTCTTATACCAGCGTGCTTCAATATAAGGCCCTATCTACACGTGGCCTATTTGGCATTATTGTAGGAAGCATGCAAAAAAAAAAAAAAACTTCCGCATATCGCGTTTCTTACATCTATATATATTTTTAATGGGGCTATAGTGATAGTGCTTTTCCTGAAACTAAAAAAAAAAACTAGTGAAGATTTATAACGAACACTTAGCCGCTGATGTGTGTATTGGGACCCATCCATCTTCATTGTAGCCATTTCCCATGTCCATTGCAATCGGTTTTCAGTCGATACACATACAGAAGTGTCTGGAAATCAGTATTGTATTGTGTACTCTGATTTATGATAAAATTCTGTCCTACTAATATCCTATCCTACTAATATCTTATCCTACTAATATCCTATCCTACTAATATCTTATCCTACTAATCCTATCCTACTAATATTATAAATGTGAAAGTTTGTGAGGATGGATGGATGGATCTTTGTTACTCTTTCACGCCAGAACGGCTGAACGGATCTGGATGAAATTTGGCACAGAGATAGATTATCCTACTAATATTATGAATATGAAAGTTTGTGAGGATCGATGGATGGATGGATGGATCTTTGTTACTCTTTCACGCCAGAACGGCTAAACGGATCTAGATGGAATTTGGCACAGATATAGATTATAGTCTATAGCACATAGGCACATAATTTTTATCCCGGAAAAATGTATGGGTTCGTAAACCACGCGGGCGAAGCCGCGGGCGGAAGCTAGTATGCAATAATCTTATTTATAATATCACAAGTGTATATCAAGTGTATTTATTAGATGACGCAATAACGCCTGCGAAGTGAATTGTGCAAAGTTGAAAATTGTGCAATGAAAAATACGACCGCGTATTTTTAATTGCACAATTTTCAACTCAAGCGGGAATCGAATCTGCGAGCTTCTGTTTCAGCACACTAACAACATTGTTCTTTCACATTTAACTGTTTTATGATAATTAGATAATTATCATTATCATGTTGCACTATGAAGTCGTTTGCCATGAGGTATTCATCATTTCGTAATGTTGTTGAGGCGTTTATAGATGCATATAGCGCTTATTCAGTGATACAATGACATGGGTTTAAATAAAACGCAAATGGACTGGTGAGTTAAAAACGCATGAAGAATAGTAATATTTTAATTACATCCATTTTTTTGCATCATTGAAAATATTGTAAAAGCTTAAAAAGGTATACCTTTAGAGTAACACTCTTTTGCTTCATAATTAAAATCACATATGCAAGCCCATCTTTGCACAACACATCCTGTGCATGAAATAAATGCATGTGTCCGCCCTTATGTAAGCACCCTTATGAACTAGCATAATTTAAAAGATGACATATCGCTCTTTCTTCTTTGATCCACGATGACGTAGATATTCACTCCTCTGGTTAGATTATTATCATGAGATATTACTTCGTGACACACTTTTCTTCTTATCACGGATTTCTTAGTTGAATTCCGGAGGATAGATATTATCTTTCTTTGAAACAGACTTGGACTTTCATCTATTTCGCTTTTTAGGGATTTCCAGTTCTATTACTGAATAAATATTTTGAATTTATCCGTCAATTTTATTCCATAAATTATGACTTGTCTCTGGAGAAAAAACATGATGAGGCTATCCTCATCAGATTTTTTGACTAAAACACGTTAAAATGATACATAGGTATCATTTTAACGTGTTTTAGTCAAAAAATCTTTTAAAAAAAATAGATAGGATCGGATAATACAGGTATAGTTTGGGTATTTTTAAAACTAAAATTTTATGAAGAGATCTAAATTCTTGGTTATTTTAGTATTCATATCACAAAAGAACAACTAGAAATTTTGCTGCAGGAATATAAATTCTCAAGAGAGAGCTAAAATTACTCTTGTGTAGTTTCTTAACGCACGGTGTATGCGTTTCATGTTCTAAGCTGGAAGCACTTGGGCAAAATTCACGTAATAAAATCAGAAACAATGGCAGAACAGGGTTTTATTAAAACTATTTCATAGAAATCCTGCCAGGATTTCCACAATTTTTGAAATAAACTTTTCTTATCTTCAAAACGGGATTTATTTACTTTGCCTCAAGTAACTGTGTAGTCATTAGCTAGAGCATGAACAGTATTAGTATGAATTAGTACCTCTATTTTGAGTTTTTTTACTCTAATAGTAAATGTAAATTTTCATGCAAGCGATTTTAGTTCTTAACTTGGTTACATTAGGGATTAGAGTCGCTAACATGACATCTCTATAATATAGTAAATAGTTAATCAAAACTTTACTATGACACATTTCACATAAGCGACTCTAATCCCTAATGTAACCAAGTTAAGAACTAAAATCGCTATCACGAAAATTTATTTTACTATGATAGTAAATAGTAAGAAAACTCGTGATAGTGGTACAGTATCTCTTACACTGATGTTTCTATTACAATTTTCATGTGCGCTACGCTTGTATTCGCCAAAGGGTGACGCAGAAGTGAATTATTGTATACTCACATTTCGGCAATCTAATGTTATCGGGGGCGATCCTATTGCCATCTTTTGGATATAATTCCAAACTGCTGCTACAGGCCAAGCAAAGCAACTGCGCTTACGACCATTACACCGTTGAAGCATGCAATTTGTTTATGTAATTTATTATACATTATACTTAGCTTTATTTTCCCAATTTTTATTTCTCCGTGGGACGATCTATAAGAAAACTGTGAGACCAATTTTCAGCATTGGACAATAATTACAGACTCTTGGACGCAAAAATACAGGTTATTATCTCCTAATTTTACATTGTTCAATAATTTTCTTCTCATCTTGAGTACCTTTGTTACATTATAATTATAATGATCCCATCCACAATATAATAATTTAAACAATATTCCACATTTTCCTTGAAGATGAAAATTGCCGTAAATAACCATTGAGTGGCGACGAGAGGGCGTGAGTGCGCCGCCATTTCATTCAGTCCTCTCGTCTAGAGGATAATCGTTCCTGAAAAAGCCGTGAATTGAATGTTTAGTGTAAAGAATTGCTAGTAAATTCTACCATGTCTGGTTAACTTTAATTTATGGTTTAAAAAGCTTAGACTGTATACAGTCAGCATACACAGCTTAGCAAATAAGCTGTGTGTTTGCCTTAGATCTAGTTTAATTGTTAAAGAAAATAAATATACTCAATCTATTTTTTATAACGATTTTAGTTTCAGCTTTCTTCTTTCTTTACTTTTTAGGCTAAATATACACCTACAGATAAACTAAATAATAGGATTAGGATAGGATTTTCTTGTAATTTAATTTTGTTTTGAAAGCAGATATTACTTCAAGCATCATATTTACGTTTACTAGGGCCCCAATCGCAATAACTTGGAAACACAAACGACAATACATTATAAGATTATTTAGCCAAAACAATATGTCTTTAAAATCGAAACATTTGTTCGTTTGAAACTCAGAGGTCGTTATGGTCTACCTAAAACATAAATTCATTGTAACACAAATCGTTTTCGCTCGGTGCGCCTTCGAAAATGGTCTTTAACGTCTACTGGGCTTTGTGTAAATAATGTTCTTTAAAATTTATCGCCATAATAAATGTTTGGTAACCCTTTTTCTATGAAAATAAGTTTAAATTTACTGGTCGGCACAGGTCAAGTTATGTTTGTTTTAATTTTGTTAGATATTTTTATTGTTTCAATTGTCGTTGATGTAGGTTTAATTGGAATAAGTTTGATGATTTATGTATGTTGTTTTATGTGGTAATAAAATCTATTAAGTATGCGATATATTGTTGCTGCGCCAACCGAATTATTACATAGTTTAGTTTAGTATTCAGTTATATAATTTTAGTAACATTACCTATTATACATAGTATTATTGGTAGCTTAGTGTTTGAATGCTTGCTTTCCATGCAAGAGGGTCCGAGTTCAAACCCAGTTTGCACCTCTGATTTTTCGGAATCATGTGCGGATCAGAATTTGATTATCATTTGCGTTAACGGTGAAGGATAACATCGTGAGGAAACCTGCACACCTGAGAGGGCTCCATAAAGTTCTTGATGGTGTGTGTAGTTCGTCAATCCGCACCAGGCCAGCGTGGTCGACTAAGGCTTTACCCTTCTCAATCTGAGAAGATGCCCTTGCCCAGCAGTGGGACAGTAATGGGCTGAATCTATTATTATTTATTATACTATTACCAAAAGTATAAAAGACCAACAACCTCTCAAACTCGTATGTCTAGGCCCTAAACAACATGTTATAAATCTCACACAGATGCTTTACTACCAGTACAACAGATATTTTTTAATCAGCTTTACAGGGCAAATTCTCACGTACTTTGAAATACATTTCTATTAGGGGTAGTCTCTATATTGTTTATAGAAAATCTGACTATAATCTCGATTGCATCTGACTGTAAACATTTTTTACTATATAGTCAATATTTTTTACTCTATAGTACCTATGTATATTTTTATTCTAACAAAATGACTGGTTCAACAACGGACATATATATGGAAAGAGAGTATTCACTATTCAGTACCCTATCCTCGTTCCAAATTTAAAAAGTAGGGTTTTAATTTATCACATTATCTTATAAAAATCATCATAGGCTTAAGCAAGTCAAAATTTTGACATTTGCTCTTGTTGATTTTTATTTTTGATTGGTTACTTGACTCTTAATCTAAAACCATACCTACCCTGCCTTATCAAAAGTCGTACGCTCGGTGCAGTAGCGTGCGCAGATATTTTATATACAATATTTTCATTAGGGTTTTTTCTTTGTGATTTATAAGTGTCATTTACACATGTAACGACGTAACATAGAATCACGCCTGTATTCCCTGAAGGGTTAGGCAGAAGTGGGCTATTTCATAGTACACCCACATTTCGCCGATGCCGTTACTGAGTTCCATGTAATAAGGAGCGAACCTATTGCCATCTACCAGGGACAGTTCCATATTCCGACCTGTTTCTGAGAAGAAATTCCATCCCAATATCACTTTGCTCGACCTGGGAGTCAAACCCAGAACCTCACGCTCAGCAGCCGTACTTGTGACCACTAGACCAATAAGGCATTTTAACGATATGTAAGTATGAAATATAATGTATTTGAATATGTCCCTCGGTCAATCAGCTATACTGTATCAACTAAGAACAGACAAGACATAATCCCTCAAAATTCTAGTGAACTCTATAATTAACACTGTGTAACATCATTAATATACGCATACTATATAAGTTTAATATACTTCATCCCTTAATATTGTCACCCGATCCGTCTTTAGGGACGAGACAAGGTCATTCGATATTAAATAAAACGTTTGATTTATTTTGTATAAGTTCTACATACCGTTTTACTTTTAATAGGTAATGACTTATGGCAAGAAATTGTTTGGACTGTAACAGTTATGATATTAAAAAAATGCGGTTGCGTATTTTTTGTAAAATAATGCTCTCATCAAAAAATGTCCCAACAAAATATATCCCTTTCTTTTTACGCTTGATAAAAAGTCAATCTTGTCCCATCCCTAGGTACGTGTGTAACATATTCGTAGATAATTTAGATAATAAACCTTATTAACCCAGTAGGGATGGGTTTTGTTATAGATGTTATCACTCCCTAATCATTGTCAACCCTCTTTTTGGTATGTTTTGATGTCAATATCAGGGTTGGAGACAAAACTTGCGTGAATGAGATTGTTTGGAACTTTTCTGTTGCGTAAATTTTAATAACATGCTTATATGGAAATAAGGACCAAATTGTCCTTATTTGGTCTTTTGGGAAGATTGGGGATGTTATTACCTGGATTTCGGGTCTCGCTTTGTCGTGAATAAAATGAACGTTTGAATTTATTATGAATAGGTACTTTTCGAAAGGATGCTTTTTTATGTAGAGTTCATTCGTTTAATTTGACGTGTCAAAAGTGTAGAAACATTAGAATTTATTTTGTATAACGAGTAGGTACAGCTTATAAACATACATAACTGAAATAAGTGATAAACTTTTTCTTGGAACATCTTATAACCAATCAAAAAACTTCAATATACTTTAAACCCCAGCTTTACATAGCGCACACAAAATAAATCAAACAAAGTACAAATTCCACAAGCATAATCTTCAATAAGAAAAAAATGTCTAAATAAATTCAGCGGGCCAACTGAAGCCCGTTTTTATCTGTTCAGTTGAGACCATCTAGCCTTCGCGAACTCGGTCCTCTGCAAAATTTAATCCTGGGATAAAGAGTATCGCTAGCCGGTATTCCCTGGTATATTTTTGGGTATATTCCCCGGGTTATATCCCGTCGAGTGGTCACATGGGGGATTTGCTAGCGGTCCCCCCTCACTGGAAAATTTCTTCTCGCAATTGCCGTTTTTATTTTGTCGTACTGAACTTAATCTACATATTTGTGCAACTGTACCGGCTTTTGGGTGGTTTATTTTGTTTTTGGTATAATTCTCTGTCCTTTAGGGTGAGTGAGATATGAATTTAGGTGTGGATTGCTGCTGACAGTTATTTTTTAGTGTGGAAAGTTTTGTCTGTGGGATCTCTGAGGTATACGACAAAATCTAACAACTGTACCTCTTTTATGAGTTAACAAGTCTAAAACCTGGGAGGGACTTCATGATTGTTTGTGGGTGCTTCTAGTAGTTACAACATTAATACACACTACATAATAAATAAATAAAATATATAAAACATACTTATATTATTCGATAGCGAATATAATCTAGTAAACTAATAATGGAGGTTATTTAACCATAATCTATATTCAAATCTGGTCGTGAAAATGGTAATACTTACTTCTGAAATAACACTCCTTGATTATGAAGAAAAAATGAGAATCGGTGAAACAACATCACGGATCAATAAATACCGTGATCAAAGCGAGCAAACACGTATAGGTAAAGACGCCTACGCTGAAAATTTTAATTACGTCAGATTCCAGAAGTTTCGCTCCCCTGATGTCGATTAAAATCATACAAGGCCAAGTTTTGTTTGTTCAATGAAATCTGCCAAACACGACTGGAAAGACCAGATTGCTTAAATTTGCCGAGTACCACCGAAGTTTGTCGAGATGACACGAAGTTCACTGTTTCTTGTTTATACATAATTATGGAAAGCTCTCACTTAACGTGGTTAGTATGATGTTTTGATTGTTTTGTATTTACTTGGTTTGTGATTCTATATTTTTGAGCTTATTGCGTATTGCTGTTCAAACACTTACCATTACAAGATTCCTTGTTCAATTGGTTCAAATTACTATTAAAAATAACCTCCCAGTGCATATGTTGCGTACATGTTTGGCGCAGTGGCTAAATTATTAGCTTTCCGCGCTAGGTCTCGCGGGTTCCCGCACGGAACAAATATTTGTATGATCTACAGATAAATATTTCGAGCCTGGTTGTGTGTGTATGTGACATGGATGTTTGTAAACTGTTCCCATGACACAGGAAGCCTAGAGTGGGGAAATGATTAAAAAAATGAAAGCGATAGCATTGAATCCGCCATCTAGTGACTTTCTCATAAAAAACTCCTAAACGTTAAAATTAATCCATTAGGTTTTTGCAGTTGCGTCATAATTACAATACTCTGTCGCTTTGTATGGGTGTAGTAGGATAGGCAATAACTCAAAGGATTTCTCATAATCTCATTATCAGCTTATGTTTCGCATTTCTAGAACATAGGCCTCTCTGAACTGTATTTTAAAGCTATCTCAATGCTCTTTTCAATTAAAACAGTCAAATGTAAATGTTATATGTGTGTAGTTTTCCATCATTTTGTCATACGTCTTCGTAGCGTGAACCTAATCAATGCAAGAATTAACGAGATAATATTCCAGTTCAACCTTAATCATGAAAGTACTCGTAGTATCGTAGTATTCATTTTCAGGAATTCACATTTATTGATAGTTATTACTGAAACTACCTACTTACCTATTAGTAAAAAGTTTCGGAAGTTGTTTACTTTTTTATAAACGAACTTGGTTCACAAATGAAACCAGATTTCGGTTATAGGCTACACAGAATTTAGCTAATATACCAACTGCTAAACTTGAGGCAATATCAAAACTTTTGTGTGAACAAAGCTTAAACTTTACTCATGTATTGCCAAATTTTGTGTAGTACATAATTTTAAACTTTAAGTAGGCATGGTAAAGGCTCATAATGGGTTTAAATTAATATTAAATATGATGGTGAAATTGAAAACGTTACTACGTTATTAAAACTAATTTATTGCGATTTAGTTTTAAGCCCTTCCACCATCTGCAATAGCAAAGTCAGAAAATAAAAGCATAAAAGTACTCTACCGTCCCATAAAAAGCCGGGGCCTCACCCTATCGCAGTCAGCTGCTGGACCGCTGGCAATAGGTAAAATACCCGAATCCTAGCCTTTTGCATCCTCTTTGACTTAGCCACCCTCCTCAGGTCTATTGTCTATTTACTGATTCACTGTTTTCACTTAAGAACTCGCCCTGTCCAACGGCCATTGGTTCTTAGACATACATGGTCACCACTTCCACAATCAATTTTCTGATACTACAAGCTGTCGATTAATCCATTTCATATCCCGATGTTGTTATTACAGATCTTATCATTTAAAGAAGGTGCACTTGAATGAAAATTCAATTTATATATGTTACAGGTTAATGATCCAGTCTGTCTGTTATTATATTGTAAGTCCAGTAATATAGGATAGGTGTAACTTCCAAGACACTCCCAGTAAAATTAACATCACAACCCAGCCATAGTGCAGTACTAAGCCAGCTCTGCATCTGGAGTACAAAGCCAGCCTTCCTATTTAGTTCCGTCTTAATATTTAGGCAGAAAACGGAAGCCTATCTAGTTCTTGGACTGATGCCGAGTAGAATGATGTCGTCTGAATTCTGGCTAGCACAACAGTCAGGTAAATAAGTCTGCCAGTAAGTGAGCCCACACAATAGCGTGAGGCTAATTTATTAGACAGCGCTTAAGGACAGTGGGGCTAAGAAGACAGCGGAGGTGACAGAAGAAACGATATTTGGAAACTGTTTTATGGAGAAAGGTTGACTAGGATAAGAGTACTATTGTCCTCTGAAAACTTGACTGGGATTTTTATTCCAAATAGTAATTTAGGTAGGAAGGTACGGCGACAAAGTATAATATTTAAAAAATGACCAGTCCCTATATCGTAGACAATAAACCTAAGATAATACAGAAAGAAGTTAGTTTTTCCTTAGAATTCGTTGTCATATAAAATGCTGTAATTTTGCCTGCAGTCCTAACTTTGCCCGTACTAATTCTGTAAAGTAGTACAAACCTGTATTCTTATCTTAACTACTGATGAAATATTTATCTTAGTTCCTAAATTATTGAGCATTGCAAATGGAATTTGACATAGTAAGTCATTATGAGTTATTCCTGGACAACGTTAAGAGTGCAGGCAAACTTAACGCATTCTACGGTACCTGATTAATGTTGAAGCACGAAATTTAATTCATAATGTGAATAGTTTTAGTCATATGTTTTAATATAGGTAAATGTATCAACAGTTGCTTTTATCGAGTATTAAAAAAATAAAAACTTACAGCCAAAAGTTGCCAATTGTGGAACATATGCCTACTTCAAAGGCCGTCGCAATAAATCAATAGGACTTGTGAATACAGTAGCACTAAATACACAATGTTACACAATAGTTATCAAATCATATATTTTCCCTGATTATCATTAAGAATAATATCACATACATATATCACCGTTTACAACGCTATATTTGAATTTCTAACAAACGCATTGAATAGAATTTTCTTCAGATCACGAAAAATCTTTCCTTAAGATAGTTAAGAGAAATCGAAAATACATTGACCTCACAAATCAGTGACAAATTTATTCTAATAGTTCGAACTTCATGGCTCCACACTAGAGGGTAGTTGGTGAAATTTACACCCTCTACCTTGTGGCGCTCTCTTAACAAGGTTTCTAACAAACACTGAGGAGAAATTATATGAATTCACCTCGCCGGTTATTAATACTAGCAAGGCAGCTTGCAGCTCACGATTTGATATGATTTACAGATGAAAGTACGGCCCTGATTTTATTACTGGAGGGTGACAGGTATGTGGCATAGCCTCACGCCTGTCTTCCCCGAAAGCTTAAGCATACGTGTACGCACACCCACATATCGCCGATGATATTACGTTATTTTTATCTTTTTGTTAGGTCAGATGATGACAAAAGAATACGCTATGTATATCTTCGTATAAATAGTCTCTGTGGGTGGTATTATGTTCGATTGCCCAGCGGCAGAAATATACCACTTAATCTCTGTGTAGGCATTGAAAGAATCCTCTTAGTTCGATTGCCAAAAATATAATTGACTAGCTTCCGCTCGCGGCTTCGCCCGCGTTGTTATGAAGCCGTAAATTTTTCCGGGATAAAAAGTAGCCTATGTGCTATTCCAGACTATAATCTATCTCTGTGCCAAATTTCATCCAAATCCGTTTAGCCGTTCTGGCGTGAAAGAGTAACAAAGGTCCATCCATTCTTCCATGCATCCTCACAAACTTTCGCATTTTTAATATTAGTAGTAGGATAGGAAGTATCAAATGGTTTCATAACACAAACATCAATAAAATAACGAGCGAAAATAATTTCTAAGTATTCCCATTAATTAGAGAGGATACCGAAAATTTGAGAGCTCTTGAATCCCTCGATACTCCCCTTTTGCTCATCATTATATCACCCCTTTTTGAGGGTACGTGGGTATTTAGAATCAATAAATAAGCAGCTTACATCGAACCGGTTGCATTCAAGGGGTGCACTATTGAAATATACTTATATGTTACGTTAATGTTTACATTGGCTAGTTAATTTGGAGATTACCTGGTGTGTTTGGTTCTTGTTTAGAGTTAGGTTCCTATTGTCTGGACATGTTTCATGGCCGTAGTGCTGAGACATAGTATCATCATAATAGTATCTACATATCTATTACAACGAATGCACTGTTTTAATCATGACAGATGGACTAAAAGTAACTTTAAATATCAAAGCGATAACTTTACCTGGCCGGCAGCCTAATTACCGATGTAGCGACAGGCGTAGATCGCGCGATAGCTTCTGTCAAACGTCATTTTTATGTCATATAATGTATTGGCTGACAGTGAGATTGCTGTCGCTTTTTTACCTAATCCTAATTAGGTAAAAAAGCGACACACTTCGGGACTGTATTACCACTTACTGAAAAATGTCCCATATTAATCTAATTGATAAGAAAAATGACTGATACTAGAATTAAATGAATCAGAGATCATGTCAACGAGATTTATTTATAAGACAATTATGAAGGAGAAAGAATGCATTCCGTCAGATTACTTGTGGATAGGCATTATACATACTCGGTTTCTTGGAGCTCAGTTTTTTTTGAGGTTGGCCTATTAATGCTTTGAATTTTAAGTAATGTTTGCTTGCGATATATACATATATTATAAATTTATCATTTGTCAATTTATTAAACTTGAACTTATGTGCTAAAGTGAAAAAGATTTGTAAAATATTGTTTTACACATTAAACTCAAATACAAAAGTTTGATTAAAAGCCTTGCTAAAATATTTATCTACATTGGGAGAAATTATAAACTTTGCACCCTTCTTCGAAGTTCATGCGTTATAAAGTGGCGTATTTAAGCTTAGATTAATTAGGCAAAATTTACCCCTTCGACTAAAAACGATGACATTGATAGTAGAGATTATGGAAGTGACAACGTATATAACGTACGTATTTCCCAAAAGATTAGGCAGAGTTGTACAATAATTGCATTTGAGTCACTAGGCCAATGAGGCAGACATAATTATCCTAGCTAATATTAAAAATGCGAAAGAATATTTGTTACCTTTTCACGCCTAAACCACAGAACCGATCATCCTGAAATTTTGCATATATGTACGTTGTCAGGTGTACAGAAATGGACATTTCTTTTGTTTTCATCCAGAAAAAGTATTGTACCCAAGGGAAAGAACACTAACTTTAGACGGTCACAATTGCTTTAGGACGCTACATGGCGCTACGTGTGTCCCGAAAAAATGAACGGATTCTTAATCAATGCGGGCGAAGCCGCGAGCGGAGGCTAGTTACTAATATAAATGCGAAAGTAACTGTATCTGTCTATCTGTTTGTTACCTCATCACGACTAAACCAATGAACTGATCGTAATGAAATTTTATAAAGAGATAGCTTGGGTTCTTGAGATGGGCATAGGTACATTTCTACTGTATGACAGCAAAACACTAATTAGAAAAAAAAATATACATGATTTACGTTGACGAAGTCACGGCTGACACTTACTTATATTATCGTAGGTACATCATAAAATGTGTGAACATCTTCGTAATAAAAGATTAAAATTTTTTTTTTTTCTTTCTGCATGTTTTGTACCTAACAGAAAAAAAAAGCAACAAGTCTTTTCCATTTATTACTAGCGCCGTACCATCTCTACACTGAAGTGCGAATGTTCGCATAAGATAAGACCCGCACGCGACTGCTTTTTGTCTCATAATGCCTGTCTTAACGTGTGAACCTTTGTATTAAATCGTTAGCTTGTGTGGGATTAGCCCCCGCGTCTGTGGATCTATGTTTAAATAATGAGAATTCGTTAGTGTTCAATTTGGTATAAAGTTTCCAGGTTGCGAGAGCTGAAAAGACAAAATTATAACCATTATTTAACCTAGAAACCGAATGTTTGTGACATAAGGATATTCGCAAAAAAAAAATTAAAGTCCAACGATTCATACAATAAAAAAATGATATTCACAGTCTCTAATAATTTTGTTTATACGTAAAGTTAATGAATGAACGGACTGCTCCAATAACTACAGATAAAAAAAACTTCTTAACATGATTAAAACTGTCAGTCGAAGAATCGATACTCAGAAAAATATTAGGGATGGAAAATGTTCATCAATGAACGTTATTTTATCATCAAATCGTCGTATGTAGTCACAAAGCACCCAATCATACTTGATGGCCCTAATTCTGTTAAATATCACACTTTAATTATATCTTTTTCTTACACTAACATTGAAAACAGGACAGAAAAAAATTCTAACTGTCAAATTGGTGTATGTAGTATGTACTATTACTCTGTAAATTATGGAAAAATTGATGCAAATGATACTCATGGCTATGAAATTCATAAAGTTAACAAGTAAATGTTATTCCATTTGAGAGAATGAAATATCTCTCCTTTTCTCATATTTCATTTTAGAAAGAGACGGCTACGCACCTGGACGTTCAGGTGAGATACTCTACAGCTAATTAATCTCCCTATATCTGTAATTATGCAATTACATACCTTCCAACAGCTTACAATTCCGTGACAACACAGCACGTATAGGACATTGAAACTAATTAGAACAAGACTGGCCACAACAATGCGACAGACATAATGACGTAATAACAGTGCAAGCGTGTACATACGTCACCGCTTACGTCATCAGTCTCGCTGAGTGCCATCAATCAGTATTAACTGTGCGTACGTCAAACCATAAGCTGGAGTGATGACAGATTTAGGGCACCGTTACACTTTATGCTATAAATAATAAATTGCTGTCGAATTGGTCAGTGAGTGGTCACAAACGTGGTCTGATCATTAGGTCTAAGGAGCTTGGAGTAGGATATCCCGAAGGATGTCTATAATAAACCCATCTCCCATTATTATTATTCTTAACTTTTTTGCTCTGCAAGGTCAAGGACAGATCCTGTGAACCTTATGCATCAGACAATAAGAGTTAGTATTATGTTAACAACTACGTTTATTATAATTAACATTGCCCCACACTATGAATATTTTCTTTATCATGGGTGCGTTTACAAATACAATATTCACATGAACATACACCCAGACCCGCAACAAACATTTGTAGAAATATTTTTTTCAAGCGGGAATTGAACACGCAATACGTAGCGTAGCAGTCGATCGCTCAACCACTGCGTCAATCGTGTAGTTTTGATTAGTGTGTTTAAAAAAAGTACTACGTGGTCGACATATACATTTTTGGACACCATTTAGGATTAACACAGTTTTAAAACGATCTATTGGATCGTTTTTTTTTTCCTTTTTCAAATACCCTTAAAAAGCTGAATGAGTAATCAAAAACAAAACTATATCGGCAACAAACAAACATACAAACAACTCAAACCTCAAAAGTTAGAACTCCATTATAAGGGTTAACGCGTAGAAGAATACCCTCTATTTGATCGAGGTCTGACTATTAGCAGATTGGATCCCGGAGTCCATCAATCAATGTTCAGTATTGACCGAGACTTGGTGATTTATTGGGTGGAATGCATTGTTTTTTAAATGTCTGTCTCTCTTGACAGGCGGAAGCTAAGGTTGGGAAGGTAAAGGATTATGTAAAGAAGATAGGCATCGGTCTCAAATATGTATATACGAGTTAACCCTAAAGCATTTCGGCTTTCTGCTACAGAAACGTGAGTTTTCGCATTTGTACCTTACAAAAACAAAACGTAATATAGCATCACGCCAGTATTCCCTGAAGGGTTAGGCAGAATTGTATTATTTTACACCCTCTATTCGTCGATGTCGTTATTGAATCCCATGTAATAGGGGCGAGTCTATTGCCATCTACCGGGCACAGATCCAGTTTCCGTACTGCTGTAGACTATTTTAAAAAGAAAAAAAAAAAAAAACGCAATACAACATATATTATAATGACTAACAGATCAATCTTTTATATGTAAACCATTTATATAAAAATGCTTAAAAACCATATTTTGTGGACACGTAGTGGACTCATAATACGGATTTGTAAAAGTTGGAAGTGCTTTGCAACGGGAGTCATACAAAATACTGATTTGTATGGTCTTGTATCAGTTTTTTTTATAACTATCATCATCATAACTTTATTTTTATAGCAGCACTGAAACTAAGATTCGTGAATGAAACAATGATGATAAACACCACGCAATGACGTTGGTGCTGGTGAACGTCATCTTGACTTTCTCTAGGCTACTCACTCGCAGATGTTTAGTCAATACTTTGTAGAGAAGCACGGTTTATTTAAACATTAGCATCATAGCATCACGCCTGTATTCCCCGAAGAGTTAGGCAGAGGTGCACTATTGTACACTCACATTTCGCCGATGCTGTTATTGAGTCCCATGTAATAGGGGGCGAGCCTATTGCCATCTTCCGGGCACAGTTCCAGACTCCGTACTGCTACTGAGAATTTCAATACGGAAAAACCCAATAACACTTTGCCCGACCCGGGAATCGAGCCCAGGACCTCACGCTCAGCAGTCGCGCTTACGACCACTAGACTAATGAGGCAGTCAAGTCGGTTTATTTAAATAAAAAGAAATACAATACTCACCTAAAGTACCAAACTATCAACAACAATATTATCAATTATCGATTCCAAAACAAAGTACGTGTTATCACGTGATAGCATCTCACGTTTGAGACGTATTGTCCCGGACCCCTTTGTGTGGTAACTTGGGGATTGTTCTAAGGAGAATTAATAGAAGTTTCCACGTTCAGGCCGCGCCTGGAGCCCTATTGTGCCCCTGATTTATCGGCCAAGAACAATGATAAATCAAATCGGAATTGCCCCAGCGTTCTTCGAATTACCTTCGTTTTAGCTGAGGTGGTGAATGTTAGGATTTGCGGGGAGGTTTTGTATCTTGATTTTGTTCATGAAGATTTTGGTTAGGATTTAATTAAATAGAACCTGGTCCAGTTTCTGAACTTATGAGCTAAAATTTACATATTTAGGCTTTAACTTGGCGGTATAAGGATAACTTAAGGACAACTTATAGACGGCTCAGTTAGCGCAATCGTTGAGCAATAAATTGTTGTGTACCTATTGAGTAATTAAAATAATTAATTGACACGTATTAACAGTTGTTCGGTAACATGCGTTTCACATTATCCCTAGTGTTGGGAAAGGTTCCTAAAAAAAAAAAGGTTTAAGGAGACTGTGCGACATTTCGAGTCGATATCCCTTAGTTGTTTCTTATGGCACTCGTGGGAAATGATAAGTAGTCTATTTAGATTGCATACTTTTTGCTGTAAAAAGGACCATAATGTTTTTTTTTTTTATACTCCTTATTGTAAGTATGTTTAGAAATCTAATACAGTAAGTCCCTGTTTTGCAATTGAATGAACTTTATCCATCCAGTCTATGGCTTTGATTCTGAATATACACACGTAGCGTCTGCTACGAGTTTCTCTAGGATCATACATCGTAGCACTCTCGTAGACGGCCCATAATACAATATTTAGCAGTGTATGTTTTCAGGCCTACGTTGGTACACATAATTTAATATACGTTTTAAAACAATAATTACAGATGCAACGGATAGCATTTTGGGCGAACATCCGGAAGCCGGATGTCCGGTTGAAACTATAATCCGGAGCCTTATTAATTTTACATAAACAGCATTTCCTGCGGAGTGGTTTTGTAAATAAGGTAATAAAATGCTGAATGTATTTCTAGTGGTTTAGTGGTCACAAGCGCGACTGTTAAATCTGGATTCTATTCCCAGGTTGGGCAAAATGTTATTGGGATATTTCATCTCAATAGTAGGCATACAAAATTATGCACGATAGATGGCAATAGCCCCACTCACTATTACATGGAACTCAATAACGGTATCGGTGTAATATTGGTGTACAATAATGCACCTCTACCTAATCTTTCGAAAAATATAGCCGTGCTATGTGAAGATGACAATTGAACTTGGATCTCCCAATTTAGCACAATAAGACGAAAAGAGCATCCCCATTTTCGCAAGAACATTGTGGGCGTCGCTACATTCACGAGAGGCGCTCCGCGATCCTGTAACCGCTCAAGAGTTGCTGAAGACGTGATTTGAGAACACTGCACCTTTTGTGTTTGCGGAAAATTCAATGTGACATGCTTGGAGCGAAGATAATATCCACTAGAAGAGACCGCCGAGTGGCGTTTTTTTATTTCAATAATTAATATTTTATAAATACTGATTCTCCTGTGAACTCAGCTCGTGTCAACTCGGTAAAAGAATACAGCTCAAAACATAGAAGAAAGTAAGAAATATTATATCATGTACTTCTCAACACCTTGAACCCAACTTAAGTTTACAAACTCATTTAATATTCTGAACACATCACATAAATCCTTCATACCGACACACAAAACATGGCGCACAATTTTAAAAATCGCCCCAACTAACGTCCAGAGAAAGTAAGGCAGCCCACCTGAATACAAATTTTATAACGTTGATTCACGACAAGCTCCCAATCCAATCGGAAACTTTCCTAGGGGGATAACCCTTGGATTTAATCCATTGGTAATACGAAAATTGATGTAAAAGCCTTAGCCGCACCGTTCCTGGAACACGACATCCCACGATCCATACAAAGTGTACAAGCACAGAAAGATTTTCAGATTTTCTTAGAGAATCACTGCATCGACACGGCTCGTGCCAAAATGTGGCGTGTTACGAACCCAAAAAGGTTTCAATTCAATTGGTTTACGAGATTATTGGAAGCAATTCCGTTCAGAAAGAAGTATGGCACGTGAGCAGAATGTTGAGGGTTAGGGGGCAAACGTGGATGGCGGAGGGGCCGCTATCGTCAGTTTATTTACCTTTTTTTTATAAAAATCTATGGCTAGAGTGGAGTTTAATTATTCATAAACGGATCTTAGATTATAGAAATTGGAGTTTGCCGGTATCATCAGGACTGGGAATTATTTTAATTAAGTTAACCCAATGTCCACGAGCCTATAAAAAGCATTTTCTAGAACAGTTTTTGTTGTATTAAAATCAGCTGAACCGGTCTGGTATCGGCAGTTTTATAAATGAACTTCCTAGTTTTCTCCAGGATTGAAAATAATTATTATGTTTAAGCAGAGATGTATTAATGTCACATTTCACTGATACCGTTATTAAGTACAGTCAGCGTCAAATAGTTAGTGACACTCAGGGTATTCAAATAAATAGCCGCAACCAAAACGTCAATAATATCGGTACAAACAAAGTTTCCTTATTTTTGTCAACATTATAGGCGCTCAAAAGGTCGAGACGTTTAAAATGTCACATAGATAGGTTCAGTCAAACCGCCATAAATATGGTTACAGTCATCCCGCCAATGGTATCCAAGCATTGTAAGTGTTCAAAAATGTGGAACACATTAGAAAAATAAACTAGCATGTTACAGAAATAAACGGTTTCCCAAAGATGAAAACCTCTTTAGACAATCAAATATTGTTTGCATGTCATTATTTTATCTATCATTGCATAATTATCATTCTATTATCTATCAGTCATATCAATGTCAATTGCAATATAACATCTATTGAAGCAATAATATTGTTTCATGCTTAAATATGGCGACATATCGCATAAGCGACACCTCAAAACATCATTTTGGGGATGGATGACCCAAAGCGCACCAGGAGAGCTAGTCGAGGTGGGAGGAAGAATGAATGGCCTCCGATACAAGGACATCCTCGAAGACGTTTTGTTTCCAACAGCCAGGATTTTTTTCCCCCATGAAAGGATTAGGTTTGTCCAAGATAACAGTTCGGTGCACAACTCCAGAGTTGTTCAAAATTACTTGGAAGGTAACAGGGACCTGGAGTTCATTTCGATGCCACCTCACAGTCCCGACCTAAACCCGATCGAAAATTTGTGGGGCAAAATGGTTCAAGTATGGGACAGTACTCGAGCACGAACCACCGCAAATTTAAGGACTCACGTCGAAGAAGTTTGGGAGACCATGAGAGGAGACAATTTTTGCTACAATGCGGTACAATCTATGCGAAGACGTCTTTCTGATGTAATTCTAGCAGACGGTGGCTATACACGATTTTAGTTAAAAAAAATAAAGATAAATTAGAGCTAAAAATAAATTGTTTATCTTTATACCGGGCTCATTGGCGCTTACTAGGAGAGGCCTATGTCCAGCAGTGGACGAATATGGGCTGATGATGATGATGATGATACAAAAACAATGGAAAACTATCCAGCAATTAAAGCCGGACAAGTGCTAGTCTGACCCGCCGACCGAGGGTTCCGAACCATCATCATCCTCCTGCCCTTATCCCATATTATTTAGGGTCGGCGCAATATGTCTTCTTCTTCCATTCATCTCTATAAGACGTCATATCGGAGTTCACTTTCCTCTCAGTCATATCACACTTCAATCCTTACAATATAAGTATCGTAAATGGCTATGCACGAAATTCTTTACAAAACAAAAGACATGTCTATGACGTCATGCTTAAAATGAAAAGGACAGCATAGTTTCTATCCCTTTCATTTAGTGTATTAATATTAATTGATGTGAGAAATAATATTTAAAATATATAGCAATAAAGTTTATTTTTCTAATGTGTTCCATATTTTTGAACACTTAGAATGCTTGGATACCATTGGCGGGATGACTGTAACCATATTTATGGCGGTTTGACTGAACCTATCTATGTGACATTTTAAACGTCTCGACCTTTTGAGCGCCTATAATGTTGACAAAAATAAGGAAACTTTGTTTGTACCGATATTATTGACGTTTTGGTTGCGGCTATTTATTTGAATACCCTGAGTGTCACTAACTATTTGACGCTGACTGTACCATTAAATATTAGGCAAGGCTATTGCCTTTTATGATATTATTAAGTCCCATATAATAAGACAGGCAAGCCTATTTTTATCTGCCGTGCACAATTTCAAACTTCAGGGTGTGACGACCCGGGTATCAAATCCAGGACGACACGCTCAGCAGCTGCCCTTGCGACGATTAGATCAATAAAGCAATCACGAGTGTAACTATCGTATAATCCTATTATTGACGTAAATACCGTCATGTAGTATATACATATTAACAACGTAAGCTCTTTCATAAGTTGTTTACTTAAGTATAATTAGAAGGCGAGGTGAAAAATAAAAAAATGAGCAGCGCCTCTAGTGGTCACACGAAGAACTCGTAGTACTCTCGGTAATAAAATTAATTCTATAGAAAAACATTGCTAAAAAAAAATCGCCGTCGACAATTTTTTTGCGAAACACTAAATAGGTACTATACTATCAATTAAATTTTTCAGTACGTGCTGAACAATAGTTAGACAAAAACGCGTCTTCTTTGAGACCTAATATCCAGAGAGGGGCAGTTGGTTCAATAGTCACGGCTGATGTCACGGGAGATTCCGAGGTCAAACACTGTGCCTGACCGTGACGGGGTCATTGAGGTCACGTATTTGACGATCGCATTGTTCAGTTTAGGAGCGGCCGAAGAAAATAAATAGTTAATATTTTGTTTTAGAAGTTGTGCTCATCTATGTTTTAAATTATAAACCTGTAAAAGTGAATACGGTGATGATGGATATTAAACTAGGGTTGCGATCCCAAAATTGTGAAAACTAGGATTTGAAATGGTGGAAATACCAGGATATTTAGGTTTAAAAACAGGACGCAGTATAAGAAAAGTATAAGAAAACAGTGTCAATGAAACTGAATTAATAACAATTACAATGTTTTATGAATTTATTTATACTAAATTATATAATATAAGAAATGAACCGAAGAATTAAATTATAAAATAATGCCGATGATTAAACGTAAGGTTCGAGGCAGTAGTGGTGCGCGAATAATAAAACACAAGACCTTACGAGGACTCTTCAAAAAACCCAGGATGCTACTTAATAACTATCCAGGACAACCCAGGACACTCCAAAAAGCAGGACATGTCCTTGAAAAACAGGACAGTTAACAACCCTATATTAAACTGATAGGAGAATATTAGCTTTATCACTATACTTGCAAAGAATGGAAGAAGAATTACTGAATTATAGTTAGTCAGTCTCGTGATGGACCTTTTTGACTTATTTTTACTAATATGGAGAGAACTTACTTACAAAGCGCTTACTTACCAATAATACCTACTGCATGTTGGTATTGGTACGTCACCTTGTGGATTAAATAATGATGTATGTGATTTGCCACCTCATATATCTTATAATAAATATTTATCTGAGTTATGTCGGGTAGGCAGTGTCTTTTTGTCTTTATGCACCACACGCCATTGAGAACAAGTGTATGTGTTTCATGTGAGACCTTCATGAGACACTCACACTTAGCTAATGGATAGGCGTTCACATTTTGTTGTTATTATTGATTACGTGGTCTGCTGGCAGACCAAGTATGAGATGGAGGGACGAACTGGATGCTTTCGTTGAAAACTCGCCAGATAAAGCGCGGGATCGCCAGATATGGAGAAAAGGGTGGGAGGCCTTGGCCCAGGAGTGATAGCATAGAGTAATAGATAAATTTTTATAACAGCCTCGTTGTTCTAAGTGGATCCTGAGCGCATTGTCCTCAGTTCGATTTCCGGTTAGGCAGACACCCACATTTCGCGGATCCCGTTTTCGAGTTCCAGGCCGAAACTATTGCTAAATAAAAAAATCTACCTTCCGTGCTGCTACTAAGAATTCCTATACAAAAAAAAACGAATAAGATTATACTATAATTAAAATTCTAGTTATATATTTATTTCACGTGCAACGACACGAAAAACACCTAGCTTTCATAAACTATACTCTCTACTCCAATAACATTAGAAATACAACATTATTATCGCATTATAAAAGTATCGCGTGTGTATTGGCTCTAAGTCTATAATAAGTTAGCTTAAGTACAAAACTTCATGTGCTTAGTGCTTATAGTGTTTTAGCTTTACAACTATGGGTCATGCAAGGGTGTGGGCTTAATTGAACCATTTTTATTTTTTATCAGAGTGCATTTGCTGTTGGTATTTTAATTCATTTCTTTTTTTTTAAACCTTTCCCCACACTAGGATTTTCTCCTGTATCGTGGTTGTACACGGTTGACGCTGTGGCTAAGCCATTAGTTTTCTGTGCTACGTGTCGCGGGTTCGATCCCCGCAGGGAACAAATATTTGTATGTTCTACAGATAGTTGTTTCGGGTCTGGTTGTGTGTGCATGTGACATGTATGTTTGTAAACTGTACCCACGATACAGGAGAAATCTTAGTGTGGGGCAACGTTTAAATATATATATTATTTCAATAAACTTTCACAGTGATGAATCTTACATATGTATTATGACATAACAGATTATACATGCTTCGCTGTGAACAGTGATAATACATATTTGCATCATCATTATCATGATCATGAATAGGTACCTCATGCCTGAATTAACATAGTAACACCTTACTAGACAATCTTAACGCTTCGTCGCTCACCCTATTGCACATATATTATTATAAGAAGTAGAATCTTAAGCATTGTACTCTGTCATTGAGTGTATGACGTCATCAGGAGATCAATTCAACCTCAGTAGGCAACATCATAGCATTTTTCCTTATAAATAAAATGTTTGTTTTATGTAAAAATATAAAAATATTATTTAATAAATATGTGATAATCTAGTTACCTATTCATTGATACTATTAATATTATTGTAAAATTATGTATTTGGTTTTCGTTAATTTTGCCGTAGGTGTCCATGATTATGCCTAGCTGTAAATATGATGCAAATAAATATTAATATAATATGTTAACTCTCCTATTATGAAATAACTGAAACACGTTTTCTATCATCCTGCAGTGTCTCATTACAGGTCAAAAGCCTCCCTTCCTTCCTTCCATTTTCACCGGTCAATTCCAATTCGGTATCAGTTCTTTAGATAGCACAAATTATACACTATTCGGGCAACTATGCGGAAACAACAGACTAATATGTACGTCATCATCAATTTATTTGCAATTAGAAACATCACATTGTACAATGCCATTGTTAATAAGACAACAAAGAAATAAAAATAAAAAATAGACAAATACGAATGTCTTTTATTGCTTATTGTTTGTCATACATACATGTAGCATAAATTGTTATAGTTTTTGTGGTCTCTTCTATTCCCGTTAAGGAATATTAGGTATGTCAAGAAGCCAAAATTTTCGAAGCAGAAGCGTCCACCAGTCCACGTCAAGCATCAAGTTTATAGCAATATCACTATAACCGTTACTGTCCACCATAAAAGTAAAAATTGAATAAGTCAAATTCCTAATCTTTGAACTATTCATTCCTTTACTAGTTTTGACGTATTACTATTCATCATTTACTTTTGGTGTTGACTGTTCCAGTTTCCAGAAGGGCAAAATAGGTGAGCCTCAATATTTTTACACTTCAATTAGACAGGTCTCACGATCGGCAGTTACTACAACTACTACACCAATGAGAGATAAAAATTATTTTTTGGTACCAAACAATAGAATTATATTTACTCACAGATTTATTTTGACCGTGATCGTGACATTAGAAGCATTGAAGGCTAACACTTGAATGTCTACTTACCGTGAGTATGTTACGTAATATATCATAGTATTTACCGTAATTACATGTCTTTGATTCTTAAACAAATAAATAATCCTTTAACTACTAATCTTACTATAATATTCGAATGTTTGTGTGAATGGATAGATGGATGGATCTTTGTTGCTCTTTCACGCCAGAACGGCAGAACGGATCTGGATGAAATTTGGCACAGAGATAGGTTATAGTCTGGAATAGCACATAGGCATGCATACATTTTATCCCGGAAAACGCGGGAAAATACAAGATTTTGCAGTTATTCATCATCATCATCATCTTCATCATCAGCCAGAAGACGTCCACTGCTGAACGAAGGCCTCCCCCAAGTGGGGGAGTTTGCCATAATCCCCACGCTTGGCAGGCGGCTTGGGGATCGCAGTGGCTCACCGATTAGTGAGAGGACGCTGCTGCCCGTCCTCCGGTGTCTGGTCGCAGTTTTAAGACGTACCCGGGTCGTTTGCCGGGCCGTTTTTCGTTGCAGTTATTAAGTTTACCAAAATATACTTCGAAAAAGGCTGGATAGATGAGTGTTCAAGTAAGATCGCAGGACAGATGAAACAGCCAACATACCAATGTTTAACATAAAAATCACAACTACCTTCTGCCAACACGATAATCGGGTAAAAGGAACAAAAATCTTTTTAGTACTCACACACGACTTTACGGCACAAATATTTACACAGATGATTAACACGACATTACACATTACGTAGCGCGTTATATTGTTTGTGACTCACTCCGTTACCTATTTGTGTATCTATTGTGTTATCTTTGCATACAAAAAATGTTCAAACGCAAACGCGCGCGTTTATGTTCTGAAAATCATGACAGTAAATATTTATTGTTTGTATCTTTGTTTTGAAGCAAATAGGTATGTATACAATGTTAGTATTTGCGTGAATACCTGGAAATGAAAGATAGAAATAGACACAGTATAACTATATAGCTTACTCAATAGTTCTATTGATGATGATGTCGTTTCGGCCTATTTTAATGTTCAACTTTGTGTCCAAGAAATAGTTTCATGTAAGCAAATAAATAATCCTTAAAATGTACTGCAATAATTGCATTATTACCACGCTAAATTTATTTTTCCCGATCCACATACAGATTTCAAATACTCCGTATAAATCCTACTAAACCAATCACAAGGATTGCAAATAACCCTATGAACGCTACCATATGGAGTTTGTTACCTTTTGACGTCTAAACCACTGAACCGACCATACTGAAATTTTGCATATACGTTGTCAGGTGTACAGAAATGGACATATGGTACCTTTCATCCCGAAAAAAGTACTGTTCCCAAGGAAAACAACAGTAACATTCTTATGATAATAGACGGCGCCACGTGTCTTTTACAAGCAGAGTACAGCCCGAATTGATCGTCAAATTCTAAATTAACGCGAACGAAAGCCGTGGGCGAAAGCTAGTACAATCACTAATATCATAAAGCGAATCTTTGTTGTTATAATAGTATGACAAGAATGATCTTTAAACAGTTTGACATAAAGAAGACACACAAGAGTTTAAAGTAGGTACATTCTAGACCAACCCAAAGTGACCACAAGTCAACAAACGTGAAAACAGTAATTACAAAACATTGAAGCAACAAGGATATCATGTCATTATAAGACGATGATGCCACTATTATGTCTTCAAAACATAATAACACATCATCTTTTATGTTGTAATGATCATTGCTCAACTGTAAAACAATGTGTCCCCCGTGTAACCGATTGTAAATTATTGGCTTAAACCTTCGTATTTTATAGTAATCGGAGATAAAGTCTGGGATTATTAAAAGAAAAACGCGTGTTTCAAGGTTTTCTCTGAATTGACTCAAGGATATTTGGATTAGCATGAGCGTTATCAGTCTGTAAATTTGTACTTATGATTTTTTATTAAATTAGGCTTCACTGTGGCCTAGAGGAGGCAAAAGACAGTCTGGACTGAAAATTTATGAGTTACCTAAGCCCGAATACTTATAATAAACAAAATGTTGAACGATCAAAAATTATACCTATAAAATTTTTAGGATCAAAAATTCTATCTATCTGCCTAGCCTTTTCCCAACTACATTGGGGTCGGCTTCTAATCTAACCGGTTGCGACTGACTATCAGTATTTTACACGGAGCGACTGCCATCTGACCTCCGCCACCCAATTACTGGGAGATACTGATACTCTAAGGTCAGACTTTTTGGGCTGCTGATACTCGGTAACGACTGTCATTGGTCTTCATATGGCACCCGGGACCGACTGCTTAACGTGCTTTCCAAGACACGGAGGGATCTCGATGTGTGAAAATGGTCACCCATCCAAGGACTAACCTCGGCAAGCGCTGCTTAACCTCATCGACCAATCTGCGCGATAGCTACGAGCCAAATGTATTTTAAATTAAACAAAGTATTCCAACATTTTTCTTAGAAAAAAAGGTCTGAAAAGGTCTGAAATAAAAAATATTTTTATATATAAGAAATAAAATAGAACAACTTAATTACTGAATTGATATAACGACTTGTGATTCGTCGTACCAAGAACTTCTATGTAAACAAATATAACTTAAGTAAATACTATCTAGGCAATGATTACATAATATTAAATGTAATTACTTCTGAACTAACAACTTACTAGTAAACAGATGTTTGAAAATCAAAGGTCATAATTATTAATAAGCCGAATTCAGTATAAGACTGGGTGTTTAACAGAGCTGTGTGGGAAAGATCGTTGAGCTGAGAAATAACCCACCAATAACTAATACTCTGTCTTTTAAACATTGCCTTCCTTTTCTCGTAGATTCCAAGTTCTTCTAATAAATTAATTTGACAAATCTTGACAGCTCTGTTCGCTAGACGACACGGACCTATTTTACAAATCATTAAGAAACACAACAAATAAAGGCTTTATTTGATTAAAAACACCTCACACGCTGTTTTTGCGAATTCGGTCAATAAACTCGCCAATGAAACAAACAACGTCAAACAATGTAAAAATTATCAACAAAAAAAACACGAGAAAAAGTCGTCGAAAACCTGAGAATACGAATTTAAATAATTATAATTATTAACCATTGTAATGGTCTTTTTACACTTTGACGTTGTAAATAATTTGCTTGAGACGCTAATATTTCTTGTTTGCTTCAAGATGACTGGATTTAAAAGGTAGAACTGGCTTTTTTTATAAGGCTTCACAATTTTAACTTGGATGGTTTCATCGTTTTTGCAACATACTTAAATTTTAACGACGCCGTTATGAACTCTTAGTAAGAAACGTTTATTAGGATGAGGGTCTAGTTTCATCAACTGGGCAGATGAGAATTCAGACTCTGGACTGCTACGCTACTGATAATTTTCTAATAGGAAAAACTACACTTTGTCCGACCTGGGGACTGAGCCCTCCCAGACCTCAAACTCACGACCCAAATCAATGAGACAGTGTTTTGACTAACACATAATAATAATAGTGTTGCATTGTTTCCGTAATAACTAAATTAATTTATGTTTAACATTATTAAAAGCAAAAATCGTGCATACCATACAAACAAACACCGGACATAAACATTGCAATTGATGTAATAGAAAATATCGGACATTGTACAGATATTCGGAATTGCAAAATGGATGCTATTTTCAAAAACAATTACAGCTACATTTACTGATTTATAATTTAACGTTTTTAAAAAAGAAAAAGAAGGTATTTATTCAGTGCCTCATTATCATTAGTCTAGTGGTCGCATGCACGACTACTAAGAGTGAGGTCCTGGGTTCGATTCCCGGGACGAGCAAAGTGTTATTAGGTTTTTCTTTATGGTTACTAATTTTCAGTAACACCACGGAGTTTGGAACTATGCCCGGTAGATGGCAATAGGCTCGCCCCCTTTTACATGGAACTCAGTAACGGCATCGGCGAAATGTGGGTGTAGAATAGTTATACACCTCTGCCTAACCCTTCGGGGAATATAGGCGTGATGCTATGTTTTTTTATGATGCTATGGTATTTATTCATTGGTAGTAATTGAAGAAGCCAGTCAAATATTATAAGCAAATTTTTGTCTACAAGCTAACAATTTATAAATCTAGATTTTCGAGTGCGCAAGTAGACAGAAAGTTTCTAAACATTGTTAATTTAACAACATGAAGACCCTTTCAAGACATAGTGATGGTCAGTGACCATATCGATGGTAATTGCCCCGTGTTTTTATTTTTACCAGTCCGAAGTTAATTTCCATAACTGAGTAGTGTTGTGCGCGGTGTACCGTATCATGCTCTGACGCTACTAGTGATGGGGGTAGTCGGTAAATATAACTTCCGCAGATGAAATGTTGTCTATCAAATATTCTTATAAGCTTCTTAATAATAAATAGTTTTTCTTTCTTTCTTACGAAATATTTCAATTTATTTCGTTATTGGAATGTGATATAGTAACCAATTTAGTTTGTTTTTTTAATACCTAATTAAAATATCGATGTAATGATACATATAACTGATACGGACCCGGGTACGTCCTAAAACTGCGGCCAGACACCGGAGGACGGACAGCAGCGTCCTCTCACTAATCGGTGAGAGGACGCCCCCCCCCCCCCCCCCCGTTGGGCGAGGCCTTCGTTCAGCAGTGGACGTCTTCTGGCTGATGATGATACATATAACTTAACAGCTTTGGAAACTAAATACTACAATGTTTATTCAATCGCTATGATTATAATTTTAAAGTCATCAAATAAAAAATACCAGTCTAGGTATGTACTCAAAAAATAAAACATTACTGTAACGTAAATCGTGACCTAGTACTTAGTATTTTATCGAGCAATAAAATATTTACATTAAAACCAAACATTATGACTCGTCACTATAAAAAAAATATCGACATCACCACCGCGCATCACTCAAGCGCACCTTCCGAGTCAGTTCAGTGTTACGTGCCAGGCGCATGCGCGCGATCGTGTTCTTAATTCAAACAGTTTATACTAACAAGTAATTTTTATATGGCAGTGGTGACCCGACCGTGTGGTGATTTCCATTGTGTTAGAAGCAAATCATGCATAGGAAGGACTTCTAAAACAGGCTGGGTAATAAATTTATTATTGACTTTAGACTATACTGACCTTGTTTGATGTTTACTGACTGAATCTGCGATTGAAAACGGTTTAGTTAGTTGTAAAATTATTGTTAATGAAAAAAAAAAAGAACATCAATGAATTGATCATTTTTCTTTCTTACTTTTTTGTATTATTTCAATACGATGTTTGTAGGACGAGGTCTTTGTCGTCGATGAGGTTATATTCAAGCTGATTATACGTTTCTGAAGTAGGTACATAGCGATGTAAATGCTATGTATTTATAGCTATCTCATTCAGTTTTAGCTGCATAATTAAATGTGTTGAAAAATAATCTTTTTACAATACTATTTTTACTACACAAGTACCTTTTAAGTCAATGAAGTTTTGTTCGTGTAAATATTCTGAACAATTTCCATTAAATACAGCATGCTGTCTCAAACGGTATTTGGCCTGGAATTATGTTGGGTAAATAGTGATACCTACTGTGGGTATATAAACTAGTGACCCGCCCCGGCTTCACACGGGGGCAATATACTAATGAAGGAAATGAGATATTTCATACATAAACAGCGACTGCTTCATTGGTCTAGTGGTTGCAAACACGACTGCTGAGCGTGAGGTCCTGAGTTCGATTCCTGGATCGGGCAAAGTTTTATTGAGTTTTTCTGTACGGAAATTCTCAGTCAATGCACGGAATCTGGAACTGTGCCCGGTAGATGGCAATAGGCTCGCCTTCTATTCATCATCATCAGCCAGAAGACGTCCACTGCTGAACGAAGGCCTCCCCCAAGGCTTGCCATAATCCCCACGCTTGGCAGGCGGCTTGGGGATCGCAGTGGCTCACCGATTAGTGAGAGGACGCTGCTGCCCGTCCTCCAGTGTCTGGCCGCAGTTTTAAGACGTACTCGGGTCTATAAATAATAGTTATAGTCTACATATAAATAATACACCCTTTGGGAAATACAGGCGTGTTATCTATATATTGAGGTTTACCTCTAAGATAATCTTTTTACATCACTAATATTAATAAAGTCAAAACCACTTACAGGAAGATAATGGTACCATTTTTTTTTTATTAAATATTTGGATAACGATGCCCAATAACAATAACGAATAACCATGAGGAATGTATACTTCTTTGGTGTTCATCTTCTATCGTGACGGCATTGAGCTCATACTAGGGCTAGATAATGAACAGTCAACAAGGTTTTGTTACTGGCGGATACACTAGTCACTCTGTGAGCGTCGTTAATCACAATATTGTCTCTGTATTTGTACCAGGAAACAAACATTAGTACATTCGGTATGAATTGCATTTTAATTTGGTCACATAGAGGATGGATGGAGGGAGCTACCGCGCAGATCCGCCGATCTGCGAGGTTAATCAACGCTTGACGCAGTCAGTCCTTGGATGGTTGACCACTTTTCACATACCGAGACCCCTGCGTGCCTCCGAAAGTACGTTAAGCAGTTGGTCCTGGGTTTCATACGAACCTATGACAGTCGTTACGTGTGTCAGTAACCCAATAAGTCTAACAACCAGTCTAACCTTAGAGTATCATTGTCTCCCAGTAATTTGGTGGCGGAGGTCAGAAGGCAGTCACTTTATGTAAAATACTGGCATTCATTCGCAACCGGTTACATTGGAAGCCGACCCCAATGTAGTTGGAAAAAGGCTAGGCAGATGATGATGTAAAGGATGTATGAAAGGCGATTAACAAAAGGAATTCATAACGCGGTTTTTAGTGGAAATGCCAAGAGAGGACGCCCTAGAAGGACATATACGGACCTTATTGGTGATGTCCTTCAAAAAGGTCAGGTGCGCAGTATTCACAACCGGCGTTCTTGTATGACACGATGCATGAATGTAGATGAAGCAAAGGGGTATATAAGGATCGTAGCACGTGGCGTTCCGTAGTTTCTGCCTACCCCCATGGGAAAAAGGCGTGACTTTATGTATGTATGTACATTTTAATTATTTTCATAAACTTATACCAAAGACCGAACGGATCGCCAGCGCCCACAAACAATATAGGGTAAAAATAATTTGTTAAGACACTCGCGGTTCCCGGCAGCAAGACAACAGATTTTCTATTGTGTATCATTTGCATTACTTGGCAGGTTAAGTACTAAAAGATTTATATTACGTATTTTATTATGTTTATTGCCAAATAAGCTCGAAGATTACTTTAGAATGTTGTCATTAATTGCTATTAGTCAACATTATGTCCGAACATAAAGAGAGTCTTTTACTATCCGGTAATATGTTCAATCTTAGTTTCGAAAGGCTGTTTCGAATAGCTGTCAGTAACATAACAGGTGTTGTGTAAGTATTTTAACATTTCAAGCTTATTTTAAGCTAGCGATATCATGACAGAGAGAGGGTGAGCAGAAGTTGTTTGCCACCATTTCTTCGAGTACCATGTAGGGGGCGGCCACGATTCCAAGTTCTGCGTACTGAGACAAAAAACTCAATATCAATTGAAGTAATCGAACTCAGGAATTACGACGCCTACTTCTCCGACGACTAAAACTATGAGGTAGACCCTTCTATTAATTCTTCTATATCCACTACGCGATGATTGAAAATAATAAATATAACATAGCACCACCTTGATCCCCTAAGGGTTAGACAGAGGTGTGTATTGGACACCCACATTTGGCCAATGCTTTCATTAAATCCTATGTAATAGGGGACGAACCTATTGCCATCAATCGGGCAGTGTGCAGAGTTCCAAACTTTGTGTCACTGAGAATTTTTATAGGTAACCCAATAACACTGCCCGACCCGGGAATCGAACCTAGGACCTCAAGCTCAGCAGCCGTGCTTGCGATCATAAGAATGGCAGTTTTTTTTTTTCTTTCATTCTTCTTTCAAAATAATAATAACGTAATTGTCCAGTCGTAGGTTGCCAGTCCTACACGATGGACGTAGTAATTTCGTGGTCTACTTTACTTAATCTACTTGTCATGATCATCAGCCGGTATAATTGCGCATGCGTCCACTTTCCTCAACAATCACTTTGTTTTCTATTTGGATTTAAAATAAATTTAACCCGCCATAGGAGACTTGATAATATGCACATGCATTTTAGTGAAAAGAAAATCTATCAAAAGAGTTTAATTTACATAGAAATATTTTTTAAATAAAAACAATTTGCCGTGTGACCTAAAAATTAGAATATGCATACTTAGAGTCGACCCTACTGTAGTTGGGAAAGTTTACGCCATATTATTTTCTTATTACTTAACTTTTCTTACTGAAATTACGAATCCGTTTGTCCAGCGTAAAGATTAATTACAATAATTATTCTTTCAAGATGGTTTATCGAATAAGTCATAAAAAAGACGATATTATACCTAATAAAAAATATCATCTTCAGTTGAGTGAAGTGACTCAAGCTGCAGTAGAAAGATTAGCAAGTCAGAATGGTGGGATCGAGGCTAACTACCCAGGGTGAGCTAAACGATCTAATGATACGTCACGCATGTAACCTTTGAAGGAACATAGGCCGAAGACCCACAAAAAAAAAAATATACAAGAAAAAAAAAAAACAACATACGTGTTCTTTCTTACACATACCTTAGTTAAACATTGTTTCTGAGAGACAATAGATTTGCATTTGTACTTAACATGACCTATTGTTGGATGTTGCATCCTCATACACTTGCAATTCCGGAATTCCCAAGGTTCTATGTATTCTTAAGATCATGGTCAAGGTTTATAGCATTTTGGGTTATTTAATTCTGACTACTTCATCACTGTTAGCTCAAGTTATTACATGGGTATTGCTCATAACACAGTGGAAAGATTAGCGAGTCAGCAGTAGGAAGTATCGAGGCTGACTGTCCAAGATGCGGCAGGTAGTATCAAGTTTCGTCATTTGTGGGGGCTCTTTCTTTGCAATCCTAGTACATGCAAACAATGTTTATTTTTTTATTTTTACATTGTTTGAAGGGGTTCTGTGATCCGAGGTTAAACTCATCAGAAATTCATTAGAAGCAAATAAAGATCTTTTTCCTGTATAAAGTTAATTTTGACCTCGATTTATTCGTGGTCTAGACAGCCTTTTAATGATAACGGGTGTTATATTAGTTTTAGTGTTCAGTAAGCAACGGAAAATATATAATTGGCTCATCTAATACAATATTTCAGTATGTCCAGCACACCATGGCCCAATTACAAACCTAGATATTGTTTTCAATTCAAACCGATTGAAGAATTTGTAACTATATTGGTAATTAGAGCATGTTTTTCGTCCTCAATTTATATCGGCTTGATTAAAGAAAGGTTATTTGTCGAAACCAATGTTTTGTTTAGTTCAATTCATATTATGTTCTGCATAGAACACAGGCCTTTTATGTTGCAACACAACTATCGTTAATTAATTTATAATCTTCCTTCTTTAAGTTATCAGTATACCTATCTTTTCATAAGTTGGTAATCATAATTCAACCCATTACTGTACCATTGATGAGCACTAGCCTCTTTCCCAAAGTGAGTAGCATTAAGTCTGATTTCGCTAGCCTGGTGTGGGTTGGCAGACTACACACACTACTCCTCTTAAGTATCCAGGTTCCCTCAAGATATTTTCCTTTATCGCTACCGAAAAAAAATGAACTAAGACCCTCCCGAATGGAAGCAAGCGTTCTACCACGAGACTATCACTTAACCTTTATTTTTACAATGCCGTAAAGAATTCATTTGTTTTAGATGCAATGAAGCTAAATTATTTTTATTTATCGTTCACGATGTTTGCAATGTCAGACATAGCATTTGCAATGGAGCATTAACAAGTCTCAAGTTCCGCGATCGTTATTTTTGTAACATAATTATCATACTTATTATCTAATCTACCATAGGTATTCTAATTTTAGAAAATAATAATAATACGTACAATATTTATTAATTTATTATTTTCACTTTTTTTTAAGCATTGCCATACAACTTTGCAATGCCGCCAGCGTTCTGGGCACTTTTCCCGTTGACAGCGATGTGGACGAATTTTACGATGCCCTATGATTTCTTTCCCTTCCCGTTTTTAACAGTTTGTACTTTTATTTATATATTTTTAGCTTGTATTTAATATTTAATAAGTCTACAACGTACGTAAAATGTACCAATAATATATTATATTATATTGCAGGTATGTACCTATTATGTTTATGTATTGTGTGCTATACACATATTTGTTTAGTTTATATAGGTACATATAATTATATAGTATATTGTAGTTTTGTTCATTATTTTGTAATTTAATGGACACTTAACTGTCCATTAAATTACTAAATAATAAACACTAAATCTCTATATCGCTCTAAGGTTTGCTAAGAGAACTTATGCCTGGGTCAAGCTTGTTTTGTTTTTGTTTTGTTTGTTTTTAAAGAATGATAATGTACCTACACACTAGTTATGTCACCAATTAATCACGCCTTGACTCACTAAATGGGTCGGCAGAGGTACAGTTGCATGATTTCCACGTGAATTTAACCGAGAACAATAAATTCTTCAAGCTCTAACTGAGAATTTTCTTCCAGGAAAACACCTAAATTCCTCGACCAACCAAGAAATTTAAATCCTTATCTTACTCTCAGCAGAACTTGGCCGCTATACCAATGAGGCAATGAATTAGAATTATATTGATTTATTGAGCGTGATAATTAATGACGTCATTCAAAAATGTTAGGTAATTAGTACGGTGCGGATGTAAGGAAAGATGAATGAATGTGAATGAGGCGTAACACCTGGTGTCAGATGTGTAGGTCACGTGTAAAACACGTGGTATCCTGTAGCTTATGTTTACCTACATAAGGAAAATCCTACTTCCTACTAATATTATAAATGCGAAAGTTTGTGAGAATGGACGGATGGATGGATGGATCTTTGTTACTCTTTCACGCCAGAACGGCTGAACGGATCTGGATGAAATTTGGCACAAAGATAGGTTATAGTCATAGTTATAGTGGAATAACACATAGGCTACTTTTTACCCCGGAAAAATGTACGGGTTCAATTCCCGGGTCAGACAAAGAGTTATTGGGTTTTTCTGTATGGAAATTCTCAGTAGCAGCACGGAGTCTGGAAATGTGCCCGGTAAACGGCAATAGGGTCGCCCCACAATTACATTCATGTAATAAACTTAATAACGCCATCGGCAAAATGTGGGTGTACAATAGTAGGTACACCTCTGGTTAACCCTTCGGGGAATACCGGCGTGATGCTATGTTATGTAATGTTTATGTTACGTAGCCTGAAGTGTCTATTAACTGGTATTACCATACGCTTTCGATATCTGACAGTAATTGGGGAGCTACAACGAATGGCAGGCAGATAATGAATAAATTCATGAATAAAAACGGGGCTAGTCAGTACAGCGCACATATTATCGTTACAACTGAAACTTCAGCTTATCTTACATAAGAAAACGTGCGTGATAATACAACTGAAAGTAGTAAATCATCGGCGATCTATATTAATCATGAGTGATTGTCGAAAGAGAATCGCGTGCGCAGTCAATTCACTCTCTAACCATTAGACCATTACTTTTTATTTCCTAATCATACCAAATGACTAAGTAATGCACGTAATTATCGCTAGGAAAATAGCTATTAACGTAATAAAATGTGATGAAGATAACTGTGATAATTAATTGCATCTGTTTTAATGATTATTGATTTTCCTAACTTGGTCATTTGGTCTCAAAGTGAAATTCATAGGTATACTGGCTAATTTTATCATGCACTAGCTAATGCCCGCGGCTTTCGCTCGCGTTAATTTAAAATTTGACTAACAATTCGGGTTGTACTCTGCTTGCGAAATACACGTGGCGCCGTCTATTATCATAAGAACGTTATTGTCGTTTTCCCCGGGAACAGTGCTTTTCTCGGGGTCAAAGGTACCCTGTATCCATTTCTGTACACTTGACAACGTATATGCAATATTTCAGGATGATCGGTTCAGTGGTTTAGGCGTGAAAAGGTAACAAACACACAAACTTACTTTCGCATTTATAATATTAATAGTTAGGATTATTTTTCTCATTAATTAAGCTATTGCAACGATTCAACTTAAGGCAGAAGTACTTATCCTAGGTACCCAGGCTGATGAAAGAACACCAACACTGGACTTATTATATAGGCACAATTTTGACATTAATTATGTATACTTATTATATTATTTACATCACTATTTTGATATTGTAATGCCGATTAAATTTTAATAATCTTATAATAATAATGTCTTCCTGACCGATTTCGGTCACGGCGGCCAATCTCACCGGAGATTAGCCAACTACGCAGGAGATATTATAGAGCACAAGTGTATGCGCAAACACAGGTGCTCTCTCTATTCCTTCACTCTCATAGTCCGATGGGACGGCAATCCGACACGACCGGAGAGAGATCAGGCGCAGGACCAACGGCTTTACGTGCTTTCCGAGGCACGGTGTGTATTCACATACACAAAGACCCAGACCCGAAACAACTATCTGTAGATCGTACAAATATTTGTTCCGTGCGGGAATCGAACACGCGACACGTAGCTCAGCAGTCGATCTCTCAACCACTGCGCCAACCGTGTCGTCGATCTTATATATATAACCGCTAAGCATTGTAAATGTGAGTAAGATATAGGCTGAACGCTCTTAAATTCATTAATTCTCACTATGACTGATCCATGCTTGCCCTTTGTTGCGACAGGTCAGCTCAAATAGCTATGGCACTTTCTTCAAAAGACCATTCCACCCAATATCTGTCTCACATAAACCCTTACCATATGTCTGGACTTTTCAAATAGATCTTGACCCCTGAGTTAGTTTCGGCGTTTCGATTCAGGGATCGTCATAGGTAATGCCGACGCCATTTAGCTTAAAAAAGACGTGTAAAAGTGATTGGCAAACATAAATAATTTCATTTTATTTCGAATCAAAGATACAAACTTATATTGGGGTTTAAGGGTTTTGTCTATACCATATCTGGTCTACACCGTACCATAGCCAATGCGAAAAATGGCAGTAACCCCATAAAGCAGATTCTTATTTGTTTTTAAAACGAGCCGGCTCGGTCATTCCCCGGCCAGTAAAGAAACGGTCTAGTGAATATTGCCTCATACTTTATACAAAAAATATATTTTTGCCTGATACGCTCCTATTAACGTCATGGTATGGAACGGTGTAGTAAGCAGAAACCTTTAAACTCGCATCTCCGTTCAGCGAATCTCTATCTGACGATTGTGGCCAATCACCTTACATCAGCGAGTTGGTAGCCATTGATTCAGCTAGTTTACTAGCTCAGTCAGAATAATATTATCATCATAATCTTTATAATAAAGCAATAATAGCCTAGCAGTTGAACGCTTGCCTTCCATGCAGGAGGTTTGAATTCAAACTTGGCCCACACCTCTGACTTTTCGTAATCGCCGGATCTATTATTATACTATTATTATTAGTCAATACTTTCAATGTTCAATATTTAAGCTATACTGTAGTTGTGGTTTCATGCGAGCATTACTATTTATTTCTTCAATTTTCGCAGGCTGGGGAAATCTTGTGCGAAAATATAGCAGTTGCATGCGAAAATATTTGTAAAATTAAACAAACAATGTCAACATTTGAATGAACAATACAAAGCATGTATTGTTTAATTCCGTGGATACGGATATTTTTGTTTACACATTTCTTATGTGGTATTGTCAGCCGTCTGGGTAACCAGAATACACAACAATGGCAAAAAAGAATTACTAGTCCTTACGATTTTGGTATTTGGATAATTGCTGGCATAATAATTATCTTTTCAGCCCAATAAGTTTAATAAAATAAATAGTAAACATTAAGCAAGACTGTCGATATGTGCTCTAACATGCCTGCATGGCGTTTATGCCATGCTGCTAAGATTAGCCAGTCAGCACATTTTTAAGGTTTCTTTACAGTACTTCTAGAATAAGTAATGTCTATACGGCGGGAGACATAGCCTGCGTAGTCAGATGAAAGCCCAGTGTGCATCAGACATACTTAGCTATCTACTCGGGGAAAATATTTCCGTACATCCCTAAATGTCTGCTGTTAGACATTGAATTATACAACAGCTCCCCCCGATCGTGACCGTAACTATGTCGTTTAAGAAGGAGGTATATTTGTAAAATATCTAATATAAAATTGAACAAATACTATTCAAACTTGTAATCGGAAACAAACTGGAAACGGCCTCAAACTTGATCAAACGGATCGATTATGCACCAAAGCTCGACTGCCCCATACATTGTACGACCGTGACCGTGATCTTAGCGGCCAATACTTCCGATGAGACCAGAGTTATAAACTAAAACAATGATACTACCAATATAGATTCATCATCATCATCATAATCATCATCATCAACAGCCTGTGTTAATCTACTGCTGAACATAGGCCTCTCCCAATGCACAGCGCTTAGCCCGACTTTCGGCTATCCTCTTCAAAAAAAAAAAACTTCCTGCATCCTAGCCTAGGTTTTATGCCCTTATAAATTTGCTTCTCATAACAAACTTACCGCGATAATGTCTAGCATTTGATTCAGTACAAAAATATTGTTGAAACAAAACACAAAGTATTGTAGGAATATTTGTTTTGGTTCAACGGAATGCTTACGACTTGCCACTCATATGTGGGACTGTAATAACATTCAACAATGATCGTCTATTCACTTCCAGCCTATTGTAGTGTTCTAAGATATCCTATACAATGGGAAGAGCATATACTTTGACAAATATCGATTAGTTTTAGTGAGGTTCGATAAACGGCAATAATTATGTATAAGCGGTAACGTTCAGCTTTTCTGTGAATATACCTGGATAGTTCCTACGGAACGATCAAACCCGCAATCGATTACTGATCAAAGTCAAAGTCAAAGATTTTTATTTCAACTAGGCCTTCTCAGGCACTTTTAAAAAGTCGAGACTGTAGCCGCACGGTTCCTAAGGGGGTAGGTCCTATGCAGAACAGACCGGCAAGAAGCTCCATGGATACTCTTTTCATGGATTATTTTATAATGCGTTACCACGTGGAATACCTTATGTCCCAGTAATTTCACTGGACGTTCGTACGCTTCTGGAAATACAGCTACGGTTACACAGTCCATCCCACTCTATAATTAAGTTTCCTCTAATATAAGATACCTTCACCTTTATATCTATCTTGAAGCTGTATAGATTTCAACTCTCACGGTGTCGTTTAACTGCCCGTTTGGGTTGAAATATGGCCAAGCTTGCCTAGTTTGGATTAACTTTTCAAGGCGACGGATCCCCATTTTATGTGTTCAAGACAGCAAGCCTGAACAAACTCTAATAATATTATATATATAGTAACATTATACACCGCTGTCGTGCTAATACTTTACTCAACTGCGCAAGTGCGCATCATTAGATCGTAATCGAATCATCAGCTAGTTTTCTGACTCATATCGATAAGCTTACATTCCAAGTTAATTATAAAAGAATACTTGCCACAAAAGGAAAAACGCAAGCGATACGCGTATGATATTGAATAAAAACAATAACGTGACGTTCGTCTTTCTGTTCCGGAATACCTGGGTTTTATAGACATAATGTAATACACAATTAATCAATAGTTTCAAGAAAGGTTTCATTCATAAAAAATCTTTTGAAACTTTGTACCTACAATGATCAACTAATTTTATTGCTAACTCTACCCGATCTATGTCATATCCATTCATCCATAGACCGTTGTCAGAATGTGAATCGAAAGATTTTAATACTGAATGCAAACGCTCCCTATTCTTTTTAAAAAAAAAAGACAACAATAACTTATTAATTTCTTTGTGGTCTAGGGAATCTAACTAAATTTATAATTTCTAATATAATTTTAATTTAATAATAAGATGTAAAGTTTTGACCATTTCATCATTTTAGTGAAACTGTAATTGTAAGATAACATAACATAACATAGTATTAAGCGTGTATTTCCCGAAGGGTAAGGCAGAGGTGTACTATTGTATACCCACATTTCGCCGATGCCGTTATTAAGTCCCATGAATAGATGGCGAGCCTATTGCCACCAGACTGTTCCCGGTGAACAGTTCCAGACTCCAAACTGCTACTAAGAATTTCCGTACAGAACAACCTAATAACACTGCCCGACCCGGGAATAGAACCCAAGACCTCACTATAACATCCTCTGTATAAAAAACAAAGAAATGTTCGCATAATGCAAGAAGTCTGAAATACTTGAAATGTTGTTTAAAAATAACGGATCAGTTGTTTTTCAAGACCGTTATTATTCCGCAAACGAAAGGATGTATTAAGATATTGCATCAAATTCTACCGCATATTTTTAACTTCTGTTTAATTTATTTTGAATTGCGTATTTTGTTGAACAATAAATAACTTCATCATTGCGTAGTCCGTCAGGTTTTGTCATAAATTCGTTCTTTCTATTTAGAATCTTTGCTCCACACTAGTAATAATTCGTGTATTGTAGTGCGTCTACAAATACAAATATTCACATGCACACAAACCCAGACCTCAAACATGTATTTGTAGATCATACACATATTGTTCCATCCGGGAATCAAACCCGCGACATGTAGCGCAACAGTCGACCGTTCAACCACTGCGCCAGTCGTGTCATCAATTTGTTGACTTCGGGATTATGTCAAGCTTATGTCTTCTTGTGTGAACATACTCCGATCACCAAATCCCTTGCCAACAGTTATGGTAATGGAAAAGCCCCCTATAAAATAGCATCATTGTTGCAGTTATTGAGAGGCTTTTCGACCTCATAACATCCAGGTGCATTTCAATTTGACGGTGACCTATGTCTAGCAGTAAATGGCAATAGGATTCGACTTTGCTAACAAATGTGCCACTCCAAAACTACTGTTACTAACATCTTGATTTATTATTTAAAAGAACTTGACGGAAACTTCCAAAACCGATGACGTAATCCGTCACTTGTCAACTGTCATCTCGTAATCGATCACTTGTCATCAGAACTATGATGAAATAATGACAGATTTAAACCACTGAACTGGAGAACCGGTGCCGTGATGTAATTGTATAAGAAAAAGGTTCAAATATTTTATATTGCATAGCAACACGCCTGTGTCCCCGAAGGCATAGGCAGAAGTGTACTATTGTGCACTGACAATTCTCTGATGCTGTCATTAAGTCCTATGTAATTGGGGGCGAGCCTATTGCTATCAATCGGACACGGTTCCAAACTCCGTGATGCTACTGAGAATCTCCATAAAACCCAATAACACTTTGCCCGACGCGGAGACTGAACTCAGGACCTCACGCTCTGCTGTTGCACTTGCTACTACAATACTAATGCTGAACAATGAAGACCACTAGAAAAATGTTCAACCTGTCAACCGCCACATCATTTATGTCACAGTTATCCGCATATCCAGTCTTTTGCAGCTGCTATTCTATGTTATGAGATTTACAGTTTTTGGTTTACTTAAGGATTATTTTCCAACGGTCATTGGCCTATCTAAATACACGGGCTAGAATTAGTGCCCCTTTCAATTCATTTATTTTGCGACCTTCGTCTGTCTGTCTGTCAGATAGTCTCAATTGGATCTACTACTGCAAAAGGGTAAAACTTAGTACACTGATATGACCCCAGAGCATTCAAGAACAATACTTTGAGAACATACAGTAAGCTTCCTCCTTCGCCTCAGGGAATCAAATTTCAATCTACTAACCAATCAAATCTTAGCATTCTTCACTTTCAGTTTCCCTAAGTGAAATATATCTAAGGGATGTTCTTGACTAAGTCGTCGTCACACTTAGCGAGGCTACAGGCATTAGTTCCCTATAAAATTTAAAGATCAGCGGTTATCTGGATGGCATAGCAATAGCAGCAAAATCAATTGCCAACATCATAAGCGGATCTTAAAAATACATATTTGCTCCCACCAGCTCCCAACCATTACAATACCATTTGGCTAATTAAAAAGATATGCCCGTTAGAGATGTCAAAGAGATTTGTTCCGCTCTAATTAGACGCCCGTGCTACTCAGAAGGAAGTTCAATTAACACAATGTTCAGAACTTGACACAAATGTGTTAAGGTTCGTTATTAAATGTCAACTTTGTTATAAGTGTTCTTTTTGTTATTTCAAGTTAGCTTTAGCTACGATATGACACAATTGAATGGTTTAATTTCTTTTGATCTGTGTACTAAAACACCTTTCACACAAAAATCTTGAACCATGGATACAGGCGATAAGCTGCTTATAGAAATATTAAGCCCGAACGTAATTCCAAGAACCCATCAAGCTTGGGTAAATTCATTGCCCATTACTCATTTAAAATTGTTTATTATGTCTCCACTTTGCACCACGCAATCACGCAATGTATCTAGTTATAAATTCCCTTTAATAGGAACCAAACTTTGTTTTCAGACACTAAAATCGACATGCGAGTTCATCAAAACACAGCTATGCACCATTGCAATATCTCTAACGCTGTTCAACTCAGTCCGGCTCCCTAAGGAGGCGTTCAGATATGGGGCAGTTCCATACCTGGTGGTCTACACGTTCTGGCTGCTCGCTGTGGGGCTCCCGACGACGCTGCTGCAGCTTGCCATGGGCCAGCTAAGCCAGCAGGATCCTGTTGGAGTATGGAGAGCTGTCCCTATATTGAGAGGTGATTTTGCTATTATACATATTTTACCTATTGTTCTCTCATACTTCTCCCACACCATGTATTTAAAACTGAATTGTTAAAAAGTATTCATGGAGTTTCTTGCCAGTTTCCAGTCTCCATAGGACCAAATTTTTGGCGTTTTAAAAGTACCTAAGATATGTAGGTTTATTTGAAATAAAAAAAATTCCATTCTAATAACATTTTTTTTAAAAATTAAAAAACCTCTCTTTAATACCAGCCAGCATTTTGAATCCCATTACATTTATGTATGCCTGTGTTGAGAGCCAAGCCTTTTCATTCAGTAATCAGTATTTATTCAGTAAATAGGTTTATAACAGCTAGCCTAGCTAAATGACCTCTTCAAAAGAAACGCCGAGTAGGAAAGTTCTTTCATTTCTTGAACGCTAGTAACTCATAAGTGTTAAAGGCAGTAAGTAACATTTACGATTATGAGATTTTGATTTAATTACGGTGTATGATAGTTCTAAAGAATGGAAATCGCTTAACACTAGAAGCGCGGAACATCCTAACACCCCTAGAAGCGCGGATGGGTCAATTTTGGCCAAATTTTATTTTGCCGCATTAATATAAAAATATGTATACAATAAAACTCGTAATTATAATAGTATGTTTTTATTATAGATTACACATATTTTTGGTGTAGGTACTTTGGCTTAATATAGAAATCAAAATCACAATAAATATTCATAAAATTACATAAAAGGTAGTTCAATTACTATTCTGAATCACATAATGAGCAAATAGAAAATTCTTTCGATATGAATTTCTTGCAAACCGTTTTTTTACAAGCTTGGTATTTTCCACACGATTTGTTACCGGCACAAGAAGATTTTACCTGACAACTACTTAGTACGTTGGTTTTGACGCCCAGGTAATTCGTTTCGTACATTGATACGACTATTTTCCGTTTTCCTGCTATTTATTTATTTATTTTTACTTTAATTATGACGATTAACAATCAGTTACAATAATTAAAAACAATTACAAAATATAAATAAAAGAAAACATAAAAATACAATGATAGTTCAAAGGTAACACAGCATCACTTTCATGACTCCTTCTCACAGTACTTCTGACATACCAATAAAATCTTATTTGCGTACGCCTTAGCTAGTTCTTCTCCTAACTGTAATATAAACTCTTTTCTGTAGTTTTTTTCCCTTCAGGTAAAGATACAAAATTCAAGCATTTATTGCTGCCAAGTCTAGCAAATTATAAAAAGTGTGAACTGGCCAACGCCTAGATGGAGCTTTTACAGAATATTTGCGAGCTATTTCTTCCACGACCTCTGCATTGTCTAGGCGCAACTTCATTGTCAAAAGTTGCTAACGTTATTTCTTCACCTAAAAATAATTGTTTATCATTTATAATACAAAATAGCAATTGCAAAGATCAATAGTAGAAATGCGATATTACAACACCTATTATTATATATAGACAAAATAAATATAAATATTTTTATTGACTCCTATAAAATATGTATAAGTTTATTGAATAAGACCACATTTACCTGGCCGATCTTGAATTTCAGTCATAGAATTTTCATCATCGGATGGCGACAAGTCGCTCTTTGTGGATAATTGTTGCCACTCTTCATCGGATGAATGTAACGGCTTGTTTTCCGAATTGTCTTCACCAATATTTTGAAGAGATTAAATAATTTCCGTTGATTTTTTAATTTTGATTTTTCCGTAGACTACGTTTAGCCTTAATTTAGAAAAATACTTTAGTTTCGTACATACGATGTGACAGAAACAAAACACACGCTACGCTCCTGGAGCTCACTAATATAGCGATTCCAATACCACACCATCGCTCCTACCACCCGCATCGTGTAGTCATTTAATATTTAATATAGCACGCGAATACGTACATTGATTAAATCAACGATATTTTGACTAATTCATTAATAAATATATAAGAAAGATGAAGTTAAGTTCTGACATCCATGACTGGGTCAACATTGACCCAACCGCGCTTCGAGGTAAATTCAATTAAAAATATAAATATATTGCAATTAAGTGGTTGAATTCTCGTTTAAACAATAACGATTACATTTCATAAAAAGTCATAAAAAGTTAGGACTCTACGCATAATATAATATTCACTAGAGCAAGAAGAACATCGAAATGGGTCAAATTTGGGACGCCCGCGCTTCTAGTGTTAAACGAAAGGAAAAATATATCAGTAATATTAATCAGTAAAATTAAGATCTTCCAAATTAGAATTTTAATTAAAATAAATTACCCAGAAACTTTTATTTGTAGCTCCTTAAACGAAAAATTTACACAAAACCGTTTCATTTTCGAGAATTTTCTAGAATCTGATGCTATTTTTATAACTAAGTATCATGTAAACCTACAGTAGATAAATCTCCTTTGCCGCTACTTGTGTGTACCGTTCTGAATCCGATTATAATGTTGACGTAGCTAATAAAGTATTTCTTATGTATTTAGATCTGGGCTAATATTGTTTCAGAACTAATATACTGGCTAATACAATCCTCTATGACACGATATTTCATGAATGTAATTTTGAAACATAATTCCTTTAAGAATCGTGAAGGTCGGAACTATAATTACGTTGAGAAGTGGAAACTGAAGCAACTCAGTTTATATTGTTAATAAACTGAATCAAGTGGTCAGTTTCAGATATCAAACTGCTGGATCTAAAATCGAATGACAGCCAGTCATTTTTTTTTTTGTATGTAGTTTTAATAACTCCATGGTGTATCTTTTCTTCATACCGTAACAAACATGTCAGTTGCTCCAGTAGCCCTTACCCAGAATATCGACTGTGAACTGGCAATTGGTACTATCTCATTTTGACAACATTACAGGATTAAGAAGAAACTATCGACCGCATTGTATTCACAACGCGGTCGATGTTAGTACAAATTGAATGAATTCTATTTTGGCATCTAGTTTTGATTGAAGTAAAATGTGCTTTTTGCAGCGCTGCCGGGTATCAAATAATTTAGAATGGTATAACCAAGTAAAATCCTCATAACATCGAGATAGGACATGTTGCCAGTTCACAGTCGATATACTAAGTGAGTGCTACAAAGAACAGAAATATTGTATTGGTATGAAGTGATAATTTTAGCATGTTTGGCGCATTGTCTGGTCATGTCAGTTTGTTGTGCACTCCAGGCGTTGCTATAGATATTTCCCAACTTCCACATACTTACAAAGAGGACTTTAATAATTGATAAAATTGGTATCATTTTCCAGGTGTCGGCCATTTAAAAGTGCTGACGTCATACGTGTGTTGTGTGTACTACATGATGTACGTAGCTCTGTCGGCTGCATACCTCGTGTGGATAGGCAAGGGGTCCTTCCCTTTGAAGGATTGCACTAAACTGCACATAACGCCGGTAAGCCTCTTTCATAGTTCATTGTTCTATAAAGTGGGGACATTTTAATAATATGGAGTTAGTTCGTAAAGGGGAATGTATGGAGTTATGAGTGATGTAGCTTTAGTTATATATATCTATGCTAACGTCCACTGCTAAACATGGACAGATATGAACAGCCTCTTTCTAGACACATAATGGACATTCGTGAGGAAATTTTACAAAGATTGGAAATTATTTTCTATTTTAAATTCCCCCCCGTAGGAGTTCTCCTGTACTGTGGTCATCGTTTACAAACGAATATCTTACACCTAAACCCGGAACGTCTATCGATTTTATCGGTCTATTTTTTTTTTATCGTTGTCCCACTCATTAGGATTTCTCCTGTATCGTGGGTACAGTTTACAAACATACATGTCACATTCACACACAACCAGACCCGAAACAACTATCTGTAGATCATACAAATATTAGTTCTGTGCGCGGTGCGAACCCACGACACATAGCGCAGAAAGCTAATCGCTTAGCCATTACGCCAACCGCGTCGTCAATAATATTATATATCTTCGGCATATAGTAATATTATCTTTTTAATATATTTTTTTGTATGTTTTAATATTATTTCTATTGTTTACTTTTCAGCACGGATATGAAAACAAAATGAACGCAACCGAGTGTTTCAAGTGAGTAAATTCTATAGAACATAAAATGTTTGAATATAAATACATTACTTTTCTGTTTCCAATTTAGATTTCTTGCAATTTTGATGATAAAAGAGGTTGGCTGTATTATATATGTACAAGTGGCTTATCTTTGATACCTAGAATAGTGAAAAGAAGACTGTTATATCATACTAGCCTCCGCCCGCGGCTTCGCTAGCGTGCTTTTTGAACCCGTACATTTTTCCGGGATAAAAAGTAGCCTATGCGCTATTCCAGACTATAATCTATCTCTGTGCCAAATTTCATCCAGATTTGATTGAGTAACAAATATCCATCCATCCATCCATCCTCACAAACTTTCACATTTATAATATTAGTATGAAGTAGGAGAGGATAGGAAGTAGGATTGGCTTATAATGGCACGATTTAATTGCCAGTATGGGCTAAAAATAAGAGCCTTGGCGGGCTCTGGCTATGCTTAGGCAACGCGTATCTCTTCTAAAGTCTTATAAAACAAGTATGAGCTTTTATAAATAAGATGTTTTATCATTGAATAAGATGACACTGAAAATAGCTAGCTTACATCTAGGCAAGCGTGCATCATCTTTGACCCCAGCAACGCTCATCATTAGGTAATAATAGTGGTCAAATCCAAGATAATCAAATAAAATAAAAAACATAAATCGCCAATATTAGTCACAAGGACCTTTAAATGGAGATGTTGAAAATAAAATTCCTTACCAATTTAGCAATGAACCGCATTCGTAGTGATATTGCAAAAAAACCCACAGTGGGCAGAATGCATTGGTGTTCTCTTTACATATTTTCTGTAGGGCGCTTCTGGTGATCTGCGCTCTCTTAACACAAATGGTGTAAATACGGGTGAATTATCATTTCCTACAGCCGCTATTAATGTTAAAAGTTCAACCTTGTTACTTTGAAACACGATTATTCCTATAACAGATATTAATATTACTTTTCAGTGCTACGTTTCTGGCGCCTTTCACGGAATACCCACAGTATCTTGGCATAATGGCGATTTTAATATTTCTTCTGTGGTTCTTCGTGCCCATTCTGTGAGTAATATTTTTAATACATAATATCAGCGGCGTGTACAAAGTTTTTAGACAGGGTAGGCGGAAAATTATAAAAGCTTACTTACCAAAAATATCTAATGCATGTTGGTATTGGTTCGTGGTCTTGTCGATTAAATAATGATATGTGTGATTTGCCACCTCAAATATCTTATAATAAATATTTATCTGAGTTATGTAGGGTAGGCAGTGTCTTTTTGTCTATATGCACCGCACGCTACTGCATATTATATTATATGTTTTTTGTACTAAGTCATTTAAGTTACAATTTGAAATGTTCTAGGAAATGTTTGATAAATGGTAAGTAATTTATTAGAAACGTACTATAAAAAAATTACTGTTCCACATATACTTCATTGACTCTGTGGAAGCTTGAAGTCCTGAGTTCTATACCCAAGTCACACAGAGTGTTTCAATACAAAACATCGACTGTAATTGGAAGAATTTGGATGGACTAACATGTATGCTTAAAGCTCCCTAAATGTAATCAGAATTTTCTGTTCCAGTCAATATAGTGCAATCAGTGTGGTTGGTGTATTGGCTATGTGATTAGCTTTCAGCACTAAGTGTCGCCGGTTCGATTCCCGCACGGATCAAATATTTATCTGAACTAAGGATAGTTGTTTCGGGTCTGGTTGTGTGTGCATGTGACATGTATGTTTGTAAACTGTACCCACGATACAGAAGAAATCATAGTGTGGAGCAAAGATAAAAAAAAGAAATATAATATAAAGAAAACATCAAAAATAAGTGATGATAAGACAAATATAATTGCTGAACTGTTAATTTTAGTATACCACGCGGTTCACCAGTTTTGACAACTGACTTTTCATCGCTGTATAGGTATTTACACATTGCATTAGAAATAACTATTTTAAAACATAGTAAAGTACATTCAGTTAAACATTGAATATAGACTCGCCTAAAAAATTTGACACTTCAGTAACAAACACGGCAATAATGACACAATCATTTAGCACAATTAGTGTAATTGAGCTAAACAAATGTGCCAAAAATATTGGGTCATAGTATATTTAGAAAGAAATGGAACAAATGAATTGAATTTTGAATTTTTTTTAAACGTTTCCCCACACTAGCAAATAATTCCTGTATCGTGGATGCGTTTACAAACACACATATTCACGTACACCGTGAATGTTGGTATAACGTGCGAAAATTGTCCAGCATAATTTTATTATAACCCCGACTTTCACTTGTCCTGATGATATAACACTAAACTATCATCGTTTGAACCTGTCACCATTTAATTAACTCAACGACTTGATTAATAATAATGCAATTTTATCTATTTCCAGTTTATACCGCCTTCACAAAACCTTGAAAACGACACTCGCTTTCTTGACGACGATCATCGTGATCATCGCAATATTAACATCTACATTTCTGGCAAAGACGGCAGTGCTGGATTCACTGTTCAAATCTTGCGTGCAATGGTCACCGTTGACACAACCTTACATTTGGCACAGTGCGTTGGTACAGGCACTCCTATCAACGCAAATTATTAGCGGATACCTGACCAGTGGTGGTGGATCTGTATACAGACATTCTGATGTTCGATGGTAAGATAATTAATAACGTTACGTCGCTTGCATATATTTCTTCTGTAGTGTGGGTACAGTTTTCTAACAAATACTTTACATGGACAGAAACATGAAAATTCTGAAAAATTATGCTCCGTATCCTGAGCTGATGCCATAAAAATATTATTTATATCGTGAGAGAATTGATCTCAAGACACGAAGTACAGTAGCTTATTGCTAAGCCGTTACGCCAATAGCAATTTGGTGACGTGGTTATATAAAATCTGTAGGATCAGGACCATTTTCAACAGATTAAAAGACCAAATTTAGATAAGATCTTAGAGAGACGTATTAAACGTAAAGATTCAAAACTTATTTTTCCAGGACATCAGCCCTGGTGATAATGACAAACATATTCGCTGGCTGGCTTTGGGTCCTACTGTGGGAGTCGATTGGAGGAACTAGCAGGAAGGACACCAGCTTCATATCAATCCTAGTCTTAATTTATCAGTCTTCTGTGTCTGAGAGGAGGCATAAAGAATGGCCGCTGCTCGGTTTTGGAATGGTGTTTGTTTCTGGTATTATTAGTGTGGTGAGTTTTATACATTTTTGTTTAAATGCTTCCTGATGCCTCTCTTTCGAAGAGAAGCCTATCGCCAGCGGTAAGCGTATTCGGGCTGTGAATAATGATGATGATGATGATGACTGTCTCATTGGTGTAGTGGTCAGAACTACGGCTGCTGAACACGAGAACCTACATTCGATTCCTAGATTGGGTGTGTTGTTGGGTTCTTCTGTAAGGATACTAAATAATAGTCGGTTGTTCATAATTGAGCCCGTTGGATAAAATGCTCTACTAATGTTACTAAGATTGAAAATAACATCGTCATCGGCGAAATATGGGTATGCGTTCATGTTTATCCATGCACAGCCACTTACAGCAGCTAGTAGTTTTAATGTTTAGATATAAATATATTGGTCCGAATAGATTCAACCTTCACCTAAAATATTATATTTAAGACTGCGGTAAAACAGTAATTCGATCTAAGTTACAACAGCCTGTTCCCAAGTTGTGGTCATAACTTAAATATAAGAAGTTGAAAGAACTTTCCAAATACATTTTAGATTGTAATTTAACTTAAATTTGTAATTTACGCTCTCTTTTACAAAGGGGAGCAATTTTTCAGCCATTTAGTGTTTAAGAATTTTTGGAAGAAAGGTCTACTAACCTTTTTTTAACTACCAAGGGCTTTTTATATAATAATTTCTCTAATATTGATATCATTTTCCAGCTAATACTCCTTTACCCTGTATACGACAAGCTCCACCGGCTGACAGGTGACCACTGGCGGGTCTTCGCCTGTGCATCATCAGCAGTGGGAACTGCTCTCACAGTAGCTGTACTGGCTCGAGGACTAGAAGTAGCAACCATGTTAGATGACCTAATTGTGCCTGTGTTAGCAGTTTTTACTTCTGCTGTTGAAGTGGTTGGATTTGTATTTATTTATGGTATGTCCATATTTTAAGTTTATGTAAGACTAGCTTCCGCTTGCACCTTCGCCCCTGTGATTTACGAACCCGTACATTTTCCCGGGATAAAAAGTAGCCTATGTGCTATTCCAGACTATAATCTATCTCTGTGCCAAATTTCATCCAGATCCGTTCAGTCGTTCTGGCGTGAAAATGTGAAAAGCAACAAAGATCTATCCATACATCCATCCATCCTCACAAACTTTCACATTTATAATATTAGGATTTATTAGGATAGATTTACGATTCTTATTTTGGAAAATCCTCTACAAACTTTTTCAAATGAACCTTGGCAAATTTATATTGTTCTTAATAGTCTCTAATCATAAGCTACAAATCAGTTAAGTTCAATTAGATAAGTAATTGAATAAATACAGTTATAACTTATAACTTTAGTAAAAGTCAGTTTCTACTTGTATCAGTGGTTCAATCTATGAGATGTTCTTAAGGTTTATTACTACTATGGAACGTCTAATGTCACCATTAGTTATATATATTTTACGAAAAATATTAACGTCAGTAGTAGAAGGCATTCATTCCGCAGAAGCCCAAGCAGAATTCTGTAAAAAAAAATATTTTCTCATTTCAGGTTGGTGTTATCTGACAGTTGACATAGAATTCCTGACAGGAGTAAAGCTCCCATATTTCTGGATAGCTACCTGGTGGTCGACGCCAGTCTTCGTCATCGGGGTCTCAGGCTGGTGGCTCCGAGCCTTACTCCGAGTCTCATGGGGCCAGGGCCAGACGCTCTGGCCTTTACTTGCAGTATTTGTAGTTATACTTGTGGTTATGGTCATGTTGGCAGCAGTGGCTGTAGCCAAGGAGGAGCAGTTTAATTTAGTAACTGTAAGTATACATAACTTAATTCTTTAATATCAAAATGCACCTTGTTAGAGAAAATTGCTTAACTGTGTCCATACATTTTTGCTTCGATACTGTACAATATTATTGTACAAGGATATTGTCGTAATTAGCCGGCTGTGCAGTGTTGGTGATAGTTTTATGATGTTAATAATACATTTCTGCCTAAATGCCTACACTCGAAGTATTAATAGCCTTAGTAAAAATTAAAATACTTATTATTTTTTTACATTATACTTGCATCCGACTGATTCGAAAAATTCTTTTCTAGAAAATAACTTCATCATTCCGCCCATCTCGATTATGGGGACCCGAAGAACCCATGGCGAGGTACGTGTGGATGTCACAACGATACGTCAACGAAGCTCTTAGCACAGACAACGAATCAAATTCCGAACAAAACAACTACTCAACAGTAATGTATAACAAAGACATCGAAAAAAAATACAAAGACGATCTATATAAAAACGATATGCACCACAGGACTTACAATATTTATAATAAAAATGAAATTATCAATAAAGACAGCAATGCCTATGGAGGTATTAAATCGATATATGGTACTCACACAATACCTAGAGGTAAGAAAAAGGGTACAGAAGAGAAATACCGAGCACCAAACATTTGTATTGCCAAAGGTAAATTAGGAGGCCCCGTAGAGTGTAGCTGTAATAGACATTTTACTCTTAACGTTCCAGATTTAAGGAGCAATGAAGTAACCACCAGTCTTTAGATACGTACAACGAATATTAAATAACCTAGTCGAATTATTTATTTAAAATTATGTGTACACTTGAACAAATAATTGTATGGATAGGTTGTGATGACAACCACTGCGTGACTAACACTCGGAGTGATGTTAAAATAAAAATTAAAGTCTTTATTTTATTTTTCATTGTAATTGTCCTTCAATTTATCCTTTTATCTTATGGTACTCCCACTTACCCAAAAAATGGAACTAGTGATATGAAGCATAATATACCATTCATTTTATTAAAATTGTGTAAAATGAATAAACAATAGTCTATTGAAGATTGTGGAGCCCTGCAAACACAAATGAATAAAATCAATCTCAGACTTTGGCCAAACTCACTTGCCAAAATAAATCCTGTTTGTAATAAGAACACAAATTCAAATAAATATGGCATCGAAATGTATAACGTTTCATTGTTCCTATTTTGAAAAGGATCACGCGGGTGTAACTGACAAAAGAAACTTCTTTTTGGGCCAAGAAAAAAGGGAATGATAATCGTTCACACAGTGAGATACGGGTATGGGGGGAAAAATGAGAAATGGACGAACTTTTTAACATAAATCTCGGACAAAAAGTATAAAAAGTATTACTTGTGAGAATCCTGCCTCTCGGTTTGAGTGTGCTAAGATATTTTGATAGGTATATACAACCGCGTTAGATTATTTATATGATTTGAAGTTTGATAACAAATGAAGGATATTATTTTTGTGTTAAAAGTTGCGTATTTATTACTTTGACGTTCCTTAGTAAAAAAAAAGAAAAAAATCCTGACCCAAACACCGATTCACGTAAACTCTAAAACATTATTAAATTTTTAAGCAAGATCTCGAATGTTGCTTCTTATAGTTGTAACTTTTCTAGCTAGAACCTACAGCCATAAGCTGCGATCATTAAGCTAATTTATTTCATCAGATAATCTAAAGGAAAGTGACCTTACACCGAAAATACATAAATTCAAGTAAACACTCTCCTTAGTTAGCAATATTAATGATAAGGCACGCATGGCGCATCGTTTTGAGCTCTAATTTAATTGAATCACCTGCCCTTAATGAAAATAATAAAGTTTATCACGGTACAGCCTTAAGGTGCGGTTCTAGAGGCGTCTAAACGACAAATAAGGTTATTATTAATTTTTTCATAATTTTTTGGTCTTTAATAATAGGTAATTATAGTCAGGTTCTAAAGTCCCATTTCGACAATTGCAAGCCATCCATATCTCGACTCAAGACAAAGACCGAATTTATCAATGTTACGATGTATCAGTGCAAGTTCCTAATATTAAATGCGTTAAAACTATTTGACAATGTTTATAACAGAAATAATTTAAACGACTAAACCATCATAGGCAAAGAAAAACAAACTCTATTACTGAAAGTAAACTTCTTTATACTCCAACAACATTAATTATGAAATATTTTATTTAAGCCCTCGATATATAATAAGCTCTTCAGACAACCTAATCACATAATTTGTCGCAACCACAGAACCAGCCTCTAAACAGATAATATAAAATTAAGGGTCGAGCTACCAGATGCCTGAATTTTTCAATATCTTGCTCGCAGTAAATGAGAATTTATTCGATAACCGCTCTCGAACGCAGCTGGTGACGAATTATGGTAACTTAATCATATTCTTCATCATTTTTTGACAGGTATTAATGTACATTGATACAAATTATGTTGCTTTGTGAAGACCAGACAGACAAGGAATGTAGCTTCTTGAAATTTTTTGTATATTTTTTTTTTGATTAATAAAATAAAATAATGTAATGTGATGAAGCTTCATTATACCAATGTGGTTTGCAAATATCAGTTTAATATAACAAATATGAGATAAATAATGTTTATAATTAGATAGATATTATGCTTCTGCTCAAGATTTCTTATTTTTGGACAAAAGTGTATCATATTATTTCTTTTTATTTGAATTTATAGAGATAATAATAATAATAGGCCTCAATATAGTAAAAATCTCAATTAACCGCGATAAGGTACTGTCACGGAGAAAACTGACATATTCTAACACATCACAGTTTATGTGCTACAGTCTCCTCCAAATGTAAGGACAAAACCGCATCAAACGTTCCCCAGAAAATTTTCTTATTAACGTCGAGAATGGGACCCGATAAAAAGACTGACTGATATAAATTGAATGATAATTTGTTCCATGTCGGAGGCATAGGGAAAAATCGCTTCCCAACGTTTCGAACAAGATAGATGCCCAGAGATAACGACCAGGCTATTCCTTACTTCGAGCTTTTCAATTGGAAATATCGATTCCTACAATCGATATGAAAATGTGTGGTAATAGGGTGTTTTTAAGAAATTTTAAACCTAGAACTCAGCTGTGACATTTTATTTATGTAGATAATTAATAATGTTCATTTTTCTGGAACTGTTCAGCCATCTTTAGTGCCAGGAAACTTTTTTGAAAGTATTCCAAGACTTTTGTTTGTTCTTATCGATTTGGTGGCTGGCATGAAACCATGTTAATCATACGCTGCTGGTGGTATTTTGAACAAAATGATCATTCCTACATAACATAGCTTTGTGACATCCACACTATTATAAATGCGAAATTAACTGTCTGTCTGTTTGTTACCTTATCACGAATAAACTACTGGCTAATCGTTATAAAATTTTACATACATGTAGCCTGAGTCCAGGAGAAGGACATAGGCTATTATATATTTTGACTATTGAAACAAAACACTATCATCGGTCTAGCCTTTTTCCAACTACATTGGGGCCGGATTCCAATCTAACCAGTTGCAGATGAATATCAGTATTTTGAACGAAGCAAGTACCTTCTGACCTCCGCCACGCCGTAACTGGGAGACACTGATACTCTAAGGTTAGACTGGTTGTCAGACTTTTTGCGCTACTGACATCCATAATGACTGTCATAGATCTTCGTATGACCCGGGACCAACTGCTTAACGTGCTTTCCGAGGCACGGAGGGGTCTCGATATGTGAAAAACGGTTACCCATCCAAGGACTGACCGTGTCAAACGTTGTTTAACCTCTCAGATCAACGGATCTGCGCGGTAACTATGTAGCTACCAGCCTCTCAACAAAACACTAATTAGATAAAAAGTAAAAAGCAAGATCTATTTCATCTCACCCGACGAATATAAAAAAAAATTATAGTTGTAAATAAAAACAACAGCCAGCAATATACATTACGGCCAGTAAATAATTACTTTAATAACGCAGATAAAAATGTAAGGAAACCCTGGCATCCGGGGCGAGCAGAAAGGTAATGTACGTAATAACCAGTGTATAAGAAATCTCGGGAGGCCTTCCAGTGAGTTACGACCACATTTGTCCCTGCCATGTGACCTACCTATCTGATTGTGTAAGGCCGCTAAAAATACGCTCCCGTGTGAATTATAAGGCATTCGGATTTTCAGTGTAAGTTGATTTTTGGATTTTATGGTTTGCAAGCGAGTATTTTGGGGTTGTGACAGTATTATTTAGAAAATTTTATATTTACGAAACTTTCTTCCATTAGTGAAAAAGAATTGTACACCCACATTTTACCGCTGCCGTTATTAAGTCCGATGTAATAGAGCGAGCCTATTGCCATCCACCGGGCACAATTCCAGTCTTCATGCTGCTATTGAAAATTTCCATATAATAGAAGAACCCAATAACACTGCCCGACCCGAGAATCGAACCCAGGACCTGCTCCTCATCCTGCTCAGCAGCTGCGCTTGCGAGCACTAGACCAATGAGGTAGTCCGGTAATTTGAATACCTTACGTATAAACGACTACCCACATTTTAAGATTAAATTAGCATGGTGTCGGATATGGAGGACAATGTTCTGCAGTGGAGCTTAATCTTATAATGATAATACCAATAATTAATTTGTTCATCTTCAACTTGTCATGAAAATAAATATTTAATAGAGTAGTATTACAACAAATGCAGCATTTTATCACCGCGCCAGATAAAGTCATTATTAGTCGCTATTAATTCCCTACAACCTCTCCTTTCTTGCTCGTTTTTTATCATATCGGACAGCGTTTGTGTCATTTCTTGCCGACCAGGTAAGTGTCACGGGCGTTACGGAAAAAATATCTACTAACATTACGTAATACGCAATACACAAGAAAGTGAACTTCTTCTACTATGTATCAACATTATATGGTGAAGAAGTATGTGGCCAATTGAATTGCGTTGGTATGGCCGCGTTAAGATGATCCCTCATGCAAGGAACCTTCCCGCAACACATCCTGGAACCAGCTAAGGACGGTAACACAGTGTCGAGACTGTATAATCCCTTCAACACAATAGATCAACGACAAGAACGTGAAGTGCCAATATTTATATTGCGGTAAATTGAAGAACGTGTGGTGTGGTGAAGAATTGAGGTTTAGGATGAGATTTTTGTAACCGATTTTAAAAAGGAGGTTCTCAGTTCAAAGCTTTTGTATGTTTTCGACGGCACGTTTGGCGCAATGGCTAAGTGACGATTGGCATTCTGCGCCGTGTCTCGGGTTTGATCTTACCTTTGTTTAACCTGAGGATAGTTGTTGCGGGTATATGTGTATTTGGGATCACACGACAAATGAGAAAACCCACTGTATTATTATAACATTTTTTAATAGTAGGTAATAAGGTAATGATGACATGGTTGGCGCAGTGGTTGAGCGATCGACTGCTGCGCTACGTGTGGCGGGTTCGATTCCCGCACGGAACAAATATTTGTATGATAGTTGTTTCGGTTCTGGGTGTATGTCCGTCCATGTGAACATTTGTGTTTGTAAACGCACCCACGATTCAGGAATTACTCCTGGTGTGGGGCAATGTCCTTTAAAAAAAAAATATATATTTTTTACCGATTTAATTATTGAAACAGGAGTTTATTAATCTAGATAATAACCACAGCACTGCTATAACACATTTCTAATTAAACGTAATAAACAATCAATGCTAAAACTCAATTAACTCCGTCTAATCAAAGCGTAAACGCTTGTAAGAACGAAACGCTAACAAACTTATATATCGCTGGTAAAATGTTGAACAGCAATTAAGAGTAAACCGAGCGGGCAGACAGGTGGCTTCTTATTAAACTTCGTCCGGCAACCGGCGTAATTTATATAACTATCAACTTACTTGCTTATGGACGTAACTGGATGTTGGTGTTTTGTATTAAATTTAAGTCAAGAGCGAATAGGTTACTTCTAGGCAAGCGTGCTACATCTTCGAGCACATCATCGCTTACAATCAAGTAAGATAGTGGTCAAAAAATTTTTTGAGAGTGGACGTCAAGAAGTTCCGTGGGAGCAAAGATACACTAACTCTTCGGTATGAATTTTGATATCAATTTAATTTGAAAGGGTGTCCTTTACAGACAATTTGGATGTGAAAAGAAATTATACCTCTTTAAAGAGCGAATGGTCATAGTTTTTGTAGTATGAATATACCCATGGGTTAGAGAAGTGGTTAGTGAGACATGGACATATAAACCTTTGAGAGTGGACGTGTAGGTAGTTCTGCGGGAAGGTAGCATTTCGTTACATTAAGTTTTGAGATTATGGTATTAAAAAACAACCCTTATTTGTTGCAAACAATTAGAGCAGGTTTGGATGACCTTAATCCTTTCTTCAATGCAGCAGATTGTTAATATAAATCTATAAGTTGGTACATATAAATATGTACTTATAGATTTATATTGTTTATATTATATTATTTATTTATAATAACACTTTCCTAACACTAAAGAATACTTTATAGATTGGTTGGTGTCAAAAACAACTCAATTATCGACTTCATAAAAACAGAAGGCAGTGATAGCCTAGTGGTTGAACGCTTGTCTTCCATTCGAGAGGGTCCGAGTTCAAACCCGGCCCGCACCTCTGACTTTTCGGAATCATGTGCGGATCAGAATTTGATTATCATTTGCATTAACGGCGAAGGAAAACATCGTGAGGAAACCTGCACACCTGAGAGGGCTTCATAAAGTTCTTGATGGTGTGTGTAGTTCGCCAACCCGCACCAGGCCAGCGTGGTGGACTAAGGCCTTACCCTTCTCAATCTGAGAAGAGGCCCTTGCCCAGCAGTGGGACAGTAATGGGCTGAATTTATATTATAAAAACTGAAAATCCTATTAAATATATGTATATTAGTGTTAGAAATTAGCTAGCAACAACGTGTGTTATGAGATAGACTATTCTTATACACAACGCTAGATGCTTCACCATAACCTTTTACATATCAATACCTACAAAACACCCCTAAAGCCTTAGTACTTATAATAACACCGTATACAAGTACTTATGCCGCAAACTTGGCCGTACAACCTAACTTACATAATGTAGAGATGTGTACAGTTACTACACCACTTCGGTACTGAAGATATGGAACAACTTGATATGCATATTAACAGTTATGGGGCCCTGGTATCTAGTCTGTATCTGATACAGGTATTTTGATAGGTGTTCTCTGGGTAAGCGAACATAGATGCCGAACATGGGATGTGGTTTGTCTCCATATCCCAATGTATATGTCTCAATTGGTATCACGAACGGACGGACGAATAAAGTAATTTTGGGTTTTATAAATTGAAAATCCGAACCCCGGCGATGGCGATAAGCTCGCCCCTATTACATGGGACCTAATAACGACTTCTAACTAACACTTCAGAGAACTAAGGTGTGTTTATGTTAGGTATTGACCTAGAAGCTACGTCCTAGAACGGTCCATATTGACAAGAAATCCTTTTTCTAGTATCTAAGTACATTATCTTCGAGAAAATAAAAGTCTTTAGCGTTAATTCATAGCAGTTCAAAGCCAGTTACATTTATTTCTACGTGGAATCTTGACCTGTGGGGGAACGAGGTATGGTGTTCCTCCATTGAAAAGGATCGGTCGATCGGAGGATCCTCCGACCAGGCAACGTGGTTAGCTTGTGGGGCCGAAGCCCGACAATTGATGTCGGACATTCGTATATGTGTTAGAATCGTTGTAAACTTTCATAGTGCGCTTCAGGGTTTGTTGTTGAGCTTCACTCCGATAAACGGCGCTTTACTTTTTGCCATTTTACGAGTAGTTGTCGCAACAAGGCCTCTGCAATAATAATATCCACTAAATAAATAATACCCAGAACAACTGTCTGAATTACCCGAACGACACAACCTTCATAAAACACCTGAAATTTCCCAAAGAATTAATAACTAATAAATATTTCAGTTGTGGAATCATTAAACCGGTCGGAACGCGGCAACGTGACGTCATGACCGTTTTATCCGCTATGGCAATGAATAATTTGTTCGAAGTTTCACTGGCACAACTTTATACAAATGGTGGGGTGCCTGCCGTATTACAAACGGAACAAGTTATAAGTGACAATATTAATTGAGGAGACATTCAGGGGAACTAATTTTCCGCTTCTAAGGTTGTGAGAAAAACAAAAAACAAAGGGTGGCATAAGAAGGAAAACAAATGACTGTAATAAAAAGCATATTGTGGCGTAGTGGAGGGTTATACCGGCCCACTACCGCTTATGACTTGTTGATTTCGATTTTCCAATACCAATATGCATGGCGTCACCTTCTTGTCATCAAATAAAACCTTAATTTCAAGGTAGTGTTATAAGAGAACGGCCTCGTTAGTCTAGTGTTCGCAAACACGACCGATAAATCAGAACTTCAGACCCTGGCTTCGATTCTCGGGTCAGGAAAAATGTTATTAGGTTTTCCTATATGAAAATTCTCAGTTGCAGCACGAATTCGGAACTGTTTCCAGTAGATCGCCCCCTATTACATTGGACTAAATACCGGCATCGGAGAAATGTGGTTGTACAAGTACGACTCTGTCTAACCATTCAGGGAATATAGGCGTGATGTTAAGTTATGTTATTAGAGTAGTCTTTCACACATACAGAAGTAAAACTCGGTTATTGTGTATGTATGTAAAAAAAGTCAAGTGCGCAGTACCCACAACCGGCGTGCATGTATGAAACGATGCATGAATGTAGATGAAGCAAAAGGGTTATGTAAGGATTTGTAGCACGTGGCGTTCTGTAGTTTCTGCCTACCCCCATGGGAAAAAGGCGTGACTTTATGTATATATGTAATAAACTGGTTTGTTTCTAAGACGGTCGCAAGCATGATTGCTCACCGTGAGGACCTGGGATAGATGCTGAGATCAGACAAAGTATAATACATTTTTTGGAAGCAGTCCAGATTTTAAAATTTAACCTTGAAATTCGCCATACGCTACTCCTATTAACTATATAGGTCTATTCACATACTTATTACATACTCCATTCTTTTAAGTCAAAAAGAAAAACGTCACCAAACCGCCTCTCGCTTATGTCCACGACTCGTTCACTTTGACAAAATTTACTGCGTTTTGTGCGATTGTTGCAATCCAACATTTCGGGTTATTCCCCTGCACCCATTCGTGGTTCGTTAACTTTGTTATACGAGTGTTCGGTACTTAGTTCATGATGCTGGAAATGGTCAGTGTTGTACAAAAACTAGTCAGAAAAGGTAGATTTGTGTGGCGTTAGGTTTTTCGGTACCGCTTCCCTAGTTTACAGCTTGTGGTAGTAAGCTTTGTGTAAACCAGACTTGAGGTCGAATTAGGGTGTTTGAAACGAGACCGCTTTTTGTGTTTCTTTCAGATGTAGGTTAACATCTTTGCTGTTAAAACAATTTTCATAGCAGCAAGGCAATTTGCTAATGAGGAGCGTCTAATTCTCCTTTTGGTTGTGTTAGCTAACTCATTTAGGCACAATAAAGAAGACTTTCTCATTCTAAATATATAAGTATTCAACAAAAAATGATATTAATCTATACTAATATTATAAAGAGTTAAATTTGTTTGTTTGTATGTAGAGGGTAATCTCCGGAACTAATGATCCGAATTTGAAATTTCTTTCACCGATAGATAGCTACATTATCTCTGTTATAGGCTATAAATTATATAATTATGTAGATCACGCGGATGAAGTCGCGGACTGAAGCTAGTAGCCTTATAACTTTCGAATTGGGGTAGACTAAACCCTTCTCATTCAAGAGGTCCTTGCCCAACAGTAATGTGCTAGATTTATTTTATCTGTCACTAACTCTAAATAAGCTAAGATTCAATACACACACATCTCTATAGAAACTAAAACTAAATCAAATTCGGTGCTTGTATTAAAGTTGAGCAATACATTACACAGTGATCCGTGAAATATAACTGGCTGTGTGTGATTTACTCGGGAACAATTTATCATAGGTATCTGTCACAACCAAACTACTCCAAACAAGAATTATATCATATAAATTTTAGTTTAATGAAATAAATTTTATATATAAAACTGTGTAACGGATTTTATTTCAATATTCCATTTAAGCTTGGTTCGAATAGGCAAAAGGTTAGGTTAATTGTGTACCAGTTGGTAAGGTACCTACACTGTAATGATAACAATTTAAACATGTATATTTTGCTGTGCCGGGGCTGCTTCTGCATCTGCAGAGACTCTCAAGCGGCGAAGATATAATAACCTACTCAGTGGTTATATTTTCGAGCCGTTTGGAGTCGAAACACTTGGGCCATGGGGTCCGATTGCTCGCATCTTATTTAAACATATCGCAAAGCGATTAGTCGACTCTACGCGTGACCAGAAGGCTGGATTATTCTTTGGTCAAAGAATCAGCATTGCCATACAGCGTGGCAATGCTGCCAGTCTTCTGGGAACAATGCCGGTTGACAGCGATGCGGAGGAGTATTTTGACGCGTAGATAATATTTTTATATTTTTTACATCTTTAATCTGTTTATTGTTTTAGTAGTTAGTAATGGGACCCGGGTACGTCTTAAAACTGCGGCCAGACACCGGAGGACGGGCAGCAGCGTCCTCTCACTGATCGGTGAGCCACTGCGATCCCCAAGCCGCCTGCCAAGCGTGGGGATTATGGCAGACCCCCTTGAGGGAGGCTTTCGATCAGCAGTGGACGTCTTATGATGATGAGTTAGTAATATTAAGTAGGTTGTATATATATATTATGGAAATTTAATTTACTATTAATTATTATTTTGATATTGTTTGTTTTATAGACAGTCTCATTAGTCTAGTGATCGCAAACGCAACTGCTGACCGTGAGATGCTGGGTCCAATTTCCAGGTCGGGCAAAGTGTTATTTAGTTTCTCTTTAAATAAATTCTCAGTAGCAGCACGGAGTTTCGAATTGTGCCCGGTTGTTGACATTAGGCTCGACCCATATTAAATGGCACTTAATAACGACATTGGCGAAATGTGGATGCACAATAGTTCACTTCTGCCTAACAGTTCGGGAATACAGGCGTGATGCTATGTCATGTTATGTTGTTTTTTAGAACATCCATCAATACATCGGCATGAACGCAAACAAAAACTTATCTTATCTAGAATAATAACAATCATTATTTACTCTAAAACCTAAGTTATTTTAGCGCCGAGCCTGAATTTTTCTCGACAATCTCCTTTAAACTAACTGAGCACTTGCCATACGCACTCAATCGCGCGGCTAAATTGCCAATGTTCACGCGACAGCTCGCTGTTAAATCGCGCTACTAAGTCGCTAATGTATAACCAGCCTTATGGAAGCAGACAGTTTAAACGCTGCTTTATTAAACTGGGATCTTTCAGTCTCATCGATGTACTAATCCAAGAGAAGTCCCGGTAATGAACGCTCCTAACGATGTTCACTTAAATTCTTCTCTTTAACATTTATCCTCTTAGAACGCTCAAAGGATTTAATTTATACGCGTCCGGTGTATTTTTCTGTCTATCTCCTATAAGGTTTTTTAATAAGGCACCTACTTTATTATACCATTTTATGTGTCTAGCAGAACTATAATGAATGGAAGTGTAATCATTATTGAAATTCATTCCAATTTTTGGCTTACAATGCTCACATCTTATACGACATGACAGTTTAATTAAAAACATAATTGAAGCAAAGATAGAAAGAACGAGAGGGAGAGGAAGACCAAGGATAAGTTACATGAACCAAATAAAGGATAAGGTTGCCGTCATGTTATTTAAAGAGGTATAGGAGACCGCACTGGAGAGAGAAAAGTGGAAAGAACTTCATCAGCTATACCGACAAGAACCAAGCTCTTAAATAAGAAGAAGAAGAACGCATTCGTTGCTAGTCTTCTTGGATGGCGATGGACGTTTATAATCGGGATAACCTGCAAGTTCTTCAATAGATATACACTTTATTGCACACCACAAAGACATTTAGATGCATAGATAGGTATAGCAAATAAGCTATAGGAACATAATCATTTTAACATTAAAATAAATTGTTTATTTTTCATATCAACAGATAACATCATGCCTGTATTCCTGAAGGGTGTACACACATATTTTGATCATGTCATTATTAAGCTCAGGAGGCGAGCTTACTGCCATCTAGCGAGAACGATTCCAAAATCCGCACGGCTACTGAAAATGTTTCGAACGAAAAACTCAATAATACTTTGGCGACTCGGGGTCGAAGCCAGAACCTCATGCTCTATTCAATTAATCAGTTTAATAAATAAATGTTTTTATAACATTTATCAGTGTCAAATTAAGTATAACCAACAAAAAAAAACAGACAGACATTTCTATTCGTATTTCAAAAGCGTTTCTTAAATCTTATAGATTCCATATTTAAATATCTGGTATCTTTGCTGGTACAATATTTGAATTAAGAGCGACACCTGCCGCTGCGCCGCCGCCTGCGACCGCATCCCTGTCGGTAAAGAAGATATTGCGCAAGTTACCTTCGAACAATGGCTACTTATTAAGAAAAAACCATAAAATTGAATATTATGTGTAATTATTTATCTTGTGACCTAACACTATTGTGTAGTGAAAGTGTACTTCTAGTGAACACGGACATCAAGAACATGAAGACATTGAAAACAATTATGGCTGCATCATACTGAAGAAACAAAGGTTAGTGAAATATCCGTTGTTCTTTGCTTTGATATTTATTCTTATATAATAGGTATAATTATTTATTTGTCGTGGATTGAACATTATGATTGAATCAACAAATTAATATGCACTATGAACGTTCATGTTTTCGAAACGATTTTAATCTGAGGGTAGAACCTAAATCAATTACAGAAGTCGATTATGTCCGAACATTAAAATAATAATATTAAAATGCTTTGTAAATTGACTCACGTAATCTATCCATCCACACTATTATAAATACGAAACTATACTCGTTTTGTTTAGGTATTTAACTAAAGGTAAACAAGTTTGACGTGTCTTTTTAATATTTTTCGTTTAAAAACTCAGTTTAAATTAATAATAATAATTAATAATAATTAATGTAAAACAACAATAATGATTACCAAATCAATTGAACCACTAGTTTAAGCAGTAGTTTATTTGTTTAATATGTGTTTGTGTAAAAAGTCACATCGAGATTGTTTACCTTTATTTAAATACCTAAACAAAACGAGTATAACTCTGTCTGTTTGTTACTTCATCACGACTAAACCACTAAAATCGATGGCTATGAATTTTTCCAAAGAGATAAACTCGGCCACGGGGAAAAATATATGCGCCGTCGCCGTCGACGGATACGTCTTGGAGGACATCATCATCATCATCATCATCATCATCATCAATATATAATATTCAGTTACAAATTATCCAAATATTTACTGTAATAGCCACAATAATTGATAGGTGTGATCTAAATTCAACATCGTACCGGTCCTATATGGACTCGGGCTATATTAGTTGATCTATAATCACCTAAAATTAGTTTATCCCCTCAAAAGCCAAAACACGTGTAGGCTAAAACCGATAATAAAATTAAATATTTATAAATTCTAAGTAACACCCATAATTGAGTTTTTCTTTGGTCTCAAATTCCTTTTGGCTTAAACATTGAAAAGCCGTAAACAAACGTAAACGCTGTACGGGCGGCGGATATCAGGAATTTGTACATCATATCCGGTGTGTACGGCAGCTTCCGCCGGTGTGTGCTACATCCGGAATAACGCGTTAAGGCGGGACGCGTATGACGTAAGCAAAGGCACGTATTTAGTTTTAAAACTTCAATTTCTGGCGAAAGTAAAATGCTTGACTGCCTTATTCGTGTAATGGTCATAAGCGCTGCTGATTGTGAGGTACTGGGTTCGATTGGCGGGTCGGGCAGAGTGTTGTACGGTTTTCTCAGTAGTGCCTGATACCTACTCTATCTATATCTACATGGGAATCGAGAACGGCATCGGAAAAATGTAATACCTACTGGTGTATGCAGGGTGAATTTTTCAATTGGGCGTGGATGGCCATAACCGACATTAAAAGGAATAAGCTCAAGCCAGATTTCGATGAAAACTAAAACTGCAACATTGGATTTATGAAAAATCAATATCCATAGCCAGGAATCGGGCCAGTTGATTTTGAAATAAATAAATAAAGTAAACTCATTCTCAAAATCAAAATTAAAAATTGACTATAGGTGTATAACTGTTGTTTGTATACATTTTGAAAGTTGATGTCTGAATATAGGTATGATGAACACCAGTCCATACTCATTTCTTAGAACGAATAAGTTTATTATGACGCTAGCGTGGGGTATTTTAAACAATACTACGAGTAAATAAGTATATTTCCTTTTTTTAAATCATAGATTTTTTCAATTTACGTTATAATAAAAACTAATACTTAACATGCGTTTTGCTAACACTTTTTAACAAGGCGTTTACGGGGCAACACAGTTTTCATTGTAGTATTTGAACGCAAAAACCATCAACCGCTTTCCATCAAACCTCAGCCTTACATTCTTACTTAAATTCGGCGTACAATGCTGAAAATAAATCAAAAAGACCGCAACGTAATTCGTCCAACTACCCGCGTTTAGATTACCAAAAGCTTTACCAAATCCAAAACAACTCGACATTACACGATAATGAAAAAACTACAAGTCACAGTTGAAATCCATTTATTAGATTACGTTGCCCTAAAACTTTGATTCTTAATTCTCCTTCAGTGTTGGACGGCGCAAATTGTGTTAACGTCGCGAGATCACAAGCTTTATCCGGATTTCATTTAGATAATTGAATGAGAATCTATTCTGACTGAGAAAAGGTCCGAACCGAGTGAGTGGCGTTGTGGCTAGGAAAGCAGCGTATAGTTTCAGGAACCTATATAAATATTACAGTATACATAACGTCTCTATTCGTCGAAAGGTTCAACTGCAATGCGTTGTACAGTCTAAAAAGAAAGACAAACATAGATTACGGTAGATGACTATTAGTCATCTGAGTTACTTTTTATGAACTGTCAAAAACGATATTTTGTTTTAAAAATGTTTGGAATACAAAAGCGTGACGTCATAGTTCTTTATTGCCATTGACATACATTTTGTGTGATTTTGATAAATTAAAAACTGAAAACGCCAAAGATAAGCAAGAAACTATTTTTTTAGTTTTTACTGAGTTTTTAGAAGGAAAACTATTTACCAAACAAGATTTGATAATTTATTTTTGATGCAGTCAACTTGCCTATTCGGTGCATACCTAGCTTTTTGTTTAATTGTTTAAAGTTTTCCAAGGAATTTGGGCTCTAGTTCGAGACCTCGATCGAAAATATAGTTTTCGCGCTAAAAATTATGAATTTATGCGAGTAAATCCATAATTTTCTGAGAATGCTATCCTATCGTACGACATGCTATAAAATCTTTGCGCTAGCTAGACCATAGAAACATGACAATATATATTGTTGAAGTATCAAACGAGTGTCTATGGTCATTACCTGACCTTTTTGAAGGAGACCATCAATTACTTTTTTAATCTCTCCTCTCCCCGCCCTGCTACCTCACCCTCTTGCTCCGTGGCCACCCTTTACCAAACGCTGACTACAGCGCTATCACACGGTGTCCGTGTGATTAATTCTATACGTTTACCTGATCCGGTTCCGCAGTTAACCACGATTACTAACAAGACCCTTTTTCTTAGAGATTGGGTAAGCGGTAATGTCTGATAGCTTAGCGCTCGTTCTATTTTATGGGTGGGCAGATTGCTAATAAGTGTTCGTACATTTAATGGAAAAGTGCAAGATAAGGCTTTGTGTTTTTACCTACGAGAATACTCGTAAGGTAAAAGGCAACTTAAAATATTTACGGGATAACAGATTTGGATTGTAGTATTTTTATCTACATCTCTTCTGAAAATTACTTGACAGTTTTAATGATTTTAACGTGGTAAAAAAGAAAATGCGGACTATGTTGGTGTTATTTTTTTAATTTTGACTAAATGTATAAATAAATACAACTGATATTATATACATTTTCAAATTCCTTTACATAATAACTCTGGTATTATCTATATTAATTCAGCGTACCTATCTTTGAATAGGTTTTCGTCTTAGTGACTTTTCTTCATTATTGAATAGCTTGTGATATTTTGTTTTAACAGTAGGTACATTACTAGATCCTGCCGCCCATCCTATTAATAACCGTTGATCATCACTACCTACTGGGAAGGACCTGAATATTTTTTTATAGCGAACCAGTCACTTAGAGTCATATTATTTTGACTTACATCATAATCATGAGCTCTTATTGATACAAATACTACTATCAAATCGGCACGACTTATCACGTGGAAATCGCTCTTGCTGTAGTGCAAAGATTAGCCAGTCAGCGATGGTGGTATTGAGGCTGACAGCCTAGGGTGCGCTAGACGATCTCCAGTTTCGTCACTTATTGTAGAGGATCTTTAAACGCTTCTTGATTTCTTTAACTCACTCGTCCTTATTCGTCTTTTTATTTAAATTAATCTAAACAATGTTTAATATTAAGTCACCCATATAAATTATGTAATTAGCTTAGAAGCTGTAACTATGTTGTCTAACTTAGCTATACATCTAATGTCTATCTTAATTAGCAGCAATGTTACACGTACAGTCGACCATGTGGGTACAGTCAGCTTCACTGGGCCATAAATGATTGAGAAATGTTCTAATTGAACTATTAGGCTGATTAGCTTATAGTTAGCTAGCTGATATAGCTTATAGTTACCATGAATAGTTACTTGGATAATAATATGATACTCATTAGAGCAAAATAATTATGTCCAATCTTAGAATAAGAGGACAATTAGTTGATTTAATAAATCTGTTACTAACATAAAAAAGCATAAAGCAAAAGTAGGTATAGCTCTTTAGGCCGATGTTTTTTTGGGTTCCATGTAATAATGGGCGAGCCTATGGCGATCTACCGGGAATAATTCCAATCTGCCGCTGCTACTGATAATGTTCATACAGAATAATTCAATACTTATCGAATTGCACTTTATACTTTGAAAAACTAAATACCAACTTTACAATTTGTACTTTGAAAAACTTATTACCGACTTTACATCACACTTGGAAATCAAACCCAGGGACTCACCACTATACCAATGAAAATATCTTGTTCTCTCGGCTTATCCATGATCTACAATCATTGTTAAATCAGTGTTTAAAAGATCTGATGTTTCTCTCACTACAAATACCAATAAATAAAACTGAAGTGATTACAAAATAAATGCCAATTTAAGTGAAAACTGCAAACTTACATGATGCCTTATCATAAATTACCCTTTTATAAATTTTTGTCTGTCTGAAATTAGTAGAGGTATCTGAAAGTTTGTGGAGAATAGCGTCCGAAACGGATCAACGAATTTAAATGAAAAATTTAGGGACTAAAACAGATTTTAACCAAAATTTTCATGTACCTATACTCTACTTCAATATCTTGCAAGTTTCAGAAAATATGGATATAAATATTTGTAAACCTATTACTGCTGCCATCTAGCGAGTATCATGACCAACATGCCGCGTTGAAACCGGCTGGAGTAGAAAATTTACATTAGTACAAAATACTCACAGACGAAGTCGCGGGAAAGAGCTAGTTAATGAATATAATCTACGTTTCACGTATGATGTACTCGCTTCAAACCTGAGCTGTGCATTATAGGCGTTGATAACAAAGGCGTTCACGTAATCATCATTATCAAATATGAATTAATCCAACCAGAATTGTACGATACCATTGTTCCTGTTTATCCAGGATTACTGGTCTTTGCATTTCGCATTGTTCTGTTCAAAAGCCTTATGAATTGTTGTTCTGTTTAGTTCATAAATTGCAGTCATGCCAAACCTATTAACAAAAATAATCTCGTTATGAATAAAAACATTGAATCATCTAGAATCAGTAGGTATGAAAAGCCTTTTTTCGGGCGGATCGCTGTGGTGAGTTTAAGTTAAGACGTAGGATAACGCAAAATAATGCTAACCACGTAAAACCAAAAAAAGTTACATCACACAATCGATAGACTGCAAGTACTAGTAATAACAAAAACAATACAATTACTTTATGACTGTGATGTCCAAAGGTTGAAGCTAGGCTCTGTATTGGGTCCACTACCATCTTAATACAACTTAATCTTCATATAACAGAATGAACATATTGCTATGGATTTCATATTACAAATGTCGCTACAGTGATAGTCTCCAAGAAAGTTACAACCATATCGTGGAATACAGCTCCATACATTTTACGCCAATAGCTCAAATTATCAACAATTGATTCTCCAGCATCATTCGATACCACCTTGGTCTCGTTTATTCCGGCTAGGTGCACCGTTTGTTCCGCCGTTCGACTCTAATTAACTAGCAGTCAATTGCAGGACGCCTTCAGACATAACCCAGCCGGGCGGGGCCAATTATACGCCAATTAATTTTGCAATAACAACAGGGTTGGTTACGTTGTACTTGTGTGGAGAATAAGTGAATTAGGTCTCGTTTGGAAGTAAGAAACGGGAATACTTATAGAATTTTGAAGATCTAGTTTGTAGTAAATTAAAAAGAATCAGCAATGTCCCAATTTACTTTAATAAGTAATATAGCTTTCATTTTCATATGAAACCTATGTGACCTATGTTACGAGTGTCAGCAGCCCAAAGTCTGACAACCTGTATAACTTTCGAGTATCAGTGTCTCCCGGTAATTGGGTTGCGAAGGCCAGATGGCAATCGCTCCATGTAAAATACTAATATTCAGCCGCAACCGATTAGATTTGAAGCCGAGAGGCAGATGATAAACTCTAATCGTACTAATATAGTTTCGTGTCACGGTGAGTTTCTTTGGATATAAATTTTGGCCTTGGAATCAACTAAGGTATGATGTCCCGCCGTTGAAGAGGGCGAATCGTCCAACCAGGCGAGACGAGATGATATTGCTTAGCTAGCCGAAATCAATGGTCAACCCGTTGATGTCGGATGTTCTGCTCGATTCAGGATTTCGGCTTGTCATAGCCAGTTGTCGCCTGATTCCGATAGATGACGTTTTTGTTCTGTATTACCCATTCAAAAAATGTTTTCAAATCCTTAATTTACTTCAATAGTATCATCTCACGTAGCCGTTTTATTTTGATTAATTTCTATCAATGCAATGACGTTTCTATTTTTTAATTTCCTTAAAAGATAAGATTTTGTATCGATAGTTTCACGCGAATTGGTAAGTTTCGTGCGGTTTCCAGTCTGGCCGCTACTTTCGAGATCTTATCTCATTAATCTTTTACAACATTTCAAAGAAATACCCTCTAACTTGCGACACTTTTATGTTTACTACTCAACACTCTGAAAACAAAGTTTAAAACCTTAAGAGGAAACTTTCAAATGGAAAACTACATCAAAATCAAGTTACTTACGAGTAAAGTCGTCTATACATTCAAGCTGGTTTTATTTGGAAGGTGAGCAGAGTCGTTTCTAAGTGGGTTTGTTGAAACTACAAATAACACCACTTTAAGCTAAACATCGTGCATTTGTATTGTCATTGTTAACACTAGAAACACTGTCAAAGTTTTACTTAAACGAAAAAGGGGACCGTTAAAAAAATATTCTCCTGTATCGCCAACAATTCATTTCATCTGTTTTTATGAATAGTTTAGCTATTTCGAAATGCTTATAGTCATCATTTACCTACGTTTGATGTTGACTTGCGCATGACAATATTTGTTTTGGTAACCGATCGATGAATTTCAAACAACACTCTACTCATAAGCTTTAAAATATCCAAATTTAATTATTTTACACTATAAACTTCACCAAACCCGCTCGAATTAAAATGTTTCCGTTACCAATTTCAGTCTTCATTAATTTTTGACAGGAACCTCAACGAAACAATACCAAACAAGCCAACAACTAATTAATTAAGTGTTGTATGTTGATCGCATGGAAACATTCCATAAAATACACAAAGTACTAGTACCTAGTAAATAGTTTTAAACTATGCGAGGTCAGTCAAACGAAGATAATTCAATTAAAATTGTAATCTGTAATTTATGTAGCGGAATTGTTTAAATGTAGAATTTGATGTTCACCATCTTTCATACTTAATTAATTGATTGATACGATTTCAATCAATTAATTAAGTCCTTCACTCCGACCTTTCAGTCCTCTTATCTAGAAATAAGCATTTGCCAAGTTACACAACAATGCCTGGTCGTAATGCATTCCATATCCAGTGTTCGAGGAAGTGAATTTTATATTCAGGAGAGTATTAAGCTAGCGGCAAGAAAAAAATTTACATATTGGTGAGCAAACCGTTCACCAATACATTACTGTAATATAAGAAATGAAATTTTCATCATCAATATTTTTGTCCATCCGCTTTTAACCCTGAAATTTCATTAAGGGTTGATGGATGGTTTTCTTGTTCCTCGAAAATGACCCTAAAGGCAGACGTAGCAATCGTACCCCCTAATGCATTTGTTGTGTTAATTCCGTATCGCTTATTAAGAATTTATGGCAATTTACTTTGACATCATTCTGAAACTCCAAAGCTTGGGTGAAGACAAGCAGGGATAGGCCTTGCAAATAGCGACTATGCCATCTTAATGTAACAGGAAAATTCGGAAAGGTTAGTTGAGTTGTTCTGCAATTCTATCGAACATTCAATTAGAAGTAAAACTTGGTAGAAAAATGATTAGTAAGTGTAGGAATTTTTGAGTAGAATATTACTTACCAGTTACCAGCCCTAGTTTATGCTGAATTAGATGGCATTTAAATTATGCATCCAAAGGGTCATATTGAGTGATTAAATGCTACAAAAAATCTGAGAACCATTGAGACCAACAAACAGTCCACATTTTTCTAGTTCCTATATTTTTATTTTCATAAGTAAAAATGGTTCAGCGTATACATGCACAGCGACAGCAATTGTGAAATTATTTTTACATATCCTACTTGGGTGTAATTAATCAGATTAAGCATTTCCACCTATCGTTCAACAAGGCTAGATGATAATTACGTATATAACCCAGACTTAAATAACTAAATAATTTTGCTCCCAACCTTTCACTTTCCATTCCTCGGTTCCGCGGTCCTAAATCAGTGCCTGTTTTTCCACCTAGATCGCTACTTGTTTTCCCTCGCAGTTCTCGAGGCCTAAACTCAAGACACGTGATACATATTATATTAGAGCAAGGCGCGCACTCAAGAACGTACATACTGCAGTGTTCAAGCTTTAGCCCCATAGTTTTAAGTAAGCCGAGAATTTCACGTGTCAACGGTTGTGTATTATAGTCAGGTAGGACAATAGTGAGGATCATCTTGATTTATTTTAATTTACGGTGTACCATGGGTTCTTCCACTATCCATTTAGGTGGTCATTAATTAATTACCTACACCAAATGTGATATACTCGTACTTTTAAAACGGTCCGTTGCTAAAAATAGACTACCAAAGACACAAACATGAGAAAGTTTATTCGGTATCCTCTGATTAAAAAATCGGTATTTAAAGTCAGCGACAAAAGTATCCGAGCATTGTACAATGTGATAAAGGAAAATTATGAATGAAAACTTTTTAATTCCATTCCTTTCTGTAATTAACTATTAGACTTTATCAATTAGTGTAGGTATTAATTAGTTATGAACTATAATTATGTTCTTTGACAATTAATCAAAAATTACGAATAGTTGCGTATGTTGCTGACTACTATGAAATTTCTGACTAATATGAAAATTTAATATGAATTCTAAATTTTACCCGTTTTTTCTCTATAGAACATCAACTTTTAGAACATCAAATATTTTTAATTATCTGTGTATGGTCTACATGAAGAAAAGCATATTATCTTACCTTATAGAAATACCTATGTGCGAGTAATTATATCCCCGTTACCATCCCCCCATATCCCAAAAAACAATTTTCCCCACCATTTCAACGACCTTCCGAAAATCTATATCCCACACCTATCTTCTTAGCCACTCACACAACATAACAAAGCGGTTTATAAAAGTGCAGATCCATTGGACGCCAGGTAATCGCCTTGACAAGGGTCCCGCACCAGGACACCTGCGCACTTGAAATATTATGCGGAGGTTTACACGGATTTGACAGAGGAATTTGAAATTTTTGGACATAACTTGGAAGGATAAGATTTTTGGATTTAGATTTGACGCAATCTAAGAATTGGGTAAAGCTTTATTTATTAAGTTATAGTAAGCCACACAGACAGTTACCTACTAGTATCTGTCAGTATGTTAGTCAAAAAGGCTGTATTGTAATGATTTAATCTTTTTTCAGGTTGCCCCACACTATGATTTCCCCTTTATCGTGGGTACAATTTACAAACATACATGTCACATGCATACTCAACCAGATCGAAACAACTATTTGTAGATCATACAAATATTTGTTCTGTTTGGGGATCGAACACTCGACACAGAGCGCAGAAAGCTAAATTGCTTAGCTACTGTGCCAACCAAGCCGTGAAATTTATTATTACATGTGCATTTTTTAAATTGTGGTTGCCTATTTCTATAATGATTCTAGGAACTCACTTTCGACAGTCGTGTTCGCTAACTACTTGAATTTGTATATAAATTAAATGTTAATAAATCAGATATGGTAAATTTGGTATCTGTATCTCAATTCCATCTAAAAATCTAACTATACATCACGTCCAGACACCCACTAAAACCCAGAAGTCCATAAACATTCTATTGGCTACCAACTCGACAGGTGAAAAACAAACGGCACTCCGTTATCGGGTTACGTCAAATCCAGCGGTACTTTTACTGCCAAATGGGCTATTACGTCAAGTGTGGATATACCGGCGATTATGTTTGACGAGTGAAAAAATCCCCCTTTGTTTGGCTAACAGATAAGATGGGTTTTGGTGTTTATTGTGAGTTTGTTTTACATTATAAGTACCTAAGTATATTTCTGCGCTTATACCTCCGGAAATAATTATTGGTAGATAGTTACGATCTGCGAGGTTAAGCAGGTCTTGCTGAGGTCAGTACCTGGATGGGTGACCGTTTTTCACACATCGAGACCCCCCGGCCCCGGTAAGCACTTTGAGCAGTTGGTGAGGTTCAACCGCAACCGGTTCGTCTGAGATCCGACCCCAATGTAGTTGGGAAAAGGCTAGCCAGGTACCTACGATGAGTTTTGATCAGTGTAAAGAAGATTGGGGGCCCAGTGTAATAGAAAGATACTTAATTTGCGATCAGCTTAGTGCTGATGTGTGGGAACGTGACAATGTCAGTTAATAACATTAAATATTCTGCATCATTGGGGAAATGTGTGTGTACAAAAGTAAATATGTACACCTCCGCCTAACCCTTCGGGGAATATAGGCGTGATACTAAGTAATGTAATGGTCTACATAATATCTTGTTAGCTATACTTTATGTTTCACTTAATTACACCATCACAGAAAATGACTAAGACCTAGGTGTATGTACATTCAACACACAAGCCAACCGACAGATATTTAAACTAATAAAATCCTTGGCGTGTTTCTCAGTGTCCATTCCTACGGTGTCCTGTGACCGACCCTGTGGCCTGTTCCTTTTATTTTCATTTACCCAACCTAACCTAATAAAGTGGTCTTTTGTACAACAAAGAGTTGTGCCGTTTTCATTAAAAAAAAACATATTTTCCTGAAAGCTTTTCTCGTTTTTGAGGGAACGTGATCTAATTAGATATTGTAAGATTTTTGCCCTGGAATTTGTTATAAATGTCAGTGTCTAATTTAAGAAAAAGTAAAAGGTAATATTGTTTGTTGTAGTTGCTTCTTAGGTTTTCATAAATTTTATTTAATATAGATGACGCACTGCGAATGAAATTTTTCATCACTTATTCATCATCATCTGCCTAGCCTTTTCCCAACTACATTGGGGTCCGCTTTTAATCTTACCGGTTGCGGTTGATTATCAGTATTTCTCACGGAGCGACTGCCTTCTGACCTCCACCACCCAGTAACTGGGAGACACTGATACTCTAAGGTTAGACTGGTTGTCAGACTTTTTGGGCTACTGACACCCGTAACGACCGTCATAGGTCTTCGTATGACACCCGGGATCAACTGCTTAACGTGCTTTCCGAGGCACGGTAGGGTCTCGATATGTGAAAAATGGCGGTAGCTATGTAGCTACGAGCCCCTCATTTCATTTATTCATATCTTAATGAGTCATTTTCATAACTCATTAATAAGCATATAACCATAGCAGTGAATATAGTATAGTATATACAGTTAGTAAAAGTCTAATGGTGATTCACTTTGCTAGGAAAATATATAATTAATCTCACTAATATTGATAAAAATGCACATACAGATTCTATGTATTGTACTTTGTACAACACTCGTATGAAGAAGTGCGGTAATTCATTTTTCGTCTAGAATACGCTAGAATAAATCATAAACAATGTTAAAACAATAAAGAAAACTCAAAAGTTTTTCTCGCTCTTTTACTTAATACAATAGTATTTTTTCATAGAAATAGAAGCCTGTTAAGTATTTATCTTTAATACTCCTAAAAAGTAAACGTTTTGGAGTTACTTTTATATTATTTAAACGTGACTTCCATTATTTCACACTATAGAAAAGCAAAGAAGTTCCACTTGTAACAAAAGCTTCTCTCAAGAGGGCAAAAATATTTAATTGTCCCGGAAACCAATTTGCCCATAAAGCTGCTTTGTAAATCTTACGCAAATTTGTAAGGTCAAGTAAACCTGCATTGAAAATGGCTGATCTTTAAGACAGCCGCAAGTTATTTGGCTTTGAGCATTGAATATACATATGTTGATCTAAGTAGCGTAACTGGAGAAGACTGACATACCTACACCAAATCATGGAGACAGGCTGACACAAAAAACTTAAATGTAGACATTTGGGACAATTAAAAGATTTTTTAAAATTCGTAAACGACAATCAATAAATTTGTAGTTCAATGTACCATAGTTACCGATAGTCTCAGTAGATAGCACTCGTTATAACCATTCATACATTGGCGTATTGAATAAAGTGAACTTTCTGCACAATATCTGTTTGCGATCACTTTTCAAGAGTTTGATCATAAAACTTACATTTGCGTGTAAAGTCGACGAGAGGTCGCGGAGACAATGAACATTTTTATGACGAGACTTCACTGAATTATAAATAGGAATTTTTATTTTATGACTAAAATTATACTGTTATTTTATAATATATAAATAATTGAATCATATTTATATATAAGGTATTGTCATAAAATCTTTGCTAGACAGGCATTCACCTTATTTGCAGGCCATGTTGTTTACTGTTTGAGTGGTATATATGTATTTATACAGCTGTTAAGCGGGCATATTCTTAGTATATTGCTAGTTAACCAGTGGCCTCGATCGCACTTGACAATATTGCACATACTTAGAAGCTGACGCAGCGGAACTTGCCGAAAACGACACCGATGACCCCAAATGCAGAAATTTGGCAAGACACTCTTTGGTCAATCGTCGACTAATAAGTACAGATAATTAATATTAAACAATATTGATTTTTTTGCATCTTCTGCTGCGACTACACTTAATTCAGCCACTATCTGTTGCCCACAACTTATTCTGTGTGTATTTTGTTTTCTGTATCTCGACAAGAGCGCCACCTACCGGGTCCAATTGTACCATCCAGGTGAGCACATAGGTACAAAAAAAGAAATCATCAGAATCGATGAAGCCGTTTAGAAGGAGAAGAATTATGAACACACGAACACGAAATTGTATATACATATGAAGATAAAATTCTCTCCTACTGCATTTTTCAGAAGAGTTGGCTAGTATTCTGACTTCTTTAATGGCTTAAATATTAGCGGATACCTTATTTGAAACTTAGTGTTACTCAAAATAGGTGACGAGAAATATCCGAACGTTACGCCGTTACTCCGTAACGCACCAAATAATTTCAAAACAAACCAAATCGTGTATGTTGACATAGCCAATTTTAAAATCCCTTTTTTATCATATTTTTACAAACTACACGGTTGGGACATCACCTCCTATATAAAAGTTTAATGGCGTGGAAGAAAGGGGTTCCTATCAAGATTGTAAGTCCAAGTTTTTGCATCGACTTATTTTTGCACGAACATTTTGTTTGGGGACCCTCCCAAACGGTTGAACGACCGGCCGAGATCAATTATACTGGGTGTAAAACTTTTACGGAGTTCTTTACCTTGTTTTTTTTGTCTATAGGGGTGCAACGCACCCTTTTGATATTGCATCGGTGACGTTTCAAGCCATTTGGAAGTTATAAAGTTTTTTTTTAAATAGCCCCAAACTTGGAATAATTCCTGTATCGTGGGTGCGTTTACAAACACATACATATATTCACATACACAAAGACCCAGACCTGAAACAACTATCTGTAGATCATACAAATATACGTTCCGTGTGGGAACCGACCTCGCAACACGTAGCGCAACAGCCGATCTCTCAACCACTGCGCCAATCGTGCCGTCGTGTGTAATATACGTATAATTGTCGATTAAAATGATAGCCTCTTTATTCAACGAAAACGGACGGCCTGACCGAAAGCGGGAGATGGAGAACTAGGTCTAATATACGAAGATGCCTTTTTTACCATTTTACCTTTTTTACGTGTACCAATAGGCTGAGTTGCATGCGACAAAAATAAATCTAAAATCATTTATTCAAAATGCTTGATTATTTAAGGTCTTATTATTTTCCTAACCTCGAAACAACAAATCTAAAAATTATCAAAAAAGGCACGTCTCCTTCATACAGCTGAGAGTTTTCTACAAACAAACGTGGCTTGAAGTTAGTGCACACTTTTAAATTTATTTCTAAACTCGATGGCGAGTTCGACAAAATGTTATCCACGTGAATCGGGTACTGTGGTACACGAATCGTGGAATTTGATGTCAAATTTTACAAGTGTTGTAAGAGGTAATTGAAGAATATTTACCAATCGAACCTACCTCAAAGTCACAGTCAAATATTTTTATTTCGAGTAGGCCTTTACAGGCTCTTTGAAAACGTGATTCTAGGTGCACGGTTCCAAAGTGGGGGTAGGTCCTATGGAGAAGAGGTCGGCAAGAAACTCTATGGATACTCTTTTAAAATAATAGTTTTAAACTGGTTACAATCTTTAACGGTAAAGACTATGCGAGTACAATGCAAGCCAATGTGCGCAAAACTACACAAGAACAGTATTTATATAATAATTAATTGGTGTAGCTAGTACCTATAAGCTGAAAAACGTCTCATTCATAATTTCAATAATGATACTGAGCTTTTGAAGGTCACTTATATTCATTTCATCACAGTAGTTAATAATTATAAGCCAAGTCTACTGACAGATTATTTTTTCTCTTTGCATCTGCACCGATCAGCAATTTCTTATTGCCCTGGATAGTTACCCACCTCCTCGGGAAGCACCATATACGAGAATTCTCCTGAATTTTTGTGTCAGAAATTTGCAAAAGCAACTGATACCTACTCATTTTCATGTCCTCCTAATAATATGTAGAGCTTATGATCGTGAAACTGGTGAACGCACGACTAACAAAGGTTTTGCAAGATTTATAACAGGTCGAGATTAACATAAGACGAAGAACAAATTTGATTCATAGAATTGTTTTCCAATAAAATAAAATAAAAACATTGGGTCTTAACTTTTGTACCGAGTAGCACTCAGTCGACAGGACTACGGTATGTTTGAAATTTTTTAAAAAAACAACTTCAATGAAAATCTTGGAACATACTGTACGTGGCTGTCATACATTCTTGTTTCTGGAAAGTTGATATTTTAACTCAAATATACTTAACTTATTCTCATTTGTACAGTGTATGAAAACTTAATATTTAATAGTCTTTAACTTCAATATAAGAAGAATATTTATTGCCATAGTTACGGACTATTCATTAATAAAGTTTGCTTTATGTACTACCAATCACATTTCAGTACTATTTTCAAACGATACCTTAAAAGTTTTTAAGCTATAATATTTTAACAGAAAATTAATTTCATTTCATTCTATTTTTGAAGATTTCTTGTAGGTATCTTTTAATTGACACGCGAAGCCGTAGGTGGCCTCAAATTGATTGATTCGTCAATAAAATGCTCAATTTGTCCCCCATGCTCTACCCACTTATGAAGAATCAATCCACTTGTCGTCATGAACGTTAATACATAAGGAAATAGGGGAGATATAGTTATTTAATTACATAATACAAAAACGTCTTTATTACAGTATACTGATGATCATAATTTGCTAATAAAAATATATGATTGACGGAATGGACCGATGGAGCTGTTATTTTAGATAACTAATTGCACTAAAGCCGAATGAATATCATCATACTTATCAACCTATTGACAAAGACCTGAACATGATGGAACCTACAGTCTCAACCTTACCAAAGTGCTTCCAATAGCCCAGTTGATACACCTATAACATTTTGAGACTGAATTTACTTGGAACCTACAGTTTCGCCTTATCAAAGTGCTTCCAATGGCCCAGTTGATACACCTATAAAATTTTGAGACTGAGTTTACTTGGAACCTACAGTCCCGACCTTACCAAAGTGCTTCCAATGGCCCAGTTGATACACCTATAAAATTTTGAGACTGAGTTTACTTGGAACCTACAGTCCCGACCTTACCAAAGTGCTTCCAATGGCCCAGTTGATACACCTATAAAATTTTGAGACTGAGTTTACTTGGAACCTACAGTCCCGACCTTACCAAAGTGCTTCCAATGGCCTAGTTGATACACCTATAAAATTTTGAGACTGAGTTTACTTATAGGTCTCTGTAATGAACAGTTGTGAATACATATCATCATAATAACAGAGCTTGGCAATTTGATCAGTGGTCACTGTACAAACTAATTACCGTAATATAAAAAGGTTGTGCACCCCATCTTGTTAAGATATAACTTAGTTGCGAGCGATAAAAAAGTATCCAGGGAATGAAAACATAAACAAACACTTTTCATTTCATATTTCCCCGACCATCTGTCAACGGTTTACGAAAAAGAAGAAAATGATACCTTTATAGTAGTGCTAACGGTTTTATTATTTCAATATATCGAAACAAACGGGTTTACGGGCGTTTTATAGGCGATCAAACTTAACTATAGTGAATTTTACTTTTTCCTTGAATCATAAAAATGGCATGCGAATTTCGGCACGTATTTTAGGTTTTAAAAATAGTGTTAATAAAATTTCATGTGAATGATTTATGGAGTTCTGTTATACTGAATTTGAAAATGGAGCCTGGTTTCTTGTGTATTAAATCCAGCATAGATAATAGTATGCGATGGTCAAAATAATACCAGAATAATGAATTAATAACTAGTGAATTTTAAGTTCAGAAGGTGGTCTGAACTTAAAATTCACCACTTATTAGTATTATATTATAAATAGTATGAAACATCCTTCATACTATTTATTGATTTACTTTCCGAGCTAGGTGGACAGAGACATTGGTATATTTCATAGTTTTATTGGTTCAGTTTTCACAGTTGTTTTTTATCCAACTGACGCTGCCAAGCTGCAGCGGTTAGATTGGAAAGCAGGCTTAACTATGCAGCGCCACTATTCATAATGTTGCTCATGTGGGCACAGATATAATAATTTTAGACACATAAAATATAAGCTCTGTATACCTATATACTCACCCATAACATACCTGTGTTCACATAACAAATGCTCGAACGTCGGATGCGATTTTATGATGAAAGAATATTTTGAGTTCTTTATTTAATTGCTTATATTAATCGGTACAAAAATATATCATTTTTTGGACACACTACATACTGAAGTTATTTTATACTGCAAAAATAATTTAAAGGTCTGCTGGAATAAATAACAGATACAGATAAACTATTATGAATAAGAAGGTAACAAAAAAAAAAACTTAAACAACACTTTTGCAATTAATAGAATAACTCTTTAACTCAACGCAAACAACTCAAAACAACTCATCCTTTTTGAAGCTAATCGGGTATTCGATTAAAGAAAATAAAGGCCCACTTCTGTTGTAGTACTAGTTAAGAATACAAACAGTATAAGAGTTGAAAAATATTTGCTCGGTAGGTGCCTGACTGTCCCCGGTCCCAAAAGGGTCGTTGGACGAAAGCCTCTTTGAGGGGCGGCCTTATTCTAGCGTTTACTGGCGTCGCCATGTTAAAAGTACTTTTTTATAAATCGAATGTTTTTCATAATATATAACACCCAAGTTTAAAAATAAATGTAATTTCACGAAACATAACACTGCATACTAATAAATCTTTAAACTGTAATAAGTATAACAACATAAGTTGAAACTACAATTAAATTATAGAATCGACATAGCCATCAACTGCATCATTAGTCTAGTGGTCGGAAGCGTGACTGCTGAGCGTGAGGTCCTGGTTTCAACACTCGGATAGAGAAATGTGTTATTGGGTTTTTCTGTGTAATTCACGAAGTCTGGAACTGTGCCCATAAGATGCCAATAGGCTCGCCCCCTTTGGAACTCAATCGGTGAAATGTGGGTGGTTCAAAGTACTTCTCTGCCTATTCCAGTCTGGCCTGTTAATTTCGCAGTTGGTGCAGAGGCAATTCTACGCGACGTATCGTGGATCCAATTTCCGCTGGATACAAATATTTGTATGACCTACTGATAGATGTTTCGGGTCTGGGTATCGATGGGTACCTATGGGTCGGTTTTAATAGGACTGGATTCCAATTCAACTCATTAGGAAAAACAGCTGCCTCAGTGCCACCGAATACGACCAAAAATATAATAATATCAGCTGCTCTTTATTAACAAAATATCAAACAAAATCATTCAGGTGTTATAGTTAGTCAACAGTAAAGACCAACTAAATGATCATGTCAATGACCCGTCAAATGATCTACCATCACCTACACCTTATTCCAGTTCATTTAGTGATTTTTTGAATGTTTTAATAGTAGTTTTCATTAACACATACGACTCTCTATCTTTTATATTTTTTACGTGCGTCAGAATGACGTCAAATAAAAGCATTGTGGTCACGAGCGTTTAGACATGATACGATAATTTATATTCGATTTGTTGCTCACTTCACTATTTTATTATTTTAGCGGGACAGGGCTTATTGTTTAAAAAGTTTTCACATAAAATAATCAACCATTTACGTAATTTACGTAATAGTGTTGATACAGATAAAATAATATTAGGCCTTCCACACTTAAAATCGAGTCTTTAATGGCGACCGATTTCAGGCTTGAGGACCGAATTCATAAATTAAACCTACAGGACTCGTACCGAAAGTTCACATGAAGATGAATTCGTTCTCACCTACGTTACCGTTTCGGTGTTCAGAATAAGTTTTCAACGGAGAACGACTGCGGACAATCCGTATTGCTGTTTTGATTAAATTTTGACAGAGCAATGCAGATTGTTCCTTTTATGCAGCACCGGAAAAATTGAACTGGACCGAGCCAGAAATATTTTTATAGACGACCTCTTTTGACTGCGATAGGGTTCTGTACAATACAGTCAGTATCCTGCATGCCTTATGTTTTGATCGGCATTTTTTAAACTGCCTCAATGGTCTAGTGTTCAGGTTCAATACCCCTGGGTATTGGATTAGGAAAAGTGATGTTAGTTTTACAGGTGGCACTAAGCTGACATCCTATAATGTAAGACTAAATAACACCATCGGGGATATGTCGATGTACAACAGTCTTATGTGATTTTTATAAATATTATATATATCCAAAATCGTCTAAACACAATTGAAATGTTGGTAAATAATGGAATAGTACGGATAATAATAATTTGGAGGTTTAAAGTCGCTTTCAAATATCATGAACAAGAGTACTCTCTAAATCTTGTCGTGGCTTTTATACATCTTAGTAAAAATGTAAGTTCTAAAATAAAAACATCAATCCATTTTTTAAACAAAAGTACATACAACTTCGACATACCACTGACACTAAAGAAACGGACGTGGACATACCTATTGTAAACAAATTTGCCACTTCATTAACTCTCATCGTTAGATACGGTTAAACGAAATATAACTGAAATAAAAAAACCAACATCTTAAAGGTTCAACGATATCTCTCACTACCAATAAATTAAAACGATATCTCACTAAAAACAAATATAAATAAAGAGTCAAATAGTTGTACATTGATTTTACAAACATTATTTTTAAGACGCCAAAATATCCTCCTTTACGGTCCTACTGTCGTATGTAAATACAAATCTAATTAGAAACACAATTGCAAATAGTCGACTCAACTGTAGCCAATCACAATGAAATGTAATTTGTACTGTACCAGCAATCAATCGGTGTAACGCTCCACCGGTTGTCTCGATCTTGTCCCTGAAGTGTTGCGGCGCTTGCCCAACGCTTTCTTCATCATCCTAATAAACTATAAACTATAAATAGCTTCCGCTACACCCGATCAGCACAGTCAACCGACAAACATGAAGTTGTTAATAGCTGTGGCACTTCTGTGCCTAGTTGCGGTGTACGCCCGTGAGTTGGGTGAGGAACAAAAGGACCTCGTGGCCGCGGCAAGTGGGAAGAGCCATCATCATGAGGAAGGAGGTGGCAAAGAGCATCACGCCGATCATCATCATCACCATGAAGAGAAAGGACACAAAGGTCACAAAGGACATCACCACCACCATAAGGGTGACCATGGTCACCATGGAAAACACCACAAAGAAGGACACCACCATGAACATGGTGGCCACCACAAGAAGCACTGGGACGAAGATGATCATCATGGTCACCATCACGAACATGGACACCACCACAAAGGCGGCAAACACGGCCACCACAAGCACCACGACAAGGGCGAGAAGACCGACGGTTACCACAAGAAGTACCACAAAGACGAGTTCCATAAGGACCATCACTTCTACGATGACCACCACAAGGAAGGCAAGCACCATAAGCATGGCAAGCACCACGGACATCACGAAGACAAAGGTGGACACCACAAGAAGGGTGGTCACCACGAACATGGACATCATGAACACCATCATGGCAAACATGGACACCACGACAAACACCACTATGATGAGGACCACAAAGGACACAAGGGTCATCACGGTCATGAAGAACACCATCATCATCATCATGATCATGGCAAAAAGGGTGGTCACCACGACCATAAAGACTGGGGCTTCCACCATGGAAAACATTGAGTTGCCAAAAATATGTTGTGATATTATTTTATATTTTTGTTACGGGTTTTTGTTAGTTTTTTATAAATTATTGTATAAGCTTCGTTACAAAAATGTTCGAATAAAATTGTTATAATTTGTAAAATATTGTTTTTTACTGGATTCTACTGAAAAAGGAGAGTATGCAAGACGATATAAAAATATATAGTAATCGTGTGGTTTTTTTATGATTATGTTTTCCGTTTCCCTAAACGGGCTTCAACTGACAGGATTATATGATTAAAAAAATTAGCTTATTATTAAATGGCCGATTCTGATAAGTTTAATAATATTCAAAGTAATTCTAATAAGAATATGAAAAAATGAGCCCCAATTATTAGTTATAACAATGATTTTTAAATAGCTCGATGTATTTAAACAAGTTAAGGATCCTATGGAAGATGGCTTCAGGCCAGGCTGATAAACGACGCAATACATTAGACATCGTTGTAATACGACACGGTTGGCGCAGTGGCTAAGCGATTAGCTTTCTGCGCTATGTGTCGCGGGTTCGATCCCCGAACGGAACAAATACATATTTGTATGATCTACAGATAGTTGTTTCGGGTCTGGTTGTGTGTGCATGTGACATGTATGTTTGTAAACTGTATCCACGACACAGGAGAAATCCTAGTGTGGGGCAACGTTTATGTAAAAAACAAAAAATACCTACAGCAAACATTTTACGAAGACTAATGTATTTAAATACGGTATCCAAAGGTTGATACAACGACAATCCAGTAGTTGAGACTAGCCCACATTAAAAAAAACTAAAGTCAGAACTAACGTAAAGAGTAACGTAAAGTTTGTATGTGATGATGGAGTCAAGGAAACATTTCAACGCATAAGTATTGAATGTCATGTATATTTTTGATTAACAAACATCTTCTCCATAAATTTCTACATCGAACAATCTTCCAGTGATTATATTTCATAAATGCTTATAATTACAATGTATTTTAGTTCGGCTAAAAATGTGCACTAATTAAGATGCAGACTGATAAGTTATCTAATTCATAAATATTAATAATAATTCAGCCCATTATTTTTCCATTGCTAGGTATGTACTTTTAATGAGAAGGTTTAAGTATTATTCCACCACGCTGTCCTAGTGCAAGTTGGCGGACTGCACACACTACTGAGAAAAGTATGGAGCCCTTTCAGAAGTGCAAAAATATTCCCTATTAATTATTCATTTACCGTTATGTAACGCAAGTAATATTCCAATCCTTTATGCACATGAATTAAAGTCAGGTAAATTTAGACCCTCTTGCATGAAAGCGGTTAATTTCTAGGCTGTTTATGCTTTCAATCGTTTTTTTTTTTGTCAATTAGTTCATACTAATTTGCCCGTCTATCTAGTAGAGGCCGTCCTATGCTCCGCTTTCCGATTTGCGGTTGCTACCATTATATTTTTCATTTCTGATGATTGTCAGTCCTCCAAGTGATATGATTTGACCAAATTCAAAGTGTTAATCCAAAAAAGTTTAACCCATCTGACGTAATATATACCTTGTAGATTATTTTAATTTACAAGTCTTTCATTTATTGGTTTTTTAGACACATTAGCCATTATATTTAAGGGCTAATATTTATCTTTCCTTAGACATTTTGTAGGCTCATAGATGTTATATTTAAAGATATTTTCCGGAAAAAAAAATATGTTTCTGTTTATAGATATAACTTTGTTTCTTTATAGTCCCTCTACAGCTTACATTTAACTTTTATACAGACATACATTTTTTTATCCAAAGCAAAACTGATTAAGGACTGAATCGAATATACATTTTCTTTGAGTATGTGACGAAAGCTAAAGATTTCTTTTATTTTCTTTCTTTTTTTTTTTTTTTTTTTAAAAACCGTTGCCCCACACTAATAGTAATTCCTGTATCGTGGGTGCGTTTACAAACACATATATTCACATACACAAAGACCTAGACCCGAAACAACTATCTGTAGATCATACAAATATTTGTTCCGTGTGGGAATCGAACCCGCGACACGTAGCGCAGCAGTCGATCTCTCAAACACTGCGCCAACGGTGCCGTCTTAGTTAAAGTGTTAAAGTACAAGGTTTTCGTTTGTATATGGATAACTCCACTACTGCTTGATATATCTTTTTCTTTTTTTATTACCTTAAAGCACTTCAGCACCTTGCACGGTGCTCGGTAAATATAGGGTGACATTGAAAAGTATTATAAATTGAACTCTTTGTGTTCATAGTAAACCAGCTAAATTAGAGATATAACAGTTTTATTTGTACATTTTCGTAACGAAGCTTATACAATAATTTATAAAAAACTAACAAAAACTCGTAACAAAAATAATTTATAATATCACAGCTTATTTTTGGCAATTCAATGTTTTCCATGGTGGAAGCCCCAGTCTTTGTGGTCTTTATGACCTCCCTTTTTGCCATGATCATGATGATGATGATGGTGTTCTTCATGGCCGTGGTGACCCTTGTGTCCTTTATGGTCCTCGTCGTGGTGATGTTTGTCATGGTGTCCATGTTTGCCATGATGATGTTCATGATGTCCATGTTCGTGGTGGCCGCCCTTCTTGTGGTGTCCGCCTTTGTCTTCGTGATGTCCGTGGTGCTTGCCATGCTTGTGGTGCTTGCCTTCCTTGTGGTGGTCATCATAAAAGTGATGGTCTTTATGGAACTCGTCTTTGTGGTACTTCTTATGGTAGCCATCGGTCTTCTCACCCTTGTCGTGGTGCTTGTGGTGGCCGTGTTTGTCGCCTTTATGGTGGTGCCCATGTTCGTGATGGTCTCCGTGATGATCATGTTCATCCCAGTGCTTCTTGTGGTGGCCACCATGTTCGTGATGATGTCCTGCTTTGTGATGCTTGCCATGGTCGCCGTGTTCACCCTTATGGTGGTGGTGATGTCCTTTGTGACCTTTGTGTCCTTTCTCTTCATGATGATGATGATGATCGGCGTGATGCTCTTTGCCACCTCCTTCCTCATGATGATGGCTCTTCCCACTTGCTGCAGCCACGAGGTCCTTTTGTTCCTCACCCAACTCACGGGCGTACACCGCCACTAGGCACAGAAGTGCCACAGCTAATAACAACTTCATGTTTGTCGGTTGACTGTGCTGACCTACAGTTGTAATAGCTATTTATAGTTTATACTTTGTTTAGATGATGAGGAAAGGGTTGGGCAAGCGCCGCAACATTTCAGGGTCAAGACTGTAAGCGGCGTGCCGAGTTTATTCGAAATCTTCAGTCAAGCACGTGTTTTTCCGATTTTCAAATTAAACATAATGAAATCTATTAATGATTCCTATTGTTTGGAATATTATAAACATAATAAATAATATTTATATCGTTTCTATAAAGGACGAATCATCAGTTTCTACCAATGTATCCTTTGTGGTCAATGCAAATGTATATTCTGCCATATTTTTCACGATAATTATTAAACAAACGTAAATAAAGGGAATACTTAGGTAGCCCATTTTAAGTGTTATTTCAAAATACTTTAGTAATTAAAAAAGTCGTTGCCAAAATGGGTCTTGATTGTCTCGTCTCAAATTGACGAAGAATTAAGTTATTATAAGTATAACCTAGACTAGTTATCGTATTCTGTAGAGGACTCAAATAATTGGTAATCATTGCAATTTTTTGTATCTCCTAATACACAATAACACAATGACGTGTTATACGTTAAAGCCTTTTGGTGTTGCAAATGTTCTTTGGCATCGAATAATCGGACCAAGCGGAGCACAAAAGTATCTGAATTGCTATATAAAAAATAATTAAGCAATGTGATTAAAAAGAACATTATTTTTCTAAATTTTAATTGCAAATTAAACCATGATTAGTATGAAAATTAAACTGGCTCCACAAAATTACGTTAAACAAACGTCGACCGTAATCAATCTTGGCAAAAAGATCACCTGTCTAGCGTCCCTTCGGATTAATAAGGGAAATTCGTATGTGGCTAACTTCTAATCCAGGGTAATAGATGACTTTGTTCCACGGCTATTTGTGGGATTAACTGGTTTTTTGGGTATTTTTATTAGTTTCGGTATTTTGAAATGAAAAGAAATTGAAATGAAATGTAATAATTTATTTTGCAATTAGGATTTTTCAATCATTTTTACACGTCTTTTTTAAACTAGATGGCGTCAGCATTTCTATGACTATCCCTGAGAAGAAACGCCGAAACAAACTCAGGGGTCAAGGTCCATTTATTTTATTCCACATACTAAATTTTATAAAGTAGTATGAACTTGTTAAGAGCACATTAGACCATCAATTTGGCATTAGATTAATTCTTGGCCTTAATGTAATGTAAATATGTAACGTATAGATCGATATATTGATATATCAAATGACAAAATATCGAATGTCTAATGGTTGCCATACTTATATGACTCATATTTCAATGGAGATCGTTTTTATATTAAATATATGGTTCAAAATGTATTATAATGTACATCGCCATGGGCTACCCCTTTGATTTTGATTGATGATTGATTTTGAAGTCCTCATTTTTTTCCCGGCGATGCAAAAAGATTTCACTTTATACATGTAATAAGTAGAATACGCGATTTCATGATAGAAAGCATAATTCATTTTCAGAGACCATTGATATTTATATGTTATAGGAGCAGATAACTATTCCATATATTTCATTTTAAGCTATACCCACTCCTCTCAATATTAACGAAGTATCTAACAACTAATCGCCTTAAGAGGTAGATTCAATAATTCGCTCTTTATCCAATTACTTGATATCTACTAACTAGATCCTAAGAAAATAGATTGGAGCGAAATTGACAGAGGCCCAAGTATAGGCCCCTTAGTTAAAATAACATTGTAGACAAGCCGTAGATTACAATACAATACGTTTAAATACATATTAGATTATTCTAGACCATCCGTATTTCGGGTGGGGTGCCTTTTGCAGCGGGTAAAACTATTTTCTTAATATTAAATTACTAATATGGAGTAGAAGTGAGTATGTCTTTTGAGGTGAGGTGTCATGTTGTACCCCACATTTCGCTGATACCATAAATTAGGGAAGCGAGCCTATTACCATACTGAGCACAATTCGGAACTCCGGGATGCTCTTTACAATTTCCCGACATCATCATCAGCCAGAACGTTAGGCGTCCACTGCTGAACGAAAGCCTCCCTCAAGGGGGGTTTGCCATAATCCCCACGCTTGGCAGGCGGCTTGGGGATCGCAGTGGCTCACCGATTAGTGAGAGGACGCATTTCCTGACATAAAACCCAATTAATAATTCGAAATACATATGTACATACATACATAAAGTCACGCCATTTTCCCATGAGGGTAGGCAGAAACTACGGAACGCCATATGCTACGATCCTTACATAACCCTTTTCCTTCGTCTACATTCATGCAGCGTTTCATACATGAACGCCGGTACTGCGGTACTGGTTTCGTTAGTACTGCGCACTTGACCTTTTTGAAGGACATCACAAATAAGGTCCGTATATGTCCTTCTAGGGCGTCCCCTCTTGGCGTTTCCATTAACAACCGCGTTATAAATCCCTTTCGTTAGTTTTTTCCCTTTATTCGAAATCCGAATCAAGATTCCGTAACAAGTATCAATAGGCATTACATTTATTTTTCGTGCAGGAATTGAATCCTCGACACCATTAGTTCGCCCAACCACTACACCAAACGTAATGACAATGACAAGCAAAACACAAAACAAAAGTTATAAGTTATTAATGCTTTTGTTTCTCGCTGCTACTCGTAACTTAACTTCAAAGTAATATAGCGACGTCTGCCGCCAAGTTCACCCATTTGCTGGCAGTAACTGCTAATGTTTGACCCTAACTCTGGTGACGTAGTACATATACAGCGTAGTACATATACTAAGGAAAATCACTGTTGCAATGTTTGCTTGCTTGTATAAAACAAGCTTAGAAGCACATCTGTAATTCGTTTAAAATTCGTTTATATACATTTTACGATCCTGAAAATTGGATTTAGACCTTATCTACCTAACTATGACAGGTAGCCCAATGGTTCTGAGTAACGATCGAGAACATATAACACATCATCTATGTCCGACACTCTGATTGGCCCACTCCAAGCTCTGCACCAAACGGTGAATCAAACACAGTCTATGCGTAAAATTGAATCTAAATTGAGATGATAAGACAAACACACACTAAGGCCTCTGATCATCGCTATCGACCCATTCTTTACACAAACATTTGCCTTAAGTTTACAGATAACAGTATAAATGTGTAACGCAGGCTGTTTTTTATTTTATTTTATTATATTGAGTACACACCCTTGACTACCCTGCTGACTCATTCCATGGTTAGGACATAAACGCCAAGAAATAAGCGTAGCTAGATTTTTCACGCATTAGTTTATATGAATACTCACTAGTTGGTGCCCTTTTAATATAAGCTTTTGCTCCCTTCTTACTCGATTCTTGAATTGATACGACACAAAATATGAAATGAAGAAGAGGTATCTCATCAGCTTTAATAATAAATATTATAAAATTATAAAGACTCTTAGTAGTCCCTATGTCATACGTGAATCGGGAGAGCACGTGAAACGCTGAAGACTGACACATTACACTCGGTTCGCGGAAGCCGTTTATACACCTAGCATTACAATTCATAAGCGGAGTCGGGACTCTTTTTTATATTTCGTATGTGCAACAAGTAAATGACAATTTTGTTTGAAATGTGATTTATTAATAAAATCAGTAAGCGATAAACTGGTTACATCCATTTTGTAAATTAACAACTCTGATGCTACAATAACGGAGTTTCGGTATTGAATTTTTGTATGAAATAACGGCATTATGTATGTATTTTTTATTATATATTGTATATAACTAGCGGATACCCGGCGTATGCTACTACGCTAAAAAAAGAATGCATTGTTTTAGTGGTCTAAAACCATCTTCGCATTATTGCCTTTGTAATGAAACTGTTTGGGGCATATCGGTTGAATGGTTTCAAAATCTATAACGGACATAGGTAGAAACAATTTTTGTGTTTTATATATATAGATTTGAGGGCAATTTGCATCCTCATCTCGTTAATGCTTTTTTCTTGCCCATTTTTGGCAGTAAAAGTCGATGTTGCTGCAACTGTTGTAACATACCACCTAAAATCAAAATAGTACTATCAATAGTGCAAGGAAAGAGCCTCCACGAGTAACGAACCCTGAACTCGTCTGGCACACCCTGGGCACTCACCCTCGATATTATCATTGCTGACTGGCTAAGCTTTCCACTACGGCATGAGCGATTCTCATGTCGTAGCTTGTGCTAACACGATAGATGAAGATTATAACAGGTACCTAAAATCTAGGTACCTACACGGGAAGACAGAAAGTAGCTAATGCTTTGCCGAGAACCACACACGTCATTATGCAATTCTACGTTTTAACAAGTTCGTTTTTCCTTATATAATGCATGTTAAATTTAAAAAAATATTATTCATTGTAAATTATTTTTTTATTTTTTGAAAATACTAACTATGGCATTTCTTGCCGGTCTCTTCTCTACAGGACCTATTCCCTTTTGCAACCGTACGCCTAGAATTTCGACTTTTTAAGAGTGCCTGCAATGGCTTAGTTGAAATCAAAAACGTTGATTTTGACTAAGAAAAATTTGACGATGGGGTAAAAAAATGGTCTTAGATATTACGCTTTTAGCTTGCACCACTGTAATCCAAAGCCTCATCCCTATACGCTCGGTGTCATAGTAACATGAAGCATCCGGGCGTATCGTTTGAGTACACTCACTTTGCTCATCGGCAGACATCATTTGATCTGCGCTTCTGTTAACAGATTGGTAGTGACAGTATAATGTAGCATGCTCTTTGAAAACTTTTAGAGTGAATAATAGTAATAACTTACCAATAGTTACATATGAAAAGATTTATGGGCCTTTTTACGTTAATTCCCATAATTGTTAGTTCCTAATTAAAATGATCCTTCCAGAGATCATTCTGATAATTAAATAATTGCTATTGATTAATTGATGTGGCACATTTTTTTTTTTACGAAAACATTGCCCCCCTAGGATTTATCCTGTATCGTGGGTACAGTTTACAAACATACATGTCACATACACAACCAGACCCGAAACAACTATCTGTAGATCATACAAATATTTACTTCGTGTGGGAATCGAACCCGCGACACGTAGCGTAGCGGTCGATCAACCACTGCGCCAACCGTGCAGCTATTGGAGTCTTTTTATTGGTATTCATATATATCTTCCCCAGCCTCCGGATTTTCAGAATTGGATACGTTATATTCTCTTGCTATTCCACGGAGGAAGAAAATTTTAATGATAAAATACTTGTACTAACTCATCATCTAAATGACCGTCTACTAAAATCTTGATCATATAAAACAAAGAAAAAAACATTCTTTAATTAATGTTATCGGTATATTAAATAAGTTAGTAACAGTTCTCTGAAACCAATACAGTTAAGTGGCTAGAACTGCATCACTGGTTAACTACTTTTCCGATATTTGTTCCTATTGAGCTGTTCTACGTTTATTAGTCGAAACACTTTCGAGGTATTCGCGTTGAATGCGCGGCATTAGGTCATCTGTATTCTAAATATTTCATATAAAAATACCTAAATTAATAGTACCTATTGTAACAAAAAATCGTATAGTAGATAATAAACGAATATCAAGCAACAACTTAATACAATAATCAAGATGATCTGGCTGAAATATATCGTTTATTGGTCGGCCACTTCTGTCTATTGTTTGATTAAATAAATTATAAAACTGGGAAAAATAATGTAAAGAGTTTTCAACTTGATTTAAACAAGTCTTTCGTCCTTTATCAGTCTGAAAAGAACTGTCAGACTATCAACGATTAGTAGGGCTAATTTTATGAAACTTTTATAAATCACATTTGGTAGGTACATCTTGAGATCAGGTAAATATCAATTGAATACTTCCTGATAACATTAGTCAATATTAAGGCTATTTTGAAATATATAATCTTCTGCTAACTATACTGTCGAACGAAGCTCTGACGCTATTCCTCGTCAAAAGCCTATGAAGCTTCAATAAACTTAATTTTTAATTCATGAGTATTTAATCCAATGACAATAACGGAAATACATCCATGTTTCCAGATAGCTGTATTACATGGAGCCCAGAGAGTTGGAATACAAATCGCTTTAGTTATAAAACTGTGAGTCTTATGCATGTTCACTGCATAGTCTCCAATGGGCTGAAATACCGTCTGTTTAACGAACTGAGTTTGTAATCGTTTGGATATTTTCGACTTGTTTGTTAATTCCCTTATTTACAATGTATAGCGGTTATATATAAGAAACCATTTAAATTTAAACGTTACAATATCTAAATAATGAAGTAAATAATGGGGTGTATTTTTATTAATAATAATAATAATTAATAGTAAATTAGATTTCCATAATATATATGTTCCATAATAATTAGGTTGTATATATATATACAACCTAATTATTATTACTAACTACTAAAACACTAAACAGATTAAAGATGTAAAAAATATAAAATATTATCTACGCGTCAAAATACTCCTCCGCATCGCTGTCAACCGGCATTGTTCCCCGAAGAATGGCAGCATTGCCACGCTGTATGGCAATAGTAAATAATATAATAATTAATGGCAAAAATTGTATATAAAAAGAAGGAAAAGCTATAGAGCAGCTCAATCCCAAGCGTTTTTGTCATCTAAATAGTCCGAAATGTTATAGTATCCTTTTTACAAAGTTTAGACTTAATTACAATTTTGAACTTCTTTATATAGATAATGTGTATTATAAAACCATGTCTTACTTTAAGTTTACTTTGCTCTACATTTGTAAATGTCACGGTCACAGTGGTTGGTATAAATAAAACAATGAATATTTTTATATTAACACTGTAAGCTACCGTAGAAGTGATTACTTAATATTTACACTTTCCTCATACTTTATTCCGTTTATCACGTTTTTTAGACTTAGCGATAATGAATACGTTGGTATATTTGTAAGTAACAGAAATTTCCGAATCTAGTAGATTTACATACTAACAAAAAAAATTTATAAATATTGATAGTACATAATATAACATAAACATAACAACCTGCTAAGCTAAGGCAGATGCTTCAATAAAGATTTTCACTGATGCCGTTTTTAAGTCCCATGTAACAGATAGATGGAGAGCCTATTGCTACGTACCGGGCACAATTCTTTCCGACCTACCATTGAGAACCTAACAGTAAAAACCTACAAGCACTTTGCCTGACTCGACACCAGATACCAGGACCTCACGGCCAGCAAGCCCGCTTACAATCATTACACTAATGAGGCGGTTGACATGACTTTTAAGGATTTAAAGTGCAGTACCGGTATCACGAGTTTTCTTATCATTTACTATCATAGTAAAGTAAATTTTCATGATAGCGATTTTAGTTCTTAACTTGGTTACATTAGGGACTAGAGTCGCTTATGTGACATATGTGTCATAGTAAAGTTTTGATTTACTATTTACTATATTATAGAGATGTCATGTTAGCGACTCTAATCCCTAATATAACCAAGTTAAGAACTAAAATAGCTTGCATGAAATTTTACGTTTAATATGAGAGTAAATAGTAAAAAACTCATAATAGAGGTAAAGAACTCCGATAAGCAGACAATCAGTTTAAAGCTAAATATTTCTAGCTTACGTTACATATTCCCTGTAATCCTCACTTAACCCCATAATGTAACATAATAAATAGAAAACGTTACACTCAGTTGGTTCCCACAAATAAGCGCAGTTGTTTTGTGGTTAACTGTGGTCACAGTAACCACAGTTAACGATGGCCGCTCTACAATCATTTTGAACTGTTGCGTTCAGATTCACAAAAGGTTCGTGGCATATAGTGGATTTAATTTAATGGTCAAATGGTTCAATGGTTAGTTAGAAGTGTTAACAGGCTAACCGTTATGTGCTGTTATATGAGAATTTAATTTATACATACATAGCATACATAGCATCACGTCTGTATTCCCCGAAGGGTTAGACAGAGGTGTACTATTGTACACTCACATTTCGCCGATGCTGTTATTGAGTTCCATGTTATAGGGGGCGAGCCTATTGCCATCTACCGGGCACAGTTCCAGACTCCGTGCTGCTACTGAGAATTTAAACACAATAACATTTTGCCCGACCCGGGAATCGAACCCAGGACCTCACGCTCAGCAGTCGCGCTTGCAGCCACCAGACTAATAAGGCAGTAGGTTTAATTTATATAGGATTATAAAAGCGTTATTCAATTCTTATGGTGTAAAAGTAAATAATATTATGTACTTGCTAAAAGAACTGCCACATTGGTGCCCTGGTCGCATGAACGGTTGCTGAGCAAGAGGTCCCGGGTTCGATTCCCAGGTCGGGCAAAGTGTAATTGGGATTTTCTGAAATTCTCCGTAGCACCCCAGAGTTTGAAACTGTGCCCGGTAGATGGTCTTATAGTTTCGCCTGTTTCGCCCATATTACATGGGACTTAATAACGTGAGTTTAAAAAAAAAGTAGGTAAAACTCTGCCAAATTCGGGGAATTCAGGCGTAATGCTATGTAAGTAAGGCAGCGCTACATTTAATTTCTATCTACCGTTAACACATTTATTGCACTTTTTTATTAATATATTTTAGTAATAAAGTAGTTTTATTTAGCTACTTTATTTAGTTACTAATTTAACTATTAAGGGTTTTCCTATTAATACCATTGTGACTAGTTGTACTCCTTTTGTAAAAGTTTTTTAAATAAATTTTATTTTATTTTTAGTATTAATTTTTATATGTATGTAATTGCTAAATGTATGTAAGTTTTAACATCGTATTAGTTCTGTGGTTTTCACACAAAACAGTATTTATACGTTCATGAATTGTGTACATTATCAATGGATGTTCTTGGCATACTCATGACCCTTGGCAGAAGAATTGGTGTTCGCAGTATGTTGTTATTAATAAACAGGTGTACGCTGCTGCCCATCCCCTTAACTTTAGTGCCATTGAGTCCTATTCTTACCGAGACTGGGAGCAACTAGGCTTTATTACACAAGAAAGAAATTTAATTAAAATAAAATCGGTTTAAAAAAAATATATTTCTCAATAAGTACAGGGTTTACAGTTCACTTATATTGAGAAATTTTATGATAATAATATATAATATAGTCATATTTTATACGATCTGAGAATCGTTATATAATAAATTATTGTTTGATTTAACTTACTTTCAGTTTTATTTTTTTAATTCATTTTATTTTTTTAGTAGATAATTATTTAATAATTAATTTTAAGAATAATTTCTATTTCCTCAAATTTATGATTTGGATGTTGAATTGGATTAGAAATTAATATTTTAAGATTTATACCATTAATCACAATTAATTGTAATAATTTATTATTAGCTTATTTAAAATATTTTCTTATTATACAGAAAAATTATTGAAGTAATGGACTGATCCATTACTTCAATAATTTTTCTGTATGAATTTAATTTCTTTCCATTTTTTATTCATTATTATTTCTGGAATTGGAAATTATATTCTTATTTCAAGTTAAAACTTCATAATACAACTCGATAGGAACTGGTACCAATTCTGTGTTACAAATACGTGCCCTTACACGTTATCAATGAAACAAAGTGCACTTTACAGAATACGTGACACCTGTGGAGAATGAGGGATATCCCGCGTGTACACAACGCCTCGTTTTATCCCTTTGTGTGTACTAAGCTTTATTTAAACTTTTTCGTTCTATTTGACAGTGCGTTCGCACCTTTTGTTTTGAGCACACTGTTTGTTATGGTATGATGCGGGTTTTATTGGCCCGTAGTAGCGTTCAGGCCAAAGTTCGAGAACGAAGATGCGAGCGCTGTGGCTCTACCCTTTACGAAAACATTTCAAGCACTTTTCACTAAGCAACTGAGCCACAAGTGTGATCTTCGTAAGATATCTACTGGACCTCCAATAATACCTTTAAAATTCATTAGATTTAGGTAAAGGATAGTATTGCCATCAAAATCCCAATGACCAATTTAGCACGTCATAATCTTATATCATGTCAAATAATTTTCATAGCATAGCATCACGCCTGTATCATCCGAAGGGTTAGGCGGAGATGTACTATTGTACACCCACATTTCGCCGATGCTGTTATTGAGGCCCATGTAATAGGGGGTGAGTCAATTGCCATCTACCGGGCACAGTTCCAAACCCGGTGCTGCTACAAAGAATTTCTTTACATCTCAATAACACTGCCCGACCCTATTTGAAAAAATATTATCGAGGCCCTCAATAAACAGATCTGAGAATGCAATTTTTTTCAAATTAATGAGCAGGCCATATAATATCTTAAATATTTATCTTAACGTTTCCATTCTTCCTTTGAGAACATTAAACTACTTAAGTTTGTTTTCATTTATTTCCAAATACCTGACCTGTAAGGTTTGTTTTGAAATAAACTGCCAATTTGTTTGCGTAACAAATGATATTTTTTCTAGAAGTCGAGAACCTCAATTTGATTAATAGGTAATTTTTTGGAGAAACCATATAAGATATCGATCAGTTACTTTTTTAAAAATTCTTGTAATCAAGGTGGGTAATTGCCATGCATTGTGTCACATAAAAATCTCCATTTTATATATTGATTATCAAACGAATACACTGAGACAATCCTTAAGGATTCGATTGCCAGAATGTGGGATTCAGACTGCATCCCAAAATGTTTGACAATGAATCGAACTAACCTCTTTTTGATTTAAACAAGTACATAGACTTGAAGCGAACCTCATCATAGTTAGGAAAAGGCTAGAGTCATGTTCATACAAAAGAACGACACTATCGGACAGAGGATAGGATGGCGAGTTTGCTAGGTTAAAATAAAATCACACGGATTGTTAACAGTAATATCCTACACTACACACAGTCTTGTCCTGCACTAGACATAGTCGTGTCCTACACTACACACAGTCATGTCCTACACTACACACAGTCATGTCCTACACTACACAAAGTCTTGTCCTATACTGCACACAGTCTTGTCCTACACTCCACACAGTCATGTCCTACACTACACACAGTCTTGTCCTACACTACACACGGTCATGTCCTATACTACACACAGTCCTGTCCTACACTACACACAGTCATATCCTACACTACACAGTCCTACACTGTTGCCGTTCAACTACAAGACATGTGAATCCTTTGTTTATGCCGCAAAGAAACGTGAAGACTACTCCATCTCATCAGAAGCTGCCTACTTAATAAATTACGTTTGCATTATACTTAATAATGCAAGAGACGAGCGTGCGGCTGATAAATGTTTCAGTGTAGCGGATTGCGAGTGTAGGGAGCGGCTAATCAAATATTTTTATGATCGACGCCATTTTATAGCCGTAGGGGTAGGTGGTATCTGTTGTAGGAGGATAGCGGCGAGACATGTTTTATTTATGTTTAAAATACTTTAACCAAATCGTACATAGACCAGTACCTCTATTATGAGTTTTTTACTATTTACTTTCATAGTAAATGTAAATTTTCATCAAGCGATTTTAGCTCTTAACTTTGTTACATTAGGGATTAGAGTCGCTAACATGACATCTCTATAATATAGTAAATAGCAAATCAAAACTTTACTATGACTAGATGTCACATAAGCGACTGTAATCCCAAATGCAACCAAGTTAAGAACTAAAATCGCTTGCATGAAAATTTACTTTACTATGGTAGTAAATAGTAAGAAAACTCGTGATAGCGGTACAGTTACTTTTGTGAAAGACATACACTGTGATAAGGAATACTTACTTTAGTAAAAGCATACCATCATCAAAGCATCACACGTGTATTCAGTGTCAGATAGTAATGAAAAGATAAAACGTCAGCTATAATTTTTATACGTTGCCCTGTGACAAAATTAATTTCCACCCCAAAACCACTATCGGTCTACTACCACCACGGTCGTACAATTTTTTAAATATATTTTTTTATACTAGATTTATTTAAATGGAATTTTACGCATAGCGTATGTCAGTCCTATCGTACCCTTAACCTACTTTATAAACAGTTTTTTTTAATATGAGCCATATATTGGAACAACTCTTTCGCATCAACGCTATTCGGTTGGGATAAAATTTTATGAAAGACTAGCTGTGCCCGCGACTTCGTTCGCGTGGATGTCGGAACTTAACAATGTTATTTTTTTGTGACACTAAATGCACTTAACCCTATTTTTTTCTAAAATAAAAGATTTTTTCTAAATTAAAAGTAGCCTAAGTTACTCCTTATTACATCAGCTACCTGCCAATAAAAGTCCCGTCAAAATCGGTCCAGCCATTTCAGAGATTAGCCTATACAAACAGACAGACAGACGGATAGACAGACAGACAGACAAAAATTGTTATTTTGGTATATGTACCGTATATATATTCATATGCATGTAGTAAAAAACGGTTATTTCAATATTACAAACAGACACTCCAATTTTATTTATATGTATAGATGTATAGATCGGTTCTGTTCAAATTCATGACCATTATCAAATTATTTCTAGCGGCTTCAAAAAATATTTATTCCGTGCGGGAGTCGAACTCGCAACATATAGCGCAGCAGTCAGTCGCTCTATCTCCACACCAGCCGTGCTGTCAATTACAGTGACTATATCTAAATCTTTATGTATCGCTAGATTTTGATAATCGCTCATCACTCACACCACACTTATGTATACAGGCTGTTCGTCTCAGTGATGGCTCATTTGTGTACATAATTTGGATAAGGAAATAAATGTAAATAATTTAAGAGACACTAAAAGACCGGTATTTGCTGAGATTTTAATTCTAATAAGACCCTTTGATCACGTGTTGAAGTTTATTTTTCGTGGCCTTAAATTTGGGTTATGTTCGAACGGAAGTAAAGTCCAAGGCGTACAACGAGGAAGATAAATAGGATAATTATAATTTACCTTGCTTGTTTACTGTACATAATTATCTGCCTAGCCCTTCAGAGAATACAAGCGTGAAGGAAGTTAATCAATGGTCTGTATTAAATCTGTGAGTCAAACTTTTTTGTTTTTTTGTTTCTGAAAAAACTTTGCCCCACACTAGGATTTCTTCTGTGTCGTGGGTACAGTTTACAAACATACATGTCACATACACACACAACCAGACCCGAAACAACTATCTGTAGATCATACAAATATTTGTTCCGTGCGGGGATCGAACCCGCGACAGAAAGCTAATTGCTTAACCACTGCGCCAACCGTGTCGTCTTTTCTATGTACATAGAAGAATTTTAAATCAGCGTCAGAATTTTGTTTATATTTTGCCTAAAAATTATTGTTGCAGAGATAATAATTTTTAAGTAACGATAAAAATGAAATAGTTTTCTATGCTATAATGAAAGTCTCGATAAAAATATTAATAAAAAAATATCTAGATCTACTAAATAAATACATATATTATACACTAGATTTCACCCGCGACTTCGTCCGCGTAACCTATGTGTTATATATAATTAATAGCCCATAGCATTCAGGAATAATGTAGCTTTCTACCAGGGAAAGAATTTTTAGAATCGGATCCTTAGTTCCGGAGATTACCCCCTACATACAAACAAATTCTACCTCTTTATAATATTTGTATAGATTAGTATAAACCAATATTACATCAGACATAACGCTATCAACGAAATGTGGGTACCCAAATATATTAGTAGTATACCTCTGGACTATAACTCTTCGGGAAATACAGCCATCATGGCTGTATTTCCCGAAGAGTTGCTACGAAAACTTACAATTTCTATAAAAAAAAAACGAAACGTTAAACTCTTGCACATACAAATTACCTCAAACGTTCAGACTGAGTTTTTGCTCTAAACGAAAATCGAACCGCGACCCTGATCACAGCTCGCCATTCACGTGTTGTTTTGTCAATGATGATGTAGAAAGAGCGACCCACAAAATTGCACACAAAAAAGTTGTATTGCGAATTCTGTTGGACTGCTTTTCAAGAGCACGCTGTCTCTTTCGCGATGTGAAGTCTGGTAACAATTGGAACACTTTCTCATTAGACGGTATTAGGGAATTAAATATTAGTTTGGTTTGGTCATGTAGAGAGGATGGATGAGAGGTGATTAACGAAAAGGATTTCCAGGGCGCCCTAGAAGGCCATATACGGACCTTATTGATGATGACCTTCAACAAGGTCAGGTGCGTATCCACAACCAACGTATATGTATGAGTATGAGGCGATGCTTGAATATATAGAAGAAAAAGGGTTATGTAAAGATCGTAGCACGTAGCGTTCCATAGTTTTTGCCTACCCTCATGAGAAAAAGGCGTGACATTATTTATGTATGTATGCTTTTCAAGGGTATGCTAACTCGTTCTTGATATAATGTATGGTGACAATTGAACCATTTTCTCATTAGACAGTACGGTAGCGTCAGGAAAATATTACTGTTAAAGATTTTAAACACTTAACATAGCACCATACCTATTCCCCAAAGGGTTAGGCAGAGGTGGACCATTATGTACGCCCTTTTCTTTAGTTCCATGGCAGCGAGCCTATTGTTTTAGTCTCCGTGCTGCTACTGAGAATTTCCTTACAGAAAAACCCAATAACATTTTGCTCGAACCGGGAGTCGAACCCAGGAACTCACGCTTGGTAGTGCTTGTGACCGCTAGACAAATGAGGCAGTTACAGGTTTTAATATTTAATTTAATTCAAGTTGTATATGTATACTTACGTAATACATCAATAATAATACCGCCCCAAAACTTTTTTGTTTCATGATACAGGAGAAATCAAAATTTCACCTATTTGTTTGATACAGTTCATACACGCACACCACGTGAACCAACTTTCGTTATCATATTGTTCCGTGCAAAATCGACCTCATCAGCGCGTAACGCACAAAGGTAATCGTTTTCACTGCGCCAACCGTGCCATCAAACTATTGCGCACTGACAATTAGTAGGCTGTAGTGCGAGTTTCTCCTTCATCTATCATGTTGAGATCTGATGAGCTCTCAGGTGAAAATATACCTTGCTGGAAACATTTTCGTTCATAGGAAAGTTCGTAATGAGGCCGACTGTCACTACTCTACTTGGTTGCGTAGTCACTGGAGGAGGCTTTATCATTTAAATCTCTTGTTATTTCTATAAGAGTGGCATTGACAGGTATATTACCAATCTTATTTTTTTAAATTGTTGCCCTGTACTAAAATTTGTTCCTGTATTGTGGGTTTGTTCACCAAAATTCAATCCGGAACAACTATCTAGGCCCGCGCCAAAAATTGATTCCTCAGATAAAAATTAACTGACAATTGAAGAATCAGAGGTCATTCTTTAATTGGCGCTCTTCACATTAAGTCGCATCGATTTAGTATACAAATTGGGTGGTACAACACATAACATAGTACAAAATATTACTATAACATATACATACATCTAAAATAGCCCATGTAAAGGAAGGAAGTTACATTAGGCTAATACACGTATTAATATTTTGCTTTTCCAAATAAAATATAACAAGTTCTAAGTATGGACACGCAAAAGGGATCAGTTTTTGAAGTACGGAACCTTAAAATTACATCGACTAGGTAATTCTGTTAAGAGTAACATCACCCATTGAACCGTAGAATTATGTTGGAAGTAGGACATATATTATATGTACCATGGAGCCAGCTATAAATCAGGACATGTTTGCATACGTTCCCCATAAAATATGAGATTACTGCGGATAATCCGGGCTGCAATTTTATAGGTTATTTGGAGTCGGTTTTCTAATTTGTATTTATGATTATGTTCTGTGAAGGTTTATAATCCCTGCAGGCTAGGTGGTGTTTTAATTTTGTTCTTCTATCCATGGATGCAAAACAATTGTCGGTGTATTAACTTTCATTTTGCATTTCTTTTGTTTTCTAGTATGTCTTTATATCAAGGATTTCCTTTAATAGTAAATCAATGCGCTTTCTTCTTCCTTTACATGACAATACACTGCACTCCTCCAAAATTCATATTTAGGAGTCAAGCAGTTGTTATAAATAATTTGATGGTTTTTACGTGGGTTGGTCAACGTTCGGGTAAGTTAAAGTAGCTAATATAGATATATAATAATAAAATAATAAATTCAAACCGGAGAAGGGTTAAGCCTTAGTCCACCACGCTGGCCTAGTGTGGGTTGGCGGATTACACACACCATCAAGAACTTTATGGAGCCCTCTTAGGTGTGTAGGTTTCATTACGATGTTTTACTTCATGGTAAACGCAAATAATAATCAAATTCCGATCCACACATGATTACGAAAAGTCATTGGGATGGACCAAGTTTGAACTCAAACTCTTCTGCTTGGATAGCAAGCGTTCAATCGCTAGGCTATCACTACTCTTATATACAAATGAGCTTATATATAACTACAAATGTAAAAGTAGCGTCGTTAGACTTTAAAGTAGAAGATTGAACGAAATGAAAGTACTTTAAATACGTACAGTGTCATTATAAGTCGATTCAAAGATGGCCGATTTTATCTAAACAGAATAGGAACCGGCACTGGCGAGGTTCAAGATTTTGACCAACTTTTTATTGACCGCTTTACAGGTCAGTTGGTCAAAGTGAAAGCGACTTGCCCAAACAACGATTAATTTTACCATCTAATGTTAAAATAGACAGATATATAAATCGTTCTTTATTAATAACTATTTAAGTAAAATTTCTCATGTTCCCGCGAGAACGTAAGGTGTAAAAATGACGGTTTCTTTTTTGCAATTAAAATGAAATAGATTCACCTAACGGTATTTATGTAAGGCTTTTGAACACAAACGTTAGAAGAATAGAATCGGTCTTCTTTCATTTTGGCAAACTTAAAGTTGGTATAGTTACAGATTTTGAATTTTAAGAGAAATTTTCAGATTAAATGGTCTCTTGATACTTTAGGATAACTAAGATCTACAGAACTAAGCAAAGAAATTTAATAGAACTAAAAGTAGCAAGAGGAAAAACAACATTGAGTGAGATACGAAAGTGTAAGCGCATGGGCAGACCTTTGACCATCTATCAAACAACACAGGTCGAAATAAAAAAGGCATGCACCAACTCCTTCATACGTAACCTTACATGACAATTCCTTTTGATTTCTCCTTTTAGCCTATGTCCAGGTACGAAAATAGTCAAAACTTTATTAATCCGCATTAATCCGTTATTCGTAGGCATAACACAGCTCGCTATGACAGACTCCATTATCAGACAACGTCCATGGGTTACAGGAAATATTTCCCTTTCACAACCCCTTTGGACCCATCCATTTTTAGGTGCCCCTTTGTCATTGTCAATCGTATTGATTTTCAAGAGCGGCTCTTGAGCGGTTTAAAAAATTGGAAAATTGAATTGTATTGTGTAGGCCTCTCTAACGTTATGAAAATTGGAAGTATCAAAATATGTGTGTATTTTCAGTTGATATTTTGTGAAACAATATTTGAATATTGGTGTTCACTGCGTGCAGGTGCGTTTGGTTGAAGTGAATAACAAACAAAAACCTTTAAAAACAATACTGGTTGCTCCAATCAAATGCCATATTATAACAATAGCACAAAAGTACCCACCAAGGCACAAATATTTTTCATACCGTTTCTTCAAATAAAGTTTCAGCTTATCCTGATTGACCGTTAAGATTCATAAAAGCATTATGCTGTGATAAATCTCTGCTAGAAGCAAATATGCTTCTCATTTCTATTTCGTTTAATGTTACATAAAATAAATACATATTCTGGAGAAACATTGAAGCAATATTTGGTATGATTTTTATTATTTCAGCATACAAACAAGCAGAGATTGGTATGGTGTATAAAAACATATTTTATTTTATTATAAACTCAGAAAGACACAATATAGCTTTAAAATAATTAAATAAACTTGAACTGCTACTCCATAAAAGAAAATAGTACACTTAAAACTAAAACTACAAACTATTTGAGCTCACAATGAAATTACAAAAATTCGTCAAGAGAAAGAATAAAATCATAATTTATACTACTGACTATACAAATAAAAACAACTAAACAAACCCTAATCCAAAAGGAAAATAATTTAATCAATTATAAGTAAAATTAAGTTAAGTATTATGAAGCACTCATCACTATAAATAACAAAGTTAGAGAGAAATGTTCTTAAATAATATAAGTATTTGTTTCTAGTATCAAATCTTTGTTCATGTTAATTAATATAAAATTCATGCCACGATGGCAATTATAGTATTTCGTAACTGACATAGTTCAAGCTCTTGCCTTGAATCTTAACCATATATCTCTATCCACCACTCTGCCAAAGTTGTGGTCTACCATGGTCAATTTTGACGGAGTTTTGGCACACGGTTCTATGTCGTATTTCTTCAGTAACGCTTTGCTTACGTTTCTTATTATTTTCAACGCCAAATGTTCACCTGGAACAATTAAAAAAAGCTTCATTAACATACAACAGAATAAGGGAGATGGATAACATCAGATTTATTTTTACAATAGTAATTAACAAGAACACCAATAAAATTCATTACTTAAAAAATTTTTGTTAAATAGAAACAATTGCCCGATGATAAAAATGATGATGATAATGAATGTCTTAATTCTATTTTTTAAGTGAAGTCACTTCAAGTGTACAACGAGAAAGAATCAATTTGTATGGGTCAAACTACGCATTGAATTGTATAACGGCGTAGATACTATATATATATTTACAATACTATATATCTGCAAGTCTTGGAAATATATAGATCTAACGTGTAACATTTTTGTCAACAACTTTGAATATTTGTTTGATTTAAAAAATACTTAATATTATTTAGATTTATACATAATATTTTTTATAGGTATATAAATATAAAAATACCACAAACTTTGTAAATGCTATAATATTAATCTATAGGCATAGGTATGTTCGCCGCAATGAATACTTTCATTACTTACATTCTCTTTATATTAATTATTATTAAACCTCTTGCATGCATATGTGTATAGGTTTGGATGTTCTAACAAATGAATATAAATATCTTTATTATTATCATCATTATATTGTTTCCCTGCTGGGATGTACTCCTTGTCCTCGAGAAGGACGTAGGCCGTAATCTACATGTTTCATATTCTCAACCAGTCTTACACGTATTTCTCGTGTGTAAATGAACAGATGTGTAATATATATTGACCGTTATACTCTGCTACTTCTCGTAGCTACACTCTTCTTATATATACGCATTCATTTATATAAAAGTGAAAAAGACAGGTATAATTTAACAAGCATTTAAAATCTTCAGTTTTTAGGGGTAAGGGGATAATTATCTGTACCTCTTCACTTGTTATTACCAAATCAGGCCGTAGAGTCACCTACCTAGAAAGAGGAAACCTAGTTCTGAGGTCATTATTCAACTCACCTTTTTGTACGTGACTGCGTGCAAAACCTTTTGTCTCTATCAGAGCTCTATATATCTGGTTGACTGATACAAAAACACGCCAGAGAGCTATTTCTACCTTTCCACCTACCTCAAAATCGAAAACAGCATTGAAAGCTTCAATCAAGCTAACTTTCTAAAACATTGACAATTTCAAGTCTATGACAAGTAGGTAAACACTTGCAATATCATTGTCCTATTTATCATAATAAGTTCTGTGGCCTCGATGGTAATATAAGTGGAGAAAGCCTCAAAGTGCGAATGTATTTATGATGGCAGTACGAATAAACTATGACTATACGAAGTAACACCTCTGATGATACTACTAAGTATGCCAGAATGATAGAATTTTGCTTCTCTACAGTTACATATAAAAAGGTTGAATTAATTTTACGTGTTTGAGTAAAAATAGTAAGTTTTAATGTGATCTGAATAGAATTTAAAAATAGTGTTTTATTGTTAAAACGATATCTCAAAAAGAAATAGACAAACTGGCCTTGATGAGGTTGTTTTTTCTGGTTTCCTTGTTTAAAAGTCACATTGCATCAACTTAAGTCTAATTAAAAATAGTGTAGTAATAATTATATTAAACACTTATTAACAATAAATATTAGCTGGAAATGGGCTGCTTCTCAGGATGAAAAGAGTTAACGTGCACCAGAAAATAATTAGATTATTAAATAGAATTCTAAACCGTTTTACAATTATTTTACAACCAAAAAAAAATCTATATAATTCATGCATATTTATATCATCATCGTCATCATTATGAGTCCTAGTAAGTAGGTATATTTAGGTACAGTTACTTCTTGGCATCTCTAAGACATTCACCCTCACTTGCCTATACGGTACTACTACAAATTGCTTCGCCACTCAAAGCCATAGCAGTGAACGTTGACCAAATATCACTAGAGAAAATAAATACCGGTTGCTAATATTCATTAGTCTTTTGTTTACAGTTCTTTAGGCACCTATGTACTACTTTTACCTAAATTGACCTAGTTAGAGCTAAACTAAAAACTAGTGTTTCCATAATAATCCCACAGTAATCAGTAAAAAAAAAACACCTCTTTTTCTTTAATGATCATAGGTTTAGGCATATTGGAAGTAAAATTATGATTAACTATCATACTTATCAGGCAAACATTAGGCATATTAAAGTATGGGCTCGACAACAATATTAATTATCATTATTATAAGGAAGCACATAATTCTAAAAATGACAGTAGTGATTATGTTGGGGCCCTTCTTATAGCAGAGATATCAGTAAACATCAGTAGGGTTAAAGATCGTGTGAATTTAGTTACAATGGTGGTTAATGTTCTGATAAGTTCAAGCAACTGTTTCATTTGAATTTCCAAGGTGAATTGAACCTTAAAGTTTAATTTATAAAATGTTAAATACTTACCAATGCATTTTCTAGGTCCAGCTCCAAATGGTAGATAAGCGTAACAATGCTTCGATGCACCTTCGTCATCCAAAAACCGATCAGGATTGAAAGCTTCGGCATTCATATAATTCTCTTCATCCCGATGCAGAGCCATCACAGGAATATTTATTGTGATCTTCCTGTCAATCAACATTCCACCTTCAGGGTGATAAGTCTTCGTACATTGTCTAGGAATAATTGAATATGGGGGATGCAATCTCAGTGCTTCTTTTATAGCGACGTCCAAATATTCGTCCCTATTGTCTTTAGAGACGGAATTCCTCGATTTCTCTTGCACCTGAGGATTTAAAGCTAATTCGAAGATCAATGCGGTTAATGCATTTAAGCAAGGAATGTACCCCTCAGTGATGAATGAGGATATTACTGAAAAGGCAAATTCTACATCAGAATGACGTTTTCTATTCTTTTCTTTAATCCCAAGTTGATAAACATTGCCCAACTTCTGAATTTGTGATAAAAGTTTTGATTTTTCGATTTCACCCTTTGTTCTTGAAGAAGGCTCTCCAAATATGGTTGACAATCCAAACATAATGTACAAAGACGGGAAAATATCCTTCAAATAACTCTTAAATCTCTCTATCAATGTACGTTTTTGTATTGTTGATCTCACATCCTTTACAACTGACTCTCCGCTGCTACCGAGAAGCAAATCCGCGAAGATTTTGTCCAGTACCTTCGACAATATCTCTTGAACGTTAGCATCACCATTTGTTCCCAGCAAACAGTCACTCAAACTCTCGAATTCACATTCCATGTTACTCAATAAAGACTCGTAACCTTCACGCAATAAGGTCCACTTTTCACCGTCAGCGTAAAACAAATTGTCTCGTAAACAAACATCCTGAGATTTGTCCAAGCAGAGACCTCGGCTATGGAAATTCGCGAAATCTGTCGACAACATCCTTTTTACCGTGTCTGGATCTTTCACTATGAGGTCGGGAATCCTGCATTTGAGGCGTCCGACGAACTTGTCTTTAGGATACCGGGCGTATAGTGTGTTTACATCTTCAGTACTGTTCTTCATACCAAGGACTCTGTAGTAGTCGCCACCGAAGAAGGGGAAAGATGATCTATATGGTACATGGCGTACATACCAGTAGCTGAAGAATTTGGTCACATAGTCGACGATTAGAGCGATTATAAGCACGGCGATTACTGCGAGGTTTAGAAGGAAACTTTCGAAAAACATGGTGCGTTCGGCCGCGGTGAGATGTTGTCGGAGACTGTAAGCTTGTTGCAAGTGAGTCTCGAAGTGGGTCGCCTACGGTACTATGAGTGATCTAAGAGGCAGTTGCGTTCATCTTCGTGGCATTGAACTTAACATTGTGACGTTGTAATTAAACGCACTTGTATATGATGCCGTTTAAGTTAATTATTATAATAATTGTTCTACTGACTGCAGAGTTCCTAATAGTTACTCGTAACTTGTTATTTGTAGGGTTCTAGAAATAAATAAATAGCGCATCGTGCTATGAATACAAACCGTTTAAAGACATACCATATACATGACAATCTAGACTAACTATTTTATCTTTAATGGCACGGTTGGCGCAATAGTTGAGAGATCGACTGCTGCGCTACGTGTCACGAGTTCGATTCGCACGGAACAAATATTTGTACGACCGACAGATAGTTGTTTCGGATCTGGTCTTTGTGTATGTGAATACACGCCGTGCCTCGGAAAACACGTAAAGCCGCTGGTCCTGCGCCTGATCTCTCTCCGGTCGTGTCGGATTGCCTTCCCATCGGACTATGAGAGTGAAGGAATAGAGAGAGCACCTGTGTTTGCGTACACACTTATGCTCTATAATATCTCCTGCGTAGTTGGCTAATCTCCGGTGAGATTGGCCGCCGTGACAGAAATCGGACATTATTTATCTTTAAGCACAGAATAATTATTACCTCTCAGCTATAATATCTACCACATATTACTGATAGGTAGGTAACTATTCTGTGCAAACGTTTTACGTTACGAGTTTCAACGTATGCAGTGATAGTCTAGCGGTCGACCGCTTGTCTTTCATGCAGGAGGGTCAAAGATCAAACCCGCCCCGCACCTTCGACATTTCGTATTCATAAACAGATCGGTATTTGATTATAACTTGCTTTATCAGTGAAGGAAAACATCGTGAGGAATCCCTCGCCGAAGTTCTCAACGATGTGTGTAATGTCTCAGAACAGGCCCATGCGCAGCAGCAGTACTTACGCATTTTCCTTTCGCCATAATACAAACATAATCCTTTAGTAGCCTTTTACGCCCCAATGGGGTCATAAGGGTCCCACTTTCGATTTTTGTCTCATCGAAGCTTATTCGTTTGAATTTACCGTTTTCTCTGCTTATTTTACAAAAATACTTTGTTTGTAAGCTTTTAAAAATCGTGACAATAAATCGTAAATCAATATGCCTGTCTGTGGTTATTTCACTCCTTCATTTCGGTCACGGATTTAAGTTACGCAGCAGGACAGATATTTTTAATAAGGTAACATATAAGTTCACACCTGACCGGCTCATACCGGAGTAAGCAAAGGTCTATCTAACTTGTTACAACTTCAGATCGCCAGTAATGCTGTGCCAGCCTCTTATGTGTGTGTGTGTGTGTGTGTGTGTGTGTAGTAGGTACAATACCAAAATCTAGCTGATGAATAAATAGTGAAGCTGAATGACTTTATAATATGTACATACTAGCTTACGCTCGCGGCTTCACCCGCGTGGATTACGAATCCGTGCATTTTCCCGGGGTAAAAAGTAGTCTATGTGTGGTATTCCAGACTATAATCTATCTCTGTGCCAAATTTCATCCAGATCCGTTCAGCCGTTCTGGCGTGAAAGAGTAACAAAGATCCATCCATCCATCCTTCCATCCATCCATCCTCACAAACTTTCGCATTAACACGCGGGTTTTCGAGAAATAATTTTAGACTAGATTATTTTAAGATCTCTATTTAATTTTGTACTTATCCTATATTTATGTACTCGTAATTTCACTATTTTCTATTTTATTTGGTGTATGAAACAAAACTTCTTCTAGCTTCTTCTAGCTTATCATAATGCTATGTATTTATTCAAGAATCAAGTTTGTACGATTAATTTGTTTAAATAAATTAAGTATTCACCTACTTGTACAAAAGTCATCAGCAAATAAGGCAATTTATAAAAATACCTTAATATAAAATAAACATTCACTTGTAATAATCATTGTAATAAAATGAGCCATTTGCTGGCTACCGAATTACCGACAGTGAATTTTTATTACATATAAAACTTTAATTTAACGCCATCTAACATAAATGTTAAGCAGTTTTACTGTAGACACGTCTGAACAAGTCAAGCGTGTGCTGTGTCATAAAAGCGCCATCTAGAGGTGTTTAAGCGAGCTGCCAGACTGCCTCGTTCTTACCCCAGAGCGACTTGCTCTACAACTGGTTCATAATTTTTTAACTAGATGGCACACCAATACACATTTTATCTTCATTTTATTTTTAATTTTATCATTAATCTATTAATGAATTAATAATAGAATAGAATAGAATGGAATAAACTTTATTTCAAGTCTAAAACTCATATAGGTTAGTAACAGTTAAAAACTAGTAAATAATGCTTTTTGAGACAGGCAAAGGTCGGATTGGTCTATCGTAGGCGTACTAACCCTTGATTAGATTATCACTAAAGAGTTACTGTATTTATTTGTATCTAAAAAGCTCATATTTCAATCGATCAATCAAGCCCATAAAACATGGAAATCACGTCACAAAAAACAGTTCACAACCATCTTCCAAATGTCTTTCATCATTATCCTTATTTTAACATTTTCAACGATCCGGCAAAATGTACAAGGGAGGAACCCTTTTACGCTAATAATTCGCCAGATCTTTCTAAACTATCTTATAAAAGTCTCACTGGAAGAAAATACTACAAAATGTGTCCTTTCCTACTCTAGATTACGCAGTAATTACACTAACATTACGGCATAAATAACGCATCAACTAAGTTGCATCCACACATAGAATGTTAGAACCAAGTCATTATTCATGACGCTGTCCCACACAGTAGTTACTACTGAACAGGTAGGACATATTAATCTGAGACAAAATGTAGAGACACCCTAAGGGTATAACTCGGTACAGGTATTGACGAAAATGATTCCTTGGATCTTTGTTGTTTAGCTCCAAGTATTTTCTACGTTCAGCTGATCTCTTGGTTAAATTTTGAAATATGTTTTGTTTATTGAAGAATTAGTTTCGTCGGAGAACTGACTGAAGATTTTAGATTTCATGAAATTATTGCTGAAGCTAAGCGTGCATTAAAATGTTATAATTATTTCTAAAGATTCTTGGCCAAATTTTGAAGTATTACTGGAATAATAGTTTCCACTACCATACCTAAGAGACACAGATTGTGAATCTTTTTAAAAAAACTTGTACCGAAAATGCCTTTGATTCATAACATATCGAGACCATTTCATGACACGGAAAGCAAGTAAAGCAGTTGGTCCGTGTCATATGAATATCTATGTCATTCGTAGCGGGTGTCAGCAGCCCAAAAAGTCTGACTACTGGTCTAACTTTAGAGTATCAGTGCTTCCCAATAATTGGGTTACGGAGGTCGGAAAGCTGTCGATTACTCGTAATCGCGATCCACAAGCCATGAGCCGTGTTATACTGACATATTAATCAGTTCCATACACAAGGCTCACAGCACGGCAATGCTGATCAGTAATCATATAGAGCACGCTTCGCTATGTGGACCTATCTGTCGCCTGCAGCCGCAAAACATACACAGCAACTTTCTTAGATATATTCCATTGCATACGTTAAGTTATTCCTACTGATTTGGCAGTGAAGAAAAAATCATCGAATGCTTTAAACCTTTGATTTTACCAATAGCAGCAGCGTCTACTGGTCCAGTTTAATATCTAGTAGGACTTGAAGAGACCTATATTCAGCATTATAGACATGTAATTCCTATAAACTTAGAATTAGGTTATTCTATAATATAATTCTAAATAAAAGTGCAATAAATCAAAAAATCTAGCAACAGTGCAAAATTGTATAAATTTACTGTATGGGCTACCTACGTTTCGCAACTGTCCTTTCTCAATGAGGCGGCCGTATGCAATTTATTTCCTTCTAAATGAAGATGTAGTACCCGTATCTAAATATAGAACACATGCTACCTGCAAATAGAGTATCACGCAAGCTACCGTCCCCTACGGCTGTCTTGAGGATAAGAGATATTAATCTATGGATTAGTTTTCTGCTAGAAATCCATGCTAGTTCATCAGTATATTCATCATCTTAAAAAAAAATACCACGGTTATATCGTGCTATTTGTTACATTTTTGTTTTGTTTTTATCCTGACGTTTGTTTATTTTTAGTAAATACTTATTTTTGTTTTTGTTCATTGTTTTAACGTGCATCGTTATTCTTGCAAAAATAATATGTCTATATTTCTTTCTTTAAATTTCCAGTGATAGTACTATTTATTTAAATATATTGTTTAATAATGATTGGTTGAAATGTAGCTATTCTTTTTAGTCTACCTTTTTTCACTAAGGATTTATTGTTGTAAATATCAAATACAAATACTACTAGCGCCATCTTATGACACATCATATAAACCAAACTGTTATGTCATTGTATCCTTCAATAAAATGCAGTCGTTCTTTTGATCTCGGTCTGCACGCGTTGTTTTATTATATTTATGACGATACAACACGAATACCTACAGGTTGATACATTTCTCGCCATAGGAATTTAATTATAAAATATTAACTTTCATTGTTCCTATTCAAGTCCAAATTAAAACAGCCACAACATTACGCATATTGATATATCACTTCTATCATTGATCTATGGGGATGCTCATGATTCATCGTGACATAGGGTTGTCGTGTACTTAGTAAAAAACAAAAACTAGAAGTCAGCCAGATATAATCCGTTTTGGCTTGAGACTAAAGGACTTTAAGCCGAACCTTAAATCTATCTATCTAGTTTTCTTCTTCTTCCTCGCTCATTTTTGAAGATCGCGACACCGATTCTCCTCCATTTAGTTCCATCTGAGGTAGGGTGCATGGCTCGTTGTTGATTTGCCCCCAAGTACTCTTGACTGCATCGAACTATCTGGACTCTTTTATTATTTTAGTTGTAGCCATAAATTGAAATAGTGCTTTAAAAATATGGCAGAATCCTTATCAGTGAGGGAACTTATACTGACTGCGGCATACTGCCTGATACTTTGATTGAATAAAAATCTACACAACCCTACGTCCACATGACATCAGCCACGAATCTTGATAAAACCGCGCCTCCAAGGTCTATCATTACTCACTCCTTTGTTAGTGAAACAAATGTTCTGTGACAACATTAATTGTTAGTCCATATTAATTATAGCTAGTTATCTATGGTGGTCTTAATGAATCACTCTTTGGATTCTTCCGCTTATATTAGTGGTTGAGATTTTTGATAAAATGCAGTGGAATGTCGAAGATGTTTGCCCGGGAGTAACTATGGCTAAAGAACCATCTCGATCATGTTGTGTGATCGTGGCTTGCGTTTCACCACTATCTTCATCATATATTTGCCTATTATTGCCAAACCTAGCAAATTATGATGACTCTATTGATGCAGTGGTTAATGAGCTTTCTTCTCTACGTGTCACAGTTTTGATTCGTATAAGGAACACATACAATACAACACACTTTATTTCACACCAGAAACAGAAAGAAGATACAAATATGGAAACGAAATATCTTATCGTTCATTTACTTGAATGATGATAGTTATTTGGGATCTTGGTTGATGCGTACAAGTGAGATGTATGTTTATAAACTGTATCCACAGTAAATAACCTAAACCCTATTAAAAGGCTAAATAGGAAGTCATCTTGAAATAATCAAAATCCTCCAATGGTAACCATATACCGGACCGGAACAAAGACTCTAACAAATTGACATACATTCCTAAGAACATAATAGGATCCTTTGATGCACCTTTGGATTCCGAAGAGTCTGGATTCCAAAAAAAATCCAATCAGACACTCGGTGACCCCAAGAACGACAAAAAATCAGATCTATAGCCACTGTGACCGTTTCATTTGCGACGTAATCAAAAATCGAGATCGATTCCATTCAACAAAAGATCTATAGATCACTGATCAATCTCTCACTGTGCTCGGCAAAGTGATCTATTTGAATGTATTATTGATTTTAAATCGTCCGTGGAGGTTCAATCACAAAGGGCTTTTGATGGCACGTGGTATGAAAAAGATGATTTTTGATACCCATGTTGCAATTTGTGATGTAAAGAAAAAGGGTTTTGAGGTAGAATGCAATGTGTATATGTATAAAACATCCAACATTCTCACGGATACCCAAAAATAAATATCTTTCACGGAAAGATTTTGAATGGTTTATGATTAACCAGTACCGGCAAGCGACACGTATTTGCCTTACGAAAACCGTCTGGTTTTCGTAAGGCAAATACGTGTCGCGCACAGTATTTATATATTGTAAATATTTATTCTGGCTATCTGTTCATTCAGTCCACGTGATATTATTGCTCACCTCTGAGACACTGTCTTTTTTATTCTTGGGCAATTTTTTTTTCACATACTGCTGTGCCCTCTGAGACACTGTCTTTTTTATTCTTGGGCCATTTCTTTTCACACACTATGCAATGCGGTCCTGTTATAAATGCAATGTCATCCGCCGTCTTCCTTTAATGAGCAGCCGAAAAGATACAGCCCAAGCTAATAGACAGATTTCAAGAAAATAATGATTGATAAAAACTTCACATACGTACATAATAATTTATTTCTCTGCTTCATTGGTCTAGTAGCACCTCTTTGGTAGTTGCAAGCGTGACTACTAAGTTTGAGCGGTTCTATTCCCGATTCTGGTTCGAGAATCCGAGGTCCGATAAGTGTCAAGTATTGGGGTTTTCTCCAGATTACACGAAATTTTGTGTTAAATCTTATTACATGGGAATCAATAATACCATCGATGAAATGAAACAAGATCTGTATCTGACAAAGGGTTAAGCAGAGGCTTCGGAGAACACAGATGTGAAGCTTTCTAAAAAAGTATTTATAAATTTGAATATTTCTTCTCAGGCGTTATGGCGTTATAGAATCAATATAAAATGTATTCATAGCAGAAGTATATTTTTTACTAATAGATATTACAACACTTTAGCACCAGCCATTTTTTGCCATATCTCTCCTACAAAATAACAATTTTCAAATCATTATTAAAACAAGAATGAGGCGACACAATGTCGGTGATCCTGCGCATTACCCTAATGACCACAGCATTATGGTACCTGACCATATACCCTCGTTTATTACCTTTAATAAAGGTAACGAGTTTTTTATAAGCACATATTAACTGTTTTTGGGTATAAAAATGGTACAAATTATATGTCTAGGACTCGTTGAGTTTTGGTCTGGTATGGTCAACGATCTTATAATCGATTGACAATAGACAGCTAGGGTCTTCACGCACGAATGACTTTTGATTGAAAATCCGTTTTTGTTCGTGGTTAAAAATATAATGTTCCTTTAAAGTATGAAGATATTTTGAATACCCAATCTCAATATACTACGACATTGAGAATGTTACAAGACTTCACTAAGGTGAAAGAAGAAAGAATGAATAACAAGGTGCGCAGAAGTATCTACCTACTTCCCTGAATGAGGGTTTTGAAGCAAGTCCAACATATCCTGACTCTTCTTTAACGTGTGCTGTTGCCAATCTCTGACAGAAGAAGACCTCACCCGTCACGTCACCCAAGTTCTTTCTTCAATATTCAGTTCCTCTTGCATCCAAACTACCAGGGCACCATAAAAAAAGATCAAATTAACATGCGATAGATACGTCACAAACGATAGCGCATGATTGACGGCGCCAGTAATTTCGTAAGGTGTGTAGCGATGCGCACGAGATCACCGCGCATGCGTCGAGGAGGGGATTGAATGAAGACTTGCTTCAGTGTGAAGGTGATGTGATTACTTGTGGTTAACAGTTGCAGTGTAACCGGTATGTCCACACAATGTAACATGCACTGATCAGAAGTGTTCCGTATAATCTGAAAAGGTAGATGAGATAGCAGTGAGCTTTCGCATGTTCAATTATTATAAAAATCATAAGTTTTGAAAGCATATATAAGCACAGTTGTTGCGTTGGCAAACAGATTTCGGGCAGTCTGCGCTTAGGGTAGTGTGTTCGATTTCCAACCTGTAAAAAATATCATAAGTACGTTTTCTACGATCAAAAACTGTAATCACTGGACGAGAAAAGTTTAAATAAAAAAAAAATGACGAAACATGAGATAAAGAAACATGTATTTAAATAGAAAGAAAGAAAGATAATCTATTAATTTTCGCTAAGATGACGCATAAAATAAAATACAAACAAATAAAAAATATATAACAAAGATAAGTGAGGAAAATATACGCCACATCCGCACAAAAACTCACGGGCATCACTCAACTTATTGCTGTGTGAAATGTAAATAACTTTTCATAATATTTAAATTTATCACAATGAGGTATGGATTTTTTATGAACAATTAAAAAAATATGAAGCCCTGATATTGAATTGAAAAAAAAATTAAACTTATCGGAAAAATAACGCATCTGAATTTTTCCAACAATTGACAAAGAATAATAAATATTTAATAATTTGTAAACAAAACTTCTTCAGATCTAGATTAATAAACTTTGAATTTACTACTCAACAAAATTACAAAATATTCAACTATTTATTACTATATTACCGACCGACGCCGCTAAGGACCAAATAAAAATGCAAAAATCGTTAGTTCTGACCTTGTGGTCTTTCGGACCGTTATACAGATCCCTTTTTTTGCCGCAAAACCATGGGGCGCAGCTATTCCTCTGATCTTTTAAAACGCAAAAGGAGCGAATGATATAAACATTGTGTGGACCGAACACACTGGTTGGGATTTTAATCGATCAAGCGAACTATAAAATCGAATCTCTTTCAAACAGATTCGATTTTATAGTTCCCTGTATTCTGAGTTCACATTTAATTAACCTAAATGTGTTTAGCAAATACATCCAAGAGCACGATTTTACCTTAGTATATAATTTTATTTTTGAATCAATCGATGGATGGTAATATTCTAGAAATTCACCCATCTAAAGAATGGATTACAGCTAACGCTGCTTAACCTTACAGATCGGTGGTACATTTTTTCTTGTATGTGTTTTAATATTGAGCTTATATATAAAAAAGGGAACTTATAAGGGAAGCTGGAAGGGTAAGGACCCGTAAAGGACCAGGGTCAAGTCAAAGCTATACATTTTTATTTCAATTGGGCCTTTACAGGCGCTTTTAAAACGTTATGATTCTAAATGAACGGTTCCAAAAGTGGGTTGATCCTATGGAGGAAAGACCTGCAAGTAGGTACATCAACGATACCTTATTGTTATAAGGTAAATATTGGTTTTCTACTCTAGTTACATTGAAAGATCCGGTATTCAGTGGACAGCATAAAAAACTGGAATCAGTCACAACTTTTATATTGGTATCTAATCATGCACGTATTTTACAAACATGCACACGAGAAATCCGAGAGTGTAAAATCGTTTTTTTTTTTTTTAATTCAATTATTTTACCCAAAATAATCAATTTTACTGTAAGTGAGCAGTGTACAGTCCCTATAACAGGTTTCGCCGGGACGCTATGGCGAAGACAGTTTTGACTATAAATAAGTGTTGTATTGTATTCAATGTAGCTTCTGTTTGCCTGGGCGGCAGACTACAAAAGAATTTGGAATCTTTTTGCAATAACTAGTCTTGCCAGCCGGTTTTGTCCGCATAATCGACTAGGTGAATTGTTTTTAGTATAATTTTTTCTTGTTTGTTATTTAAATTATTGTTGGTAACATTGTTGTTATAATTTAATAAGTTGTACATATTTTATTTAAATAGTTTAGGTACTCCATTTATGTAAGTATATTTATTTACATAAAGAAATAATAATATTTATGCTATGATTATCACGATTGTCCTAACATTTTTTTTAATTGTCCGTCCTTAATGACCACTGAAAATGATATTTTTATTGGTTTTTCCTGCAGTATATATATTTTCGAATAAATTCCTATATCAATTAAAGTTTGAACTCATTAAATTCTACCATAAATATTGCTAAAAACACAAACATGCATACAATCTTTTTCATCAATTCAATATAACTGTGGGACCGTGGGCCGAACTTTTTTGCTTAGAAGCCGCTACAGTTATCGTGCTATAAGATTTGGGCCGTATTAGCGGCGCACACGCATCGCCGCCGCGTCATTATCAAGGTGATATGCGCTTGATTTGTGATATAAAAAAAAATAGATTGGAGAAGTCAGGTGCAAGAAAGTGGTTTGGTGTTTTTTATTCATGTGATGTTCTGTGACATCTCTGTGTCTCCGTCAACAGAATAATTATTTGTATGGACTCATACAAGCTTATGCAACGTGAGTGTTCAGCAAACAGGAGATGCAATGACACTGACATTTTCACTTGGATTCGAATTGGACAGAACCAAAAATTCCTGGTGAGATAATAAGGAAAGATCGCACCAAAGCTATAATATTTTACTGAGAAAAGGACATTATACTTGCTTGCTTGGTTGCTTTTATGATGTGGTGATAATACAAGAAGTTACATGATCACATGGTTGGCGCTATAGTTGAGTGCTGCGATATGGGTCGCGGGTTCGATTCCACCACGGAAGTAATATTTGTATGACTTATAGATAGTTGTTCCGGGTCTGGATGTTTGTGCATGTAAATATTTTTTTCTTAGTGTGGGGCAACTTTTCTTTTTTACAAAATAATGTTTTATTGTTTATGCTATTTACTACTGTGAGGACTTTAACTTGCTTCAAGGGTTTAATAATAGAAACTGCGTTGAAAACATCGCATGTCAGTAAATCCTGTTGTACTTTTCAGAATCTTCTACGGAGACACGATAATCGTCCAGCTGGCCGGCTGTTTGTAGAGCCAGGTTTTATCCTTAATGTGCCTTTTCTTGGGTACACAATTTCTGCCTATTTTAATGTACCTGTACCTGTCACTCATACTTTGGGTATTTATTTGCTCTAGCAATATCACCGTTTAAACCATTTACTAACTTTCGTTTAAACCAATTTTTTTTTCTAAATGAGTTGAACAAAGTTTACGTCAAAACATCGAACATCTATTTCAGACCGATAGTTAAAATCTTATTAAAGTAATCCGAATTTGGACACTTCCAATATAGTTGGTCCATAAATCTAGTAACCATCAGACATATGAATAGGGGTGGGCACAGAGTTAATAAATTAATCGTTCGTGATACAATTATTATTGTAATGATCAGCTCCCGTCTACAGGAGTAAAATAAAACGCGAGTATCGTAATTGAATCTCTTGGTAAGCACGCGTTTACAAAAGGAGCAGTTACTTTTCAACTGCTACTTTTTCACTGTTACTTTTCATAACTGTTAATTATTCTGTTACTAAAAATCGATTAAGCCACTCCCCTTAATCAGCTTTGAGATTAGCATTAGCTCCTCGGAGGCGTTGGGTACAGTGATCTACCGAGAAAACGATGTTTTATAACCATTATTATTGGTTAATTATGCAAATGGCGTTACTGATGTTCAATTAAAAATATTAAATTATGATTCTGGTTAAGTAATAAAGTTATTTGACGCGGACGTAATTAACGTTTTTAGTTAATTCGAGTTTAATTTGATTTCATCTGTCTTGTTTTGTTTTTGGATGGCACATAATATCTACAAGCAGTTGCTCCCGATTTCGTACGTGTGTTTAGGTATTATCTAATTAGTATTTTAATGCAATAGTAAAAAATAGCATAATATAGGTCTTATGACTTTCTTCAGGTCCCTGGCTACTTAATAAAATTTCATAACGATAGGTTCAGTGGTTTATCCTTGATTACATAATTAACTATTGTTTTAAATAATATATTTGCTAGCTACACTAACATTTCGCATCACAATATACTCCCCCAAGTTACCGCTCTATATAATTTTCCCATCACTAAACTGACCCGAGTGTGGTAGAGCTGCACCACATCGTCGCTAGCAAGTTTATGGTTTTTGATCTAAATCTAAAATTGCTTTTACGTCTCGATATTGCTTCTTCAATTATATCAAAAATTCTACGGCGTCGCATAACAATTCACCTAGTATAATAATAGTTTTAAAATTTATTTTTATTTCGTCCATAACTTAAAGATATAAACACTATACATATATAATACCTACCTACAATTAGTTGAGACGTTTTATAAAAAATTTCATAAAATTCCCTATTAAGGTATTCCTTAGCTTTCAAATTTGTAAAGTTACTGTCATCACGTATCGCTGATAAAATTGTTTTCAAAATGATTCACTATGAATAATCTAGTGACACTAATGAAAATATGGTCACCTTTTAATATGATTTGCCGTAAACCGCTGCTAATAGAAACGCTAATCAACTATCTTTCTAATTTCGAGTTAAGTCTAGGACATACATCGTAGTCCCAAACACGAAATAGAACAACCATCAAATAAGTGACAAAACCATATAATCAGGCGGCTAGCAAACGTAGAACTGGACGCCTCCAGTAGCTGCTTCAAATCCACCATGATTATAGTAATTTCTACCACGTTCCGAGTGGCCATTTGCTCGATATTGCGTTGGTATCGATTTCATTAGATAGGCCGAGATTTTTATAATAAAACGTGCCGGATGGTATATGTAAACTTTTTGTAACTAGAGTTGTAATTACAATGAGTAGGTGGTGCTATCGGTGCTTGTGTGGCCTTAAAGTTGGCTGGAGAGGTAGTGCGTGATACAGAAGACTACTTTTGACACACAAAAATACTAAAATCGCACCAGGAAAGTAGTGCTTATTTACTAGACCTATATATTTCATTTTCTCAATTTAATAAACGCATTTTACAATTGAATTTAGATGAAACACCAAAATTAATATATATCTACCACTCTGCAGACATAAGACAGTTTTCCCAAAACGCCTACTCTTCACCGCTTCTTAATATTTAATTGGGTAGAAGAAGCGGTAAAAAACTCTTCAGCAACACATCGTTCTAATATTATCATAAGAAGAAAGAAACGGTTACTTCGAGAAAAGCACAGTAAATTAAGAAATTCTTTATTTAAATTTATATAAATCTCTGAGACTTTCCTCGCTTGCTTCTTAGCCCAATCCGAAACCCGAAGTACAGCCACATTAATGATCGCATGCGCAGACAGCGATTGATTGATTGAGCGTTTTATTGGCGTCCCGCCGATGCGTCTCTATGTGATTATCAGAAGTCCACTTTATTAGGGCACTGTGTTCGAACGATGTAAAATGATCACCAATACATACGAGTACCTATGTATGTACGTGTTTAATTTTAAGCTAGTTATTGCCCGCGGCTACGATTTCATATTAATTAAAATTGGAGTTGAATTTTGATGGAATACTTTTCAGTACAATTTTATAACATTTGCATAAAGCTCTAGAATCAATCTTTCAAAAGAAGAGGCATGGTTTCTATAAGCCATGGATACTTTATTATATTGCATGCCTAATTAAATATAGGATTACGCTTGTATTTCTCGTAGGCTTAGGCAGAGGTTTACAATTGTACACACACATTTTGCTGATGCCGTAATTGTGTTCCATGTAATAGGGGCCCAGCCTATTGCTATGATATGATTGAGTACGATTCCAAACTGCTGCTATAAATTTTCTCACAGAAAAAGTTAAGCACTGCTCAACCCAGGGACTGAATCCAAGACCTCACGCTCAGTAGCCGCGTTTTGCGACCACTAGATCAAAGAAGTATTTAATTATGAGTACATTATTTGTATTGCATTATAATTACATTGTTATAGGTACGTCCGGCGCTGTCGCAATATTATTTTCAAATTACAAAAGAATTGTTTAAATAAATTAGTGTGAATTACTACACGAAGCACGTAAACAAGGGCAAAGTTCGCAACATTGTATAAAAATAAGATGAAATAATTAGCAACAATGTAAAACACTTAATTATCTTTACAGAAGCAATCAGTGTTATCTTAAGCGAAATAATATTATAATGAAAACGCTTGATAAAAATTAACTACCAACTGTAGTACATTCCAAGAACGGGTTATATGGCCTTAATCAAGAACCAATGTGAGTAAATTTTATTTTAATGATTCTATTAAGGGTTAAGTCACTTAGGAATCATGCTGTAGAGAATTTAAGTTACTCATTGATTAGCTAAAGGAAGAGGTGGGAGCTCTCTGAGGATGGTAGGCGTGTCGGCCACGCTACACAGACAATGGACTATGGAGCACATACTGACCCCCGCACGGAACAAATATTTGCATGATTTACAGATAGTTGTTTCGGGTCTGGTTGTGTGTGCATGTGACATTTATGTTTGTGATGTACCAGCGATACAGGAGAAATCTTAGTGTAACGCATGGTTTAATAAAAGCTGCTGTGCCATAACTGCCCTGTTTCCTGTAATGCGGGTTGAACTGCCCATGATTTGGACTCGACAAATTTAAAAATAGCTATCGATACGAAAAGGAAAAAATGAAGAATAGATATGCAATAGGTTTGCTTAATGCCATTGTTTCGGATTGTTGTCGTCATCCTAAGACACCCCATTGGTGCAAAGAGCAAGGTGTCGCCACTTCCCCTGTCAATCGCCGCGGTCACCCGCCTTCGTCTCACTTTCAGTAATAGTAATATGCCAGTTATGTTCCCGAAGTCAAAGTTTCGGATGGTGGGCAAGCAAAACCTGATTTGTTTTTGAAAAATTGCCAAGCTTGTAAGCTAAATTATAAGACTTTGAGCTTGACTATTCTTGTCATTCATATTTAGTCTTTCTCTATTATCAAAATGTACTTACCAAATCAGGCTATATAATCTGTTTTGCGCATATTCAATATCATTATCATTATTTACAACAACTTGGCAAAGCTAGTAGTATATTTTGGTCTTTAATCTTAGTAGATACAGTCAGCAAAAGCAATGCAATGTTTTATGTTAGTTTATACATAAAAACATACAAATTTTATTGCTTTTTGAAATTGATTAGTAACGCGTAGTGAGAAATATTACGAAAACTTCACGTACTTATGTCGCTGACTCTACTTTCTAAACCAGAACTTTTATAATATATTATTATAATAATTACACATTTATTTCCTAACAAAAAAATCTATACTACATATTTGTGCGTCAAACTAGAAGTAAGACAAAAATATAGGTTGCATCAGGAAGTTCTTCCCGTACAACTTGTACGAGTTAATTGAAGATATCAGGTTCCAAGATGCTGCTAATAGGCGCTGTGTTAGACCTGTCAGTATGTGTATAGTGGTGCAATTTCAACTATTAATTTTACTGTCGTGGGTGGCATAAACGGCATCTGAAGTCATTTTATATCACATTTAAGTTTAATAGATTGTTGAGTATTTTTGATACATACACAGCATCACAGCATAACAGTTAGGAAGAAGTGTACATGTACACTCACATTTCGCGTATGCCGTTATTGGGTCCCATTGTAATAATAGGAGCGAACCTATTGCCTTTTACCGGTCATAGTTGAAAACTCCAGGCTCCTAATGAGGGTTTCAGAGAATTGAGAACTCAAAAAATAACAAATGTGGTACTTAATATCATACCTACATATAATAAAATTATAACAGGCCGATGTCTGTACGTTATAGATATTGGAGAAAAGCTGATATGGGGGGACTTTATTAGAGCAACAGAAACCAAAACAACAGTTTTTTAGAATTGTTGTCAGTCTGTCTGTCTGTATGTTTGTACACGCATCACGCAAAAACTACTGCATGGAACTGAATGCAGTTTTCACCGATATTGGTAGAAGTCTAACTTAAAATATAGACTCCATTTTATCGAAGGAAAATATCAGATTCAAAATTTCACGCGTACGAAGTCGTGGGCAAAAGCTAGTACCTAATAAAGATGTCCTATATTCATTACCAATAATTTTGAGTGATCAGGAATACTTACTAAGATTACCAAAATAATAATGTCCTCCTGACCGATTTCGGTCACGGCGGCCAATCTCACCGGAGATTAGCCAACTACGCAGGAGATATTATAGAGCACAAGTGTATGCGCAAACACAGGTGCTCTCTCTGTTCCTTCACTCTCATAGTCCGATGGGACGGCAATCCGACACGACCGGAGAGAGATCAGGTGCAGGACCAACGGCTTTACGTGCTTTCCGAGGCACGGTGTGTATTTACATACACGAAGATCCAGACCCGAAACAACTATTTGTAGATCATACAAATATTTGTTCCGTGCGGAAATCGAACCCGCGACACGTAGCCCAGCAGTCGATCTCTCAACCACTGCGCCAACCGTGCCGTCACCAAAATATTAGATAGTCAATGCAATCATAATACCTAATTTTAATACAACAATTACCGTACTTAGCAAATTCTTATAAATCTATACCGTCAATCACCACGCGAAACATTTACAAATAAATTACTAGATTCAATAAAGTCAAATACCATATGATTTCATTAAAAGTAAACCATACGAGCGAATGGCTTATAAAGGCGAAGTGATCTTTAAATTAGACGGTAACACAGGAAATGGCTTCTTAGCCCGTCAGTGAAGCAGTGATTAGCGATCGCCGATCACCAATCAGCTATCACATCTAGTGAGCAGTTGATCACTGACGGTTGAGTGCACGTAAAAAGCTGACGCAAAGATTAAGCGATTGTTTTGTAGAAGTGCCACGCTTTGGGAGTTTGCAAGGCGATATAAATCGTCAGTTTAGATAGGGATTTTGTTCCACCCGCATCGCTTTTCGTTGCTGTCTTATTAACACATAAGTTATATAGTCAGTATAATATATTATAAGGTGCTATCAACTAAACAGGATTTCATTATGTACCTACCTAAGCATTAGTTCCGCGTGCTGTGTTCTTTTATATGGTTTAAATAGATTCATTTTTGTATTTGAATAAAATAAATAAATATCTATTAACAATAATAACTGCATAAATATATTATGCAATTATTATAATATCAAAACAAATATTATTGCTATAACACTATCTCACTTCAATGCCCGAAGACGGAATTTGGAACCATAAAAAGTAGGCCCTCTGTAACAAACTTAATCTATGCAAAACCAGTAAGCTCGCGGTGTGTTTAAGTATGGCACGATAATTGAAGATATGCTCGTATCATACGCGCGGAGCTACTTCCAAAGACCTGACGCCTGATTACTTTGTACCGAACTGGATGAGATTACCGTTTTGGCCGCGAAAAAAGCGAGTGTAAAAAAATACGATTTTTTATTATTATTTTGTTTGATTGATTGTTCAAAGAGAACCTTGTCAAGTCTCTACATCCAGCCTTCTCTGGGCAGTATACCTATAGACCTACTTAGTACCTTAGACAATAACATACCTATAGTTAGGTATATCTATATACCTAAATATACCACAATAAATATACCATCAGGCGGTGCTTGTATGCCAATTAGTGTTATACAAATGAAGAACATTTTCACTACAAAACTAAAACATATTCTCTCGTTTCATGGCCACAAAGCTGGCATATATTTAATTCTATCGCAAGTTATCAGACTACTGGCGGTATTTAAAGGCTGAAGACATTACGATCTGGATGAGTAGACTCCGCACTACTCAATTTTTATTTGCTATTATTTTAGCGAGCCTAGCGCTTGAACAGCTACCATCCTTGCAGGAAGATCTGAGTCTTCAAAACCAGCCCACAGTTTTGACTTTTGTACGGGTTTTTCCGTGATAACAGTAAATGGAAATATCGTGAAGGCACCTGTGTATTTGAAAAGGCCTCAAACATAATGGAGTCCACTGATCTGCACCAGCTTAGCGTGGTGGAGAAAGACCTTAATTATTATCATATTGAGAAGAGGTCCGTGCAGTGTCATAATGTCTTGCATTTTCAGTATCAGCTCGGATTCTCGAAATGTAGTCAATAGGTATCATACTATAGCATCACGCCTGTATTCCACGAAGGTTTAGGCAGAGGAGTACTATTGCACACCCACATTTTGCCGATGACGTTATTATGTCCTATGTAACAGGGAGCAAGCCTATTTCCATCTACTGGGCACAGTTCCAGACTCCGCGCTGCTACTAAGAATGTTCACACAGAAGAACTCAATAATACTGCCCGATCCAGGAATCGAACCCAGGACCCTTGCGACCACTATACGATATTGTTTTATGGGACTTAATAACAGCATCGGGAAATGCAGGTGTGATACTTTATAGTTCACTAACTTGTACCATATGTTGCTTATATGGTACTAAACTCGGCCTTAGTGTGAATTTTCATTGCGCGCGCACCTGCATTACACGCCAAAAAACGATCAGCAAAATTTTAACGCAGCGAGAATCACGATTAACGAACATATCGAATGGAATTAACAATATCATCCTGCGCCTGAGTTGTGAAGTAATCAAAGAAACAACATCCTTTTTTACGCTCGATTCCCGGTACAATCATAATGTACATTGTGTTCACCAAGATTTTATGAGAATCGGGACAAAGTAGAAAAGTTTCCAAAAAACATAATATGAGAAAGGTGATGACACAAAGGAAATGGATCCTCAGTAAAACCACACAACATTAAGAATCTAGGAGTGATTTAATTCTTACTTTAGTTTACATAGGTGCATAGAATATATGGCTTCGAACGGGTGCAATTCACCAATTAAGAAAATAAGAAGTGTGCTTAGTAAAAAGTTGGATTGAGCTTCATACAAAAGTACCATCGAAATTTCCGACGTTTTCAGTGGATTTACCAAATATTTTCTTTAATACATATACTATTTAATAATGCTGAATCGGTCGAACCGTTCTCAAGTAATGATCTTTCATACGTGCGGTAATTGATGTTTATATAAATAGATAGATATATAAATTTCAATGATCATTAAATATAATTTAAAAAACAATAGGTGTCACTGTTTTCTAATTTCCGATCCCAAAAAGCACAAACATTTCCGATCCCCGTTGCATCAGCAAAGAATTGTCACACTATCCGTAATAACTGGGAGCGAGTTAGGGCGCTAGCTAATGTCGCGCCCCGGGCTCGCTCGCTATCAGGAGCCATCTGAATCTGATGCTTTAAGCGACATGCTATTATATGTCATGTGTCTTAAGCTTCTTTTTATTGGATTACTAGCTTTGGGCTGCCAGCAATAAAGACCATTTATGATTTAGAAAGAAGAAAAATAGGTTTATTTAGGACGATAACATAAGGAATACGGCACACGGATTTATTTGTTTAGGTATTTAAATGATAAAAAATAAAATGTATCATAAAACAGAACAGAAATAAACTAATAATTGTAACATTAACAGCAAGGTAGAACATCATTATCAAAAAGGTATATTATTGTTCTTCAATAGAAGATAATGAAGGGATATTCTTAAAAAAAAATACGAATAAAAATGTACCTAATTATAATGAATCAAGCTTATAAAACTTTGTTCAGTGATCAACCTCTTTTGACGCTGACTGTATAACATTATGAGAAACTAAGCTATAGCATCAGCTTCTTACTGTAATAATTTGACACATATTATGCTTATAGGAACAATTAGGCCATGAAATGAAATGAAATTGAAATGAAATTGAAATGAAATTATTTATTTATTTTGCAATTTAGGGTTTTTCAATCACTTTTACATGTCTTTTTTAAACTAGATGGCGTCGGCATTTCCTGTGACTATCCCTGAGAAGAAACGCCGAAACAAACTCAGGGGTCAAAGTCTATTTTAAAGTCCGAACAGATTGTACTCTTATCACTTGTTACTATGAATATATTCAACAGTGGCGATATATTTTTTTTACAACCATTTCATTTTTTTTCTTTTAATCAGCAATAGGATGATGCTGGCAGGCAGAAATAATTTTAGTTATTAATAAATATAAAATTACTAACCTATAAGTATTGTAATTATATCTCGTTAAAAATGGAAAATGGAAAATGGATTCAAAAGGTGATGTTTACAGGCACATCGAAGTAGAAAACTGTCTGCCCCTTGAAATTACTAGCGTAAGTCAATATTTCAATATACCGTTGACGCGCTCGTTTCACACCACCACTGTAATGTGTCTGTATTAAAGTAAGTAAATGGACACTAAGTTGTCTCATCGACTTAATGATAGGCTTTTGATGACTAACACTTTAGGACCTTGGAGTCTTAGAAAATTGAGAAGACCAAAATATAACACGAAAGATGTTTGGTACTTTTTTTTCTATTTTGTAAGATAAGATCCATATAGTTTCGTTAGTAAAAAAAACAGATTACTTCGCGCAACTAAACTAAAATTGGAGAAACCCTTCTGGCGATGTGTTTACGTTGTAACAAAATATGACAGTCGATTTGAAGGCAATGTTCAGAGTAAAAAAGTTATTCTATACAGTAGCCCTTGCGTTCGCCCTGAGGAGAAGAATACTGCAGTGACGTACAGACGGGGAGAAAAGTGTTGGAAGTGGTCATTTGTTTTGTTTATTTAGAACACCGCGAGGTTAATGACCTGAAATTCGGCGACCCTGTCACTTGAAAAGAATTTGATAAGCAGTATTTTAACGACGTATAGCCAAGACTTTCTGTGATTAAAATTAATTCATTTATTAAAATAACATAATATAAAATACTGGCTGGTACTCGCCGCGTTACTGCCGCAGAAGAAATAAATTTGCTCTTTCAAATACATACGCGCGCCACCTATTGTAAGTTAGTTGTACTACGCCTATAACCTTCCCACAAGGGCAAGCTAGTATAAGTCGACAAGTTTTATCCTAAACAGATGACTGGTACAGCCGCGCATAAAATACGAACAAACATTATTATACCATAAGCGAATATGAAAGTTGATTTTTTTCAGACACAGCTAGCTAATTTTTACTATGTTAACACGACACGCCTTCTAAATTAATTATTTTGACAGGCTAGTAATAAAACTAAGTCCTTTCCAAAGTGAGCATGAATTAATGCTAGTAATCACGGCCAATGAGTCTCAAAATACCGACAACCGGTCATAAACGGTTACGATATTAACTCCATACTTTTTTCACAAGCTTCTTAAGGAGTCATAACCATATTAATCGCCACTCCAAATTGCAAAAAAGCCGTATAAACTCGAACATATTATTAAAATCTATTAGACTCAATAACGCTTTAGTGCGCGCCAGTACCGCGGTGTACTGTGATTATTACCAGTTTTTGTGGAGTCCTCAGACACGTGGAGCGATGAAATTATGGTAATCACAGCTGGTACCAATGCAAGCCACCGGTTTTTAGGGTACCTTTAGTATAAGTCTATAGAAATTAAACTATATGCGATCTTCTGTTTAGTACGCAAAAAGGATTGAGGGGAACTCAAATTTTGGACTGTTTTTTGATCTGCAGTATTTAAGTGCAAGTTCCAAAGTTTTGCTGGTCCTATGCAAAAGACCCTAAAACCCCTCCCTAGTTACGAAAGAAATATTAGTTTAACAACATGGTATTAATTAAATAATGCTGTACACGTGTACACTGTACAGTGGGGACACGTTAGACTACCATTTTCGTAATTATATACGATATTGACAGGCGGTTTATTTTGCATCGTGATTACTCCTCCTTTGGTTTCGAACGCATAAACCTTTTGATGCACCAAACGTAGCCACTCAGCTCGACTAAACACAATACATAACTTTATTACGGAACCCACCACAATCATACAAAACAGTGGCACAACGTAATAGTAGTTTTTTAAAAACAATAATTGTCGTCAGCATTCATCAACATCTGGTCTATTTGAACCATCAGCATCACGCATACGTTTCAGTATCACCACATACAATGTGAGAAAGCAGAGGCCTTAGTAGGATTAGGAAAGCGATTGTGAAGAGGAACAAATAGATGATGATGGTCACCTACCACATAGTAACTTTATATCAATAATCAAAGGTCAAAGGCAAAAATAACTGAACTTTAAAAAAGTACTCAATATTTTTACTCTAGGTATTTGTTTAATCTATTATTTTATTTTATTTCTTTAAACAAATTTTACCTCACACTAGGAATAATTCCTGTATCGTTGCGGTTGGTATGTTTACAAACATGTATTTGTTTTATGCGAGTATCGAAGTCATGACCAGTGATCGGAATTAGGTGTTCTAATTTACCTAAACTTCAAAGAACAGGGACAAAAACTGGAGACTTCCTTACGACAACATTTTTTTTTCGGGGCATTGTCCCGGAGTTTCGGGACATCACTTAAGTAAATTCACTAATTAATGTTATTAATACAGTAGAACAATTGAATTCATGTCCTGTTTTTGTTTCCCAAATATGACGAAAAACCAGGAGATCCGTGTTTTATTGTTTAAAAAAATAAAAAGCAATATCCTAATAAAATATAATGTAATTTACACACTAGCTTTAATAAGTTAAAAAAATGTTGTCGTAAGGAAGTCTCCAGTTTTTGTCTCTGTTCTTTGAAGTTTAGGTAAGTCAGCACACCTAATTCCGATCACTGGTCATGAGACATAACTCTACAGTCGATAGCCAACCGCGCCGTATTATTTCTAGTGCAAGATAATTTTTTAAAAAGGTTTTAAGTCAATTCAGTAGAAATCCTGTCGATCGAGGAAGACTCCTTAGTGCCTAATATCGCTGCCGCTTATATCTGTGACCTATCCATTACCTAAAAAGCACCAATATATAATCGCACCGTCCAAACACGTATAATTAAGAAAGAAATGCGCTCCACTATTCGTATTTTTAACTCAAAACAAAATGCTTTGTCGCGTGAATTATTTGTGATACAAAGGTGGGAAAAATATTCCAATTTTGTATGATTTTTTAGAATAAAAGTCATTTTACTAATGACTTACCTACTTGTGGTATGTGCTTAATGTTCAAAAGTAACTGTTTTTAATAAGATGTCAGCAATTTTGGGTTATTTCGTATGTACAACATATTCATGATGATATAGAGAAAAAATTATGTCTTCTTCATTTTGACGTAGCTTTGAGTTGTACCGTTTCTTACAACATACATGTACAAACTGTCCAGCTTTTGTCAAACCTGAAGAGACTATAACTTGGATAAACAAACTATGTCCTACGTAACATAACATCACGCCTGTATTCACCGAAGGGTTAGGCAGAGATGTACTATTGTACACCCACATTGGGCCGATGCCGTTGATATGATGATGAGTCCCATGTAATAGAGGACGAGCTGAGAATGAACTGAGAATTTCCATACAAAAAAAAAACCAATAACACCTTGTCCGACCCGGGAATCGAACCTAGGGCCTCACGCTTAGCAGTCGCGCTTGCGACCACTAGACCAATAAATAACCAATACATTATTTTCTCAACGTTATGTGAGAAAAATGTAGTACTAGATATAGACTAAATAAACTGATAACTATAATATCCGAAAATTTCTGATAGTATTGCCATGACATCTATGAGATGAACAGTCCCAGCAGACAGCACCCGTTCATGAGTAGGACTTATGTGTCAGCGTCATTCAGCTCAACCATATTGCGATTCCCTATCGCACTGTTGGAAAGCAATCGTATTGATTATTTATTGTACTTCTATACATTTTTATGTATAAATTTGCCTTATACGTCATTGTTATAATAGGTCAAGGACCTCAAAAATGTATGCAATCTGCAGCCATTGCTATCACCAGACTAATGAGGCTATCTATCAATTTCTTATTCCCATAAAATTCTAAATCAATTTAACAATGTCGCTACACTTAAAAGGCGGACTATCTAAGGATTATCTTGAGAGTAATTAAAAAGTATTGGAATATAAAACTGGAAAGCTTTTTACGTTTTAATAGAACAAGTCAAAATGCTACTGTTCGTCATCCATCAATCATTATGTTTTCAATAAACTAGCTTTGAGCCGTGTCTTTGCCTTAATATTATTTAATTTTATACACTTGCTATTATTGGAGCTGCAATTGCTGGCATGAAAATTACACCACAATAGTACTTTTTATTAGGGCCATACGACTAGCGTAAACTTTACTAGGTTTGCAAACTTAATTGAGGGTAAAAGGCCGCAATGAGGCATTCAGATATAAAAACAAAACTTAATTTTCCTACTTACATATACAAAAAAAAATCATTATACTTAATCTTAGATTAGCATTTTCGGAAATGTGTGCGAGTTTCTAATATCAAGAAAATAACAATAGTACCTAACTAGCTACTTTATTACTTTATATACTTTATTCAGCCCATCTCAGTTCCGCCTTACACAGTTGATGCTGCTGCTATTTTGCGTCACTATTTAACTTTCCTGTATTGGGTTGGCAAGATGGCCGTCACACCAAGCGCTCTCAGCCGTTTCTCCTTAGGCCATTATCGGAGGCATGCAATAGTTTTGATTTTCTGCCAATAATCAAACGATATTATGGCAAATCTCTAGGGTTTGGAGGAAGTCCATTAATAAACAATTTCCTGGCCCCAATATCGCCCACGTCACAATCAAGCCTCTGTATTTATATATTTACTTAGCTAATTGGTTGTAAATCCGACTCGGATTGTTTCAAATGGTCGGCAACGATTTTGTGTAGTAAAACTCATAAACCTCCCTACGCGTCCGTTGTCGGTTAATGGTTCCATGATAAGGCCTTTATGGTCTAATTGGGGATTCAAATGTGGTTCTCGGAACATTTTTTGTCTCAATCATTATTAATTTGAACGCCAATTAGTCAGATGAGATGAGGTTTTTGTTACTTGTCTTTGTATAAATAGTGATATAAAAGTACCGCGACACTGGACAATACAAAGCTTCGAGACGTCTTCAATTAAGTTTACTGTTCAAGTTAATACTGTTTTTGTAAGACTTTCATCGAATTTTAATGGTCATGGAAGCCAAATATTTATGTTTACATTCTACAAGCACGAAAAAAAATCATATTTATAAGACTGCCATTCTGGTAAAATAGGCCAGCTTATAGGGAATTTTGATGCCGATTAGGATTCTGGGCTTCATTATGCAGCTTCCCATCCATCTGATCTAGGTCATGTGGCCTTCTATGCGATGACGAGTAAGTGTCAACTAAAGTATACTGTATCTTGGTTGACAGAAATAGTAGTTGATATACTAAAACTCAAACTAGTTCGAGATAGGTTTTTCCATCTATAGCTGTTTTTTTTTTCTAAAATCTAGTCACACCACACTTGCATTTTACCCTTTAAGTGAAGGTACCTTTTTATATGATTCCTACTATGAGAATTTTGAAAAAGGTACGATAACCGGCATATTTTTTCGTTGTATCTCCATTTCGACATGATCTCTAATTGCGCGAGAATTGCCTCTTCATATGGCTTTATAATATGTTATTTCTTCACTTTCATATCAGTTTCAGATATTACGCATATTGCTTCAATGTCCAATCCAGCGATATGTTATTACTAAAGAAGAATCAATCACGAATAAACAGGATCCTTACTCGTTTCAAAATGTAATTTTTCATAACCTAAAGCATTTTGGTTACAAATTTATGGTCCAAGGGCCCAATTTACCATTGGACAAGGGTATAGTAAATCGTCAGCGCATTATTACGTCATTACCATAATGCAACCGAATTTTGGATGTATGGTATGAATAATATGACCATTTGTATGTATGAGTTTGTTACAACCTAACTTAATAGTTTGATAATTCAGTGCACGATGTATTTTGATGATTTTGATAAAGATTCGGTACTGCTTAAAACTGATGATGATTTTTTAATAGAATAGAATAAGTTTTTATTTCAAATAAATGTATCGCAGGCACTTAGAAAACGTTATTAAGGCAAAAAAATGGTCCTCTGGAGAAGTAACAACAAGAAAATATATGGATAGGTACTCTTTTCGAACTAATTGAGATAGAATCTTGCTTTATTCACAATATTATGGAAGAAATTATAGTAGGTAGGCTTTAGCAAGCGATACGTATAGGTATACCAAATATCTGTTTTGAGATTTTGTGAAGAGTGGATAATTGAATTTGATCTTTGTGCAAATATAACTTCTGCAATCATTGGATATCCTGTAAGGATCTTAATTATAATCTAGGAGGAGGCTAGATCCGGATGTTCTGGCGCGACTTGGAGGAATTCTCTATGTAACAGACTGTGATAGGCTAATTTTATTCATTAGCTGAATTAGTATATCGCCATCAAACGTTGAAGTTTGGTGATTTAACAAAATAACTATATAAATATATTATTATCTGTTTTTTTTTTTTTTTCAAAAATCGTTGTTATTCTCTAGGATTTCTCCTGTATCATGGGTACAGTTTACAAACATACAGGTCACATGCACACATAGCCAGAATCGAAACAACTTTCTGTAGACCAAACATTTGTTTCGTGCTGGGATTGAACCCGCGACACGTATCGCAGGAAGGTAATCGCTTAGCAACTGCGCCAACCGTGTCAACTTTACATTTTTTTTTAATATATATTCTATGTGTATACTTAATAAGTCCCTAATATTCTTTATCAAAACGCCATAAACCCACAGATATAGGAAATTTTCAGTAGCAGCACGGAGTCTGGAACTGTGCCCGGTAGATGGCAATAGGCTCGCCCACTATTACATGGGACTCGGTACCAGCATCGGCGAAATGTGAGTGTACAATAGTACACCTCTGCCTAAACCTTTGGGGAAAACAGTTTATGTGATGTGATGTGATGTTTATGTAGAAACAGAATAATCTTAATTTAAAATAATTATTGGCATTAAATCCAGGTTCTTGATATAAGGCATTTCAACAATGTTTAGAAGCACTAGATATTATTTTACAATACCCGCTTCTCAAATAAACCGTGATCCGCAACTACGCTACTAAAGCAATAACAATTCTCAAATATTCATCACTTCCTGCAGCACAAAGGCAATCGCGATAGATCTCATTGATAGCATCTATTCAATAACCAAGAACGTTATCAGTCTCATATGAATGAGACTCGCAATATGACTGAACAGGTTTCTGTTGAGTAGCCAGGGATGGATCAGGGAGGTGCGGTGGTTACTGAGTACCTACTGTGTAAACGTCAAAGATGCACTGAAAATCAGTTACTTTTACTTTTTAAATCGAGGAACGTTTTGTAAGTAATAGATAGGACAGTACATCAATGGATAAGTATTGAAAATAACTAACTTATAGGTTTACTTGATTTTTTTAAAATTCCAAACGTTTTATGAATGCTTCTTTGCAATATAAAAAGACAAGTTAGAAACAGCAACAGTTTACAAAAATTCAATGAAGTGCAAAGTGGATAACCATTTTGAGCGCATATTTGTAAAAAATTTCATATTCTTGACATTAATAGTAATGTTTAAAATAAGTAAGATTGGTACCTAAATTTAGTTTTATAACCTGAAACTTATTTGAATGTGTACCCACACCTTTCACAAACCTTAGTACGTCCCTGTACAGGATATTACCAGAGTGTAATTATTGGGAGGGATTCATTATGACGTTACGTGACAGCCACTGAGGTTCATTTCATCATCGTATGCAATTTACTGGCAGCATTAAATTATAAGATAGGTGGCCTTACCGTACCATATGACTCTCATCTTTGATCGAAGGCAATACAGTCGATATTGACGATCAAATTTAACGAATCCTGTCATTAACATCCTGCGGCTTCTGGATGCTGTGACGGTAATGAAATGTTTGTTGTGGCAATAATAGGGATGCGTACGGAAGGTAATGATGATTTGGAAAAATATGTTTTTTGTTCTGTTGTTGTACGTGTATAAATGTTATTGCTATTTGGACTGGTATTGCCAATTCAATGTATGACAGTTCTACTTTTTCTTTGAGTTTTTATTATTAAGTTAAAAGGTTGCAACATCTGATCTGCCTGATATTGACATCGATAACATTACATTGAATATTTTGTTTGGCGAAAGACTTTCGAGGTAAAATATTAGTAGTACCTACCGCCCGTGGCTTCGCCCGCGTAGTTTACGGATCCGTACATTTTTTTCCGGGATATAAAAACCAGACTATAATCTATCTCTGTGCCAAATTTCATCCAGATCCGTTCAGCCGTTCTGGCGTGAAAGAGTAACCAAAATCCATCCATACATCCACCCTCACAAACTTATACCCTCACGTTTATAATATTAAAATAGTAGGATAATATTAGTAGGATGACTTGCTTAACTTAAAAAGAATTTTCACACATTCAGTAGAGCTTATTGCTTAAGTTCAATGGCAAGAATAGTAACAGAAAAGCAAAAAAAATAATAGATTTAACAACCACGTTACACTTTAAATTCAAAACAATTACACGAAAGAAATAAAATCCAATTCGCCAAAACAAGTCCAGTTAATCACGCGAATAAATTATTCGCGGCGATCTTTAACAGCGTCTAACGATGTCAAAACATTTAACAGCTAATGCAGTTATGCTCTATGCTAGTCTAGTCGTAAAAAAGATAATAAAATACCGAGAGGAAGTATCTAATAATGACCAAGACGCAGTAAGCTCGAGGCGATTTGGTTATAGCTCTTATTAATCGGAAACTGCCTTAATTTTGGTCAATGATTTTGAGAATGCAAATCAGTAGCCAACGCAGTCAAAATCCAACCTTATTTTATTATGTATGGGTTCAATTTCGGTTGATTTGAAGTGTTAAGGTACGTTATCCGGTCACCGAGTTTCGCTAGAGGCAGTAATTTATAAATGTTCGTATGGCTGCTTTGATGGCACAAATTAGACAAAGGTACATCGGTTTCACTACGCTCTTCATTCCTTTACTGAATTATGACGGTATTGAGATGTGGGGTTTTTATGGTAACGGAAAATTGATGATGAATCGTTTCTATAAAAAATGTAAACATTATAATTACAAAAGTTTCTTGAATATTGCTTTCCAAAACTTGACTTTAGAACAATTTAATTTTCGGCCCATGTATATTCAATATTTTCTTCGCATTTTCCTTACTAAAATTATCAATTAATTTGTTTATGTACGCAACTTGCGGACTTAATTATTGTTTATTGGGTAAATATAATTTCTGCAATTAATAAAAATATTTTGTTTCTTTAAGCAATGTTTGGTTCTTTGAATGTTTGTAGTATTTTTACTAATGTTGGCCACACTTCAATACGTCTATTATCAGTTTTCAATTCAATATTCGCGATTGAAAACCGAATAATATTAGTATTGACATTTTTAGTTACCTCCGTAGTACCCATTTGAAGCGCAGCGTTTGCATTTGCATTGCAGGGCACAAACTATGCAACAAAATTTAGCACTCTGAATTTCAACTCGATCTTAGCTACCTTCATCAGGTCGGCCTATTTTGTTGGTGGGAGTCTCGTTTTAAGTTCGCCAATTTTAAAATTACACCTTCAGACCCTCTTTTGCTCAGAATCTCCAAGTTTCAAACCCCTTAGATTTTTCTCGTGTAAAAAAGGTTGGATGTCGAAGTCGCAAATAATTTTTTGACCTGCAAATAGTTGTACATATGAATATTTGTCCATATGAATATTTGAGTTTGTAAACGCACCCGAAGTATACATACAATTTACCATTTTTTAGGTATACAAAACTATTTATACTGACAAATAAGTCAGTCGGTCAGTTTCCTTGTGACCGTGTTAAAAATGTCTAATTGCTCTATTTTTATTAAGTTAGCTTTTAACTAGTCCATTTTCATTATACAGCATGGATATCATCAATAGTGTACCTACAGTAGGTACTCCAACAATTTCTTACTTCTGAACTGTGAACAGGATAAAACTCTCAAAACAAAAGCTCAATACTTTACCACCTACGTACATTGAATACTTACGACCATATGGTCAAACCTATAGTTACAAAAAAAAAGAAAACTAATAAATAGACGCCGAAATCAGCTCCCAGCTATTACGGTAAACCAGTAATGTGGAGATACGAATTTTTTTATGAACCACAATGAGTAGTTATTACTGTGAGATGAAAGCCGATACTTGCGCACGCGCCAAGAGTTAGAATTATTTCGGAATGTACGCACACCAGATGTTATCGCGTCGGATCTTTAAAATTATCGTTTTTGTTTTAATGGACTGTATTGGAAGGTGAGTGAGGAATGGTTTTGAGAATATTACAGAACACGTATGTATGTCTGATTATTCTTTACCATATATTTGTGTTACTTGGGCCAACTGTAGCCTAGAAAAAGAAAAATTTCCAGAAAAAAAAATATTATATATTATTTTCTTCAATAAATTTTCTTCTACTTCTATCAGTCTAATATTTTCTACTTAAGCAGTATTATTAATTTTTATATTTATGTCTTTATAGTTTGACGGCGGGTTGACTCCCGAAGCCTCCCTGAAAATTATTGAAAATAAAGTCACACTAAATCTGTTTTTAAAACTATAAAGACATTAGCTTCCGCTCGCGGCTTCGCCCGCGTGGTTTACGAACCCGTACATTTTCCCGGGATAAAAAGTAGCCTATCTGCTATTCCAGATTATCTATCTCTGTGCCAAATTTCATTCAGATCCGTTCAGCCGTTCTGGCGTGAAAGAGTAACAAAGATCTATCCATCTATCCATCCATCCTCAGAAACTTTCGCATTTATAATATTAGTAGGATAGGATGTGATTGACCACTTCACTATTCTTCACTTCACTGTTTCGCAGCAACTGAATCAATTTTGCAAAATAACTAGTCTTTAGAACTTGCGTGTCGCACCCGTATCTACAAGTTATTATAGCTTCCACAGATATACTTAAAAAGAAATGTCAATAAGAATAGCGTATAAACAATGTTGGCAGTACAAGTATTATTTAAACTAAAACACTATTGCAACTAACAATTTGGCCCGCAGTACCGTTGCGGCTATAGATCAGCTCAGGTGTTGTCTGCCTGCGGGCTTATTGTGTGGTGCAAGCCAAGAAATAATGGAGCCTAGGAAACTTCAGGATTTATTCTATTCTCGTTTGGTACACGCAATCAAAGAATAGGACTTCGAAACGCTTAACGCTTAACAGACGGCACGGTAAGCGCAAGGCGCAGTAAGAGATTATAATTTATCTTTCTGCGCTAGGTGTCGTGGTTCCCGCACAGAAGAAATATTTGTATGATCTACAGAAAGTTGTTTCGGGTCTGGTTGTGTGATATGTATGTTTGTAAGCTGTACCCATGATACAGGAGAAATCCTAGAGTGGGACAAAGTTTTTATTAAAAAAAAAAACAGTTAAAATGGTTTCTGTCTCGTAAAGGTAGTTTTTAACCTTTAAGTATGGCGCGTGGTCTGACAGACACTTCAAACGTTCTTAAAGTCTTGTTACCTGTGTTAGTGTAGTAATACCGCCTCGCGCTCCTGTCTATCCTTCGAGTAGACGCCCTGCAGCGTTCATGGAGAGTGGTAGTGTCCGCGCATGCGATTTTAGTAAGTTATTTCGGTAAGATCGCGAGTGGTCTGTATGTATGAAACGACGTGTTTCCGATAGAAATTCTCTCAAATGCGTGCACACGTTGTTTTCATAGAACATTTTAGGCACCCACTTTATAGTTTTCGTTTTTGTGTCAAAACTTACATTTGAGGCCGCTGTGCCAGTTATTGCCAAACCAAAAATGTATGAAAATAGTGTGTTCCCGTTTTTGATAGTTCACTTAAATGCGCGCGCACGTCATATTAATTTTTGATGTTTGTTAACTTTGCGGTCATGATGGGTATCTTCGCAATCCCAGCGAATAGATCAGTACCTCTATCATGAGTTTTCTTACTATTTACTTTCATAGTAAAGTAAATTTTCATGATAGTGATTTTAGTTCTTAACTTAGTTACATTAGGGATTAGAGTTGCTTATGTGATATATGTGTCATAGTAAAGTTTTGATTTACTATTTACTATATTATAGAGATGTCATGTTAGCGACTCTAATCCCTAATGTAACTGAGGTAAGAACTAAAATCGCTTGCATGAAAATTTACATTTACTATGAGAGTAGATAGTAAAAAACTCATAATAGAGGTACAGGGTAGTATTTTTTTATTGCTTTTTCTAGTAATCTACATACATAGTACATAGTAGATGAAGCCTTGCTTTTTAAGTAGTCTAAGTAGAGTGTAAGCTGCGCTCCCGCTCTTCTTTCATAACTTGGACAATTTCTTAACCAAATGGCAGGTGAGATCCTACCTTATAGTAACCACCACGCCCGTCCATATGGAAGAATAAATTTGTAGTTGTTGGCTAAAATATTGTTAGTTACGGTTTACGATGCCCACACTGTCAACAGATTTATATATGATGATGTATTTATGAAGCCAACAAATATTGTATGGTTATAATCTATCAGCGGATTCGGAAGGGTTGACTGAATTAAAAAAAAAAACTTTTCTTGAGTAAATCAAATTTACTTGTAAGCGTCATGCAACATAATATAGCATCACGCCTGTATTCCTCGTAGGGTTGAACAGGAGGTTAAAGCTAGGGGGCGACAATATTGCCATCTCGACAAAATTTCAAACTCCGGCTACTTATATTTCAATACTTTTACCGACAGGAGAATCGAACCAAACACCTCACGCTCTGCAGTCGCGCTGACAACCATTAGGTCACTGAGGTTAGCTAAGCTGTATTAGTTTCTAGTTAGAACTTTTTGACTTATTCTGAACTCTTTTGAGATTATCAAGCCTATTGTAAGAAAGCCAGACAATAACTCAGGTTAACGACTCGCCGTAAATTTTTGAACAAAATTCAAATATGTATCTACTATTCCTTCACGTAGCTCGTCTCTATACTGAAAAATGAGATCATAATCTACCGAATGTATCTAGTACCATATATAATTTGACTTATAAAGTCTAGACTTATAAAGCGCCAGGACTGTTGAGCTGCTCTGTCCCGACAGACAGCATCTATTCACAAATTTGACGCATGACTAATAACTGACTATTGTTTAGCTTGACCATCATATTGATATTGTATAATCAGCGTCAAAATGTATACGCTTCACGAAATCAAAAAATAAATTTTAAAGTAAATAGAAATTGAAATCTTGACCAATTTTACTCAAGTTGCCGTTTGAATTTCGCTACGTGTATACGTATTTTTGAGGCTGACTGTACTTCGAGTAGGGGTAAGACTTCAATTAAATAACTAAAATATTATACGATACCCATTTTTATTCCTTTAAACTATGGAATTAATTAAATACGCTAAGAATTGTCTCACATAAAGCCTTACTATAATCTGTCTGGACTATAAAATAGACCTTGACCCCTGAGTTTGTTTCGGCATTTCTTCAGGAATAGTCATAAGAAATGATGACGCCATCAAGTTTAAAAAAGACGTGTAAACGTGATTGAAAAATCCTAATTGCAAAATAAATAATTTTATTTCATTTCAGTTTCTACATTCCAAAGAACATACTAGAAGACATAAATCCTATCCTACTATCCTAATTCCTGTCCTACTAATGTTATAAATGTGAAAGTTTGTGAGGATGGATGGATCTTTGTTACTCTTTCACGCCAGAACGGCTGAACGGATCTGGATGAAATTTGACACAGAGATAGATTATAGTCTGGAATAGCACATAGGCTAGGCTAGGCTAGGCTTTTTATCCCAGGAAAATGCACGGATTCGTAATCCACGCGGGCGAAGCCGCGGGCGGAAGCTAGTCTTTCCATAAATTCATCTTTATTTAATCTTATTGATGCAATATAATATAATATTCGTATATTATCTTAATTAATTGTCTTAGTAGATTTCCTTATATGTTAAGAGATTTTTCACATATGAATATGTACTGTGATTATAATTGATTAAATAAATATATACCACGAAGTACAAAAGTAGATATCTCATCAGCGCATGGCGCCTAGTTAAATGAACAAGATTATACCATCATAAAAATTACTCCTAATTGTTTTATTAATAGGCTCACATTGTAATTAATAGGCCTATAAGTTATGATCAAATATTTAAATAATTGAACAAAAAAGTTTTAATTGATTCAAGACGGCACTCATCTTTGATGCTCAACACTAGAAATCAATTAATTGAACGAAAATAATTCGCGTGAAATTATGACCGGTCATTTCAATTAAAATGAGAGTGGTCTTCATTACATAAACATAAAATCCACTTTCGTCTATTTGTAAAAAGGTATTTTGATGTTCATATTGAGCAGAAATATTCGTCTGAATATATCGATGGCCAATAAATGACTAATAAATAATTGGTGCTAATCATTATAAATAAGTATTCATTATAATTTGTCACCATCATTAATATCGTTTCTAGTATATTGATACAATTGAATATTAAATAACAGTATAATATTTAGGAATTTAGGTATTAAACCTGGTTGTGAAAAAAGGCCTTTCCTCCAAAAGCTGGCATTTCAAACTAACTACGATTCTTGAAAATCGAAGTGTTTCTATAATTTTTGGAATCGCTTAATAATAGGTTTGTACAACAAAAAAGTTATATTTTAAAGAATTTGTTTTGGTTTCCTTCATTTGATCACGAGGCACTCTAAGTACCTGTTCGACATACCCTAAATTAAAGCATATAGTTACGATAACCGTACATAAAGCTAACGTTTTTATTATACCTTACTTAATGCAAAGTAATAAATCAATACATCAGGTAAGATAATCGGAGCGAACTAAATTCCGGTTGTGCTGCGTAGGCGACGGTAATTAAAGAAAACGTTATATGAAATCGATCACGGTGACGCTGTAAGCTTGTTTTAGATGTTTACTTTTAGTATAATTTCTTTGACGGGCGCAAGAGTACATGGTTTGTACAATATCATTAGCTTTTCATCTTGTGTAAGTCTCGGATTAAATTGTGTTGTAAACGAGAGATCTGGCGTAATCCGATGTTGTTATATACGTTTTTTTTTTTTTGTGTAGCTTACAGTATAAAATTGATTTGGTTTATTGGTCGTAAGCACTGCTGAGCTTGAGATCCCGGTTTCGATCTCTGGATTATTAGGATTATATTATAGATATTTTTAGTAGGACTTCGGAGTTAGAAATTTTAGATAGGCAGTTCAGGGTATTGCATGGGAGTCCCGTGATGGGACGCAATAATGGCATTGGTGGCTTGTGTTTGTACAGTATGAGGTGTAGATAACACCTCCCCCAACCGTTCGAGGACTATACAGGCGTGATGCTATATTATTTCAATTATTTTGTGAAGGTTGTAGGCTGGCGTGGATTAGAAATATATACACAAGCCAATATTTTCTTCATTTATTCAAATAAATGAAACCGAACTAAGTGAAGGTTATGGAATTATTTTTTATTATTATTATGAGCCTGTTGTGTCCCACTGCAGGGCAAAGGCCTCCCTCCCCTTTTTCCATTTATCCCGGCCCGTTGCGATTTGGGGCCAGTTCTTTTCATAGGAGTCCAGCTCATCTCACCATCTCCTTTTGGGTCTGCTAAGCTGTCGTTTCCTTCCTTTTGGGACCCACGGTGTGATTGTTTTAGTCCACAGCTCATCCGACATGCGGCAGACGTGACCAGCCCAGTTCCATTTCAATTCGGCAGCTTTACGGCCCACATCAGCAATTTGTGTTTTGGAATTATTATCAAAAAAAAAGCATCACATCTCCACTATGAAGTAAAAGTTCCTCGTCTATCGTAATTCGTCTATTTCCATGTAAGTAGATTAGACGCGATTTGTGTCATGGATGATTACTAGTTTAGCGATAGAATTGCTAATTGAAATCATTAATTAAACATAATTACAATTTATGATAAATGATTTACAACTGTCTATAGAAAATCCTGTAATTCGCTCTTTATATTGGCATAATTAAAAAATCTAGACCGAAAAAAAAGAGTTATCAAAAGTAACGACCAACAAATCGTTTATAAGATATTAATTACAAATAAACACTAAATCATTTGAGGGAAATAGGCGAAAAGGTGTTGTATACTAATAAAATAATTATCGTCTACCTACTGATTGCCTCGTATGTATCATTCGGCAGGCGTGGTCAGTTCACACGAATGTACGATTTATGTTACTCTTCAAAGCATTAACCAACCTTCCAATTCACTTCAAAAGTCGAATATAAAAATCTTGCAATATACATCGATGACTCGCAATGACATAAATTATAACTTCTTTAACAAAACCAGCAATGAGCTGCAAATATTTATTTAAGCAATAGTAACAAATGTAGTGATAGATTTCAGAGTAGATAGTATTGAGTTGGTAGCACTCAAATGTTGTTCTGATATTATTTTTTGCTGAGAAACAATTTCCTGTCGGAATGAAAGAAGAAAAGGATCGTAAATTATTCGTTTGTACAATATCGATCTTTATATTGCTGGACAATATTTTAATTATTATTTCGCAGTAATCGAAATGGCTCCAATTCAAATTAGCATAATAACTGAATTCACAGTCTCACGTACTAAGTAAGGTAAGGTATCGTTATTTTGGGTGTTTTCGTGCACCTCTTGATGGTTTTCTTATAAAACACTCAATGGTCCATATTGATATTAGTTTTGATCATATTCTAGACGTCAGTGCATAGAATTAAAATTAAATAATCGTAGTTACTTGGCTAGAATTTTAGATAAATTTAATTTATTAACATGATGTTGCCTTTTTTGCCTCTTGCATATATTCGTTTTGGTGTGATAAATGTCACAAATAAATAGAAAATTATTTTTAATTACAAAAAAGGCTTCTAAAATCTGGGAAATTATAACATAACATATCATCACGCCTATAATCCCCGAAGAGTTAGGGAGAGGTATACTATTATACACCTACATTTCTTGAAAGTTAGGTCCCATGTAATATGGCGTGAGCCTATTGCCATCTACCAGACAGTTCCAGACTCTGTGCTGCTACGGAGAAATTCTAAGCAGAAAACCCAATAACAATTTGTCCGACCCGAAAATCGAACCCAGGACCTCTGGCTCAGCAGTAAATCGTGCAACCACTAGACCAACGAGACATAAATGATGATTTAACTTATTGATGAAGTAACTTTATTATGTATTACATTATTATTAAATAAACTATTGACTGACGCACTTGTCTATCACTTTCTCGCTTCGACAAGTTACAAAGCACCATTCATACATAAAAATATAACAAAAAAAGCCTAACAAATCCATCTTTCATCACAATAGGACTAATTGATCCACCATTCGAACCACTGTTCGCTACCATTCGTAAAAGGGTGAAATAAAAAACGGGACAAAAGGTGTTATAGAATAAAAATTACCAAGCTGTTATGAATATGTATGTATCATTATGGTAAGGAACATGTGCGCGACACATGGCCAATGGACCATAAGGTCCTATTGATACGAACACTTATTATTCATCGCGTGATAAAAATCGTAGGTAAGTTTTTGTTGCGGATAAATTATTGGTGGATGTTTCGAAATGTTGTATAGCATGTTGGTATATTTGTTTAAGGAGATATTTTTTTTCGTTTTTTTTTTCTTATTTTGGACGAAAAACTTTATTTTATTGTTAGAGCAAAAATATCTTCATGTACCTTATGAATTTCTTAAGCAGTACAGTAGAATTCAGAGCAGCTGGAGATTTTATAGTGTTTTTGTGTTTGAAAAATCCCATTATATTATTTTATTACAATTTACGATGGATTTTGATTGATAGATAGCATAATACGGTTTATCAATGATCTGTTAAAAATAATTATTATTTTGTTTGAAAATACTCCGCGATCCCTGAGTTTATTTCGGCGTTTATTCTCAGAGATATTCATAGGAAATTTTGAATTTTAGAAAAATTACTTAAATGTTCATCTCAATAAGTCACCGATTGTACCTACATACTGACTGTTTATATGTATGTTGTTTGGCAATAGGAGTTATTCAGCATGTTCCAAGGTATTTTTGCTTTATGTAAAAAAAAAACTTCCCGTTCAGTCTTGGAATTCTTGGAAGCAGGTAAAGCTGCCTGCTTCCAAGTTTATAAAATAACGCGTTGTTTTATCTAGTAGCTTATCCGAAGTAAGTAGCAACCACAAAACACGAAATTGGAATCATTCCATGGTTGGTTGGCGGCATTGGAAGCGTGCGCACCCCGGCCATAGTCCGTCACGGAGTCTCGTGCCCATCACCGCACCTTGCTGCGTTTCGCATTTTTTGTACATCCAATAATATTGTCGGTTTTGGAAAGGGTTCCGTGGATTACAAAATATAGTATCTATTATTTATATGGCTAGGAGTGTGTTAACCTGTTATATTGGATTAGAGGTCGCGTGCGTGGCCAATGAAAATACTACGATTGATTTCGAGATCGGACAAAGTAAAATTGCAGTAGTAGCCTGAAGTTTGGAATTGTGCCCGGTTGATGGCAACAGGCCCGCCCCCATTTACACGGTATCGGTGAAATGTGGATGTAGCGTACCGACACCTCTGGAGTTAGTCATATAGAGAAGAGCCGGCAAGCAACCATTCCACCCCGACCCTTGCGCGAGCCAGTCCGCGCTGCGCCAGTAGTAATAAATCAAATATCCCTAAATAATACGACGAAGTAGAGATGTCTTATACGAACTATATGATAAAAAGTCTTATACATCGAATAATGATTTTCATAATTATGTTAGGATATTCTAAAATGTTTAAAAAAGTTTGTGTTCAAGCTAAAGCCGCTTACATTAGTAATCAGATACAGAAATCGAATAATAAAATCAAAACGACATGGAAAATAATAAATACTGAAACTGGACAACGTAAACTTACGGATAGTACAATTAATCTCAACATAAATGATGAACTAGTTTCAGACAAGACAGTAGTCGCCAATTTTTTCGAAAATTTCTTTACTGACGTTCCATTAGAAACCACTAAATATCTTCTTTCGTCACCCGCCGCGGCTGAGACATTTTTAAAGGAAAATGTTGATATACAAGTACCTACGTTTACTTTCAAACCTGTAACCCATATTGACGTACTGAAAGCATTCAAAACTATAGCTACTAAAAGATCTGAAGACTTATGGGGACTATCAACTAAAGCTATTGATTCAATAATAGCTAACATAGCACCAATTCTGGCAGAAATATTTAATACTTGTATTACAGACGGCATATTTCCCGATCTTATGAAAATTAGTAAAATAGTTCCTATTTTTAAAGCAGGTTGCTCTAATAGCGCTTCTAATTACAGGCCAATATCTGTGCTACCCGCGTTAAGCAAAATCTTCGAAAAATTGATATTAAACCAAATGCTACATCACTTTAACAGAAATGGGATTTTACACGACAAGCAATTTGGTTTCACCAAAGGTCAATCTACAGAGAATGCTGGATCCGCTTTAATTAAAACTATATTAGAGGCCTGGGAAGGTGCACGAGACGCCCTCGGAGTATTCTGTGACCTATCTAAGGCATTTGACTGCGTGGATCATCGCACACTTATTCTTAAATTAAAGCATTACGGAATTAGGGGTAAATCTATCAATCTTCTAACTTCATATTTGGCTAATCGAAAACAAAGGGTTGCTATCGATAATGTCACCTCTACCGGTTCTTTAGTCAAAATGGGTGTACCCCAAGGGTCTATTCTGGGCCCATTCTTATTTCTAGTTTATATCAATGATCTTCCCTATATGATCAATGATAATAATATGTCAAACATGGTCCTTTTCGCTGATGACACATCATTGATATTCAAAGTAAATAGAAAGGACAGGGATCTTGTAGAACCTAATCATACATTAAAGGTCATATCAAACTGGTTCTCTGCTAATAATCTTCTATTAAATGCAGAGAAAACCAAATGTATCAAGTTCTCACTACCAAATGTAACTCAAATAAAACCAATTGTAAGCTTAGGCGGTAAAATGCTAAATCTGGTTTCCTCAACTGTCTTCTTGGGTATTACCGTAGACTCTAAATTGCAATGGGGGCCTCATATTGAGGCTCTTGCAGGCAAACTGAGCTCTGCTGCTTTTGCCGTCAGACAAATAAGACAACTCACAGATGTGGCAACAGCTAGGTTAGTATATTTTGCTTACTTTCACAGTATTATGTCTTACGGAATTTTACTGTGGGGCTCGGCTGCAGATGTTGAGACTATTTTTATACTACAAAAGAGAGCAATCCGTGCAATTTATAATCTGGGCTCACGAGAGTCACTCCGTGAGAGATTTAAGGATATAAATATTATTACTTTTCCTTCTCTTTATATTTACCAAAATATTATGTACGTCCGTAAAAACATAGCCACTTTTAGTAAAAACAGTGATCATCATAGCTTGAATACTCGAAATAAACACAAGCTTGCGATACCTGGTTTCAGACTTAGTAAAACCAACAAGTCTTTTATGGGAAACAGTATTAGGTTCTATAATAAAATTCCTAATTCTATTACTGAATTACCTATTATAAAATTCAAGTCTGTTATAAATAATACCTTAATGTCTAAAGCTTATTATAATATCAATCATTACATCGAAGATAAAGATGTCTGGCGTACGATTCCTTCCTGCATACTGCGACCCACTGGCACCTCTTAATTGGCTTAAAAATGTACTTAGTGACTATTATGTGATACTGTAACTAACGACTCATAAGTCTTTTTGACATTGTGATATTATTATTATTACATTAGGTAATTATTTATTGATGTTGCTAAATATTGTCTTAGCATTATTTTTTATTTTATTTTTTATTATATATATTTTTTTTTTACACTTAATTGTCAATGTTATTGTCAATATTATTATATTTTTAATCAATTTTGTTGTGTGAATTTGTGCCTGTTATTGTTAAGTGCGGTTACTTTTGATTGTAAATTTGTGTTGACAACAACGTGACTCTCATTGGTACCTACATTTTGTTTTGTATTATTAAAAATTACCATTGTTATATGTGAGCACTACGTAGCCGTAAATTTTAAATTTTATATCTAATAGACGTGATAGCTGTCTGGCAGTTTGAGTTTGTCATGCTCACTTAATTGTCCTGATGATGGTGGCGTTGTGCATCGGGTCGTTGGGTTCCCTGCAATATGGTTGAGCAAAGCGACGCTGATGCACGCGTTATACTCGTGAACGGGTGCCGTCTATTGGGACTGGTCGGCTCATAGCTGCCATGGCAATTTTATCAAAAGTAAATATATTTTTCACAACTATCAGGCTTGAGTTTCAGACTTACATAAGTTAGACTCTTTTAAGCTACATTGTACTCACATAATTGTTGTTCGAGATCAATGTATAAATTAATATTGTATATTTAATTCCGAGTTTAAAAGAGTAACCATGGAGTTTCTTGCCCGGTCTTCTCCATTGGAAATCAACACTTTGGAACGTGGCAACTAGAGCCTGACTATTCATAAGTGCCTGTAAATGGTTTACATGAATAAAAATATATTTGAATTTGAATTTGAATTTAATCACAATCAAATCCAGCAAGTCCTCTCTTGTCTGTCTCCCAGCAACGCTCTAAGCCGAGGTTCAAGTCCCACTATGGGACACCCTTAGCAGTGTTGCTTAATATTATTTAATTTACTCGGCTGGAGGCCCTTCTGGTCTCGCCATTAGCCCGGTTAAGCAGTGAAAGCTCCCTGAGCGAACTGCCAGAGACAAGTGTCAAAAAAAAAAGCAACCATTGATGTGTATGTACCTATGATATAAAAATGTAATCTTTTTCGTATTTAGTAACAACATAAATGGTCTTTTTGGTAAAGGACGACGGAATACTAAAGATCACCCATTGAACGGTGACGAACGGAAATTTTGTGGTCCTGGCACGAGCGGTGTAAATGACTTGGAAAAAATCGTTACGCCGTATTCCGGACACCAAAAAGATCGTGGCTACAGTTTAATTTGATTTTTGTTAAATTCATCGCTTTGTTAGAGGTCGCCGTGCAATGCTTGGAAAAAAAAAGAACTGTGACTATATCCATTGAGTTTGGTAAAATTCATCTTATTTTACATGTTGACTGCAGATCTATAAAAATAGATCTCTATAAAACAGATGCCATATACTCACCAGGAATCGGTCCATCAGTTTCTCTATTAGGTCACCAAGTTTTGCCGTCTAATCGATGATCTTTTTCTGATAAATAGAAATATGACGGTGCAAATTCATTTAAGTATGACATTTCCGATGTAGATCTAAACTAAATTGATCGTTCAATTTAAGTAAATCTATATCCTCTATATCTTAGTATTGGTAGTAGTAGTAGAAATAATTATAACGACTAAGTACTTAGGTATTATTTTGTTTTGTTGCAGATCTGGTCATCAAAAATTATTGTCACTTGGTAAGTTTTTTACACTTTTATAGTTACCACAAATTTTCATATTACGATGATAAAATAATTTACATTCATTATAAATAAAGCATGAAAACTCAAACATCACAAGAACCTAAGAATTATTCATAATGCTACGGTGCTTTAAATGATAGGTAGCGAATATTTGCACACGAAAATATCATTTTAATTTCAGACTCCGTTGCAATGCAATATTCAGATTGCTATAAGTCAGGCACTATAAAAATGTGTAGAAGTGACTTCGGTCCGAATTCAGAACGACGCCCAGTGGTAATCAATAGATAACAGATATCCATATCATTCCAATGTCACTGAAACATTGCTCCAATAGAGATCAATATGGACCTTAGACTTGTCGCACTTCGGAGTGCTTGCTCAAAGTGCTACACTGGATTTTCTTAAAAGGAAATAAGCTTGATTTGATCGTGAGCCATTACAAATCGAGACATTGTTGGGGTGTATTTTGGTATTAAGCAAGACCATCTCATGCTTAGAACACATTAGGTACCTAAAAACCTTTGAACATCGGTATCCCGAAGAATAAGTGTCGCATCTACAAGTACCACCTATTTAATCTCTCCGCGTCATAATGTTGGTAGCATTAACGACTGCTCCACATTTGTGTTGGCTGCTACAAAAAACGCGAAGGCGTGCAGTTAAGTAGATAAAACAACAGTGCCCGTCAAATTTCCTCCAGACATTAATCACACTAGTGAGTTCGGTAAGCCGTTAGTGTGGCCACGGGTTTTGCATAAACGGAGACTCGTTGCATTTTACATTGGTAAAATATTAAAGTGTGATTTTTTATTGAGAATTATCAAACTTAAGACTTAAAATGGTGCTCTGTTCCAAGACACTACGAAGAAGAGCTCACTAGAAACTATAAATATTTTATTTAAAATTGCATCATTAATTTAAAGTTATCCTTTTGAAGTGTGGCACTGAGCAAAGGTCTGTTTAACGTAGTAAACATAGGCCAGTAGAGAGCCTTTGAATTCAGCTTTTGGGAATTGCTTATAGTATAAGGTTGGTTATTTTGACATGTAACACATTACATATTACTCAAATAAATTAATTTGGCGTCATTTTCGCGTAAAAAATACATTCTTCATAAGAATAATCAGTTAAAACTATAAACCATGTAATTTTTATTTTTACAAAACAAAATACCATATTGAAAATGAATATGATTGTACTATAAATTAATTGAAACATCGTAGTCACAGTATTCGCGTGCCGACGCGGTCGCGCACTTTCTACTGCTAACGGTCGGCGCGTGCGCAACGCACCTGTCCCGCGACCCCAGCCCGTGTGGTTAACATTATGTTATTTCATTACATTTGTATAGAGACTTCTATTCTGTTTTACTAAAAAATAATCATCTAGACTGGAAATGAATTTTCTGTGGTGCTTTTGTTCTAACGTGTGTGAAAATCAATATTACTCAGCAAAGAAAATAAGTGCAAAATACGTTTGCGTATTAATTATTGGCGCAGAACAATGATATAATAATAAAACGGCTGTAATAAAATGTTATATTCTAAAATATACGCCTTTTCTAAAATTTACAGTAATATCAGCATCTTTCACTAATCGCACATTTTCATGTAATTTTAAAGTATCTGCAAAGACAATGCGTGCAAGGAAAAATCTTCAACAACTGAGAAAACCTGAGATCGTGTCACGCACCCTGGGCAGTCAGCCTAAATATCATTGCCAACAGACTCATCAACGGCATTAGCGATTCCCGCGAGCTCGTGCTGACTCGAAAGAAAATACGAAGTGTCAGGCAGAAATGGCAAAAATTTGCAGCGAAACGAATTAATAATTAATTCAACATCGTAACAAATATAAGTCGCCACAGCTTGAAATGTAATACTATTATCTAACTGATGAAACCAGCTGATTAAGATGTCGTAGATAGTGAAAAAACAAGTTAAAGTAAGATAATAAGTTCGACGACACGGTTGGCGCAGTGACTAAGTGATTAGCTTTCTGCGCTAGGTGTCCGTGCGGCAATCTAACCTGCGACACGTAGCGCAGCAGTCGACATCTCAACCACTGCGGCAACCGCGCCATCAAATTGAACGAAATGATGGTATTCATACCAAAATTGAAATGAACTTTGACATCGAATGTAACGCAATTTTTTGAATCCAATTAACAGTTACACCGTTATTTCACGGAGCGATTTTTGCGATTGATTCTAGATACGAATGAAATCACTTGTCCGATAGAGCCTTTCAAGAAGTCTGAAAGCCTAAAATTTGGTTTTTTATTGCTGCAAATTCAATTTAAAAGAGAAATCACCTGGACTTTGATTCGATTTTACAGTTTTCATTCTTAGAGCTCTAAGTCGTGATAGATGTTTTATAGTAGCAGTATCTGTTTTGAAAATAAATACTTTTTTGTCTCATTTTAGAAACCATTCAAACTAAATGAATTAAGTTCTCTTTTTAAAATCCTTTTCTTGAATTTTAGTACTTGGACACGAAGTCAATAAAAAATGTGTATCGTCATTACCGTGTGGTCCCCGGCCAATAATAGACCACTCCTTCTTGTATCTTTGATGTCGTAAATGGCGACTAAGTGCCACCTGTCAAGGAAGGTGATTATGGCAATATTCGCTAAAGCTTTTACTTTGTAGCAGTCTGGTCTTTGTTTCCGCGGGTTCCAAGAGTGCGGGTTCTTTTGACTGGGTGTGGGTATCATGATCACCCCGTATAAAGGGAAATATTATGGCTATAATTACCACCACACCACCACAGGTGGTACTACCAGCGTCAAAAGTAATCGTTTTCTGTCACAGTAATAGATATTCAATAATTTCTTCTTTGTTTAATCAAATACTCTTGACAGACATAAACAACGTCTTATGTAGATGACCGTTTTGTTCTTTTGATATTAATTTGTTAACAAAGATAATATCATAATTTTTCTTTGTCTAACTTTATTGATTTTTTTTTTTTTTTTTTTTTTTTTATGTCATAGGCGGCAAACGAGCAGACGGATCGCCTGATGGTAAGCGATTAACGTCGCCCATGGACACCCGCAACACCGGAGGAGTCACAAGTGCGTTGCCGGCCTTTTAAAAAGGAGTACGCTCTTTTCTTGAAGGTTGATTGGCGTTATGGAATCATTAGACTAGTCGATAAAGTTCTACGTAAAAAATCAGCGTTTCGATGATGACCTGAGGCTTTGCGTAAATACATACATACTTTGCGCGAACTTTCACCCTGTTTACCTTCACTTGGTACTAAAATTCCGTAGCCAGACTGTTATCTCAAGATGTCGTACACCCACGCAGCTCAACCCGTTCGTATCGGCATAACATCGGTATTTGATAGTACCCAGTGAGGCGCCATTTGGCGGCGTCTCCAGCTGCATACAGCACCCCATAAAACATGAAGCATTTGTGAATCCGGAAGAGACCCGAGAACTGAATGTTGCATTTATTTATAACCCAGCCTTTGTCTCACAATTACCGATCGCGTAAACGAACTAAGCCACTTATTTACTAAAGACAAAGCAGTAATGGTGGGTTTTAAAGACTAAAGTAGGAGTCATGCCAGCTCGTGCTGCAAACCCGGGCGGCAAACAAATTCCTTTAGTGTGTGGACATAGAACGCTAGAATTTAAGGAAATCTGATACACAAAATGTGTATGAAATTCAGCGTATATAGAAAATAAAAGGTACTAAAGTTACTTTATTCCGTTTTTAATGTGGGATTCGGATTGGGTGCGATGATTGCTTCAACACATTTTATTTCAGTAAGTGTATAGGTATTTTTTATCTTTTTTTGTTATTTTTTTATATTTTTTGTGCTGTCGGTTACGCTGGTACGGAATAAATGCTTTTTCTTTCTTTCTTTCTCGTACAAAAGAGTTCAACGAAAAGGTGCTTTTAAAATAAATGGTGCATGAGTTTATTAATGCTTAGTACTAAACACTTAAAAATAATTTGGTTTTAAGTGTTTGAAATAACTAAATAAGGTGAATAAACGAAAACGATAATATACACATAGCATCACGCCTTACGCGTATTCTTTGAGGGTTAGGCAGCTGTGTTTCTTCACCTACATTTCTCCTATTGCACTATCCTATCTACCGGTTGTAACTAAGATTTTTGGAGATTTTTCTGAACCTGACCCGAGGATCAAACCCAAGACCTCACGCTCAGCAACCGCGTTTGCGATGACTAAACCAATGAGGCAATATATAAAAAAACTTAATTAAGAAAACACATCCATTCGACTAAACATCACAAATCATTACCACCTTTTCCGGTCACCCTTTCCTTGATAATGAGACGTTACGTCAATGTATCCGAATTACTTAACGGTCGCGGGGGTGAGGCACCTGTGTGGGTGCGGGGGGAGGTGCAACAGGTGACTACGCACCTGCCAACGGTCGGTCGCTTCCTTTATGCGACTGACATTACGATCGGTAGATTAGACTTATGGATCTGTAAGCTAAATTGTGGGGAATTCTTTTTTGTTGTTTCTAGTAGGCATTCCGATTGTTTATAATTGTTTTGCTAGGAGTTTTCGGAATTAGCCGTTGACTCGCACAATTACAATAGTAATCAGTAATTGTACGAGTTAATTGAAGACAGTTCCTAAAAGAAGGTACACAAAGAATAGACAATGGTTTTGGGTTTAATTTCTATAAGGTAGTAAAATATAATTAGGTACATATTTTTTTTTAGATACGTTGAATTCCTCTTGTATTGTGTACTAATATACCTACACCTCACATTCACACATATTACACACACCCAGACCCAGAACAAAATAATATTCCTATATCCCCCATAACTACTGCGCCAACCATATCGGCGTTAGTTTTAGAAAGAACTAGCTGTTGCCCGCGGTCTCACCCGCATCCTAGGGAAATTACTTCATGTATTCGAATAAATAGTATGCTATTTGTTAATCCAAGACATGGTCTGTCTGTGTGCCAAGTTTCATCCAAATCCGTTCTGTAGTTTTTGCGTGAAAGAGTAAAAAACATCCATCCATCCATCCTCACAAACTTTAGCATTTATAATAAGTATATAGTAGGAAGGATAATAAAGTCCACTTTGCTGGGATATCCAATTCATACTCATAATGACAAACGAACATACAGAAGTATGAAATGTCATTAATGGCCCAAGCCTACATTTAAAACACCTTCCTTACTAAACCTGACAGAGATTCAATAATTCTGACAGATAATACTCTATAACTATTTAATTGACATGCGGATGTATTATGTCGTCAGTTTACGCGAAGGCTGCTGCTCTTCAATCGAAGTAATAAATTAATTAACTTTTACTACACCTGCGAAGAGTGAAAGCTTACCATGAACTTCTTAGACATAAAGTCACATTTCTTGGAGTGCAACGAAAATACCATTGCGTATCTGCTCTCCAAGCTCAGACTTTGAGGAAGCGGTGAGGGGCGACCCAATAGACATAATATAACATAGCAACACGTATGTATTTCCCGAAGGGTTGGGTAAATGTACTATTTAATTGTACACCCACATTTCGCCGATGCTGTTATTAATTCCCATGTAATAGGGGACGAGCCTATTGCCATCTACTAGGCACAGTTCACCGGGCTTAGTTCTAGACATCTTGCTGCTACTGAGATACTGTAATAACATTGTGTCCGATCCGGAAATCGAACCCAGGACCTCACTGTCAGTAGTCGGGCTTTCCACCACTGGACCAATGAGGCAATCTAATACTTTCCGTTAAAAAGTACTACTTATAATCCATTTTTTTTAATTAATTTAGTATTCAAATTTAAAAGAAGTTCAACAATCTCAGCTTCGCCAGATTCAATCTTACACCCAGTTCTTAGGTCGCTGATCGGTGATCGCTTTTATGGCAGCTTGATGGTTGAGCTACTCAAGCAACACAAGTCTTTGAAAGCCAGCAGTATCACTAGTGTGAAAAAGCTCTTTCTTCGGTCACCATATCAGGCACTGACATTGGTTAACTATATAATTATATCCTCTTCTCGAAGAGATTCACACTCAGATTATTGACTGCAATAAGATGAATATAATTTGTACTTTCGGTGAATATTCGGGAACCACAAACCATTTAAATATAGAGGAAGAATTGCAGAAGTGGTACAAAAATAAAAACAAAACACACACTAACTCTTTTCACTAATAATTCTTATATCATAAACAAGAACACATGATCGAAGGTACACCAACAAAATAAAAGGCAGCAACAGACACCACTTGTAAAATAATCAGCACTACAAACAACGATTCGAACGTGAGCTATCTCCTCTACAATCCATCACTACACTTAACAAACGAGATTAAACCTTATATCAATGGAATAAGGTGTAACAAAATGCAGGGTTACCGTGGTGTTTCGTTCCAGCGAAATTGTTTTTGCTCCGGCACGCGTCTCCTGGCCTAGCCTACTTCAGGGTGATCAGTTGATAGGGCTGTGCTTTCCTTTCTTTGTTATTGGATTTTTAATTTGAAATGTCGTGACTGTTGGTTTTTATGAACAACTTCACGCTCTTTAAGTAGCAGGTGGGCTGCGCTCAAAGGAGTTTGAAATATGATGCACATAACTGGATAGGTTCTACTTTCTGAGTAATATCGCACTTGGAATTAAGGCTGCTCAGCTAGCTGCTTTAGATGACTGTGTGGGATGCAGTGATTGAGTACAAATGTGATCATCCAGAAATGTATGTTTCATTATCTATAGAATCTGTAAAATTTGAAATACCTACAAGAAACACGTATGTACACGTACATACATAAGCGACAGATGAGTACATAATTTTTCCTATTTTTTATTTCTTTATCCAAGGCAACACCAACAAAAATTGATTTTAGTTGCTACTGCATATTTTTAAAATTGTAAATCGCTTTAAAAATGTTACCTTTGTTAACACCCCTACTTCAATAGTGCGGGAATGATTGGCGCGATGTGGCGATGGTCAATCGTAATAGTTTTTGTTCCTGCATTAGATGAAATTACACCTCCATCGTATATTTGCTTGTGGTTCAAATAATATTGATCGGACTTGTCAATAATACCATGTATTGTTCTCAGTTTTGTTTGTTTAATATCTGGATCGGAAGCAATTTGGTTTTGGAATTCGATGAGAGATTGATTTCTTATTTAACAAGGGAATGTAAAATAACCGCAATTGCAAAGGCGATCTCAAAGCCATCAAGTCTGGTAATAATATAAAATAAATGATCCTTATGTTGAAGATATTAATACCAAAATTCTAAACTAATTTCGCCTTGTAAGTGATAAACAAAAAATTTACAATAACGAAGAGCAGGTTTAACTTGCAGATCAGATTGAAAATTAAACTAAAATGGCATATTATGTAGTGATAGGTGTTTAGCATATTTTTCTACTAGAACAGTAAAACCTTACTCCGGTCAAGATACAAGAAATTACTACAGAACTAAGAGTAAGTAAGTAAGTACTAAGAGTAAAACCAACAAAAATAGGTTTAACATACAACAAAACAGTTAATCTATGAAGATACTGACTACACCACCAAAGCCTTGCATGAATAAGTCACACAATTAGGTCCCAATAGCCTACCGAGCCGAGTCCGCGCCAACATCATAAACAAAGATTGGTGCTCATTCCCAACTTATGTACCTTAAGCACGCTATCCTCCATATTATACTGGAACCATAAATTTATATCTTCGCACCCTGATGCTGCTTTGTGCAAATCGAACACAGATGATTTATGAACAATTATCGATTAATTCAAGCAGCGACTGTAACTTTAATCGGGATTATTAAGGACTTGCACCGAGTGAGCAAAGCGACGGCGTTTAAATCATCTGATGGGTTAGCTTCCTCAATTAACACTCTGCTAATCGTTTTATGGTGATTTGAATATGGGTTTTGTGATTGAATTTCTGTTTTCGTTATACAAAAATAGCCTCTTTGGTTGGTTTTTTGAATTTTGTGTTCCACCGTACCGCTTTAAAAAATATATTTTTTGTACACGAACGTGTCGTAAAAGATGACTCATCGCTTATTTAAAGACAATGGCAAAGCTACCGAAATATCTACTTAAAACAGGGTTTCCCCAAAACGGATGAGTCGTAGCATAAAACAGAAACCTGCTGTGATGTATTAGTCACCATGTAATCCAGAAATAGGTACCTTAGGTCCGCGCACCTCGGGGCACTACTGTACTGTTACCAGTCATAGTAGGTGCACATAACTCAGCAATAGTGGGGGCGACCGATCGATTTTTTGTCGACCAAAATGGGAGCAATACTCATCAGATAGCGTTACAAAAAGCCGATGACGGCCGAACACAAAGCAGCCACCGTCTCGCCTCGATTACGGTCTATGACAACGCAGTTTGTTTGGAACAACACTCCATATTGATCCAAACATCTCTTCTATTTTGCTTTAGCTTTATTAGATTTTTTGTATCGCCGATAGGACTGGGTAAATGTCCAGTATCACTTGATCTTTGAACGTGGACATTTATTTTGGAAATTGATGCCATCTTACGTTGGTGATCTACTGCAGTCGGTACACCGACTCCCGCCGCGCGATCTATGGCATTGTACGGCCGCGCCTATCTCAATTGTTAGTTTAATCGAGCTTTTTGTAATCACCGTTTGGATAGTGAATGCAATACTTCTAATGATCGCCTTAAGTTCAGTAAAAAGTGAAATGGATTTTTCTTGAAAAAAATGTCTCTGCTTGCACAAGTTTGCGACTTGAAGACTGACTTGAAGAAAAGTAAAAAGTTTTGGACAACATTGTACTTTTCAGTGCTAGTTTGAAAAGTAGGTAATACATAAGTTTCATTTTTTTTTTGCGACTAGCGTAACTGCATAACACCTTTAAATTGTCGGTAAGCAAAGTTGATATTGGTTCTGTCATTTTAGAAAAACTAGCACTTTAATTATGTACTATATAATATAACATAATATTATTTCTCCAAAATTTGAACTTAAATATACCATCAATACCATAAACCACCAACTACAAAACGATCTAATATTACGATCCTATACTTGAAGAGAAAATTATTATATTTTGTACAGCTACACCGCAGAGAAGCAGTATAATATTTTTGTTCACATCAAAAACAAAATCTATCATACTATTAATAAGACAACCCACACAAAAGTCGTCTTTCAAATTACAAAGTACTAATAGTTAATAAGAAAGAGTTTAATTTTTACATCGTGATCGTTTACGGGGTCCAAACGTTTTGGTGGTCTAATGGATTTAATGGGTAGACCACCCAACAGTTCCTATAACTTAATAATTGTATCATCATACAAGATTTATAATGTAACTCATTGACGTGTCTTGTTGGATCAATCCACTTATATGGTATGGTATTTATTGGAGATGTTGGATAATTTTTTTTTATATAAATTTGTAAAAGTATTTTTAATTAACATTGCATATTTATTATTATTAATATGAAAGCGTTTGCTTAATCCGTTGAATTCAATTTTTTGTTTGGTTTTTCGCAAATTGTAAACCTGTGGGATTGCACACTGTGGGTGTATGACAATAGTAATCGGGACAGTTACTATACTATATTTACAACTATGTAGGTACATAAACACAGTAAAATTTGATTCGTTGCCACCTTAATTAAGTGACATTACTTAAAGGGAAACAGGACCTCCATAATTTTACAAGTCTATATTCGCTAGAAAGGGCCTCATGGCTATACAGCCACCGCACAGACCATTTGTTTTGTGAATTTAAGCAGCGGTTGTCACGATCATTCCTTGGTTGAGTGATCATTTTTCAAACTTCGAGACATCAGTGTCTCTCAGTAATGGGTGACAGAGGGGAAATGGCAGTCGCTTCGTGTAAATACTGATAGTCGCAACCGGTTATATGGGATCCGACCCCAATGTAGTAGGGAAAAGGCTAGGCAGATGATGAATCACTAGCTACTATGTTAATACTTTCAAAGTACATAAGAAAACTTACCCCAAGCTGCCTGCCAAGCGTGGGGGATTATGGCAACTCAGGGGGGGGGCCTTCGTTCAGCAGTGGACGTCTTCTGGCTGATCATGATGAAGAAGAAAACTTAAAAATTTATATATGATATATGGATTTTTTAATGAAAATATTGATTACTTTCAAGTCATATTACTATTTGATAGGTAATATTTATTCATATATGTTGTGATATTATTTATTGTATATTTAAAATTAATTTAAAAATGAAATAAATTGTAAGTGATTTTTTTAACCGTTGCATATTTTCAAGACGATTATCATAAAAAAAATGTAAAATACACTTTTTCTATTTACGTGCCAATATTATTCTAAGTAAAAAGAAAATTTCTACACCTATACTAGTAATATCTGGGACAAAGTAAAATATAATTAACTTTAACTAACCCAAATAAATAAATAATACATGAATAAGTGTAACTTTAATCTATTTACACAAGACGGACAGAGTTAACTATACAAAGGCGATCGTGACCACAATCAGCATCTTGTAATTGAGATTTACTTTAAAAAAAAGTGTAATAGCTCAGAATTGCAAATGCCCGATAAATGGCGATGGGCTGAATGGGCTCGCCCACTATCACATTGAGAATTAAGACTGTCGTTGGAACATCTGTGGGTGTACAAAAGTGGGCACGCTTCACGCTCTGTATAGGCAATTAGACACACATACGAAGTATCTTTAGGAAAGGCATTACTCAAGCGCAATCATACAGTTTACTATGTCTTCTTGGCATCTACTGTTGGCCATAGATTTTTACACTGAATGGTTTTAATCCGTTTTTAGCTTTAGATGCGTGTGGACAGCCGCGTTGTCCGCATCATCTAAACAAATAATTTTATTCATTGATACTCTTCAAGTAAACATTGGCCTCTAGTAGTTTGGCCTTGTTTGTGCAAGTCCTTCCCTTCCCTTGTGTCTGTCCAACCCATTCTCATCCAGGCTATCCATTATTATCAAATAACAAAAGATACTCAGGTTCAATCAGAGATATATTGTCTTAATGCTTTGAATCAAACCCCCAAGTTCACTAGGCCAAACTGGTAAATCCGTGCCATTCTTGAGACTTTAGGTGAAAAGGGTTACTTTGGATGTGCTTTTAATAATCCTATCCGCTTCATAAACTTCTACTGCTGAACAAAGCTTACGTAGACTACGTGAGTTACGTATTACTTAACAATAGTAAAGAAAAAAATGTTCTATTATTATTCATACTTAAATTGGAACACACTGTATCAGTTCACGAAAACGTTGCTGCTCAAGTCAATAGCATTTATCATCGTCATTACAGAATCGTTATAAATAAATCAATAAGTATAATTTATTAGCTTTGACGCGGTGAAAGTAAAATTATTATGTCAGCCACTATTTACTAGTCTCGAGTTATGTAAAACGTTTTATATTACCATCCAATTTATATAATTAATTGAGATTTTGCTACTAACGCAATTAGTTATCGGACTTTTTTACAGAAAAAGAACTTGATATTTGAAAAGTTGCAAGACTTTTGTATGTCAACTGAGTCGGTTACCGGATCTTTGAAGAGTTTTACTTACTAATTGAGAGTATTTCACACCAAAGAAAATTACCGATTGTGATACAAAGAAAGGGGAAAAGAAGGACGTACAACAGAACGTAACAAACAGATTTTTTTTTAATAAAGTTTCAGAAATAAACCTTAACAACGCGTAGGATGACCTACCAGCGTCAGCCTTTACATGAAGACAGAACAAAGTCTGAAATATATAAAGACGTTATGGTGTAATTGTTCTTCTAGCCTGCTATACCAACATTAAATCTGAGGGCCTAGTGTAAGTTTCTTTTGACAAATTCGATTTAACGCATCGAACGCGTTCGGAGCTCCGACTGGTGGAGAGCACGAAACGGACCAATTGGAGCGCCGAACGCGTTCGATGCGGTAAATCGAATTTGTCAAAAGAAACTTACACTAGGACCTCTGACGTTACAATCACAAGACAATATGATTACGTGCAAATCATTAAATGCTTCATTTCACTACTCCTGACATTTTCTCGGGATTTAGCTCTCGATATTATTGGCGACTATTTTCGTTCGCCACATAAAACATCATCATGGTTTATCATGGTGATATTTTATGTGGCCAACCCACAATCTCCAAACCAAATAAAATACGTAATAATAAAATCTAACAATAAATAACGTTCAACATTGAATTTCCTCGCCCAATGAAATGTTGGTATGTCTTTTATCGAGTGCACGGTTCATGTACCGTCCCACAGCGCAGGGGCACACCACGGCAGCAACAATTAAGTCTTAATACACTCCACTGAAGTTGTTTTATGCAAATCAGTAGAGGGCTTGCGTGTACGACGCCTACTCGCTTCGAGAAACTTCTAAATATAAAGCAGATAGTTTTAAATTGCGATTAGTTTTGTCCGTTGCACGCTGGTTTGACATGGGGACTGCGATGTATGGGGTATAAATGGAGTAGAAAACATTCTTAGGTAGTGATGATGTACGGTTGATGATGTTATTAAGTCATATTTTATGAGCCAATGGATTGGATGTCGATGGGCAAATGGAAAGGCATTGGAGGCAGTTTATTGTAGTGTTGAGCGACTTCTCATTTCTAAACACTGTTGTTTCTCTTCGATATACTGGTCGGCAAGACGTGGATGTTTCCAGAACTTCTACATAATAAACACTACAGTTCGAATAGAGCGATATCGTAAGTTTCACGTTAGATTTGCTGGAAAACTTAAGCAGTTCAATAAAAAAAAAAAAAAAAACTAATATGTACCTAATACTTATTGCAGGCAATTTCGGGCAATATTTAAAATCTTGCTGCAATGCACAACTTCGTGACATGGAATATAGAAAATCTATGTTGGTATTTCAACTCCACTTTCTATTTAAATACAATAATTTGGAGTTCATTAATCACAGATGAGAAGATACATTGTAAGTAATAAACTACTCAGTTCATAATAAACGCTAAGACAGACAACCATATTATCCGAAGTCGGTAGATTTCATGTAAGACCAGTCTATTGTTCTTATGACACATACCTACAGTGGCCCTTGTGTAAGGTTTTATTAACAATCTCGATATTATGCATCGACCGTATTCGCCGCTTTCAAAAGTGAAGAGTTCTGTGCGGGTCAAAAGGCAGGTTACACTGTGGCCTCAGGTTTAAGAACAATGTAAGTCGACGTCTAAACTTGCCTTTAGAAGAAATTGCCAGTGCCATAGCCGACACAAATCTAACAGTGTCACAGTTTTTACTCCTACTCAATCAGTAGGCAGAGTTGGTTCAATTTGATACACCCACAGTTCGCAAGCAATGGTGTCAGATCCCGATGTGGCAGAGAGCGAGACATTTGCAATTTATCGGTTGCTGTGCTCATCTAAGAGTAGTAGCCCAGTGGTCTTGAGGCCAGCTTGCGAGTCGTAGGTTGCGGTTTCGAATAGAAGTGGGCATAAACGAATGGGTCATATTGATTCCTGTCTTATTGCACAATTTTAATCGCCACTGCTCTAACATAATACGAAATAATCGGAATCGACAATGTAAAAGGCCCAAAAATCTGATGACTTGTTGAATATACGCTAATTCAAAATACCATAGCGGGCATTCGTGGTGGATGACGGTCCAGTCATAGTCTGGAAGAGGAAGTCTGAGTCTCAATTATGGGAACATACAATGATAATATAATTTAATGATGAATGCTTATTTACGCTATGTTTTTTTTTTATACCGCTATGTGCCAAACCAGTATACGGTCCGCCTGATGATAAGTGGTTACTGCAATCTATGGATGCTTGCAAAACCTAGGGGATGACTCTCGCATTGCCGACCCAATAAAAATCATTTCAGACCTTGTTTGAGGAACCTTATGCTTGATTTTACGTTCTTTTGTAATATTACCATTAATTTGCATATCTTTGAAATTGAATTAGATTAGTATGTGAGATGCTTTTAAACATCTCAGTAAATATGTTAAAGGGTAATCTAAATAAATAAAATCCAAATTAATTTATAGTAATTAATTTATTGAAATACTTATCTAAAAATATAAATAATATTCATAATTTAATAATTCGTTGCGTGTAAGCATCCTTAAATTATATTTACAAAAAATGGACGGAATTGTGAAATCACAATATACGTACTCAATGTAGGTATATCATAAGTCCTTAAGATTATATTTACAGTTACATTAAATTCTACATAAAACTATGTAGCTATATATCAATTTCGATATTATACCGACCACTGTGTAGTCAAAGATACAATAATATATTGGTTGAATCAACACTGTCGTTTTTCTGTCATCCGCGCTGATGCTGATAAAATATCGCTCCGATAATGCATTCCTATTACCGATAATTATTATTTAAAATTTGTAATTTGTCTCTTATATTGTAATGATGTAATAATAATTGGAGCGAGATTCGATCGAGCACAGTATCTATGTGTTAAAGGTTGGCCTAAATTGTATGTTTTTTGACATCACATGAATAAATAAAAGGTCTAATTATAAATAACAATTTTGACTTTGAATTATTTCCGTTCAGCCAGCTAAATGTTTTTATGAAAATTTGAGGCGCTCTAATATGTTTTTATAAAGGCATTTGACATTCAAGTCTTTCAAAATTCTAACATAAATTAATTTAAATACTTTACACCCTGAGATTAATTTAAGTCCCTAGAAACCGTATATATAAAAATAAATTCAATTTATATACAAATACATGTACCAAAACTTTTAAATAAATTGAAAAAAGCCCCAAGACTATCGTTTTTGTCAATCCCTAACATAAGAATCTTATTAATGTAAAATAAGCAAAAAATAAATACAACTTATAAAGTAAATTAACACTTATAAATAATTAGTCTAATATCACACTTTTATATTTTGAAAGACGTAAAAGTCTTGAATGTAATTATTATTATGTAAATATACATAAATGTTGATGTAAACGTAAATATTAATTTTATTTTTACAATTCAAGTGGCATCCCGCGCGCTGTTCCTTTGATGTTTAGCTGAAACAAAAGAAAAACAATGTTAAAAATATTTACAGATATGAGAAATCACGAAATATTTTCTTTAGGGCCAGAGTTCAAAAAATACCAGGCAACTAATAATGAAACCAGATTTTTGCATGAAATAGACTTGAGGATTTTTGCCTTAAATAGCTCGATAAAGAACAAAGGGTTAATGATTTATTTTATTCTTACAATAATAGTCACAGCCATTTTAACAGAATACAAGGTAACCAAAGCAAATAATCAAATGAAACTTACCAGTATGCAGAAACAGATGATTCTTCAAGTTAGTATGTTTGGAGAACCCTCGGGAGCATATGTGACACTTGTACGGCCAGGACCCGCTGTGCACATACATGTGGGACTTGAGGTCCCCAGGAGTAGGGAATGACTTGGAGCAGAGGCTGCATTTGTGAGGCTTCTCCTGCGAAAGAAGATTAGACGTTAGAATTCGGAACGATACCAAACTATGTGATGTTTTCTTGAATAATTTGTATGTTCTATCAATTCTCGTCATCTAACGGTCTAAAAAACAAGCGGCTATATTAATATCAGTAAGTATTCGTAGAGCAGAATGGAAAAATCATAGGTATAAAAATAAAATTAAATAAGAATAGGAGCTGATAATGCACAAGATTGATTATTAGCTCAATAAAACTAAAATCTGTGATAAGGTATGTAAAACCTAATTGTTAAACAAGTTAAAATAAACACAGGGAACACGTTCATCAAAGATAGGCAAATAACCCAATGCATGCTACTTTGCCAGTCCATATAAAATGATTACTCAGAAATACGTATGCCTTAGAACGGGCTACGTCCTTCATACGTCCAGCCAAGCCATTAGATAAAATGCAAGTCATAGTTATAGGTAATGTCAGAAAGGATTCAAAGGAAATAATGTTAAAGGCTCTCCGTTCAAATAATTCTGGAATTTATGTTGCGGAAATCTGTAGTGTAGTGAAAACTCGGTACCTACATTAAAATAAGAACTGGCAACCCTAAAATCTCTTTAAAGCCAGTCTTAGCAACTTAAACTAATGAGTCGATGAAATAAATTCACTTCTTCATAGATGAAATATATATTTTTTACCTTCATATCATTCAGTCATCGATATTGAATTTATTTCACATCAAGTGACTCCGATTCATAAATCTGACAATAGTGAACCAGAAAAAAGAAAGCCTTTTAGACAATAAAACTGCTAATAACACTCATCATAAGCAATAATCAAAGTCATGACATCGCACATCGAGCGCAAATGAATTTATAATGAAGGATGCTCGCTCAAACCTGTTGAGATCAGCCCATGTAGTTCAATAAGTCTTGATATTTGGATTAATTTTATTAGCCTTTTATCTTTACTACGCAAAACACAGAAACATTTTTCGTATGCAAAACGAATGTTGACTGCTAGTATTATTAAGGATGAGACTGGTGCTTTGAATATAATTTCAAAATTTCTTAAAGTACCAAGGAAATTGACATGGACTAAGAAGTCATTACAAAAACTATATGACTAACAAAATTAAACTTAAAACAGCTACACAAAAATAAAAGGAAAATAAAATTTTCATATATTTCAATAATATGAATCGATATTTAAAGCCGAATTCCTACATAGCTAATTTCAAAAGCACTATTATAACTTTAGGTCACCTCGCTATGAATATAAAATTTAATATTTTTTATCGCACCCATAATGAGCCCGTCACTAACCGCGGTGGCATTAGTCGTGTCGCGAGTATGCGAGCAGCCTAACACGCGTTACGAAGCAGTCATTACGTGACATTAGGCGTGGTTGTAATGTGCGCACGAGCGTCGCGATCGCCACATGACATTCTTAAAAGAAATGTAAAGTCTTTACGTTCTTTTTATTAGGTGCAACCGGGCAATGTATCTGGTATGCTACAAAAAATACTACAAAAAATCAATCGAAATATTGCCTATTTAAAATTTTTGGTCCTAATAAAGTCGGATCGTCTCATTACGTGTTGCGTCGTCAATTTTATAAATTACAATTTTATTTATCTGTACGACAGATTGACGCTGTCCGTAACTTATTTTTAATATGAATTTTGAGTTACTATTAGTGTTCTTTCCACCAAATTAATAAACTCTGTGACGCTTTATCGAAGTTTAAAATCTATACAAACACAATCCAGTATTTTTCTGTGTCCATTAGCTCTACACGAATATCTACAGACAGAAAATCATAACCTCTTTCAACTTCGCCGCAATAAAAAGAAGTTTGTACCAAATCACGCTGCTGATGATCCGTAAAACAGTGAGCGTGAAGAATAAATTGAATACCATATCGTCATTCCATTCTTCCCATGCTACTAAACGATCATTTGTTTTTATGGTAGGAACGGTCAAAATAATTTGTGGTCACCAAAACATTCAATTTGGTCTTCAAAATACTTTTAGACGTGGATTAAATTTTGTGGTTGGACTACCACTGCATTCGTATGTTAGATTCTGGATATAGCGTGGATAATTGTCTAGAGGATTTTGAAATTACCGCTACGGAACATTGCTAGTAAGTAGTGTTGTTATATTTTTAGATGTATGAATATTTTGCTTTATCGATATTACTTCTAGTTCCATTACAGATTAGAACTACTTGTGTATTTTTTTTTATTTCTAAAATAAATTATAATATTGGTTCGATCAATCAACATCTGAAAATTATTTATTATTATTTTATATTAAAGTTACCTGTTATATTGAAGAGAAAGTACTATATTAAAACTATTTATTATATATAAAATAATTATAGTGTTTAACATAACAGTATTTTAAATACGAACAATTAATTAAACATCTTAAATATATACGACGGGAGCTTTATTACTACGAAGTTCTATAGAAAATAAATCATTATAAAATTCAATGTTCGCACGACAGTCATGATCGTGACTAAATAATATAGCTCTAGATTGGCCAGAAGTCGTGAAATGTAAAGTATGCGTTCGCTTGTACAGGCAGTGTAAAGCTTTGCTTAGACTAACGCGAATCCGCCCGCGTGCCGCCCGCGCCTCGATTCATATTTATTTTCTATGCAAATGTCACATAATTTTATTTTGTATAGAAACAATTGACATGAATTCGTAGCCCGGATGGATGCGCGTCAGTTTGACCGCAGCTTAAAAGTATAAAACAACGCTTAAACATTTGGGTACAATATTGTCTTACTCTATTTCATATAACAATAGACGAATGTTATTCGTCTTTTCGTCGAATAAGGCCCAATTTAATTAGGAAATGTATAGAAATAGCCAAAGTGTGGACTTCCAGCAGAAGTCTGCTTATTCCAAATGCTTTATGTAACTTAACATGAGGTGAAACTCCACTTGAAAAAAAAATATTAATAAAAAGAGATTATATTAAAAAGGGAAAATTATTGTAACTTATTAGGCAATAAGCCTTAATGTTAAGGTGCAAGAGTCTATCTCTTGCTGGAAGTTCAATTACTAGAGAATATTTTTGATTAGATTTTGTAAGCATATAATGAATGCCGAATATGGTTGTGTCTATAAGTTTAAGTAAACAATAAAATCTCTCAGGATGATTATGTCTAATAAAAGTCGCTAGGCAACAAACCAGCCATTAAATATTTTTGTTCTAAAAACTTTAATAAAATCCTTTCTAAAACAATATATCAAAATTTTTAATTAATTCTAAAATAATTTCCTGTACAGCAATATCAAAAAACTTAATAAAGATACATCCTAGAAGCGTTTCCATTAAATTTTTACTCGCTAATTCACACCAATCTACGAACCCTATAATTTTGATTACGCCCTCAAATTAAAAAGACTACGATGGGTTCGGTTGTGTGAGATTAAAACAGCCATCTTCGTATGGGCGGGTTATGCAGTAGCTCAATCAGGTGGCAAAAAAACGAGTATCGATATTATACCGACCCTTCTCGCTACCGAATATTGCAACATATAAATCAATAAACAAAGACCCATTAGTTGTCTGACAATTTCCTTTGGATAAATCACGAGGTTGGCAAAAACCGGCCGTCTCATCTGTACTCCGATAATGAAGGAGCGAGGATTATTTATGACGAACGATATTGGTGCGATAATAAATTGACTTCAATAAAAAATATAAATATTTTGACGGAACATTGGTTGAATATATCCATTCAATTATTAGAGGGTGGCTGATCCAGTTCTCCAAAACGAATAGTGTCTTCATTTTGGGACTGGACTCATTCACTCATTCTGGACACTCCAAGTATATATATATATATTAGTAAATAGATAATAAAATAACTATCTTTAAACGACAAGTGACGATGATTTTGCTTTTAGAAACATCAATGTATTTTTGATTGATGTCGTATCTCACATTTTGTAAAATTACCAACTTTCTTTTGTAATAAATCTCATCATTGTCATAGTAACCTTATTGGTTACTTTAAGATGACCCAAGAAAGAAAATTTCAAAGGCTAGTTTTTTGTATTTTAACGTCACGTCACTTACACAATCTATAAGCGAATATTTCACCATAATAACCGTAACATAACAAATCACTTCTAATTATTTATCCTTAAAATAACACACATAATTACACACCCCATTATGAGTACCTCTCTACATACCTTTAAAAACTAAATGAACATCGTTTTTATATCGTATAATTCTCGACGGTAAAATCGCACAATCGATCAAGTAGTCCGTACGGGCTATATCTCGTGGTTACAGTGACGTATGGCCGCTCGATACGCCTGTGCTGCGTTATGGAAATCGAATGCAAATGCGATGTGCTCCGGTTAATTTAGCTAAATAAATTGATGCGAAATAACCAACGGAAGGTATTTCGGTATTGCTCTCGTTAACGTTTATTCTCGGTAGTCGGGATATGCGTGGGTTAAAAAAAGAACACTGTTGCGCTTGTTATCTACGAAGGTACATTTTCCAATAAATTTTTGATGTTTTGAAAGCACTAAAGATAAAAAATTTGATTTGCTTTTGATGGCATTTGCTAGAGAATCGGAAGATGCGTTGTTTCAGCCAATCAGAAACAAGCATCATCAAATAGAAACTCGTAAAATGAAATGAATGTAAAATGGTATTGTACTGGTGTCTATATAAAATTATGCAGTTTATTCACTCTCCAGAAAAGTTGCTATTTTTTTATATACCTGGTGTTAGAACTTCAACGACGATATGCCAGTAAGGTTGAAAATATAAAAGAGCTGGGTATATATTCGCTATGAGAATTTTCTATGTCTATGGTAGCTCGTAAACTGGTTGAGCTTACACGGCAGAAGTTTTTTTTTTTATTCAATACATTTTTTATTTTCCTGTTTCCAAATTCAAAACAACGATTGACTAGCCAGTTAGAATAATTCTATTTAGGTATACTATACCTGATCTGGTTTTATAGAATCTCAGGAGCAAAACTGATCTATGGCGGTGATTAGTTTGGCCACAAGACGAGCAATCAATACCTTAATCGAATAAAGCCAAACCCGTTCTAAAATTGAAGTAACAAACGTATGATCTCAGTACTATCACTAAATTCCTCATAAATATTAATATATTCAAAGGGGAACTAATTAATAACCACATAGCCAATTATCTGGAGCTTCAGTTAATCAATATTGTGGTGTTGGGCCAATCCGTTGTCAAGACAAGAAGTTAACTAATTGGTACATAGTATCTTATAGGGCTCTGTTATTATGATTCCTTATTCGTGATTCAAAACGGGTTCACTTGGTTTATTGCAGACATTTTGGAGTTCCGCGTGGTAGATTCTAATTTCGAATCAGTGTAACAGAATTGAGAATAAAATTTTAAAGTAAGTATGTCAATACTGAAGTCAAAAGGCCAAAAAGTAACCTAAGCTTTGTCTCCCAATATTTTGGCAGTGGAAGTAAGATGAAAGTCGGTTTAAAATACACCATAAAACCAGCTGCATCTAGTGGATGAGATTGAAACCCAAAGGAGGACAAAAGCTAGGCAGATAATGATGAGTAGTTCTTGAAAAGCTATCAAAAACAATACCTAAAAACACGGCTTTCAGTGCGGGTATATTTTTGTCGAATTATTGAATATAATGCCGATATACCTAACTTTGTAACGAAACTACTCATACAGGCCGGTATGCATTTGTTTTTAAAATCAGTTTTGGTTTATTTTCGTTGCTTATATTCGAATCAGTCAACGAAGCAAAACTTTCAAGTGAATGCAAATGAAGAATTTTATCGTTTAAATCATGATAAAATAGTACTTCGTACTTTATTTGTAGTAGCGGGTAACGGTGAGTATATTTTTCTGCCAGGATTATCTTTATAATACACGCAACTTTATTTATAAAAAAACGGCCTAAGATTTTTATCGCGCGTTCTCTTAAAACCTATCAATCTTTAAAAGGTGCAGAACCCTTTCAAGTTTATTCCTTAACCGTTTCATTTCTAAATAGTAAGCGCCCATTAATTTAATATAGGCTATTAATTGACAATGTATGCGTATTTATTGGCCGGGTAGTCATGATGTGCGATGCTGCTGTTAGGCTCACAATTGTGTCTTTGCGTGTTCATAACTTGACGTAATAAGCTTTACACTGCGTGCCATGATTTGTGGGTAGGGTTTAAGCTGGCATTTATTTGCTGAACCGTTAGATTGTTAGTACAAAAATAGTGATTTAAATAGTTTGTTATAGTGCGGTCGTTTTGATGCAATTTCCTAATATAAAATATTTAATAATAATATAAAATCGGTTCGCTCATTTGTCTGGCTGCTTCATTGGTCTACTGGTCACAAGTGCGACTGTTAAGCGTGAGGTTCTGGGTTAAGTTGCAGGTTTGGGCAAAGTGTTATCGGGTTTTTCTGTATGAAAATTCTTAATAGCAGCAAGTCTGGAACTGTGTCTGTTAAATGGCATTAGACTCGCTCCCTATTGCATGGGACTTAATAACGGCATCGGCGAAATTTGGGTGTACAATAGTGCATCTAGTAGAGAAAAATATCGCCTCATTCTCACACCGATAAAAATATATTTTTAAAGAGAATTAATTCCGACTCTATTGCGAGATACTTGTGTATGTATCAAGCTTAATTAATTAGAGGAGCTAATGAAATAATTTATTGATTTCTAGAATTACTTGTAAAAAACTGACACCCGCTGACAACCGTGGCCTTACCTTACGTTTACGGAGTGTAAGCCAGGTTCAACTTTAGTGTGAATCCTTCCTTACCGGGCTATTTCATTAAGTCACCTCCGTGGAATAATTTAATCAGTACAGTCCACAGCAAAAGAACGATAAAGCATGATTGATAGTGTAGACGGTACACAGATGCAATCTGCCGCTGTGCCGTCCCGCGTTATTTTTCTTTTTAAACATGAACGTTTAATCTTGGGAATGAATGGACTTGTTTATGTACATGTATGGGATGGGTAGGCAGAACCTAAGATGTGGAACTAGTTTTGATCGATCTGTAGTGAAGCCCAAAGGGTTGATAGGCTATGTTGAACGCTATCTAAACTATACAAACCATTTTAAGAAAATTTTCAATCGATTTTTGTAACTGTAACTTGTACCTACGATATTTAGATGACATCATCAAAAAGTTCTGGTAAGTACTCCATAATTTCCAATAGATCATAGTATTATATCACTCTATTACCAAACAATATTACGGTTCACTCCATTGAATTCTTAGTTATTCAAATGAAAATGCATTTTCCTAGATCCAGTAGTCCCACAAAATCAATAAATTAATATCATCATAACGTACTCCATAATTACGACATCAATAATAAAAAACAAAAACGGATTGCCGCATACGTGGGCGGCTGATAAGGGCTGTGTACTAAAAATTCACAACCAAAATCCTACCATCACTACTTCAAATTAGAGTTGAAATTCGAATGGCATGTGTTCTATATAAATCATTTTAGGCACATTGAATGACAGTCGGAAAGGTATTAACAAGTTCTTGAATATTCATTTTGGAGTTGTCGCGTGTTATCTGGAGGCGAGACATCGTCTACGTGTGGTGTTATTAATTATTGCTTCTTTATTAATTTATTTTGTGACAAACTTGTCTCTATACTATTATTAAGTAAATATGCCTTTATTAAATAATAATCACGGCACAACACGGTTGGCGCAGTGGCTAAGCGATTAGCTTTCTGTGCTACGTGTCGCGGGTTCGATCCCCGCACGGAACAAATATTTGTATGATCTACAGATAGTTGTTTCGAGTCTGGTTGTGTGTGCATGTGACATGTATGTTTGTAAACTGTACCCGCGATACCGGAGAAAATCCTAGTGTGGGGTAATCTGACATTTTGTAAGTTAAACAACTTTTTTTTTAAATTTAATCTTAACGTTCATATTGAAAGCAATTACCTACATTACACCAATATAATTCAAACCATCTTTAGTAGTCCAAATACCTGTATTTACTGAGCTAATTGAGACAGCCGACAACTTTTTAGAATTTAAAACTGAAATATGTCGTTAAGAGTAGTTTAGCTTTTGACAAAATTGCCTTGAAATACGCGCAAAACAGGTGTTTGGACGTTAACGTTTTTTACATCGAAATCTTAACGAATTAATTTGATTTTGGTCTCTATCTATTTGTCAGATTATAAACTACATTACGGTCGACTTGTGTTGTTCTTGTTGTTTTCAAAATTTTGTTTAATTTAATAATTATCACGAGATAAGTATGAGAAAGATTTTTAGTTAAAACAACGCATTTTGAGGGTTAATTATTTCTTAATCTATAAACAATATCAATAAAATAAAACTTGACGACCTAGTTTTTACTTGTGTCTATAACATATAAAAAAATCAGCAAAATTAACTCATGTTTAGTAGGGTAAAAACGTTGACGCATTTTGTACGAAAACTTTTAGCTAAACTTCTTCGTCTTAAGTAGATGAATCACACTATCTACCTATAGAACCTACCGGGCTAAAACAATATAATATGGCCATTGACACGACAATAAGAAGAAGAATATTTATTTTTAAAGAACCAGCACGTTATTCACTAGTTAATCTTAAGCCAACTAACTATAAACGACATTAAACTGTTTAATAGGGTGTATGTACTTATTCCGCATTATATAGTAGCAATTATAACAACAACACTCAAGTATATAATGGCATAAGTAAATGTCAATCTACCGTGACAGAACCCCATAAACAATAGACCATAATCACAGAATGTCGTTACAAGGAAACTCATCGCCATAATTGTCACATCTGCAAAAGGTTTTTTTACATACAACATTCAAGTGAAGCGGAAAATATTATCTGCACGCATTTCTTTACAGTATAAAAAACCTATAAAATCCAAGATGGCGCACGCGTCTGTGGTTGATTAAAATGAATTATGATTGTTTGTTACAACATTGGGTCATTATTTGTAAATCAAGTGTATTGCTGTCTGACAGTTGTCACGCGATGTACCGTGTACAGTGTAGTTCAGAAAAAATGTACCCGGATCATGTTGGTACAATTATAATGTAAATGAAATGAGCTACTGATGATCGTGAGGTGAAATTATTATGAACATCTGGTAGGTATTTGATTTGCTTTTTTTGTTTTTGCATTTTACCATGTGCCAATTTAGTGTCGAGTGTATTATCATTATGTTTACTGCTAATCTGCTGTCGACCTTTCAATGTATCCGAAATGAATTTTAGATATAATATTTTTACATATTTGTGTGATAGAGGCCAACCTAATTATCTCGAGGGGAAATATCTAACTAAACAGTACTTTTCTATACAACTCAAACATTCTATGTTTAAGGCTCTCTTAAATAAAGACGAAAAGTCAGACTCACACAAAGTTAAATCCACATAAATTTACAAACCGTACGAAATAGAAAACTATCATGATCTTAGCATAAAGATGGTTTACATTAAACCAGATAGGTACATGACGGTCCTATGATCTCGAACCGCAGCGTTCCACAAATCTCGCTACGAATACCCAGTTAGTCATAAATCGGTGCTTTCTCATACATTCGCTATCAGACCGTAAACAATCCCATACAAACGTGTGGGCCCTTTCATTTTGTGAAACATTAAAATGTATAAGTTAGTGATTCTGTGATTACAACGATTTTACAATTGAACTATAACTTTGTTGATCTTTTGACAAGATAATGCCGAGACAGGGATATAGTTTCACAAAGTCCTACATAGGTTATATGATATCATGCTGATATTATGATCCTGAGTTACAATATTTGATTCCAATACTAATTTAAAACTACGTTCAACATAGGAAACTGTTTATTAAAAAATAGATGAAATTAGATATTTAAAAACTAATTTTTTATTTTCTGTTCTCCAAGTTTTTAATAAAATCATATTGTGAATACCTTGTGTACAAGTGATTGAAAAACCATTTTATATTATACGACGACTGACAGCTGAAAATAACTTCAATATAGAACTAGGCTCTAGCTTTTGCTAGAACCGACGCGATCAGTAAAAAAGACCTGAATATACTCAAAATGATTAATAAACGTAAATTTACAGATTAAATATTCGATATAAAAGATAAATTTTATGTAGATCAAAATCAATTAGCAATATAACCTGTTCATGTACATCGTTTTCACAAGCATTTCCAAATATGTGTGTCAATAAAAGCACTCTACTACACTTCTATAAGACCGACGTCACATAAAAGCTATATATGATAGAATTACGACACAAGTACAATATTTATTAAGACGTTTACTCTAACGGTCGGTCTGAAGCTTGTTTTATATGCATACGGACAAACGATTCATGATTGGACCCCAATTTCGAAGCAATATAAAAAAAAACTGTACCAGTTTAAATTGTCAACTTGCTGTCTTGTTAATTACTTGAGTGTAGGCCGGGAGTTGGCTAGGTGAAGAAATTCGTTATCGGTTTCATCTGTTAAAGCAGACTTAGCCTGCGTGTGTCTCAGTAGAATTTTCCGAAAGGAAATTACTTTCAGCTTTTGAATAGCTCATTGAAATTTAATTTTTCTGTTACAATTTAAGAAAAAGAAGAATTAAGACTATTTTTCTGTTTCTTAAATTGTAACAGAACACCTCTTCCCCCCTTCTCACCCACAATAGGAAATTCATAATCAAGGTTTGCCCCAAACAGGTTTGAGCATGTCTTTGGACAAACTAAGCTAGATAAAATAGAAAAATATAAAATCGGTTCTAAAAAAATATCACTATCAAAAATGTGGATTGAATATAATCACTAACTCATCGATATCGTTATTTTCGACGCTCCTGTCTCTCGGACTATAATATATTCAATCGAAATGAACGGCGGACGTCAAAGTCGACAGATATAGACATAAACTAGTCGTCATATAACGCCCAGTTTCATTATTCGAAAGTCTTTGGTAACCAATAAAAATTCATTAAATCGACTTCCTGTTAAAACAAGTGGAATTATGGTTTTAATACTTACGTATTATGTGGGCCTAATTATGTTGGTCGGAATGTTACTCTCGCCAAACTAATGTGACTTGTTTTCATTTCAATTAATGAAATCATATTATTTATTTTTACCGTTGATTTTGATGTGTTGCGTTTTAATGGAATGATTAGGGTCTTATACTTTTCTGTGTTTAATTACTTGTTTATAAGTATCTAAATCTTGTATGATCTTTACATTTATATATATAAGCATGTGTGAAGATTTATAAAAGCTCAGGTGGTTAAAATGAGCCTCTACAAAAATCTACAAATACATCGAGATGTTTATGGTAAACGATGCGCGCACGAAAACTTTGCATGTTGTTGCAGAAATTGAACACATTTCATCGAAGAAGTTAAATTTAGTATAAATAGTTAAGAAGTCAGTTTATTTGAAATAACTATCAACACCTTAGATTCACAGACCAATGGCGGAGAAACTCATGCGCCGTAAGTAAAACGTAAGTAAAATACGATAGACTGAAAAGCCGCTCTTATTAAAAAAAAAACTAACACAAAATCCTGTATGCCATTTCAAAAAAAGAATTAACTCTAAAATTACGACTATCGAAATGTCTTTCACTATTCAACCCGTAATTGCACACCAAAAACCGTTTTTAACCGATTTTTAAAACCTTTATTAGGGCAGGTGCACACGACAGGCGCGCGCACGCACCGGCCACCAATAAGTTTTTTAATGAGATTATAAAAGCAATATGGTATCGTAAAAGCTTGTATCAATTTATTCTAAATATATTTTATTCGACAATAACACATTATGTCGTATTGTTCGATTAATTTATTAGGAATATGAATAGACAGGATTCTTAGCGAATAACGAATGGGTGAAAAAATAATAAGCTTTGATTGTTAACATTTATACGACACATCTTATTAAGTAATCTTAGTACTGTTTTTTTTTTAATTCGCGTCACAACATAACGTAATATCAAGCATGTATTCCCGAAGCGATAGGCAGAGTTGCACCTACTATTGTACACCCACATGTCGCCAATACTGCTATTGAGTCCCACGTAATAGGAGGCGAGCCTATTGCCATATACCGGGCACAGTTCCAGACTCCGTGCTGCTACTGAGAATTTCAACACAGAAAAACCCAATAACACTTTGCCCGACCCGCGAATCGAACACAGGACGTCACGCTCAGAAATCGGGCATACGACCACTCGATCGATAGTCTTAATTCTAACACCGTCTGAGCCTTTTCGCGACCTTAGTGGCACTTTTTACCATTTCTGATAACTGAGTATTCTTTGGGCACCCAAGTTATTGTGCGATAGTTATTATTATCTCTGTCAGGAGTCCACTGTCATCTCTTACGAAAAATGCGCACGGTTTATAGATTTTTTTGTAATTAATTTGGATCGGAAATGAAAGAACCTTAGATATTATCAGCTGCTCCTCATCCCGAGTCGTAAAAGTCAAATGAAGGAAACATGCAATGGTATCGCCACCTGTCACTATTATGACTTTATGGGTCTTGCTCTAAAATATAGTTGCCCTGACAATACCCATGGTTGAGATAAACAGGTATTAGAATTTTTTTATATTTTTTAATTTTAAAAGTTCAGTAATAATAGATTTCTTTTCGTGTTACGAACTATTTTTGATTGGGTAAGGTAGCTTAGGCCGTGGTAAAAATGGCGCCGCCGACGCCGGACGTAGTATCGCCGCTTGTAGAGGCTCTTTAGAGTATCTTTTTTTGTAGCCCAATTCAAGATTCAACCAAAAATTTGAACGTCATTTATCCTAATATTATAAATGCGAAAGTAAGTTTGTTTGTTGCCTTTTCACGCCTAAACCACTGAACCGATCATCATGAAATTTTGCATATACATTGTCAGGGGTATAGAAAAGCATATAAGGTACCTTTCACCTAGAAAAAAGTACTGTTCCCGAGGAAAAGAAGAATAACTTTCTTAGGACGCTAGATGGCGCTACATGTGACCCAAAAAATACACGGGTTCATAATCAATGCGGGCGAAGCCGCGGGCGGAAGCTAGTCTATAATAAGTCAATTCCACAGCTTAATAAATTATGAAAATGCGCCTTCTATGAAAAACATCTAAAAAATATTACCGTTCAACTGATATTTACAGTATCGATAGTAATAATTAAATCGAATGCCAATAAAAACAAGTGACTGACCAAGAGTCCGTCCTTGTTGGAGTTGACAAACGCAAATCACATTCTGATTTGAGACAACCACCAATCTTATTGGCTCCTTGTTACTCAAAATGTGTGGTCCAAGTTATATGCTCGCGGCCAGATTGTGTTGGTATTAGCCCTCAATGGGAAAGAAATTGTAATTGTTTTATTAATTCTCCATACTTTAATATATTTGTCTTATTTTTATACATAAATATACCTATAACCTTTGTACAAAATCACATCTCCAACAAATGTGGAACGCGCGAAAATTTGTTTAGACGAATAAAATCATACGAAATAATGAAACGGCCATATTTCAACAGCAATAACTATAAACTGTCTGCAGAAATATAAAAAAAATTAAACCAATATACTTTTATCTGATTTTATATCTCCAAGAGACAGTTCTAGCACGATTACGGAATGATATGGAAGAATTTGTGTTAATTGCAGCTGTTCACGCTCATCTGACAGAATTCGCTTACCGGCCTTCAATTACACCGCATTTCGCCGCTTTGTGCGGCAACCAATTGTAGGGACGCAACACCGTGACAGACGAACAGACAGACTGACAACAAACAAATAACGAACCTCTAACGAGTGGAAAAGTGTCAAGCGCACGCGCAGATTACCGCCAGTTGTAAGCACAGTTTTATCCGATGGTGAAGGAAAAGGATGGGTCAAGAGGAGGTGATTGTTTCCTTATTTTGCTTTTGTTTCAGTGTTTTCTTAACACTGAAACAAAGCCTACCTACTTCTAATAAAGTACCTACAGATTACCTCCTTAAAACCTCTTTTTCTTTAAGCACATACCTCTTATGGTGACGTAGAATGTTTTGATTCGACTAAACTAAATTATATTTGAATCATTCGATACAATACAAATCCACTTTATTGCACATCCGAAAATCATGTGCCCAGTTAATCATGACTTACGGGCGGGCAAATTATAAAATCAGTAAATGACAAAAATGACACCTATCTTTATTTATTAGGTACTCAAAATAACAAAAAGAAACGTTTTTAATAAATAATACTATTCTATAAAACCCACAAAGATTTAAACACATCAGTCTCAGTGTGAACTTCAATGAACAGAGCAAGGCGACAATTTTAATAAAAAAATTAAGTTAAAAAGGTGAGGTCAGTTAGCCCGTCAAGATATTTGTGTATCGGCCGCCTTGACAGGTGATACGACCTGGCGACATTGGGATGACGTTATACACCTTTAAAATATATGGAGGGATTGTCCGTTTTATAATATTAGTCCAATCTACCGACCATACTTTTATATCCTATCCTACTAATATTATAAATGTGAAAGTTTGTGAGGATGGATGGATGAATGGATCTTTGTTACGCTTTCACGCCAGAACGGCTGAACGGATCTGGACGAAATTTGGTACAGAGATAGATTATAGTCTGGAATAGCACATAGGCTACTTTTTATCCCGGAAAAATGTATGGGTTTGTAAACCACGCGGGCGAAGCCGCGGGCAAAAGCTAGTACTATTATAAATGTAAAAACCAACTATGTCTGTCTGTTACCCCATCACGACTAAAACACTGAACCGATCGTTATGAAAATTTACAAAGAGGTAGCCTGGCTCCTGGAGAAGTTTATAAGCTTCTTTTTACTATTGCAGCAAAACAATAATTACATTATAAATACACATACGCAGACGAAGTCGTGAGCAAAAGCTAGTATTGGCAAAAATCAATAAACACAAGAAACCACATAAGTGATAAATATCTATTTAGTTAATAATATTTGTAGTTATAAACCGATTTACATGGCGAGTACCCATAAGCTACCTGAAAAATTTATTATACCCTAGGTAATATCTTCAAATATTTTCATATGATGTTCTAATGCAATGGCGTAACTATCCACTTCGCCTTTGTCCTTAAACTATACAAACTGACACAACACCTTCAATCATTCGAGTTAGGTACAACCACCACACTTTATAGAGACAGTATGATACAAACAATATCCTCAAAGGCCCTCCGTACATAACTTGTATAACTAGCCCATAAAGTATACCTACCAAACTCCTGGCTATTGTGTATCACTCGATTCCATCAAGCTATTGTGAAGCCTGCATTATTATTTAGCTTTCCTACACTTAACTAGCCGTCCAATACTGTCCAGTTTAATTCAACCCTGTGACAGCTGAAAAGATCCATTTTACGAGGTAGAATGGCCGATCGATCAAAGACCGAACGAATAATGGACGGTCTATCAATTTTCTTTACTTGCAGATACCTGCAAATGTTCAAGTATATGTACAGTTAATCTAGATTTGGAATCGAATAAATTGGCTGGGAATTAAATTTATTGGGATTCATTCGATTTTCAGTTACAATTCGATCGATTAAATAAATTAATGTTAATCGATCTATAATTATGTGTTTATATTGGCAATGATTAAGGTGAATTCGTTTATGAGTGGACAAATTAGCGATGTTATATGGAAATTGTTTGGAATTCGATGCATAATGTATTTTTTTATATCTACCTAAGACTCATGACTATAAAGGTGTCTAAAAATGGATTTAATTCAGTTTATATAATTTTATACATACTTTAATTTAAAAGCAAAATAATTCCAATAGGGCTGTCAACAGTAAAAAATCAACAATTAAAAGTTCGCGCCAAACTGAGGTCGTAGAAAATGGTTGTGCTATGTTACAGACATCCAAAATTCGTGTTCCCATGAGTTCACGGACCGTATCGCAAGCAAAAGACGTTGCCGAAGACGCCACGATTACCAGACCGTGGACATATGGTTCACACGATCGTATGTGAACCTTATATGACTCAGTGTCAAAAGGACGTACATGAGAGTTCAAAATTCAGTTTCGTTAGAATTAGATAAATAAAATTAAATAATAAAAGTATTAAAGGAAATTATTAAATAAAACTTTAAAGGTCTATTTTAGTATTTTTTTTTTGCTACACGATATCAAAAACTTATCAACTTTAAAATTAAACCTTTAAAAAATGAAATTAATGCGGTTTTTCTTTTTACTTTATGGCATTTGCATTTGCCTCCATTTAGATTACAATAGCTGATTGTTTATACTTTCGAACAGTACCCGCGTCTTTTGTTTGAAGACGCACGTATGATTTTATTTCCTGATCTTTATCTGTACCGAAATTAATTACGGTGTTATTTTCACAAAATCTCATCATAAAATATAATAAAAATCAAGTTTCAGTATTTTATTATAATAAATTTAAGACACAGAAGCTCAAATGTCTATCACGGTTTAAGATAAAAAAATGTAAAAAATATTTTGACTATTTTTATTGCAAGGTTACCGAAATTTAATGTATGTATTTTCAAATATAAGTAATTACTAGCTTCCGCTCACGGCTTCGCCCGCGTCGTTTATGAACCCGTACATTTTCCCGGGATAAAATGCCTATGTGCTATTCCAGACTATAATCTATCTCTGTGCCAAATTTCATCCAGATCCGTTCAGCCGTTCTGGCGTGAAAGAGTAACAAAGGTCACACACATTTATAATATTAGTAGGATAAAAATAATTGAGAGATTTTGAGACAAAAAGACAAAAAAAAACAGACACATATACGTAAAACCTCAACAAAAATCAGAGAAAGTATGCCAGCACAATTTATTCGATTGCCTTTAATTCAGCATTGTCTCATATCGACGATACATCACTATCGATGCGTCACACTCGATGACCGCAGCAGTTCCCACGTTGACCTGCAATTTATTGGCCCTTACTTAACTGTAACTACCTGTGACCGCAGGTGCGTCTTAAGACATAAGGGATGTAAACGACATTTTTTTCTAGTTTTTTTTTTTTGTTTTGTTCCTTTTGTTTTTGATAGATGGGTAGTGATGTATGATTTTGAAAATATCTTTTTATGTTTATGGCGTTTGTAACGTTAGATAAGGCTTTACATTTTTAGTTGTAAAGGTACCTAAGTGATAGTTTTTGTGTTCATGGTACATTTTTAAATGTGTTTAACTGTTTATACAATAGTCATTATAAAGAACATCATTTGACGTGTTCATAGTTCTTTTCGCATCCATTTTATTATTTTTACAATTATGCAAACTTGTAAATAAGTATTTGATTTTTTTTAACATCTACGTATAATTACTTTCCATTGATTTAGGCTATTTTGAACTTTAATTTATTATAATAAAACAATTAAAATTATAATAGTGGAATTAAACATTCGACCACAAGCAGGAATCGAACGTGCGACCGTCCGATTAAATTTTGTATAGAGGTTATATTTTGTATTTTTTACACAAGCGTTATTGCGTCAAAAGATAAATATATTTAAAACTATTTTTAATTTTTTAAACATATTACTACTGACAGCCCTGTGCTCAGTCACCGTGTACGCTTGTGTGATTTTCTTAAGTCGCGGACACATGAGGTCATAGTTAAATAAGTAAAAACTTAAGGTGGGGCGTTATGGGAACTGAGCACGGTAACTCCTCGGTATAATATGAGGCTTTACCGAAGCGTAATATACCACTTTGGTGTTTTATCATCATTTAGAATTACACTTAATTAAGGCAGGTAGTGATATGTAAAGAGTTTTCTTGGCGTCTATAATTTGAATGTACTCGTATGATGCCTGCCATTTTTTAGTTTGATTGGCTGCTTGGATGAATTAAAAAGAAAATATATCTGAACTTAAATAACGATACTTCATATATCGTTAAATAGGTCTTGTAGAAGTCATTTACCATAGTAAAGTAAAAAGTATAGGTCTTTAAAAAAAATCCTAGTACTTTCTAACGGCGAAATTTTGGTGTACTAGTACACCTCTACCCATTCGGGAAATAGAGACGTGATGCTATATTTGTGTTATGTTACTCTTTAACAGTCTTCTATGGCGAATTTTAGAAAATGTTAACGGAATTCGTAAAAATTCGATAATAGTTTCGCAATATTTCGAAAAACTTCAAACGATGGAATATAATTATATACGTATATATATTTTTAAACACGTTGCTCCACACTAGGATTTCTGCTGTATCGTGGGTACAGTTTACAAACATACATGTCACATGCACATACAAGCAGACCCGAAACAACTATACTGTACTGTGTTGTGTGTAGATCATACAAATATTTGTTCCGTGCGGGGATCGAACCCGCAACAAAAAGCTAATCACTTAGCCACTGCGTCAACCGTATCGTCAATATACATATTTACAAGCGCGCGCACGTCCCCTCTTTGCCGTATCCTCCTGTCGAACTAATGCAGGCGTGCGGGCACCTATACGTCGCCTAACTAGCCAATATAACAAGTACTTTACCAGTATTGACTTGTTTGCACTATCTGCTGATAAATTTAAACACTGTATTATAAAGGAAATCAGTACTGAAGATTTATAATGATTTTATCTAAACATCTCTCTGTATTGCATGCCTTATAGTTAATAATTAATGAAAACAGTATTTAGTTATTTTTACATGAACAAAATTTGCACACAACGTACTTTCTAATCAGACTTGTTTCTTTTTTTTTTGATAATCTGTGGAAAATGCTGTTGGTTACACATTTACTCATATTTTGTAACATTCTCTTCTAATAACATGTAATGTGTAACTATTAATTTTCCCTAATAAATAAAATAAAAACATAAAAATACAAGCTCATTTTTTATTCTATGCTACTTTTCTACCGAAGAATAATGAAGTAAACAAATTTAGCAATCACAGCATTCTTGTAATATCGGCTAATCACTAATTGTGCGTTACACCACTTAATCATCACGGAACTAAATGTAAGATAATACCACAATACTACACATTGCATGTCAGCTACAGAAAAAAAAAACAGTAATTAATTCCATCAACGAACAGCGCAATGAAAAAGGATGCGTTCATGTGAATTATCATTAGAAAAACTGTAATAAACCTCATTGTTCAGAATCAAGGATAAAACGTTTTTTTTTTTTATTGGATTTCGCAAACTTATTGCCGTCGATGTAGGTTTCCGTAATTGTATTAACAATGATGTTTACTTGGATATATATATCGCATTATTTATATATTTAACAAGGATACAGTAGAATTCAAAACAAAAACAAAACTAAAATTTCCATTCTTAAGTAATAGCGGCTAATGTGACACTATAGAAGCAGAAAAAGCTATCTGTAGTTTAGAGAATAATAACTATTTACAATTTTCACTAATACATAAAAAGAAACAGAAATTATTAATAAAATTTTGACAATCAACATCTAAGAAGATTAAGTACTGCGCAAAGGCAAACTTATTTTTGTTCAAATATGTTTCACTTTAATGCTATAATATAATGATATGTCAATACCAAATATCAGGTTTTTTATATGATTTTAAAACGTGTCCAACTCTAACTATGACGTATTATTATTATTAGACGTAAATTTCAACCAAAAAAATGGTAATTAAATATTATAAACATCCATTGTTGATATGAAATATAAATTTATTAGGAGTTAACTATTCAAATATTTTAATTTTAATCAAGAAAACATCATTGCCGTCCTTTTCGTACGTGGTTCGTGTACAAATAATAAGATTACATTAGGTATTCAAATTTTTGTGGTTTTTGGTACATATCTCTCTGATCGATACAAAGAGATATTCAAGTATGCAGGCTCATCAGAAAGACAGGAGGGTTTCTATAGAACTGAAGATGGATTCTTATACAGGGTGTTACATAAATAAAGTTTAACTATATCTATTAATTAAATAATAAATTGCAATGCAAACGCATGAAAAAATCTGTTCTCAATTTATTGCAACATGGTTATGACTAAGTGACGGTAGATCCACATATAAATAGCTCCATCACCTTTATTTACCCCTAAGAGAAATCGATCGTATTACAAATAAAAAAATGGAGTGATTTTCATAATGTGAATCAACGCAACCTCCGACCTATTCCCACGGGTATGGTCCGGTGGGCATGACTTCTACGGACCGGTGCGCACACGCACAGAATGTGGCTGTGAACTGTATATGAGACCAAAACAAAGGATGAGCTATATTGATCTGGGAATAAAGAGAAATCTTGGAGCTTATGCTTATAATCCGCATTGTATGTGAAAACTTAGGGAAATGAGGATTTAATAATAGTTTCTGTTACATTTTAATAAATTTATCACAAATCAGCATCGCTAAGGATAACAAGGGCAGCTTTTTTGCAGCGCCCCAATAAAATTGCTTTTACTAAACTAGTTTATATTTTTTTCCCATTTCCCATTACTTTATAAAAACTTGTTTCATTAGCTTATGGGTGCACGTAAGTCTTTTTTAATAAATTAATTGACTAGCTCTACTAATAACTATTACTGTACTCCATAAAATATTTAGAAGTAGAGTCTCAAAGTACTGGTATTTTTTCAATATTACTAATTCCAGTACCTATCATTGCTATTGTCAACTGGTGCTGTTGTTGGTTTCATAAACCTACCTTTATATGCGTCATCCGATGGTAATACAGGTTGGAGCTAGCCGTAAACCTCTTCCCGCAATGCTGGCACTGATGAGGTTTTTCTCCTGAATGGATTCTTCTGTGGGTATTCAGACTGCTTGAAGTACTGAAGCCCTTGTTGCAGACCATACAGACGTGAGGTTTTTCACCTACAAGTACATAAAACGTTTAGGTTTTGTTTTGGAATATAGGTATGTTGACATTTTGACGACGGCCACTCAATGTCTAGCCGCATATTCATAAACAGTATTTCAGGACTCGTTAAAATAATGTAAAACATTAAAATAACGAATGATACAAACAGGGAAAGTTTTTTAAATATCGTAGATAGGTAAAATTGTATAACGGAGTTATTTATAATAAGTTAAACTAAATTTAGAGATTTCTCTGAAAAAGCTAACTGACCTAAGTATCTAATCGACGGATATGGAAAATCTGTCATCAATATTAAAGGCATTTTTCTTCCATTATCGTCGTATTTTCTACCCTGTATACTAACCATCATCTAACATTTTGATTTGCTATTCAAATATGAGAATTAAAATTGCACATCACAGAAAACTTAACATCAAATCTGCGCTATTTATATGGTCAAGAATATTGATTGATTAAAATACCTAGTCATGCTAAATCTGTCATTTGCATTTCGACATTTCTCAAAGAGCAATAAAGTTGCAAAAATCAAGATCTCTAAACGTCGTTGTAAATAAATTTTAGAAGCAATAAAAGTCTACAAATCTAGATATTTATTTACGTAACTAGAAACGACTTGAGTATATTACAGTAGTCAATTTGTTCGTTAAAATTATTTACGATTACACATATAGATTTGATTATTTTAATTAAGAATCACAAAAAGTTATGGATTACTAGTAAGTCATTATTTTTTTCGATTTCTTCTTTAGCTATAGTCAAGGGGTTTGCTTGAGTCTGTTAAGTATTGTATTTTATGACAATAAATGAAAAAATAGAGTACATTTAAAAGTTTGACAGCAATACAGTATGTTTGGCATTTCTCCTAGTTAGTGACATGTCAATAATTATCATTAAAGTGATAAATTTTAAGACTCCTCTCTTTCTGAAACGGTTTTGTAGTTGGCAAAAATAAACCGCTCTTATTTGTAATTTAGTCAAGTTAGATTATGTTGAGAGCAAATAAAATCCATTTTAAAACGCTTGTGACTAAATAACAGCTATAAATGAACAACTTGTTAATGCGTCTACGGCTTTAGTTTACAACGTGAAATATGTGTGAGAAAAGTCACATTGATTGCCGCTGCAAATTAAAAACCTTTACAAGTTAGTAAACAAGAACTAGACGGGTTAAAAACTGGACATTAGAACCATAAAACTAACATCTTAATTTTGAATCAATCAGACCAGATTTGATAGAGTAAGTACAATTCGGTTACCAGTGACTTCATTATATTGCCATATTTTGTCTCTTTGCCTATTTCTGTTGTCTTGAAACTAACTTTTTCGTCATTTCTCAATAAACAAAGAATAAATGCTGATGATGATGAACTACGAGTGCTGTTTGTACCAACTGTTAGAACTCTACAAAAAGAGCATTACAATCGCCAATATCTTCCACCAGAGCATAAGGTAGACTTTGTTCAATATCTGATAGTTCAGGACAAAGCAGACTTACCAGTATGTGTTCTCATATGACGTTTCAATAACGAAGGTCTATCGAAGGCTTTTCCGCAGACTTCACAAGGTAGCAGCGCTCTTTCCGACTTTGCCGGTCTTCTTTGGATTTTTGGAGTCATATCAAGGAGTTCGTTTGATGAACCCGCTGATGATGACGTAAGAGAGTCTCCTGATACAGATTTATGTTCATCGTCTGGCCCTGAGGGAGGGGAGATTGGAAGAAGAACCCTTGAAAGAAGGGAGGTGGATAGGTCTAAAGGAGAATCTGTGAAACAAATACAAATGGTTAGATTCGATTTTAGATTAATGTTCACTTTAATAACTAGCGTAGTAAAAAGTGTAGAAATAATGTATACAGTGAAATCTTTCTTAAAAGGTTTAAAACCTACTTAAAACGTTCCATACTATCCGCTAATCCAATAATTAATAATCCGAACATACAGATAGAAACTGTTAAAATCTTAATTTTATAGTGAGGAAAGATTAAGCCATATCTTTCTCACGAAGGGTGAATGCATTAAACAGGTTGATACGTCAACAACAATCAATTTTATTGATATCACTCAATAAGACTTCATTATCAGATATTAAAATATATTATTATGCTAACAAGTAACAAATCTTATAAACCCGGCTTCCTTAAGTCATTTCACGTCGTAATTTATCATTCCTTACTGTCCACACACAGCATCATAATTATCATTCTTCAAAATTGAATATTTTCACTTTATTGATATTAGTTTCTCAAAAACTACCATCGATAAAAATTCGAACGAATTTTACGGTGATTAGACGGCCAGTGGGCGCTTTTTATAAATCAGATCAAATATTTTTATACAATTCTAATCAAGCAAAATTTTTAATGAACCAATTTTATTGACAACCGTAAATTTCGCTATGGAGTTTATGTTTATTGAGACCCGTCTTAAAATTTCTTTGGTACCATTTAATTGGCGTCCCCAATTCCGACTTTTACTATTGAAGGTTGATCTTCAGTTGTTCGCATTGAAGTTTCCGCGGATTAATAATGAAATGGATTGCAATAAATCTCGGGTAGTGACGTCGAATGGCATGGATTAATTAGCGGCGTGTTTGTGTTCTAGATCAACGATAGTTTGTTTCTTTATCCGTTGTAAGGGTAGGTGTATTTCAAGATGGGAGGATAGAAAATGCTAGATATGGAGCGGCGGCCGGACAGATGGGGGAACGATAATATCTCTAGCTGGTCGACTGTCTACGCTTGGTTTTGCCTACTTTATTTGCGTAGTGATGTACGGCCTTATAGGATTTTAATTTATTTATTCAATTATGTGGACCGCGATAGAAAACTAGATTTTTTATGGACAGCTTTAAGTGGGTGTATAAAATAAAACGAAGGGTTCACTATCTGTAGAATAAAAGTATTTTATGTGTTTTCCTACGATCAAAGTGACATTTTCATGAATTCTTTGACTCGAAGGACTCATATGATACATTTAATACTACATTACCTACTTATTATTACATATTAACAAGCCGTTAAGCTAAACTGATTAGAGTGGTCACGTCTGCCGTAAGCCATCTGAGCTGTAGGCCCAAAATAAGCATGTAGTGGAACCCAACACAGTAAAACGGCAACGCGGTAAACCACGAAAAAGATGGCGCATCGAACTGGAGACATTTGGCAAAGACTGGTCATCTTTGGCACATAACAGAATAAATTAGGAATCAAGGAGAAGGGCTTTGCCCTGCAGTGGGATATTACAGGCTAGGAGTAATTGCATATGGATGTTGAGATTTGATAAAAAAACGCTTTTTTTTAATTTTATTATTATTATTGTTAGATCTATTAAAGATCAACAAATAGATAAATAATAAAAGAAAGTTAAGTCTAAAGCTATTATTTTTAATAGATAATAAAAGTATTCAAAGCACAAATAAATGAAGGAATACACAAAAAAAAAATGCAAAAATCCACAAAAATAACTCAAAGATTTTATTTAGATCAGTATTCATAATACGGTCTTGTGAGATCCGATCAATATAGGGACAAACGAAGCCGCCGTGTTATCAAACCGTATGTAACTTAACTGGTCTGTTAGGCCGAGTTTATACTGACAATATTCATGGAAATGCCTTCGGTATTTCTGTTATAATCACGGGCGATGATAATGTCAGTATTTATTGTGGAACTTAGTTTGTGTGATTATGTTTGAACTAATAAGGAAAAAAAGTACTTGGCAATTTTTAACACTAAGGATGTCCGCAAGAAAAAATATATTTTCAGTAAATTATTTTTTATTGTAAACCAGATATATTTATAACCATAAATAGGTACGTACTTATTATGACATAGTAACTACGTACCTATTTATAAAAAATGAGAATATACTATGATTTAAGAATAAATCAGAAATTGTAAAATGACACTTGCCTACAGAAATAAACAGAATGTTTTACTTTACACCCACTGTGCAGCTTCTGTACAAGCAAAGACACTAATAACAGTTGGTAATCTACCAATGTACATCGAAATGCAGCAATATTCATATAAAACTTAACCCTCAAAATGCCGCAGTAAGTTATATCCGCAACCAAATTATTTCAGCACAATGTGCACACCTTAACTATAAAAAAGCGATCAGGAGTACCGACTACCGAACCGCGACGCGATCCAAGTAGGAATTCTCTTTGATGCGCCGACTGTATCGTGCTTTGAAATAATGTCGCGATATTCTTTGCGTGTGTGTTTGTATCGTGCAATTTTGGATCATGTTGTATGTGTGTATATCTTCTTGATGTATAGGTTCTGATTATTGCCATATTTTATGTCTTTGTTGCAACTACTTATATATGTATTACTTTCTTTTATTTCATGTGTTAAATTTATTTTATGGCTCAACTATCTGTAATAGCAAAAATGTATTTAGAAAAATATCATATATATGCAAGAAGCATTACAAAATCTATAACATCTAGAACCAACTGAACAAATGGTTGGTTTTGAGGCATCTATCTAGCGTTTATATGTTAAATTATAAAAATTATAAATTTAGCAATGAAGCGGAACACATCTCTAATTATATAACATACGTGTAAAACATTCGTAAAATCTAACGAGACACGTTTATTTACAAGCGTGTGAAAATAACCACTTAACTATACTAGTACTATTTTTTAATTAAGTCAAAGCTGAGCATTTCAATTTGACGCATCGCTGTGAGATGCTATTAGATATAAAATTTATATAATAAATAATATTGATTTATTAGGTTGATAGTTCGCACGGTGTACGTCAGTGGGGCGACGACCCAAAGATGCTATACATAATAATAATATGTAGGTAGGTCAATCTGTTGAAAACTAACGGGTTTAGCGAATTTGCAATTAATTTTATACCACTACGATAAAATATGAAAAAATAATGCGCAGTGCAGTACTGCAGTGACGGGTTAAATTCGCATATCTACTAGTAAAGCGGAAAAAAAACCAATAGCATTGAAATTAATGTCACACTATCGATAATAATCATCCGATTAGCCATTCACTTCATTTTAAGCCTAGCTGGTGACGCTTCTGGTCTCATCTTTGCGACGGTAAACCAGAAAAGATTCGTACAGTCGACATCAAAAATAAATAATAAAGAGATGTCAAATCTGGTACATTTTATATTGCCTTAAATTACCAATCTAAGCTCATTTTCTGTTTGATGAAAATAAAATTACAAAACACGCTAAAAATACTGTGACGCTGTCACTTTTAAGATTGAACCAGAAAAATACAATAAAATTTTAAAAATCCAATATCTGTATTGAGTTCCTGTAATCCTAATAAAATACAATAATAATTTTGAATAATATAGCCTGAATGTAATTTGTAGTAAATAGACCCTTATATGAAGACGTGAACGCATAGTTTATAGATCTAAGAAAGATAGTTCAGATAGCTTTTATGGGGTATCCATGTTATTTATGTTTTCGGAGATTTCTGGTGAGACAATGTGTAACAGGATGATTTGTTTTGCTATTAATTAAATTTTAGGGATACCTACAGTATTTTTTGAAGTGAAATTCTTTGTTCCTTTTAATCAATATTATTTACATAAAATCGTTTGTCATAAAAAGTCCTGAAAGTGACTTGTAATCGTGAAATTTTCTCAGATTGTAGATGGTAAGATTCAGCCTAATAATTTCTTTAATATAATAATTTTATCGATCATTCTCTTAGGAGCACAAGGCATATTGGGGCTCTGAATATACCTACGAAAATTGCTGATAAAAAGGTACCAGCTATCATGTATGGGACCAAAAGTTATTTTTTTCTCTATAACATGGTAAACCTACATAAATTAACGAGTTTGCTAAATCTGAGTGCGCCCACTATAACATGGAACTTATTACATAATTGAGTTCTAGACTATAAAATTGGTATTACTGCTCAATTATATTTTAGTATTTATCAGTTTGATAACATTATCATATCTGTATGGGCAGTTCCGTTTTATGTGAATTTAATGGCGAACTATAATAATTTCCATATAGATAGAAGCAAAATTATCTTTAAAAAGTTAATCTTGTTCAAGTAGCTGTTTATACAAAAGGGATAAAAATTAAAACTGGAGCCGGTTTAACGGCTATCAGATAAGTGAAACGGTTAATTCTAGACACATTTTATCGGGTAGATATTGAAGATAAGTTTGCTTTTTCAAAGATGGGATGCAAACGACACGGTTGTCGCAGTGGCTAAGCAATTAGCTTTCTGCGCTACGTGTCGCGGGTTCGATCCCCGCATGTAACAAATATTTGTATGATCTACAGATAGTTGTTTCGGGTCTGGTTGTGTGTGCATGTGACATGTATGTTTGTAAACTGTACTTACGATACAGGAGAAATCTTAGCGTGGGGGGCAATGTTAAAAAAATATGTTAAAAAGTAAACGTTCAGAAATGTACGCAGCTATAGACAAATTTGGTGTTTCTTGAGGTTAAACTATAGCAATCTACTAAACTTTTCATCGTACCGTGTATAAAGTGTTTTTCATTGAACTATTTCTGCCTTCCTCCAAAGCTATTTCATTTAGAAACTTTCTCAGTATTACTGCTATTACTACGCCAAGTTCAATTGATGAGAAAGAAATATTGGATTAATTTATTATTTTTATACACCGCGCGTCATAATAACTGTCTCGACATGATTTATGGTTCCCCTGATGTGTGTTCCCATTACACACACTAGTTTAAGACTGCAATTTTACTCGAGTATCGTTTTAGAATATAAAAATATTTCGCACATTCTCGTGAATTAATTTTTTTTAGCTGTTTCACAGGTTTGTTAGCGCCAGCGCAAGCGCTAGATAACGCTCACATATTTTTTTATGAAAATAGTATAGCAATTTTCAGTATTAACCAGTGGTTGGTTTTGAGCGTTTATATTCATCATCATGTTGCCTGATTTAAGCAATTGAGCGTTAGAGCGTTTACGTGCGTTAACGTTAACGCCCATGTGAGAAAACTGGAAACGTGGCGTTCATAGATCAGTTTGTAGTTTAAAATTTCAATTTTAAATACTTTTTTGATCTGGCGCTTCTTTAACTCTATATAATTAAAAATATTCCATCTTTCATATAATTTAAAAAGGTACCTTCTAATATTGAGTCCATAGTCTGTCTATAAAGGTTGTTCCTCATCTTCACGAAGAACATCTCCTCAGGTCTTTCAGGAAGGTAGTAGACCACCAGTTCTGTGTGTGCGGATACAGGCTTTACTGCTTCGTAGACAGGCTCACCCTTGACCTTTGTGCAGACTAGGTTTACCTGGGAAGATAAAACTCTCGTTAATATTTTGTCAGGGAAGGCTTATAATAAAAATAATTAGTAAGGAGTAAGCATTGATTGTGGATGATTTGGCTGGTAGTTTAAAATCAGAAGTTCTAATATGCAAACAAATGACAGCTGGAAACTCTCCTTCAAAAACTAACATTGAATTGGTTTCTATAAAGCCAATACCAACGTTCAAATCCAGGTTTTTAATTTTGAAGTACTCGTTAAGCTTGCTGAAGAGGATAGTTCACGGGCTGTAAGTTTGTTTAGCGCACTTACTTGTGGTCCGTAGTTATCTGACACGCGCAGGAACCGTACCCAGTTGCAGTGACGGACTTGCACACCGCCAGACGTGCATACTTCATCGAACAGCCCAAAACGGTGTCGGATCTGGTGACAAATTGATAATACTTTATTAATGCAAATACACGATCATCATCATCATCATCATCAGCCAGAAGACGTCCACTGCTGAACGAAGGCCTCCCTCGAGGGGGGTTTGCCATAATCCCCACGCTTGGCAGGCGGCTTGGGGATCGCAGTGGCTCACCGATTAGTGAGAGGACGCTGCTGCCCGTCCTCCGGTGTCTGGCCGCAGTTTTAAGACGTACCCGGGTCATCCACGATACCAATACACGATACCTATGTACAATTTACTCGATGAGCTAATATTATTGAAGGCCTAGGAGGAATTAAAAAAATATCATAAAAGCTAATTAAAGAAAAGGGCTTCTACTGTAGTGTTCAGAAATCAGAGCAAACCAAAATCTGGAGAAATTTCGTTAAGCTGCCTTCGTGTTACCCACTTATAGTATGAATATGTTTGTTACCTAACTCGTACAACAGTTGAGCTCTTTAACAAACTACAGCTTACTAATTCTATAGTATAAACGCAATCTTATTACCAGGCGTTCATAAACAAAAAAGGGTAGAACACTAAATTAAACTTTCTACGCATCTAGTCTGGATTTCAATTAAAGATAACAGTCATTCATATCAGAAGGCATTAGTAGTAAAATGTTCTGAGCGCAATACTCGTAACCACATTATCATAAAAGCGATGAAAATTGCCCGTGCATTTCTCTAATCCGAGTGTCAAAGATTAAAACTCGTTACAGAACAGATACGGCAAAAGGTAGTTAAAGACCTGATGTGAGGCAGTTTAAGATTACAGTTGATATGTTTGAGGGCCTTATTCTGGGTGGACGAGTATTAAATATAACCTGTAAATCCTGTTATAGATAAAATTTTGGAGAAAGATTAATTTAGCCTATTTTCCTAAACGTTTTAAGTTTTTTTTCTTTTTTGTGGGACACAAATACATTACGTAAAGTTATATAGCTTATATTTAAAAAAATGTAGAGGCTTTGACATTATGTCATTTCTTATTTGTCTATTGAAGCTTAAATAATACCAGTTTTAAAATTTAAGAAATGATATCATCAGATAGAAAGATACGACATATGATTAATAGCTATTCTATTTGATAAATTAAGAAGTTCAATCGTGATCAAATTAATTAAGTTTGCGGCCTAAAATTGATATATATTTATAACCTGCGACTTAATTAAACGTGTGGTTTGGAATAGATAGAAACTATAAAAGTTGGTAATAAAATTATTTAGGTAATGATTAGTCATAAAGAAAAAGTACGGCAATGTTTCACTAAGAAGCCTCATCTGTTCGTATCTCAGTGTTACCCCATTTTATGATACACAGGGTACGCGGTTGGCATTACATTCATATATTTTGACGACACGGTTGGCACAGTGGCTAAGCGATTAGCTTTCTGCGCTACGTTTCGCGGGTTCGATCCCCGCACGGAACAAATCTTTGTATGATCTACAGATAGTTGTTTCGTGTCAGGTTGTCTGTGCATGTGACATGTATGTTTGTAAACTGTACCCACGATACAGGAGAAATCCTAGTGTGGGGCAACGTTTTTAAAAAAAAAAAGAAAAGAAAGAACAAAAAAATGTAATTTACTCTATAAATTTGTTATCGTATACATAATTTGAACTATTAGTCAATGTTAAACAAAAATAACCTACTACTAAACTTTTACTTGTACTAATGAAATGTATCATCCGTATCAACAGCTCTGCTTATCCCGTTGGAGAAAATGCGCATCTAGGCACAAATGTTAGATCCAATATCAACACAAAGATTATCATGCGCAACCATCAACTACTTTCATACTGTCGTATCTGCTCCATTTGTTCTGTGGTCGCTTTCAACAAACCGCCAACGCTACGTTATGCGTAATGACGTGAAAATTACAACAAATATGAACGCCGGCGCATGCGCCGAGCCGCAAGATTCAATCCGCCATGTTGCAATTAACGGGCCTGATACAGCCAATGAGATAAAGTACAGCTAGCTACGCGAAATATTAGTTAATTGAACAGCTATTTTGTTTGGTAAAATATTATTAAGTATGCGAAAAGATTTCGGCCTCTCAATTTTAAATTACTTATCGATCTTTTAGGGTCCTCAATTCGATCACTTTAGCATGATAAGAATAATAATTCTGTGAAGAGATGGTTGCCAATTTCCATAGTATTCGTGATTTTACTTCCTTAAGTACAGGGTTACCATAACTTCAACTTTAATACATACATCCTAATCACTAAGGATGTTAAGGTTGATCCTTTCCGGTAGTTTAAAAATTAGAGCCCTCAACGAGGACCTTTTGATCAATAGACTGTGGGCAAAAAAGTCAATTTTGTAGACCTAAAAATATAAACGACAATATAAACTTTACTGAAGTGAATTTTATTTACAATCCCTAATGAAATACTCAAAGTATAAATGACACGTAAATAGAATCGTTTTATATTTATTTAACTGCAATTTATTTAACTGTGATAAACTTTTATGACGTTAATAAGTATAAATATTCAACAAGCAGTACTTAAATTAGATATAGCCACAAAATAATTATGCCAAAGTACAATAAATATGCAAATTTATGCTGATATTGTACATAGATCGGTCTATTAATTTTTAATATATGGTTTCTATATAAATCTCAGCGAGACGAACGACATATTTTGTTGGTTTTTAATAATGATCGTCAAAAAATTGATTGGTGTTGACTTTTTTATGGAAAAATAATAATAAATCGATTTATGAGATTTTTATTGTTTCTTCGCCAACCTTGGAAAAAACATTGGTTGTTTTTTTATGATCCCTAACGGTATCATTGGCTATTTACAATTAATGTTTAAACACTAACAAAACAAGCACTAATACTTAGCGTATGGTAGTTAATGCAACTCCTCTAGTAATCATTACATTTGATTTTAATTGAATGAAATCCTAATGAACTAAAGAAAACCTGCATGTTCTATGTAAGACAAAGAACAAAATAAAATTAGGTAAGAGGAAAAGAAATGTGTCAATATCATGACTCACGAATCTAATGACTCATTAATTAACAATGTGACTATTGTATCCGTAGTATGTCTATGAAAAAACACAAAATATCGACTTATTAAACACCGGATTACAGTTCGAAAACAAAACGTCAATCGCCCGCTTTTTTGTCTCAGATTCGCATAGTGGTCCCCATAAATCTGTGATCCCGTTATTTAGAATAAATTGCAACCGTCTGCAGTCCTTTGTGACGTCGGGTTTTTGTCCATATGATGCACGCCTAACCACTGGGTATGGGAACCAAATAAATACAGGGTGAAATTTTGATCACGCGTTTACGATGTGACTCACTTGGCAACGGGAATATAAATAAACTGATATTCATAAAATCGAGGTTTTTATTCTCACTATAGGTACAATAATATAAAATATGAGGAAAATCTGAAAGTGGACTAAAATTAATTTTCCATTACGATTAATTAATTTTAAATAGACCAGAATTAAAAGTGTTTTTTTAATAATTTTACCTAAGTACACCTATCTAAGTAGCCTTTGCCCAGCAGTGGGATGCGGCTAACAGTAACTACACAGGTTCTTGGTAAAATTATTAAAAAACACTACTTAATCAAAACTATGAATGCATTGATATTCACATAAAACTCCTTTAATATGAATTATGTAAAATTTTCCAAACTAAAAGGGCTTCAATGGAAACAGAAATCACCGTTAATGATCCAATTTAAGATTTCCGTACAAATATCAAAACTCAATTAACTTAAAGAAAACAAGGTTACAATTTCAATCGGTTTCTTCGCCATATCAATTAATAAAGAATAAAAATTTACTTTCAACTTGTGAATTATGATAAATACTGTTAGTTACCCAGCTTTATAAACCTTCGTTATGGCTATTAAATAAACTTTATTAATAAACTTCGCCCTACGAATCGTTATAGAGCAACTTAAAATTCCGTACGTCGTCGTCAGTCGATCCGAATTCATTACCGACTGCCGCAATCGATTTCTGTATCGATTTTTAATCAATCTCCTAAATGGTCTCTATCAAGTTTAATTGACGTCAATCGTGAGGAAGTTAAAAAGCGTTCGTATATTGATCGATGCGGAATGATTATTGGGAAAGTAACGAAAGTACCGAATTATTATGTTTTGGTGACATTTCGAATCGTTTATCGAAATAGTGGCAGCTTCGATTTAAATCATTTTTTTTAGTGTGATAAAGTCTACTTAACCTTAATACAATTCGATTTATTTATCGATGTTGTTTTTCTTGGTTAAAATTTCATGCAGTAAGTGTTAACAGACGTTTGATAACACTTATAGGTATGTATTGATCATGTCAAACAATTGATCGTTAACCTGTTGTTAGAGCATCCGGCCCTGCAGCTTTTAATTGCTAGATATATCTATTTCTTCATGTATAGACCGTTGACCGAGAAATTACCGATCACGTCTAGATTTACCTTTGGTTATATGTAGGTAGTTCTTTCTTTTTCACCTATTTCTCTCTTAAATCTCTTATATCCCAACTTTAATTTGTAATGGACGATTGCGGTATCCTTTTTTATTTATTTTTATCTTAATTCTCAATTGTCTTCAATAAACAATATCATAATTTCCCTGTCACATTACCGCAGCTATTCTACACCTCGCGCACGGCAGCTTGCGCGGGCGCACCGCGAGCAATCACGATCGGATCTACAGAAGCGGCTGCGCCCGAGGCGTCAAATCGTTCGCCGTTTGCGCACGCTCCGTATGACGTACCGTTCACATTGACCGCGACGGTAGCTACGATTTTATCGGCGGGATGAATTTTAAATGTTGTCGAGTAAAACGGGATGAAATTTTAATGGGATGCGATATTTATGTTGGGTTTTGCATAAGAGGAAGTTGAGATTGTATTCGATTAACCTATGTTGGTAACTTACATCTTAACATATCTATAAATCGTGTAACATTAGTCACCAACAACCTCGACGACACAGTTGGCGCAGTGGCTAAGCGATTAGCTTTCTGCGCTAAGTGTCGCGGGTTCGATCCCCGCACGGAACAAATATTTGTATGATCTACAGATAGTTGTTTCGGGTCTGGTTGTTTGTGCATGTGACATGTATGTTTGTAAACTGTACCCACGATACAGGAGAAATCCTAGTGTGGGGCAATGTTCTAAAAAAAAAAAAAAAACATGAAAAAAAAAAAAAAACCAAGCCACGCTACTGTTAGTCATTTTGTTGAGTCTGAAATAAGGCTTATTTCAATTTATATTCTTCTATGTAGATTTTTGGACTGATGCATTGATCTAGTGGTCGCAAGCACAACTGCTGAGCGTGAAATCTTGGGTACGATTCCCTGGTCGGACAGACTATTATTGAGTTTTTCTGTATAAAAATTCTCAGTAGCAGAACTGTGACCAGTAAGATGGTAATAGGCTCGCTTTGTATTCCTGCCTCTGCCTTACCCTTCGAGGATGCCATGTTATGATGGTGTATTAATTACGTTTCGTGTAACTCTACTCAACTCCACTAGACAGGTAAAAAGGCCATAAATCATACTGCCTTCCCATTGAATACCAGGCCGTACTCTTTACTTCAAAATTACTTACTAATTCAACAAATAACAGGATAAAAACTCATTCTACAAGTCCCTTAACAAATAAATAGTACGAACAGATGTGTAATGTCAGTTATGTCAGCCTCCCCGACTTGCTTCACTGAATTCTTATCTTCGTAACGAGTTTCATTCACTACTGTTTTAAATTTCAAATTCAAAGTGCCTTTGTGAACCTTTTAATTTATAATTGGTTGGTACCTATATCACGAGTCTCTGATAGCTTTTAAACTTTGTTGTCAGAATTACGTATTTGATATTGCTAGGTGCAGTATATCTACCTATCCATTTTTATCTCGGTCTGTTGGTCTTTTTCTCTATCCCATGATTGTATGTCGTAAGTTCTAAAGGATCGTGGAGTTAACTTTTCATTCTGGTCTCATCGCATCGGCCTCAGGCCTCCTGCTCTTGATCTCAAGCCCAAAAGGTCCCAATCTATCGAGTTCCTCTAGAAAATTGTCCTGATTTTCTTCTAGTCGAGCGTGACCTGAATCTAAACGAAATTAATTGACTAAAGTCTAACAAATTCGTGCTGTCATCTTTTGCAACAACTTTCCCCATTATTGTTACTATAATAGTCTGATATTGTCTCACTAGAGAGCAATGGCTTCTCTATTCTCTTTCCAATTCTCTTTTTCTATCTACCCAGTCTCATCTTCATTTCAACCGTCGTGACGGTAAATAACTTGACTTTAACCTTCCGTACCTCAATCAGTAATTGCTTACAGTAGCTCACGGCATTTTTTGTAATTGGTAAGCTACTCCAATATAAAAATACATAAACGAAGTACATATATCAAAAATAATACACTAATTTCAAAAGAGTTTTTAAACAGAAGCCAAAACGCGCGTCCGCGCCTCAGGCGTGCATTTCTGACAGCACATGTTGAGCAGTTGGGAGTAAAGTTTGATTCCACTAAACGAACCTATTGTGTTGACTCGGGTACATTATTGACGGTCTTATTTCGTAGCCATCTCACAGCTCTCGGGTGCTATGGATGGTACAACTACACTTACGACCCATGAACTTAATACTGAAGACGACCATACCTACTGCCAAAAATAAAAATCGTGTCAATCTTGGTGATAATTTATTAATATGAATATTAGCAATATATGTACATTCTATAGGCCTAAACGAGAATTATGGTGGTTTGTGATAATCTTATTAACAGTCAATCAATATTATCGTTATATCACATTCTCAAGTTAACTAATACTTTTTGACTATACCCGTAATACACACATAAATACAAAATGAAACTCCCACTGTACGCTCAGTAAGAACCAACCTTAAGTAAAGGCATGATTGCACGCGCGGTCGCCTGTAGCGATTATTTGCCGCACGCCGACAAAATTGCACGCCAATGCGTTCGTGCGCACAAGTCATTATATCTAAAGAAAGCACGTTAAAAAAGCTCGTTAGACTATCAAATGATTTGAATTTCAGAATTTTTGAACTTAATGGATTGCGTTCACGCGTTTTTCTTCGGGGTAAAGGTGGGTAAACAGAATGCTTTGAGGAATATAACATTTAACAATATCAATATCTAAAAATATGTGACCAGAAATTGGGAAACAAAGCTTTGAACCACGCGTCTATTACAAAAAATTGTACCCAACTTGTTTATCTAAAAATACTATGAAAAACTGGGTTATCTTCTGTGATACTTTACGAATAATACGAATGAACAAAATAATACGACTAATATCGAATAAGATAGTGAACTGCTACAATAATTATTCACGCTTTTATTCACATAATAGTGTATCGTTTAATTATATTTTAAGTAGTTATATGAATACAGAGTAGGTAACAAAAAGTTACTATTCCTATTATATATGATATAGCCAATTCATTCTACACCTAGCTTTGAATACATCCTACAAAAACACAAATTGCTATCCGATTTGAAACTTAGATATACCATTTGTTACTTAATAGCAAAAGAAGACTCAAATTATTTAGAACCTGTTTTTTACTAGAACTTTAGCCAAATAGCCTTTTGTCTGCCACTTAGCACGCGTCAGTCTATACATAGTTTTTATGATATAGTCAATTTAGATTTAGGAAATAGGTGCTGAATAAAAAAGCACTGAAAAAGTAAGTCGGCTATTAAGAATTTAGATCTCGGACCTGAAAAAAGTAAAAATAATATTTGCCAAGAACGGATACCTTAAACCGTTTTGGGTTCATGCATGCGAGAAGTTTTTGGATTTGATTCAATTTAATAGTGATATCGAGACACTTGGGGTACAATTTATTCAGGAGCTAATTAAAGTATAAATTACCTATTATGGACATTAATTTCCCATCCTCTTAGCACTTTAAAATATTTAGAGTTACTGTACCCATTATACTAGTCCCTGATCTCCTCGAATTTTATGTTAATGTTTAAACGAACATCTATCGAACGGTAGATATTCTTATCTTCCACGAATTCAAGTCAAAACATTAAAGTTCAAACATTCACAACAGTACAAATTCAAGGAAAACTACAATTTAACAGCGGATAGAGCACGTGCCTAGATAAGCAATGGAAACAATTTGCGAAAATGGTACAAGTTCGTGAAGGCCGCGGGTGCACTGTAATAACATCGTATTACTGCAACTGGACATAGGGACTGGGTGTGGTACAAGATACAAGCGGTGAGTTCGATATTACAGATCACTGAATCTAAATTCATGCGCTATTCTCTATAGACTCAAATCTGTGCGGTCTGCGTACTCAAATGGTAAATTAGTTATTACGGGTGAACGTCATTCTAAAATACACGGATAAGACGCAGTTTCAATATCTCGCGCATAAAGTGAATTTGATGCACCAACTGTGAGTATAAGTTCTTCTTAGTGATTTGACCTGAGTCCCTGAAGTATGAACAACCGAATGATCCCTTACTTACTAATGAGGGGAAGACTAAGGACAAATCTTCAAAGTAGAAGCTGCTAGAAGCTTATAGAAGTTTGCCGATTAACCTAAATCTAAATTTATGTCATGCTATCCTCGAAATCTCTTCTCTTTCCACGTAGGATGTAAGAGGTGACCTAGCCGTTATTTCAAGTGCAGGAAGTGCATACATTAGCACACTGCAAAAATGTAAACCATGCCTAAAACTAATATTTAGACCTATAAAATATTTTACCATTGTTTAAATGCTTTTTGTTTGTATATGTATCTTATTTTCCGCCACAAAATCATAACTTGGTCCACACAAAGCCAGAAGGCTTGTACTATGGTCCCAAATGTTCCAGTCATGGTCTCAAATTGCACCTCATTTCGTCAATACCACCGGTTGCAATGATTGTGAGCTTGCCACTATATCTGTACCACTTTCGACAGTTTCAGAGACAGGTCCCTGATATGAATGATACCACTATTTGCGTAAAGTGGTACCATGAAGGTTGGCAGATGGGAGATTGAGATTGATCGCAGTTATTATGTGGTGCCTTGTAATCTTCTGTTGGGATTAATCCATCTCTTTTAGTAATAGGCGTTATAAGAGGCACCATAAGAACTTTATTAAGTGGATTTAATAATGATGAAATTGGATACATGCGTATATACACTATTTCATATAACAACAGATAGATAATGAAATGTATAAATATAAACAGAGTGTATGCATTCAGCAGGGATTAAACAGAGTTTAATGATTTTATAAACCTGAACGGTCAATCAAGATGTTCTGAAACTCGGAAGCTTCTCCACCTGCAAAAGCTCCTTGGTGCCTAACAGGTTTTTAAACCTACTATATAAGGCACACTTGCTACTAAAATATAAGAGAAAAGAAATCAATTGGTTAAAAAATCAAATACCATAACATAAGCCTCAATAATTCAATTGAATTGCTATAAAACACGCAATTTACTTGTTAACACGCGTTTACACGGTAATCGCGTGTACCGAGCGTGACGGAGGGGTATCGCACGTCACGCTGAGCTACCAGGGTGCGCGGCAGAGCATGTCATTGCTGTCATCGGTGATTACGATTAGCGTTTAATTGAATAATTAATGTTAAATTGTTTGTTGTTGTACATCTTGACGGAAATAAACAGATTTTCTTTCTTTCTTTTTGTAATTACCGATACACTCGGTTTACTCAATTTTTCTAATTATTTTCAAAATGTGATTTTACTGTCTTTCAGTACCTCTAGACCACTCTCTTGTCTTACGCAATAAATACAATAAAATCAGAAAGACGAGAAACGGGACTTATTTCCTTTTCTGATTTAACTTCGCTTAGTTGTATTTCTTTCTTTATAATTGTGTCTTTGCTTGATATTTCTTTAGCTGGTGATTCTATTTAAGACTTGTAAAACTGCGGCTAGACACCGGAGGACGGGCAGCAGCGTGCTCTCACTAATCAGTGAGCCACTGTGATCCCCAATTCGCCTGCCAAGCGGGGGGATTATGGCTTCGTTCAGCAGTGGACGTCTTCTGGCTGATGATGATGATGATGACACGTAGCTCATGTTCTAACAACACGATGAAAGTTGTGTTTACATGAAATAAGTCATCCAGGAAATACTTCTTTATCTGCTAATCACACAGTATAAATTGTGTGGTATACCGAGCCGTGACGGAGGGGCTCATATGTCACGGTTGAGTATACCACGTGCGATACTGTAGTGGGGTAAGCAGCAGACCATATCACACCTGTTGAGATGAAGGTCGTTCAGTCAGGTGTACCGTACGTTCAGGCCGATAGGGTGGTAAATACCACTAAGGAAACTGACTTGAACTTTCTATCGGAGAAAAGTTGCACTACGGAGATTCTGGGAACTATTTTTGTAAAAGAATACCAGAACTTCAGATCTGACTCTGTAAAAAATACTTGGAAAGCCTAATTAACTTTAGGTGTCATGCCACCAACTTTCAATGGCGTCTCTTAACACCAGAAAAACGTCATAGATCGTATGATCGAAATGACATCTCCGATGATCTTTCCGAGTTATAATTTCTTGCTTTAGAACAGCAAACAAAACAATCTAAAAGAAAAAAAGATAGTTGCATATTTTAAGAATAGAAGAAGAAAAAAAATGAGAGAAACAAAAGAAAGAAGAAAACGCGAAATGCATGTCCTTTGGGCGAAGGCTAGAATTCTGAAGTTGAACACCTGGCAACCCCATCGCGAGAAAGGCGGATTGTTGATAATTATAGTAAAGCGTAACTGAGGGGCACTAATATGTCACGGTTCGGTATACCACGTGCAATACTGTAGTAGGGTAAGCAGCAGACCATGTCACACCTGTTCACACCTATCAGTTAAACAAACATCTTAAAAATTGCCACTTAGTCACGTAATTGTAGGGGGAGAAATGATTTTATTAAAAAAATGTAGACTCTGGGAATTAAAACATATTCGTCTGAATATTTGAGAAATGGTTGCTGATGCACCCTTATAGCTTTTATTTTATAGCTTTTGTGTTGATCGAATCTTAGGTAACAACTCAGAATTAAAATAAGAAGTAGAAAAAGATTACCTACTTGAAATTTTATTTACGCTAGAAGCATTCTTATTAATACAATAAATATTTTGAGAAATCAAGTGGATTTGTAACTGCGGCAGATAAATTATCTAAACATTAGAAAAGACAGCCTCAACAACACTAGATCAAGCATCTCCGTTCTTCTCTGATCCTCTACAGCTTGTAGGAAACTTTACCTCTTGACTGTTAAAATTGTGTTACAAGTAAATCTATTTGTAGCTAGACGCTCACGTTTCGATCGATCAAGTCGTGATTCTGGGAGGGTGCGCCTTCACACTCACAAAAACGATATAAAGACTTGTTGGAACCTAATTAGATATAGCTGTCACTGGAAACGGTTTATGTTATTGGCTAACAAGCAACATTCCAATATTAGTTGCGAGGAGAAGTTTTGGTCAAAAAACAGTTAATTGATATCAACGCTTTAACACGACTGATACAAATGTAAGCATTATTTTATTTTAATACTGTTAGTTGCACCATTAAAAAAGAACAAAAAAATAGAGTTTACTAGAACAGACAGTAACCAAATAATGCGTGGTTAAAGCCAAACAATGTTAATAAATCTAAACATCTAGTGGTATTTTTCTAGCCTGAAATATAGTCTATATATACACAAAAGTACAATATACTTATATAGCAACTTAATCATGAGACTATAACGAAGCGAGCCAAAACAGAATTCAAGAAGTTTGAAGTACCAATCCAAAAAAAGTATCACAATCATAAAGTTCCAGGTCCAAATCAGTAATATATGGTCCAATTTGATCTTATCTCAACTACTGGAAGCATTTCACCCAAAAAAGGGAACGCAGGAGCTGAACAATCAAGCCGTCACAATTTTAATCAGAGCCTCCGCGAATTCTATCGCTTTTTTCACTTTTGGATTCCCTCGCGACGTAATAATTGCGCCAAATCACTGGCTTGGGTCCGAGTTGTATGGTGTTTTGTTTGTAGGTTTATGTGGTAGTGTCCATAATATTTTTAGGTTGCGTGCTGTAGGAGCTGGTAGAAGGGCAAGAAATTTTTTGGCTTTTTGAAGTTTTAAATCTACAAACTAAAGCATCAGTTGTTGTATCTAGAGCAAATTGTTAATGCCGTGATTGAATCGTCAGAAGAGAATTCAAGAGATTATATTGCAAATGATACAGCTAATTCCCAAAAAATCTTTCGCCCAAGTAAGAGCAAGAGACTGTAAAATACAAACTTTTATCCACAATTCCATAAAATAATGTATGTAAAACCAAACTTAGTATCAAATAACAACTATAAACGAAATAAGTTAGTTCAAACCTTTCTTTCCGTGTTACATTGGTGTTACAGAAAAGAATGCGAAATCGTTTAGTATGCAGTACAAAAAGTATACAACGGCCGAGTATTTTAATTCCGGCCGAAGCCGTAAGCTTTGTAATTATTCCGTAATTGGTGGGCCGGGCAGGTCCAGTAGCAGATATATCACGAGATTCATGATTCATCCCGTGAATAGTAAGCTTTAGATTGGAATTAAATGGGTTGAGAGGATCAGTGTGAAAGGTTTAAAAATATATGTTTTGAAAGCAACAGCGAAATTTTCAAATGGAATAAAAAGTTAGTGCATCAAAAAGGAATGGCTTTTTTTCTTCTATTTGTTTGCCATCATTTTTTTGTTAGATAACTTTTGAATATATCCAAAAAAAAAATTGTATTTGTGTTTTTTTTTTGTATTTGATATTAATATGAGCTGTCAAAGCATGACTTTTAAAAAGTTTCAAACCAACGTCTTTACAAAATATTATTTGAAGAACTTACATCGGAAGTAACTGTACCTAACTCTGCATGAGCCATAAAAAATAATGGTTGCCAAAGAGTATTAATCTTTGTGATGTAGAATAAAAGCGTGATATATGTATAATAGAAAACAATTTTTAAAAACATTATTGCCCATCAAAAATTCATATGAGCGTCTATAAAAAACTGCGCCAGTTAGTCTAAGAGCCGTTATTTTTTAATAAACAATATAGACATTACATACACGAAGTAATTACAATGTCTGCTGGCTAGGCGTCGTTAGCTCGCCGCTTATTATACGAACAGATTTTAAAAATAGGTATACTGGCTTGAAAATATTTAAGGTTAATTTAAAATTAAATTATACGGAGAAAAGGTTTCTAAAGATTTTGCTGCATACGTTTAATTAAACCAAAATTTCATTCGCGAATGAATTTTCTGTTTTTACTTGTTAAGATCATGTACTTGTTAAAGAAGGACGAAACGGGAATTGGGCACACAGAAGCAAATGTGGACTGGCTACAAAAGCATCGCGTAAAAGGAAAAAAAAAACAAACATTTTCTCCAATGTCCTATAGTAATGCACTAGTATCAGACATGCTAATAGCAGTAATGAGTACACAGACAGATATAAGTACTTCCTTGTAAATTTTTGTTTTGTTGTTTATCTTTACTTAGGTCAATGTTATTATCTGTACAATACTAAAATTCAAGATCAGTTGCGATAACACTCGTGTAGAGCTCAGAAAAGTCGTTAGATTGCATAAAGGATGCTTAACATGGACCAAAACGAGTACACGGGGAATTAATCCTGATCTTTATTGGTTTATCCCTTTGTTACGATCGAGGTCCGTGTAAAGAGGTATATTTATTCTACTTCAAGCACATGCTTATTTTGTGCGACAAAGGTGGATTAAAAGAATTACGTATGTTACTAAAACTTTGGAAGGAATAGATTTAGTCTTAAAAAAATCCCAAATTATGTAATATTTATATGTAATATACAATAATCAGCTTATTTAGATAATAAAATTGTATACAGAGTGATGATTAAACACAGTGACCTTTATAAAAAATATAAAACTAGTTATAAACCTATTCTATGAACTTTATTAAGATAAATCATAAGTTTCGGCTACCGAAAAATGCGTTCAAGGTATGTCAGTATTATAAAAAGGTATCTTGCCTGTCACAAAAAATCTAGGTAGCATTTAAATAAATTTAGTAGAGTTAGGTACTGGTAGTATCAGTATCTTTATAAAAATAGTTGGGTCTTTAATTACAAAAACAATGACTGGTAAAAATTATAATTGGGTAGCTAAATAAAAATGATGATGATTTATTCAGACTAATATACATTTAAATTTTTATATAATTTTTCAACTGTATGGAGGCCTGATTATTCCTACTAAAAGATTATAGTAATATGAAAAAAATCTTCAAAATCAAAATCAGAGTCACGCCTTTTACCCGAATCCCGAAGGAGGGTTGGAGTGGAAGGGAGGGAGTGGTTGAGAGATCGACTGCTGCGCTACGTGTCGCGGGTTCGATTCCCGCACGGAACAAATATTTGTATGATCTACAGATAGTTGTTTCGGGTCTGGGTCTTCGAGTATGTGAATACACACCGTGCCTCGGAAAGCACGTAAAGCCGTTGGTCCTGGGCCTGATCTCTCTCCGGTCGTGTCGGATTGCCGTCCCATCGGAATATGAGAGTGAAGGAACAGAGAGAGCACCTGTGTTTGCGCATACACTTGTGCTCTATAATATCTCCTGCGTAGTTGGCTAATCTCCGGTGAGATTGGCCGCCGTGACCGAAATCGGTTAGGAGAACATTATTATTATTGTTATCTGCAATAAAAAAATGTGTTTAAAACTAAAATAACAAAAAAAAACATATATTTTCTCCCTTCTTCATTTCAAAGTTTCAATCGCTCCCGTTGCGACAACATGCACTCAACACCTCTCCTTAAACGAGCAACAAGATAAAACTGGACGCAAGTACAGCGACGGGTCTCATAGATTTGCTTATTAATAAGACCGACAAAGAATTCGTAACGAATAACGGTATTATATATGCTAATCCGATCGGTACATCGAGCAAAGTTTATCTGCAGTTAGGGTTGTCCCTAGGATGTTTATTATCAAATATAGTATTCGATGGAATGATATCAAAAATAACTTCCCTAGCAAAGATTCTTCAACGCTCAATATATTGTTTACCTTCAACAATGTGTTTCACGATGGCTTAAAACACACTGTCTTATAACGTATGATCATTGGCTATGGCTAATACGCAAGTTTGAAGGTAAATGTAGTTTTTATTTATTAAAAGATTTCATTATCTCCTTATCTAGCTCTGGTTTATAATATATAATATACCACAACACTTCTGCCAGCGTTATGATTATATAAAAGTTTTGTTTTAAAACCCACAAAAAACTTCGATGTGGGTTATTTTTAGACCTTATCTTATTATGGACATGGTCATTACATCTATGGTCTAAATTACGGTCATCGGTCGGTATTATTATGGTCTAAAGTCACAGCTTCTTCGACAAGTCTAGACGACAATCATTTTCTTTTGACATGTCATAGCTCCTCCTCAAAGAATTTCTCATGCTGATCCATGATTCTCATCTTCTCAAACGTGGCAGCCCTGTTTCTAGTAGACGCATGCCTAAACAAGTGGTGCATGCCTTAATACGATGTCTGTTTATGCGCTCGTAATTAACACAGAGTGTAAATCAATTGCGATTGATTTTGATATTAGTTTCTCTTTGTTGGTCTGTCTCAATCTAGTTTGATTTAAATGATAAACTTTATATATGTATAAAATTAACATTGAATATATACTTGGAAGTTTAACGAGGTGATAAATAGAGAGGTCATGACTTCAAATCTCAAATATGAATGAAACATTTTCATTAACAAATATAATATATATTTTACAAATAATTATTCATATGCTATATTAGTGCCTTTCTAAAAATATGTCAAGCGTATACGTAGAAAATATATAAAAAAGTAATGGATAAAATGACGTTAATTATTATATAAAACAGAATTTATTAGGAAAGGGGAAAGTATATAAATTACATATTAAAAAAAAAAACAAATTAATTTATGTTTTTAAAAAATGCACGGAATCTTACATAGAAAATATATTATTATATTGAAATTTTAAAACATTTTTATTGCTACTTAGCGGTATTATTAGTAGCAAATTAAATCGTGACAAATTGGTGTATTTTAATCTACCTGTAATACTAAAAAAGATCCTCGTGCATCAAACTCACGATAAAAAGAAACCAATAAAATAATATCAAGATTAAAAAAGCAACGTTAATTGCATCGTTATCAATGAAACTTCACCCAGAGAGCATAAATGATAGTCTCTTAGACAAAATAAGAATTAAAATAAACAAGGTGACCAGAATGAAGTCATAAATATAGGAAAGCGGCACTTTTAGCTTCGGATCTAACAAATTAACAGACGATTAAGCTACCGATTCAGTTAAGGCTTGCGACAGTGAGTTAATGTGAAACAACAAATAACTTTGATAGCGGTGTTACTGGCGACGACAAAATGGTAATGTTGGTAATTTTATTAGAAAGGAATGGGTTTTTTAGGTTATGGACTAATGTAAGATATTGCCTTGTAAACGAATTGAATGATCTAGAAATGATAATACGACTGTTGTGCGACTTCGTATGCGTATATTTTGTATTTATTCTGTAATAAGTGTTTTGCCGTAATAGTAAAAGAAACCATGTCCTTCTACAAGATTTAGGCTACCTCCTTGTAAAATTTCATTACGATCGGTTCAGTGGTTTAATCGTGATGAGGCAACAAACAGACATACACAGTTACTTTCGCATTTATGATAGTGTGGATTTATAACAGGCTTGTTTAACAAATACATGGTCGTTTATAATTATAATGTTGGTGTCTGTGTAAAAAATAAAGCGCCTAGATGGCCCTTTTGACTTTTGTGCTCTTTCTCTTCATTTACTGAAAAGAGGCGATTGATGGTCGAGGATTCGTAGATGAAGCCTTAAGTTATAAATATATCTATAAAAACAAAAACATATATTTTACACGTATATTATTTTAATCACTTCTGAGAGAGTCAAGGCTTTAGGATTAATCAAAAAATGTCGTTTGCATTTCCTAAATCTAAATCAACAGAAAATTATTACACCTACAAACATAATTAAATCGGCAAATAAAACCGATTGCTTTCACAACAAAATGTAACATTTGAAGTGAAATTACGAATCAATTAAGTTTACACAGTCGTTTGTAAAAGAAAGTCGGACGACTTGTGTTTGCGACTGTACCAATAAATTGTTACCCTAATGCAGTAACGCGGCTCCTTAGATGTTGGTTAGAGATAAACGAAATCCGAATACCGTCAAAATAGTAATCAATTTAATCGGACTGTTAAGTTGATGTTAAATTCTTAAACTACTGTATATTGAAATAATTTGATTGTATCTGCGGAGAAAAATCACGCTCATCATACGTGACGAGTTACGTATAGTCGGTGATTCCATTCCAAAGCAGTGATAAGAACTATTTAGGTATATGTATATGGTGAAGAGACCGTGAATCTACTGACGGCTAGATATTGACACTATTTAGAAGAGACCTGTGTATAAAACCTGTCTGTTGACGATGATTTACTGATTCTTAAAGTGCATTTGATAGAAATTGTCCATTAAAGCTTTTCACAAATTGTTGGTTATCAGAATCTGAAGCCATAGAATCCGGTAGATGATTACCAGTCAAATGAGTTACTTTTTATGAACTGTCAACAACGATGTTTTATTCTAAAAATGTTTGGAATAGCAAGGCATGACGTCATTGTTTTTCATTGCCGTTGACATACTTATTTTGTCTATTAAAAATTGAAAACACCAAAAATAAGCAAGAGATTAAGTTTTACTGAGTTTTTAGAAGTAAAACCATTTACCAAACAAGATTTTAGAATTTATTTTCGATGCAGTCATCTAGCCTATTAGTTAAATCGCATCACGGCGATCAACATCGAACTCAAATTGCCATAGTGCAGACCGTCTAAAATACTGATGTTCAGCCGCATCTGCTTATACTTGGAGTAGACCACAGAATAGTTATTATATTAGTACTGCCAAACACACTTAAATAAATTAACTATAATTTTAAAAAATACGAAATGGTAAAAAAAAAATCTCTTAAGGTTTTTATATCTCAATATTATGACTTGACTCAGTCAACATTTTAATTTCCAACGGCTACACCTGTTTTAATTCCATAAAAATCAGGAAGCTAATTAACAAATTTAGATGTTAAAAAATTTAAATTAATATATTTCATAGTAAGTATGTGTGTGTGATTAAGCCAGTTTACGAACTAATATTATTATTATAAGCAATAGGCTATTGAGGTACATGCAAGCTTTCTCACGCGTTTCTTAAAATATAAATTGATATACATAAATATGTATATATTTGCATAGCAATAATTTTTTTATAAAGGACGAGGTTTAAGGAATATTATTTAAATAAATGTATGGCAATGGACTACTCCGAAAATGTATTCCAAAGTTTCATTTTTAAACTGTGACTAACTTACATGGATTTCAAGTCCAGTTTCTTGTTCACCAATTCTAATTTTCAACAGCCCAAAGCGTATGTTCTAATCAATAAAAATATAACCATTGCCCTTTCGCCTACACTAGCAAAGTCACCGTCCAAAACTAGAAATTAATATTCCTACTTTTGCGGACCAGTTTAATTAATATTTCCTGTAGAAAATATCACCAATTTGATGGGGAACTTATCTTTATTTTCTTTCTTGTCATAATATTTTTCTCTAATGAGTTCGGCTTGGCGCCTATTTAAGATGGAAGCAGTAAATATTAAGACCGCCATGTTTTTATAAACAGGTTCAATCACGACAAAAGTATGATTTATGTCTAATGGACAGAAGTTTTACTTAAACATAAGCATAACATATGGAAGAACAATTCTGAAGAGTGCTCTTTCTTAAAAAAGCAGCCACAGATACAAGGACTAGCATTTTAAATGATTAATTATATTTCCAATTTAAAGTTGACCAAATCCTACAACATAATTCTGATTTCTCAAATTCCTGGACGGCGCGCGGCCGCAGACCAATTATAATTTAAAATGATATAGTTGTAAAACAAAATAATGATTTAAAACAGAACACAAATTTTCAATAATCACCTTTCGCACAAAACGTTATACCTATTACAAGTCGCCATTCAGAATCCGATTTAATTTCCATTACAATAAATTTTAAAACAGACAATCTGAGACAATAATTCATTGCGACCACAAAAGCGTTTCCTAACGCCGATTCTAAACTAGAAAATAATTAATAAAACCATGATAAAGCCCCACCGACTTACACTCACGATAAAACACAGAAGAAATTGATAAATTATTTTATCTATTCCGTCGCCCACTGCACAGATTATCAGCCAGTAAGTCAACATTCAAATAATCTTGAGAACTAGTCTAATTAATTAATTTTAAATAGTTTAATTTTATCTAACTCCCACACTGCACATATATTTTTGTTTATCTACATAACTTACATACCCGCGATCACGATATTGAAGCATTGAGGAGTTATCAAGTAGGTGTATTAAGATTGATCCTACAGCAATCGTGTATTAAATACACCTTCAATTTGGATATATATACACATATAGGAAAACCGTAATCATATTGGATTTAGTATTATCTTCAGTATCTATACAAGGCCCTCTATCATTCAGGATCATTATAATACATTTAAATCCATGTTTATTAATGAGATCAAGAAAAACGAAGAAACTAAGTTTAAGAATAGTTATGGTTGCTGTCAAAAAGTACTCCGCTGCATAATTCCGTCATCGTAATTTAGACAAGCACTCGATAAAAGGCCGGACTCTTACCGACTTAATTCACCATGATGGTCAACCCCGGTATCTGAAGGAGGAGGACTCTTAGAAAACCACGCCGAAGCTTCTATGGCACCATACGCGCTTAATAAAAGGCACGTCCCGAGGAAATTTAAGAGATTACCTCCGCTTTAAACAATTTAATTATTTTTAATACACACTGATCAAAAGTATTGGCACATAACTAACTCATAATAAACTAGACTTCTAACTTTTATCTGCATGGGTAAAAACCGCTTCTTTAATGTCACCGACTTTAATAAGTCTCCAACTTATTTATGACTAAATTTATGAGATCAACATTTATTTTGCGAAATAGCTTTATTGCCAAATTGGATGTGCTTTATATAAGCTGGTTTGTACAATCAATTTACTGTTATCTAATGAAATATCGATTTTGACTATACTAGGAAGTATTGAAGCAATAAGTTATTAATGTGTCTGCATATTTGGCAATGAAAGAAACTTAGAGAGTGTCCGATTGTTTTAGCGCACATTTTAATCAAAAGGAGAAACCGATTGATTTAATAAATAAAAAAGGAAATGAAAAAGAATCTGACAACCCACTTGTATTTTATAGCTGTAATCGCGTAAACACGCGTGTTAATTTGTGGTCAAATGCTTTTATAATTAAAAGGATAATATATGTTTTACCCTACGTTCCAAAGTCTTTTCCATAGGTACGATACGGCTTATGAAACTTTTGTCTTTTTTGTACGGTTAAAGAATACGACTGTAGAAGTTCTTGCTTCTTACCTTGAAAAAGATCACTGATCAACGGGTCAACGGTCTTCTACGTGCATTATTAAGATACATTAAGCTAAACACCAATTTTCCCACAAACGCAATTAATTGAAAAAAAGGTGTTAGCTTCCATTGGAAATTCTTATCAAAACTAATGCGGCACGGAGCGTATTACATTAACCGGTAGTTAGATGCGTTCGGCCCCAGGTTCGATTACCGCGCACAATATTTACTGGCGGACACGTCACGAACTAGCGTCCATTGAAAATTACTAGTTTTTAAAAGCTATTTTATTGCCAGTTGAATATTCAGTTAGCGTTTATAATGTTAACGTTTTTGTGGGCTATTGAATTTAGTTTTCTGTATCGAATACTGAATTATAGCTGCTCATTTTGGCAATGAAAAAATTTTCGTTCTTCAAATTTCATTCTTCCAATGAACACAATATCTACGCGTGTACTTACGTCACTTACAAGAAAATAAGATCACTCTTTATTTCCATGGTTGTTGCAAGACTTAGGGAAAATTTTAAGTAAGTAGTGGCAGCATTTTCTTATACCAGGTCATAATATATTAAGTATACAATGGTTGCAAAGAAACATACAAACATCTATGTGTAACCTATACAATCTTGAACGAAACATAGGTGATACAAAAATATGCACAGTGTCTACCTACGCACCAACAATTTAGAAAAAACATACATTCAAAATGAGAACCTCCTCGTTTTTGAAGTCGGTTAAAAAGGAACTAAATGTTTTCGCTACCGACTAAAGTTAATTTTAGTTTTGCTGTCAAGCCTGTACTTTGTTTACAGTTTTTAGTTACAATAAAAAAAAAAACTGTTATGAAACCGTTTTGCGAAGCAAAAACACTGATAGGCAGATACATCTATTTTTGTTACGTGTTCCAATATTGAAAATACAATTGTTATTTGAGTAGCTCTCGTTTCGCGGTTTTGCTTTAAAAAGTTTAGCAACCCATGATAGTCGTGTAGTATTATTATGATTAATAATTCAGCCGTCACTGCCCCACTGGTGGGCACGAACCTCCTCCCAGAATTTGAATTATGAACAATCTTCAAAAGATTTACAACGATTATTTACAACGATTATTTTTTGGGAGATAGTTTTAGATAATTTAGAACAGGAATTATTCCTATTTAGTGATTTATTATTATTCGAGAGTGACTAGGTATTATATGATCTTGCGTGATCCATCCTCGGCAGCGTTGTCACTTACCATCGGGTGAAATGCTGCCAAACGCACACAAATTAGTAGTAAAATAAGAGATCGTTATCTCTATCTACATATACGATCTACGTCATACAGTATTTATTGATCATTAGAAATTGCCGATCGTGCAGAATATTTTTTTACTAATTAGTGTTTACGTCAATGCGCAAGAGTTTTTCTATAGTTTCTAACGGATAAGTCACGTACGCCATTTACTTAACGTCTTTAAATATAGCTGTATGTAATTATCGTTGTTAATTTTTTTCTTATTATTCTGGGAGTAAAGTTAATAGAATGTATTTGTTTGCATCTTTATGTAAGTACATACTTACATGTCCTTGACGATGGTCCTCAATATCTTCATGAATAATTCTACAAAATAACGCAATTTCTTTCTTTCTGAATTCATAGTGTATGTTATATGTATGTTAATTCTCTGCGTACCAACTTCGACAACACGCCATTTGAACATTTTCATTAGGTTTCCGAATATTCAGTAATTTTCAGTCCGTTTTTCCTGTTACCATCCGCGTAAGTCAAGCTCTCTTAACCGACTCTAAAATATGTAGGTAAGAGATTACAGCATAATTTAAGCACTTCTTGCAAAGTTGGTAGATATTGTAAACATAAATTAATACTGTTCAAGTACGAGTAGATGCAGATGTTCATCGTACCTAATTACAAAGAAGTCTCACGTGTCATTAGTATAGTTCTGCGGTGAAATTCGAGGAGTCAGTTGCGGTGGGATATGAAAACGAGAAGGTTATAGCGAGGATGAGCATCAAAGAGTACATACATGATCGTGTTATAGTAGATTAAAAAAAATCGAGGCACACATAGCTTCATGTTTGTATTGAAGACAGAAATGACACCCACATTTCGCCGATGCCTGTCTCCGTACATAATGGCAAACTCCGTACTGTGATTGAAATATGTTACGATACATGTAAAGAAACCAAATAACACTTTGCCTAACCCAGGACTTGAACCGAGGACCTTAAGGTAAGCTCTCGCTCTTGCGATTACCAGACATTATTATTAGTGGTACTTTTTAAACCGTGTAAATTTGAAATGTTCTTAAAATGAGAATACACACTGTAAAGTAATTAAATTGATAAGCCACCAGCCTAAAAATATATAACCTGCTGTAGAAATGGCTCAAATTAATAACCATCTCTTACCAAGGACATCGTTAAACGTGACAAGAACTTGATAACAGTACAAGCAAGAGAGTTCTTTTACAAGGATTTTCGCGAGGCAGGTTTTTTCTAGCCAGGATCAGTTTCTCGTAAAGTCAGAACCTAACATTACCATCGGTAAAGAAATTGATCTCCTAAGCTCTTCAATTAGCTCCAGAATAGAAAAAGGAAGAAGACACAGAAATTACCTGTAAAGTATAAGACCTGACTGGACAAGAAGACTTGAGTAAAAGTAAGTAAATTCCTTTAGATGCTTACACACAGATTATTTCCAAAGATCAATAGAAGTTCATTCAAGTCCATAACCGTCAGCTAACTACACTAACCATTCATCAATAGAACCGAACAGTAACCACAACACTAATTGGTCGTCGTTACCTTGTTACTGAACTCGAAAGATTTCTCTTAATTGCCAAATCGAGTCGTAAAACAAACGTTTTGGCACCGGCCGAACATTCAGAACATTGAGGGCGCGGCGCGGGCGCAACGAGATAATCAATAAATTCCGATGCCTATTGATGCTGTTGACCGTAAGTGAGGATGTGTGTGAGCAATAAAAGCAGAACTGGATCGTGTACAACCCGTAATGGTCGTCCGGTTGACTTCCGTTGGGAGGTATGTGCGTTTTGCTCTCGATTCGATGAAAATTCGTGGCAATTTAATGTAGATTAATTGATTTGGTAAATAATTTTATATTTAGAAATTATGGCTTAGTGATTATGGAAATTTTTGGAGTATTTATAACGGCCTAAATGAGGCTTCTTTTCAGTAATGTTTCCGCTCAAAATTCGTAAAACACACTTCATTAATTAAAAAATACCTGTCCAATGAGGTTCTCTCAATGAATCCAAAAATTAATTAATTAAATTTATGACTGAGCATGAATATAATTTTCATGCAAAAATATAAATAACACGATTTTTGACAACACTAATTAGTTTGTCAACCAGTTTCTTAATATATGAAGCGAGACCTACAATTTATGGGATCCCATGTCGTTTAACACTTATCTATCACGGTAAAATGCTAAAATTCACACGTATATCAATTTTTTAACGAGATTTAAGCTTCCGACGTACAGAAAATATAAGGAACGTCTTAAAATTAATTATACAAGAAAAGTAAAAGTTTGATAATTTTAATAGGCATCATTTAATGGCGACAAAGTAACGTTTTTCTTTTATATTTATTTAACGGTTTACTAATTAATATGTTCTAGATGTTATGGGTCTGTGGCATTAATTGACTATAAAAATAATCAAAGCATATTCAAGTATTTTTGATTACCATGCCAGCTGCCAGGTAATATTAGAAAAAATACTTTAAACTTTTACAAGACATCCTTAATCTATTAAAGCAAAGTCCAAAATGCTAATGGTCTCTTCAACAGTCTGGCTGCTCTGATCTGGCGGTTGAATGGTCTGGCTACTAAAACAATTCTCAAGCTACCAAAAGTCGGCCAACAGAAACCAAATAAGTTTGATTAATAAAGGTTTACACAAATGTACTCATACCCGCTAGGTGGCTAATGTATTTGACCTCACATATACCCGTGTTAGCATTTGAACTCCTAATGCTCAACCACAAATCAAAGAACCTTTTCCCATCACCTATCACCCGACAGTCACGACAAATCGTATTAGAATTAACAGCTATCTATCAATTGACACATACATTTTTCTAAGCGTAACATCCATTACCGTTTCTGTTTGCTTGAAGGAAGATTGAAGCGGTTACGACACGTTATTGGTAACAAATTTAATATTAACAGTCGTAATCATGATCGATTGTTGGTGAAGACTTGTGTGATGTATTAGCAGCTGTCTATAAAATCGTTCGTTGTTTCACAATTAACAGGCTATAATATCTGAATATATTTGCGTCAATTTTATATAGTAACAACATAAATCTAATTATCAAATTGATTATAAAATACTTTTTTATATATGATGGTGCTAATAATATAAATGAGAGATGTGTTGAAGATGATGCATCAAATATGAAAGTTAATGGTTTTGAATCTTCTGAAGGCAGTTGTAGCCTAATTTTAATGGTTACTGCTAGCAAATTGTTGCTTTGAAATAAATCATTGGTATAATAATATTTGTATGTACGTATCATATCATTGAATTTCTTCTTAACATGTTTTAGATGAAAATAATACCTTAGAAAAACTATTAATCAAGTAATTGATTTATCGTTATTTTGTGGTTGGATTTCTACCCAAGAAGTTAACGTATAGCATAATAAATAAGAATCAATTAAATTATAATAAATCGAATTAAATTCTCAGTCAAACCGTTCAATATTTTGATTATAATATGGTAATTGCAATCTAGGTGATGATAATTTTATTTACAAAGTGAGCTTCTCTAGTTAAGAATTCATTCATTCATCAATATATGTATTGATTTAATTTGATTAATCTAAAATTATTTTTTAACTGAAAATGCTAAACATATCAACACATTCAATAATGACGACTTAATAATCTTCGTATTTTAAGTTCGCTTCGTTAATTGAGACGACAGAGATGTAGCTATATTTTGTCTCACACCCTTATAAACCTAAATATTTCTTTCAAATTATCATCAAATTACGTTACTTCCGATGGAAACCTACCGTAAGCAAAATTACACTAATAAATACCTTTGACTACTTTGATTTGATTTGATAAAGACGGGCCCAAATTCACATGAAAATCTTCCCATAGCATTTAAAAACTTGGCTCCAGTTGATATAGAATCATTCGAACGGACGTCCTCTATTAGTTCTCAAGGGATATTAGCATAAATTACTAAATATATAATTTATATGAATATATTTGCATATTGGATGTTGCCTATTATAGACAAGATGGTGAGTTAGTTAAATCATTAAATCAGTGAAAGATGTATGATGCTTTTGATATGAAAAGACCCGCTCATATACTTAAGAAGGCAGAGTTTAATGAGTCGATAGATAATAAAATAGATAATCATTTCTTTGATAAAACATCGATTGTAACAGCATAGTTAACGAAGTAAATATTTAATTTTCATAATAAAGAAGTCAATTGGGATTCTTGAGAAATATTTGATTACATAGTGTCATCTGCGTCAGAATAAATTAGTTGTATCATTTATCATTAACTTTTCAATCATCAATACTCTACCTAGACAGTAAATAAATCACGCATAAGTATTTATTTTGCATATTAATACTGTGATAGAGTTAATTAAATTTTATTTACATAACACAAATAAAATACCAAATAAAATGTTGCCAATATAAACAAAAATATTAATATGGCAGAATATAATACTAAAATGGTTCTATTCGTACAACCACTGAAAATAAATATTGAAAAAACAGTAAGGCTGTCTTTGATAAAAAAAAATACTACGAACAAAAAAAGGAATGAAATATTTTCGAACGTTGTTTCAAATTGCAGCAACCCCTTGCAGCAGTTGCAGCTAATATAAAACTTCAATACTAGGGTTTAAACTTTAGCTTAAGCGAACTTTTACATTACTGAGTAAAAGTAGTTTTTTTACTTTACTGAATACTCGTGCTGCGTTTTTTCACAGAGAGTGTCCTCCCATACAGATATGAGATCTGATATCCACGAGATCGTAACCCGAGTCGTCACGGTCAGTCTCCCGTAGCTTTCCCATCAAAAGGTATCAATATGTACAGTCAGATACACGGATCATATTGCGTACCGGTGAATGAAATTGTAAGAACTTTGATATGTTTTGAAGTGTGAAATGTGTTTAAAAAATATGGGTCAATGGTCTCGACTGTCTGTCGCATTTTTACGCTCTGTGGTTTAAGGGCTGAATAAGTATTAATATTTTTTTATATTAAATATACTAGTTAGCTTGCTTATAGTTAAAAAAATATTATACGAGCTATTTGCTAATATAAAAATTAAATGAATTGAGCATTTTAACTTTGCATAAATTCGAATTATTATTAAATTTATATAATTAATTTGATAAAGAAAAATTCGTGACTATTTTCATCTAATTGCTCCTGCTTTCTTGCACCTTGAATAAAAAGACTGCACATTGTTCTGACCATTTTTTTCCTAGGCAAAAAACTATTCACCGGTCCCAATATCGCGCATTAGTTAAAACTTTTTTTGATATTCCAAATGTCAATTTATTCGCCATTCATATTTTTTGTCTCCTAAGCAGGTAATTCTTTGGGTAACTTTTTCAAATTTGCACCTTCACATAATGCACCTTTTTTATGGTTTTAACGCAATCCCACTAACGATGCGTTTGATTGTACACTTCCGGACACCTTTGTGAAACCTGTTCGATATGTTTTTTTGGTCCCATATGTTATAAAGCAACAAGGATATAATCGATAGAACATTTCTTTTCAAAAATTATTACATCGATTTGATATTTCGATTAGGTATGTTTGCAGTCTTTAAATAATAACTGCCAATCAAATTGGCTTAAATAAGTTATTAAGCTTCAGACTGCATTAGACACAAAAATAAAATTATATAGATAATGTAATGCCTTATAAATTATTGCTTACTTGATTAAATTTTTACTAAGCTTTCGATCACAACTTTTATCGAAAAATATACCTTATTGCATTATTATAAAAACTGAAATAGTCCATTCAGTTCTCAGCATTAAACATTTATAACAGTGCTCCGGTACGCCGTTTCTGATGACCACAAATCACAATTTCAATAGTGCAAAGAACAAATTGGTTTCTAGCAAATAATTATATTTTATTGCAAACATTTCTACCGATAACAGCGCGAACATAACTCTGCGGAACTAACTAACTAGTCTAACGAGTAAACTGTACGTGTGAGGTATGTCTTTGTGTTTGTTTATTGTTAAATTTATAATAAACAAGCTTGTTGGTGTAAGAAATAGAATTTTGAGGAAGATTTTTTCAATAACGCTATTAATATGTGGCGCTGCGCTCTAGTTGCACATTATTACAGTAGCTACAAATTACTACTATGGTAAATAATGTTTTTCCAGGGTGCTATAATCAAGATTTATCGCCCATTGGTCTAGTCTCAAAGTTTTTGTATATCATCTAAGTTTAGTTCGCTTGTCATGTATCTCGCAAAACATATTCTATATTGCTAATGAAGCATTCACCGCAATGACAGAGCTACAATTGAATTTTATGCTAATTAAGAACAGCGTGAAGTTCTTTTTTACTCTTTCAAATGTTCGTATTTTTAATTTGCGTGCTGAATTTTATTGGTCTAAATTCCTGAATAAAATATTGATGAGTTGTTAACTTTAGTATTAGAATCGAATAAAGTCAAGCTTGTTATTTTTAATCAAACCAACCGTTAAAACAAAATATTATGTAGTTAAAAAATTAAATCAAAACGTTACATTTATTTTACTGCTCCATTATAAACTAGAAGAACTGATTGATGACGTGATAATTTCTAAATCCAACCGCGCCTAAGCGGGATTTAATTTACAATACAACAAAATGTTCCAAGTTTTTGGCTATAAATAAAGTATAATGGAGCACTGTGTTTAGCTTCGAGCGACTTTATAGTTGCCCAATATCCGTGTTTAACTATATTATGTTCCCACGCGTCTTAATCTGTTATTTTTACTGCTTTCTCATTATTAATAGGAACAAGTTATTTGCAATAGAAAAAAAATGGCCATAAAGCATTATTATTAGTTTTTTGAACCATATTTTACTTCATCGTTCACCATCTGCCTTAAACCTGCCTAATTTGTACATTTTTTTCATTTTTAATATCAACAACATATACGCCAGTTTTTTATACTGGCTTTAAAACTATCATTCACAAGATATCCCCACCTAACGCGATTTTATTAAACATACGATTTTTGCTTAGCGAAAATTATTTAAAATACAATGATTTATGCACCATTTGAATATCAATATTTCCGTCTTAAACGCTTTGATCGAGAACCTATTGTATATTCTGGAATGAGGACTGAATGTAATAAATATACGTTCAGTATTGTTTATATATTATCCGTAAATTACCCGTTATGTTTCTGAAGTAAAAACTTTAAAATTTTCTTTTTTTGTATACTATAAAATCATAAAAACCACCAATAAATCATATAAACTAACAATGTTGAACAATCCGTGACTACCGCACAAGTTATTTTTCTATTTTATAAGCCTTAAAGCTCATGTGCCGACTCGTAATAGCTCATAATATTAGTAAACCAATAAAAAAACACTGTAATCGTCGGTAATGAAATTCAAATCGTGATCTAATAATTCTGAGAACTACGAAAAGAGACATAATGACTAAAATTTATGTGATTCCAATGAATTTTCATATAAAATAGGCGCTATAAAGAGTAAGTCTTTCATTCATTTACGATGTTTAATGGATACCATCGCGAAATTGCTTTATTTTTTTTATAATCAAAATTCTGATAGACATGAAATAGTGTCAATAAATTCATTTCATTCATTTTCATTTTATATTTTTTATAGCGTTTTTGTTTGAGCAATGCGAATTTGTTTGATAAAGAATAGTGTAATATAAATGTTTATGAATGACCATTGACGAATTTATTTAACTCCCCTCATCCTAAATTTGGCTCATAGTCAAGGAGTCACTATCAATTTTACAAATATTATTAGGGCAATTGAGCTTATCACCATGGTGTCATCAAAAGCTACGAAGGCATTCACAAAACTAGTAGGTCAGTTAGCATTAACTTGTTTTTTGATACCTTATAATATGCCTTCACTATTACTTAAATTAGATTTTTTTGCAAATAGAGAAACAAAAGCAAAGCATACATTCTCTTTTCCCTATGGAAATTCTTCTTTTTATACTTTCTCACTCTTATGAAAGCGAATTATCTCCATAAAACTTCATTTTAACACATGATTCTTACAAGGTTTTTAATTGTCCTTATTTGTGACTTTACGAACAATAGGTGATTATTATAGCATTGTAGAAAGTTGTGGCACCGCGGGGCGATCATTGTATTTGTTTGACGGAGCCAAGTTATCGATTGACTATCTTTTCAATTAAAGATATCAATACTATATAATGCTCAGCTAACAAGGGACCATCTGTTTTCAATTAATTAAACCACGAATAAAAGCTAAATCGCTGCAAGCCAATGTTAAGTGTTTTTGTAATTGAATGTAAAGGCTGGATAGATGTTGGCTAAACTGTTTTATGTTGCAACTGTCATTTATAGAGCGATGCATTAGTTGAGAGGATCGTGTTTGTAGCGGTTAGCACATTAGCAGATTGAATTTGCATATATTATTATAATTACGTCACGTTTTTAATTATTAACAGTTATGTCAATAAGTACCGAAGCCTGGCAGCCTATTTGATAGCTTTTACGACTTTTATTTTATTATTTTTTATATCCTGTGTATAGCAGTCGTTAAAACCATCGGGCATGAGTTTTGCTATTCAACTTTTTTTAGGTTTTACATAATAAAGTATTTTTATCGATATTAGACAAAAAATCTTGATTAAAAAAAAAGAATCTCAAATAATTAGTTCATTTTTAAATACTAACCCAAGCTAAGCTGGGGGATCTTATGAAATCAAATACAATACAATACAAATCAACCTTACTCCACATCAAAAAGTTACCAAGGAACTTACTAACAGAAATTAAAGCGTGTCTATCGTCAAGTGTATCATTATTCTAACATCTAATCTGCGGAACCTTATGCAGGCAACCGAGTAAACTGAATATGAAAACGCAGAATATACAAGTGAATATATTGGATCGTTAACATAAAATGATAATGTTGGTCGAGTGCAAGTGGATGGACATGCTCACCCTACGATGTAACACGGACCTTATGTTGAAAACGATGATACAGCTGACTTAAAAAAAGAAATAATTCAAGATCATCATAATGATCACGAAGGAAAAATATGATTCAATCAGAAAGTGTCAAAAATCGCTCAGGGCCTTATTTACGTGTAGACAGGCTACACCTTTAATTTAATATTTTTTTACGGTTACTTTATAGTATAGGATTACCTATATCACTGGTAGTGGTGCTATTAGCTCGCAACATCCCACTATTAGGCAAAAGGTCTAGAACCAACATGGACTATTTAATTAATGAAGCTCATCTTGTAGGAATCAGTAGATAAAATTAAATGAATTGCAATTTTGTAGCTAACAAAAATTATAACACAGTGCGGCGTAATACTAAAAACGAGTGTGAGTATGTGCTTAGCTGTGGTCAGATCATAAGTTATCTTTATATCAGATGGCTTTGACCACTTATGATTTCTATTTGAGAGTATTTTTAGGCACATATCAAATAGGAGATCGCACTATGAATCAATTTATGTTAAAAAAACCACATTATTATTTTTGTCAATAACAGATTTTGATACGGAAAGATGATTTTTGAACAGACTTAACATGTTTCTAACAAATTTTCTACGAGCTTCCTTTACAAGACTTATAACGCATGTATCTAGATATGATTGAACAAATTTATAGCTGAGCGTAACATAATTCTAACTTAACTTTTCCATTATCAAAGATTTTCTATTTCATTAATCAAAACTATAAAAAATGATACCGAGACAAAGTTATAACTTTTATTTTTTCTATAATAGCAAAACAAGTATCTTCCTTTTTAAGTCATAAAGTACGCTGTATTCATCAAGACTGATTCAAAATTATTACGCATGCCATAAACAATATCACAACAACGGTGTTACGGCCATGGTCACCTATCAGCGAACATCTAATCACCATGGCTAGTTAACGATTGGTTATTCAAATGTTTGAATATCCTGCGGGGTGATGGAATTGCTTCATGCGTAAGCAAATCAATAACTAAAAACCGTTTTAGAAGATTACCACTAAACTTGTTTTTAGATAGATAAATAAAAAATGACATTTTAAATAATTATATCAAATATTTTACTTTGAGTAAATGATCTTGCTAATTTAAGTCATTTTTATTGATTTGAGAACACCAAAAAATTTGGATAAAATAAATAAATAAAATTGTTTGAACTTAGGTGAAGGTGATTCATTTGTCATAAATCATTACCATTATTCATATTAAATGAATTTATCATCATCATCAAAGTTTGATAGCGTGATACTTTTTATTTAGAACATTATAAACTTGTCTGGAAGGAAGCTTCCGATCGTTCTTCCGTATCGAATAAACTTTAGAACATCGCCCTCGTGACTTATGAATCCATTTGAATAAATTAACAGTCAAGTATAAACTTCTAAGATTAACGATATCACAATCATGTTAATTAGAATTTAAACGACAATTCCCACGTCAAATAATGGCATTATTCCAAATTCTCTTCGATAAACATATCCGATTTTCTTTTCTTATTTCTTGTTTTATCGAAATATGAATATGGAGGCTTCCGTATTAATTTAAATTTTATTCATCTTGCGTGATCTAAATGTTAATGGTTATGCCCAGTATAACGCCATCCTCATGAATACTAAGAAGTGGACACTTGCACCGCTCCTGGGTTCTTTTCGCATAACGCTTTCCATTCTGAAAGCTCGTGCCATAAACTCAGTTTGATGTGTTATTGTATTATGCAAAACCGACTTGTTTATAGATAGCAGTTTATGGATTTCGATATAACATTACAATTTTAAATACCTAGACTGGTAGTTGATTCATTAATTAAATTTTATAGAGGCCCGCGGCTTGAAAACGTTGAATAATTTTGAAATCTTGTAAAATAACTTGAACTTTAATTGGTATGTATTTGCTCACTGAATGTTTCCGTAATTGGTTTCGGTACTAGGCTAAATTACTAAACAATGTCTTGGATACAGAATCATCAGTCACTATTTGGAAAACAATATCAATGAAGACAGTTTTATCAGAACTTCCCAATTTAAAAAAATTGGGCTAGGAGATCGCATTCGCAAAGGGTTTCAAACATAATTCAGTGCAGTAATAGGAACGCAAGAATGACATGTAAACAGTACCTAGCCTACGTACTCATCCTCCTAGAGACCTACCGTTAAGACATGTATATTCAAACCCAGACGTCTAGTAGTGAGGGGTAGTCTCATTGTAATATTGAAATTTCACCAAGACAACGTAAATCCTCCAGGGACATTTAAATAAATGTGAATGAAATGAATCTTGTACCTCGCATAAATCAATCATAGCTTGACAATGGGGCAAGCTGAGGACTTAGTCACAAGATGCAGTGGTGACCGGCATCTGTCAGGGTCTGACATACAGAGTATGTACCTTATAGTTATAGACATAAGGAATGTTCTAGCTTGAATAAAGGTTGAAGTTGGACCAGTTATTTATTTTTGCGAAATTGTAATAAGTATAGGTGGACATTATTTTAATGAAAATTGAACAATGCTTACTAGGAGTGATATCATGACGGATCATGTTGATATCTTACCAGTTCTAAGCCGATTTTTGTAATATACGAGCAGAAAGATATAGATCCTAATATTTTCTTCGATTCCACGACCGTCGTTACAAAAAATGTATGAAAACAGTGCGCGTTTTAGGTAGAAGTTCTGTCAAATAAGCGCGCATTTTGCATACATTTTTGGATGTGAGGAGGTAAAATTTTGAAAGTCAGCCCAGAGTAACATCTATCTAAAATACGGTAAAAATACTACCTAGCTGCAATGAAAAATTAAGATCATATTGATGCGTCTCATCATAAAGTTCATTAACTTAGTGGCCTGTAACATCATGGATCTCTTGTTACTGTACCATCGCCGATCGTGCGTGATATTTCGCTAATCAAATTGTTAGCTCTCATAATCGTCTTCGACTTCATATAAAACATTCAACATATTATTATTTAGTTGAAACTCTCCAACTCCATCATATAGAAGCTCCACATTGCCAAATACTTTACGAACTTCCTCATAAGCTACACATCCAAACTGATTAACTTTTTCTACGCACGAAGTAACTTCTATTTGTATAGCATTCTCAAGACCATTCAAAACACATACATACATTTCAAACAAATCACTTCTCCGTGGTCAATCAATTAGGTGTACGTCAATAATTACATGGTTGTGTTTATGGGCACTTTTAATTATAATATGAATATGAATTTCTAATGAGAATAGTTGAATGATGTTCGTATTAGTGAAACTTATTTTGTGTGGATAATATATCATTTTAGGATGATTGACGGTTGATAAGGACTTTTTTTAAATGTGGTTTATTAGTTTTACAAGTTTATTTAACTGCAATACGTTTTTTTAACTTTTATTTTTTATTCTTTTGGTTATTGTAGATTGTAGTAGTTTTTCCTTATCTCGTGTGGATAGGTTATGTAAATTATGACTATTTATCAAAAGTATCTATTGTACCAATTTTAACCAATATTCAGGTAATCCTTCGCGAATATAAACAATAAGTTACTACATATAAAACCGTCAAAATATAATTTTAGCCTACATAAAAAGGATGAATTCTTTCGCATAACACCGTCCAATTGTGTATTCAACATTCAAACTATAATTCCCAGCGTCACATGCGATTTATTAGATGACCTTACACGGAAATTAAGGAAAGACAATTGCCTATTGCGAACTATGTTTTATCATACACCTCTACACATAATACGAAGTAAAAACGACATTACCACACTAGAAGAGAGTGTTGAGCTCATTGTTCGAACACAAAAGCGAAAGTTCATTCAGTCATTCATTCGTTATGAGATAATTAGGTGTTTCACCTTATTGCGTCACACGCCAGTTTTTCACCGATTGTTTGGACAGTGAACTTGTGGGTAGGAAAAAATTGCCACGCGTGCTATTGTTGTGTGATGTGTCGGAAGCTTTTTTTTTCTAATGAGATGCTGGTGATCGTGTGTTGACATTAATGTAAGGGAAATGTCATAATGACAGCTGTCAACTTTACCTTTAGTTTCGGTGTATTTGCTTTATTTTGGATATGGAATTGATTCCTTGCTTGGGACAAATTGGACTCCTATTCATGAAGATTTAATCATACGATACCGTCATCACGTATGCTTCTATTAATCAAAATGACGTTGACCAAATTTCAATGTCCATTACATCATCTACAAGCTTTTATTAACTACAAAATTTCTTTTTGCAAGATTCTATAGATACCTTATTAAAGCAGTCTAGTAAATAAGGATTAACACATTCAGTTTCCTCAACGGTCGTGGCCAAAAGTCGTAAGGTTAAGCGTGCAATGTCAACGTCCGTTCAGAGGTAATTGCTTCATTTTTGTCACTGCGTGAATATAGGCATTGTTCCCACGATTCGCTCGTCTTTTGTCTTATTCCATTGTTGCAATAACAACGCGAATCAAAATGGTTTCCTTATGTTGTGTTGTGTGCTATGATTTAAGTTGATTTTCTTTGTTAGACTTGGAAGGTGTCTTAATTTTATAGCCGGATATTGCTGCTACATGTTGGTCAGGAATAATTAACCGAATAATTGATGAATTACACAGCAAATGAACTTGCCGTAATAATCAATAATATTAACCTAACTTATTTTATCGAGTTAAACCAGTTTACGAATAATTCTTATATCGACGCCATTATTGATAGTTGAATATAGACTTAGCCTGTAAAAAATATTATCCTCTCTCTCATAAAAACCTGTAACGCTTTTACCATTACCACATTTCAAGATCATTTTCATCATCACCTTGTCTTGAAAAAGTCTCCTATGCAATAAAATCCGCTGGCATATCGTAACATTTTTCTTTTATATCCAAATGATTCATCAACGTATTCCTTTACCAAATAATAATACCGTTAACTACCACAATTAAGAAGTCTATCGTATAAGCAATCATACTTCCTAACTTATTAGAACTCGATTTGGAATAATTTAGAAGTTTCACGCTCCAATAACTATGGTATATACGTTGTTATAAATTGGTGTTGTCAAAATATATGAAACACTCGTAATTAGGCTCTTGTAACGAACAAAAGTGGTATACTTAATAAAGGCGCGTGCGTTGAAAGACACAAAAAGCTACTAGTTTGTTTGGTGCAAGTTAGAAGCGAAGACATTTTTTTATTATTATTATTATTATGTCATAGGGATAGTAATGAAAACAAAAATGTATTTATTATTAAGTAATTTGAAGAATTATTTTCTAATTAAAATTTTATATGATATAGCATATTACGTGCAATATGTAAGTATCAGAGACCCTAGTGTAAGTTTCTTTCGACAAATTCGATTTACTACATCGAACGCGTTCGGAGCTCCTATTGGTGGAGACGGACCAATCGGAGCGCGGAACGCGTTCGATGTAGTAAATCGAATTTGTCAAAAGAAACTTACATTAGGGGTACAGGAGGACAATTCTTTCAGTTTTATTGATTAGAGATAATGTTGAAATAGAGTTATACGTCAAACTATTAACTTCATTGTTTTTATTCCGTTACTCGATCAGTATAGAGTATGCATTAGTGTTATAATATACTAGCGACCCGCCCCGGCTTCGCACGGGTAGCACACAAAATTATCAAAAAGTCAAAAAAGAATGTAGACGATCCGATCGCTACCAAACATCACATGATCACCTGCTGGGCTAATCTGAAGATTACCTAAAAAATTCATTAAAATCGCTCCAGCCGTTATGGAGTCCATAGGGAACATACGTACAAACATTTATTTTTATATAATATATAGATAGATAGATTGTAAGAATGCAAATTTGTAAATACCAGCAGTTATTATAGTCAGCATAAAGGATAAAGAAAATACAGGTATTAATATTATCGCTCGATAGTTAGGCCGTACCCGCCTCTAGAGAGCTCAATGAACGCTTAACGAAGTTAAATTAATTATAAACACAAAGCTGTTATCAACACCAACATCTGCCATTATAACAGTCTAACCTTATACTACCACTATTGCGTGGTAAAATTCTCCTTGGTAGCCTTTTACCAACCTAATTCTAAAATCCGCCTTCCTTATAGAGATTGTTCGTGTGCTAGGTATGAACTTAAAACCACTATGGGTAAGAGGTTTAGTTTAAGTATATTTGAATTTATATTTTTTACAGTTTATCTCTGCCTATTTTCATACTCCTTTATTTTGATAGATATGATAAAATCATTTTCTAATATAAAATAATACATTATGTCATATTGCAGTTGCTATTAGTTGCTGTCTATTCCATAAATGCTGTGATTGTATTTTAGTCTTTTGTTTCCTATTGTAATTTATAATGTATGGCTGTTGGTATACCAATAATAAATAAATAATAGTAAATACTTAGTACAGTAATCTAAACGTAGTAGAATAAAATATTTCTAGTAGTAGCTTCTATACTACGTAATTCAAAAATATATCGATTATGAGTAGTTGTTATTAACTGTTTCATGTTTACGATCCTATTTTCATAGGCGAAATAGGATCGACGAGATTTTTTTTGTAGTTTCTTGACTGTATCGGACTGAACAGCCTCAAAGGAAGTATTCTTCTTCATCATAAGATGCTGCTCAAATGCGACACATTAAATGTGGTACATCACTAAATGGGTATTCCAATTCTTATGGTAGAATGGTGTTATAGTGGACTTTAAAATCTTCATTAACTTCAGCTATCTCAGTTTATGGATTCATGACTATAGCATCACACCTATATACCTCAACAGATTCGGCAGTGGTACTCTTGCACAATTTGCCAATAACGCTATTAGGTTCTAAAAAATAAAAGGCGAATAGCATAGCATTGTAATCTACTGGGGATAATTCCTAAGTCCGGGCTGCTACTGAGAATTTCAGAAATGTCAGTTACGCTCTGCCCGATTATAAAATCAAATCCAGACCCTCAACATCAGCAGCTGCGCACGCAACATCTAGACCTACGTTATGGATCTATGTTCTTGTTAAACTCATCCTGCCTTTTATCCGCGTTTGTTCTTATATCTCGTCTACTCTGTTTTTATCAGCATCAAGACTAGTCCTAATACAGCAACACCAAGTGAACATAGACAACAAACGCTGCAATTGCTTTTTTACAATACTCCGCCCAGACCCGCCAGCAAACCAGTTCACAGTGAAAGTTTATTTGTGCATTCTAACACCTGAGCCAAGTGCGAAAGCTTCCGGTCGAAGCCTCAAGGTATTTTTCTATATAATTACTGATATGAAATAATTTTCTATTAGATGCTAATGCCGGAATCGCCGAAACTAAGTGGCGATAAATTATGTTATTAATCGATCTAGTTTGTCGTGAGTTTCTTTGAAGGATTGGGTAACTTCCCGTATATCGAGTTAAAGACGTAATCTTTTTTGAATTTAAAGAGAGATGTCATCATTTTGTGAGATGGTAGTCACCGATTAAACAGTAGCCGTCCTTGGTTTGTGTGTTATAACTTGAGACGATAAAATTTAATTTAAAAGGACCGTAGCGGTCTTGGAAAGCGATTATAAAAAATATTATATGAAATTATGTGATATTCAGCTGCAATGATATGCGGTAGATTGGTAGCCGACTCCAACGTTGTTGAGAAAAAGCTAGGAAGATGATCTAAAACAACCTAGATAGTATCTAGAAGTTTTTAAATCAAAATGTTGGTCAAAGCTCCAGTAATGTTAATAATATGGCCCCTTTGGGATAACTATATCGAAATTTTACTAATATACATACACCAGTTATATCGAAGAATACTCAGAACATATTTTTTTTTCAAATACAGTTTCACCGTTTTAATATTTTGGTAAGACTTCTTTAGAATATGGGAGTACTGTTGTTTTTCACGGCATGGTCAATGCAGTGGCTTATCGATTACCTTTTTGCTATACCAGTCGCGGGTTTCATCCCGCACACAACAAATATTTTTACATAGAGTGGCTTTAAGATAGTTGTTCCGGGCCTGTGAAGATGTGTTTGTGAGATATACGTTTTGAAATTGAAGCCATGATACAGAAAAAATCATAGAGTGGACATTGTTATCAAAAACCAAAATGTGTAACTTCCACTGGTTTAAACGTAGTCTTCAGATCCGCGGTCGTTCTTGCTACTACTCAGAGCCAGAGCATAACACAATTCAAATTCCACAATCGGACCTAACAAGAAGTGTTTGTAACTGCGAATATTTTATCACGTAGCAGCCCTACTATGGGGAAAGCGTACAATCATGCGGTTATATTATGATACAGTTTTTATACAATTGTTTGTAAAAACTATCATCAGGTAACCGACGGTGTTCGTGACGACTTGGTATTGCATCTTACTGGACACTTGGATAACTGGTGGTTATAACAATGTATTTTTTTATATAGTTATTATATATTTATTTATGGTAGTATTCCTTGTAATGTCTTGTTTGTTTAGAATTATACACTTTATTTATATAACCAATAAGACCCATATTTACGCAGAAATTTTTAGAAATGTACTACCTGTTTGCATTCAGCAAGGATTCGTCATAGCATTTCAGTTTATCTTGATAAAATTCATAATAGTTTTATGAGCCTTACAATCAATCAAAATGAACTAAAACTCTATGTAATGATGTGTATGAATGTAGAATTCAATAAATATCATCGCGCAATGACAGAAGAAAAGTAATTTCTGCTTCGGAATTATTATATTTATTGGAATTGCATAGCATGGTGGTATCAGCAAAATTCGGACGCCGCATACCTATTGCTCATGTGCGCCGGGCGCACATAGTAGGTATCCTCACTCGCGAAGGCTCTTGTCGTCCATCTAGCATCAGTTAGAAGATTTTTCTTGTATTAGTCAAAAAAATAACTGTGAGAATCTAAATATAACAAAACAAAATCTCTATTGTTTTATGAAATAATGAGTACAGTTCGAGTATTAAAAACAAAATTAATGTGAAGTCTTCGCTACAAATACAATATATTACTTTGAAATAAACCACTCTATTATTCTGAGGGCGCCTGAAGAAGCTATTAAGAATGGAATCATATCAGTCGTGGGTTCCATCTGTATAATGCCTAATGATCAAAGCCTTGCGCCTTAGCTAGGACTTTTTATGAAACTTGATTTATCTTGCCGTATGTACGGAGTGACTTCGAATGACAGAGCGAGAAATAGTGTGATAGGATATCGTTGCGATTTGAAAGGAGATATAGTGACAAAAATAAAGATATAATTAATGAGATGGTTTGGTTTGGAGAGACAAAAGGGATTTATAGCACAAATGTACATAAATGTAAGTGCCGCGACCACCCCTTACCCCCGTAAGTGCCCCGTAAGTATGCCACGTAAGTGGCATGGAAACATGGCAGTGTCAACCTGTCAACTTACTTCAATCTAACAAAACTATGTACCGTCCTTATATATTGGAGTTATGTTCTCAAGTAGATAGATAGAAGCCAATATGATAGCCTAAAATCTTGTGAAATAATAGTTTATCTTTTTTGTCAGTAAACCTGCCAACAGCAACACGATGTGCTTCGATATCTCAAACCACGATTCAAACGTGACAGGGTAAAGATAGCATATTGTAAGAACTGTGAAAGCAGAAATCAGATTGCTTGGCCATTGCTTAGGAATGGTGAAAAACTCAATTTTGTCAGTCAATAATGCCCTCTTAGAACTCAAGCTTTGAGGTGGCAATCGTAACAAGGAAAACGCTAGATTCATTAGTAATCTTAGTAGAACTACGTGCAGAAAAAGAGCCTTCATGACTTACGAAAGATGATGGACGAATGCCTGGCGAATCTTGGACAGTCAGCCTTAATACCACTACTGCTGTATAACTAATCTTTCCACTACGGTATTAGATATTCCCATGATAAGTTAGTGCCGACTAGACAGAAAAAATGATGAACTCTAATATATACTGCGAATTATTTTCAGTCCAAGTCGTAAAAAGATTGGGAGTATACGTACATTAACAACATATCAAAATATTAAAAACTTTACATAGCTAATGGTTATACCACGGAGAATAAATTGTTTAGAAGAACAAATAAAATTTGCAAAATAGTAAGTAGAGGTATTAATACTGCAGTCAGTTATTAATATAAGCATATATAAAAAGATGTTAATCGTATCATAGTTACTAAGAAACAAAGAATAAAGCGTACCAACAATTTATTAAATATATATTCTTCCTTCCTTGAACTGTATACACCTTTATAAAGTGACAGAATTTGTAACACAGTACAATAATTTAATTTTCTAGTAGTAACTATGTTGTGTGAGTAGTAAATTAGTAAAAACACAATTTTTCAATTCGGCTAAAAGTTAACTAGCTGTTGTTTAGAAATTAGAACAGTTTTTGTATGTACTTATTAGTAGAATAACTTATCTGAGGTTTATACAGCTAGGTATTGAAAACTTAGCCCTTAGTCGATATAAGTAAAAAAATCCAAAATTACTAGTATTTTCCATCTGTTCCAACAACGCTTAGTTTTAATAATACTAGAAACTGACCCCAACATAGCTACCTACATATGAAAAGGCTTGGAGGAGAGCAGGTTAAAAGTCTGATGATGACGTTTGATGTTAAAAAAACTATACATACTGACAGGTTATGCATCAATCACCGGACTGCGGTATTTGCTAAGTAGATTTGACAACTGTAGACTGTTAGTTACTCTGATTAGCGAGATAGCAATTTTATCTTTCTTCTTATAATAAAAATATTTAAGAACACGCATTTAAAATCGGCCATAGGTTTCATTAGAGATTATCTTCATGAAGCCCTTGGCTGTTATCTAGATTTTAATATGCAAATCTTTTTATGGTAATTGAATTAAATAGCACTCAGAAGATTTTGAAAATAAAATTTTATCCTTGAGTCTACTTAGTTAAAAGTGATAAAAGTTGGTACGAGAGATACTTGTTTTTACATATTTCAACTTTTAAATAATTATTTTTAGTATGGAAATAGTGATTGCATCAAGCTCGAACACCTATTGGAATCTTTGTCGTTTGATAAGTTTAACAAAATAACAGATCAATTATCTCTGTTAAATTCCATCTGATATAAAAATATAGATACCTAGGAAAGCTAGATGAGACATTTCTAGCGTTCCTAGTACTTCCTAGCCTTCAAGATTGATTTTTCTAACTTTATATCTTTGTAACCTTAAAACCTAATGACTGTTAATGTGTTTATTTAAGTTACATAACCGAATTAAACACGGAAAACTCAAACACAGTACACAGATAAATTCATACTTCACTGAGTTTTCTCACCATCAAAAAATCTATGAAATTAACATAACAATAGCCATGAAACTCATATCTTGTAACCCGATCCCAATTATGATATCATAAGACAAAACTTTGACGTCATCAAACGTTAATCTCTGATTTATATAATAGTGTAATATTTTCTCATATATATATTTTTTTTTCATAAACTATAATATGACATATTTATCTCTTATTATATTATAATCATCATAATAAACTACAGTCAGATTACCGTGACGGATTACGTTGCGTAAATCAATTTACATAAGCATTAAATTTGGATTTAGGTTCCTTAATATTAGTCCGAAAACAGGTGTATTATTAAAATAATTTATGTGTTTGTAAATATTCAATTAAAGATATTCATATTCAAAAAATTAAATTAATTTGAATATGAGTATTTATTCAAAATAGAGCTTTTAAAGGAACACCTGTGAGCGAAAAACTCATAACGATCATAATGTTTTTAGTGAATTCGAAGAATTTAAATTAATTAATATTTATCAGTGTATAAATTAATTTTTGTGTGAGAAAATAGGTACCTACCTAGATATCTCAAAATTTATTTTGAACTAAGAGTTGGTAATATATTAAAATTTACGTTAAGAGCTATGTATGATTAATTGATGATCAATGGAAATATTAGACTCAAATCCTTTTATTTATTTTATGCTCATTTATTTTGATTAAAGTTAAGTTATAGATACTTAACGATCAGTATAGGTCAGCAGTTTTAATCTTAACGGAAAAAAATCTTACAACAGCAACTATCAACAATTCTTAAACCTAGAAACAACTAGAAATATTTTTAAATATTTAGAAATATTTTTAAATACCTTATCAAGGATTGAAGTTGTCATTCTTAATCAACATGATAATTTTTACAGGGTGAGCTAATGTTCTAATTTACAATGATGAACGATGAGTAAACACCCTTTATTACGACTGCGTGTAAAGGAGAATGTATCACCCCTTACATAACCATTGACCGTGTAAGTTTACATTTGTTGACACATACATAATATTTACCTTTCTGCTAACACCTTATTACAACGAAATATCGAGATATTAAAAAACCGATTTAAATTTTATTTAAAGGTTCTATCAAAGCCTTATTAAAAATATAACTTACATCATGATCCGGCACGTATGTGTAAACATGGAGTTTATCGATCCTGATTGTACCCTGGAATGGATACAGCAGTGACCCTCGAGGTAGTTCAGCTGAGGTCCACACGCTGACCGAAGCCTCGCGCCCCCTCGCACCACCAGGCCTCAAAGCCAGGCTCAAGTCTTGGGGAATCAACACTAAAGTCTCCATCTTCAAAACACTTCAGTCTTACTTCAATGTTCCACCCACAGTCACCACATAAATGAGTTATATTTAAAAATGTGACCGGTCTCGTCCATCACACTTAATGAGGATAAATAAATTAGTACCTATACGAAAAAAAAAATGTCGGGACGTCGGTTCGATTATCGGTCGGCGATGTCGCCAACGAAATATCGGCTCTGCGTGATCGATCGCCCGGTGAAATGTCGTTATGTATTAATCACTGCGCATGAGTTGGTATAGTGTAGCACACACTCGAAAAAAAAATGTTCTAAGACCACGAAAAAAATGCGCGAACGATTCGAAGAATATGTAGAGTTGTAAGTGCGGTAATTCGGTACAATATTACATTACGGCTCTGGGCGGGTAGTGTACGGCGCATGCGCGGTAGGATGCGCACGCGCTCTTCTCTGAACGTGCACTGAAGGAAGCGCTAACATTGACCTTAGCCGCGGCCGTGATCGCGTTTACAGTTCATTTTTTGTTCGATAAAAAGGAGAGGAGTAGAGCCCTACAACAAATAACTAGTCTTTGCTACGCTAATTCCAACCTTATTTTTATCAGCTCAAGATACGTGGGAATGTAAATGTAACTTTGTAAGGTGTATAGTAAGGTGCTCCCCTCCAAAGGCGGCACCTGCTTGACCGTGCGCCGCCCGTCAGAGTGGCGTAGAGCGCTGCGCGGCGCGCGCGCACCTTATCCACCTGTACATTATAGGCGCAACTTTTTTGGAATCAATTAGATTCTTATTACGTCCGTGCTAGATGCGGCACTAATTTCAGTAGCATATTATTTTAATACGCATAGGCTATTTTTCTGATAAAAAAATTAACGTTGAAGAATTTTCGCTTTACCTACCAATAAATCATTAAATTATTGCATAAATTAACAATTAGTCTATTCGATCATGTACAGTCAGCCGCAACCATTTATTAATTAATATTGCAAGTTTTTTAATACTAGTAAATCTAATTTGAAAATATATTAGGTACTTTAAATTTATAGCACACAAATTGACTTCATAATTGATTTTCAATAAAGCTAGTGCATTTATCACAGTAAATAATTTCTGCATATTTACTGTACCTATTGAATAAAAAGTTATAGTGAGATAATACTTCTTCTTTTGTGACATTATGATATAAGTACTCTATTTAATAAAAATAGATAAAAGTGGCCCACAAACAGACGATCACGCTGTTTATTTCCATTAATTGCCATGCTAAATTGGGCCTTATTTATCTATTGTAAATACATGGATAATAGATCCATCTTCAGAAAATTCAGAAAGTCAAAAACCAGCCTTACTTTTCATGTCTTTACTCTGTGGCTAGCCAATAATAGTAACCATTTACTTAGGCGCCTTTGTCTACCTAGATCTTCAGATTGTTTGAATAAATCTTAATCATTCTTCTCAGTCTTCGTTTTATTTAGACTACGTGACTTTTCTAAATGACATGTCAGTGTATTATAATAAAAACTTCTTACGTTCTGCTTTATGGCTTTCACACGCTTACCTCTCGCATTGTTCATCTGTTGCTCCAAGTTCAAATGTCTTAATTGTGTAAGTATGGAAAAAATTTACGTAAACATCAATGGTTTATCTTTATGGCAACTGAAAGTTGAATAAATGGTTTAATTAAGATTTGGAATTACATAACAAGTCAAGTTGATCTAGTCCTCTTTTAAAAGCAATAAGTACGGGAAGGTCTTTGAGAAGGCTTATAAAAAAGTGCTTTATACGACCTCTTTAAAAACCTTCAAACCCTGAAAAAACAATTAAAAAAAAATTAACTCTAGCTATCACTTGACACTTCAGATGTTGACTGTCACTTACATTTAATTATATCGATGGACCCGCTGTGGTATTTTCGGAAAATAATCGAGTGAAATTGATCGATATTGCCCACAACCGTAGTGTTATGATATCGGATCCTCCTCGTGGAACACCGCAGCTTTAACACTGAAACTGACATCTCATTTAGAAACATTCAACTTTAAATGTAAGTAGATAGAGTCCGTTTTCGCTCTTGTGTAACAACTACACATGATACGAAATGTCGACGACCTGAACGCACCTGCCGCCAACCGCAATCCCACTTGAACTATATTAGGTATGTTATAGGTATTTAAAAACGTGTTACTTACAAACATGCAACGTGACTCCTGGGTATTTGACATTTTCCATAAGGGTGGTTTTTAGAGTAACGAGTCGAATATAACTCACAATATCCATTTCGTTCTAAAACTCTAAACCGAAGATGAGACCCATCACGAGTTTTTGTGACTAATTTTTTAGATCTGGGACGAAGAAATCTATACAGTTACGGACGAGGATATTTTAAACATAAGTATTGTAAAATTAGGTACTCATCAAATTTGCGTTACGGTTATATTAAATAAAATATTTCTAATGGCTAATGTGTGTATTTTAAAAATATTTTCTATTGAGGACGTGTATACTAAAGGTTTTTTTTTTTAATAAAATAATTTATTTATGCTGACTGTACTCTATGCATTTTTTACATTGTACAGTAGGTGGTGCTTATCGTTTTATAACTGGGCAACTAACGAGTTTGTCTGCGTGTTATAAGTACTTTTTATCTACCTTTGTATCTACGAATATAATAGGCACTTGTGTCGTCTATATTTACAGTTTCAAAACTTTTAAATTAAGCAATTATACCAACTCAAATATAATTGTAACTTCAAGACCACATTAAAATATCATACAATCCTAATTATGAATAACCTTACTCTAATAATTCAAAACCATACAACACAAAGTCAATTAGCATAAAAATCAGCACACCTAGCACAAAACATTCGAATTATAAAAATTGGAATTCCGAATCATGTTGCGCATACGCAAGCGGGCGGGGTTTCGGGGCGTGGCATCCGAAGGCCAGCCCCCGCGCTGTGCGTTACCGGTGCGCAAGACCTATTGTTAGCGCGACCGACGATTTTTATTTGTCAGTTGGACGTGTATTGTTTTAGAAGCTTTTGTGAGGTTTCGGCTGTAGGTATATACGCCTACTGGGTATCGTGTTTCGATTATATATGGCTAATTTAATTTGGCAGGGGCTCAAGAAAATAACTGATTTATAAATGGAATAAAATGCAGCATTTACTCGGTATAGAGTCAGTAATGTATGAATTTGGAAGTAATTAGACATTGTAGGCACGAACATAGCAATACCTAATGATGGTGTCCGAATTTTACGTTGAAATGAGTTCTCCAATTTCCTTAATAGGTAATTGCAGTACTTATAAGAAGTTAGATTCAACCTGGTGAACTTAATCCTAAAAATGGAAGTAGGTAAATATTAGTTCCGCAGAAAACTCCGACAAAATACTTTCTTTCGGTATTTGATATTACCGTCAATAATAGACACCAAGATTCAAACATCAATTATTATTAATTACCCACCTAAATACTTATGTATATATGAATTACATACTATTATTATTTATAGTAACATTTTTATGTATCATTCATAAAAGGAATTTACTTATTCGTCATTTTGTTATAATACCCGTCAAACTACTTAAGAAAACATACGGCAGTAAATTTACACTGCGACCGCCGTGTCAGCGTTTCAACCGCTTCTTAGCCAGTATAAACCGCTGGCTATCACCGGACAAGCGCCACATTTTTTTTTCATCGTGTTTTCCTATTTGGAGGTATATGAATTAGTCTACGTCTGGCAGGGGAGAATAATGAGTTGAATAAGTAGTTAAGTATTTATTCTACCCTTCATTGTGTAAAATTAGGTACCTACTTAAGTACAATCTAGCTGCTTTAAAGCAGGAATAGTTTGCCTTTACTTCAGAACTCTGTTTGTTCAAATTTAACAGCCTACATACAAACTTAATACACGTCCTTTGCATAACCAAGGTCTAAACAAAATATGGCTAGTCTTGACTCAAGTCAGGCGCGCAGTGGTAGGGCTATCTGCTACGCGGGCATAACTCGCGTAGCTGAAACAACGTCGCATCAGCTACGTCGCAATACATCTGTACATTACAGTGCAAAGTTTACTAGAACGACGATCATCGGTGATCTATACCTCTAATATTACTGCATAGATTTGAGTCGCTTTAAGGTCAATCCATCACTACTACTAGTAGTAAATAATAATTAAATAAGATAATAATAACAGACTTGACTCAAGCGCTCACGTCCAAACTCCAGTCCTGTATATTCCAAAACCGATGATCCCACAACGGACAGACATTAAGCGGACTTAACCCGTCATGCGTCCATGTGGCTTAATTGTCATTAAATTCAACTCAATTTGTGTTCCAAACGGAGATAAGTTGGTGTAACACGTCGTCTTCGATGCGGTATTGTACACTGTTATTATACTGTTTTATTTTCTTTATTAAGCTTAAAGAATTAATGTTATAAAATCGAAGAGGTGGCGCGGTAAAATGACAGGTATTTTTGATCAAGCCAACCGCTTTGGTGGGTTAAGCGAGTGAAAAGATGAAGGGTAAAGAAAAAATAAATTATAAATTTTTTAGCTTTCAAAAGGATGTCTGTTGTGCTTAAGTTTAAATTATCAAAATAATTGATTAAAACATTTTCATCACAGCAAACACACTCCGATGATAACTTCAGTTATTTAGGTGACAATCGTTTCATAAAGCTCTGTGTTCGATATCTGAGGGCAAGACAATGTCCTAATAGACAGATTTTTTGAGCGCTATGAATCATTCTCCTACCCCATCTTTTCTACTAAAGACATATCTAATCTACTTATAAAAGCTAAAATCATCAGTAATAAATAGGTAAAGCAAGATTTACCATTAGCAGTGGCAACTTATTTCTTTTTCTAAGTATTAGGAAAAGGCAACGGATTCTGGAGTAAACCCAGAAATCATGTAGCCAATAACAATACACTTCTTTTTTGGTCAGTCGTGTAAAAATAGGTAAGAGTAGCTTAGAATACGAGTTTTGAGACTGAAGTTCAGTTCATAACTGTCATAAAATTAATAAATATATTAACATAAGGGCATGCTCTCTTAAAAAACATCAAAGCATAACGTCCAAACAGGGCACGCCGAAATCGGATTGTCTCTAATCTGTATCAAAGACTCGGTGACATGCCGACATATCCCGAGTCGTTTCGATTTTTATTTTAATACATCAAAAGATATACATCTCAATTTTTTGACGTATTCACTGGCCTGTCTGTGGTTAACGATTGACATTCTGTCGGTAATAGTACCTAGCTAGTTCTAATTTGATTTTGAGTAATGCGCAAGCGCAGCCCGTATCAAATTTCCTTGGTAGGTAATGCTCACGTCTTGTAAATGTTTCGTGGGATTATTTTGTAGCTATTAAGTGTCTCTATTTGCTAGCAAGGTTGATTTTACTTTTATACTAGAGGCGACTTAATATTTGTTTTAGCTATCGGTAATGATACTGATATCTCATATTCATAACTAGCTGTGCCCGCGACTTCGTTCGCGTGGACGCGGAACTTAACAATGTATTCTTTAGTGCGAAAAGCCATTTAAAAAAAAGAATATATAAAAGTTACGTGAAGTAAAGAAAACCAAATGCACTTAACCCTATTTTTTTCTAAAATAAAAGATTTTTTCTAAAATAAAAGTAGCCTAAGTTACTCCTTATTACATCAGCTACCTGCCAATAAATGTCCCAGTCATGTCAAAATCGGTCTAGCCATTTCAGAGATTAGCCTATACAAACAGACAGACAGACAGACAGACAAAAATTGTAAAAAAAAATATTTTGGTCTATGTACCGTATATATATTCATATGCATGTAGTAAAAAACGGTTATTTCAATATTACAAACAGACACTCCAATTTTATTTATATGTATAGATGTATAGATTATTACCAGAAGTACGCGAAACAACTTGTCGTCTAGAGGTCGAATCTTGTGAATAATAGATTTCCAAACATTGAAGTTACTTGATTTGACCAGTCTATAATACCTACAATTGGATCCCGCAGTGCCTACGTAGTACTGTACCTGCAACGTTTTCAAATATATTTTTGCCTCTGATGTAACTTGCTTTATGTATAATGCTAATCTTAGCAGTAATTCTGACTAACATATCAAAATGAAATTCCTCTATCCCCAAACTCACAAATTTATTTCAAGATTATTTTCTAATATACAACACTACTACCGACACGACATGCCTCTAGCGTGAGGATATGTTACTAACAAAAAGAAAGGCAATAAGCGGCAGGACAGCTCCTGCCATTACACATACGTTTTGCATGCAACGATCAACTGCCACTTAATTTGGAGTTTTCTTCCGGGCCCGAGGCGGATCGTCAACGCATTCCTTCACGCTACGCTACGGATTCGAAGGCGAATTTTGGTAGGAGTTTTAATAGATATTTGGGTTACAATGTTGCTAATTTGTATACTGCGTATCGTTTAGTGAAATGATAGAGAGTGCAATAGCAATAATAATAATAATCTTTATTTGCATAAAATATAGTGGATTTATGGGATTAACAGATCAACGTATTTATAATTCGGTTTACATATTTCGCCTACTTAATGTTCTACGATAAGTAATCGTAGACCCTCGAGAAGACGGCTACACGACGGCGTTGTCCCGTACACATCCCTAAGGAGTGGTTACAGAGGGACTTATTTACGGTCTTCCCCGGAACGTGCGCGAGGGGAAGGACTCTTTAAAGTCACTCCGGAAAGTTTTCTTGACAGCGTGGCAGAGTGGTGGGCTTCCGTGCGGTCTTTTAAGAGTTCCTGAAGCCATAATATGGTGTCAAGGCGGACCACCGTGGTCAGTTTAGCAGTTTGGAGTCAAGTTCATTACTATTTCTTTAATTCTATGCAGCTGTGTAAGCAGAAAAAAGTTTGGCCCTAAAAATAAGTCGCGTTGGCCTGTTTGATATTCACATAACTCATGAGTGTCTGAGTACTTTAGATTTAATGATATTATAACTGTAACATTTCCATTTCCTATGAACTGGTTACTAAAGTGTTTTAAATTTTTATTGAGTTGGAATCGTAAATTACTTTAGTTTTAGAACTACGGAAAGTGAACAAGTGCACTGTGTAAACGCAACACATGCGCAGAATGTGTTCGCGAAGTGCAATACATTTCGCCATATGGTCAATAACATTGCTAGAAGGGAAATGACGCACATGCTGTTTCCTTGCTAAAGGTAACCGACTCGCAGGCTGTTTCTTTGAGTTTTACAAGACAAAGACACCTAATTGCTATTAAGTACTTTCTATAGGTTAGTCACTATACAGAAAGTGAAAAAGAGAAGAAAAGAGTGCCGAGACGCAACTTGAGAGACGCCTAGATCAATTGACTGAAAAGTTGTATTGTATCAAAATGAGCTTGTATTGCTTTTTTATTTTTATTTAAGTGCGTTTGGCTACACCTCGCCTGATGATAAGTGATGATGCTGCCGCCGATGTATCACGCAAGCGCAATGCTTATTCAGTCTCGCCTTGAGGCTTTCTGCATTATACGAATCCAGGAACACGAAGGGAGAGCATTCCAGTCTTTAGCTGTTTGCATGAAAAGCGATGAAGCAAAACGCTTGGATGATGATGAGAGCATTCAAAAAAGGAGGTTTTAGATAATAAAGAAAACTTTTATTAGGTTTGTCGCACGGAGGCACGATAATTCAGTTGACAGACTAATGCCAAGCCACGCCAGACGCCGTAGATTCAAACCTTGCTCCCGCCAATCATTTTTCACGATTTTATTATGTATCGGCGCGCTGTAAGACTTTTCAAATGAATACATTCAGACACTGAAAAATAATATTACGCCCACAAGCTTGTAGGGAATAAGTATATAGTGTGCTGTTAAACGTAGTTTCATTGCACCTACATTCAGGTTCATGAAAACGAGAATTTGGTGAACTCCGAAGAACATGTGTATGTGAACATGTATGGTACTACCTAGTAAGTAGATGAATTTGCTGTAATCATTTGTCTAATCGTAATTAACAGGACCCACTAAACCCACTCCGTTCTTACAATAACTACTTAATTGCCGGAAGGGAAACAGACATTAAGAACGCCAGTACCTACATAATTCTAAATGGTCATCTCACAAAAACCATAACGGCCGGTGGGTTGTTCCCGTGAATGACGGCTGGTTTAACATTTAAATTCGTTCCTGAGGCGATGCAGGAGTCTAATTGTTCGGTCGGCGCAAATTATAAATTCATTAATGGGAAGCTCCGAGCGGCATGGAGATTTTTCATGTCTGTAGCGTGTTGTTCTTGTTGCGTTTGTGTGGGTGTTCATGGAAACTTTTGTTGTAGGTATGTATGTGTATTGGTGTTGGGGTATGTGGGCGATTGTCAAAGTGGTTTAATAATAAACTGTCAAAATATGCAATCTGTCAAAGGTGTAATAAATATGAAGAGTTTAGGTTTTTGATTGGTTTTTTAATTGAATTTGAAGTTGCGTGAGTAAACTGGAGCAATAATTTCTATCAAAAGATATTGACTAATAATTCAACATTTTATGACTGTTTTATTTTAGACATAAAGGTTAATCATTATTATCTATGTAGTTCGTATGTACAGTCAGCATCAAAAAGATGTACACACATTAAAAAGCGATTTTTAGAGTAAATAGTGATTGAAATCTTGACCAGTTTTATACACTTAATATATGCGGATACATAAAAATACATAGTATATTCATTATAAATTTTATGATTTTTTATGATAGTTTTTCAAGAATAAGCGTTTGAATTTCGCTACGTGTAAATATTTTTGATGCTGCCTTTATTTACGTAAATATTCCACAGCATATATCAATTCAGTTCATTTGCTGGTGTTTCTATTCTGTGGTGATTGTAGATCCGACACTTGTCTACAATAGGATTGCCAACCGTCCTGTTTTCCCATGACATGTCCTGCTTTTTGGAGTGTCCTGTGTTGTCCTGGATAGTTATTAAGTAGCGTCCTGGGTTTTTTAAAGAGTCCTCGTAAGGTCCTGTCTTTTATTATTTGCACGCCACTACTGTCTTGATCCTTAAATTAAATCATCGGCGTTATTTTATAATTTAATCCTTCATTTCATTTCCTATATTATACAATTTAATTGAAGATAATTTCATAAAATATTGTAATTGCTTTTCATTGACACTGTTTTCTTATACTTTTCTTAAACTGCGTCCTGTTTTTAAACCAAAATGTCCTGGTGTTTCCACTTTCAAATCCTGGTTATCAAAATTTGGTAATGGCAACCTTAGTCTACAAGTACAAATTATATCGCTGATACTTATTCATTTTAACCACCTTAACATACCTACAATGACAACCTGCCCCCTTATCCTTATTGATAGCCACATTAAAAAAGCAATTGTTTGTCTTCAAAAGGTTCAGTAACCTACCAGTAGCAGGAATATTTGTAACAAGATATTAATTGTGCACCGGACGCCTTAGGCTAACTCTTGTTATAATAATTGTCGGTCTACTTGTAATAATTTTTCAAGCCATAGTGTTCGGTAAGGCCTCATTAAAAACGTATAGAGTCTATGAGTAATTAGATATACATAGAAATGGTATACTGACACGCGTTTGGTAATGAATGGGTGTTGTTAGAAATGAATGTTGGATTTGTATTTAGTGAATGGGTGTTGTAAGAAATAAATGTTGAATTAGTAGTTCAGTGGTATGTTTTGGTTTTATTTGAAGACGGGGAAGGGATCATGAAATACTAGAGAGTGTTTTTCGTTGTGATTGATTTTTGTGTTTTGAGTAGGTACTCGTACCTAACATTTCATAAAGTTTTTTTTTTGATCTACAGTTTTGTGGTGCTTAAAGAATGGGTAGGTAGGTTTCTGTTTAGTTTCTCAAAGAAATAGATATTGAATACATATCGTCATAGTCGTAGAATAACGAAGGATTAAAAAAATTACAAAGCATTTACTTTTTTGTTTTTTGCATAAAATATTTTAAAAGAAGGGGATTATCACTCAGTAAATTTAATTGGCAAAAATTTGCCAAGTGATAATGCATAAGAAAATTGCAAATTTTTAGTCCGTCGTTATTCTACGACTATGACTATGACGATTGTTCTTGTTTATTGCACTATATGTGCAATAAACAAGAACAATATAGGATAGTTTCGGTATAGCAATTAAACTATTTGATGACTACTTCACGTTTCGTTACAAAGGCAATACCTGAACAGTTTTTTTTTATCTAGACACTATGATTTGAAATCTCCATCCATAAATTCATGTTTCACCAGATAATTGGTATAACGTGACTCCTTAAATAAACCTTTCATCTCTAAATGTGAATATGATTGTAGATTCACATCCACAAAATTAGTTCTACCCGAAATCCCACAAAACGATCGGTAGCCAAAGGAAACGAAACCATTTTGGTATGTAATTAATAATTCTTTGAACAGACTTAAGCGGTTTGAGCCCAGAAGGGTAGAATGCTAAACATTTGTGCTAGAGGCTAGGTTTCAAAATTTAGTTTTGGCTTATGAAGACAGGTATAAAATGTTGTACCTAATTATATATGGCAAAGGTTTATGCGTAAGTAATTTTTGATTCAATTTCTAGATTTGAAGGCACAAAAAAACAACTGTGTACCCCACTGGTCTAGTGGTCACAAGCGCGGCTGATGAGCGTGAGGTCCTGGGTTCGACCCCGGGTCGGGCAGTTTTATTGGGATTTTCGTGGTCGATTAATAATGACTTTACGATGTTAGACTTCTGTATGTAAATACCCGGAGCTCGAACATTTCAACTTTTAACCCGCGTAACGTTTAGTCTCACGTATTCGCAGGATTTAAATAGGTATTAGTGTTTTTCGTGATCGAGGTACCTTCTGCTCTATGTCCACAAAAACCAAATACTATTGTCAAAGATTCCCGGTAAATTTACGTCACTTTTCATATTCCACACACATTGGTCGTCAGATTAATCCTCATATTATTGGCTTTCACAATCGGAAATTTCAAATTCTCTTTTTAACGGTCCCGAACTCCAAACACCACGCTATCATTGAAACGTTTACAGAATTCCATTTGGCGTGTTTCCAGACGCATATTAACTTTGTATGTAATTTGAATATGGAATACCGCCTACGGTTAAGGAATGGCAGCTATCATTTAGAGCAATCCCATGATGACTACTGTTGTGCGTATTCGTAATCGACCATCGATTTAGAAAGAATATAGAGATGGGATGTTGACCAACATCGATTTGATGAAATTTAATTTTCGAATGCTCGGTACGATCGTAATTTAATTGACGAGGTGAAATTTTATTTTTATTTTAGAGGAATGCATAAAATTGCAATAAGATGTAAATTATCATGGATCTTTAAAAGTAGTCAGTGAAATTGCGGTGACAGAACGTAATCACCGTTTTGGTCTAGTGTTCTTGATCGCTGCTGCTGAGTTTGAGGTTCGATTTGCGGGTCAAACAAAGTGTAAGTCATAAAGCTTCTTGTTCGAACATTCTCAGTAGCAGCTCGATGTTTAGAATTGTTCCCAATCGATGGCAATAAGCTCATAACCCTAGGCGTTGGGAAAGGATTCAAGTTCAATAGTTTTTCTCTTTTTATATATAAACTAATCAAAAACAAAAAACAACTAAATGTGGTACATAACACTGATACTAAAAGTACCTACGTCATACTGCTTAACCTACTTACTAAGAACACAAAAAAGAATCTACTTAGAAATAAAAACATACATCATAGGCATACATTAAGGTCAATCACATTTGAATAAGGTTAATCAAATAAAAGTATAGCCTACCTACTGTTTCCGTTACTTTTTACCTACTGCCTACATAAAACTCTAAAAATAGTTGGTAGTCATTTATTACAACGCAAATTGACTCATAGCAAGCATATCGAATCGAATTATAATCGACTAGTTAAAAAAATTGCCCATCTCTATTTTTAATGGGCAATCAAATTCGAAAAAGGAATGATTTTGATATGCAAAGATTTTTTTAAAGAAAAAATTCAATGCTTTGGTAAGTATTGGGCGTTGCGAATAAATTGATATGCGTGAAACGGAACGGTCAAGGAGGCAATTTCAGAATTTATGTAGGCATATAAGTATTACCGTTTTTTTAGCAGTAGGTACCTATATTAAGTATAGATATTTTTTGTTTGTTATTGAATAAACGATATTAATTTACCTACCTGATTAATCTAAAAAGTAACTTGTCACGGCATTATTATTGTACACAGAGAATAAATAATACCAAATTATAAAAATGTAGCGTTGGCTTTTGTAAATCACGTGTGAAGAACTTTACGTAAGCTTACCCTGAAAACCTTCTAAAAAGGGTATCTTTCCCGGGTACATACCTACCTATATATACCTATGTGTCTAAATCTTGTCTGTTGTAACGATCTTTTAATGAGTAGTTGAGTTAAAGAATTTTGACAAAAGAACGTGCTGAAGATTTTTTTCTTTATTCATATTTTTGGCAGGTTTCATATATTATACTTATGCCTGTTCAGCTAAATAACCTGATTAGTACCTAAGTATAGGTACTTGACAGAATCTTAAATAGTCGATATGCAGGTTATTCACATCGAAATAGTAAGAACTGAACATATTATTTCGATAGTTATTCACGGGAAATAATACGATAGTTGACTACTAGCCATCCAAGTTACTTTTTATGAACTTTCAAAAACGACGTTTTGTTCTAAAAATGTTTGGAATAGCAAGGCGTGACGTCATTTATCATTGCCATTGACATACGTATTGTGTGATTTTGATAAATTAAAAATTGAAAACGCCAAATATAAGCAAGAGATTAAGTTTCACTGAGTTTTTTAAAGGAAACCTATTTACCAAACAAGATTTCCGAATTTAGTTTTGATGCAGTCAACTAGCCTATTGTTGTCTCTGTAAACTGTTTGGCTGGGTGACTGCGAAAACGAAACAAACAAAATTAATCAATGGTCCTAATTATATATTAACAAGGCTAAGTCCAGCTTTACTAATACCTGATTGGAAAGACCATACAATGATCTAATAACAATCCCATCTTAAGAGTATTCAACCTGATTCGATATAAACAATGAGCTACGAATACACATACCAAGATTTATTGAAAATAATAGAATACATTACTGACTTTCTTAAATTGTTTTTATTAAATTGTTGACTCACTCTGTGAATAATTCCTGTATCGTGGGTGCGTTTACAAACACACATAATCTTATGCTTAGGTACCCAGACGTGGGACAAGTATACAAATATTTGTTACGTGCGGGAATCGAACTACAGATATACGTAGCGCAGCAGTCGAGCGCTCAGCCACTGCACTAACCGTGTTTTCAATTAATGGATGATTCAGTATCGATTATTTTTCAATCGTGATATGCCATTATCACGTTAAATAATGAATTATAGTTATTTTACAAATAAATATAAATGTAGAACTTATTTATAAAAATAAAATACAAATTTAATTTTATGCTTAAACTAGCGACTTGCCCCGGCTTCGCACTGGTGCAATTTACTAATTAAGAAACTGAGTTTTTCAGTGGATTTTCCAAAAACATTATTTCATACAAACCTTGTTCTGACAATTACAAACACAACAAAAAAATAATTAGCCAAATAGGTGGAGCTGTTCTTAAGTTATGCGGTTACATACATTTTTGGCAGTTGATTTTTTGATATATATATGTATATATATATATAGAAGATGTAAAAGAAAATGTATCGAGTCACGGCGCCTGGTCATTTATGACTAGCAACCTGTCGCTTGACGTTAAAAAATAAGATACGTATTCTATATCGCTGATCCTTAGGAACAAATTCCCATGATTTAATCAATTGTCCACAGATGGATAAGAACATTAGGCCTCACCAGTAGCGGATCCCGAACTTATTTTTTTGGAGCTGGCTTTAAAAATTTCAATGTTACATGATAATAGGAGTCAGCTCATTGGATTGGATTTCCGGAGTTGGCAATAATAAATAATCATCTATTAAAAAGCCTATTCTACCATAATCTCGTTTTCATAGCTCCTCAACAATTACCTTTGTGGCGATCTCATTCAAATAGACAGTCTCGCTCTTGATGAATACATCGATATATTTTCCTCCAATTACCTGAATTATTCAATGTTCAATTATTAAGATTTATTGCGAAGGGTAGCACTGATTGTGGGTTGTTAGGACTGGTTCGTTTACGATTGTGGTCTTCTGGATGCGATTTGGAATGTTCGTAACATGAAATAGAATAATGTAAAAGTGCGTCAACACTTTTGATTACTAGCGAGGAAAGAAGAGCGTGCCAAATCTCTATAGAGACATACATAACATAACATAAAAAAATCTTTATTGACATAAAATAAATTCAACATTTACACATAATAAGGGTAGACCCGGGTACGTCTTAAAACTGCGGCCAGACACCGGAGGACGGGCAGCAGCGTCTCTCACTAATCGGTGAGCCACTGCGATCCCCAAGCCGCCTGCCAAGCGTGGGGATTATGGTAACACTCCCCCCCCCCCCCCCCTTGGGGGAGGCCTTCGTTCCGCAGTAGACGTTTTCTGGCTGATGATAATGATGGGTAATACGGGATAAGAGATTAGCTTTGATTAAGAAATTCGGTCATATTAATACTTAAAATAACAATGCTCTATGTACTAGTACTTTCTAAAATCAGTTACAAAAAGCACACACATAAAATAACAAAGCATAATGACTATTCCCCGAAAGGTTAGACACAGGTGCACTATTATTGTACCTACACCCACAGTTCGCCGATGCCGTTATTGAGTCCCATGTAATAGAGAGCGAGCTTATTCCCATCTACCGGGCACAGTTCCAGACTCCGGTCTCCGTGCTGCTACTGAGAATTTCCAAACACAGAAAAACCCATATAACAATTTGCCCGACCCAGGAATCGAACCCAGGACCTCACACTCAGCAGTCGCGTTTACGCGACCTGACCAATGAGACATTTTCAAAAGCACACACATTACTTTACTAAAACCCAGTTTACCCGCAGTTTCCATATTACCCTGTTTGACTATACACATTGTATATTTTACGAACACATGATAATGATACTATTTTTTGCGGTTGAGTGGCTCTTTGCAAGCATTAGGTTCCCCTAACCTATAGTAGGTACCTATCACAGGCTTCATGATTTAGGTAATTTCAGCATATTCAGTACTATAATGGCCGAGCTTGGAGGCCTAATCATGATATCGTACTGACTTCCACTTCCCCATTCTATACTTGAATATTATAGGTCTTCTAATTTGGACACAACATTTATTTTATTCAAACAATTATAGAGTTATTAACCCTAGATATTATAATGTTCTCAAACAGAGGTATCTGTTCGTACCTTACTGATACTAATGCTAAGGTCTTAAGTATAGAAACAATGTTTAGTGAGGTCAGAAACTATAAAATCCTTTTACATAATTCCCCACATACAATAGCTATACTTATTGCACCGGCTTCGGTCGTTTATCGGCCTTTTATAATACCGATATTCTTTAGAAATTCACTAACTACATGGAGTGCTAATTGCAAGCAAAATGAACAGATAACGATGCCCATTCATAGTAAGACTCGGTCTTATAAAATTATATCGGCCATTGATTTGCCTTATATGTAATAGAAGTATGTGTAGGAAGCTTTAGAACAATATTGGCGCTATTGGCAGTGTCTCTGGGATATTGAATATGTTTGATAATGTTTGGCTCTTTGGGTAGGTAATGGCTATTATAGTGAGTTTGTAAAAGTTTAGCTTTTATCATCTTGAATGCTGGGCGTTGAGTGTATAATCATATGACTCATAGGGAACCCTAACAATTCTTAGGTTTCTGTAAGAGTTAGTAATTAGTACAACGGGATATATAAAAAAAATTTAACCCCGTAAGTTTAGGTAAAATTTAGTTTCATACACATGTTTATATTTATGATTAACCAATTTTTTATTAGTCGTCTCACCGTTAACGTCGTTTTAATTAATACAACCAAACAACTACATATTTTCATTAACGCATCGATTCCAACGGCTTTAATAAACTATTATATATTAAACAACCACCCCACTTGCGACAAAACATCCCAAACCTGAACAGGTCGCCTTACAAAGAGCGGGCCCTCTCACAGAGATAACGTAGACAGGACCAAAGACTAAAGAGATCCGCCGAAGATATCCCCCGGCTAACAATTAACAATGAGACATTATACTCAGGAGTAATGCTGCCGATAATTACCAGGCTGGACGATTTGCACGGCCAAGTTAAGTTATTGCGTCTTGTTCTATCTTATTAATTGATGGTTCCTTCTTATTAATTGAAAGTTTGTTTTCTTAGCGTTGTAAAGGCTCCTTTTTTTATAATTTTGGATGATAGGTTTTATTGACATCATTTTTAGTGATTCATCCCTAAATCGGGAAGATGGCATTGCCAGGATTATTAAAAGATTTTGGATCGTAGATCGTTTTTGGACTGCACATAGATTCAATCGTAAAATTGACGGGCTGTCCGCCTGGTCGAGAATGACTGACGAGTATTATAATATCCAAGGATTTTGGCCAACCTAGCTCGTTGTCAACAATAGAGCAAGAGAGCTTGACTGTGTAGTGTATGTAGTTCCATACACGTGGAGATGGCTCTATAGATAGATCTAGAGTGATTTTATGACTTCGTAGACAGGTACAGTCAGCATAAAAAATATGTGTATAAGTACATAGCGAAATTCAAACGCTTATTCTTGAAAAGTCATTGATTAAAATCATAAAATTTAAATGATTATGTATCTTTATGTATCCACAGATATTATGTAATAAATTGATCAATATTACAATCACTATGTCCTGTAAAACTCCGTTTAGAATTTTGCTACGTGTAGGTATACATCTTTTTTCATGCTGACTGTACATGCTGTTGATTGCTAAAGAGAGATGTCTAACTTTACTATTATATTCTCTCGTGTACGCGGTCCTCAACCGTTAACCGTTTTGGTTTATTCAACATGAAACCTGAATAAGTCTCAAGCATTCTTATCATTAATATGCAACATTTGCATACCCAAATATTAGATGAGTGGCCGTTTTTGTTTATCCAAAATGAAATCTGTTAATATTCAGGTATTCCTATGATTAACAATCAAGATCTCTCTCTCCCCCCCCCCCTCTCTCCCCCCCCCCCCCCTCTCTCTCTCTCTCTACGATTATATATACACATACATATATATATACTAGAACTATGTGAACGCTGAAGAAATGAAAAAGAGCATAGGTACCGAAATAAAGTTTATTTGTATGTACAAAAAAAGGGAACACAAAAATACTTCACTTCAGAACGGCTGCACCTATTGGGCTGATTCTTTTTTTGTTGTTTGAAATTGTCAGCACAAGGATTGTATAAAATATTTTTTTTGGAAAATCCACTGTAAAACTCAGTTTCTTTGATTTTCCATCAACACATTTTGGTTTAGCATCTTTAAATGGTAATTTCACCACATATCGACCTTCACTATCTCTCATAGTAGTAGCTTCAAATATTTGACCGCACTTAATTTCTTCTTTTGTAACTTTCTTTAAAATTGCATCTGGCTCTCTTTATATCTCCCAAAATCGTTTTAGTAATTCGTCTTCTTTTACTCGTATGTGACAGTTGATAATCTGGGAGTTGACTGATTCTGAATTCCGTCTTACTTTACCCGACAGAATCCAGCCAATTAGTAAATTGCACCCGTGCGAAGCCGGGGCGGTCGCTAGTATCTACTTACTTAACTTATTTACTTAACATTGCTATCCATTGATGAATCCTAGGTAAGTAACTACTTAGGTTAACTACATAATATATGTTGATTGATCTCTTGTATTATTACGAATAAACTAATGAACACTGAAGCGTGTCCAATCAAAACTACTGTGCACAGTGATCCACTTAAATCTTTTATTGAACTGTATTTGTGGTTTTAATAGTGACCGTGTTACTTTTATAATAGGTAACTAAACTCATTCATATATTTTTTCTAATACCTAGATATTTACACGACTTTCATGATTGTATTGAAAGACAACCAATTTTACGCATAATTTAACTTTTAATAAGTAGGTATCCATTTCTAGACGTTCCCATTGTTCGAAAATTGAAGGAACAGTATTTTGTATAGGTATTATTGATTGTTTATTCTGAAGCTACCTAGTAACTCAAACAACTTGGTCTGCTTAATGGGTAGGTACCTAACTACATCGCAAATTGATTGGTTTATGTGACGATAACTTCTGTGTCTGGGATTGACAAACACGACCGTTCTTTTTAGGAACACAACGTGAAGCCATCACATCGTCACCGTGAAGTTACTTTAGAAACTTTACATAGCTACCCTGTCCACTATTAGATATTGAGTTGCAGTTGTTGGAGTCGAATGCTAAAGTAATTTAAGTAGAAATTCGAAACGCTATGGAACAAAGTCGTTTCGATTCTGTAGCAATTGTAGATCGCACCCACTTGTCTACAAGGACAAGATGACAATATTTAATCGACAGAAAATAAGAACACTATTTTAACAAGATATTTTATACTGAATTTAACTGTCGATCGGTAGGGTTATCTGTAAACGTCAATACCTACCATTTTTTACTGTCGTGTGCAATCGCAAAAGACAGCAAAAAATGGTGGGTATCTATTGACATAAAACCGAACGCTAGAGAGATCTCTCTTGCGTTCGATTTCATCACTTGTAACAGCTACTGTGGTAAATAATCGCGGAGAGAACTGTCCACGTCTGGGATCTACTCGTGGAGTAGGTAATTAAAATCCTGATGCTTTTGTCGTTCGCATGTTGAACTTGACCAATATTTTACCGTCGATGATTTTGTGAACAACCCAGCTAATAATTCATACATAAATATGGTTCAGTCTCTATTTATTTACCTAAAAATAACGAAAATCTATGAGTCATCCAAGACGGTAGTGATTTCCACTTTTAACCATACTACTTCGTACAGTCAGCCTCAAAAAGATGTATACAACAAGAGAAATTCAATAGCGAATTTTGGAAAAAATATAATTATTTAAATATCAAAATTTAGCCAATCATTCTTATACATTATATCCGCTGATATCCTATATATTTTGTTTAAAGATACTACGATCTAGTTCTTCTAAAATTCTCTTTTGAACTTCGCTACGTGTATACATATTTTTGAGGCTGACTGTACATGTAAAATTCCTACTTTTTTCAATTGCTAAAAAGAAAACTGCGTGAAACGCATTACTTTTAGTAATCTGTCGTGTTCCACTGAATAAAATGTTGTTCAGGGACTGAACATATTATTTCGATGAATAAAATATGTAGACCCATCTTATACTTACGTATTTTAATTTCTTCTCTTTTTATGTGACAGAAAGAGATAGAATACCGCATTTGGCGGGTAATAGGATGACAATTGACACCATAGACTTAGAATTCCGCTTATATTGACACTTGATCTTGACAACAATCAAGTGATTGTTATTGTTAATTTGTTTTGCTTTTTGATTTAGTGAATTGTGGAGAAATAGAAATCCTAAAATCGTCTTTACTTAAGAATTAAATAAAATGCCGTTGTGGATTTTCTGTATTTTTTTTATCCAGGTCGGACGAAAAGAGAATAAGTATGAAATGGCGGACCAAGGCGCCGAGATGGAAATTCCAAAATTATTCATGTTAAATGCGAGGTAAGTCAGTTTTATTTTCGGAATGATTTATAAAATGATAAGAAGGCTCTGTTCCTCTAAGAATCGAATGCATTCTATGTTGGTTATAGCAACAGAGTTAATGTAAGTAGGTACCTACCAATATGCAAATGTTTTAAAAGTTTGCTTTCGCGCAATCCTTTATTTTTCCGTAGGTGTGTTACAAGGCACAATTGGGGCAAGAAGAAGGGTAAAAGCCATGGGTTGGGGTGTAGCGAAGGGTGTGCAAGGATTTTAGGACTTTTTCACAAAAAGTCAAAATTTCTTTTTTTCCCCTTTTCTTTTTTTCTATCATATAGATCGACCAAAATGAAGAAGAAAACGTCGGAATACCTTTCGTCTAAGACCCACGGTTTGCCTGAAAATCCGCACCGAAGTGCTGTAGTTTATGAAGGCGAAAAACACTTAAAAAATTTTCACCAAAAATCATAACATATGTAAATTTCGTTCTTTTTTATGGGCTATCGTTTAGAGAAGTAAAAAGTGAAGACTTTTCTCTCTTATAACTTTTTCGCTAGCATGAGCCGTTCTACAGGAATGGTGGCTCAACGAAGTGATTGGGACAAATTTTTCACAAAAAATCAAAATTTCTTTTTTTCGTCATTTCTTATTTCCATCGTATAGATTGACCAAAAATAAGACGAAAATTTCAGTTTCACTTTTCGTCTGCGACCAACGCCACACGCCAGAAAAACCACTCCAAAGGATGTTGTGAAATTTTTTCCCCACATATACCTATATATAATACATACAAGTATTTCTAGGTGTGCTCCGCCAGAAGACACGACATGTTAAATAGCGACAAACCGTTAATCAACCTGTTTGCTAAGTGTGGTTATGAAAATGCTGTCCCACACTGGTCTATTAAATGGAGTAGATCTGTGCACAATACTAGTATTCAGCCACATCTGATTCGACTGATAGCTGTCAGCTGGCAGTGATAGTTCAGCTATTCTGAAGATGAATAGGTTTTAAATTAATAATGTAAGTAATGAGGACATAATCAAGAATTTACGTTTAAACACAGGTATATCTGCTGATTTTGTTATTACAATCGTATTTGGAACATCAATCTCTTTGCCATGGGTATCACATGAGATGAGAATAAAATTATTATTATATATTTTTTTTAACTTTGCCCCACACTCGGATTTCTCCTGTATTATGGGTACAGTTTACAAACATACATGTCACATGTACAGACAACCAGACCTGCAACAACTATCTGTAGATCATACAAATATTTGTTCAATGCAGGGATCGAAGCCGCGACACGTAGCGTAGAAGGCTAACCGCTTAGCCACTGTGCCAACTGTGTCATCAACTTATTTCAACAATTACCAATAAGTATAAAACTTAAGTAATCCTTCTGAAATAATATTTATTTTTCTAACTATATGTTTTAGTTGCCTATATTGCCAATGATGTGCATAAAATATGTCATAATTATTATATTTTATATAAACTATGTTTAACTTATAATAAATAATGATTGCCTGTTTGAATATATGATAATATAATACATACATTTAGTTTTATATAATAATAATAACAGACACAGTGCTTCCTCTATCCTATAATTTCTGTGCCCAAGAGGGCCCACAATGATCAAATCATTTGTAACAGTAACCACCAAGATTATATTGTAGAACGCAATAAATATTCAGTATTGAATTCTTGCCTTCCATGCAGGAGGGTTCAGAACGACATCCAGTGACTTTTCATATCAGAATTTGATCAGAATTTAACTTGTCACTTGAATTAATTCATAGAGACACATGCAGCACCTGGCAACCACAAGCAATCGATTTTTTATTGTGTCTCATTTGCATCACTTGATGGGTTATCGGTGAAAGAAACGCACATGCATACGCACATCCATTCTCATTCATAGAAGTACATTCCCAGTACAGTTGGGTCATAAAATATAAGGAAAATAATGAACAACAATCAAAATGTGTTGTCATTACTTGAAGCAAGCTTACTTCGGTATTAACTGATAATAATATTCTATTAATTACGTCTATCTGCACAAAAATCAGCAATGGATAGTTCCTTTTATCATTAATATCAGTACACAAAATAATTTTATATTATTTAATTTATTTTTGGTATTATCTGTTTCAAGATTGATTTTATATAAATACTAGCTGTGCCCGCGACTTCGTTCGCGTGGATTTCGGAACTTAACAATTTATTTTTTAGTGCGAAACGCCATTTAAAAAAAAATATTATAAAAGTTACGTGAAGTTAAGAAGACCAAATGCACTTAACCCTATTTTTTTCTAAAATAAAAGAATTTTTCTAAAATAAAAGTAGCCTAAGTTACTCCTTATTACATCAGCTACCTGCCAATAAAAGTCCCGTCAAAATCAGTCCAGCCATTTCAGAGATTAGCCGTCATTAGACAGACAAAAATTGTAAAAAATGTTATTTTGGTGTATGTACCGTATATATATTCATATGCATGTAGTAAAAAACGGTTATTTCAATATTACAAACAGACACTCCAATTTTATTTATATGTATAGATAGGTACAATGAAAGGTTTGTCTAAACGTATTACAGAATAATATGATTGATATAGAAATCCTCGCCAGCTTTCATTTTTCACATTGAAAAATAACAGCAAAAAGCAGCCAAACACTTTGGGGGGAGTCATATCAATAGTAAAAAGTTGAGCAAAGTAGAATTAAGACGTCTTAAGTAGGAATTTTATGATTTGTTTAAAATTTTCGTAAATTATCTATTTCTAGGTTTGTCAATTTGACATGTACGAAATGGGGGGGGGGTCCAAAACACCGATCCACCCCCCCTCAGACCGCCACTGGCTAGTCTAAAGTCTATTTTACAGAACAGCATGAAGTGGTAATATTTACTTCAGCAGTGTTTGAGTGATATTCAATAACAGACTTAAATCTGTGATTTAATAGATACCGCTGAGTGTTGTTCTGTAATACAGACCTAAAAGTAGTTTTTATTCTATTGTGTCATGTATGATATTAGGTACCTAGGTAATAAGTATGTGATTTTTACTCAATACTCAATATTCTATAAGGTGAAGTCGCAAGTAAGTAGTAGTTTGATATAAATTAATAATACTTATTACTATTGTCATTTTAAACATTGATTAAACTGTCTATGAGTAATTATAATCATTTTTATCATTGTACCAGCTAATGAAATTGATGACACATCTTATCAACCAATACTATTAGATATACCTAAGCAATAAAAAACAAACTAATGAAATCAATTAATTTAATCACTGAGTAATCTGCGCATGGTCTGTATAGTAAAGTTGAAATCATTTATTAAAAATATCAAAATGATATTAATATTTTTGTCGTTCTTAATTAACATAATTAGTAATGGGAATATTGTGAGCGCCCATTTAGATATGATTGTGCCAGATCATAAAAATGTTTTTGATTTGAATCTCTATGAATCTGTGTTGGATCCAGAATTGTGTGAAGAACAGATTAGGTATATACGGCAAAATGATCAGGAACTTTTAATTGAATGTAAGTAAAAAATCAAATTTCCTTCCTTATTTCCAAAATGGCCGTGTTTTCAGTCATCTTGTAGTCTATCATCATCGTACGATAGCTAGGGCTTACTAGGGTTTAGGCATGATGATGATGTCTGCTACTGCTGTAAACCCCTTTCTTGCACTCAGTAGCGTAGCGTAGCGGGGGCGGTAGGTTCGGCCCATTCTGGGCGGCAAAATTTCATAATAAATAATATTTAACCATTTCATTTTATATTTATGTCGCACCTACAATTCGGACCGATTAAAATTAACTCGGAACTTTTTATTCTTTATTCTGTGACGAAACCGGGGAATCCTCTTTCTTTAAAGACCTAAATAAGTCGGTGGCGAAATTTGCCTGCGCCCCGGGCGGCGAAACCCACGCTACGCTACTGCTTAGTCTTCCACAGCGGGTTATGGGCCGCCGGTATCTACTACACGTCTATTCTTTTAAATTGCCATTTCAGCTCTTCGGTCTCGTAGAGACACCCCAATCACATTGCCTTTTTATCAAATTGGACTATGAAATCCAGTTCTTTGCTCTCCGCATTAAACCCACTCCAGCTAAGCAGGCTTCTTTAGGACGCCAGCTTTAGAGCTGTCGCCCTTAGGGGCGACCTACACAACGGTGCTAGGCAGTGACAACGAAAGACTTAATTTTCATCTATTGTTACAATTAAAAAGGTTGATTGAAAGGAAATCTATTCTAAAACCCGACAGTTTAATATCATTAGCGTTATCTTGAAGATCTTAACTATAATTTTATAAACATGTTTATGTACATATGGTTACGTATTTGCTATAGTAAACAATTACACAACGCTGTAACAACGTTTTGTAACTATGATAACAGATTTCGTAACCATTAGTTTAACTAGTAAATATCAGTAGATTTTATTGCTCTTCGCTTTACACGATTAGCGGGATTGTCTGAAAAAATACCTTATTGCGAACGAGAAAAAGGTCTCTCGAACATTTTAACATCTTCCAATATTTTTTACAGTTCTTGATGCTGGTATTCGTACACCAAGAGGCGTATTGACTGGTAACCTCCTAGATCTTGGAAACTATTACCAATGTTTGGGCATCAATCAGCCAATACCAAACTCAGTCGTCCAAGGGAAATACTGCATGATAGAATTGCCACTAAACCAAAATTGGCCAAGTTTACCTTCATTACCGGAATGGCCTGAACACTGGCCTGAAATTCCATGGCCTGAACTGAACCCAAAAACGACGAGGTTGAAAGATAAAGTTGTGAAGAGATTGAGAGAGTATAGCCTACGGTCAGCAGGAATAGATATGCTCAACGGAGCTAGAAGTAACTTTAGCAGGTACGAATGATGATCTGTAAAGTTAGGAGAAAGTCGCTACTACCTATAGCTATGCTCAAAGAGCGTGCGCTCACCTAAGCCTATACTTAGCCAAAAAACAGTTTTCTCAATAGACGTTGTCTCTGTCAGAAAATTTAGTCAATTAGATCTCTTATTCCAACTGCGCACCTTCATTGCTTACTTATATCGGTAGTTTGACCACTTAACTGATGAAATCCTCGTGAAGGCTTAAATTAACGATCCTTTTAATAACACAGGTTTTCATTACAGGATCTCAGACCCTCCTTTATCCGGGCTCACATTTCGGCTAGCTGTTTGCATACCCAAAACTTGTACTACACATACGGCGTTAAGGTCCTTCTTCAATAGCTCAGGACTTAACCTCATCAACTTCGAGGAAACATACTGCCGGCTGCCTAATGATAAGCCTTGGGTGGCTGGAGAATATGTTGCGGTGTAAGTGTTACAATATTAACAATATTTATTTGTTTTTATTCATTTTTGGCTAAACGGTTACGACGATCGAGGTTAAGAAAAACCCGTCGTACTAGACCCCCTGATAAAGATAGTCATATTCTTGTCAATTTATGAATTTTCCGACAGGTCAGGGATTATACAAACAGATTTTTTTTGATTTCAGGGCTATATTTTCATTCATTGGACTCCTTGTTGTATTGAGCACTGCGTACGACCTTCGCCAAAATGTGTTTCTTCAAAAAGGTAATATTTTTTTTCCTTGTAAGCTTATTCACCTTTTGCCAATATTTATTATTCAGTTATTGTGCTAGTAGGTCATTAGTTTTCGATAAGATACAACATTTTCAGATTGTTAGGTCTCTATTTAAATCTATCACAATGTCCTCATTAAATCTATAATCCTCTCAGTATATTTTATCGAAGCGAAAACAACTCGTTATACCTATTCATACCGTTCACAAGGTTCCACAAATAATTGATTATTATATTATTATTTAACTTTGCCCCATACTAGAATTTCTCCTGTGTCGTGGGTTTACAAACATACACGTTACATGCACACACAACCAGACCCAAAACAACTTCTGTAGATCATACAAATATTTGTTCCGTGTGGGAATCGAACCCGCGACACATAGCTCAGAAACCTAATTGTTTAGCCATTGCGCCAACCGCGTCGTCCATTAAATCTAGATTAATTAAAAAAAAAATGTTTTTTTGCTAAAAACTTAAGCGGCTTCAGTAGTAAAATGTCCCATGTATTTTTTTCTTATGTTTAAGTCTTTTTCTGACATTCTGTACAGTGGCACAAAAACATGTATGATTCATTTATATATCAATCCACTTTATCCTTCGTGTATCTGCGATTTTAAAAAGATGTCGTTTCTCACGTGCACGTTTTGATTATAATATTGACATGTCATGCAGCTACTAATTTTTTATTATTATTGTATGTTGGTAATGTTGTTGCTGTACAATAAAACGGATGTACGATAAAATTGTTAGACACTGAATTTTTATCATCTTAGTGAATATTATCACTTTAATAGTGATAATATTCATTAATAATGTGACATACTCGTAATGTGAATTACGTTGTTCAATCATGATTAAAATAATTCGGTCATAATCACGACACCTGGCGAACGGAAATTGAAGGTTAAACCAATGTCAACGATGATATTTGGTTTTAATTATTTCCTGAAATGAAATGAAATTATTTATTTTGCAATTAGGATTTTTCAATCATTTTTACGTCTTTTTTAAATTAGACGGCGTTAGCATTTCCTATGACTATCCCTGAGAAGAAACACCGAAACAAACTCAGGGGTCAAAGTCTATTTTAAACTCGAGACAGATTGTTATGACGTAAGGATTTATGTGAGACAAATATAGGGTTGAATAGCCTTTTGAAGAAAGTGCCATAACTATTTGAGCTGACCATTCGCAACAGAGGGCAAAAATGGATCAGTTATCGTGAGACTTGATGAAATTAAGAGCGTTCAGCCTAGATCTCACTCACATTTACAATGTAGAGCGGTTATATATAAGAAACCATTTAAATGATATTACAATATCAAAATAATGAAGTAAATAATATAATAATTAATGACAAAATTTTATATAAAAAGAAGGAAAAGCTATAATCTAAAAAAAAATAAGCGGCTCAATCCCAAGCGTTTTTGTCATCTAAATAGTCCGAAATTTTATAGTATCCTTTTTTACAAAGCTTAGACTTAATTGCAATTTTGAACTTCTTTAGTGTTAAATTACGTATATCATTGAGAAGTTTGTTGTAAAAGCGTATACATTGTCCCATGAACGAGTTGCTTATTCTGTGGAGGCGCGTAGCTTGTACAGCAAGGTTGTGTTTATTCCTAGTGTTCAAAGAATGAGTGTCGGAACTTGATAAAGTTCGAAATATTTTTATAAACATATATTAAATTTTCAAATATATATTGTGACGCTAGTTAGAATATTAATTTCCTTAAATCTGTGTCTGAGGGACACTCTTGGACCAAGATTATAAATAGCTCGGACAGCCCTTTTCTGCAAGACGAATATAGTATTGATGTCTGCATAGTTTCCCCACAGGAGGATGCCGTAAGTCATAACGCTATGAAAATAACTGAAATAAGCTATTCTGGTTGTATCCACATCAGTTAAGTGCTAATTTTTTTGACAGCAAACGCGGATGAACTAAGCCGATAATTTGTTTATTTGCGGACCCCATTACAGTTTGGCGTCTGTAGTGATGCCTAGAAAAACAGTCGAATCCACAAAGTCCAACTCCACTCCATTAAATTTAACATTGATTGGTACTTGTCGGACATTGGGCGTTGAAAATTTAAGACATTTGGTTTTTCCTCACATTTGACTTCTCTAGTAACCATTGCAAATTCATTTTAGTTCCAAGAGTCAGTTTCTGTGGCTCAACGACATCTAAAATAATGTTTTCCTGTATTTTTTTCTCTCTTACATACTATGCAATCTTGTTATAACTAGGCCATCAAATATTGATCACACTTTAAAATATATTGCTTATACATATTGTAATGTGAATAAAATGTAGCTATTACTAATCCGCAGTCGAGATGTAACCGAAACAGTCTTAAGAGAGAGGCTATCTCCCATGGAGGAGTATTTGAACATAAAAAGTTTGGCAAATTAAAAATCAGTAGTCTATAACACAACACAATAATAAAATGAATAACAATATTTACGCATTGTTGCGATATGATGATAGTACAGTTACGATAAATCAAATTAAGATAAAATAAACTATAATAGGTAGGTTTTTTTTTAATAATCCTTTCGCCCTATTGAAACACGTATAGCTTTGAATAAAACAGAAAGATATGTTTTGTATTGATATTTTTTTAAAAAACGTTGCGTTTTCCTTGCCTATGAATTAAACCTGCTTATAAATATCATGGTGATTTGTATATTTTTCTACGGATTAAAATAGTAAGATATATGTGAAATTTATTGAGACATTAGCGTGATTTAAGATGATTAATGGAAATAGCCCTTGTTATTCTAATATTTATTTTAGGCTTGTGTTGGATTGTAACATTCGTCGGAGTTAGTTTGAAACAGAACCTTCCGGTTCCTTTTTTAACTTTTACGATTTTATACAGACACAAAACGTATCTGAAAATTCTTTCACCAATAGATAGCTACATTATCCCAGAGTGCTTTAACCTATAAATTATATATGTAAAACACGCGGACGGAGTCGCGGGCTGAAGCTAGTCTATTTATATGACGACTTAAATGCAGATTCAATACTAACGTGTGAAAAATTCTAGCTGGTTTAGTAACATAATTTTCCTATCTGAAACGAATAGCGTAGCTGGCATAAATATTAAATTGGCGTTTAAAAACTCAACCCGTATAAAATATTATAGACAAACATTTTCTAAGGTTATAATTTTATCTTCTACAGATCCGAAAACTCCAAAACAGGCCAACAAGCTTCTTCTTGCCTTCTCTGCTTACACCAACACTCGTCGCCTCGTCACATATACTCCGGTTCCTGGGACTTTGGAATGTTTAGATGGCGTTCGGTCATTCGCCATGATGTGGGTCATTATAGGTCATACATTCGTCAGTCAGAATTCTAGCCAGATCATGGCTAATAATTTAGATGCTTTGGATGTAAGTTTTATATATTACTTGATTACTTACTTACAGCTGTTGACCGTGATTTCATATATATGTATTTTGTATTTATTATAAGTATAATAAGTGTTTTGCTGTAATAGAATAACTTATGTCCTTCACCAGGACCCAGACTAACTCTTTGTAAAATATCATAACGATCGGTTGAGCGGTTTAGTCATGATGACATAACAGACAAATAGAGTTACTTTCGAATTTATACAGTGTGGATACATTTTTATCAAACAAAAGGCCAAAGCTTTAAGTAGAGAAAATGCTATCTAAATAATTACACTGGTTTTTCACAAGTTCGAGAGGGTCGTTTCGAGTTAATAGCACTGACAACAGAAGCTTAAAATGAGACACCCGTTACCGATCACAAAAGTTCATGTTAAACATCTTGTTTGTCTTAAATATCTGTCATATAGCTGTATATTGTCGGTGAACTTAGCTCTAGTAACCAGAGTGTTGTACTTTTTTACTAAAACAAATATTCCATCTAGTGGATGACGTCACTACGATCGGTATGGATCACTGCGGCTCCGATCACAGTGGACACATTCTTCATGCTCAGCGGCCTTCTTTTAGTATACACTACTGCCGGAAAATTTACAAGTAGTAAGTACTTATTTAAAACTTACAAATCTCACAAATTACCAAGTAAAGTGTTATTGGATTTTTTCTGTTAGAAAATTATCAGTAGCAGTATGGCTCTATGGTATTGCGATAGCTCGTGGGTCATTACATGGGTCTCATATATACGTGTATAGTAAAACTCTGCTTAGAACTTCGGGAAATAATAATAATAGGTTCTCAGGGCACCTTGAGGCGAGGTGACAGGCAGTAGTAACCCTGCGGTACCCGAGTGCTCCAAGGAGAAGGCACTGTTCCTCACCTCCGGCTTGCCTTCATTGGCTGGCTGGAGTGAACACTGACGAGGAACTGTTATCCCGCTTCTGGGTTGCCTTTATTGGCCATCCAGAGTGGAGTCGTTAGAGTAGAGCTCTGCTGTTCGTAGTGTGGATGCTGAGCGTAACTGGCGAGTGAGCCAGTGATGCCGGACCCTCAGGGAGCAAACGATCTGAGCTTGAAGTCCAGCGAAGCATCTTCATTCTCTAGCCTCTCACGTTATTGTTGCGACCCTAGCAACTATTTTTGGCGGTCCAGTTAGTGGGTTAGCGAGTCTCCATCTGCCATTTTTACGTGTGGATATTACATTGTTTCGGCAGGCGCCATAGATTTCCACAGTTTCCCATAACCTGGTCCATCACAATAGCCCAAGTAGTTTTCTCCACATTTTCTGCAATAATCTTAAAAATCCAGGAATTGTCCTTGGGTGCATAATCCTTGTCTATAGTGCATGGAGGGATAATCGCTGGATATGTCACCATAAAAATTTCATTAAAGTTGTTTTAAAGGGCCTCTACATGTTGGCTGCGGCCCCACGCACGCCTTCCAAACGTCTGGGACTCTGTAGTCCCGTGCAAGGAGATCACATCAAATTGTACAAATTGTATTTATTATATAATAAATAATAATAATTATTTTTCAGTGAAATTACTCAAGAATCTCCATCTGTTTTACCTCAACCGCCTACTTCGTATGTTCCCCGTGCTAGCTGCGATGATTCTCCTACAGATCTCGGTGTTAAACCGGGTGGCTGACGGCCCATTTTGGAGCGTGGAAGCTGCGCAAACTCACAATTGTAGAGTGTACTGGTGGTCTACTTTTTTATATATACAGAATTATGTCAATCCAGGGCATATGGTAAGTTTTGTGTGTTGGAGGTGTTTTAAGAATAGGTACTTTTATATATATAAATCCCTATTTCCCTTGGTCATGCCATAACTTGAGAACGACTTTACCGATTTCATTCATATGTTTTTTCTAATGCTTTGTAGAAGGTTCATACGGAAAGAAAAATTCGCTGGAGTAGGTACTTTTTATAGTATTGCCTCATCTGAAAAGTATTTTCTATTCCAGTGTCTCCCCCACACCTGGTACCTAGCCATCGACATCCAGCTGCACATCCTCTCGCCCATCGTGCTGTTCTGGGTGCTGTCCGGCAGACGCCGCGTGGCCTGGACAGCGCTTATCGGCGCTATAATAGCTGTACTAACAGCTTCTACCACTTATAACTTCATTAAGAACTTCCCGTCAAATATTATCTCACTATCGTGAGTATATTGTTTTATTTTATTTGATGAAGCATTACTAAACCTAGAGCAAAAAGGATCAAAATAAACAAGTATTTTAAAACAGTTCTCTGAGCATGAAGAGTTGACAGTTCCGTAAAGTCAACATCAAAGTTTTATATTTCAACTAGGCCTTTTCAGGCACTTTTAAAAAGTCGAGACACTAGGCATACGGTTCTAAAGGGGGTAAGTCCTATGGAAAAAGGACCAGCAAGAAACTCTATGGATACTCTTTAAAAAAATGAAAAATGTTGAATCCACGGTGAAATAATTTCACCATCAACCCATAAGTCGTGAGTATACCTATTGACAAACATGCCGTGTTATAGAGTGTAAAATGTGAAGATTTGTCCTTTATCTCTATAAGAAATCAACACGGAACGCAATTATCAACTACAAGTCTCTATTTATAATATAGCATCACGCCTGTTTCCTCCGAAGGGTTAGGCAGAGGAGTATTGTTGTTCACCTATAATTCGCCGATGCCTTTATTGAGTCCTATGGCAAGGCGAGGTGATGACAGGTGGAGTAAAGCTGTGACCTAATGGCGGCCAAGGACGGGGAGAAGGAATGTCGGTCATCCTGCGGCGAGATGGACGGACGATACACCTAACTGTGGGCGAAGTCGCGCTGTGGATGACGATGATGACGATGTAATAGAGGGCGCTACTGCTGCTGGCCTCTACCGGGCGGAATTTCAAATTTAATTTAGAATTTCAAATTCGCTGCCCCGCGAATCAAGCCCAGGACCATACGCTTGGCAATCGCGCCTGCCACCACTTAAAACCAATAAGACAGTCCACTATTTATAAATGCTAGGCAAAATCAATCTTATCTTATCTGATACTAAGTGCAATTTGTGTGTATTTTTTAGACGTCCAGACGATTCGCAGAATTATTTCTACAATTACTACGTGAACACTTTGACCAGAGCCTCTCCATTCTTCGTAGGATTAATATTTGGGTACATTCTGCATCTGAACCGCGGCAAAAAAGTTGTTATTTCTTTGGTAAGTAACCTTTGTTCGATAATATTCGTCTCACATAAATCTTTACTATAATCTGTCTGAACTTTGAAATAGACGTAGAACGTTTCTTCTCAGGGATAGTCATAAGAAATGCCGACTCCATCTAGTTTAAAATAGTCGTGTAAAAGCGATTGAAAAATCCTAATTGCAAAATAAATATCAACTAAATACTACATTTTAAAAATACCTACTTACATTTTACACTAACCCACATAATATATTATATACTTACTTACCTATATTCCGAACAAATCAATAAATATGTTAAAAAATAAATGTTAAGCAAATGTAATTTATGATAAGTTAGTGATAGCACTGATAGCCCTCAAATTTGCAACGCCTGAAAAAGGCCGTTAAGCTGTGCCTGTTATTTCATTTAAGACCTGTTATATTACCTTAACATGCAAATAAAGACTTTGAGTTTGAGTTTGAGTTTGAAATAAATAATTTCACTTCATATCATAAATGTTATATAGATTGTATAAATATATGCAAACAACAGGAGCAGGTGGGGGGATGACAAAGATAAGGCAACATACAATATTGGCGCTCTGTTCTAAACAAATTCTGGGTTAATTAAATATAGCAGCGTCCCATTAATAGAAAATATCAATAATAAAAAGAGGTGCAAAGGCTATGGCGTACAAATAATAACTGAGTAAATATACGTGAGAAAGAAATCTTTTATCGATAGCACAAACAAAATAATACACATATACAAAAAGGGAAACAAAAACATTGAAAAATAATCAACGTAATGAAAAATAATCAACGTAACATACTTACCTTCGTTAAAGTTCTAACAACACGTACAGCATGTCAAAATTAGCATCTTTTCAGGAGAGTGAAAAAAATGCATAATTTTACATAGACACCAATACAATACCATTTTATATTCATTTCATTTCAAGAGTTTCTATTGGATTATGCTCGTTTGTGATTGGCTGAAACAACGGGTCTTCCGATACTCTAGAAAATGCCATCAAAAAAATTACTTACGTTGTGTTAGAGCTTGAACGAAGTTTTATAGCTATCTTGGATATCTACAGAAACAGGGCAACCCCAATCTTACATCAAATTTGATTGTTTCCAGTTACCAGCTGCCCTCCTTTGGGTCTGCGCGATCGTGATCGCTCTCCTCACCGTCTACACTCCGTATCCTATCATACAGTTGGACTGGGACAATCAGTTAGCTGACAACATGATCAATTCGTTCATGCGACCGGTCTGGGCCATGTTTGTTGGGTGGCTTGTGTTGGCCTGTCAGCATGGATACGGCGGTATGTTTGATCAGCTATCAAGAGCGCTCTCGTGTTAGGTTTTCGACTTTAATGGTAGATTTTTGTGAATAAATGAATGAATTAACTGAACTGAACGTGGGGTCCGGTCGATTCCTGGGTCGCGCAAATTGTTATTGGGTTTTTCTGTATGGAAATTCTCAGTAGCAGCAAGGATTGTGGAACTGTTCCCGGTAAATGGCAATAAGCTCGCCCCCTATTACATGGGACTCAATAACGGCATTGGCGAAATGTGTACACTTCTGCCTAACCCTTCTGGGAATGCAGACGTAATGCTATGTTATGTTATCAAAATAAGCTACTAAATCTAGACCAAAAAAAAGTATTTATTTTGAGTCGTGGGTTTGATTCCCAGAACCAATATGGGCTCCGAGTATCATATGAAGACCTATGTTACAGTGAGGGGTGTCGGTGAGGCCGCCTCGGGTAACCTTTACAATTGCACTGGCGGGACTGGGATGAATTAAAACTCGCCTTTTTCGTTCTCCTTTTATTTCTGTTCCACGACGATCGACTACAAATTATTTTCTAATAATCACAATACGAATCAGAACGTTTCAATGCCGAATACTGAATAGGAATGCATGCTTATCTCTAATGTGCGCCGCTTATATAGTATAAACGGCAAAATGTGATTGGCTAGCGCTCGACCAATCAGAGCGCTGCCCTGGTTCCAGAATGTTCCTGACTAATGTTCTGGAATTTTCCAAATAGTGTTCCATACATAAATATTATTCCAGAACATTCTACTTGTTTCTAAACATTTCTACATTACTACATATAATTTCGATAATAATTCAATGTATTAAAAACTATTATGCGGAGTCGCAACAGTTTCCCCCCCAGTGCGCGTTCCATCGGGCACTCCAACATTTGACTGCGACGACGCTACTGGCACCACGATAATGAGACGTGAAGTAGGCCGCCGCAGCACGCCTCCCGTCGTCCGTACGTCGACGATCCTCGTTCTTCCATCGGGCCCGACGTAGACGTTGATGACTTCTCCTCGTGGCCAAGTATTGCGGGGGAGCGATGTATCTGCGATGATCACTGTATCCCTTCGTTGTGGGTCAGTTGTGTTCCGCCCATCCAGCTTTCGTGGCATAAGAGTTGGTAGATACTCCCTCAGCCACCTCTTCCAAAAATGATCTGCCAACCTCTGTGCAGTCTTCCAATCTCCGTCTTGATGATGAGTAGTATTGGTGAGAGCTCTGTTTCTTCTGCACAGGCTCAAGAACATAAATACCCTTGCTGTCGCTCGAAGTAAACGCGTCCATTTTAAAAACTTTTTAGGTTCTGGCAGTCCACATCTTCGTTCCGTACTGACTGTAGCAACTATATCTTGCAGCTTCTTCTCTTCTCCAGTGAGTTCTATTTCTTCGAACCTCTTGACAGGCCATTCCGACTCGGGACGTTGAAGAAATGTAGGACCAATAAACCACCTTGATTCGCTGCAGAAACCTTTAGGTGTATCTCGCGTTGCGTCGTCCGCAGGATTATCTCTTGTAGGGACCCATCTCCATTCACACGGTTTCGACAAGTCTTCTAATTCGGCGAGGCGGTGAGCGACAAATGGTTTAAAACGTCGAGGGTCGGACTTCATCCACTGAAGCACTGTGCTGGAATCGGACCACAATACTCTTTCTGTTATTTCTAGGTCGGTTTCTGTCGTGATGGTAGCGGCCAGTCTTGCTCCTAATAGCGCTGCTTGCAGTTCTAAGCGAGGGATCGATGTACGCTTGACTGGCGTTACTCGTGCCTTTCCAGCTATCAGTGTAACGTAGATTTCACCGGTCGCTGTGACTGTCCTCCAGTATGATGCAGCGGCGTATGCAGTTTCGCTAGCATCAACGAAAGTGTGAAGTTGTCCTTCTTTCGTTGCAGGCGCGAGATACCGAGGAATCTTCAAATTCTGCAGTGTTTTGATCTGTTCTAAATAATCTAACCAGAGTTGATGCTGTTCTTCATTTATGGTCTCATCCCATTTCGTACCGGTTCGCCGCGTATCTTGAATCAACCTTTTTCCTTGAATCAGAACCGGAGCGACGAGACCCATCGGATCAAACGTGGACATAACTGCACTAGTGACTTCTCGTTTTGTCGGAATTCTGTTTCCGTTGGAAACTTCATTCGGGGTATTCCTCAGTCCGATGTTGAAAGCTATCATATCTTCGTTCGCAAGCCACCTCAATCCGAGCGTCTTTTCTTCATTGCTGGTGATACTTACTACATTTGGCGATTTTTCTTCTCCGACAACTCGTTGTAGTATCTCCTTTCTATTACTGGCCCATTGTCGCAGTTCGAAACCAGCTGCCTTATGCATAGTGCTTACGTCTTCTGCTATTTTCGATGCCTCTTCTACAGTCGCGAAGCTTTGGAGATAATCGTCCATATAATGATTGCGGACGATTGCCTTTGCTGCATCAGGATATTGTTCTTCATGCTTCTGTGCATTTACGTTCTTTACAAAGATAGCTGTGGCTGGCGATGAAGCTGCTCCGAAGATCACGGAGGTCATCCTGTATTCTTTTGGCTTCTTGTTCCTGTCTTCACCGCGCCATAGATATCGTATGCTGTCACGATCCTCTGCCCTTATGCGTATCTGCAGAAACATTTCTTTGACATCTGCCACTACTGCCACAGGCCCTTGTCTGAACCTCAAGAGCACACCGAACAATGATTGGATTAGGTCGGGTCCCGGGAGTAGCGCGTCGTTCAGGTACTTTCCTTCGAATCTGGCTGCAGCATCAAATACAATGCGAATCTTTTTCTTTGTAGGATGTACTACTGCAAAGTGAGGCAGATAAAAGGTGCAGCCCAGGGTGGAGTTGACTGGAGCTTCCTCAGCGTATCCACTGGCTAGCAAATGTTCTAGCTGTCTTCCATATTCTTCTTTGAGTGCCGAGTTTTTATCTAGTTTCTTCTCTACGCCAAGCAGTCTGTTGTACGCTTGGGCGTAGTTGTTCGGTAGCGTCTCGGTGTCGGTCTTCCACAGGAGCCCAGATTCATACCTTCCTTCGGGCAGCTGCCTCGTTGTCTCGTTCAGCAGCGCTAGGGCTCTTCCGTCGGCGTCGTTGCTAGGACGTCGCTGTTGTATTCCGATCGAGTCGAGATCGAAGTGACGCTTGATCATTTCTTCTATGTTTTCTTCGTTACCAATAGTTTGACAATGATTGACAAAGTTTACTGGAGCAATATTGTCATTGCAGCGTCCATGCAATACCCAGCCAAGGCTCGTCAGTGATGCGACAGGCTCGTTCGGTTTGCCTTTCAAGATCTTCCTTGATACTATCAAGTCCCAATTATCTTGACCGATGAGCAGAGCCGGTTTCTCACACTCGTATAGAAGTTCATTTACCATTTCTTTCAGATGCTTGCAGTTCTCGACGATTGACTTGTTCACGTACTGAGGTGCTAGCTGTAAGTTTCCTACTGTTCGAACACCTTTTAGAGTCCTCTTATCACTCCGATGAGCCCCTTTGATTTTCAGGTCCATGCGTTGCGAATCTCTTTTTTCAATTAATCTTCCACCGATAGTTGATATGGCGAGTGTCTCTTGCTTACCGGTGGCTCCCAGATACGCAGCGAGGTCAGAGTCCAACAAAGTCACTGTCGACCCTTCGTCCAGGAGAGCGATGACGCGAGCGGAGCCATTCGGGCCGTAGATGTCTACCGGTATCATTTTCAAGTAGACCCTAGTTTCATCCGCTGTGACGTACACTGGCTTTGTGATGGTATTCGAGTCCTCTGAGTCTGCGGAATGGTTACTTAAAGACTCCTCTTGTTGAGCTGAGGCTGTTGTATGTGGATAGAGATTTGAATGCAGCATTGTGTGATGCGGTCGATTACATTTCTTGCAGGCTTGTCCTCTGCAGTTCATCCTCATGTGTCGTCGTCGTAAGCATCTGAAGCAAAGGTGTTTTTCTTTTGCTATTTCCCACCTTTCGTTCGTGGTTGCTTCTCTGAACTTCTCGCACTCGGTGATCCAATGTTCCTTTCCACAGTTACCACAAGACTTATTGCGCGTTTCCGTCGGCTTTGTGGCATCTTCTTTACTGTTATGAGCTGCGTGCACCGGATATCGTTGATTCACAATTCTCTCTCTAGAAGTTTCCGGCGGCGCGAATGTTCCACATAAGTCGGCTTCTATGTTCAGGAATTTCTTAATTCTAATCAGTTCAGGATCTTCACTATTACGTGCGCTGTAGTCGTACCATCTGTATCGCAGTATGGGTGGCAACTTCTCAATGATGCAGTTACTCATTTCAGGCGAGAATAAGTAGTGCGGCTTGTTCAATACACTTATTGTTGTCACTGCGTTATCAACTTTGCTTGCGAAAACACATATGTCACGCGGTGTATCACTAACACGTGGCAGTTCCTTTAGTTTCTCCATTTCCGCGAGCACAAGTTGTTCTGGCCTTCCAAATCTTCGCTCGAGGGCGGTCATTACTTCTTCGGGGTCGGAGGCCACGAACAATAAACTTCTGACAGCTTCTTTTGCTGTTCCTTTGATTGCTTTTCTAAGCCGGGCCATATTATGCACTTGGTTGTACATTGCTGAGCTGTCCGTGTATGCCCTCTTGAAGGGAAGCCATTCTTCATATGCTCCATTGAAGTCCGGTAATACCCAGGCGTACTTCGGCGGTGCAAGTGTCGTAGCTGGCTGTACGGTTCTCACGGCGTTAGCGATGGCTTCGGCCAATTCTCTAATTTCACTTTTCTGGATTGTTCTATCTATTTGCTTTGGCTCTTCTACATAGGTGGTAGTCTGCTCTACCCATCGTTCCACCTGCGTCGATTTCTCCACGTCGTACTCGTCTTCTAATTCTTCTTCTGATAGGTACTGGACGAGTTCAACTTCTGCTTGGGCTAAAGCGACTGCGGCTTGTGCGGCTTCTGCCTGCCTCTTCAGCAGTTCTCTGCGTGCTTCCAACTCCATCCTCTTCGTGGACTTCGTTGTTGACCTCGGGGCAGACGGTGGAACCAAAGTGTCCGAAGAAACACACGGTGGTACTTCTGGTGGTCCTCCAATGTTCTTCGGTGTCACAGTCATCAACTTCCTCTGCGACGACGCTGTACTGACATCAGGGCGAGCGGGATGTACGTCGTCTGCATGCGATGCGGCGGTTGCAGTAGCGGCGGCGGCGGCGGCGGCAGCAGCGGCGGCGGCGCGGGTTGTTCTTCTAACCGATGCGGTGGACCTGCCGGCAGCGGCGACGGAGCGTGCAGGAGGGGCGGCAGCGGCTGGGCGCACAAGGGGTGCGGTGCATGTGGAAGTCGATGCGGTTGTCCTTGATTCAGTCGGCGTGTTCGTTGACCAATCGGTAGTCGACGTCTCTGTCGTTTCTTCGTGTTCAGATTTAGAACGGAGCGGCGAGTGCATGGTCGGCATCCTTTTATCTTCAATCTTCCCAATCCGGCTCGAAGGACCAGAAATTGTTACAGTGAGGGGTGTCGGTGAGGCCGCCTCGGGTAACCTTTACAATTGCACTGGCGGGACTGGGATGAATTAAAACTCGCCTTTTTCGTTCTCCTTTTATTTCTGTTCCACGACGATCGACTACAAATTATTTTCTAATAATCACAATACGAATCAGAACGTTTCAATGCCGAATACTGAATAGGAATGCATGCTTATCTCTAATGTGCGCCGCTTATATAGTATAAACGGCAAAATGTGATTGGCTAGCGCTCGACCAATCAGAGCGCTGCCCTGGTTCCAGAATGTTCCTGACTAATGTTCTGGAATTTTCCAAATAGTGTTCCATACATAAATATTATTCCAGAACATTCTACTTGTTTCTAAACATTTCTACATTACTACATATAATTTCGATAATAATTCAATGTATTAAAAACTATTATGCGGAGTCGCAACAACCTATGACAGTGGTTATGAAAGTCAGCAGCCTAAAAATGTCGCCTTCGTCTTCTGTTGTGTCAGCTATAACATTTGGATCACCCTTCCCATGGTGGAAAGATTAGTCAGTCAGCAATGATGATGCTAGACGATCTCAGGTATCGTCATTCGTAGTTCCCTTGTCTAACAACCAGTCTCACCTAGTGGTCACCTATCATTGTCTCCCAGTAATAAGGCAGCGAAAGTGTGTTGGTAGTCGCTTTGTGTGCCAAACTAATATTTAGCCGCATCCGGTTCGACTGGAAGCCTGCTCCAATGTTCTTGGGAAAAAGCTACGCAGATGAGTTCACATACATAAAAGTCATTATAACCTATTCATATAAAACATGCTTGTTTTCAGGCCCAGTCAACTGGGTGTTATGTCTGCGAGCGTGGAAGGTGCTAGGTCGTCTATCGTACGCTATGTACATAGTGCACTTCCCTCTTATTTTCGTCATCAACGCCATGTCAGTCAACCCTATCTACTTCACCGTAAAATTCTCTGTAAGTAAACATATTTTTCTATAAACATTTTTATACACCCTGTAAATGTGTACAGCTAAACTAGTAACATCATACACTTCTATGAAGAACTATTGTGACGACATTTATATAAGTTGTCTCTAAATAATGACGATAGATGGCGATACCTACCTCAGTTTTGCAGTGTACTATTATTGATACTGGGATACACTAATCGAGTAAAATATGGTTATTAGAACTCGTGCCTCGTGTGAAAATCGAAATATTAGATATTATCAGAGAAAGAAACGGTATATGCAAGCGCCCTCTTCCGTATGTATTCGAAACATGCAAGGGAGCTTCTAGATGAAAGTTAGGATGATTGGTAGACGAGCGACGTGACTTATGTGTAGTTTTTTTCTTTATGACAGAGATGTCGCTGTTTATAGCTTTACTTAAGTAACGTTTGATTTTAGACACAGCTCCTACAGAATACACCATTTTGTAATATTAAAGTTACAAGTACAAATCTTTTACGCGTTATTATGAAATGGAACAGTCGTACTTTATAGATATGTCGTCGTGATTGCATAGTTTAGTGAAAACATACGGTTTTGGAGGGCTAGATGGCTCTACATTTCAAGTAGATCGCCTAAAGTCGGAAAGTAGGAGAGATGAAAGTAAAATTATTTCGTTTCAGCTGTACAAGTTCTTGGCTGATTTCTTACTGGCAGTGATAGTAGCGTTCATAGTGACGATAATAATCGACGCTCCGTGCTCTACACTCATCAAACACTTTATGGGTGGTAAGTAATCTAGCATAAGTATTAACTTGCTGCATAGTCATAAAATATTTAAATTTGCAATACGGTAATTGCCTACTAGAAATCTCAGTTACTATTTATTAACTAATACATTTATTAGAACAAAAAGTCTTTTTGTTCTAAAAATGTTTGGAATAGCAAAGCGTGACGTCATACTTTCTCATTGCCATTGATATACTTGTGTGATTTTGATAAATAAAAATTTGAAAACCATTCCATTCTTAACACAAGGCCTGGAGGGTATTTGGCTTGTGTGTCGAAGAGCAGGTAACCAGCGGGCGTGTTAACCTTAAACCAGTTTTAAAAACTAAAAGCTAGCTTTTTTATACCACCTAACAATATAATATGATTATACAGCGTCCTCTCACTAATCGGTGAGCCACTGCAATCCCCAAGCCGCCTGCCAAGCGTGGGGATTATGGAACCCCCCCCCCCCTGGAGGGAGGCCTTCGTTCAGCAGTGAACGTCTTCTGGCTGATGATGATACTGACGAATATAGAACTAATATTTAACTATATTTCACAGGTCCAAAGAGGCCCCCAAGAACACCAGAAAACGAAATAGTTGAAGACCAGAAACAGGATACTTGTAATCTTTAAGTCATAGTTAAGTATTCTATAAAAAATAATACATCCAGCTCATAATACCTCACAGCTTGGCGAAGGCCTTTTCTCAGAATGAGAACGGTTAGGCCTTTGTTCAGCATGCTGGCCTGGTGCAGGTTTAACACCATTGCATATTATTGCCGCACATGATGCTGCTACTTATTCAAAAAAAGGAAGTGTCGTTTTTGCCAGAAACCACACGAATAGAGTATAGGAATGTCAGAAGGGGATGGTGATCCTCCATTGAAGTGGAAGGACCCTCAATGGAATGGTGTTCCACTAGGTAAATAATACACAGGATACTTCGACCAGAAGACTTACACCTGACGAGACAAAGCCAGATTATAACCGAACGTTCGTCTTAATCATACAAAAATCGTTGCAAACTTTCATAACGTGATTCGGAACTTGTACTTGTTTTTTGCGTCGCCACTTGATTCCGATAGATGGCGCTGGAGTGCTTTTTAAACCCGCTACAAGCTTTATTTTTTAAAATAGTGGTAAGTATGAAATAGTTTACAGTATTTTAAGTAATTTAAAATAAAATCAGTATTTTCGTAATAAATCTTTATTCTGTTATACTACACCCTTGCCTTATCACATAAAATATCTTAACTCGTATGTCTAGTTACAATATTAAGTTGCATTTGTAGAATTTATTTCTAAAAATCAATTTAGTAAACAATAAACAAAAAAAGATCTTACAATATTTTTCATCTCATTTTTAAGCTATTTAATTTTATACCTTATATGTCTTCTATGAGAGATTAAATTTATACACTTCGCGAATATTAGCGTAAAGGCATTGGTTTTTAAATCGTCTCATTTTTGGTGTCCGTTGTTTTGCATTGAACTGTCGAAATATTATCACCGTCATCGCTTTGAGGGTCTAGAACAAGTTTTCCACGACCTATTTCGTTGTTAAGCCAGAAATGTATGAAAAAATCATGCGCGCGCATTTTTATTTATTTTTTATAAAAAAACGTTGCTCCACACTAGGAATAATTCCTGTATCGTGGGTGCGTTTACAAACACATATATTCACATACAGAAACACCCAGACCCGAAACAATTATCTGTACATCATACAAATATTTGTTCCGTGCGGGGATCGAACCCGCGACACGTAGCGCAGAAAGCTAATCGCTTAGCCACTGCGCCAACCGTGTCGTCTGATTGAACTCACTCGTAAACGCCCGAAAATTATTTTCATACATTTTGTCTTGGGTTAAATATAGAGATAGAAGTAAACTCATTCTGACCCCATGAATAAGATTACCTATTTTAACTATCACAGATACCTTATTACATCATCCTGTGAGAGATTGTTGTCTCGTAGTTCTATAGTGCTAAAGATCGCTTGCGCAAAGTATGATGAGTAATTTGTATGTAACGTTTGACTTAGCATGAAGAATATATAACGAAATTTTCATATTTAATCAGAGTAATTTTAAATGTATTGTTATAAAAATAAAAATAACCATTTATCTAATAAGCTTTTTAACCAAGCTGCCCAATAGAATATCTACCGCGTGTTATTTTTTCTGGAATGAACATTATTTCTGGAGTATTTTATCAAAATAGCCTGCAATTTAGCCGCGAAAACGTAATAAATAGACAGACAGACAAAAAACTTCTTTATTTATAACATTTCAAGGGATGACGCAATCAATTCATTAGGCATCGTGGTACCTACCTCAGTCATGTGTCTTAGACTAATGTTTTTTATTATTAAGTACATAAGTAAATTAAAATGTATCACCAGCTAATATTGCTACCTACAATACTGTCTCACTATTACGAGATTTTATTTGTATAATAATCTTTCAGTACCCACGTCACATCTTCACAAAAAACATTCACAATCAGGGTACGAAAAATCAAAACTATGTCAAAAATAGACGCATTCAAGTAAAGATTACGCTTCAATGTAATCAATAATATTTATCAATATTCTGGCAAGAAATCTCCGCTTTTCATAATCATCTTAAAAATGATCTTAAAACATAAATAATATCAATTTTACAGTACACAATTTATTCTTAGAATAATCTTCAACTAAATTACCTAATTACTTATCTATGTTTTAAGAATTTACTTATATAAGTCATAAACTTATTTGAAAATTCAGCTGTTAGGCGGTACCTTAGTGCTAGGTAAGCCAAACCTCTGTGAATGATTGTGAAGGCCAAAAGCCCGAACACTTGGACACCGTAGGTATCCCCTTCCATTCCTATATCACGAAGGATTAACTTCGGGTCCGAATATAAACAGAATTCATCTGGGCATACCATGAGGTTGCGGTTCTTATAAAGGGCGATGGAAAAACCTGAGACTCCGTAACGGAGGAAAGAGGCTGACATTAGGGCTCGCATAGACCCTTCTATGTAGGGACCAAAACCCATACCGTAGCATGATAGGGCGAGAAGAGGCGCGGCGATCGCTGGAGCCACTATGGAGCCGTTCTGAAATCGAAAAGTTAAATTTTAATCAGTTTATACTACTACTCTTTGGTCGTAGAAGTCACAAGCGTGACGCCCGTGTTGTATTCCCAAACCGAGCAAATTATTATTAGTTTGTTCCTGGTTCTAGGGGAGTTTTTCGTAACCCAGATTCACCCAGATTTTTCTGACTGCGGTATAGACCCTACACATCGTCTCCAATTCTCCTGTTTCGTGGGTATAGTATATGAACTAACATGACTTTTTGTTCCATGCGAAAATTGAACTTGCAAGTGCTTAGTCACTGCGGCAATCGTGCCGTCTATGGAGTAACGGTAAACTTACAATCATCTGGATTCCAACATCATCTTTATTTGAACACATAAAATACTCACAGTAACGCTAAAAGCAGATCCCACTGCTAAGCCAAGTCCTTCGGAACACATTGATATCAGCAAACCGCTGATGACAAATAGCACGAATCTGTCCCATTCTAACATCTGACCGGACATGAGATAGGTGACCGTCATGAATATCACGCCGAGAATGAACTGGAACAAAATATAGTTTTTAATACATGAGCGGAGTTCATTAAGTGTTTTCTCTTGCATAGTGCTCTGAGGTACCACTGTGAAGCTAGACTCTACCTAGTCTACATTTTAGAAGGACTTCCGAATCTGAGAATTTATACGACATAGGCAGAAAGTTATTGAAAAGTGGCATCAATTCAGACGCTAGAAATGATAGATCTCGAGAAACACATTTTACCGGACTAATATAGTTTTCTTTACATACAGCTTTAGAAGTGTTTACAAAATTTGTACGATGTAAAAAAGCATTTTGTATCGATAAAACGGAACGCCAATTATAGGATTCGAGTTGTTTAGGGGCAAGCAAAATCCTAAGCCTATGGTAATGGCAATTCAGTGATAGATATGTGACGTTGTCTTACCAAAGTTGTCTAATGAAAGGGCTCATATTATCTGCGGGCACATTAATTATGTGTGTGTAAAAAAAAAGTATAAAAAAGATAACGGACTTACCATGCTGGGCATGCTAGAAAGTGTCAGGGCTGCGTAGTAGGACTTCAAACTGTACCAACGATTGAAATATTCCCGCCGCAGTAAACGAACTTGCAAGGGAACTGAAATGAGAAAACCATAATAATTTAAAAAATGAGGCCTGGTGTGATGTAAGGTCTACCTCAACCAAAAACCATCCTTGATTTTTGATATGAAATAAGATAGGAACATACCTACCTTAATTCTGGATTGTGGATTTTAAATACGCTTACCCATGTCAAAAAGATCGTGCAATTAACGTGCTTAACATAGAAGTACTCCGGAAAGAAACAAGCAGCTAGATTATTTCTAGTATAGTTATTAAGAGGGTTCTATAGATGTTAAGATATACTTACATATGAGTACAGGTATCATAGTATGAGTATACATAAAGAACACCAGGCAGCTGAGGCAGAACTTGAAGTTCACGACAGGGATAGCAGCATTGTTGCCTACGTTGTAGAATATACTGCCAAGGAGGATGGCAGATGCCATGTGGTGAGCGAACTGGATCCACAGAGTTGTCTGGAAATAAAATAGGTTCTGTTTTGTACTTTTTTTTGTGTATAAAGACATCTTTTTCTGCATGTTGTGGGTTTTGTAAATTGGTTCCTAGGATTGGCGGTTAATTGGTAGATGTTTGACCTTAGCGAATTTATTTTTATAATTCGCCAAACTTTTAATTTTGGCCATTGGAAAGTTACTGATCTGGACGGTCTCTTAACGACATGTGTTCAGCCTGGATCGATCAAATCGGATACTTTTGCAAAGAGTTACTGTACAGACAACAAAATATAAAAAATGATGCATCACGCGTTACTTTTGTTTCATATCTGTGACCCCCGCAGTCAAATGTGATTGACCCGGTAGCACATGGTTCTTTCCAACCGATCAGGAAGATAGATTAGGCCAAAGACGGCGTTCTTTTGTCTACTGTCTAATATAAATGTTCTTAGAAGTTGAAAAGTCATCCAATTTGTTTGATGATTAATTACGAGTATGATCCGTCAGAGGTATATAAGGCTCTTGTGTTTGTTTTCGTTTATCACTCACCGAATTCCTTCTATTCTGTATAAACATTCGGCTGCTGAGTATGAGGAATTGAGTCCAAAAGGATGTAGGAAACTCCACTTTGTAAGACTGGTCCTTAGCTACGTGTTCCGTAAATATCCGTTGTACCGACTCGTCTGAATGTAAGACTGGTGTTCTGAAATGGAGAAAAAAAATATTTTTATGTTATTTAACTCTTTTTATGACTAATAGTCTTCTGTCCTTATTACGATATAAAGAAAGATAGCCGACTATCTTTCTTTCTTTCGTAATAAAGCTGACTCTCTGGAATGGGTAAAATGTCAACAAAGGTTTCGTCATTTGCAATTTATGTTCGTGTTTCCTGGCAAATAAAAATTTGGTACCTATTATGATATTACTAACCTTCCACCTCTACTGGTCATTCTATCCAACTTTCTGCACAGTTTTCCATTCTGGCACAACTCCGAGAGCTGGGCGGTTGACTCCACATCACTCACAAGTGTTTCTAGCACGAAGTCTGCAGGGTTGTGGGTAGTGGGACACACGTGGCCGGTTTCGGCCATGTATGGCACTAGGAGTTGAGGCGCTCCCTGGAAAGATTAAGAAATGGTTTGGCTGAGTTTAGGCGGCTTTACGTGTGAAGGTAGACATAATGTGCAAAGATCTAGAAAAATTTAATGGCACAAGTAGGTAGGTAATTCTTTCGTGGTATCGTTTCTTTATACCTCGTTCATTTAAAAAACATACAGTTTTTAATAAGAAACAATAAAAAAAGCCTCGTAATTCTATATGTAATCTTACCCTCTATTATAAATTTCCAATATTTGAACACTTTCATGTCACAAGTTACCACATTACTTTTTATGACAGGATCAAACTTCAGCTTTGAACACCAACTTCCCTAATACTTGTCTAAGTACTAAATATTTGAAGCTATAGACTTCAACACTTTAGCGTCGGTGTAAAGTCTGGAAATAATAGTCTGTAAATTTCAGGTGGCTTTGGATTGCTTCTGTTACCTATTATTTAATTTGAGGTTTATGGATAGCCTCGGGTCTATTACAACGTGTATGTAGGCCCTAATTATGTAAAAATATATGTGTATATGTATATTTGCGCTTAAACTGACGCAAATGCGCCTGCGTGCCGTCCAAGCTTTATTGTGTTCCTAAATATAATTACAAAGCGTAAGACAATGTTGAAGAGAAGATTAAACACTCTTGTATCTTCTACTTAGGAGAGCAGTATATAATAATAAATGTATGTACCTTCTTTTACGCATAATGCGATCTTCATTTTTTTGTTTTTTATTTGACTATTTTGTTTCCCACTGCTGGGCAAAGGCCTCTGCTTTTTATTCCACTTTTTTATTCTTAACTTCATTTTAATTTTACATCTCCAGTTGTTACAAATTAAAAATTTTAACAAAAAAAGTTTTTGCCAGTCTTTGACTGTGGGTATATTATTTTTATATACATACATATCTAAGTATGACTCAAGAAATGTATATATAATTAAATATTCCAGCCCATCCACCTACTTGTAATTATAGGAAATGCCTATAATTTCTGATAAATGGTTAATGTGCTAGTGATGCTATTAGTAGCCATGATAACATGAATTCGAGTGACACTAATCGTGATTAATTAATCATAGCAAATCAAACTAACACACTAATTGAGTTGATTTGACTCAAACGTACCTTGCTTGTACGTCCTTAGATAGGTATTTGTCGCGGTAGTATCTACTTCCATAAGATAACTTCATTTTACTTTGGAAAATAATTTTTAAACCGAATAAAATTTCAAAATAATTCAAACAAAAAATATATAAAAAAGAATTATTTCAATACGTACGATAAAATCACTAAATCAAATAGAGTTTAAAGTAATCGTCCTAAAAACGTTTTATATCTGAGCCATTACTCACGAGAGGGTTAAGTGAAACACTCTGAAATTATGACAGACTATTATCGAGACATCATTTTAGGGTTAAGCGCGTACGAGTATGTTTGCCATAAAATTTATGTCGTCGCCGCTCTTACCAAAAACTCATTATGTTACCTAAGTAAATATTATGATGTAGAATTCCCATGAAATCTTGACCTTTGGCTAATAGTGGCCATTTAGCTGTGTTTTAATAAGATAATAGGATGCCTTGTCTCTTCTTGATTAAAAATATAATACATCTATTTAAGTCCAAAGGTCTATTCGATACCGTTTTAAATTTTCAGCTCATTGTTATAATTATAATATATTTCAGTCACCACATTAAAATCTTTCCGTATTAAAACATCATGTCTTATTCTCCAAATGCATAAAATTCATATTATAACTTCGCTGAACTCTGTACCAAAGTACTTTACATCATTCACACCTGTCTATCCCACAAAGTGACTACTAAAGAAGGTATCTTCTCAGAATTGACAAATCATATTTTTTCATCGCTCGAGCACATCTGTTTACTGCGTCCACCCTTTTAGTGAACCCTTTGTGTGACTCCCGAGCGATGTCAATTACAGCTATGATCCTGCCATTAAATTTACAGTCAATGGACAGGCTGTTTGGCGAACGATTTACGTCGACATTGTACATACTGTAGTGAAGGAGGCGTTTGCCCCTCCTTTTTATTGTGTGTTAAACGAGATGGGAGAAGAATGAAGCCTTATGCAGATTATAGAAGGTTATAAATGTATTTTCTTCCGATATTGATTCATACTCTTCTTTCAAGTGAATTTTACTATTTCTGACAGTTGTTAAGCAACTAGTTTTTAAGTTTGAAAATCTGACCAGGTTTGGACTCGTCTCCCGATGGAGCGAAATATCTCAGGAACTCATTATTATCGCATCAACAAGGTCGCGATCCCTAAATACTTGTGATTCAGTCTCTATCAGGCTTATATCTAAAATTTATGGATTTCAACTCTGAATTTCCATGAAAAACTCGAATAACGCGAAAAGCTAGTCATTATCCTTATCGATCTTCATAATTTTCTTCCAAATAAGGAAAAAATATAAGTAAAACCTTAAAAAGGGAAGCGGTACTATAATCACTTCCTTATAAACAGCTTATAAATTTCACGGAAAAATAAAAGTGTTTATGAAAGTTTTCCTCTTAAATATCGGTTGTGAATATATCAGTACTCCAAGTGAAGGAAGATCCTCTTTGGAAGTAACTTTTACATGGTAATATTCATATTTCCTTATCGATAGCGATAAGTACTCGATACTAAAATGCTGCTTCTAGTTTGTTGTGGATTTTGTTGAAGAAAGAAAACATTCTACTGCGCTAGTAAGGAGCCTTTTTTCTCATAGGGAGATAATCCAGTGTTTTAGTGAGTTTTTGTTGCTTTTAGACTAATTATATGCATTACTTATGATGTATCTTAGTTTCCAGTCGAATGTGTGTAAACAAGTTCGAATGTTACAGAAACACCCAAAAATCTCCAGTCTATTATTTGTTATTCGGTTCGGTTTCAGGTGTGCAGGATTTCTCGCAGTGTTTTCTGTTAGCGTTAACGCAAATTCTAATCGTACATAAGTTCTACAAGACAGGTTTGTGACAGGTTCGAACTCACCCTGCACGTTAGCCAAGGGCTTAGCTCTATTAAGAATTTGTTAAACTTGTTCAGTAATTACCATTGTTAGACCCTCGAACCATGATTGCATACTTTCCTCGATTTATCAAAGGTACAGAATAAAAATGCCATAAAATAATTGGAAATCATATAGATATATTTTCTTCAATCACAATGAGCAACAAATTAACGTAAATATCATATTAACTTACAATTCGTAGAGTCTCCAAGATGTGAACACTTTGATGATTACAATCGAACTAACTCCTTTGCTTGTGCAACAACGTCTTTTATAAACGTCAACTGTCTAGCGGTGGGGGGATGACTCAGATCACGTGCGCATGCGGCTGCAGACGCACGTTCCGTTTTGCACAAACAAACAAGTGTAATATAGAATACGAACATGAATTCTAACAGTCGGCCATCCTTTGTTAAGCACGACCTCGTGCTTTCTTACATAATATAAACAGAATAACTCAGTAACCACTAAAACAAATAATAACATAGGACCCTTCTGTCCCAATAAAATACATATTACAGGACCCTTCCGTCCTCAAAAATATACACATAGTGGGACCCTTCCGTCCTTTGACACAAAAATAACCCTGAGACTCATGCGTCCACAAGAAATATAGTTACATTAGGACCTTTCCGTCCTCAAAACATACATACAGTAGGACCCTTCCGTCCTTTAACAAAAGACCCTTCCGTCTTGTAAAATAATATTTGGACCTTTCCGCCCTTAAAATAAAAACATACAAATTAGCACATTCCAAATACAGGGTATATTACAAAGTAGTAAATAGAGTCATATTATTCTGATTCGTTGGATAGCCCATATTCGCTATCATGTGGCCTGCTAAAATGTAACCAAGGTTTAAGTTTATCAACAGCGATCACTGCCGAATAAAGTCTATTACCCTTTTTTGTTAGAGGCGTATCTTCTATTTGGTACCGGTCATGATCCAAGACTTTGGTTATTCTATATGGACCTTGGAATTTAGGAACCAACTTTTTACTATGTCCAGTAGATGGTAATTGACGTTCACAACGTACTAAATCCCCTTCCTGGTATTTTATTGGCGCTTTACGGTTTTTGTCATAATAAATCTTTTGTTTTTCCTGACTAGCTACTGTATGTTCATTAATTTCATTACGAATTTCCGAAATATCCTGTTCATTAGTTTTAGTAACATCTCCCTCTAGTTCAGAAACAATTTTATTTTCACTACATCCCGTTAACCTTTTCCCGAAAAGAGCTTCTGCAGGAGTACGATTAATTCCCTTATTGAAAGTGTTATTCATCCCCCATTGCACTTCGGGTAGGTGATCGTCCCATTTATTTTCAGCCGTACCAATAGATTTTGCTGTTAACGAATCCACAATTATTTTATTATATCGCTCTACCTGTCCGTTCGCCCTGGGAGTAGCTACGGCATTTAAGATATGTTTTATCCCCTTTTCATTAACAAAAGCTTTAAAGTTATCGCTTGTGAAGGAGGTTCCCCTATCTGAAATTATTCTTTTGGGAGCCCCAAAAATTCCGAAATATTCTTGAAGTACTTTTATTGTTGTGTTGGTTTTAGTGTTTCTTACTGCTTTACAATAAATATATTTAGTGAATGCGTCAATAAGGACAAGTATGTACATGTTCCCTTTGCTACTTCGCACAAAGGGACCGGTGTGGTCGATGTGTATCGTGTCAAAAGGAGTTGCGACTTTAGGTATTGGGTGAAGATAACCGGGTTTCTTGCCTGACGAAGACTTAGCATATGCGCATTCTAAGCATGATTCTACATATTTTTTTATGAAACATCGCATTTTTGTAAACCAATAATTAGACTTAATTTTCTCTAAGGTTTTGTCAAAACCAAAATGGCCAATGTCATCGTGGTTCTGTTTCACAATTTGCCAACGTACTCCTTTGGGCACGACCCACCGATCTCCGTCAGGAGTAACCCGAAATAACTTGTCGTTTTTTAGTTTGAAATTGGTTTTTATATCAGTTAAATCATCAAATTTCGGATCCTTTAGAATACCTATTATTCTTTGTATCTCATCATCCGCGTTTTGTACGGTAACTAACCACGAGGACTCTGATACCGAAAAAACACCAAAGGTTTTAGATTTGGGTACTGGGTTTCTACTTAGTGCGTCAACATGAGCCATAGCTGTGCCTGGTCTATATTCTATCGAGAAATCGTACTCTTGCATCTGTTCCCACCATCGCGCGACACGAGGAAGCATGTCTTTCTTCTGAAAAGTAGCTTTTAAAGAATTGCAGTCTGTGACTATTTTAAATGAGAGACCAATTAAGTAAACTCGGAATTTGTGGAGTGCGGACACAACTGCCAACGTTTCTAAATCGTAAGAAGTATAATTCTGCTCTTCGGGTGTCGTCTGTCTGCTAAAGTACGCAATTGGTTTTAGAGTAGCATTTTCATCCTTTTGTAGAATAATTCCGGCTACGCCTATTTTGCAAGCATCAGTATGTAGTTCTGTTTCCGCTTTAGGATTATATAGTGCTAGAGTAGGTTTATGAGATAGCTCTTTTTGTAAGATTCTAAACGCGGTCTCTTGATTTGGCCCCCATTCCCATGCGGTATTTTTTTTTAGTAAGTAGGTAAGTGGTTTGGCTATAATGGAAAATTTAGGAACAAACCTTCTAAAGAAACTAGCTAGCCCTAAAAACTGGCGGACGTTATGCTGGTTTTGTGGTGTTGGAAATCGCTCAACTGCTTCGATCTTTTTAGAACCGGGGCGTATACCGCTCTCTGATACTTCAAACCCTAAGTATTCTACAGTATGTTTGAAGAAAAAACACTTAGACGGTTTTAAGGAAAGTCCTGCATCTTTAAATATTTGTAATACAGACTGCAATCTCTTCATTCCCTCGGGAATAGTTTTACATGGGATAATGACGTCATCTAGATATGCTAATGCTTCCCCGTGCCGAGCATTCCCTAATATTTGATTCATCAATCTCTGAAATGTGGCTGGTGCATTGGAAAGTCCAAATGGCATCCGATTAAATTCGTAGTGCCCATCAGGTGTAACAAAGGCGGTCTTAAATTTATCTTTTTCGCATATGGGCACCTGATAATAACCAGACGCTAGGTCTAATGTTGTAAAGAACTTATTCCCTGCTAGGATGTCTAATTGGTCGTCAATTAAAGGCATTGGGTAATTTTCCTTAATGGTTTTTTTATTCAGTGCCCGATAGTCGATGCAAAGACGGAATTCACCGGTCTTCTTTCGAACAAGTACTATGGGACTAGCATAAGGCGAGGTAGAAGGACGTATGATGCCATTGTCTAACAATTCTTCAATCATTCCCCTAACAACTTCCTTCTCAGTCATGGCTAGTCTGTAAGGTCTATAAACCACTGGCCGATCGTCATTTAGGTCTATTCTCATATTACCTACTGATGTACTACCCACTTCCGTTAAATCAAATGCAAAGCATTCTCGGTAATGATTAAGTAATAATAAAAGATTTTGTTTATCCTCAGCAGAAAGGTCATCATCAATATTTAACAGAGATTCGGTTAAAACGTGAGACTTATGAGCCGAACAACTAGCGATATTCAAGATTTGACTAGTTGCTTCTTCGCAGGGTATTCGTCCACGTGCTATTAAGAAATTCGATTCTAGACTTAATTTTAACGATGGGTCGCAGCTAACAACTATGTGACCGAGGCCGCTTTGAAAATAATACAACCCAGATAAAACAGAATATCGTGTGCATCCTTTGTATCGTATGCCACCATCAACCAGTATTTCTCCTTCGAATTTAGAATCATTGCTATATACCTCTACAATAGTTAGACCAGACACCTCAACCTTAATTTTACAATATAATTTAATTTTTGTATTCGAGTTTTCAAGCAACCCAAGGCTAGATATCTCTAAGCAATCGCTCGTCTTCTTTATAATTATATGCGATTGTTCCGTAAAAGTTTGGCCAATCATGAGAGGAACGTGCATCACATCGTCCGGAACTATAATGAGATCTAATTCCGCAGCGGCACTGTCTATAATTATATGAACGTTACGTTTCCCAATAGCCTTGACGATAGAGTTGCCGAATCCTCTCAAGGTTGGTAGTCCCTGAGTATTAAACTGCGTACAGATCTTTTGAAACTCTGTAAATTTTATCATAGAGCATTCACTACCCAAGTCTATGAAAGCCTGTATAGGGATCCCATTTACTATGGCCTGCTTAAAATATTTCTGGTTGGGTTTTAAAAAGTTTGAGACATTGTATCTTGAACCTACTTCATTACTAGCGACTCTTAGAATAGTTTTGTCTGGAGCAGAGGGTTTTGAATAGCATTGTTCCGTCTCATGACCGATTTTACCACAATTGCCGCATTTCTTTATAGGACGAGGACACTGAGCGAATAAATGACCTTCCTGCTTACAGTTCAAACAACGACCCGGTTTGTTTGTTGTACGAGACTGTGTATCATTATTTTTATTAAAGGGACCTTTAGTAATTTTACGATCGATCAGAGGCTTAATATTCCTGACATTTCGCAAATAGGATAACAATTTATCAGGATTGTCAAACTTAACAGCTTCGGCGCCCAATCTTACTGATCTATCATCTATACCATGGAGGACGCATTCTACTGCCCGAGTACCCACTATTCCACATCTATTTATCAAGCCTATCTTCTCATAGTAGTACTCCTCTAATGAGTCACTAAATCGAGCACGTTTTGCCAACATATCGCTTAGCATCTGGCCATAATTTTCTTCGGAAGGAAACGCGGCCAAAAGCTTTTGTTGCCATTCATCCCAGGAGTAGAGAACAGACGATAGACCTTCGTACCACCTTTTGGCTACGCCACGTAATTTGGGTAATGCAAAATGTATAATCTGTTTTTCATTCCAACTATAAATGCTAGCACATTCGTTTACTTTGTGGAGCCAAATGGTCATCGTCTGTTCTTTTCTGCCTGGATCGAACTCAGGGATTGTATTTTGCAAAGACCCTAGTTTATCCAACGAATCAGTTTGGTTTACGGTTTTTAAAATTTTGACAATCTGGGAAATTTCATCAATACTGTATGAGGCTGACTCACCGGAATTCCGGACTCGCGATTCGAAGTTGAGCAGATGCTGTCTTCCTCGGCTGGACGAACGTCCCGTGTGAGGAACGTATGACCGTTCATTACAGCGGCTGCGTGATGAACCGTCGCGGCGTTGACGGCGTGTCTGCTCATCAAGCAGGCCGGGCGTTCTCTCGCCACACAGGCCGGGCGTCCTCTTGTCACGTAGGCCGGGCGTTCGCTCGTCATGCAGGCTGAACGCCCGCGTATCACGCGGGCTGCGGGACCGCTCGCTGCGCGAACGCCCGTGACACCTGCTGCGCGAACGTCCGTGACGCCTGCTGCGCGAACGTCCGTGACGCCTGCTGCGCGAACGCCCGTGACGCCTGCTGCGCGAACGCCCGTGACGCCTGCTGCGCGAACGCCCGTGACGCCTGCTGCGCGAACGCTGGTCACGCCGACTGCGCGAACGCTGGTCACGCCGACTGCGCGATCGCTCGTCACGCCGACTGCGCGATCGCTCGTCACGCCGACTGCGCGATCGCTCGTCACGCCGACTGCGCGATCGCTCGTCACGCCGACTGCGCGATCGCTCGTCACGCCGACTGCGCGATCGCTCGTCACGCCGGTTGCTCGTGCGCACTTCACGTTGGCTGAGCACCAACTCACCTTGAGGGTTGTGCGGTAACTCCTCGTGTCGACTGTGCGACTGCGGTATCAATATAGGGCTCTTCGGTGGATCCATGCAGCGGCTTACTCTGCTTTGCGAACTGCGGCGTATCGGGCTGCGTGATCGTTGCCGATTGGATCCAACTGCTGAGCGTCGCGATGCTGACAGGATTGATTCAATACCGAGTTCATCCATTTTATCTGGAATGATGGATTGTCCAAAAAAAAAAGAAATTACGCAGATTGACCGTTCATTTAGGAATCATATCCCACTTCTGATATGTTAGACCCTCGAACCATGATTGCATACTTTCCTCGATTTATCAAAGGTACAGAATAAAAATGCCATAAAATAATTGGAAATCATATAGATATATTTTCTTCAATCACAATGAGCAACAAATTAACGTAAATATCATATTAACTTACAATTCGTAGAGTCTCCAAGATGTGAACACTTTGATGATTACAATCGAACTAACTCCTTTGCTTGTGCAACAACGTCTTTTATAAACGTCAACTGTCTAGCGGTGGGGGGATGACTCAGATCACGTGCGCATGCGGCTGCAGACGCACGTTCCGTTTTGCACAAAGAAACAAGTGTAATATAGAATACGAACATGAATTCTAACACCATGTTATGAAGCCCGCTAAATTTGGGACCGATTCTGTGAGATACGAATTATTAAATTAACTAACTATTATATAACTCTAAGAGATATAACAATACTATTTTTTTAGGAAACACAAAGGATGTTAATACTGAGCCAAAGTAGGATGCGGCTAGAATGCTATATTCTTTTAAAATTAATTAAGTTACCACTCAATCTAAGTTACTTTATAACTTGTTATGTAATTAGAATAAGGAACGATGGGATTGTCATCGTCATTTTTTGTACAAAAATCCCTTGTAAAAAAAATAAAGATATAAAAAAAAGAATGTTAATAAAAAAAATAATTAAGGGTCATAAATAAAATTGATGTGTTTCGTTGTAAACAGTTTTAGATTTGTGTAAGTTTGGCAGCTCTAAAATTTCCGTCTAAGATTATGTTTACAAAGCAATTTAAACCATTGTTGAGCACTTTGAATTCTATGGGGAATAAGTACTTATTTTATTTTTTTAATAAACTGCTCCACACTAGGAATAATTCTCGATCGTTTATAATTACAAATATTCATATGTACAGGCACTCAGACACAGAACGACTATCTATAGGTCATACAAATATTTGTTCCGTGCGCCAATTGAACCATTGACACGGCGCAGCTTTCAATCGTTCAACTACTGCATTAATCGTTTCGCTACTATATTTTATTTAGGTACGCTTCTATTTCTACGCAATCTTGAATTAAGTCTATCTAAATATAAAGCTAATCTGCAAAGAGATTAAACTGTGAAAGTAGTAAAGTAAAAGATAAATGTAATAAAAAATGGTTTCGCATTCAATTTGTATAATAGTTGGTAGGTTCCCTCGTGAATAAATAAAAAGTACGGTGAATATTTTAATGCATTTAAAACTTAATATTTTCAGTAAATTATATTAATTTTGTAATACTCTAAGGTTAGACAATTAATTAGGAATATAAATGGCGGTCATCATTAAATAGACCGCTTCAAAGAAGAACCTTGGCAAACTGGTGTACCTATGATCTCAGTGAGTATTTAGTGGTTTCATTTGTTTTAAACATTGTCCCTCTCTTGTAATTATTCTTGTTTCATGGATGAGTTTGAAAACAAAGCTCTTAACATACAAACCCGGACCCAGCTCAGTTATATCTGTAGGCTGACGACACGGTTGGCGCAGTGGTTGAGAGATCGACTGCTGAGCTACGTGTCGCGGGTTCGATTCCCGCACGGAACAAATATTTGTATGATATACAGATATTTGTTTCGTGTATGTGAATACACGCCGTGCCTCGGAAAGCACGTAAAGCCGTTGGTCCTGCGCCTGATCTCTCTCCGGTCGTGTCGGATTGCCGTCCCATCGGACTATGAGAGTGAAGGAATAGAGAGAGTACCTGTGTTTGCGCACACACTTGTGCTCTATAATATCTCCTGTGTAGTTGGCTAATCTCCGGTGAGATTGGCCGCCGTGACCGAAATCGGTCAGGAGGACATTTTATTTTATTTAGGTTATATTTATTATATGTATTATTATATACCTACAAATATTTGTTCCTCATGGTAATCGAAACTCGACTTTACGCCATAATCCGAGTTTTCGCGAAACTACTGAATTACGCGATCTTAAGGCGACATGTATACTAAACAGCATCAAAACATAGGTACCTACTATTTACCCGTTCGAAATGTTTGTTTTAACAACTAAACAAATACCAAACTCAACAAGTCTTTAGAATTATCACGAAAGTCAAATCTGATCCAGAGCTCTTTGTAAGTGACGACAAACCAATTAATTTGGTGACGTAAATCAAAACGCGACCATTTTAATGAATAAACCATTTGATTTGGGTTTAGGAACTTTGGATTGATTGACATCTTTCGTGATAGCGAGTTGGATAATTAGTTTGTGAGACAATCAAAGTTTGGTAGTGGATTTATATTAGGGCTATTTGTAAGCATGTCGCGCAGCTAAAAATCGTTCATGAATTCGTGATTGTTTTAGTTTCTGATCCAAACTTGATCTCCACCCCGTAATCATCCTAATAGTACCTATATTAACCGTAGTTTTTTGTTTCGTATCGTCAACTCACGGTTTGTGGTAGGAGCAGTGTCTATTTGCTCCAGGCCTAAATATTCAGTAGTGATTTTTAATAAGTTACCGATTTTTTGAGTGATTTAACAGCTACATTGACTTTAATACAGTGTAGTTACAGGTGCATTGATAGTGGTACCAAATCTGGCATAACAAAACACTTAGAGCATCCCCGAGGTGCACTCATATCATTTTGTAACCCTGTCTGTTTTTTCCATAAATTAGAATATAGCTAGAAAAATTGAAAGCATAGTACTCTTAGTGTACGATGACGACACGGTTGGCGCAGTGGCTAAGTGATTAGCTTTCTGCGCTTAGTGTCTCGGGTTCGATTCCCGCACGGAACAAATATTTGTATGACCTACAGATAGTTGTTTCGGGTCTGGTTGTGTGTGCATGTGACATGTATGTTTGTAAAAATGAACCCACGACACAGGAGAAATCCTAGTGTGGGACAAAAGTACAGTCAATAAAGATCACAAAATTTAGCTTGGTTTTAAATATGACAAGCTATATTTAAAACCAAGTTAAATTTTGAGTCCCTGTCTATCTATTACTCGAATACATAGTACATGATTTTCTGAGAAAAAATCATCTTTATCTGGTAACCTCATATACTTAGATAGGTATATCTTTGTTCTCGTATTTATCTAAATGGTGTACTTACAGGTATACTGTTGAAAATAATGTATACATTTCTTAAAGCTTTTGCCACAGTTTGACTAATATAATTACCTGATAACAGCACATTCCTCTGGCCAGCACGTATATTCTGTCGAAGAGCGTGAAGAGTGACGCGGAGGGCTGGTGTATGGTGCACACGATGGTCCTCCCTTGACGTGACAGGAATCGCAGAAGCACCACCAGCTGACGGATGGAGACAATGTCCAGGCCACTGCAAATATTACAATATACAATTATTTTTTATTCCTGAAAGGGCCCGCTGTTGATGTGTGAAGAACATTTACTCATGCAACGCCGCAGATCGATCTATGCGGTATCCATGTGTATCCAGGTAGGTACCGCTTACCATCATCATCAGCCCGCATTCGTCCACTACTGAACATAAGCCCCTTTCAGTAAGCGCAATTTATTGCTTATATATCTACTTATTTATAAGTTAGACCAGAAAGCAAACATAAATCATAAAAATCATTCTAGAAAGCTTCACGCTATAAATTCCAGGTCATATACACCTGTTTGTAATAACTTCGTAGTTGAACGTCAAACGAGTCAAAATAATGAATATCTAAATATTATTAGCATAAGCATCAATGACGGGAAACATTTTGTAATGTAACCCAAAATATTTGCATGCTATATTAGCAAAACATGTATGTTACGTATTATATTTAGCAATCTTTAGCATGTTTTCTGCAAATAAATATTATTCTTATTGTTATTATACTTTAAGAAGCAATTGAAGTTTTTCGCAAGGTCATGTATTTATTACGCATTTTCAAGATATGCAAATTTATATTTTTATGTGTCTGAGTTCATGGGAGCCTGAGTGCATTACAGGTGAAATACCTGCTAATGTTTAAAACACATTGTTTAGAATTTAAAATTGTAAGATCATTGCTGTGTGACCATTAGCTACCATTATATGTATGTGGTTTTTATTGTGGTATTATGGTATGCGTCCTTAAATTTTATATGGTTTGTTGACTTGCCTAAACAAATAATATGAAGTTATGACCCCATAAAGTTAAACACCGTTAAAATTAAAACCCTTTTCATTGGCAATTTTATTTTCCATTTTGGATATTGTCTCTTGGCTAACCGTACCTTGACCATGTGTAGGCATAATTTTTCTTTTTCATAAAATTAGGTAAGTTATGCTTTGCCTTTTACGTAATATCTATAACGTCACATGTTTACTCTGCTAAGCATGGATAATCATGATAAAATTAGGTTTACTCTAAATTTTGTGAATAATATAGCGAAAGATACTATTAAGAAGCATTTGCTAATTTCCAGTTTCCCGTTTTCGTAGGTTTGTAAAGTCCGCCAACCCGCACAAGATCCGGTAGATGACTACTAGTCATTTGAGTTACTTTTTATGAACTGTCAAAAACGACATTTTGTTCTAAAGATGTTAGGAATAGCAAGGCGTGACGTCATAGTTTTTCCATTGCCGTTACCATAATTATCATGTCATTTTGATAAATTAAAAATTGAAAACACCAAAGATAAGCAAGAGATTAAGTTTTACTGAGTTTTTAGAAGGAAAACTATTACAAAAAAAGATTTCAGAATTTATTTTTGATGCAGTCATCTAGCCTATTGTATAGTGGACTAAAGCCTGAACATTCTTATTCTAAGCAGCGGCCAATGCCCAGCATAGGGACAGTTACATGCCGAGTTATAGTTATCAGGTAAAAATAATATTCCGATTTTGATTTTGCATTCGAACAATTCCAAATATCAAACCAATAACTCATCCATAACTTATTTAGTAGACAGCTAACTAGTATTGAAATAATAATTTATAATGTATAATAATAATGTATATATGCAGGTATTGAAATCAGCGCCGAGATAAACTTCCGAACAGCTCTTAGCATTAAACATTTGGTCCGCAATATCAATGAAGATTATCCTGACCTGGTTGTAACAGAACCTTTTAGCGATGTCCTTGCTTATATTGAGTACACTCATATTTATGTTAATAACTGATAAAGATTGCGACACCTACCAACTTGGGCGGACATATTCACGATGCGAGTGGATAGGTTGTTTATTGGTAACTAATATTCTTTTTCTTGGCCGAAACTTTCAAAACGCGACGTCCTAAAACCAGGACATCTTTCACCAGTCCCTGATAAAATATCCGATAGCACCCTAACAAATACAATAAATTTGAAGCTTAAAAGACTAGAACAAAAAATCTACTTACCTGTTAATTAATCGGAGAGTTAGGTACTTATCAGACACTTTTGAAACGCGTGTGTATGACTCAACTGGCTTTCTTGAAAGACTTTATTAAAACTTATTATATCTTCTAGTAGATTGGCAATCAGTTGCAATGTTTTAGGAGCCTCATTAGTTTTCTGCCATCTTGATTTTGCCTCCTAAAATATACCATTTAAAACATTCTTGCAATGGTTTGCTCCAATTCATTTGCAAATTAGACGTCAATCTTGCGTAGATACTTACACTTAGTTTTGAAAACTCAAACCAGCCAGCGGGCCCGCCTTGATTAAACGCTGATTGTCCAAAATATAATTTAATTTATTAATTTGCGCACCCTTTCTTTGGTCGTTAGCATGAATTTATTAATAAGGAAACGGGATAAGACTGTAAGTTGAATTTTTTGGTAGATCTGTGACTACTAGTTAATATTTCATAATTAATTTAAAAGAGTTTTTCTAAGAAGTTATTCCATATCGTTTTGTTTGTCTTTCTGTTAGAACAAAAAAGTAGTAGTTTTTGTTGTAAAAAAATGGTTTTGACATTGTGCCCGGATAGACTCGTCTCATATCACGTAGAACTCATCGACGAAATGTAAGTGTACATCGGTGCACTTCTGCCTTACTCTTCGGAGAATACAGCCCTGATGCTATTGTGTTGACATGAGCACTAATAAGTATATTGCACATGGCCTTGTAGAAAATTAAACTCTCAGCTTTGTTCGTAATTTAGGTATTGTCACTTGGGTAATTACAGTCTTTTTTGACTGAAATTTTTGTATAGGTGATGAAAATGCTAGTCATTGTAGAAATCGACCAATTTTTTGTTGGACAATCTAGTTTATTGTTAAAATCAGTTGGACTCTAGTTTAGTCATAACTCCTTGCCTGTATTAGGGGAATAACACAAGTTCTGTTTATAATAGTTGCTAGGTAGGTAGTCAGTACGTTGAGTAGGTTACCTGAGTAGGTACCTATTTACATAATTATAGATATTTTAGGTATCTTAGTCGACTATTGTAATTATAAGTATATTTATTGCGTTTGTGGTAAAAACCTTAATAACATATGGGTAGGTATGTGCAGAATGACTGATTATGTCTTCCTCTCGCAAAGCATCATTAGCGGTTGTGCTTCACAAGAAATATGTTGAGTTATATAAGGATAATGCGATGTTTATTTAATTTCTAACAAATCTTGGTTACATCATAAATATTATACACAGCTAGATGTTGCGGCAGATCACGAAGAACGAAGATAAAAACAATTGCGAATGGTCTAAAAGACCTGAAGTCTTGGCGGGCCTTTGCCCAGCAGTGGGATGATATGTGCTGACAGTAACAGTAACCTACTTAATGGTTATGTCCGTGGTAAACAAAGGGGTTCTCATTTTCCCGATGTCTTAATTAGGTTTGAGCCTTGTAAAAACGGGCGAGCCTATTCCAGAATGCAAATTTTCTTCACAGGCAACCCAAGAACTCACTCTCGTCTGCACTAGAACTTAAATATATTTTCTACCTATAAACAATGTTATGAAGTGTTGCCAAGAATAAAACAATACAAAGTAGATATTTAATGTTTTATTTTATGTTCGCCTTTACTCACTTATATAATCTGACATCTGTCAATTCAAGGACATCCCAAAAATGTATCAGGAAAGAAATCAAGAAAACACGACCTTTTCCATTTACGACTATCACTTTGGATGTTCGGACTTCAATTTTGTTTTATTGAAACAAACGTGGATTCTAATCAAACAGGACACAGTAAAACCCACACGGAACCAACATAAAGAATAATTAGTGCATTCTAGATGAATAGCTTCGAGTATTAAGAGAAGCTAAAGAGCGCAATTCCGTGTTCCTTCAGGGTAAAGAACGGGATTCGGGTCTCCTCTCCGAGAGAACTAGCCCATTTATTCACCACACTAGACTTATTGGTGGATTTTATAACCCATCGAATTTTTGGATATAAATATACCCGCACCTACACCAGTGTTGATGAATAGGAAAGTCACGAATAATTATGCATCCTCACTTTCGAAACCACTACAAGTCAGGGCAACTACCTATCACATCACTACGATCCGTGTGACATGGCGTGTTATAAGTTTGTTCCCGGCTTAATATACCTACTTCAATTAATTAATAAATTATTTTTCTATTTCATTTATTCAGATTCAATTAAATGCGTAGATAAAATTATTTACGTGGGTGTTTGAGGGCTTTAATTTTATTTACAAAAATATCAGTGTTCAGAAATCTGAAAATACTAGTGTTCAGAATAGGTAAAACATATAATCCGGATAGTGTGGGTAGGCATGATTTGAATGGTTTGAATTCTACCCGCACAAATTTTGATAATTTTAGTACGGTCAAGTTGCGCCGCCGCCGTCGCATCTTGTTAATTCGTAATTAGAAGGACGACTTCGGAATCGTTCGCGATCAGTCTCGTATCTGAATTCGGGTGTATTTGTGCGTCCTTCAGCTATCGATTTCGCTATTGCGTACGAGTTGATTGTAGAACTGTTGTATTAATTCTGTGTATTGTGTCTTATTGTGTTGTGCTAATATGTGTTCCTATATTATATTGTTGGACTCAAGTTTTTGCTTACGTATAGCCCGTGGTGTCCTTCGTTAGTAAAATAACCATAGTGGTGTGAAGTATTCGGTGACACGTGGGGCTAAAATAGCGGGTGGTTATCCCGCGGTACATGCGTTTTAATTAACTTATTGTTTTATAGCTTGGTGTTGATATATTTTGGTACTCAATGTGTACGTATATCGCGAGTATTTGATCCTTTTATAGTGTACCTATTTCTCACGCAAGTTTTCGGTTGCATATAGTCCGCAGTTTTAATGGTAATATTTATCCTGCATTAGTTAAGGAGCTATAGGTTTGTGAAGTGTTTGGTGATATGTGGAAATTTCGGGCGATCCCCGCGGGGTCTTTGCATCTTAGATTACCCCTTGGTGAAAGTGTTATAAGTGAACTTTTGTGACCTTAATGGGGATCCCAGAAAGACCAACGAGCTGCACGAGTGTACACAGCTATCGGTAAGTGTTTTAGTAGATTATATTATTTTTGTTTCGGTTTTCTCGGCAATGATCGTATTCGATACGAAAATGGATACACTTTTATATATAAAAAACAAAAATATATGATTTTATGTGATATGCTGCCAGTTCATCGTTTTGTAAATGTGGTCAATAATGTCATCATTAATAGAACATTTACATGCCATGCAAGTTTAATCAATATCGCTCCGCCCCTAAAACGATACCGACCTTTAAATTGCTATAGTTAGGGCTTCCAGAGATGAATGAATTAGTGACACGACATTTTAGTCATCATGAAAATGTTTTGTATTTTGGAAATGTGCACACAACACTACCTGAAATTCTAATAGTTTTCATTATGATTAAACTACTGTGCCATTGATCAGTCGCCCGTTTTCTAAAGACTTTGTTTATATCGCTATTATTTTCCCTTTGATCCTAACAGTACCTTTTCACCCATAAAATATCTCATAACCTTATCTTATTCATACTTTCAAACCAGTATCAGGGCCAAATTAATGCAACACAAAAGGGGTCACTTCAAAAGCACCCACAAATCAGCGTCCCGGGTTCTATAGGCAATTTTTGTCAAAATTAGTTCAGTCAATGGATTAAGGTACATGCTCCGATTTAAGCACGCTTCACGTTTAACGTCCAATAAAAGGTTATAGGGGGACGTGGTGATTAAGTCGATTACCTTCCATTGTACTTATGTAATTCTGTTTAGCTTTTCCGATTGGGACGGACCTTTTAGGCAATAGATATTAATGAATTGCTCTAAAGATTTCCTTTGCTTCAAAAGGTTGCATTCACGATGTAATGAGGGCTTTGATGGCCTTTATTCGATTAGTTTTTAACTGGAAAGTTACTTGATAGAGGTTTGGTGTGCGTTAATACAGCGCAGTTTTAATACTTATTTTAGAATTTGAATACGATCTTCATAACTTCATAACTAATTCTTGTTCAATACTCCGTTACAGTAAACAAATGTAGACACTGTTAGATTAAAAGATGAATTATTTAAATATTTCAGACTGGTAAACATAGGTTTGAACATATTACGACGCCATTTTCTAGTTGACTTTTCCGGCATCATAAGACGACGCATAAAAAAATTAAATAAAGCCTTTCCTTCGTCAAAAGAAAGCTTGGTTCCATCAGAAAAATTGTATTCGTCCCCCTAAACACATGAGGGTCGCCATAATGAGACCAATTACTCATGTTTAATCCAAGGATTATTCTTTTCCTCAAACGTGCGGATTATTCCTGTTATAGCGGTCGCTTCTAATTATTTTTTTAACCCGCCCCCGTAATGGACAAATGTCATCGTGCTAGAAAAACATGGGATGTTTTTGGGTCAGTTTTGTTCTTGACTCGGTTAATGAATTGTGATGAGTTTTTGTGAACAATGTTAATTGTACTAGAGGGGTCCACAAGATATTGTATGAGAACATTGAATAAGTTTTTCTTTTATTGGTGTTTTTGGAAACTGTTTCTGTTTCTACAACATAAATTAGGCTTGTGGCATTAGGTACTCTGGAACTTCGTATCCTAAAGAAAAACGATACTTATACTCTATCGTTTTCCTTATCACTTTTATGTTAAAAGTTCCACGTAGGTACCTAATAAGGTTCTATCTGTCAAAAGCAATGGTTCACAATAGGCGCCCGGCAACCAGCCTACTTTACATCACATGACGTCACAACTCGGGAAATACGCATGCAATATTAACCACATTTTTCATCAAAAATATCTTCTCTTTAAATTAAAATAATTAACAAAAGATCTACAACTCACGTGGTGGGTTCGTCTAAGAAGATAATGGGTGGGTTGTTGACCAGCTCCAACGCGACTGACAGCCGCTTCATCTGCCCCCCCGACAGTCTTTCAGACATCGTGTTCCTGTGATTCCAGAGGCCAATGGTTTGGAGAATTTCCTCCACCTGAAAAAATATCATACTGTCACTTATGATTGGTTACCTATAGGGGTGATTTTACAAAAGAATGGGCAAGCAGTATGTCTCTAGGATCTAGGACTATACACTATGTATGTTGATAGATACCTTTGGGCGAGTCTATTACCATCTAACGGACTCGATTCCAAAAAACGCGCAGCTTCAGAGAATTTTCTAAAAATAACACTTTGATTTCGTTGAAAATAACACTTTGGTGTCAAGTTTAAGTTGTATGGCAACAAAGCTTCGAAGCCATTTAGTATTTTACCATAAGCTAATTACTACTTATAGACTGATTTATTAGCGTACACTTGATCTTTCGTAATTGGCACTAAAGATTGATCGTACTAGGGATAATTCCAATTCTTACGTTGAAATTCGGACTGGTACTGCTTCAGAACATTAGGCATATGACTGTGTGGTAGTCTAGCTGAACGCTTGTCTTTCGTACGTGAGGGTGCGAGTTCGAATCGCCACCTCTGATTTTTTGGAGTTCATGTGCGGACTTGAATTTGTTGATCAGTTAGGTTAGCCGTCAAAGAAAACACGTGAGTAAATTTCCCACTTAAAAGTGTTCTATTACGTATGGTGTGTGTAGTCCGCCAGCTTTTACCAGGCTTACGTGGTCGATTATGGCCTAACTCTTCTCATTCTGAGACGAGTCCCATGCCTAGGAGTGTGGCAGTAATAAGCTTTATTATTAGCATATCGCACATCGGCAACAAGAGTGTGAACACATTAAATGTACTTTTTGTGAGGTCACTTTTTTTATAACTTATAATTATATATATATTAGAGGATCGGTTTGGTTGCATGTTACATTATTTCTATCGCACCTTCTGCATGTGCATATATTTGCGGGCGGGAGGCCGGTGCTGTGCATGCACCCAAACTTGCAGTAGTTTAGCGGAATTAAAACTAAATATTCTAGTTGTATAACTTATAATTCCATTAATTTTTTCTGAGAGTGTATATAGGAAAACCTGCCACCTGTCGACGAAGAATCGCACTATAATTATGACGTTTTTTAGCAGATAAAGTTTGTGATTGCCTTCGTATTTTGTGTTGTGAATCTCTTGTTGACGATGTGCGATATATTTACACTGTGGATAGAGCAATACCTACGGATCTACCTATCCCTTCAGACGAGCATGCGTGACGATGATTGTGTGTTATAACGACATGACTGTTGTCCATTAAATACAATTACAGCAAGGGCGTCGTTCTTGAACCTCAGTCATTAGCCTCATTCGTTAATACTACGTAACGGAATAACATGTACTGATGAACGGATTATGAGATGAACGAACGAAGACCGATAGTTCAACGTTTTTATAAAAAAAAATCCTTCGACAACTCTTAATCTTGATTTATGAAGAGCGATCGATTAATTTTCAAGATTTTTTATTGCATATAATATAATTAAGCCAATTAATATACCTATGTTGGGCGTCTTCTCAAAATGAGAAGAATTAAGCCTTAGTGTACCAAGCTGTTGCAGACTACATTTGTTTCATAACAACAATGTTTTAATTTTCTTAATTTAAAAAAAAAACGTTGCCCCCCCACTATGAATAAATGCTATATCGTGGGTGCGTTTACAAACACACATGGACATACACCCAGACCCGAAACAACTATCAGTAGATCATACAAATATTTGTTCCGTGCGGCAATCGAGCCCGCGACACGTAGCACAGTAGGCGATCGCTCAACCATTGCGCCAATCGTGTTGTCTACGCAGTCGCAGTTAACTTTGATTTGCACATGATTTCTAAAAGTCAGATGCTCTGTTTCTATCTCTGATCTACCTCTCCAAAGCAAGCTTTCATCCCTTTGAGATAATATGACTAAATGCGTAAATTATCGATTGTGTCATCAGTAGGTATTGTTTTGTGTTATGTTAATTATACCTACATGATTGTTTTGTAATTATGTTATCATCATCAATATTAGACTGGGTTTACTTCGAGGCTTAGGACAATGTCTGTGGATTTTAACACATTCCGTGCCAGGAGCCCACGACGTGGGTTCACTCTGGTGCATATAATAATGCCGAGGACCCCACTAGCGGGTCCACCTGTAAAATGTATGGCGGCATTGCGTTTTAGCTATATGAAAATTGTGGAGGAGGCAAATGTGTCAATATTATAACACAAGTTTAATCCATAATTTAAATAATTATACATACCTACCCACAATATCCGTTTCTTTGTTGAAAAGAAAAAGAACGAATAAGCTTCATCATCAATAATAATTATACTACAATGAATGTTAAATTAGCTTTCATCAATTACGTGTCAAGGCCGTCCATATGTAAGGGAATTCATGGCTTTTAGTCTTACTCTTCCTGTTTAATATTTACGTGTTTAATCATTTCTCTTGTTTTTTAATTTAACTTATTTTCTGTGTATTTTTTCATCATTATTATACATGGTGAATTCTTTGGTGAAGGATGTAATCAATTACTTGATAATTTTCCAACACTAGGTGAAGTAAAAATCCAAAAGTTATTATATAAATTAATGGACCTACTCATCAACTACAAATATTTTCGTGTAGTAATGAAATCATGTTTTGATTGTTTGACTGTCAATTAACGACTCGCTCCAGCTTCGCAGGGGTGTAATTTAATGTTTTTATTGAGATTTTCAGACTAAAATACCATCCAAATTTTCGATTTTCCCGTTGGATTTTCCAAAAAAAAATATTTATTTCAAACTTTAACGCAACAAAAATATAAATCGGTCAAACCATTCCCAAGTGTTGATCTTTCATACATGCGGCAATTGATTTTTATTTATATAAGATTGGTGTTTCATTTTCAATATAATAAATCTCTCTCGTTTAAATGTTCACCCTGTATTAAATGCTATACAGATGCTACTAGCAACCCGTATTGCAATGTACCTATGGAAATATAATATCTTTACAAAGTAAATACTGGCAAATCACTGCCAAAACGATTGAGTTTCAATTTCCAGTACTCATCAAACGACAAACTTAAATATTGAAACACAAAAGGGATTAAAATTAATAAGTTTCACAACTCCACTCAATGTAATTGAATCTGTGGAGAGCTTTTCTGTTTCGCTCCTTTCTTAAACCTCCTCGTGTTGATTACGAATAAGTAATCTTTATAAAGTACCGATTTTCAAAAGAAATGTTTAATTTTTAATTTATTTGGAATTTTAAACTGTCTCTCTTAGATGGAAACAGGCGAGCCTGTTACATTGGACTTATATAAACGACATTTGCGTACTCTGTTTTCTCATTTAATTTCTTTATAGACCCCGGCTACACTCTTGAATAATCCCTGTATTCCATAGACTTGTTTACAAATATCTGCACAAATAGCCAAAACAACTTATTACCTGTGGAGCATATAAATATTTGTTTGCACCGTTCGGGAATTGAACCCGCGATACAGGGTTATCCGTGCCATTTCTCTCAACATACACTACACCTCTGCTTAACCTTTTGGGGAATACAGGCGTGATACTATGTTATGTATGTTAAATATGACCCCAGTTAGACTCACAACATTTTAGTACCCTATTCAAAACACATAGCTGAGTATTTTAACAAAAAAGTAAACTTACTATAAGCTCCTTCTCCGCCTTCCCAAGTTCTTTCCCTAACTTCAGATCGGCGGCTATCCTCATGGACTCCTGCACGGTGAGCCTGGGCTGCAGCAGGTCATCCTGCATAATGTAGGTGCTCAGCTTCTTGAACACCCTCATGTCGCGGGAGTGACCATTCACTGTAATCCTGCCGTTGACCCCGTTTGAGCTGCAAAAGGAGATTTCAATGTTAAGGAAAACTGTTTACGGTATCAATGTTTACCTGACTGTCAATCTCACTTGTTGGTGGGTTCAACTTTCATTATACGTCTCCTCCATTTCGCTCTATCATTACAACCATATCAGAATTGTAGCGTGTCAGTTTTAGGTCTCAAATGTTTACGGTACTTAAATTTTTGATTGTATTACTTATAATTTTAATTTAAGTTATGCTGTAATGTTCTATGACAGTTTAGAATGAACATAAGAAAGAAAAAGTGTTTTTTCTGAACCCGTACAGTTGACAACATAATTGTTTGTTGCTACAACAGAATACCAATTTAATTATTGAACTGTACGAAGTGACGACGCCAGAATAGTTTGTCAGTATAGATAAAGACGCTAAATAATAAAAGAAAAACGATTTTAACCACTCATTATTTCGCACCCTTAGAATGAAAGTGATCTATCTCAAAATTCCTGAACAACCAAAACTGACCTTAAAAAGCATACTTTTTTGAAGACTTTCTTGTTCATTTCCCACAAATTACATTTTTGAATTAGATCACTTTCGTTCTGAGGGTGCGATTTCAGTTTCCAATTCTACGATTTTCTATTAGGATAATCCAATTAGGATACGCAGTTATTAATACTATTATGGTACATGTATACACCTTAAATAGATCGTCTTCGTCGATAACATAACAATATTGTTTCCCAAGTTGGTGATCGAATTTTTGACGACACGGTTGTCGTACTGGTTGAGTGATCGACTGCTGCGCTACATGTCACGGGTTCGATTCCCGCACTGAACAAATATGTGTATGGCGTGGATATAGTTCTTCCGGCGGCTTAGTTACAGTTTGCTACAGGCTTAGATCGCACGATAGCTACTGTCAAACGTCATTTTTGTGTCATGTACTGCCCAATAGTGACGCTGCTGTCGTGTGGCTCTCGCGTTGCTGTCACTATTTTTACGTAATTAGGCTGCGGTATACAGACCCACGATACAGGATTTATAATAAGAGTGAGCTATCGTTCTTTAAAAAAAATTAAATCACCAATCCAAGCTCTTAGCGTTAGCAACTGTGCTTACCTACTAATATCTCAATAGCAATTAATTTTTTCAACGGCCTCACTAATAGCAATTATTTCCCTTCATTTCCATATAAATTCAAATATGGATTATAATCACCATAAACTACGGATATTAGTAAATAATAATAGACAAGCAATAAATTAATAATCTGTTTTCACATAACACGTTTTTTTATGATTGTGTGTGAGTTATTATTTTTTAAATAATAAAAAACAGTAATCTGGTCACATGACCGCAGACGAGATTTTGCCGTTCAGGGTCGCAAAGTCAAGGGCTCGTAGCTATATCGCTCGATTTGCGAGGTTAAGCAGCGCTTGACGCGGTCAGTCTTGGATGGGTGACTGACAAATCTTTCCACTACTCCCAACTCGACAGAACAAGAAGAAGAATTAAAAAAATAATTTGCTATAAGTTGTCATAATTTTTTTCGTGATATTAAAATGATGATCCCTGATTAAAATTGAATCCAACGACTAATTTTAATGGAATGACAAGACAGATTAAAATGTAATCATGTTTCTTTTATGATGAAATCAATTAAATATGTAGGTCACACATGTTCCACTAATTGATAAAACGGTCATTAAGTTGCATCTACAATACAACCTGCATTCGGCGTAGATGTATGTATTTTGTTGTCTAGTATACTAGTATTAATTATCTATTCTACTTACGCATATTCTAAGAGCACACACTTTATCCAGTACAATAAAGTATGGAATACAGTATCCATCATAGCATCACGCCTATAAATATCCCCGAAGGCTTAGGCAGAGGTGTGCTGTTGTACACCCACATTTCACAGAAGCCCTTATTGCAATAAGGGGCGAACCTATTACCGTCTACCGGGCACAGTTCCAGACTTCGTGCTGCTACTGAGAATTTCCACACAGTAAAACCAAATAACATTTGACACGGACGACACGGTTGGCGCTGTGGTTAAGCGATTAGCTTTCTGCGCTATGTGTCGCGGGTTCGATCCCCGCACGGAACAAATATTTGTATGATCTACAGATAGTTGTTTCGGGTCTGGTTGTGTGTGTATGTGACATGTTTGTTTGTAAACTGTACCCACGACACAGGAGAAATCCTAGTGTGGGGCAACGTTTTTTTTTTTAAAAATGAATGAAAATGAAAAAATAACATTTTGCCTGACCCGAGAATCGAATCCAGGACCTCACGCTCAGCAGTCGCACTTGCAAACACTAGACCAATGAGGGACGCAGTATGATATAGAGTACATCGCATTTTTTTGAGTCTGTCTTATTAAATACAACAGCTATATATCTATAATCAATCTTGTAGATGCGTAGCGTCTTTAATAAAATTGATCTGAATTGGATATGATTCTATGACGTATGTAATATCGCGTGCGAAAAGAATAAATGTGGTAAATGGTGAAAAGAAAATTGAACCGATGACAGTTAAATGAATGTGGAAGAGGGATTCGGCATATTGAGCAGAAATCGTAGTAGCTGAGAGGCTAGAGCAGCTGCTGTACAGAACGAGAAGGTCGTAAGATCGATTCCTGCTCGCGGTCGAATTTTTCTTTCTACAATTTACAACATTGGACAATGTATGAGTATCATAGGTAGATAGAATTGTTTTTATTTCAAATAAACACAATTCACAAAACACAGTAAATCATTCGGAGAATCCGGGAAGTAGGTATGTATGTAATTTTAGACTATTAGAAGCAATAAATTATTTTTATTAGCTAAATATATTCCATATTTTCTTAGTATAAAAACGTTTAACATTGCGCAATTAAAAAATCCCCGTCAAGTGTGAGTGGCGATTTGTTGTTGTCTTATATAAAGAATCATCACCATCATCATGATCTCAGCTGAAAGACGTCCACTGGTGGACATTGGCCTCCGTTAAGCATCGTCACATCGACCGGCCCTGTGCTGCCTGCCTGTTCACTAAGTCATCGGTCCACCTTGTGTGGAACCTTCCCACGTTGCGCCTTGCGGTACGCGGTCGCCAATCCAAAACCTTATGGCCCCATCGGCCGTTCGTTCTGCGTGCAATATGCCCCAGCTACTGCCACTTAAGCTTAGCAATTTTTTCGGGTTATGTCGTTTATATAAGGTACTTATAACATGTAAGTAACTTGTTAATTGTTTTTTATTTATTCATAATTAAGGAGGTACCTTAGTTTCCAATTTAACTATAAAATTAGTAGTAGGCCGTAGTACCTATCTAAACAGAAAACACGGCATTATATTGCCTATTATTACTTCCATAAGGGTACAAGAAAAGAGCCTACGTTCACGAGTAACGAAATCTAAGACCGTCTGGCCCACACTGGCGACTCAGCCTCGTTTCCACCACTGCTGACTGACTAATCTTTCCACGGCAGGGGCAATTGTCGTGCCGACTCGAGAGAAGACCTGTCGCGGAACCCTAAATTCACGTTCTCTTGTAGAATAAAGTTGCAAATCGGTTACCAAAAAATGTTTATTATGTCTATAGCACAAAGCTTAAGAGTAGTAGTTAGTTAGTTACTTATGTACTTACTAAGGCAACCGGCCTTAGTAAGTACATAAGTAACTACTTTAATTACAGAAAAACAGTCAATATTTCATGTTCCGTATTTTTTCGCTTAAACACTTGAAGAGAACTTCCAATTCAAGGTTTTTATAGCGTTTCTTTCTACTATTTTTTTTTTGTATTAGTAAAGGTACCATTAATTAAAGTTATTATCAGGCTAGATATATTTTTTATGAAATTAAATATTTAAATGATTTATAGATAATCGTAGTTGTTCCGGGTCTGGGTTTTTGTGTATGTGAATATTTGTATTTGTAAACGTAATCACGATACAAGAATTGAACGATATAAGAATGAGGCAATGTTTTTTTTAAACCCATCGATCTGTATTGGTTTAATTAATTAACTATTTATTTAGATACCTACGTTGTTTGTTCAGAATCAATAACAGAACCGATTGTAATTTTTATTTTATATTTAACCGTGTTAAGTATATTTTGTCCAAATAATATTTAAAGGTCCTTTAACTCACTGAAGTTTCACCCGCGCGTGCCATCGGTGCATGGCCAAACACGTAACACAGCGGCATGCGCCAGCGCATTCACCCCGCTACCTCAGGCCTAGTTGCTCGGAAGCTAGGGATGAGAGCCAGGCACACAACGAGGCAACAAGCTTGTAACTTCGTAAGCTTTCATTATACATTTTTGAATATTTGTTTACAGACTGTATAAATGAAAATATTTGACACGTTTTTCAGCTTTCGTATATATACTAAAAACAATGGTGTATATAAATTAAAATCAATTGCCGCATGTATGTAAGATAATCACTTATGAACAGCTCGACCGACTTAATAGATTTTGTTTTGTTGTGTTAGTGACCTGGCTGTCATTCCAAGAATATTCTTCTTCATTCCTATTAAACTATTATTATGTAGCCAGAAAGAAACTTCAATAGCCTCCCGAGTTTCGGCCAAGGTGTGTTGCAGGTTTACCTCTAAAACCGCCCTCAATGAGTGTCTTAAACACATGCGGCGGGGCTTACATCTTTGCTGCAGGCGCTCTTTAGATATAACTTACAAACTGGCAATTACCATAAGTATAATATTATTAGTACAACAACCGCAAAATAATTATTCACAACACCCACTTGTATTTAATTTCTGCGTTATGACAGATGTAGGTATTATAGCTCAATAATAATGATCAACTTAAATACGCGACAGTCGGTTCTTTAGAACTCGTTAGTTTAATGTTATGCTGTAGATAATAATTATTGTACAGAAAGATAGCTTTTAACACTTCAGTACTTGAAAATAATTGATACTTTAATTCTAAGCTGAGACTCTATCATCACCACTTGTTTAGCCATCTATCGGGAATTTAGAATCAACCGCCATCTCGACGTCATCAGGACATAAATTAGTTTCAGGTTTTAGTTAAAAGATGGGGTATTACAGTTCTGATGACGTCGTGAATGGCGGTGTTAAGATTTTCTATGAATACTAGGTGTATTGATACATCACATATAAGAATTGTTGTTTGAAGGAGGTATTAAACTAAGGTCATACCTAAAATCACACACTGTGTCTCATTCAACCACCCTCACAAAGTCCGAGGGTTTAACATGGTCCTTCGAGCCGGATAGAATAAAGGTGTTTTTGGTAGATACTTCAGGTGGTAAAGTCTACCACCCGTCGTTTAGAACTGGACAGTGGATCGCTGTCCAGAGCATCCCTACAGCGCAGGCGCTAGGAGGCGTCTCAGCAGTGGTGGAACCGTTCGTGGCTAGTCGGCTACGTCCGGAGGAACGTCGGGACCGGGAGAAGACTAGCAGAAATTGGAAGTCGCGGAGCGACTTGAGCAGAGGGCGTCACTTCAGCAAATGTGACGTCAAAAATCAGTGACAGTGAGTGGTGACATAATTGTGAGTACATTTTCGACCTTATTTTGTAGAAGAAATTAACTTGGAAGGATAAAAAGTGCTTTGCGAAATAGGATCTTATTCTCAAGATTAGGAAAACTTAGATTAATTTAGTTAGATAGTAGACTTGTAATAATTTTAAGGAAAAAGTGTTAACACGGGGAATCCATGCCCGATTTTGATGCGAAGTGTCAAACACTTGTAAAATTTTCGCCAATTTTTAGGACTTAGAAAAATTTCTTTGTTTACATCGACTTGTAAAATTTTCCAAATTATTTTCTAATAACTTAACTAAATTTTCGCGAAAATATTTAAGCTTTGAATTTATTTTTGGATATTTTTATAAGATATAAACCTTTGTGGTGTTTCTGTGGGTTGTAAATTACTTTTATTATTAATATTTCAAAATGTCTTTACAATCATTTGTCAAAGTTCAGGATGACATTTACGCTAGATTGTCAAGGGCTAAAAGTAATTTCAAGAAATCGCCTAAGGATAGAATTACCAAACAATATTTAGAATCCAGATTAGAAAATATAGATGAGTTATGGGGTCAATTCATTTTAACACATACACAAATCATTAAGGATTTTGATACTAAAGAATTGACATCTTCACCTTATACTGTTAATGAAGTTTATTATAATACAGAAGAATTATATTTAGATTTAAAATGTGACCTAAAAACTGTTATGAATAAGATCAAGGGTAGTGATGTTGCTTCGGTTTCGGGATTAACATCACATAATGTTTCAGAACCAAAAAACATGTCTATTAAATTGCCTAAGATAACAATTCCATCGTTTTCGGGTAAATATACTGAATGGCCAACCTTTCGAGATTTGTTTTTATCTGCCATCCATAAAAATACCACTATTGCTAAAGTACAAAAGCTTCATTATTTAAAAAGTTACCTGACTGGTGAAGCCGAACAGCTTCTACGTCATATACCTATTTCAGAAGCAAATTATGACAGATGCTGGTCGCAATTAGAAACTAGGTATAACAATAAAAAGTATCTTTCGCACTGTATTTTAAGGAGATTGCTTAGTCAAAGGAATATTGTAAATGAGTCAGCTAGTGCTTTGAAAGAGTTAATGGATACTACATCGGATTGTTTAAATGCACTTATCAATTTAGACATTGATGTAACTTCTTGGGATATTTTAATTATACATATACTTACCTTGAAACTGGATGCAGAAACTAGAAAGGAATGGGAGTTAAAGGTTACGAGCAACACTGATTCTGATAAACTGCCTACTTTTGAGCAATTTAAAGAGTTTTTAACTAGTCGATACAGAGCATTTGAGTTTTTAGAAACTAAGCCAGTTAAATATCAAAATGTTAATGTAACTAAAGCAAAGGCATTTCACACAGCAACTTTATTTTGTCAGTTATGTAATGAGAATCACAAAATAGGGAATTGCAAACAATTTGTGAATAAAAATGTTGATACTCGGCGTAAGTTTGTCCAAGATAACAACTTATGCTTTAATTGTTTGGGGCTCAATCACTCTGCCAGGTTTTGCAAATGTCCGTTATCTTGTCGAATTTGTAAGCGTAGACATCACTCTTTGTTACATCCTAAATCTCAGCAGGAGTATTTAGGAGAGGGGGGAGATTCAAGTTCGTCTAACAATAGGGTTGTGCAGACGAAAAAATATACTCACACAGTTGGAGTAGAAAACGACACAGAGGTCGTTGCTTGTTTTTCGAAGGGTATAGCTAATAACCAAGTCTTATTAGCCACAGCTCTAGTGAGAGCTGTATCGAAAAACGGGTTTAAATACACGGTTAGGGCCTTGTTAGATCAAGGCTCTCAAGCATCTTTTGTTACAGAAAATATTGTACAAAGTTTAGGGTTAAAGAAGAAACCAGCTAAAGGTTTAATAATTGGTATAGATGTCAACAGCAAACTATCACTAAATTCGGTTGTTGAGGTAAGAATTCAATCTAGGATTGATCCATCTTTTGAACTTGTTGTCAAGGCATATGTTCTTAAATCTATTACGTCATTATTGCCAGTTAGGGAAACGACATATTTAGATTGGGCACAAATGAATGATATACAGTTAGCGGATCCTAGATATCATACACCGGACAAAGTAGATATGTTATTAGGAGCAGACATTTATAGTAAAGTTTTACAAAACGGGTTAAAGAAAGCTCCTGGGAGTAACACTGTAGCTCAGTGTACTTCCCTGGGATGGATATTGTCAGGTACAGTATCTTCTGCTGCTCAAAGAACTTCAGATATTACTGTAAAGCACGCTCGCGTTGATGACGATGAAATCCTGAAAAAATTCTGGGAGTTAGAAAAGGAACCAAATCAAAATAAGAAACGTATACTTACCGATGAAGAATCCAAATGTGAAGACATCTTTAAAGCTACAACTGTAAGAGATGATGAGGGTCGTTACAAGGCTAACTTGCCGTTTCGAAGTGAAGATCCGAACTGTAAATATGGAGATTCAAGAAACATAGCAGTGAGGCGATTTCATGGATTAGAAACTAGACTTAATAAAAATACAGAGTTAAAAGCAAAATATATAGAGGTTATTCATGAATATTTACAACAAGGTCATATGAAACCGGGTTGTGATACCATAGAAGAAGGCATGCAAATCTACAGTCAAACGAACGAGTTATTAGCTAAAGCAGGATTCAATTCACAGAAATGGTCAAGTAACAGCAATGAGCTACTAGAGAAAATAATTGGTGAAAATTACACAGAACAAGGAAGTGTGGAGAAAGAGATCTATATAAAACAAGATGAGATAATAAAAACGCTGGGACTTACCTGGAACAGAAATTTCGATAAAATCCAGTATTCTGTTCAGTTGCATCCGCTGCAGGAACCTGTAATTAAAAGAAAAGTATTAATAGATATAGCAAGATCATTATTGGATCCTTTGAGATGGGTTGCTCCTGTGATTGTATTAGCGAAAATACTAATTCAGAAATTATGGATTTCAGACATTGGATGGTATGATGAAATTGCATACAAAATAAAAAACGAATGTTTTACTTACCGTCAGGAGATGCAAACTTTAACGGAGTTGTCAATCCCGCGATGGTTAAACACAAAGCACAGTGACGAACAGGTTGACTTAGACAGGTTTTGCGATCCGTCAAAATCTGCATACACTGCAGTAGTGTGTGCAAGGGTAGTCGATACTGAAGGTAGGATACATGTCACTTTGCTCACAGTGGAAACTAATGTTGCTCTAATAAAACGATTACTAACAAAGCTCTTTTCAGAAGTGTCGGAAGTGATGGGAATCGGTAAATCTAATTTGTATTATTGGACCGATTTAGAGATCGTATTAGCTTGGTTTAATAGCCATCCTAGTAATTTTATTTGGGATAAATATTCAACATTTATTCAGCTAGTTAGAATACCATGTGTGCGGGTTATAACAACTAGGCCGTTTAGTAACAACAAAGTGGACTATGCGGGTCTTATTAATTTAAGGACATCAAAAAGTAGGGGGCACCATACTTAGAAGGGCTAGACAATCTTACACGAGTGGTTACACTACGTAGCAATGGTTCCACATTTAAAAGGCCAACATCAAAACTGTGTGTCTTGCCTATTGCCTAAGAGTCTGATCGTTTGTTTGTTGTTAGTTTTAAATTTACGTTAACTTTAAGAATTGTTTTTTAAGTGAGTTTTTGTTTAAGTTCAAGGGTATGGGATAACTACCAATGGATATTTTAAACTAGCATTGTTTGAACTTTTATAACATTTAACATGTGAAGGACATAATGTTGCACAAAATGTCCTTGGTGGGCGGTATGTTTAGCCATCTATCGGGAATTTAGAATCAACCGCCATCTCGACGTCATCAGGACATAAATTAGTTTCAGGTTTTAGTTAAAAGATGGGGTATTACAGTTCTGATGACGTCGTGAATGGCGGTGTTAAGATTTTCTATGAATACTAGGTGTATTGATACATCACATATAAGAATTGTTGTTTGAAGGAGGTATTAAACTAAGGTCATACCTAAAATCACACACTGTGTCTCATTCAACCACCCTCACAAAGTCCGAGGGTTTAACACCACTACACATAAAAAACAGACTGTACCTCTATTATGAGTTTTTCACTATTTACTTTCATAGTAAATGTAAATTTTTATGCAAGCGATTTTAGTTCTTAATAAGGTTACATTATGGATTAGAGTCGCTAACATGACATCCCTACAATATCGTAAATAGTAAATCAAAACTTAACTATGACACAAATGTCACATAAGCGACTCTAATCCCTAATGTAACCAAGTTAAGAACTAAAATCGCTATCATGAAAATTTACTTTACTATGATAGTAAGTAGTTAGAAAACTCGTGATAGAGGTACTGGTGTGTTTGTTTATTTGCGCTCATTTAAAATATACTGAGGTCCGATTTTCAATGGCCGGACAGTAAATAATATATATCTTGGTGTGTTACATTGAAATTGTAACAGTTTTTGTATGGACTGAACAGTCTAGTGAATTTTTGATAAATATCACTCTCTCTTAATTGCGGCAATCTAATAATATAGCACAAGCCATTTGGCTTGGCTTTAAAATATACCCGAAACGAGGTGCGGTCGCAGCCAAAGATTTTGGGGGGGTCATATTAACAGTAAAGTTTGGGGGGGTGGGGGTGTAATATTATATATATATATAGTTGTGCTTGTACGATTTAGGGGGCGTCGTGCCCCCTTTGGGCCGCCACTGAACGAAACCAGATCCAGCTCGCTAGCGTTTCCCCTAGCAATGCAGTAGATATCTAAACTAGTAGTAGTTAAAATGTATTTTTACTTACTTATAACCAGCTAATATGTTCAGGAGCGTAGATTTGCCAGCTCCAGAAGGTCCAAGGATGCAGGTCAGTTCCCCAGAACGGAACTCCCCGGAGACGTTGTGGAGTATCCTGCGTTCACCTAGACAAAAATCATATTATGTAATAAAGCAGGGAAATAAATGGTGTGCTAGTCTTATGACAGTTACATGGCCAAATGGGCCAAAAGTTGGATTATGAGACAACACGGAGTTCAGTGAACACACGTACAGAAGAATTATTTAAAATTATAAAGACTAGCGACCCGCCCCGGTTCCACACGGGTGCAATTTACTCACGTTTTTATTGAGATTTTTATACGAAAATACCATTCAAATTTGCGACCTATCCGTGGATTGTCCAAAAAAAACATACATCCTTGTCTTGATAATTACGAACACAACAAAAAATAAACATTAGTCAAATCGGTCGAGCTGTTCTCAAGTGATGCTCCGTCATACACATGGCAATTGATCTTTATTTATATAGAATAGATATGCATATTGCAATTGTTTAAATAGTTAACAATGAAATCTGATAAACGTAGACAGTTGTTGCAGTGTAAAACATAAATTATCTCATATCCGCGTCAGCTGTTAGAATGACAAGACAATTGCAATATTGCAATTAAATAACGGTTTAAGTACCTAGTTTATTCCAAGTTTTCTCTAGGATAGGTAGAAAATCATTTATTCATATATTTTATTATGATCGATCAAACGATAATTATTACCTTTACATACTTATATAAACTTTATGAATAAATTAATGTGTAGGTACCATTAATTTATTCATTTAGTAATTAGTTTGTTTCTAACCTATTTGTATACGTACCTACTATTAGTTTTAAATTTTATTCAACCACGATGTTATACAAATTGTCTAAGAATAATTTTCTATCGGTTGTAGTCTTATTTACTTTTCCTAGGCTAGGCTAGCAAGGCTTGCCTTCCATGCAGGAAGGTCTGATTTCAAACCCAGCCCTCACCTCTGACTATTAGAAATCATATGCGGATCAGAATTTGATTATCACTTGCGTTTACGGTGAAGGAAAACATCGTGAGGAATCATGCACACCTGAGAGTGTGTGTTGTCCGCCAACCCACAACGGGCCAGCGTTGTGGAATAAGGCCTAACCCTTCTCATTCAACAATAATGAGTTGAATTTATTTTATATATTTTTTAATATTCGCACTTATTAAGTTTAATAGTCGAGGCTTTCGTTTATCCCACCCCGCATTTAATAGATTGATTATGCAGTTAAAATGCAATGTAGTATAAGTTGCATCACCCCCTTCCAGTTTATGACATTTTCATGGCTGAACTGTTTCTCGATACATAAACATAATTAATTAGTTACAACAGTGATAATTTATCGTTTAATGCCAACTTTATGTTGCACTTTATGGCTGTCATAATGATAGAGGATCTCAAAGTTATCGTCAGTTGCAAACAATATTTTATTTTTATCCTAGATACATATACTAGACCATTGAGTCTAGTGGTAGTAAATGCGCCTGCCCACTTTATGCAACCACACGTTGGCCTAAAGTCTGCACTTCGCCAGAGCTGGAGTCGAACCTTCAAAAAAATGTTCCAAGAGGTCGGGCAAAGAGTAGGTATTGATCTTTTCCGTTGTCTAGTAAATAGGTATTATAATTAGGGAGGTGAAAATGTGACAATAGGCCACGCTTTTTACACTTATTTAATGATTAGTTTCTACCGTGGATGGGATATTGAGACACACATAGTGTTTCACAGCATAAAAATAAAATAATAAAGCATGGTTTTCGAAACAACTATGAACACATCACATTTTGATTGAATTTTGGAAAATCCTTAGCGTAGGCCTACGTCGTACCTCATTTAGTGTTCCAATGATTTTGTGTTGAGTAAATCGGAAAAGTTCCCTTCATTATATTTCGCTGTGCGAAGAAAAATAGTCGTTCTGTAAGATATTTTATCTTTGAGAACCTCTGCATTAAACGGTTTCATGTGACTCACGTGCAAGAAATGCGTCACACTAACTAATAGCGAACATAATAGTACGGTGCACTGTGTTCTTAACTGAATGATGTGTTCGTGTCATTAATTATCAAACAGTAAGAACTTAAACGGTGTTTTGTATTATTGTGTTCTGTAATTGTAAAGACTCCTGAAGTAGCGTTATAACGCTATGACTAGCGGCGTGCGCAGAGTTTTTAGACAGGGTAGGCAAATTTTAAAAGCTTTCTTACCAAAAATACCTATTGCATGTCGGTACTGGTTCGTCGTCTTGTCGATTAAATAATGATGTATGTCATTTACCCCCTCAAATATCTTATAATAAATATTTATTTGAGTTATGTATGGTAGGCAGTTTCTTTTTTCATTATGAACCACACGCCCCTGGTTATGACTACATATATAACCCAAAGGGATAGCAAAGGTGTAATATTTAATTGTAGACACACATTTCACCAATCTCTTTATCGAGTCAAGGAGTGAGCCAGAATTTAAATACAGAAAAAAAAAAATTATCTGTCATAGAATCTAACCCAGGAGCTCACGCTAATATAAACTAAATTCGAGGTGAGCATTAACATGCGCCGAAAGATCTACACCGGCTTCGTAGCTTGACCTGACATTATAGCAAATCTTTTTATCAGAGCATGAATAAAACAGGGGACAGTGTTGGCAAAGGTACTTTTGCTAACACGACAACAAAGAAGGGACTAATGGTCATGAAATATAACGAAATATGACTGTCACACAATAAATGTAGTTTTTGGGATATTACTAATTTCTTTTTTTTTTCATTATTTACTTGTTAATAACCGGCCGTTGCTGCCGCAGAAGTAATAAATTTGACTTTTCAAATTCCGGTTGAACACTCGCGCCATCTACTATAAGTTAAATGTACTATGCCTATAACTATTGCGCAAGTGCCCAAAGATCAAGTTTTATCGCAATCAGATGAACCGACAAACAAACAAACATTGATTTTTATATATAAGATAATAAGAGAGAGCATATCGGAGAACTTACATGCCATCTTTTGGCGAGGAATCGCACTATACATTTTTTTAGCAGATGAAGTTTGTGATTGCCTATCTCATGGGATTCTTATCTCATCTTCATAGTTTTATGTATTGTGACTCTCTCGTTGCCGATGTGCGATATATAAAAGAAAATTCCCTCTTAAATAATTACATAGAAGTTTAACAATTTCAATCCAAATTTTTTCAGGTCTCATAAAGGCCACACTCTCCTCAGAAATGTAGCCAAATTCCTTAGAAAGTTCGATGTATAAAAGCACGTAGGATCAGATTACATAAATGGGAAAACAGCTCGAATATTGCAAAGCTAATGAAAATCCACGAAATAATATTTCAACAAGCAACGCTAGCATTTGATTGGTGGTTTTGTTAGAGGTAATATCAGAAATCATGGATGAATCACCCAGCTAGAAATGATCCACTTTTGTTTCGAAAACAGCTTTTTTTTTTTTTCATTTTCAGGTATGTTTCTATAGTAAAAGTCGTATCAGCGGAGCAAGTTCTTAACGACCTGTCTTCCTGTCAAATGTACACCATTCAAATGTATATTCCGTATTGAGATCAAACCCGCCACCCGTGGCTAAACCTAATTGCTTGGCTACTGCGTCAATTGGACAGCTCAGTGAGACACTGTCACATGACAGCTGAATCAAGATGTTAAGGTCTATGTTACTTGTTACGCTGATAATTATCTGGGGAAAAGTACCAAGCTAGCTCATTATGCAGATTGGAGGGGTAATTCTAGCGTACTTCGACATAAATCTCTATTAGATATAGGGCAATTTTTTTATTACCATCTAAATTTTCACAGAGTGTTCTACCCATGAATATGAACAATTTGAAATCACGAAATAAAACATTAGCTGTTTCATACATTTTGGTCGAGTAGGTATTGAACTTTTACATGAAACAGCTGTTTTCTTTTCGTGGTTTCCGAGTTGGTCCCATAGTGAAAGTTGTTCATATTTATGGGTAAAACATTCTGTGAAAATTTGGATACTGATAAAAAAGTAGCGCAGTATAATCTTTGAACTATTGTAAGTTGTTTTTATTTATATTTATTCGAAACTTGTATGTTTTATAACTTGTACTGTATTACCACATTATGCAATCTAACGTTTTGATATTGTTTGTTTTTTTAATTGTAAACCAACTTGTTTTGAAAAGATTATCTATGGAGTTTATTGCCTGTCTCTTATCTATAGGACCTACCCAATTTTGGAACCACGCATCTAGAATCTCGACTTTTTATAAGTGCCTGCAAATGTCTAGTTAAAATAAAAAAACATGACGTCGTTAAAAACTTGAAAATTGAATTTAGACTCTAAAAGAAGAGAGACAGCTCTCCTTTCAAAACTCTATAGAAAAAATCACTGATCTCGATTGTATTAACCATTGGTTGCATGTCAATACAAGAATTCATGCATATCATACAGGAATTCGGAAAGCTAGACGAGCGATATCCGCGATGGCTTACCAATACATCTCGATTTCGACATGTTCTCTAATGAGACGAGAATTGCCCCCCTGTCGTGTCTACAACGTGACGGAGAGTCTTGCACGTAAAAGTTATTATTGAATACCTTTTATAATGAGTGTTCTCATTCTTTGTAGATACAAATCAAATTAAGAATATGTAAGGATCGTAGCGAGTGGCGTTCCGTAGATCCTGCCTACCCCCATCGGAAAAAGGCGTGAAATTATATATGAATGTACAAAACAATTTTTCATATCATTACATGGTACTAATAATAATAATGTCCTCCTGACCTATTTCAGTCACGGCGGCCAATCTCACCGGAGATTAGCCAACTACGCAGGAGATATTATAGAGCACAAGTGTGTGCACAAACACAGGTGCTCTCTCTATTCCTTCACTCCCATAGTCCGATGGGACGGCAATCCGACACGAACAGAGAGAGATCAGGCGCAGGACCAACGGCTTTACGTGCTTTCCGAGGCACGGTGTGTATTCACATACACGAAGACACAGACCCGAAACAAATATCTGTAGATCATACTAATATTTGTTCCATGCGGGAATCGAACCCGCGACACGTAGCTCAGCAGTCGATCTCTCAACCACTGCACCAACCGTGTCGTCCATTACATGGTAGTTACCTACATAGAGGTTAGGCAGAGGTGTAACTACTATTGTACATTGTGTTATTAAGGGCGAATCAATTGCTTATACATTTATTTTGCACACATTTTTATTTCTAAATCAACCGTGGCAGGTCCTACCAAAATCCTGACCTGTGTTTATATTGATAATACATGCCTCGACCTACAAGGGCTATGTTGTAAATGCTAGCGGTGGGCTGTAGCGGCTTTCTTGGATAACGAAACGGAACTGTTTATCGAATATCAGTAGCTGTTGTTAAACCGCGCTATTTTAGCGGTTACCAATAGCGGGATTTACGGCACTCAACTACAGGTACAAATATTTGTTCCGTGCGGGAATCGAACCCGCGGCACGTAGCGCAGCAGTCGATCTCTCAACCACTGCGCCAACCGTGCCGTCAACACCATACCAAAGTCCGGAATACTACAATTTTCAGGTCAATATATAACCGGTTAGTTTGCGGACACTTAATGCTAGGAACTGCTAATAAGGACTGGTTATATTTACAGAGACTTGTTCGTTTTGTAACTTTAATGCTAAAAACGTTCCATATTAAGAACTAGTACTCATGTCGACTCGTCCAACAAGTTGAAAAGTTTATTAACCTTGTGGTAGGAAATATAAATAGAAAAACCGCGTCAGTAATGCAATAATTGTAGATCGAACTCACGACTTCTCCCTCAAAATTCCGACACCTTACCTGTTGGGCTATTGCCTCTTATTGTATTTCCACACAATGGAAAATAATGCCTAAGTCACCAACTACACATTTTCCAGAATTTAGGAGATCAGATCAAGTCTATACCTACAAGATAACAATCGCGGATCGCCAAGGACTAATTAAATGAGGTTGACATTTACGTGTGGTCGAGTTTAATGTCAGTTAAGCGAGTACATTGGCTTTTTTTTTTCTTAGTTATCTTGAAGGGTCAGGGTACCCACGTGGGGTAAGATTGATCAAGGAAGTTTATTGTACTTTTAAGGGTCAAGTTCACTTACGCCACGGTTGACGTCAAAGTTGGCGCAGTGGAGCGAATGACTTGCGCTACATGTCGCTGGTTCAATTCCTCTACGGGTCAAATATTTGTATGACCTACAGTTAGTTGTTTCTTCGATAGAAGAAGTTGTTCCGGGTTTGGGTTTTTGTGGTTGTAAACGCATCCATGTGAAGAAATCAGCCGTTTTACAAAAACTTTTGTATGGGTAAACGACTGTTTTTATTTTAAATATCTGTTATATTGTCTGTGTTTTTTTTTATTCTTGATAGGCACGCGTTTGACCACTATCTCACCTGATGGTAAGCGATGATGTGGTCGAAGATGTAGCACGCTTGCCTAGAAGTAACCTATTCACTCTTAACTTAAAGACTCCCAGGTTGTAGCTATCAGGAAACATAGACTCTGGCAGGGAATTCCACTCCTTAGCTGTACGCACAATGAATGTGTTCCCAAAACGTTTTGTGCGTGTGGGTGGGATGTCCACCATGTACCGGTGGCGCATCGCCGTACGTCTTGTGGTCCGATGATGGAACGGGCTTGGCGGAATTAAACTGTGCAATTCGTCCTTCTCAATTTGTTTAGTATATAAGTATAATTACAAAATAAAGTCTCATTTTTATATATAAATTATGATTTTATCATTGTTAAGCGACTCTTATCATGAAATCAGTTTTTTAAGCTGCAAGTTTCCAGTTTAATTAATTTTTATATTAATTAGGTAAGAATACAAGGTTAAGTGATCTGCGCTTGGCACGATCAGTTCTTGGATGGGTGACCATTTTTCACATATCGAGATCCCTCCGTGCCTCGGAAAGCACGTTAAGCAGTCGGTTCCGGGTGTCATATGAAGACCTATGACAGTTGTTAGAGATGTCAGAAGTTCAAAAAGTAACAGAACTCCGCGGAGGTCAGAAAGCAGTCGCTCCGTGTAAAATACTGTAAACCCCAATGTAGTTGGGAAAAGGCAAGGCAAATGATGCCGTATGAATACAATTCGTTAGAACTTTTCTGTAAAAATATTTTTGTTTATAATTTAGAAATAAGAAAATCTATTTATAACGGGGCTGCCGGTTCCGTCATCCTCAGCTTGATTTAATAAGTCCAGTGTTTTCTTAAATGCTTGTTTAATTAGTTTTATTGGCCTCTAGCCGTTCTAGTTAAACTAAAATAAATAAATAATTCCAGTCCCCAAGCTAAAAAGCTTAACCTCAAAGCTTGAATCTTGCATAGCATGTAACATAGTTTGAAGAGTAAAAAAATATACTAGAAAAGTGGCCTCTTGCCAGCTTGGATAAAATGTGTGTAGGGACAAAATATTGACATCATAATACCTATATTAAAACGATGAAATTAATTAAACAAAAAGTCATATTGAATGGATGTTGATAAAGGCGACGGAAACCTGCCTTTTGAAATCTATTACTTCATGAGATTATCGTGACGAAAAAAATATGCAATCATGTTAGTTTAACCGTACAGGGGCTAGTTTTTAAAATCTCTCAGCTGGACATGTTCTAATAAATTTTAATAGTGGTGAGCGAAAGCTAACACAAGATGTGCAGCGTTCTTACAACACAAAACGTCGAAGTGAAGACACATTATGTCAAAGTCAAAGTCAAATGTTTTTATTTCAACTGGACCTTTACGGGCGCTTTAAAAACGTTATGATTCAAGTTACGCGGTTCCAAAAGTGGGTCCTATGGAGAAGAGACCGGCAAGAAACTCCATGGATACTCTTTACAAAAAACTGTTTTACAATCTTCTTCAATACACAAATTATACAATATAAAAAACTAAACACTTAATAAAAGTATCTAAAATACAGACAAATACAAAAAAATGCGAAATCATGGTAACCAAGTCGTAAGGTTTAGACAAGATGTGACAGTTAAACAGGGAAGCCACATGTGCAGAAGAAAATCAACGCCACACGTCTTTATCGTCAACATAGTCTATAATCTTATAATAAAAAATATGTTGATGTCTGTAAAGGATCTTTGTTTCACCTTTCACGGAAGTCTTGGTATGGTACTCTATTAAAATTAACCTTTTAAGTAAAATTGACTTTTACCGCTATCTCCTTTTCTTAATGGACAATATTGTAAATAATTCTCTTGATTTTAAGTAAAAGAGATTCTGAAAAATTTTTGGGTTTTTCCTACAGACATAACCTTTTCCCGGTATACCTCTATATAAAGATCTTTATTGATGAATAAAGAACGCGCCAAAATGACAATCACCATAATTAAGACACCAATTAAATTCTGCATTCCTTTTATTATAAGTGAAGTCGGTAGGCTCCGAATGTCTGTATTTTTATGTATGCGCATATATTATTTGTGTAAAATTTGACTTCCATCAATATTTCATATAAAACATAGATTTTTTTTGAATTTCGCTATGTCACACATATTTGGCTGATGACACACTGTAAGGAAGGTCTTCGTACGCAAATTTTCACCAATTTTGTATGTCCAAGAATTTTGATTAAATACAAAAATGTTATATTAGGAAATAATTATTAATGTGCAGTTGCATTCTCAGACCAAACATTAAAACGTTTCTGTATTTACATAATATTAACGTGGGAGAAAATTCCAGTTTCTTAGTTATCAAACTAAAATACCGACAACCTTTTTTGCGAGAACCCGCGATATTTACCTTGCCGTTAATTTTGATACATCAAGAATATTCCATGCGTTCCGATTGTTGAGTGGAGACATTTGTCAAGCATGGTACCTACTACCTACGGCACAACGGTAGGTACATTATTGAACTGTCAAACTTGAACCAATTTCAATAGCAAGTGTCTATCATAATTACTTACCTGAAAGCAGTTATATACCCCCCATATGATACCCCAAAATTAGTAATTGTTAGCAAATTATGAAGACAATTCATAAAAAAAAAAATATTAAACCTCAACGCAATGTATTATATACATAGTATAGTATCATAACCTAATATCTAGTCATTGTTAGAACCAATAATCTTGACCCTTAAATGACACAATATTCGTAGAGCAAGGAGAGCAACATTCGTAGATTGAATGCGTGAGCTGGCCCTTGGTCAACGGTTAAGGATTGTGGGTCGTAAAAGGACTTCTTATTGATGGCATGGATAGACCTTTGTTAATAATAGAGGGGAGGGAGCGAATTTGTCTTTTAAAAAGACGGAACTATTTAAATAACAACCTGCTCTCCATTAGTTTAGTGGTACAACGCTCTTAAACTCGGCCATTGAGTGCGAAGTTTTAAGTTCGATTCTTTGGTAAAGTGTTTTTGGCTTATTCTGTTAGCAAAAACTCAGTAAGTTCGGTACTTGAAATTGTGCTCAGTAGATGGCAATAGGGTCATCCCCTATTATGATATTAACATTAAATTTACTGATTCATAAGAAATAAAAGTCAATTTTATCAACGAAAAAAAAAACAGTACTGTAAGATTTATGATAAAGCCAAAGTGCCAAGACGGGAACTGCGTCGGCGCGGCGTCGGTAGGCTTTCGAAAGAAGATAAGTACTTATGTCTGTATTTACATTCCGACAATTTATTTCACGCGTCGATCGTATATACCATTGTTTAATGTGTTTACATTATTACGTGTTGAAATGTATTTAGTAATGGTGTGAAATTGAATATTCATGCACTGCAGATATTGATCTTTATACGATCAAGCATTTAAATCTACAGCGAAATAAATATTTATTATAGATTTAAATGCTGATTTCTTCGAGTGAGGTTGATAAAATTTTATCTCAAGTATAATAAGGTGTATTTTGAAAATAACGCCAGAGTTTGCAATTAACAACTATATTACTTCTGTCGTGTCAACACGAGCGATTACATTGGAATTGTCCATGACAATTTTTCTGACTGCGCAGGGTGCGCCAGACGCAATCAAGTATTGTCACTGCAGAAGTCACGATCTTGGCACCTCAAAACTACAACAACAAACAACTATAGATACAGTCGTCGCTTAGGTATTGAAACATATATACTCATATGCACAAATGCGGAACAACTATCTGTAGATTATACAAATATTTGTTCCGTGCGGGAATCGAACCCGCGACACGTAGCGCAGTGCTCTCTCAACTACTGTCGTATCATAATAAATGATTGACTACTGGAGTTACAGTTCCATTCTATACAATTTTATATATTATAAGGATAGATCAGAAATAAAACTTGTACAATATCGGTTTCAATAATAATTAATAATGATATACAAAATAACAGATTAAAGACAAAGTAAGACATTGTCGCAAAAAATCGGAAATCATTAAAAATTTCTTCGCGTTCGTGATTCATGTTCAAGCGCAGACAAAAGAAATTCTGCAGTTTGCCTTGAGTCGGTCGACGACTTATGAAAGCGGTGTTGCAAGTTCGAATGGAAAGTGAAGTGCAGTTACTTTTACATCCACAATCTACGTAATGCGGGCGAATGCATTTGAGATTGCATGAATATTTAGTTATATAAAGATGACCGTTTCTTTAGAAAACGTAAGCGAGGTGTGTGTCGACATGATATTCTGTGTTGGTTTGAAATCAGAGAAGATATTCCGACCTGAGACTATGTGACTGTGGCACACTACAAACAATGCCTCACCTCCTGTCTTGCTTGTTGTCAGTGGTGTGTGGTTCATAAAGACAAAAAGACACTGCCTACCCTACATAACGCAGATAAATATTTATTATAAGATATTTGAGGTGGTAAATGACATACATAATTTCAACAACATGCAGTAGGTGTTTTGAATAAGGAAGCTTTTAAAATTTTCTGCCTACCCTGTCTAAAAACTCACTCTAAAAGACCTGCGTGAAGGCTGTTGACTTAGCTCACTGGTCAAAAATCATTTAATTTGGGATCAAAATTGACATCTTAACTAGATCCTTTTCAGTGCAACCGCGAGGCAGTCAGACTATTGAAAAAAATGATTGTAGTTTAAACGTAGTTTTTTTTTTGTGATGTTTCGCTTGTTGACATTTAGTAATTATCTTTTCTTCTACTATCGAGATTGCTTTATTGCTTGTTGACAGGTATGCTTCCGGGATAATCTCAATTAAGCCTGTCTCTATTGATAGGCAATAATCGTCACTGTTTACTTTTTTCCCTACTCCATAATGAAATAACAATCCAAGATTTATCTTGCGTGAAGATTTTTTTTTTCTTAAATAAGTGCAGTTCTTTTTCTTTATCATCTTATTGTCACTGTTTTTGTGCAGATTACATAAAATCTTACATAGTCAGTTTAATATAATATTTTAAGTTTAATATTTTAAGATTATAATTACAGTATGACTTTGGTTTCCGTGTATTGTGAACAAGATTATTATCAGTAGGTACCCCAAGTGGATTTTTTATCGATCAAAGCTCGAGAATCATTTTTGGTACAGGTTATTTTCGTGTCAATTCATTTTACGACTTAAGACAAATAGAGATCAAAGCAGTCAACATATAGCAATAACGACAGTCTTGCTATTTTGTTCTATCACATTTGTTATATTTCAATATCTTTCTTTAATTTTTATTTTAATGTGCCTCGTTATCTTTCGACTGCACCGACTGCAGGCTTTGTCCTGCTGTCAGTGCAGGCGTGTTAGTTCATAACCAATTAACATGACGCTAATATAAGAAATCAGCAGCTTTACACGTCGATCTAGTCATTGATAGGCACCGATTTTCTAGACAATCATAAAAACTTGTCTGGTAAACAATATTATTATTTATTAGACGAGTTTTATATTATAATAACAATTTTTTGCCCGCGATTTTATCCGCGTGCTTAATGCAATCCATATGTTATTTCATCCACTTTTAGATAGAATTTAAAAAATCCGTTCTCTCAAACTTTATGTTAAATTTTAAGATGCTAGGTAGAAGATTTCCGAAAATTCTTGACTTATATCTACGGTCAAGTAAGTGCATACAAATAACGGAGAGCACTCCGACGAAAAACGACGCTGTCTTAGAGTGGCATTTTGGAGAAATAAGGTCGGCAAGATATATAAAGGCGATGGGAAAAGGATCGTGCAGACGGCTGTAGGTGACGGCACAGGAATTTGTGTAAAAACCTAAACATTTGGAACTGGGAGAAAAAATATTTGACTATTTGGACGGACGCTTCTGACTCTTGCAGCACATAAGCTGAAAAATGTTTTTCTTCCTTTGCTTTCTATGTGAAAGTACCCATAGGAAGAAAATAGTAAAGTAAAATGTCGACAGATAAGCTTTTTGCTAAGTATAGCTTTTGCCTGTGGCTTCACCCGTGAGGTGTTGTTGATAGGTATGAAATAAAACATGCTATATTAATCGGAACCCCAAAAGTTATTGCAGCTAAAATCCGTCAAGCAGGTTTTTGCATGATGCAAGTACGAACAGGCGGATTGAATTCATATACATATTTTTTATCGAGGCCTATGTTCTGCGTTACCAATTTGGCAGTATCATTGTATCAGACGCTATTTATATTTGTAGTTGAGATGCTCCTAGATACAGTTGGTTACTGAAAAATAAAATTCTTGAGGACCCCCATCAGGTGTCGAAGTGAACCAGCGTAGTGAGTACGAGTAAGAGTCGAGCACAACCCCTTACCCCAGGTGAAGAATAGTCCATGAAGATTTTCACCACGTAAAACAATAAAGGTTACTGTATACTGTATATATTCTAGACGTATGTATTTAAAAGTCTGCCATCTTGTCGACATTACATCAACCAGAAGACGTCCACTGCTGAATGAAGACCTCTTCCAAGCCCCCCCCCCCCCCCCCCCCTTTGCCATAATCCCCACGCTTGGCAGGCGGCTTGGGGATCGCAGTGGCTCACTGACTAATGAGAGGTCGCTGCTGCCCGTCCTCCGGTGTCTGGCCGCAGTTTTAAGACGTACCCGGGTCTATATTTGGAACTGTTATATTTCCTTGCAGTTTAAATCTCAAAATCCAAACGTGTCTACACATTTGAGGCGGCGCGCTGCGTGCGCTTCTGTCGTGAATAAAGACGCTGCATATTCAGCTCGTGCGCCTTGATTTCTACAAGACATTTAGATAAAACTCGTCAGGAATCAACACATATTAGTGATTAAGTCTATATGTATGCTAAAAAACCAATTGATTATTACCACTGTTATTAGAATCTGAATAAGTAGTTTATGAATAATGCACATACGAATTAAACAACGAAAAAACCGGACAGTTCATTTAAAATATTCTAGATTCTATAATTTTATTCCTGATTAGCAGTTTCTTATTGGTATCTAAGATTTTTTGTACAGGTTATAATATTATTATACATTGCTTGTTTTGCTGGAATCGTGTTTATGTCGTTATTATTATTATAAGCCTGTTCTTCTCTTGGTCCCATACTAGCTTTTTGTAAAATTTCATAACGATCGGTTCAGTGGTTTAGTCGTGATGAGGTAAAAAATAGACAGACAGAAATTAGAAGTGGAGCAGCACGGAGTCTGTAACTGTGCCCGGTGGATGGCAATAGGCTCGCCCCTCATTACATGGGACTTAATAACGGTGTTGGCGAAATGTGGGTGCACAATAGTACATCTCTGCTGCTTCCGTACGTATATACAACACCGAAAGTCAACAGTGAAATGTGTGACCGTACCTTTATGATAAAGTTCGGTTTTATGGGAGAACCATGACACAAACTCACAAAAGATATATCTAGAGTCGCCATCGGCGAAAACTGGGTGGATTTTTATATATAATACGCGAACAGAATATTTTACCTATATGCAGTTAAGTAAGTACTGTCAACAGATGTAATTCTCTCTAATAAAAAGAACTGAATGATCTGAAATTTTATAGATTTCCCCGTGATTTGAGGTAATTTTTCCCATATTATCCTTGAAAATACAGGTACTTTTCTTAGTTTGATGGACAGGGGCCTTATAAATTGTAAAGAGCCAAAATATATTTAAAAAAGTATTTGATGTTTAAAGCATTGTGTATTCGTGTATATCTATAGGTGACGTTTTTCTACTGATATAAATTATTATTATTATTATTGTAAATTGGTACCTACCTACATGTTATCTAAGTTGGAATTGTGATGACAATAAAAATAAAAGAAACAATTTTGTAAACTTTTCCATATCTGCGAACAGCAATGTATACCTACACGATACAGATGGTATCGACCGTTCGACAAAGGCATTGTCCGACTGTCTGTATCGTAAAAATGCGGTACGATAAAATTGATGATAGCGAGAATTCTGTTTATATTGTTATTTACTGTGAGATACAACTTTTTTTAAACTTTGACCCTCACATTTCTCCTGTGTCGTGGGTACATTTTTACAAACATACATGTCACACACAACCAGACCCGAAACAATTATCTGTAGATCATATGAATATTTGTTTCGTGCGGGAATCGAACCCACGACACTTAGCGCAGAAAGCTAATCACTTAGCCGAACGTACCATCAAAATAGAATATGGACTTATTTTATTTAAAACATCTATAACGCTCTAAAGCACACACATGAGTGCTCGACTTTTTAAAAGTGCCTGAAAAATGCCTACTTGAAATAAAAAACTTTGACTTTGTCCTTAGAAACTAGAGTCTCTTTAATTATCTCTATGTCTTGTTATCCTAATATAGTAGAATGGCTCCACAGTGCCAGTACTTCTTAATACAATTCAAATTCACTGATCGTTGTCTAGTAGAGATTGCTGAATGCAGTAAAACCACCCGTAACACGATATAATTTTTTTATGTTCTTTTTATAGAGTGTCAATAGAGATACAACATAGTTACGCACTAGAATTTCCCGAAGGATTTGGCAGTGGTGTACAAGTCCCATAGAAAAGGCGAGTCTTTTGCCGTCTACCGGGTACAGTTTCAACTTCCAGAGTTTTCTAACAGTAAAAAAAAAACCAAAAACACTGCTTGACCCCGGGATCGAATCTAGGACGTCACGGTCAGCAGCCGCGCAAATATAATGGAGAGAAACTAGATAGCTGAACACGAATTGCCGTCTGAAAAACCTCTACAATAATTACTATATTACTACTATAATTATCTAAGAGATAAAATACCAATAACTTTTAGGCAGACCTTTTAATCTTTTGGGTTGTAATAGATTCTTAAATGCCTCATGTGTCAGTGCATATGCACCGATGATGACCCGAACAAGGCCATGGACCAACTGCGTCATAACATTTAAAAATTTAAGAATGTAGTGGACCAATTGATTTTAGACGAGTATTAATAACATTTTATTTCAATTATTGGCAGTAAACGCTTGATTTCTGATGTGTGGTACTTCTCTTATTCAAAAGTCAAGCAGAAGTTATCACTTTCAACCTTATATTTAATTTCCAAATATCACTTAATATAATACAGAGGTATTTGTTTGTTTGTATGTAGGGGGTAATCTCCGGAACTAATGATCCGAATTTGAAAATTCTATCACCGATAGATAGCTACATTGTCCCCGAGCGCTATAGGCTATAAGTTATTTATGTAAATAACGTGGACGAAACCGTGGGCTGAAGCTAGTGAGATATATAAGCATTTACTTCAAACTATTTTCTGCTTTGTTAAACACTTGCGACTTTGCCTTTATTAATTAGTGTTTTATGTCAATAGTAAAATTAAGTCTACGTTTCTCTTCAGATCCGAAACTACCTCTTTGTAAAATGTCATTATAGTCTGTTCAATAGTTCAGTCTTGATCAAGTAACAAACAGACAAAGTTACTTTCGCATTTATAATAGTGTGGATGTGAATTTTTCTTCGAACTTTTTAGTTTTTATATATTGTTTTTATTTTTGTATTTATATATTTATTTGCAAAAAAATTGTGTTTAATTGATAAAAGGTACTTCCCCTTTAATTTGAATATGAGTCATACTTCTTGTTTATGGTCGCAACGTTAAACTCATCATTATTTAATTGGCCCAGTCGACTTTTTCTATCCGCTAGACTAACAATAAACCGTCTACATACCTACACTAAAGCTGTACATTATAATTTAGTTAAGAAAAATAGACTACCAGTAACAATCCAAAACACGTAAAACCGGAATTATTTTGATTGATAACAAATGATCACAAAAACACACGACCAATGTGTAATAACTTTTTATAAATTTTAAAGTAACATTTATTATTTACAATTATAAGTATTATATACACTATATTTACACACTAAACAGATTAGAAAAGTAATAATAAGAAAAACATTACGCATGAAATTCTCATCCGCATCGCTGTCGACCGGCAATGTGCTCAGGAGACTGGCATTTAACATTTTAAATAAGTTCTATTATCTAAGGGATTCTGTTGCAAATTTCAACCTATATAAAAGGACCAGGTCTAAATTTTCATCCATAAGTTTTTATTTTTCGACATCTTGAACATACATGGTAAAATGTAAAAAAAAATATATATTTTATTTTAAAGAATAAAATATAAATAGATTTGTGTTATATTTAGGTACGTGAAGAAAAAATAATGCTAAAATAATTTTATCCATATTTTAAACGTATTATTACAGTATCTGTTTATTTCCCAAATAATTCAATAACCGGTGAAAAAGGCTCTTTAGAATAATAAAAGTTATAACTTTTTTTTACTTGTTACAGTAAAGTAAATAAAAGTGACGTTTGATAAAGATATAATTTATCTAGATACCTATTGTATTTAAGTAATAAATCACTGTTTTTATATATTTTTTTGCCAACATGTTTTTCACCTGACGCGGCGTAGGTACGTAATATTTCGTTCCACGCATGGTGATCTAGATTAATTCGAAACATCCAGACGTGGATATTTTAAAAATAGACTGTACTTCGCGATTTCTCTTGGGCTTCTTATTTTACTGCGAAAGAAACTGGTCAACGACGCGATACCTGTTGGTTAGTTTTCATCGTGAGCTAGGCACTCGCAAATATGTCATTGTAATGGTCTATGCGGTGTTTAAGTAGTGTATATATAATATGCCGAGTAGTGATTCAAACACTACGACACCAAGAGAAAAGAAAATTTTGTATGTATAGAGAATTTCCTTAGGACAAAGTTGCACTTTGCCCGATTTAAGAATTGAACCAAAGGCTTAAGGTTCAGCAGCCACACGGGCGACCAAATTTTCAGAACAGAAGAGACAGTAAACAATATCCACTATCACATATTCGAAGATATTTCTATAATTACCACATTTTTCAGACAGAATAAAGATAGTTTGTTTGTATCACCTCATAGGAGAATACTAGAGCACATTGTGCCCATTCTTTCAAGATTAACACAGCATAACCTTAGCAATACGCCTGTATTCCTGGAATTACGCAGAGGTGTACTATTGTATCATATTTCGCCGATGTTGATATTAAGTCATAATATAATAAGAATAATTAGGGAGTATGCCAATTGCCGGGCATAAGTCCAAACCACCACTGGATCAATAAAGTAGTCACGTAAGTTGAGAGCAAAAATAAAAAAAAATACATAAAAAAAAAAATTAACCACCCTTGACTCTTAGCGGAAAGCTTTTCCCCGGCAATGTTAAATAATGCGAATTTTAATAACACCTAAAGTCATTAAAAGCTACCTATTTAAATTTTGATAAATTATTCTGGGCCTAAATTTATCTACAACTAAAAGTAAATTCCATTTTATGAGTCGGTTCAAAAGGAGCCCTGAAACAGTTTTCCCAAGAATAAGCATCTGAGAAAGTAAGAACAATCGTTTCTTAGCTTTATCAAGCACGAACTACAGTGAAAGCTGTGAAATATAAATGATAGCTTATGTTTAGCTTTTATACTCCTCTAGTTTTTATAAGGCTGACTTCCAGAAATTACTTTCTAGGTTTATTTGGCAGTATATGAGTTTCTTGGAAGTATTTTCTTGTAGTAAATTATTTAAAGTGTGAACGAATACTCAAAACTCTTTTATTATTATCAGCCAGAATTGATATGTAAAAAACATGTTTTGACGATTCTCGACTCTAATATTTTAACAATTCTTTTTCTATTACATGAGTGCAAATATAATCCCCGCGATATTTCCAAAAACTTTTCACTACTACGTGTAAACTAACCCAAAAATGAGGTATTTATTTTATAGTATATCTTAGCTTCCAGTATGCACAATCACTTTGAAAAGAGAGCATATTATTTTCGGCATTAGTCGTCGAGATTCGCCGAGATGTACGACCTACATTACCGGCCTTGTCTCTCCATAAGACGCATGGCTGGCTTCCTGATACCTTCGGAACATTTGCAGCGGTCCCCCATAGAGACATTCGTTTTGTTTTCATTAGCGTTCAAGAAAAATAGCCTACTTCTGCGGTAGTGGTGTGTGGTTTAAATGATCCTGTTTTGAATATAGCTACATGCTATCGAATCTTCTCAGTAAATTTAATAGCTTGTAAGCCGGATACCGAAGAGTAGCCGAATATCCCTTGCATCTCTAATTATGTGGTTAGTAAATGGTATTAAAAATTTAGTAAAATTTATTAGGTACAAAACAAGAAAACTATTTCGGAATGACATAACAGTTTTGGAGTCTAGTACGAGTTTTCCTCGCTAAAGAACATAATTAACGCAACCCAAAGATGTACGAAAATATTCAGATGATAACAATACTATAATATAATTAAATTACTTCATTATTTTGTTATTGTAATGTCGTTTAAATTGAAATTATTTCTTATATATAACCGCTATACATTGTAAATGTGAGTGAGATCTAGGCTGAGCGCTCTTCATTTCATTAATTCTCACGATAACTGATGCATGCTTGCACTCTGTTGCGACAGGTTAGCTCAAATAGTTATGGCACTTTCTTCAAAAGGCTATTCCACCCTATATTTGTCTCACATAAACCTTTACATCAATACAATCTGTCTGGACTTTAAAATAGACTTTGACCCCTGAGTTTGTTTCGGCGTTTCTTCTCAGGGATAGTCATAGGAAATGCCGACGCCATCTAGTTTAAAAAAGACGTGTAAAAGTGATTGAAAAATCCTAATTGCAAAATAAATAATTTCATTTCATAATTTCAAAATAATTATCGTAGACGCGCGTCTACGATAAAAAATTCGAATGTAACAATTTGTATGACCTCTCATACAAATAAGCGCGCACGATTGTTCCATACGATTTTTTAAGGAAAGCTGTTCTTGTGTGGTTTTGCTACTTTAGTATAAATGGTAAATTGAATTTATAATACCTACTAAAATTTAATTCACCAATTTCATATGAGCTATCATAATCCTAGTGCTCATCAAAAACCTGTACCGTCACAGCTACTTTATTTTTGGCTGGCAGAATCATAATCAAAAATTCATAATATAGAAATATAGCATTACTAGAATTTTAAACAATTTTGATGCGATTAATTTATTGTCTTCCACCCAGTGAATACGTTGTCAGTCTAACAAGAGGATCCAATTTTCTGTTTATTGTTTGCTTATTATTATTTATTTAGTTTTGTTCACTTTATTTTTAGCTCATATATGAGGATTAAAAAGTTGTCATGTACGGAAAGCAACTTTTGTTTTATTATTTTTATTTGTTTGCTACCTGCCACTGGCTTTTATATTAAGTTTATTTCGTGCGAAGTCTTTTTTATTTTTGTCATGTACATAACTCAGTAATACTAAACTAGAAAAAGCGGTAAGGGGGTCAACTTCATTGATTTCAGTTACATAAACTGTTTTTCAGTTATTATTTAGCTTAGTATAAACATACTTACCTTGCCACTGCTTATTGGACGCCATATGAGATGACATACAAATTCACATGAGGTAAACTAAATACATTTTTTTTTATCACTAGCCAAAGCTCTTGCATTAACCGTTTTTATGTTGAACCCGCGCCCCTGAGAACAGAAAGCATCTGACACCATTTGAGCCGTCAAATCCGGTATGATCAGAATAAAAAACAAGCCCAAATCAATCAGGGACTCCAAAAGATTCCTTTTTATTGCTCTTTATTAGATCTTTATTCGCTTTCTACTTTATTAGATTTCTGACTGTTTCATTTTAACTTTACGAGGGCGGTACAGGGACCAAGAATCTGAAATTACCATAAAAAAGATATTTTAAAAGTTTTTTATAGGGAACATACATGTTTATGTTTAGGCAATTTATAGTGTTAAAATAAAAAAATAATCTATAGGTACAAATATTCTGAATAGGACAATTCTAAATAAACAAAGTAAGAGACGGGACCATGGAGTCGTACATAATTTTTAATTCCTTGTTCTAGGTTCTTCTTTTTCTGTAAAAATGGTCTCCTCTATACTTCAGTAGAATCCATCGCACCCAAGACAGTCAGTTTCTCTACAAATCGTACTGAATGATATTTCCACGACGACATACGAAAGGTCTCACCAACTAAATAATAATACTCCATATATGTTTCAGACATTAATATAACCAAAATCAATCTCCCCAAAAGATTTGTTTCGTGTCAAGAAATAACAGTCTATGTAAAAATATTGGCAACACTCGATATTACGAATAGACCGAAGGAAACGGTGTTTCACGGTGTGGGCAGAACAAATTACACCAATTTCCATTTTTTGCGTTCCAACATCTTCGTTTCACTATTTGTGGCGATTGATGACGTGTATACCCGCATAAGTAACCCGGGTATATGAGAACTATTTGTCAAGATTTTCGGACTAATATACATACATACATTGCTCTGTCATGTTGTTTTAACGCAGGATTCACCAATCAGACAACAAAATCGACAGAATTGAATTTTGATTGGCTATTAACCCTGCGTCAGAATGCGTCACAACACTATAATTTTAATACGGCTTAAATGTTGACAGAAAATTGATTGGTGCGTTTATTATTTAGAAGAAAAAAATCTTTTTCTGGATTTAGACCTAATCTAAATGTAAGAAAATAAATTATATTGGAAAAATAAGAGAATTGCAGTTTCTACACCAGGTAACGAACATGTCTCGGTGAAGCCTAACGCTCTTATATATTTAAATAATAAAAAATGTTAATTATTAGTGTGACCGTACACTTTCATGGAAATGGCCCCCTCAAGTAACAAGACCTAACCTCCGAGTATTACAGAAAGACGGTCAGCGGTCTGCAACATTTTTATGACTTTTGTTTCTCAAATCTTCAAGTAGCGATCACCCCTAAACGTCATTCTAAATACGTCCAACGCAAACTGGGCAATGTAGCGTGTAATCTAGCATGAAGTTCACTGATCTACTGGTATTTCCGAGTCCCTGGCGAGATTTTGTCAAAATGACAAAATAAGTTCGACTAGCCAGCCAACCAACAAATTTCTGATTTTGATTTCCTGTTTTTTTTTTCCTGTTGAGAATTAAATCATAGACTTGGCATAATAAGATAGGAACTCTTAAATACACATGTGTATACACTAAACCTGTTTGTTTCATACCAAACAGGGTCAACCTGAATTTTAATAATTGATATCATCGCAGCTAAAGTAGCAAGTTCAGCTAGTGTTATTATTAAAGAACTCGCGAAAGTTATTAAAATGCTATGAGCAATAATAAATGTTTATTAACCCTGCAGTAGTCGCGCACCTAAAAGTAACGGGAATGGTCGCGCGGGCTACATACGTAGTCCATTTTCAAATTGAAATAAATAAACTCATAAGCATAAACGGTTTATTAGATATGTGAAAATATAATCAGTACAGTTTTCTGAACTAAATATGATTAACATAACCTAATCACAACCTCTGTGTTACAAAAAATGAACAAATATAAAAAACCTCTCTAAATTGGCACAAAAATCAATCAATTCGCTCTAATTGAGATCACAATAAAAAAAAATACTAGGAACTAATTTCTAACTTCTATTTTCTGCACAGGACAGACACATAATCTTCGAATGATCCCCACATACGAACTTGTTACACGTGGTGCACATCTTTCTGGTGCTTTTACTGCGCGCTCTTCCACAGTCATGGCAACGGCGCACAACATTACTCGATGTCGCTGCCGAGGGAGTTGGTTGGGTTTCTGTGTACATAATTCCAAGAAAATCTTTTATTTTGATTGTTAGTACTCTTGGTAATGTTTTTTTTTTTTCGAGTCTCTTATGTGCCAGTGGTTTCATCCAAGCCAGAGCCAAGTCAATCAGAAACTCACGTCGGCGAACACTTTCATAGGCTTTGTTTGCTGTGTAAATGCACAATGCGTTGAGTGCACTCAAATTGAGCAAATCAAAAAAGACCGTAAGAGGCCATCTTCTAGAGTTTCTCGAAACGTCATACAACGAACACATTTTATCCACAAGGTCAACTCCATTTTTCGTCCTATTATAGTAAGTTATTACTTCTGGCTTTCGACTGTCTCCAGAATCAGCATCAATTGTCCCATCGTTGTGCATCGTTGACATCAATATGACAACTTTATTGGGTTTTGGCACATATGACACTAGTATACATGGTGGGTGGAATCCAAATTTGGAAGAACATAGTGGATTTCCTCTTGCGACACGAAATTCCCTAGGGACTTCTCGTTTGTCTTTTCGTACCGTCCCGACCATAGTAGTGCCATTTTCAAAAAGTTGTTTTGCCACTCGAAGTGAAGAAAACCAATTATCCATGGTAATATTCATGTTTTTGCCAAACACAGGTCGTGCCATTCTCATTACAATATCGTGTCTTTCATTGCTCAAGCGAAACGGACCGTCTGGTTGTTGGCCAGCATATATTTCCAAATTAAATGTATAAGGATAGTGAACGTCAACAAGAGCAAAAACCTTCACTCCATATTTTGCCGGTTTGCTTGGAATATACTGCCTGAAAGAACAGCGGCCTCGAAAAGCTAACAGCTGTTCATCCATCGTCATTTCAGCACTAGGAACAAAATACTTTTGAAAGTTCGCAAGAAACAAATCAAAAATCTCTCTTATAGGGGCTAGCTTATCAATGCTTGCACGAACTTGGCGATCTTCTATATCGTCAAAGCGTAAAACCCTTGTCAGAAATTTAAATCTTTGTTCGGACATAGTCAAATAAATTGCTTCGATTCCTGTGTGTTTCACGTGTTCAAATATTTGGGCAGTACTTGATCTTCTTCCAATTACTCCTATCATTAGCAAAATCCCAATGTAGCTTCTGATTTCAGTTTCATTTGTCTGTCTAGCATCTCTTTCTCTTGCATATTTATTCTTGATATAATGAATTTTCTTATTGGTATACTTGGTAATAAGACCGATTATCTGATCATCAACAAAAAGGGACATACAGTCATCAATACCTTGTTTTTGTCGAGCTATTCCTTTAGGCCCAGGAGGCACAAAAACTATATTGTGACTTCGTGTTCTTCCTCTATTCAGAGGAATCGTTTTTGACCACAATGTATTGTCAACTCCGGTATAAAAGTCACTGCACGTGCGTTGCTGAGGCGGCTCATCATCTTCAGAGCTTTCGTCTGATCTCTCACCTGGGATGTCCTGCTCCTGCTCCGATTCTGAATGATGGTCTTGCTCTTCTAGATTATCCACCTCTTCGTCAGAGCTTGACTCTGCTTCATAAGCTTCATTTTCGGTATCATCTTCAGCCAGCCATGCCTCAATCTGTGCAGCTCGTCGATTATACATTTTTATGCTAAAAAATAAAAAGTTACTTATGTTAAATCAATCCAGAACTAATAAACAAAGTTTAAATAACGAATTAAAGTTAATTTTATCATAAAATTAATAAAAACACAAAAGTTCGACATGATAAAAATACTTACGTAATTGGTCGCGCGGGCTACAATTGTAGTCCATGCACTTCGCTGAAGTCCTGTGACACAACCGCGCGCGACTAACGCTTGCGCTGCACTGAGCGCGTCTCTCGAACGTTCGTTCGAAAGTACCTGGGGACGCAGGAACTTAACGCTTACCGATTCTGAGAAATTATCGATTTTGTGTGAGTGGGCTACATATGTAGCCCACGCGACTAATGCAGGGTTAATAAAACTAGATCTTTAAGTACTGTAGGAAAAATAGGGAAATTTTAATTGAAGTCGAGTAATACCCCTAAACGCATTGACGCAAAATTCGCGTAAACGTTCATCACGCGTAAAAATATCTTGACCTAGATAGGTTCTGAGGAAGTATGTGGACAAACGCTTTTAGAAAAAAAAAAAACTCTTAGTTTTCTGTTTGAATCAATGTATACTAGATTATGTAGATAAGTTCTTTTTAAAGGTGAATGGGCGAATAACCTGCCGTTTTATTATTTCCAATTGTGTTCCTGTAACAGGTATCCGCTTGGTTTTATTTTATTTTTGACATTGGTATTTTGCGCCAGTTTATTTTAATGCCTAGTTTATTTTTGTTTTTGCTTTGATCTTTGCATCTATGACATAACATAGCATCACGCCGGTATTCCCCGAAAGGTTAGGCAGGGGTGTACTATTGTATACCCACATTTCCGATGCCGTTATTAGTCCCATTTAATGGGAGGCAAGCCTATTGCCATCTACCGGACAGTTCCAGACTCCGTGTCAAAATTCTCAGTAGCAGACTGAGAATTTTCGTACAGAAAAATCGAATAACACTTTGCCTGACCCGGGAATCCCGAAATCCGAGAATCCTACAAAATATATTTTGGCAGATCTTTGATATGGTGTATCTTTTAGTGTGGTAATTTCTGGGGTGTTCTGGGGGTAATATTAGACTAGTATAACAAACAGTTGTTGCTCTACGACTTTTTAAAACACGTCCAGCTTATTAATACATTTTTTTCATTTATTGTTGCAAAAGGCCATTTAAAAATTCTGATCAAACATGGTTTCCTGTTGATTAATTTTAGTATGCTATTTTCGTACTTGATTGAGTGTTTCAACAGCCGCGGCAACATTCACTTCACTTCTTCATTGTTTTGATAAACTAATTAACTTTCACCATTTAAATTTGTTCCACGTTGATCTAAGAAATTACAAAATGAAAATCGTAACGCCGCAATTGTTAGGAATCGGGCAGAATTAATTAGGATTCGTTACGCTAAAATTAACCTGTCAAATGTTCGAGAAAAGATGACACGTTCATAATAGAAGATTACGGTTTTTAATTAACTAAGATATTTATATTTTAGGTAAGTTATTTTTGTAGTACATAGAGTCAGCCTCACAAAGATGTATACTCCGTATTTAAATTTTATGATTTTAACAAACACCTTTTCAAGAATAAGCGTTTAAACGTCACTACGTATACAGGTACATCTTTTTGAGGCTGGCTGTCCCTAGGTATTAACTTTAAAAATGGCACCAACACCACAGCATTTATCTTTGAGTATTTTATTCGAAATTTCGTTTTAATTTTGTTAAATCCTATATACATAGTTTTGCGCCTGTATTTCTCTAAAGGTTCAGCAGAGGTATAGTATTGTACACCATTTTAAAGTCCTTTGTAATAGGGGGTGAGCGTTTTGCCATCTACTAGGCACTCAAATCAAATCAAATACATTAATTTGCATAACACAGGTTAAATAAAGGTGACATGAGAATTAATATTTACACTGAGTTATACCGCTAAGAGTGGGCATTTGTGCAAATGTGCATGATAATTACATAGATCATAATTCATATATACATGTACAATTTTGCTTGTCCGCAATACAAAAAGAATTATTCAATAGTAACAATTTCCAAATTACATCATAATAAAATAATTACGTAATTCTGATCAAAGTGACCATAATGCAATAATTACATAATCCTAATAATATTATAAATGCGAACGTTTGTGAGGATGGATGGATGGATCTTGGTTACTCTTTCACGTCAGAACGGCTGAATGGATCTGGATGAAATTTGGCACAGAGATAGATTATAGTCTGGAATAGCACATAGGCTACTGTTTATCCCGGGAAAATGCACGAATTCTTAGTCCACGCGGGCGAAGCCGCGAGCGGAAGCTAGTTCTACAATAAACATCGATTTCATAACTGGTCCAAAAATAATGTAATAATCTAATATCAAATCATTCCATACAGAAAGTCAATTTATTATTGAGTTTATAAATGTCAAGTGATTTTAAAATTAATTATTTTAATCACGCATTGCTGAACGTAATAACCTATCATAACCTATCATTTAAAATTTCGTTAATAGAATAGTATTTTTTTAATAGTAGGAATATCCGTAGCTTTTGCTTAAGCACCGATAATTGACAAATGTCTTTTAACGAAGACGGTAATTTATTATATATTCTACCTGCCATAATAAATACCCTCTGATTCATAAGGGTTGTCTTATTACCTAAGTGGCACCTTTAATCTGGTGGGATCTCGTTTACCTTCCCCTCTTCTCTCACGCACTACTTATTCCAAATTCCGGGCTGCTACTGAGAATTACCTAACAGAAATAATGCTGCCCAGCCCGGGCATCAAACCCAAGACACTCAGCCTAAGCAGCCCAATGAAGCAGTGACCTCGGTTATCATGAAGCTAAATGATGTTTACAGAATTTGTAAGTGCCATAAGTGGACCCCAAAGTTGCTAAAACCAGTTTAACCAAATGAGCCAAAATCTGAGCTGTTGACGGTTGGTCAACAGCACATAGGTACTTATTTCGGCTCATTTTTTCATTTTCTCCAGGTTTATGGCATGTAACTTCGTCATCATAAAGTTTAAGAATAAGTTAAAGTAAAGAAAAATAAGGCGAGTTTGGGAAGATCGGCAATCGGCTAAGATCGCACAGATCGAATTTCTGGCTGATTCGAGAACCTTTTTATTATTGACCTTGTTGTCCAGGCAATACAAGCTAGTAAATATAGGTAATAAATATAAGTATACCTACTACTTCTATTGACTGGAGAAAAACATATAAAAAATGGTCGAATCAGCCGGCAATTCAATCTGTACGATGTTACCCGATTGCCGATCATACCCGAACTCACCTTACTGAAAACCACTCTAATCCATTATTAAATAATTATAATATGGTCTTAACTTTAGAATTTAAAACCCGTTTTAAATAAAGGTCTAAGTACTGGAAATGCAAAAAGATCTCACAAAACAGGTTGTACTTTATTTACATTGAAAGGGACAAAAAATAAAAGGTCACATGCGCACTCTTTTTTGTATCTAATTATGATGCTCGCGATAGTGTCCCAAAATAACTTTCAAGGCTTTATAAAATTAAATATAGCATCGTAATATGGGCCCGTTTGCTGTTTTTTCACATTCGGTTTTATTTTAATGCAAAACACGCACCAAAACAAACATTTAGATTGGAATTTATTTGCTTGGATGCAAATATTCAAGTTTTCATCACAGCAAATTATTATAAAATATGAGTGCTATTTATAATACCTAATAATATGTATAAAGAATACGTCATCGTGGGATACTAATAGTGTGTAATTAAGGCTATTTTATTATCTACTGTGTTTATTTTTAGTTATTGATTTGTTGATCTAAAATTCTCATTTTCAAGAATTTTTCTTATTATGTATTTTTTTTATTATGTAACTATTACTTCCTCGAATTTATTACGCATCGAGAACTTTGTATGCTGGAAGATTTTTTTTTATCAAATTATAGAATTTAAAAATATGCTGTTACAAATTCACGAAATTTTAAGATAGTTGATTCGACATCTGCTCATGGTACTAAATCCAGCCCTTGCACTCCGACAAACCGAGCGAAAGCTTACGAAAATTTGAAATGAAAGTGTTGGAACAACAAAACTTTGAATTTCAACTTCCTTTAGAGCAGGGTTTCTTAAAGTGGGGTCCACGGACCCTTAGGGGTCCGTAAAATGTGTGGTAGGGGACCGCAGCAGCTCAATTAACCCTTAACATTAATTAGAAAATTGTGTAGCAAACTAACGCATCGTTTTTTTAAAACCGCTCTCGCTGGCTACTGTTGAGCGGCCCGAGGTGCGGGGGGACTGTACCTACACGAATCCACATGTTTTTTTTCCCTTTAATATTCTTTGACAGGGGTCCGTGGAATTTTATAAAAGTGGTCCGTGACTGCAAAAAGTTTAAGAAACACTGCTTTACAGTCTTACATATGATGTTGCTTACATATTGCCAGTCATCGAACCGAATGATTTGGGTTCAACGTAAAAAGGTGCTGCTATATTTAGCATTTTTTCCATTACTTGTAAGAAATGTTTCTGATCATTAATTAATCATGTATTTATAAATATTAATATGTAATCATAGTGCCAAAAATAGTAAGATTATTAATTGAAAAAATAATCATGAACATCTATGGAAACCCTTGTTAATTTTTGTGTGTATGTCACATTATTACATCATTGGTTTTTCGTAACGCTAATCTCTAGTTTTAACATGTTTCAGAGGCAAACTATAGTTTTATAAAGCTTTTTGGCTAAGATAAGTATTGATATGATTTAAATAATTTATTTTACTTTATTAAAAAAAAAACGACTGCCTCATTGGTCTAGTGGTCGCATGCGCAACTGCTGAGCGTGAGGTCCTGGGTTCGATTCCCAGGTCGGGCAAAGTGTTATTGGCTTTTTCTGTATGGAAATTCTCTGTAGCAGCACGGAGTCTGGAACTGTGCCCGGTAGATGGCAATAGGCTCGCCCCCTATTACATGGGACTTAATAACGACATCGGCGAAATGTGGGTGTACAATAGTACACCTGTGCCTAACACTTCGGGAATACACGCGCGATGCTATGTTATGTTATGTTTAAAAAAATATCGTCGCTTTGAATTTGTCTTCTTCCTAAATTAGTTTAAATCTTTTGTCTTTTCGCATGCTTTTGCCATGTTTTTTCATGTCCTTCGGTATCACGTTAAGATATTGCCATATAAATTAAAAGATGATCGACGTACTGACTGACATATTGATGTCTTTAAGTACCTATGTAACAGTTGAAACTCCAAATTTGAAACTGGGGCAGTCAATAGTTTTATTTTGGAATTAATAAAGGTGATCTACATAATATAAGACAGAATAAAATTGAGGACATGCAAAAAAACAAACATGCCTGAAACAACAAAAAACAGAACCTTTTGACTGTACCTAGCATCTACATATTTGAAGTCGCTAAATTTGTGAAATACAATTCTTCGCTTTTTGAAAATAATGACAACAGCAATAAACGACTAATTACTCACTTGTTTAAGAAAATGCCAGTACCTAGACTGGAACTGTTAAGACGAAGCTGCGTTTACACGGCTCCACTTATTTATAATTCCTTACCAAGCTACATTGTTGACTTACCCTATAAAAAAATCTGTTGTGCATTACAAAAATAGTTGATAGAAGAGAGTTATTACTCAACTGACGAATTTTTGAAAAAGCGCTCTTGTCGTTTCTATAATTATGGAAATGCATTGTAATTTAATTCGATATTATAGTTGCTTTTCTATTTAAGTGATCCGCCCTTTATATGTATTCGTCTTGTATGTAAATTGTGTTTTCCCGTATAATATCTTGTATTCGCCTTGACAGCGTATATGTATACGCTTTTACAATAAACTTCCCAATGATATACGTAATTTAACATTAAAGAAGTTCAAAATTGTAATTAAATCTAAACTTTGTAAAAAAGGATACTATAAAATTTCGGACTATTTAGATGACAAAAACGCTTGGGATTGAGCCGCTCTTTAGCCTTTCCTTTTTTTTTATATACAAATTTTGCCATTAATTATTATATTATTTACTTCATTATTTTGATATTGTAATGTCGTTTAAATTGAAATTATTTCTTATATATAACCGTTATACATTGTAAATGTGAGTGAGATCTAGGCTGAACGCTCTTAATTTCATTAATTCTCACGATAACTGATGCATGCTTGCACTCTGTTGCGACAGGTTAGCTCAAATAGTTATGGCACTTTCTTCAAAAGGCTATTCCATCCTATATTTGTCTCACATAAACCCTTACATCATTACAATCTGTCTGGACTTTAAAATAGACTTTGACCCCTGAGTTTGTTTCGGTGTTTCTTCTCAGGGATAGTCATAGGAAATGCCGACCCCATCTAGTTTTAAAAAGACGTGTAAAAGTGATTGAAAAATCCAATTGCAAAATAAATAATTTCATTTCATTTCATTTCATTTCATTTCATTTCATTTCATTTCATTTCTGCGTTTTGTTTCTAAAATTAAACTTAACATTATACCAATGATTTGCATGCCAATATTGTATTCAATATTGTATGGTGAAATATGTCCGGTCGATCAATGTATTATTTAACAACTTTATGTACCATATTTCAAGCAAATAAATAAAATTATTATTATTATATGTCTCGTTGGTATAGTGGTCGCAAGCGTGACTGCTGAGCGTGAGGTCCTGGGTTCGATCAACAGCTCGGGCAAAGTGTTATTGGGTTTTTCCGTATAGAAATCCTTATTCCGGAGGCTATATTGCCTTATACCTTTTGGTGAAATGGTGTGCGCTAGCTCACATGTGGAAGCGTTTTTGCTAAGCTTTAATTATTGTAATAGCATTCTTTAATTATATTTTTTTTTATTATTGTATAATGACAGACATAGGAGTGTTGCTGGGGAGTTTGTTGGGCCGTTTCTTCTCCCCAAGCTAAAACACATAGGAAGCGGTCAAGGGCGGGCGTATTAGTTCTGTCCATAATATGTTTGACGTTCAAAAAGCACTAGTAGTAGTCTATTTTGAATAAATGAATTTTGAATTTGAATTTGAATTTAGTAGCAGCACGGAGTTTGGAACTGTGCCCGATAGATGGCAATAGGCCTTTATTAGAAGGGATTCAATAACGGCATCGGCGAAATGTGGGTGTACAATTGTACACCTCTCCCAACCTTTCGGCGAACAAGCGTGATCCTATGTTATGTTAAAAAAACAAATTACGCGGACAAAATCGCGTGCTTGAGTTAATCAGCAAAGCATTATAGACAAAAAAAAACCGTGAGAGATCATAAGTTTATTATTTCCTACGGAATATAAGCTGAACTTTTTGTAGTGCTAACGGACGGAGACAAGCTGTTTTGTACAGCTAGATACCGTTATACTGGTTGGTAGGTTCCGAAGTTTTTAGAACTGAAAGCTTTTTGCTCCCAAGCTCTAATTGAAATAGTTGTTGGCACAGATGTAATAAATAAAACACCGTTTATCAATTATAATGAACAAAAACACATAACATAACAGCATTACGCTTGCATTCCCCGAAGAGATAGGCAGATGTGTACTATTGTACAGCCACATTACGCTAATGTCGTTATTGAGTCCCATGTAATAGGGGACGAGCTGCCATCTACCGTGTACAGTTCCAGACTCCATGAGGCTATTGAGAATTTCCGTACAGAAAACCCCAATAACACTACCGGACATGAGAATCGAACCCTAGACAAATAAGGCAGTCTATTTACATGTCATTTTAAAAGTTAAGCTCATAAATATTAATATAATTATCCTAATATTATCTTCTCATTTAAATTGACGTCATGGTGAACATTTATTTATAAATCAGGTTTAAATTAGGTATTCCAGACCTAATGGATAGTGCCATCTAAGAAGATGCGCCCCACTACGAGTATTTTTTGCCAAGGCTTTCAAGTTGACCGTAACGCTTTCTCGTATTTAGTCATTATTCATCGTAATGTGCGTGTGCAATCGTAGGTAATTAGTGTGTATCAACAGAACTTAAAACACTAGCGGAAGGTTGCACACTTGTACTGTAAGCGATTAGAAAGAACAGTGGGGCTTCGTGGATGGCGTTATCTATACGTAGTCGTATTTCGGCAGTTTGAATGTTGAACTAATTTAGAAGATTTTTTTTATTGAATTTATTCTAATATTCTTTATTATGGACAGATCCTACAAATAAATAGGTATAATACAAAATGAAACATAAAACAATTGTGTACAGAGGATAATTACGTTTTTTTGTAGACAAAAAGATCACAATATTTAATTTGTATTTTGACTGAAATTTAAAAATATTAATGAATTATAATTCGGACGTGAGCAAAATCTCGGCCGACCCAAGCTTAGGTACGTATCTATATTTTCTTACCAATCTAATTTCTTTCAGCTATATCCTTAGAATTCATCTTCATAAAATAATTTCGTAGTGTGTTGTAGATTCATCTGTTTGAGACGGAACGAATAGCAACGAACCAAGGTAGACGCGACTAGCTAAGCCGGAAAAATTTTACATCTACATTTCGACTTCCTATATGCTAATTCTAGCTTAAAATAAGTCTCCAACTATCTAAAAAACTAGTTTATTGACTAACTACCTAGTTTCTAAATGTTACCTTGATGCGAACAAAAAGATAAGTTTTAAAATTGAACAATAGGAATGAAGTTTTTATTCGAAATTGATACCTAATTGTATTTTAGCTTTCTATTACATAGCATTATGCCTAAATTCCATGAAAGGTTGGCTGAGGTGTGATGCCGTTATTAAGTCCCATGTAATCTTGACATCTTTTGTATCTACTCGCATTTGATCTATAGGTATGTCAAACTTACTGTATTAGAATCTGGGCGATAATCTCCGATGCTCCTCTGTTTTCTGAACTTGAGTTCCAAACGTCGTAATCTGAAGAAGCACGAAGGTTTTTGACCTCAAGTGGAGTTGGGCAGGACACCTGGCAAGGCGTACTGACAGATGGAGTAGAGCTATGACCGAATGGTGGCCAAGGACTGGGAAAAGGAATGTCGGTCGTCCGGCGGCGAGAGGGGCGGACGACATTGTTGCCATTGGGGGTTGAAAATTGATGAGACTTGCGCAGGTGCGTAGAAACTGGCACTTTCAAAGAGAGGCTTATGCCCAGCAGTGGGCAAAATCGTGGCGTGATGATGATACCACCTGAACCAAGATCAGTGCAGTAGTTTTTGAACCAAAGAGATTATCAGACGCTTTGACAAATATAAGATATACAACTAGAATATTTAGTTTTAATTCCGCTAAACTACTGCAAGTTTGGGTCGACACGTGTTTCGCCCCTCCACGGAGCATCCTCAGGAGTCTGTCCCACTGTCCACAGATAATTACGTAAAAGAACTTAAAATCATCTATCAGATCGCGGTTACAAACGGTTATCCAAAACAAATAATTGATAATCTAATTAAAAATAAACAGAATGACAGGGTTCGCTCACTACTTTATGTATGTCCCCCCGAACGTATTAACAAACATGTCGGTAGTCTGGCTTACATAGGCCCAATTTCAGATAGAATTGCCAATATTCTTAGAAAACATAACGTTTCCGTTGCTTTTCGGACAGAACATAATTTACATCATCTTTGTAACGGCAAAGATCACTTAGAAAACTCAAAAAAGTCCGGTGTTTATAAGTTAGTTTGTAATGATTGTAATGGGATCTATGTAGGTCAGACAGGCCGTAACTTTGATATTAGACATAAGGAACATATTGCCGCTTATAGGAATGGCCATCCTGATAGATCTCATTTCGCAAAACATTTAATTGACACCGGCCATTCCTTGAGCGACAATAATGGGTATAATATTTTGCATGTTTGTAATAAAGGTTTCCGGTTGTGTGTGTTGGAACAATTAGAAATTTTAAAACATAATAACGACAGGTTTACACTGTTGAATGACCAAACTAATCTAATACCATCTCCACTTTTACGAATTTTTGCAGGTAGTTCAATACAAACACCAAGTCGTAGTGCTATATAAGGGGGCGCTCACTACCCAGCCGCTCATTCGCGTCCAAGCGGTCGACGAGTCAACATCTCCTGAGGATGCTCCGTGGAGGGGCGAAACACGTGTCGACCCAAACTTGCAGTAGTTTAGCGGAATTAAAACTAAATATTCTAGTTGTATATCTTATATATCATGGATTTCCGCAAAGTAACGCCTGATTCCATTAATTATCGCTTTGACAAAGTTTGGCAACAGTTGAGAGTCGATTGGTAGTTTAGCTAAAAGTTTTTATTCAAAATGACGACACGGTTGGCGCAGTGGCTAAGCGATTAGCTTTCTGCGCTAAGTGTCGCGGGTTCGATCCCCGCACGGAACAAATATTTGTATGATCTACAGATAATTGTTTCGGGTCTGGGCGTTTGTGTATGTGAATATATGTGTTTGTAAACGCACCCACGATACAGGAATTATTCCTAGTGTGGGGCATCTTTTTAAAAAAAAAAAAAAAAAAAAAAAAAATGCGTTAACGTTTTTACCCCACTAAACATAAGTTGATTTATGTTATAGAAACAAGTAAAACAAGCCGTCACGTTTTTGTTTATTTGATATTGTTTATAGATTGATATATGTAATTAACCCTCAATTTTTAAACTAAAAATCTTTCTTATATTTATCTCGATCATTATTAAATTAATCAAAATTTTGAAAAAAGCAAACCCTGTCGACCCTGTTTATAATCTGACAAAACGGTAGAGATCAAAATCAAATTAATTCGTTAAGATTTCGATTTGAGAAACGATAACGGCCAAACACCTATTTTGCGTATTTCAAGGCTATAAGGCAACCTATCTTATGTGGCAACTTTTTAGTTGCCAGTTAATTTTTTATTCTTTATAGAAATTAAAGTTCCTATAAATGACGAATCAAACAAGTTTTAACACTAGAATCATTATGGATGGTTAATTTCATCGAACATCTTTCGTTAAATGAAATGCAGATTACGGAGTAGTAAAAATAATAATATCAATTAGATATAATATACTACGTTGATTAAATTCAAAAAATCTTCCCTATATTTACAAGTATACAAATACACGAACAAACAAGAAGCAAATATCAAAAGTAAACGTGTGGCTGAATCATGGCGCGAACAGTGAAAATCTATATCACGTCCGCAGTACATATCGGTAGAATTGCGATGGCTTCGGCAAAATATCGCATATTCCTCTTCTGCTGCGAAACTGCCAAATTGCATATCGATATGGGTACACGCTTCACAAGGATGTACAGCGACTAGAAGATACTCCTCTGAAATATCTCAAGATAGGTACTTTGCCTGCTTTACTGGTAAGGCAACACAACTGCTAAGGGTGCGGTCCTGGGTTTGATTCTCAGGTCGGGTAGTGTTATTGTGTTTTCCGTCTGGAAATTCTCAGTAGCAGCATGGAGTTTGGAACTTTTCCCGGTAGATAGCAATAGGCTCGCCCCTTATTACATGGGACTCAATAACGGTGTCGGTGAAACGTGGGTGTACAATAGTACCTACTCCTCTGCTTAACCCTTCGGGGAAAACAGGCGTGATGCGATGTTAATGTGTTAAAGTATTTTGTATCTGACGACAGTTTCGGCTGGCTTTACTTCTGATATTCACTTTATACCCTAACAAGCTGATTTAAAATGTAATAAGAAAATGTTTACGTAAAGGCATGCGCAGAACTTTAATGAAAGCAATTAAGTTGCGCATATCTAGAACAAGACTTCTAATAGACTTAATTTTCTTTCGTTAATGCGTACGCAGGCTTGTTTGTGTTAGAATAATTTGACTAGTGTGTCTAAAATGATCGCTAGCTCTTGCTTTGATTTATCAACAACATTTTGAACATGTTGTTCAACCAAAGTAAAAAAAATATATGCATAATCAACCTTCTATTTTCGATAACGCGGAAACAGCACCGACCCTGACCAAAGGAAGCGAACTCTGCTGCTACCTATCATTAAAGGAATATTAAAACGCTTAAAATCTACAAAATTTACATAAATGATTATAACTAGTCTCTTTCCGATAATCATACTATTTAGTATGCATTCAGCTTACCAAATTCCGTCTTACACTAAGCAATTTCGTTACCAATTTATTATATTTGCATACAAGTACTTATAAATACATATGACGTTCTGATTATCACTTACTTGAAAGGTCGACACCATACTTAAAAATATGCTTGTTGCAAGTATTCACATGCGTTCATTGTAAATGTCCACTATTAGGCTGAGCTCAGACTGGCGCGATTCATCATAATAATTCACACTGTACCTATTATTATATATGCGAAAGTAACTGTGTCTCTCTGTTTGTTACCTTATCTCAACTAAACTACTGAACCGATCGTGTTGGAATTTTACAACGAGATAGTCAGCGACCAGGAGAACGATATGGATAATTTTACTATTGGAGCAAAATAATTTTTATATAATAAATATAAAATATACGCAGACGAAGTTGCAGGCAATAGGTAGTCTGAGGTAGTTTATCATAAATAGTTAGTCAGATTATTATAGTGCATGGAGCTGGAGGTTTATAATGGTGGTAGGTGCCCCAGTGGCCTTTCCCACTGATTTAGCGGTCGTAAGCGCGCCTTTTGAGCGTGGGGTTTCAGTTCCCAGTCCGTCAGCCTAATCAGCTCACTGTTGGCCCATACATGTATGACACAAAAATGACTTTTGACAGTAGCTATCGCGCGATCTACGCTGGTCGCAAACTGATTGCTACATCGGTAACTAAGTTGCCGGTCTAGCAAGGCGGTTTTAGGTTTTTCTGTTAAGAATAACTAAGTAACATTTCGGAGTTTGGAATTGTTCCAGCAGTCGGCTCGTTCGTTTCTAAGGATCGATGAGGTGGGTGGGTCTGGGTGTACAGGAGTACTCCTCCGCCTACACCTTTGAGAAATGTAAAGGTGATATTATGTTAGACCCTCAGTTTGTTATGGTTGTCACTTCCAGACGTCATTTTGTTCTACGTGCCCGGTGGACGCATTCGGACGCGAGTACAGTTACCAGGCGCATGTTTTATTAATTTTTTCACACGTAACGAGGTGCATACTGAAAACTGCTCGTATCGGATATACGGCACAGATTAATTTTTATTTAAGCCAAATAAATTTACTGAATAATAAAAAAACAATTACAAATATGAAGTTTAAGCAAAGCCTTTTTCAACTTGTTAATTTCATTTTGTAGTGCAAAGTACATGGCATATGGCAACAGAGAACGAGGCGTAGGTGGCGAGACGACCTGGTTGCATATGCGGGACAGGCATGGCAACAAGCCGCTCAAAATAGAGAACAGTGGAAGAAATAAGGGGATGCCTATACCCAGCAGTGGGAAACAAAATTAGGATATTAAAAAAAAAAAATACAACATCCGTCTATCCTTTTCTACGTTGGGGCGATTGCGGCGTGTTGCGCGCCGGGGCGGTTGCTCCCCGGCGGCGTCTCCTCCTCCGTCGAGCGGGATCGGCCCTCTCCCGATCCCGCTCAGCGGCCTCCTTTTGGAGCATGACTGCTTCACAGAAGGAGACCACTGCCCTCCAGTTTTCCGATTCTGCCAGTATAGTCGATACTATGGCTGGCAGAAAGAGATCTTGCCCGATCTGTTCGACTAGAATCTGCCCACGCAGGGCACGCCTCGAGCGGCAAATATTGCTCCTAATGATCTTTGACATTCAATTAACATACAATGGAAACTGTAATGACTCGCAAAGTGATGTCGTCACTTAAAGTATGTATGTTCCGCGAATGAGACGTGCGGTATGTCTGCACTATTATTTACTAAAACAAAAAAAAAAAACGATGAAGGTGTTAATTAATAAAGAATAGGCACCAATTATTTAGTGTAGGTTCTTAATGACCGTTGCTTGACTAAGCCATTAATATTCTCTCTATAATCCATCTTTTGTTGGGTGAACATAGTATCAGATCATAAGTAGGTACTATTAGTACCAGTCGATTATGTAAATAAGAATTTTACAATAATGTCCTCCTAACCGAATTTCGGTCACGGCGGCCAATCTCACCGGAGATTAGCCAACTACGCAGGAGATATTATAGTGCACAAGTGTGCGCGCAAACACAGGTGCACTCTCTATTCCTTCACTCTCATAGTCCGATGGGACGGCAATCCGACACGACCGGAGAAAGATCAGGCGCAGGACCAACGGCTTTACGTGCTTTCCGAGGCACGGTGTGTATTCACATACACAAAGACCCAGACCCGAAACAACTATCTGTAGATCATACAAATATTTGTTCCGTGCGGGAATCGAACCCGCGACACGTAGACCAGCAGTCGATCTCTCAACCACTGCGCCAACCGTGCCGTCTTAAATTCTCTCGAATCGTCTCGAATTAATTACAGCAGGTACTTGGTCATAGACCTAATACACACCTAATTTTGATTTTTGCAACACTGGCAATAAGTATTTAGGCAATAGACGGACGGATCACCTGAGTGCATCATTCTGATTTACAAAATAGCGGTGGCTTATAGAAATACCAGATTCCGACGTATAGAAAACCAATCATCCAATCATATGATAACACACATGCAAGTTTTGCAAAACCACAAAATATACATGTGCCTAACTTACTTATTGAAAATATACGCAACTGCATACTCATGCAAAATAGCCTTTGTTTTGAGTTTGACGCATTTCATATGAATGTAAAAAACACATCAATATAACAATTTTTATGATCGTTGTTGCACAAACAACGATTCGTTATGATACATTAATATTGGCTTTGTTGAATGCGAGTTATATAGACTAACTCAAACATTGGGAATGATGAAAATTACTTGCAAAGTTAAAAAAAAATGTAAAGCTTTAAAAACTATAACTAAAACTATAATGAGATTATCTATGATCAGTTAGGATTCTTTGGCATCAACATCAATCTATTCATAAACGTTCATTTCTGAACTTGAACTTTCTAATAGACCTACAATAATTATGAGGGTATTATTATGAGCTAATCTGGTCAACACGGTTTCTAAAGAAGCTAAACTAACCTGTTCAGGGTGTGCCGAACGGGTATCGTCACTTGAAGAGAGTCTTTCTACTCTCCTCAGTCCGCTTATACGGGACACAAATAAATTTCGAACAGCGAACAGTGAAAGCGAAAACCGAACAAATACATTCAAAGGCTAACGCGTAAAGGCAAGTGAGAAACTTTATTCATTAGTTATCGTCAAGTGCTTTAAGTTGGAACTTGCTATTGTTTCTAAAGGGTACGGTATTAGAAACCTTTTGTTTCTTCAGCAGTATGGCTCGAAAGAAGTGGAAGGGGCTACGAAGTGGTAGCACAAAAAACATAATTATGTAAAGTATGGCTCCATAAAATATCATATTTGGAAACGAGGTTGTAGAAAAAGACGTCATAGTTGTTATTAATTAGGTAATCAGATCATTAAAACTAAAATGAATTATATTGAAAATACCTATTTCGTATGATGATGAGATGCGTATCCATAAATTCTCCTTATTAAGTACGCAGGTCGGAAATCTTAGATTAAGGCTGGATTGGTACAGCAGCTACAGTAAATTATTGGTATATTACACATATAATACCTATGCCGTTGGGGAAGCCAACTCCAGATATTGTTGTAAATCAACATGAGAGTTTTAGTTGCGACGTTGCCTGATTAGATGTTCTATATATATTCTCTTAAATAAGATACAAGATTGTTTCACAAATAGATTCACCTCAATCGTTGAATGAGTAGGATTTATACTTTATCTCTCAATCTCCGGCATACTACAGTATAATGAAGTACTACGGTTGGTCGCTAGTCAACGCTATAGTTGTAGGACTACTTACAGCTCAAGCTTGCCTTGACATTGTTTTTTATTTATTTGTTTACTTCTATCAACAAAAAGGAAACATTATATGCGGTTTTTTTGGGTAATTTCGGCTCTAACCGGGTAGAATAAACAACGTTTGATTTATTCAATGCCAAGTATGGAAAACGATAATGATACAAAAAAATGTATTGTTGTTCTTAAAACTAAATTTATAAAATTTAAACTTCTGACTAAAAATAGGATTTTTTGTCAGAAGTTTAGACGTTGACACGATGATTTTTATTTCGATTATGTATTCAATATTTGCCATTTACTAGACTAGCACTAATAATTTTAGGATTGCAAAATATTATTTCTTCCGAATGACGTAATCTTAAAAAACAAAAGCGTTATAAATTATGGTGTTGTTTTAACACTTTGAAGTTTGTGGTTTTAGTAATCACGATTTATATTAAAACAACATTTTAATACATTTTACATAGGTAATTTAGCGTTAGACTTACATTTTTAACCATGGATAAAAAATTAGGTATTATATTTCACTTTTTAAACAGTATCCCGTACCATTGTTTTGTTTACGTTGGCAATAAAAAGGAGTCATTATGGGTTTTCTAACGTTTAAGAGCATTATATAATTTATCGTACGTACCTCTCGGTATAGAAAGTGTAGTAAAAGTGAAAGCAGTAACTGCCTAGAAACTACACCGCGCTGCACCCGCTCAGATGCAGTTTATCCATAACTAAGAATAGAGTTGAGAGATACTTACTGGGACCAATCCCACAATTATTGACGAAATAGTGTGAATATGGGCCTAAAATTGAGCCTTGCGGTATTCCTGCATGTGGGTATACCGCAAGGCTTAATTTTAGGTTCATTTAGGCCGAAAAGTTCTTGACTGCTATTAATACCTACGTATACCTTATCGCCTAGATAATGCATCGAAATATCATTCTCTTGTCTCTCTAGTGACCGAGATTACAAGTAAGTGTGTCAAGGTGAATTCAATCGAACGTTTGAGATAGATCATAAATGCAATTATCAAAGTTATGGCTAGGAGAGTTTGATAGCGCGTTTGCTGCGTTATTTATTATGGGTGGACAAATCGGTATAATAATAAAATATAACTTAAAAAATACGATTTAATAGGCCAATTTGATAATATATTTGACATATTTTTGCCAACAGTACATCCGATTATTAATAACGTTTAAATGAATTACACGTCGGGTTGTATTGTATTTTTGCAATCATATGATCAAATGCATTAGTACCTATATGGTTACGCTTAAACAATGGTTATGCCATTCGAGTTAACGCTTCGGTGGATACGGCGCACAAAACTAGTAATTCTTTGTAATCGTTTCCGTTCCATTTGAGGTAAATTTAAATATGGAGTTTTGTATATATATATACTCTCATATGAATTGTCATCGTTTTCGTGTTAATTTCTTCAAGATCTTAAGAAATTCCATACTCGAAATGATGCTAGGTAACAGTTTTTTACAGCTTTGTGGCAGGTAGTAGAAGTCGGTTTGCTTTATGTACCTTTTTTTATAATATCTATGGGTCTAACTAAGCCCTAATTTGTATTGAGTTTGCGGAAATTACATTCCAATTTCTTCTTACATAATATTTTAGGTATGTTTGGTTATAAGAGGAGCCAAAACATCTCTGGTAGGGATTTCGATGATAAACCAGAACACACACAGTAAGTATACATTTAGAGGGTAAATAAAGGACTTTTCTTTGTATATTTTCACCTTTAGTAATGATAAACGGATCAATAATGTCAGGTAATATAGACATTGCAGCTCTAGTAATCAGTAACGGTTGTCATAATATGATAAAAGTAGATTTTTATCAATTATAACACACAGAGTATCTAATAGTGATGATAATGGTCAGTAAAGTACCTACACGTCCGTATTATCTTTTATTTTACACGTAGCCAGAGACTTTATCACTTTTGTAGACGTTAATTTAAAAAGAAGGAATAGTGACTTTTTCCTAGGGAAAGAAGAACCCCAATAGCATTTTGCAGTTTGGTGTCTGTCTGTTTGTCGGTCAAATCATACTTTTCTTGACCCAATTTTTTAATGCCGCAGTTATCTAGGTGTTAATTTGAATTGGAAGTTTTGTGTGGACATAATAGAGGAATGACTTATCTGAGGATTATCAGATATATAAAAATCAGCCCTTAGTCGTGAAGATTTAAGATGCAAGTTTGAAAAGCATTGAACACTTTGGAATGACAACGATAAAAATTATACTATGAGTATCTGAGTCTATATTTTCTTAGTTATATCCCACGATGTCTAGAAGCAAATGGTGTAACATGCTCTAGATTAAGTCTTACATAATTCTGAATGACATACACTACCAAGTATTTTAAACTCAGGTGTGAACTCAATACAAACTGGCCTAATCTTAAAAACTAAACGCATACACGAACTAATGGAAAACACACATAAATTCCCTTCACAATAAATTCAAGTAAAGATTACTATGAAAAAACTTTCACTATGGAACGTTTGAAAGTTTTCGCATGAATCTCACACAAGGGTGCAATCAAAGGTGGGCAACTCAGAAATACTTTCAGTCTCTTTATTGTGAGGACGTGACCGACCTTTCCCACATATTTTTATAGTTTGTAAGTTTATAAGAGGGACGGTATCTTTTGCGTATGTAGATTAAGAATGCACAATTTTCTAATCTTTTTATTAATATAAAGAACAAAAAAACTGTCAACGTAGCCCAATTCGGATAGGGAAATACTTATACGTATTTATATATTAACACAAGCTGGGTGCCCACAACATCGTCTCCGTGTATTTTATTTTCTGAATCTCGACAACAGTGCCACCTATCGGGTCCAACTCTAGCTAAGAACCATCCAGGGTCCTGGATCCAAATCCATAAGTGCAAACAAATCGTTCAACCCGTTTAGGAAAAGAATTAGGAACACAACGGAATTTTATTTATAAAGATATCTGTGCAAGGCTTGATCTTCCGGAGTGCAGCCGCCGCGTTACTGAGGCTTAAAAACATTTCGTATCCTAATATGAAAAAATAAGAACGAAATAGTACATGCTGATCGATCTTTCCACCACTCGCCCACTTGATTAATCAATACCACTTTATCATGTAGTGTAATAACCCTTTCAATGTTGATTGCCTGGAGGAAGTCAGTTCTGTGTTCATTGTTATAGTGTCAATAGTCTGGTTCATAATTTTATTGTGATAGATACCAAAGGGAACCTGAATCAAACGTGGTCGGTGTTTCAATAAGCAGAGTAAATCTTCAATATTATTAATTGTAACTGGAAAATTTATATTATTTAATGTTCATTTAATTCCAATATTTAATTTCATTTAACATGTTAATAACTTAATTTAATATTTTGTATGCTTATATTACTGGTGAAATATGTCTGGGTCAATTTTTTATATAATAACTTGTGTACTACATTTCAAGCAAATAAATTAATATACATATAAATAAAAAACGAAACCAAGTTTGTCATGAGGTATATTTTTATATTAGTTACGCAACACCTGATTTTATATAATTATAATTGTATAATATTCTAACAAATGAGCATCTATATGATGACGTCAATGGCATTATTTTTTATTAAATAAAAGTCAGGTTGGTATGATTTATTATTGATTCAGATTAGGTCAGCGGTTCTCAATCTTTGGAGATCTGGCTTTTGAATTCACGTAAATATTATATTACTTAAAATGTTTTTGTCTATGTAAGATATCGGCGTTGAACAGGAGATTTTAGAACATAAAAAAATTAGAATATTACTGAGTTATTTCCTCAAATACGTCCCAAGTCATACAAAGAAGCCGATCATTTTTTTTTATATACTTTACACGATACTTCCCCAAGTACCCTCACATTTGCAAAAGTGGACCACGCATCGGTTTTTGGTATCATCCAATCTGAGCTGATCAAAAATTCATGAAGCTTACAGATGCCATCCCTCACTGGGTCAGTGGAATCGACGGGCTACATACAGTCGTAAGTCAAAATAACGGGATTCCGAATTTCTCGTTACAAACGAAAATAAAATCTGGCTGGTGAAGTATTGGATTAAAAAAATAATTCAGTATTTTCTTAGTAATATGTAGATTTGGGGGTATTATGACATATGATATAATGACAACATTAACCCATAATTAAATTAGTTGATTTCGTCTTAAACGTTTGTTACGAGCAGGTAATGTCTGTGCTCTTGGGCCAGTAACATAAACAGCTATGTTGGTGCCCTCCATCCCTAATATATTATGTCCTTAAGTAACTTATAGTTTACTTTTTCCAATTAATACCTATACGAAGTAAAATAATTTCAACGATATAATAAGTGCTTATTATGGAAACAAAATCTTAGAGTATAATATTAATGTAGTATTGAGTTTCTATTGAATTATTCTATCTATTATTCTCTCTAATACACAGTTTAAGTAATTAGAGCCCATTCCAACACTTCTAATAACAACAACACTGCCCAGCCTGAAAATCAAACCCAGGACCACATTCTCAGCAGCCAGAACTTTTAATATAAGTGTATAAACAAACCAATCTCACAAAACCATAAATGTCAGCTGGTTAAATTAAATTGTACTACAGTCATAGGTCAAAAAACTATGCAATGCAGGACCTTGACTAAAAAATCTCTAGATAAATTTAGTAATAACTTGGAATATGAACTATCTACACTGGAGCAACAATGTAATGACCCCAATAAAATGTATCGTTCTTTATTTAATGATATTTGTAATGAGTTCAATAAAGCCTGTAAAGTAAAAAAAGTAATAATAAAAGATAAAGTAATGTTTAGTGTTTGGGCAACCAAAGGTATAAGACGAAGTAGGGATGTCTTATATGAACTGTATGACAAAAAGTCATACACTTCCAATATTAATTTTCATAATTATGTCAGAAGATATTCTAAAGTGTTTAAAAAAGTTTGTATTCAAGCCAAGGTCGCCTACATAAGTGATCAATTAAAAAATTCTAAGAATAAAATTAAGACGACCTGGAAAATAATAAATACTGAAACTGGCAAAAGTAAATTATCTGATAGTTCCATTAACTTAGAAATAGATGATAAGATAGTTTCAGACCAGACTGTAGTCGCAAATTACTTCGAACACTTTTTCACGAATATTCCTATTGAGACTACAAAATACCTTCCATCGTCACATGTTGCAGCAGAGTCATTTTTAATTAATAATGTAAATCAAACCGCACCTAATTTCAATTTTAGATATGTTACTCATATAGATATAATAAAAGTCTTTAAAACAATAGCAATTAAAAGAACAGAAGATTTATGGGGATTGTCAGTCAAAGCAGTTTCATCAATAATAGTTAGTATCGCTCCTATTCTGTCAGATATCTTTAACACTTGTATAAAAGAAGGCATATTTCCCGACCTAATGAAAATAAGTAAAATTGTACCCATTTACAAATCAGGCTGCACAAAAAATGCATCAAATTATAGACCCATATCTGTACTGCCAGCCCTAAGCAAAATTTTTGAAAAAATAATTTTAAACCAAATGCTAGAGCACTTCAACGAAAATGGGTTATTACATGACAAACAGTTCGGATTTACAAAGGGAAGATCAACAGAAGATGCTGGATCTACTTTAATGAAAGCTGTCTTTGGGGCCTGGGAAGAGGCACATGATGCTCTGGGAGTGTTTTGTGACCTATCTAAGGCCTTTGACTGCGTAGACCACCGCACTCTTATTCTTAAATTAAAATATTACGGGATTCAAGGTAAATCTATTGATCTTGTAAAATCATATCTTTCAAAGCGGGAGCAGAGGGTGGCTGTTGATAACGTTACTTCTTTAGGCTCCTCAGTTAAAATAGGAGTTCCTCAAGGATCAATATTAGGCCCTTTTTTGTTCTTGGTCTATATCAATGATCTTCCATATATGTTAAATGATAATAATATGTCCAATATTATCCTATTTGCTGATGATACATCACTTATATTTAAAGTAAACAGGAAAGATAGTGATCTTGTTGAACCTAATAAGATACTCGATTTGATTTCTGATTGGTTTTCTGCTAATAACCTTCTCCTAAATGCAGGGAAAACCAAATGTGTTAAATTTTTATTACCAAATGTCCCCCGTATAAAAACAAATGTTAAACTGGACGGAAAACTATTAGATCTGGTTCCCTCGACTATCTTCTTGGGCATTGCCGTCGACTCTGGGCTACAATGGGGACCTCACATAGGAATTCTTGCAGGCAAACTGAGTTCCGCTGCATATGCCGTTAGAAAGATAAGACACCTAACAGATGTGGCTACGGCTAGATTAGTATATTTTGCCTACTTCCACAGTATCATGTCCTACGGTGTTTTACTGTGGGGATCGGCTGCTGATGTTGAGACAATTTTCATATTACAAAAAAGAGCAGTCAGAGCTATTTATAATCTAGGTTCTCGTGTGTCGCTCCGTGAACTATTTAAGGAGATAAATATACTTACCCTGCCGGCCCTTTACATTTTCCAGAACATTATGTACGTCCGTAAGAATATAACTAGTTTTAGCAAAATAAGTGACATGCACAGTTTGAACACTAGAAATAAAAACAAACTTGCAGTCCCCGGTTTTAGACTCAGCAAGACCGGAAAATCATTTATGGGGAATTGTATTAGGTTCTATAATAAAATTCCTGATAGCTTAACGAATTTACCAGATAATATGTTCAAACCACTGATAAAGCGTATCTTGATGTCTAGAGCTTATTATAGTATAAATCAGTATATTGAGGATAAAAATGTCTGGCATACAATTCCATCCTGCACAAGGCGACCCGCTGGCACTTTAAATTAATTTCTTGTATTATGTAATCGATTTTATTTTTATTAAATTTTATTTTTATTTTCTACTGACCTACCCATTGACATTGGCATTTTTGTTTTTTTTTTTTTTTCTATTTATACAATTTCTGACATGTTTAATTATACATTTTTTTTTCACATTTTTATTTTGGGTTTGTTTTCTGTTATGATACTTGTTTTATATACGGGTTAAATAACCTAAAATTTGTTATTATGTGAGAATCGTGTAGACGTAATTTTATATTAATTAATAGACATGATAGCTGTCTGGCAGTTTGAGTTTGTCATGCTCACTCAAATGTCCTGCTGGTGGTGGCGGTGTGTGTCGGGTCGTTCGGTTCCCTGCAAAATGGTTGAGCTGAATGACGCTGACACATACGTCTTACTCGTGAACGGGTGCCGTCTGCTGGGACTGGTCAGCTCTTAACTGTCATGGCAGTATTATCAGAAATTTCTAGATATTATAGTTATCAGTTTGTCTAGTCTAGACCTAGTACCTACTACATTTTCCTCACATAACGTTGAGGGAATAATGTATTCATCATAATTATTATGAAATGTTAAACAATCAGACAATCAGACTTCAAAAGAGTAACCATGGAGTTTCTTGCCCGTTCTTCTCCATAGGAAAACAACACTTTGGAACGAGGCAACTAGAGTCTGACTATTCATAAGTGCCTTTAACTGGTCTACATGAATAAAAATATATTTTATTATTTTTTTTTTTTAAAACTATCTATAAAGCCTATCCTTTGAATTAACTACATCATCCATCTACCCAACTACCCAATTTGAACACTAAAACGTAACTAAATTCTAGTTCGGTTAGCGGAGCTGCCAGGTCGCTAGTCGCCAGTACGTTTGCGGTTGCGACCACAGTCCGCTTCATTATGACATGTTAATTTTTAATCAAGCACCCTATGCACACATGTTCCGAAGAGAGTTAATACTCCAATCATTACTTAGAGGTCGATATAACAAAAACGATGTGGATAATGAAATATGCGACACGAAAGAAGACATTACTTTCGAGACAGGAAAGGTACTGTAGCGAAAGTACCTAATGCCTTAAAGAAAATTAAAGAGTTTTCTTTATTTACTTAATTTTTTTTTTAATTTGTATATATAATTAATTATAATAAAAAATACATTTATAAATATAAAAAATAGGGACCAACCGTTATCGGGAATAGGGTCCAAGCTACCGGTAGTTAGGGCTCTAGAGAGAGGAACCGAATTCTCTGTAATAATATGCTTTTTTGTAGGTATATCTAACAACAGAAATACTTAAAAAAAAATCATAACCGGCATAGATGTGGATACTAAGAGTAAACCCACATTTAACCGATGCCATTATTGAGTCCCGTGTGTGAGCGGCTCTAGAAAATACCCAATAATACTTTGCATAACCCGGGCACAGAGTCTAGAACTGTGCCCGGTAAATAGCAATAGGCTTGCCCACTATTTTACATGGGACTCAATAACGGCATCGGTGAAATGACGGTATATAATAGCAAACCTCTGCTTAAACCCTTGGAGAATACGTGTGACGAACAGTCGTGATACTATGTAAAAAAAATAAAACAAAAAACAGGCACGAATAAGTAAATTATCATACTCATCTGTGAATTAAATTAAATTGATATATCTACATATATGACAAATTTATTTCAATGAACATTTAATATGTCAAGACAAAATATTAAGCAATTAATCACGATCCTTTTGTTAACCTTTTCTTATATTTATATATATAATTATCGTCATACTATACATTAAAGTTAGCTGATATTTTGGATTGTCATAATCCATTTTACTTGCGGTCATAATAATGTCTCTGTCTAATAATGTCTAATTATGTCTCATCATCAGCCAGAAGATGTCCACTGCTGAACAAAGGCCTCCCCCAAGGGGGGGTTTGCCATAATCCCCACGCTTGGCTGGCGGCTTGGGGATCGCAGTGGTTTACCGATTAGTGAGAGGACGCTGCTGCCCGTCCTCCGGTGTCTGGCCGCAGTTTTAAGACGTACCCGGGTCAGGTCAACATTATATCTCATAATGTTGTTATTTTAATTTTTAAATTTTTCGCTGTGTTTATTTTTATTTATTTTCACTTGTTTATGTGTCTATGGACTTAATGGTCTGAAAATAAATTATTATTATTATTAGTATAATAAAAATTGCCCTTTTCAAGTCACCCGTTGTTGTTAGTATCAATGTAACTCCGCATTAATTGTAAATAATTATCATTAAGATTATTAGGGACAAACAATAGGGATGTGTTTAACCTGAGTTCATCTACCTAATAAAATTTATTTTTTACCGGCGTGCCGACATCAATTCAGCTCACGAGAACATGGGATTGGCTCATGGCTCTCTGTTGTGGAAAGATTAGGAAGTCAGCAATTGTGGTATCGAGGCTGACTGCCCAGCGTGCGCCAGACGATTCCAAATATCGTCAGACCCAGATCCAAAGGTCTGAAGGGCAAAGAAAAAGGGAAGCCCAGAAAAAAGAAAAAAGATTCTACATTTAATCAACACGTATGAAGGAGATATTCTTATATAGTAAAATATAAGAATATATATAAAAAAAAGTGATTATGTGAATAAATTACAATTTGGAGAGCCCTCAGTTGTGGAGGCCCTGTTGCTCTCCCCTAAATCCGGCCCTGGATATCGTCACACATGGATTGATATTAAACACCTTATATAAACTACTGAATAGCATATAAGTAGATTAAGGTAAAATATTCAAGTAGAAAGGCGAAAAATGTGCTTCCGCTATCTATCGTACATTATAATTGACACTGAGATAACCTAATTTTTTTAGAGGAAAGTAATCCATTTTTTTGTAAAAGAAGATAAACGGCCAACCATAAGTACTTGCATGATTAAATTTAAAACTACCTGAGTTAGTACTAACTACTTTTATTCGTAAAGGCATAGCCTATTTTATCTGAAGACTCGTACTACGATCACTTGTTAAACAAGTATGGATATAGAAATAGCGCATCTTATATGTATAACAGTATAAAAACTTTCTTATACGATTATTCAAAAGAAATATTTGTAATATCGATTCGAGCTAGAGTGATAGTGGCACAACACTAAAGTTTCAATTGACAGTGAATTATATACTAGGTATTTATCACTTATCAGTAAATGCATAAGTACAGTCAACGACAAAAGTAGATGAACTCGTTAATTTTGAAATTATTTACCAGAGAATATCTTTTTTTTAACTAACCTTTTGTAATCAATTAAGCAAAAATATAATTTAATAAATTAATTAGAGAAAACTAATGACCCGGGTACGTCTTAAAACTGCGGCCAGACACCGGAGGACGGGCAGCAGCGTCCTCTCACTAATCGGTGAGCCACTGCGATCCCCAAGCCGCCTGCCAAGCGTGGGGATTATGGCAAAACCCCCCCTTGAGGGAGGCCTTCGTTCAGCAGTGGATGTCTTCTGGCTGATGATGATGAATGAGCATGTTTTAGTTTTTTGCTATTTATCGACTCGTCAATCATAAGACTGCTACTGAGATTTTTTTACTAATACTTGGTCGACTACGACACGAACGCCACGGTCAGCAGGCGCACTTGCAATCACAATGGTAAAGGTACTTTTAATTTATAAGTACATATTTACACAGGTATCTAGTTTGCTTAACCTACTCATCTTTAATCAGTTATGCGCAACGACTTACATTTAAAAGATTATGCGAGCATGTTATGCTCGCATAATCTTTATAACCGGTCATGGCTTTGATCTCCGAAAGGTCAAGCAGAGTATTTTGTACAGTAAAATACATTCCTCTGTTCTGTGGGACCAAAACGTCATTATTACACGGAAGATATTTTAAGCAGTGTGCAGATTTAAATACGTTAGGTATAGCTTATCGAAATTTAATAAACATGTATTCATTATTTTGATTACCTCATCGGTCTAGTGCTCGCTCGCATCGCTCTTCGTACTCAGCAGTCGGCTGCTGAGTGTGAAGGCTTGGATTCGGTCGGGAAAAGTGTTATTGAGTTTTTCTGCATAGGAATTCTCAGTAGCAACACAAAGTTTAGAACTCTGTCCGAATTACACATGGGACAATATAAGCATCGGCGAAATGAGAGTGCACAATAGTACACCTATGCCTCACTCTTCGGGATACAGGCGTAATGCTGTCATGTATGTGATAATCTATGGTATAATATTTACTTTGAAACAATTAGTATGGTCACCCTAATAAATCCAGCTTATCAGTTATCGTGTTGTGCACCCCGCCATGATCGCCAGCTTTCGCCGCCGGCCTCTTTAATTATTATGTCCATGACATGTCGATGTATGATTATATCCATGATTAATGTCTATATATAAAACTCGGATATCATAAAAAACATATTAAACTTCTAATAAAGATACAGAACCCGACAAAAGTTGAAGTTTTTTGAAGTAATGTTAGTTTTCGTTTATAAAAAGTTGCTAGGGAAAAACCTTTAGATATATATGTACATCCCACAACATGTGAAGTTAAAAATCACGTGGATAATTGACGATAAACATTTAAATATAAAATAAGTACCAATTTATTTAGACAAGTGTTTGCCTAATTAATTAAATTTATTTAAAGACTTGCATCAAGTTATTACAAAAATAAATGACTTTTTAATTCATTTATTTTTCATTTATTTAATTTACTATTGTCTGTTTCATTATTATTATGACACTGTAAATGTGTTTATCTTACGTAGACATTTTTCTCAAAATCAAAGCTTAAAATATGTTTATAGGTATGTATGTTTGTTACTTCATAACTCCGTAACAGGTGAACGGATTTAGAAGTACTTTATTACCTGTAGAGGTTGAATGTATTGTGTGTTACCTCATAATATGGTACGTTGATCCCGGAAAACAAAAATCTTTCCACACAGATGGAGCCATATGTACTAACTAATTGTATATGTATTTAATAAAAGTGACCTTTAAATAAGATGAAATTTATCTATCTACACTTTCCTAACGTCTAATCCTAATGTGGTTACAAACGTATTACCTAGAATCTAAAGGTATAAAAAAAAACCACACACACACATTGTTGTACATATCTCTATATAGAAAATTCCGCTGTGCGTGTTCGTAATTCTTCTCTTCCTAATTGGTCATTTATGATGTTTTTTTTTGTATACCTGGTCACTTGGATTTTTTTTGGTTATAGTTGGACCCGGTAGATGACGTTGTTCTCGAGATCCAGAATACAAAATACATGCAAGCGGAGTTGTAGGCAACAGTTTGTATAATAATAAAATTAATACTTCCTAAAACTAGAATTCAGTTTATGCCAGTGAATACTCAATCGTTTTAAACTGATGACATAATTTAATTTGAATAACTAAAGAAGATGCAAAATCTTAACCTTAAAATTTTAATCATTAATAGGTCACGGTATCAATTTAACATAAAAAATACGAATGTATTATTTTTTTCAATGAAAAATAAATAAACTGTGAAACTAGTGAGCACCCGTGACCGCGACCCTGGTAAAGTAAATTAATTAACATACATATATTGTTCAATGCAACACCGTGGAACTAACATTTTATTGAATCAATTGTTTACGTGTTTGCATAAACGTTTTTATCGTCTCTTATTATTAATGGAAAATAACAATTCTTATAAAAGTAGTCAAGTTTATAATTCTTCTTCTTTATTCTGTCATGTTGGCACGAGCTATCATATGACATCAAGCGGTAATAGAAAGATTAGACAGGCAGGTTGTATCGAGAGTGTCTGCCCAAGGTGCGCATAACGATCTCAGGTTTCGTCGTGAATTATAAGATTTATAGAGTATTCATTAAATATCAGTTATTTGAAAGCGTAATTTTAAAGATCATCAAAAAAAAGAATACCATTTCATTCGTATCGTGGGTTATTCGCTATTCAAAAAAAATATTATACATCCAAATTATTACTACATAACTCTTTTTTTTATAATTGATTTTTTGCATTGATGAAAAATTTACTGTTATTTGAATGGCGCAATATCCATTTCCGAAGACTGGTTTTTTAAACATGTTTGCTAGCCTAACCATTTATGGCCAAAATGTCTAGTACTTGCAACAGACTCTTGGATTTTGTTTTGATTTAATTTTGGAATGACGTCTATAGTGACGTAGATTTTTAGTTAATAATCAATATTATAGGTCTTTAATAATCCTAAATAATATTATAAATGCGAAAGTGAGGTTGTTTGTTTGTTTGTTTATTTGTGACGCTTTCACGCCTAATCCAATAAACCGATTTTAAAAATTCTTTCGCCAATGGAAAGCTCCTTTATCAGCGAGTAAAAGCTATATTTTATCCGTATTCCCACGGGAACGGGAATCCTAACTAATATTATAAATAGGAATGTGAGTTTGTCTACGTTCATACTGCCAATGTCAAATGTCAAATCAATGTTGCTCGCAACCATAGATTTGGAGTAAACGGAATCCTAAGTCTATGCTCGCAACTGACGTAACAGAACAAAATTAAAAATAAAATATTTGCAATGACTACAGAACTATGTACTTTTTGACAAACTCTTTGAAAAGAACCTCAGTAATATTCAAACTTAAAAATTGATACGGTCGAATTTCGGCCATAAGGCGACTGGCTGGATTCGGTTATGTTTATAGAAGGCAATTTGATAAAATAGGTTTTACCAATAGATTTTGGATCTAAGAAGATTGTTTGTTCTCAGAAATATAACAATGCCCTACATCCTATCCTATCCTACTTATAAATATAAATGCGAAAGTTTGTGAGGATGGACGGATGTATGTATGTTTGTTATTCTTTCACGCAAAAATGGCTAAACGGATCTAGATGAAATTTGGCACAGTGATAGATTATAGTCTGGAATAGCACATAGGCTACATTTTATCCCGGGAAAACGCGGGCGGAGCCGCGGGCAGAAGCTAGTACTAAATAATACTAATGCGACTTGGCAACAAGTCGCTCAAAATAAAGATCAGTGAAAGAAAAAGGGGAGTCCTTCGCCCAGCAGAGGGACACAATCACACAAAATATTACCTAAGCTAATAAAAAATACTAATGCTCTTTGATGGCATAGGCATCATGATTATAGAACAAACTAAAATAGATCCTTTTGTCCTTTTGGTGTGTTGATTATCCTATACAAGTTTACACGTAGGACTTAATATTACTATAATGGGGCCATTATTGAGACTTGAGTATGAGAATACTAATAAATTATATAAATTATTATTACTGGTTATTATGGCTCTAGTGACCGCAAGCGCGGCTGCTGAGCAAGAGGTCCTGGGTTTGGCGAAGTGTTATTAAGTTTTTCTGCATAGGAATTCTCAGTAGCAGCATGGAACCTGGAACTGTGCCCAGTAGATGGTAATAGGCTCACCCCCTATTACATAAAACTACATAACGGCATCGGCGAAATTTCGGTGTAGAATAGAACGTCTTACGCCTCTGCCTAAACTTTCGAGGAATACAGGCGTGATGCTATGTATGTTATTATTATAAATAAAATAAAATAAATATAAAAAATATTTCAACGGCACGGGGGATCGATCCTCGCACGGAGTGAATAATATATATAATATACATATATGGCCTACATATAATTCTTCCGTGAGAAATAGTATGCAACGTTTATAAAAAAATATCCAAGGAATTTAAAAAAGAAAGACATCCCACGATTAATGAAAGGATCCATTAATCTTAGAGTCGGACGTATCGTGAGTAAAGTTCATGTATAATTATAACGGCACAGTTAGCGCACTGAGGCCCTAGTGTAAATTTCTTTTGACAAACTCGATTTAACGCATCGAATGCATTCGGCGCTCCGACTGGTCCTTTTCGTGCTCTCCACCAATCGGGGTGCCGCACGCGTTCGATGCGATAAATCGAGTTTGTCAAAAGAAACTTACACTAGGGCCTCTGGTTGAGTGATGGACTTCTGCACTACATATGTATTTCAATTTCAATTCTTGCACAGAAAAAATATTTTTACACAGATAGTTATCAGGTTTATGTGTTTGTGCGTATGAAAATTTGCATTTCTAAACGTAGTCACGATACAGGATTTTTCCTAGTGTTTTGAAATAAATAAAAAACATTAACATAATTATGCAGCTCACACGGACACACAGAGAGACCCGGAACAACCATCTGTCCTAAAAATAAATATTTGTACCGTGCGGGAATCGAACCCGCGGCACAGGAAACTAATCGCTTAGACACTGCGCTAGCCTGTTATGATGATAAAAAATAAGTCACATATTTAAATTATTATATTTAAAATCTGTATTTACATTTTGAAAGCATGATTCATATTTATTGAGTCTGTGGAGTATGTCGGTGTGTATAGGAGAGTTATTGAACTTTACATTGTTGATATAAATGCACTGTATAATTAAACGATATTAAGATCATGCTTATTAATGTTGTCTGATACTTTTAATTCCAATTATAATTTTTTAAAATCTTTTTTCAATTTTACCTGATATCTGATTATCGGATGCATTTTTACCTTAAGTTTACTTGTTTGTAAGACTATTAATAATAATTATGGAATGCACTTTTGGGTTGAAAAAAAACCGGGATTCCGAGATCGAAAAGTGTACTGTATAATCATATTCACCTATAATAGTACAGGATTATTTTTTACATAGATTAATAAAGTTTTTTTTTTTCTTCTAATATGCCTATAATAATTATGAAATCCTCCCCTTCTTATACCCGAAATACGCACATATTTGCATCGGCGGTAATTAATTTCAAGTAAATACGCATTTTATGGCAGACTATGGTTTGATAAAGTATTGTATGCGCATTGTATTATTATTTGTTGCAATTTACCTGCTACGTTTATAATAATAATAATTTATATAATTGTATAATTATACCAGTTTATACTTGTATTAACGCTTTCAATGCTTTTGATTTATATTGACACAATGGTGATTTTATAATGTAATAGCCGTTATTTTTTCAAAGTGTGCTAAAACTAGGATATTGAATTGCAAAAAAAGAAAACATTTTTCTTTACTTATTTTATATACTTGCAATTTCTATACCTACTTAGAAAAACTTCGGAATAGTCCGATTTTAATTCAAAATTTATTTATTAAAACTCGACTATAAACAGTGATAACAAAGAGTGAATTGATAGACTTTCATTCATTTCTTCAATCCTAGAATAATTTTATACATTAATATCCTAAAACTATTCTATTAAATCTTACCTTTGTGTGAGCTGACGGTGTAACTGACATCCTCAAAGAGTATATGCACCGGGGGTCGTTTTGCCATACGATTCAAAGCCTTCAGGGTGGATCCGGCCCTTTCTAAGGCCGCCGGGGTCCAATGGTTTTCCTGGCCTTCCTCTAGCACTACAGGATTGGGGTGGGTCGATGGGGTAGTATGCGCAAGTGTTGCTCCCGCTATAGCTTTACGAACCAATGGAATATTTGACATTTTGAAAAAGGTTTCACTATTCTGTCATAAAGTTAAACACTAATGCAAACACCTTTTATATTAAATAATTGGTTTAAAATAAAATTGAGAAATAATATTAAATCAAAAAAATCACAGAAAAAAATTAAAAATAACTACGAATCAGAAGTAATAAAAAATTACGAATTCAATTTACTGCTAGATATATTTTTTTTTAATTTCTGACCAATTTATTCTCGTAATTTATTTTTCGATTTATTGTACGTAACCGCTGCGCGGGAATCGCGAATCGGTTCGCGCGTGCGCAAGTCAGCAGTGACGCAGCACTACTGATCATTAACGACTGGCTTTACAGATTATACCGATGCAATTAAGAGTTAAACGACAAATAAATGATGCGACTTACCTATCAATTAAGATTAAATTATTAAATCGTTATTAATCTTTTCGAGATTAGTTTTCCTGTTGACCTGTAAACCAAATTGTATAAGATTTAAGGTCAGGTGCGACAGTTCATCTCATTCGTGGATAATATAAGAAGTTAATTTGATATAATTACTAACACCTCTTGAATAGTTTTCTTGCTTTGTTAATTGACTTCAGGGATTTCCAGAATTTAAACAATTGGTTATTTAGATGTGGTCCCTATTGCTGCGTGGCTTCCTCTTTACGTGAATATATTTGTAAGAACAAGGCGAATAAAGATTAATAACGTAGCATCACGCCGGTATTACTCGATGGGTTAGGCAGAGATGTACCTACTTACGATTTATACCCACATTTCGTCGAAGCCGAGAAAAGTTTTATGCAATATTTACGATGTAACGGCCACTATTACAAGCCCCTGACTGCTATTGAGAATTTCCTAAAAAAAAAACCTTCATAACACTTTTCTCAACCTTAGAATCTAACCCAGGACCTCACGATCACTGCCACTAGGCCAGTGGCGTGCGGTTCCTAAAGACAAAAAGACACTGCCTACCCTACATAACTCAGATAAATATTTATTATAAGATATTTGAGGTGGCAACTCACATACATCAGTATTAAATTGACAACACGATGAACCAATACCAACATGTAGTAGGCAAATTTTCTGCCTACCCTGTCTAGAAACTCTCTGCACGCCTCTGCACTAAGCCATGGACGCACTTGCTTTACTCTTAATTATGTATAAAAACCTATAATTGGCCCTGTTAAAGTCTTTATTTTCTGTACCTTAGTGGTACTTTTCTAGTGACAGATAGTACCTCGGCGGTGTTTCATCGGAACGTAAATAACATAGAAGACCTTTCTCCCACATTAGTGTCAACGATTTCCCGATAATTACAGTGATTAATTAATCTAACTCTATACTGCATTATGTATTTCGAGAAAGATCTTTATTCATTTGTCATACGTAAACATGTATTATTTACATTACAAACTGATAAATAAATAAATAAATAATTGCTTTAGGTACACTTGAAACCTTCTTCTAGGTTTCATTGTGTCAATAAAAATTGTTTTTACTTGCGTGTGCGCTAACACGCAAACAAAATTGTTGTTCGATTATAATATTATCTGTATCGATCCATGGATTTTACACTATAGTATAAATAATATAATATAAAGTAGCTATGTATAAAATAAAAATAATAATAAATCAGCCCATTACTGTCCCACTGCTGGGCAGGGGTCTTATCTTAGGGTGAGAAGGGTTAGGCTTTATTCCACCACGCTAGCCCAGTGCGGGTTGGCGAACTACACACACCATCGAGAAATTTATGGAGCCGTCTCCGGTGTGCAGGTTTCCTCACTATGTTTTTCTTCACCTTTAACAGAAGTGACAGTGAAATTCTGATCCGCACGTGATTCCGAAAAGTCATAGATAGGTGCGGGCTGAGTTGGAACTCATACTCATAAGCGTGTTACCACTAGAGTACCTATCGTATATATAAAAACTAATTTCCGCTCGCGGCGTCGCCCGCGTGGTTTACCATACATTTCTCCGGGATAAAAAGTAGCCTATCTACTATTCCAGATTATAATCTATCTCTATGCCAAATTTCATCCAGATCCGTTCAGCCGTTCTGGCGTGAAAGAGTCATAAAGATCCATCCGTCCATACATCCATCCATCCTCACCAACTTTCACATTTATAATATTAGTAGGATAGGATATAAAAACACATTTTCTCGCTACAGGTGTAGTCTTAAATCCTTTGGCATAGTGATGTGAACGTCAGGCATTTCTTTAGTTCTTTGGTCATTAGAATAATGTGGAAAAAAAGAAATCATTATCTTCGCATAAAATGCGTAAAAGTGTATGACACTTTAAGCAAGCTTTATTTTGTTTTTAATTAAAATTGTCGCATTCTAGGGTTGGCGGACTTGTCTGTAATACAGATAAAAAAATATTTAACTTTTTATTAAGATTTGTCTTTTATTAGCTGATGGCAAATATCAACACTTATGTACTTTAAGCAGGGCTCAAGTACGGGCAGCAGCGTCCTCTCACTAATCGGTGAGCCACTGCGATCCCCAAGCCTCCTGCCAAGCGTGGGGATTATGGCAACCCCCCCCCCCCCACACTTGGGGGAGGCTTTCGTTCAGCAGTGGACGTCTTCTGGCTGATGATGATGTACATTAAGAAACAATATTGAACCCCGATATTGAAAAGTGTTAATTGTTCGATTACGAAAATATTCACACGGTTAAATCAATTCACAAACATATATAGATATCAAACAAAGTAATTATTAAATCAAACAGGAAATAGACATATTAGGAAGGCAGTATTAATTTATTCCGTTTTGCCAAAATTTCCGCAGGGCACATTAATTTATAGCATAGATAAGGATCTTCAAATTTGTTAGTCATTAGTGACATTTCAAAACTACCGCTGCAATCAATCTGCGCCAGCGGCTCTAAGGTCTACTCTAAGTTTTTGTATTATTAACTTTATTCTGATTAACATAAAGTTCTTAATCCAAAACTGTCAGTTACATAATTACTGATTTAAGTCAGTGTTATAACACTGTATTTTGACCACAGTAAGGTTCTTAATACAAATATATTTATAATACTTTAATCTAGTCTTGACTGAAGGAAAGAGAGAAAGGGGGAGACCTAGACGAAGTTTTGTATAACAAGTGAATAAGAAAGTATGGGCAGAGTCGTACCAAAAGGTCAAAACGACACATACTATACTTTGTCAGATAACCTGCACAACTGAGAGTGCTCAATGGTGTGTGATCCCGCCAACCCGCAACAGGCCAGCGTGGTGGACTAAGGCCTATCGCTTCGCATTCTGAGACCAGGCCCGTGCCTGGCAGTAGGACAGTAATAGGGTGAATTCCTTATTTATTTAGATAAACGATCCTAGTCATTCGTGATATCTTCAAATACCTATCCAATCTTCAATGATCCTTAAATAACAAATAAATTAATAGATAGGTACCGATGTATTTATGTTTCTTTGTGGTTAATAAAGATCGTGATATGGCACGCATGATAAATATATATATGCATATCGAGTGAACTGGCAACATCATCCTAACTCGATTTAATGAGGATTTTACTTGGTTATATCATTCTAAATTATTTCATTCCCGGCAGCGCTGCAAGAAGCATATTTTACTTGAATCAAAATTAGACGCCAAAATCGAATTCATTCAACTTGTACTAACATCGACCGCATGTATGCACAACGCGGTCGATAGGTTCTTCTTAATCCTGTAATGTTGTCAGAAATTGGATAGTACCAGTTGCCAGTTCAGTCGTTAAGTTATTGGTACATCTTTTTACACCGTCGTGCATCGTTGGCGACCCTATTTACTTTTATTGTTATTGAAGTAACGAGTAAACACAAAAATATCGTCCGGCACGAAACAGAAAGTGCATTCACTTTCTTGCGTAACGCTCTATTTACGAAAAATTACAGTGAAGTGCACAATAAAAAACTTCAATGTATGTGTTGGGTTCCGTGGACGTTACTTTTGCATAAACAAGCGATAAAGTTTATTAGCCTTTTATTATAATCTGAAAACATTTTGTTTGGTGCTCACTGACCGATAATATAAACAAAACAATTATAATCGAAAGTTAAAAAGGTTATCGGCTGTATTTTTTTTTTTTTTTCAGAAAATCATGCGTATTAATTCTCCGAATGCAGATGTGTATTGTAGTAACAGGAATGAAATTGCAATTATAATCTTAAACTATGTACCTGTCACAATGGGGTTGACATGTTCAATTATGGATAAAAACCCCTAACTAATAAAAGAATATAAAAAAAACTATGTACCTATTGATCGCAACGAGCAAACCCAACCAAAATCTCCAATACCATCCTTAATCAAAGTCCATCACTGAATTATTGCAACACATTAACGTCTTTTCGAATATTTGTTCTTTTATCGCTCACCAGTATACCGATCAGTGATCACCGATGTAGCAATCAGTTTGCGACAGGCATAGATCACGCGTATATATAGATACTGTCAAACGTCATTTTTGTGGCATATAATGTATTGGCTGACAGTGATATTGCTGTCGCGTGGCTGTCGTGTTGCTGTCGCTTTTTTACGTAATTAGGCTGCGGATCCTGTTGTATAAAACCTCTACAGTACTGATGAGTCTCTACATTTCGCCGTGTCATTCAGTCCTTTATATGGGCGTTCTAATATACATTTCTTTACTTCAGAGGGCCTCTAAGAATTTCCCAACGGAAAACTCAATAACTCCTTGGATATGCGAGCATACTTAGTTGTTACAAGCAGTATTGTATAAAAATAATTGTTGAATAACGATGGAATATAGTAACGCGATTTTGTGACTGACGGACGTGACGTTAAGGGTTTTCTGTTTTACTAAGGTTCCCTAAATCAGTACCGTTAAACTAACAGTATTACCTACTTCAAGTTTTTATGAAACCGGTTTTATGAAACTGATAATTTGTAAGTCGCATTTCGCTCCAATTTGCCGTTCAAAATGTTTTTTTAATTAATTGTAAAATATATCCATGGAGTTTCTTGCTAGTCTCTTCTCCATAAGACCTACTCCCTTTTGGGACCGTGCAACAAGAGTCTCGACGTTTTAGAAGTGCCTGCAAAGGCCTAATTGAAATAAAAAACTTTGACTAATGGTGTAGGTTAAGAAAGCGGGCATTTTTCAGGTTTCGTACCGATTTGAATTGTTTAATTATTGGATTCGTGTTACACATAAGTATTTTTTTTTTGCTGTCGCATATTGTCCCACCGTGCAAAGGCCTCCCGCACGTTCTTTTATTCATCTCTTTCTTGTGCCATCGTGAATCACTCCCACTGGTACGCATCTAGATACAACTCCCTAAGTAATAATGTCCTCCTGACCGATTTCGGTCACGGCGGCCAATCTCACCGGAGATTAGCCAACTACGCAGGAGATATTATAGAGCACAAGTGGGTGCGCAAACACAGGTGCTCTCTCTGTTCCTTCACTCTCATAGTCCGATGGGACGGCAATCCGACACGACCGGAGAGAGATCAGGCGCAGGACCAACGGCTTTACGTGCTTTCCGAGGCACGGTGTGTATTTACATACACAAAGACCCAGACCCGAAACAAATATCTGTGGATCATACAAATATTTGTTTCGTGCGGGAATCGAACCCGCGACACGTTGCTCAGCAGTCGATCTCTCAACCACTGCGCTAATCGTGCCGTAACTCCCTAAGTATTAATATAATATATACTAATTTCTGGTCAATACACCACAGGGTCACTAAAAAATTTTGAAATAATAATGTCCAGTCACTTGAGTTTTTGTTAACTTTTCTTCTTCGTATATTATATTTTATAATATTGTTGTTCACAATGATTGCATTATTTTGTGCCTTGTTAGGCAATAATCTATATATCTTTCAATTTAAAAATACTACTCAAAAACTCATACCAACACAATAACATAACGTGACACTAAATCTTAATCACTGATTAAGGTCGAAGTTCGCCAAACACATAACAGATGTTTAAGCCAAAATCACTTTTATTTAGGTTAAGGACCGTTTTAATTTTAAGCATCTGTTATATTGTCACTGAACATGGCCCTTAATGTGTGTGCTAGTCACCGACGCCCATGAAGATACTACCAAATCAAATCAAATAACATTTGTTTGCTTTCAATGTGATTTAATTTGACACACATAAAATGGAATACACAAACATAGAACCCTGTACATTGTACCTTATGGCATGCAAACTTCAACTTCATTCTTGTATGAGCTTCTAATTTAAGGGTACTTAATTAACTACATAAGAGGAGTCGACTCAGGCAATTACTAACTACATTTAATCTCGATGTAAAAATCCACACTATTATAAATACGAAATTAACTCAGTCTCTCTCTTTGTTATCTCATCACGATTAAACCCCTGAAACGATTGTTATGAAATTTTACAGAACGGTAGCCCGAGTCCTGGAGAAGAACATATGCTATTTTCTATGAAACATCTTGCATTATAATGCCTCCCAATAAACCAACTAGTAAGTATTTCAAGGACTACCACCTCTAACTCATCTTAGATAATAGTAGGTAAGAAATTAATTATCACAGTCATACAATGGCGTAAGACATATAATATGGAAACTATGTATATTACGCACATAAGTAATATTATGCATATTTCTATGGTAGGTATTGTTTTTCCAATTAAAATACAAGTGTTTATCAGACATTAAAATGTATATTTTATTGTATTTGATGCAAATAGGAAATGCAATACCATTGTCTTTTTTAGAAAGAATTTTCCTAAGATCCTATTAAGAATGTTGATTTATTAATTGGTAAACCAGTAGCATTAACAAAACATAAACTTATACCTATATCTAGCCCCGATCTTCAAGAATTGTTTTTTTTTTTTTTGTTTTAAATAAAAACGTTGCCCCACTCTAGGCTTTCTCCTGTATCGTGGGTACAGTTTACAAACATACATGTCACATGCACAAACAACCAGACCCGAAACAACTATCTGTAGATCATACAAATATTTGTTCCGTACGGGGATCGAACCCGCGACACGTAGCGCAGAAAGCTAATTGCTTAGCTACTGCGCCAACTGTGTCGGCAAAAATTGAATAAATATTGTCAATAAATATTATTTTTAAAGATTTTCCTTGGTATTTATTCGCGGTCCGTCTCCATACGACGTAATATGAGTTCAAGATTCAGGAGTCTCTATTCATTATAGACTTTATCACTCAATTGTAATGATGTCCTTCAATTTAATGTAAGAGCTTGTTGTTGGAGTAATTGCCGATGAATGATCAATTATCAATCAGTAAAATTTTGTATTGATGTCGCTTTCCATAAATATGACCACATCCAACATTGCTACACGCAGACAAGTCATGTCAGCCATCACATTTGATATAAAAATACGCCAGCAATTTATTCCGTAGTTATCAGGGAATCTCATTTAAACAACGTTAAAAGGAACATGTTGATTTTTTGAGGCTACATAAAAACAGTTGGCTTGGAAAATGGCAATTGAACCTACAGACAAGGAAAAGAAAGAAAGATTAAGATACAATGCGGAAATTGACAATTTTGGATCCTTGTCTCACATAATTGTAAGAAGACGGCACGGTTGCCAGTTGGAACAAAGGGGATTGACGGTGCAAATATTTGTATGACCACAAATAGTTGATCCGGCAGCCTAATTACCGATGCAGCAATTAGTTTGTTACAGGCGTAGATAGCGTGATAGCTACTGTCAAACGTCATTTTTGTGTCACATATGTATTGGCAAACAGTCAAGCTGCTGTCGTAAGATTGTCGGCTGTCGTGTCTTTGTCGCTATTTTTACGTAATTAGGCTGTTGGTCTGGGTTATTCTGCATGTGAATATTTGTGTTTGTAAATGCACCCACGATACAGGAATTATGCCTAGTGTTGGGGGAACGTATAAAAAAGAAATAAACAATTGAAGGGGGTTAGTTTGTTGGTATGCATGTACATTATGATTGCTTACTTTTAGAAAAACATATTTCTATGCTTACATTATGAACAGTCTGTGTTCAGTCAAGTACAAGTTCAGTCGCAAACAACATAACGTAAATTATATTTTGATGAAGTGCGTCATTGGTCTGCCTCATTTATTTAGTGGTCGTATGCGTAGCTAAGTGTAAGGTCCTGGATTCAATACCTGGACCGAGCAAATAGCAGTTTGAAATTTAGAATTGTGTGTTTGGAATATAACGGCAACGGCAAAATGTGGACGTAGTGGACACCTCTGTGATGGTATATCTATGATTATATATGTATATAATTTTATAGGGGACTCAAGTTCAGACCAAAGTAGATTAACTATCACCAAACTTCTAGTTCTCTCTGAAGTTACAACGCGCACCTTGCATCACCCCATCTAAACCTATTTTCATTTACTGCGCAGCTACTACCAGTAACTTCAGAGCAAATTAGAAAGTTGACGAGACCTATACATAAGATATTTTTAGTCCTAATACACCGCGAGCAGAACTGCGGGTGAAAAGTTGTCTTCTTTCATACCGGAATGCAATAATAATTGGCAAACGATCCAAGTACGAATAAACATTAGGGATGTTACGGAGGTGGATTTATCGGAGGCGGAATCGGAGTCGGAGGTTCTCGTAGTGACCTCCGCGGAGTCGGAGGTGAATCGGAGTCGGAGTCGGAGCAAAGCTACGAATGTAAAATGTAAATAAATAAGAAAGAAGAAACTTGTCGCAACTCGTTCACTCTTCGTTCATCAGTTGCAAAGAACACATGTATTCCGTCAGTTGTCAGTGTCACGTAGAAAGCGCTCAGTAGCGCTGCAGCGATAGCAAGTCATAACTTGTAACTCCGATATATACCTCCGTTTTGATATATCGGAACCGGAGCCGGATTCGGAGGTGTAATTTTAATCGGAGGTTCCGACATATCGGAATCGGAGTCGAAGCTCCGTAACATCCCTAATAAACATGGCTGGTACCGCTATTTATGATAAAATTATACAAACGCATAAAATACAATACAACACTTCCATATAAATGAGAACATTATTTATAAATAAAAACACCATAAATCCATTAACACATAGATATATAAACATTCCGGCATAACACTTGTAACAGTAGTTTGCCTTGAAACATTAAAGAGGCTTATGCATTTAATAGAGATAATATTATGTATTGTGTTATTTTCTTTAATAACATATCATAGTATCACGCCTATATTCCTTAAAGGAGACGGCAGAGATGTATTTTTGTACAGTGTCCACCTAACACCACCTTTTCACCGATACCGTAGGTACATATCGTAATATGTAATAGGGGTCGAGCCTATCGCTATGTAGCGAGTAAATCTCAAAACCAAGGGTGGTCACTTTTTCACTTTGAACCACCTCGGAATCGAACCCCGCACCTCATTCTTAGTACCGCACTTACATCCGCGAGATCAAAGATTCGGTACTTATTCAAACGGCTGTCACAAGGTCTTGGCTATGTTTAATTTTTTTTTTGTTTAGAAATCGTGTTCCGTTGTGACCTCTAAAAAGGTTACGATTAAGGGATTTTGTTAGATGGTTAAGATTATATTTGATTTTTCCGGTATGATGTATATTGACCTCTAAAAAGGTTAATTCTTACAAAGTATTGTATCTTGTAATAGAGTACTAGCTGTGCCCGCGTCTCCGTCCGCATACAAAGACTTCTCCGCCATTTCACTGCCTTAGGGAGTTTTTGAAAATCCTTTGTTATCGAATGCCTTTTTTTTTTTGATTTGCGTGGTGAGAACCCATCATGGGCTATCCTCCGCCTGGGGGGGGCGGAGGGGTGTGCCGGACTCCTACCGGCTAAACTCACCACGGTGGTCCGCCTCGACACCATATGGTGGGCCCCGGGAACTCTCAGAAGACCGCACCGAGGCCCACCACGGTGCCATGCCAAACGGCACTTCCCGGAGGGGGTGACTGTAAAGAGGCCACCCCCTCGTGCACGTCCCGGGGGAGACTGTAAAGAGGTCCCCCCGTTACCCTCGCTGGTGCTGTGTGCACGGCGACACGGACCACAGCGTGTCGCCGTCTTCTCGGGGGTCGCTAAGTGAGCGCGCAGAGTCCCCACTCTGCGCGCTCGCGACCCCTAAGGCCCCCCGCTAAGGTGTGTTAGGCGGGGGGTTGCGGCGTGTTGCGCGCCGGGGCGGTTGCTCCCCGGCGCCTCCTCCTCCGTCGAGCGGGATCGGCCCTCTCCCGTTCCCGCTCATCGGCCTCCTTCTGGAGCATGACTGCTTCACAGAAGGAGACCACTGCCCTCCAGTTTTCCGATTCTGCCAGCATAGCCGATACTATGGCTGGCAGAGAGAGATCTTGCCCGATCTGGTCGACCAGAATCTGCCGCTCTGCGGCCCACGCAGGGCACGCCTCGAGCGTGTGCTGTGCAGTATCCTGGCCGCCTCCTCCACAATGGTGGCAATCAGCCGTGGCCTCGCGGCCGATCCTATTCAGGTATTCACCGAAGCAACCGTGCCCGGTGAACACCTGCGTCAGTCGGTACGTGACGCGCTCGCTCCTCTTGAGCCAGGCTCCGAAGTGCGGCACTATCGCTTCGACAACGCGCTTGTGCGCGAACTGTGGCCGTAAAAGCCGTTCGCGCCACAAGTCGAGCGCGTGCCTACGTGCGCGCCGCCTTAGCCTTTCGAACGCCGAAGCTGGCGCGGTCTCGCCGTCCTGGCGGATAGCGCGGATCCGGTGATACACCCTCGCGTCCATATCCGCCTGGATGTCGAACGGCACATACCGCGCCAGTAGAGTTGCCGCCTCGAAGGATACTGTTCTGTATCCTCGTGCGATCCGTATTGCAACTTTGCGCTGCAGGCCGTTGATTTTCGTCCTGCAGCGCCGGACGCCTGATAGCCGAGCCGACCATACAGGCGCCCCGTACAGCACCACGGATCGCACGACCCCCCCGTAGAGGCGGCGAACTTCCTCCCGAGGCCCCCCGAGATTGGGCAGCAGTCTGTGCATCGCACCCACTACCCTCTCGACTCGGGGGACCAGGCGTTCGAAGTGCTCTTCGAAGCCCCACCGACTGTCCAAGGTGAGCCCCAGGTACTTCATGTACCGGCCCACCTCGACCCGCGCGTCACCAACGCGTATCCGCGAGCTGGGAGGTTCCCTGCCGCGAGGCAGTTTGTGGAACCATAGCGCCTCGGTTTTGTGAGGCGCTATATCCAGACCCAGCGCGCGGATCTCAGCCACGACTGTTGCCACCGCTTGCTCGGCAAGCCGGATGGTTCCTTCCCAGGTGTCACCGCCGGCCAACACCAATGTGTCGTCGGCATAACAGACAATGCCGACGCCGGCGGGGAGATCGACACGCAGGACCGCGTCATACGCGAGATTCCACAACAGGGGGCCCAGAACCGACCCCTGTGGAACCCCGCACGTGATCCGGTTATCGAATGCCTACACCTCACTATCTTCCTGCCAAACAAGTTTGTAGGTTTAATAGTTCATGTGATATCGTGACATGTCAGTGAGTGAGTGGTATCTTGCTTTCATGTATACATCTTTAACCGTAATTATAATGTGTACTTAATAGGGGGAAGTCTTTTGCCATCTACTCGGCACAATTCCGAAATTCGGAATGCTATTGAGACTATTTCTAATAGACAAAACCCAATAAACATTAAATATTTAAAATGTTCATAGTTGGTAATCAAGTATTAGGTATTATTTTATCTTTTCCTAAAAACTATCTCGCTAACATTTCAAATACCTTCTTATATGTCTTGAAGGTATGTATGTCGAACTGACCTTACCTTTTATCAAACCCGAATCGAATTTTAAAACTAAAACAGCGTGCGTAGAATAAAAATCCTACCTGAAAACCTGTTCACGATGAAAGGACCATTTCTTAAAACTTACCATACCAAAACATGAAAAAAAGGGTGGAAATATTCCACGAGAAACGCCCTGATTTAGTACCGCAAGAAAAAGCAAACATCGTAAATTATCAAATCAAAGAGAGTAGAAAAAATACATTTAGCAAAGAAAACGTGCGATTTTAGACAATGTTTTTTCACTCGTGCAGCGTTCAGGTTTGTGGTAAATGGTCCTTAGGGAGAGAAATGAGTGGGTAAAGGAACAACAGATTTTGACTACAAACGAGGATATTTCACGATCATGGTGGAAGTAACTCTATACCTGGTTGAGTTGTAATTTGGAAATTTAAGCTGTTTTGAAACTAAGTAGTGCTCGGGGTTTAATGAACTAAGAAAGTTTTTGTTGGTGATGTTGATGATTATAATACTTATTCCTCAAAAAGTAGTCTACCGTTTGAATGCTTGCTTTGCGCGCAAGAGGCTCTGAGTTGGAAACCACAACTCTGTTTTTCGTTTATTCATGTGCGGATCAGAATTTGATTATCACTTCCGATAACAGAGAAAGAAAATATTGTGTACAAACCTGTATACATGAAAAGGTTATACAAGTTTTTTTTTAATGTATGTAGTCCACAAACCTGCGCTAGACCAGGGACCTTAGCCTATTCCTTCCCATTCTTAAAAGAGGCTCATGCCCGGCAATGAAACAGCAATAGGTTTTTATAGTATTTTAAAGTAGTCCCATCAAAATGTATAAAATATACATTATATCTATATCTAGTAAAGAATTGAGATAGACTAATTTGATTCTTTGATTCACGAGTTTTGAGGTAAAAATGTTAGCAAAACTGAAAAAAAAAATACAGTTATCAGTCGACAGCTAAAAATGTGACCTTGTCTTTGAATAAAATAACGGGTTACTTAATTTCTCGCTTCGGCGGAGTGCACAGAACCGTTAGCCATAAACTGGACAACCACTTAACTTTTTTATTACGCACGTAGGTACAAAGACAAGGTTTTATGACTGACAGACCGTAAGGTTATGTTGCGTGCTGTAAAAGTTGAATGGATGTATCCTTTCTGGGTTAGACAGAATTTTTCACAATAAGCAGTTATGTTTTCAGGTGGAAGTTGCTCGGTTTATGATTTTTATATTATTTTTTTCTCAATAAAAAACGTCAATCAGCAAGAATATTTCGGTAAAGGACGGTAAAAGCGGCCAAGGACAGGCGAAAGGGTTATATCTTTAAAATAAAAATTGACGCTTAATTTTTTTATATAGCTAGTGTATACTTTGAAGAATTAAAATGTTTTTAATTCACATCAAACATTTTACACTATTTACACCTGAAAAAGCAATTTGAAAGCTATATAACATAATTATGAAAATTTCAATTCCGCAACCCACGCACTAACGTAAAATCCCAGATGATTCGTCATAGCGCCAATTGAATTAGTTCAATATCCTAAGCCGTCGTCCTCTCAAAAAGTATAGAAACAACAAATAAATTGAATATTCAATATTTAATATTGTATGCTTTCTAACTCCAAGAATATCACAATATATGTATGTATAAACCATTAGATACGTTTTCCATAATATACCACACCAGTGAATCTATTACAAAACAACGAACAAAGAATTGTACTATTAAATGAAAATTTGACGGCATAGTCGGCACAGTGGTTAAGCAATCGACTGTTGTGCAACCTGTCGCGGGATCGAGTCCCGCACGGAACATATATTTGTATGACCTACAAATATTTATTACAGGTTTGAGTATTTGTGCATGTGAATATTTTGTTTTTGTAAATCCACCCACAGTACAGGAATTATTCCTAGCGTGGGTAAGCGTAGGTCCGCACGAGATGTAACAGAACCAAAACACACAGATTTGGTAATACGTCACGGAAAACAAGAATTCAACACATTTCTAAACTAATCTTCATTCTAATCTAATCGGCTTAAAGTTAAGTAGCTTCAAAGGTTCTCTGGCAATCAAATGAGCATTAGGACCAATTTGACAAGGACATCTCTATTATGTTTAAAGTTTCCGTTCTATGACTGTAGTGTACAAGTTTGACTTTGGACCATATTGATATTATTACTTTATGTTTATTTATAGTAAAGCAACGGGTATTTTCCTATAAAAAATACTGAATAGAATTTTTTATTTAGGATCGAATTATCAAGAAAATCATTGCATCACGCTACAAAATTTACAAAAACATCTTAATATAACTAGTTACTTAATTAAATAACATGAGTAGGTAGAAAAAAAAACATTCTACAGCCTATTCAATAGATATGAGTCTTTTTTCAGTGTACGAGTTGATTAATTTAACATTGATTAATATTATTGTCGCTCGGGAATCGTCTTTCTGATGCTCCGAACATTTCACAGATTCGTACCAAAGGACCAACTTTTAATACCAACGGCCAAGCATAGCTGGGCAAATCCGTTTGTTTTCCAACACAAACAAGAAGATTACGTAATATAGTAGCATACAGTTTCAAAGCGGTCACTAACTCCCAATGCTCCGCTTACTAAGATCTAAATTACTATCACCGCGCAATATTAAATTTGAACAGCAAAACTATAATTTCTGTTCACTAGTTTGGATATTGGATACCTAGTTGTACGAAGCTATTATACTAGAAGAAGATATTAATACTTTGGTTTCAATGGTTACTAGAGTTGGGGAAAGCAAAATGGTTATAAAAAAAGAACAAAGAACGGCATGCGAAAGTCGACTTTTGTTATTTTTTCGTTTTCAACTATATAGATTCAGTGAAATTGTTAGGGTTGGTAACGCGTCAACGAACATTTATATAACTAGGTTACAAATAAATAAATATACCTAAGTTATAAATAAGGTATAAAAATCATCGATGTAATATTTTTTTAACAGAGCTTCAGTAACTAGCTAGACATGTTGATTCAACTATCAAAACAATATATCTAAATACACAATGAAATAAATATTCTTTTGCCGAGTATATATAATGCAGTAATAAGACGTAATATGTCCATAATATTTTAAGCTGATACAATCTTCCTTATAAACACAAGACCTTTTTGTGTTTATTAGCAATAAAAATGATACAGATGCCCCAAGCTATGAGTCGGCTGTGAAAAATCTAGCCGAAAACATTTCAGACGAAATTATGAAAAAATGAGACCAAATAATTGTGTTCTTTATAACCTTCTGGGTGTTTGTGTGTCTGAGACTTGTGCAGAAACGTCCACCATTACAGGAAATCATGTGAAAATTCCATGTTCTTTTACACGATAATCCCTTTTTTAAAGTCAGTTAGCTCTCTTTGGAAGTAGTGATAGCCTGGCTTTTGAATGTTTGCTTTACATGCAGGAGTTTGAGTCCAACCCGATCGTTTGACTTTCGACGAATTCATGTGTGGATCAAAATTTGATTATCACTTTTTTTAACAGTGAAGGAAAACATTGTGACAAACCTTGTAAACCTGAAAAGAGCTCTATGAGATTCTGAATTGTGTAAACCAGGCCAGCGTGGTGAACAAAGCCCTTTCTAATTCTCAGAAGAAGCCTGTGTTCAGCAGTGGGACAGTAACGGGCTGAATTATTATTATTGTTTTTCAGAAACAGTATTTTCGAACTCAACATAACGTATGCACACTACGTTTGCTTGAGACGTTGCAAAAAACCTTTGCATGTTTTTACCCAAACTCATAACTTTTGCACTCAAGTTTGACAACGGCATAATAGAGCGAACAATGATCCCTAAATGTAACCTCTTTGACAAGATTATTGTCTAGTCTAAGAGCCTTAACTCCTTGAAAGGCTTCTAGGATTATTATCAACCCCTCTTCAACGTAGATCTCTAATTGAGGCAGGCATCAATCAAGAAACCTATAGATATATACAGGGTATCCGATACTTAATGCATAGCCTTGAAATTGTTTATAAGAAAAGTTATTCCTCCAGAAATAAATACAAATAGAATATATCATAAATAGCTTACTCAAGATAAGTTATTTTTTATAGACATTTTTTTTTGCATTATTTTAGATTCTTGTTCACTACGACCAGAAAGGGATTTCACCGTTTTTTATGTTTTTTTATATTCTTCCTTGTGTCAATAGGTACTCATACTCGTAGATTTTTTTGTTGTAATAATATGATTAGTTAAAAGTGTCGATACAAAAGCAGCTTTTTTCTAAACGGCACTAAGTTCAATTACCTATAAGCTATATATATATCAATATATCTATTAAATACAGGCTACATATACAGGGTGTCCGGTATTTAACATAAATACCGGACACCCTGTATCCGTATACGGATACGGATGTATATCAGCCAGTAAATTGACGACATTATCGTTTGAAGAAATGTCAATTATTACTTAAAGGACAAAATCATCAGAATTAATTATGATAAGCATTCCTTACTTATACCCAATAGCTCTCAACCTTATCCTTTCATTAAACTTATGGTGGATTGTAAAACCGGTAGTTGGTTGCGTTTCCTATAAAACGACCATCGTCCGTCGCTGTCGCTTAATTCAATAGAAATGTCATGAAACAAATATATATATTCTATAGAACACACGCCCTTTTAGAACTGTGCGCCTAGATTCTCGACTTTTAAAAGTGCCTGAAAAGGTCTAGTTGAACTAAAAAACTTGACTGACTGTGACTTTGATTCTACATTTTACTACAAATTAAACTTTTTTCGGGTGCAAATACGTCACATTAGATATTACGAATGCGCGAACTCGATATTTTCTTGTAGTGCAATACCCATAATTTTCTCATACATGGCAACAGTCTCACAACTTTACCAATTCCATTGACATAAAATTTATATTTCTATATTAAGCACCAACATTAACAGGATTGATCGTGCGAGATAAACCAAATATTTTATAATCAACATAATAAGTAATAATAACATAACATAGCATCACGCCTGTATTCCCCGAAGGGTTAGGCAGAGGTGTACTATTGTAACCATATTTCGCCGTTATTGCCATCTACCGGGCACAGTTCCAGATTTCGTGCTGCTACTGAGAATTTCCATATAGAAAATCCCAATAACACTTTGCTCGACCCGGGAATCGAGTCCAGAATCTCACGCTCAGCAGTCGCGTTTGCAACCGCCAGGCCAATGAGGCAGTCACTTTATAATCAAATATTAGTAAATATACATAACACCTACTAGTAACAGTAATTGTAGGCAGTACCTATATTAATTGGTAATAAATGAGCAAAAACAATTCTTGCCCTTCACAATACTGCTAATTTTACTACCTAACGTGTGAATTATCACAGCCTCGAGTGAAAAAGCATAAAACAATAAAAACGTTTTGTCGGCGAGTTAATACATTGGCATTAATTGATTTGGCGACAATGAAAAGTAATTAACACTTCGCTACAGTAATATTGTGCCTACCTAAAAATATGATAACTGATGATGAAACAAATGAAAATGAGTAATGAAAAAAAAAAATGTATATATTTGAATACGTAAATCTTTTCTTAGCCAAAACTTTAGTTTTTTAGTATTTAAAATGTTCAAAACATTGACAGGGTTCATTTCCTAAAGTCTAATTTGCCTGTCCTTTTCCTAACTATGAAGTCGCTTTTCATTCCAACCAAATGAACCTAAAATAAAGTAGGTTATTTTTCGGAATGGTTTCAAAACACCACGTAGTTTACGAGAACACGAACCATTAAAAAATGTATAGACATATTATTCTTTGTTAGTTAAATCAGCTAGTCTGGTCTATGGCTCAATATAAATGATATAGAGACGGGACGTGGTAATTTTTGACCATTCACGATGATTTTGTTATATATATAAAAACTGTCAACAGACCTTCTGAACCCTAAGCTTCACCAAATTTTCCCCTTATCCGCTTCACACAACATGGGAAGTAAAAGAGGTCATTCATAGCAGGGTCAACATTGCAACTGAATAGCAACCCTGTATAGGAAATTAATTGAATAGTTTTTATATCAAAATTGAATATTCTCCATAAAACCCAAGTAATGGTGAAAAACAATAGGTATACAAGATTTTTCGTCGACCATGTACCTATTCTGATTTTAAATTATATCAGACACATAATAAACTTTCTGTTGTGCCTACTTTGTCTCACTTGACGAGTTAAACCGCCATAAAAAAGCGTTCCATTTTTAAATGAGTCTACTACCCTATTTTTTTTCTACTTAAAATCACTCACTACCCTATTCACGTGTTTATAAATTAACGAAAAAAAAAAACATTGTGAAAATTCGAGGATTTTTCACAATCTGTATTACACTCATAAAATATGTGGGTTTATGTTATGGCCTATAATGGTATTAGACTTATGTAAATTACTAGGGTATTCTCTTGGGAAATAAACGTGGATGATACTCTTGCGCATTTTATTTTGTTTATGTCTCATGGGTTTATGTTATTGGATACCGATAATACTGACGCCCACCAAAAATACTGGTTAAGAAGACTATGATTTGATGATACTTTTAACTGAATCACTGCTGTTAGCATTATTTTTAAGTTCTCTCGTAGCTTTTAGGCAGGTATTTTTTGCCGCTAAAATTAGCTGTTTCATAAGGAAAGTTTCAGCTACAAAAGAAATAGGTAGGAGGAACAGGTTAGGAAAAACAATTTAGTCTGTATGTGTTCAAGCCTACTTTCAGGCCGAAACTTGACAAGGAAGATTTTGGCATGTACGGTTTCAAAACTGCAACAATTCAAATTCAGATTCAAATACAATAAATACTAATTTGATAATATGAGCAAAGTAAACCACAGTTTTAAGGATAACAAACAAACTAAATATTGTTAGAAAATTCATTTATCGTTCTATTATAATATAAGTTCTCATAGAAAAATAAAAACCAAGGACGTATTAATCATAGTCTTCTTACGGGTATCGAACTCGTGACCCTCAAAACATAAAGCAAATGCACTAAGCCATGACGATCGTTGCAAATATAACCCACAATACTACACAAACATTACTGCCCTATCTCTTGGAAAACATTGACCTGTTTGCATAGTTACAAATATGTTTTCGGTTCAAATGAGCAACATTTCAGGGAAATTATGGAAAAGTGCAGTTTCACTCACACAATTCACTTTTATTTAAAAAATATGGTTGATTTACATTCACTTTATAGGTAAGTAAACAACATTATTCTATAGTAACTGACTATAAATCGTTGTTCCCGAAGTTTTAAGTATTCAACGTTGGTTGTCAACAGTTTAAATGTTTAATGGAAGGTTGGTGTAGTATATGTACGGCCAGCATCATAAATTGATTAACAGTTGAATTTCGAATCATCAAAATTCAAAAAAAGAATTCTTATTAAATCACAAATACATATATTGACACAACATGAATTTATAAGAATCACAATAAAAAATAAAAAAAACATTGCCCCACACTAGGAATAATTCATTTATCGTGGGTGTGTTTACGAACACATATATTCACAGACACAAAGACCCAAACCCGAAACAACTATCTGTAGATCTTACAAATATTTGTTAAGTGCGGGAATCGAGCGCAGCAGTTGATCTCTCAACCATTGCGCCTACCATGCCGTCAGTTAATTAATAATTTTTATATCATGAAATATCTATACTCGGTTTGTTTAGGTACTTAAATAAAGGTAAACAATCTTGATGTATATTTTTAATATTTTTTGTTTATAAACTCAGTTAAAAATAAACGCGACTAAAAACCAATGTAAAACAACAATAACGATTACCAAATCAATTGAACCACTAGTTTAAGCAGTAGTTTATTTGTTTAATATGTGTTTGTGTAAAAAGTCACATCAAGATTGTTTACCTTTAGTTAAGTATACCTATACAAACCGAGTATACCTATGTTTTAATCTACTTGTGTTGCAGATTGTACCTACATATTGAAATATTTAGTGAACAAATTAAAGGAAACTTGGGATTATGTCAACAGCATTGCATAATGTTTGTTTGTTTTTATTAGTTCCTAGTATGATATCCCATGGTTTTCTGAAGGTGTCGTAAGAACCACGAGGCAATAATTATGTGGAAAATGGTTGGCAGTAAAACTTGCAAAATTAGCACTTTCGCGGTAACTCTGCACTGCGTTGCATTGCAAGGAATGTTCTTAAGGACAGTAGAGCACTAAACATGATAAATTTGAATGACATGGAAATATTTTTTAAACGTTTTTCTATAAATTTTTTGTATAGTGGTGCGTTGTTCAGGGTTGGAATCGAACCCGTGACACGTACCACAACAGTCGAGCGCTCAACCACTGCACCAACCATGCCATACCACTGCATGGAATTGAATGCAGTTTTCACCGATGTATTGCTAGAGGTCTAACTTAAAATATAGGCTCCATTTTACAGCATGAAAATTAAAAATTGAAATTCCACGCGTACGAAGTCGCGGGCAAAGGCTGGTTTATTATAAAAGTAGTTCGCGAAACTGATAAATCTATTAACGCCTCATAGTAAAATTAAAGCAAAATTTTGATAAAGCAACTTGATACTATAACAGTTTCATTTGGGTAAAATATTTGATGGTACCTAAACAGTGTCATAGATCTTGACTTCTTATCTATACGAATAAATGTTTCTATTCTATTCTATTCTATTCTTCTGTGTCGATTGTCAATGTTACGAGTGATAGCTTGATATCTGATATTTAATATTGAATATAGACTCCTACTAACTTCTGTGAAAGTCCCGTCAAAATAAATATATCTACAGATTTTTAAGATATAAGTGATCAGTACCTCTATTATGAGTTTTCTACTATTTACTCTCATAGTTAATGTAAATTTTCATGCAAACGATTTTAGTTCTTAACTTGGTTACATTAGGGATTAGAGTCGCTAACATGACATCTCTATAATATAGTAAATAGTTAATCAAAACTTAACTATGACACATATGTCACATAAGCGACTCTAATCCCTAATGTAACCAAGTTAAGAGCTAAAATCGTTTGCATGAAAATTTACTTTACTACGATAGTAAATAGTAAGAAAACTCGTGATAGATGTACAGACAGTCAAAATTATACAACACAACGCAACACTATACAAAATGATGAATAGAAAAACGTTTAAAAAATATATTTCCATGTCGTTCAAATTTATCATGTTAGGTGTTCTACTATCCTTAAGAACATTATTCGCAATGCAACGCAGTGCAGAGTTACCGCGAAAGTGCTAATTTTGCAAGTTTTACTGCCAACCATTTTCCTCATAATTGTTGCCTCGTGGTTCTTACGACACCTTCAGAAAACCATGGAATAATCATACTAGGAACTAATAAAAACAAACAAACATTATGCAATGCTGTTGACATAATCCCAAGTTTCCTTTAATTTGTTCACCAAATATTTCGCCAATACTGTTATCAAGTGCCATTTAATCGGGGGCGAGCCTGTTACCATCAATCGTGTACAGATGCAAATTCCGTGCTGCTCTGCTGAGAATTTCCATTCAGAAAAACCCAGTAACACGTTGTCAGATCCGGAAGTCGAACTCTGGACGCTCAGCAGTCTCGCTTGCTACCAGTTGACTAATGAGGCAGATAGAATATAATATAATTATATAGACAGCTGAGTACCTATTGGTCATCATGTGACAAAATAATATCCACTAAATTTAGTTTTAACTAGATAACAGCTTGTAGCATAAAACCACAGAATAATTAATTCCGTCCATTATTTCCGATGCTAAAACTCATAATGAAATATTCAGCTAATTCATTATAATTCAATTAAACATTTTCAGTCATAACGTTTCAAATCCTAGTAGCTTAAAATTATGTAGTTACAACAACACGCTCGTATTTTGTGAAGGGTTAAACAGTGTATATACTCTACACTGGGGTTGCCAACCGTCCTGTTTTCCCAGGACATGTCCTGCTTTTTGGAGTGTCCTGGGTTGTCCTGGATAATTATTAAGTAGCGTCCTGGGTTTTTTAAATAGTTCTCGTAAGGTCCTGTGTTTTATTATTCGGGCGCCACTACTGCCTCGAAACTTATGTTTAATCATCGGCGTTATTTTATAATTGTATAATTTAATCTTTTATTTTATTTCTTACATTATATAATATAATTGAAGATAATTTTATAAAAAAATTAATTGCTATTCATTGAGTGTCATTGAAACTGTTTTCTTATACTGCGTCCTGTTTTTAAACCGAAATTCCTGGCATTTCCACTTTCAAATCCTGGTTTTTGGAATTTATGGATGGCAACCCTACTATACACCTACATTTTCACTAATGCCGTGAAGTCTAAAGTATTAAACGGCTAACCTGGTACAATTCCAAACTCTCGGCTGCTGAATCTTTTTTTTAAGAGACAATTTTTTTTTTCTTCTTTTTTTTTAACTTTGCCCCACACTAGGAGATCTCCTGTATCGTGGGTACAGTTTACAAACATACATGTCACATACACACACACAACCAGACCCGAAACAACTATCTGTAGATCGTACAAATATTTGTTCCGTGCGGGGATCGAACCCGCGACACATAGCGCAGAAAGCTAATCACTTAACCACTGCGCCAACCGTGTCGTCAAATTAGCCAATTTAGTCGTTATAATATTTAACCTGATCCAGTAATCCAATCTAGGACTTCACACTAAGCAGTTGTGCAATCACTAGGCTGATGAACAGCACAAGTACTTTTAACACCATATAACTTTGCGATGGATACACCAAAATTAGATTTGAAGATCTTTGTAAACCAAATTAATAATTCAGTTAACTCCTTTTTAGATCCTCGGTCACAAATAATTGAAAAATAATTATTTGTGTAAATGAATATTAAATATATCGGAACGTAAGCAAAGGTGTGAGTGTGTGAGGGAATGAAAGAGAGAGATAGAAGAGTAATGGTGAAAAACTAGACGTAGGTGTACCTAAAGGATTTAATGAAAATAATCTAAATAAATCGATCTAAATAAAAGATATTTATTGCGATTTTATTGGTGCTTGATCCTTAGACACTACATATATGCCTAACAAAAACAAAATAAAGTTTTATTTTAAAACCGTGATAAATACGTTCGGATAATATTATTTCTTCCTCAGTTGATAATACCTATTAAGCAATTCATACGAGTTATGACATCTTTGACAAAGACAAAATTAGTTTACAGAGCAACTATAATTACGCGTAACTTAGTAAAAACGACTCGTCACACAACTTTAGATATCCACCCACACAAAACCATTGGAATATCTATTATTCCATTACCTAAAAAGGACTTTACTTACTGATCAATTTATAGCCAGGATAGGCAGGGACCACTTAATTGGGCTAAAACCGGTTCCTAATCTACGGGACCGCGCTGGCGCGTCGTTTGCTAAATTAAATTTAAACTAGCAACTGCCTATTAATATAATATGGGAGAGTGAACTAGTTACTAGTCAGAGCTGTTAGGTTTGCTAAAAGGTTACTGACATTGATAGTCTTTGGAGGCGAAGATCGGTACTTCTAGTTGGGTGTCTACTGAATTGTAATTTATAGGAATTTATGCAAAGATATTTAGTGTATTACAATATTTTAGGCTGATCTACATTGGTTATAGTGTTGGTAGCTGCGAATAGTATTTTGAATGAACAAAATAAAGGAATTTTTCCCATGTAAGGCTCCTGTGTTAAAAACTATCGTTCCATCCAGGGCCTTACTAATCTGTTATTGTATTTGACTTAATGCCAACATGAAGGCAGGATCATGTAGACACGAACTGACTTATCATGCCATTTCTTAGTCATTAACTTAACTGTTATAAATTATTTTCAGATTACGATTTCTGTCTTGGATGGATTATCGTATGTAAATTGTCCTTTTGTAGTAGTGCTGCCAACTAAACAGCTATGTAATGCAACATCATTTTTCAGACGTAAAATCTATTTTAAAGGTTTTTTTTTTATATTTAAAAACGTTGCCCCACAGTACTATTTTTCCTGTATCGTGGGTACAGTTTACAAACATACATGTCTCATGCACACACAACCAGAACCGAAACAACTATCTGTAGATTATACAAATGTTTGTTCCGTGCGGGGATCGATCCCGCGACACGCAACACAGAAAGCTAATGGCTTAGCCACAGCGACAACCGTGTCTACAATTTTTTTTTTGTTTGATTTATATCTTTTTTTGTTGTAAACTTTTCATTCATAGAGTTTTCAATTACATTAATGTGAATGAAATCTCTAATTTTTGATTCATTTAATTTGAATCTTGCTCAGCTTGATAACTGTTGGGTTGTAATATGCTGAATTGATAGAACCTTTGATTGGTAAACGCAGTCTGGTTGTACCTGTCTGATTGATTTAAGGCTGGGCCACACCAATCGCAAGTTACGTGGTGGTAGGAATCGTATTGTTAGAAAATGTATTGAATGAAGATATTCACACTAAGTTCATTGAAGTCTTCTGTCGGCATGAGATATCCACACGGGAATTGCTCTTGCGGTATTGAAAAGAGTTAACCAGTCAACAGCGCTCAATAGAAGCTGACTGCCGAGACTGCGCCAGACGAACTCATGTTTCGTTACTCGTAGTGGCTTTTTCCATGCATCCAATGAGTTTTCAGAATGAGAATGGTAAGAGATTTTTGTGAACAACGATTATAAACCAGTATTTGACTGGTTTATAACCGTTGTGTTACAAAAATCTAGTGTTCATATATTTTTTCATAAATTATCATTAAATATCAGAAGACTTCGAATACTTATTTACAGTTTGAGTGTATTCTTCTTCGATTTTAGGTTTCTAGTCTAGTAAAAAACCGCATTTTAAATCTATTTGTCTTAATTTAAATCATTAATTTACGACATATAAACATGTATAATTCCGAGAAATGTAATACCTCAAATTTTATTTGTTGTTTTACCACGTTCCCTGCCAGGGACCCACGTCGTGGGTTCACTCTGGTGCATATATAATGCCGAGGATGTCGCTAGCGGCTCCACTAGTAAAATCTGTGGTGGCATAGCGATTGAGCCTTATGAAAATTGTGGAGGAGGCGAATGTGTTAAAAAATCATAATTAGTTCTAGAAATATAGTGATATAATGTGTTTCTCTACGATGCCTATAATTTATAGAAAATCGCTCTAAGGCCTCAACAGACAATTTCATTTACAAAATCTACGTTTATTACACGTGGTTCGTGATTTTGTCTATACCACGCCTAACGCACCGAAGCCTGTCAATCAAAAGGAAGATAACTCGATAAATCTAACTTTGAATTTCACAAAGTACAATAGCAAAAAGCCTCACAATGTATAGACAAAGGATCTTTTGATTGTTACATTTTAATTAGACAAAGCATTTGAATTAAATTACCTAAGGGTGGTTTCATTGAGGGTAGAGAAGATGTTACAAAAGCGTTCAACGCAAGGAGATTCGAAATTAATTTTCTTATTGGGGAAAATAATTTTTGATCTTATTTTTTAATGTTAGTTTTCTAGTTGAAGTGTTTGAGGGAATTTAAAGTACTTCAATAGTTTTCAGAATTCCTTCAACTAAGACAATATATGTATTTTTGTGTATTTAAGTGAAGTAATAGTAATCTTGTGTCCAACTCTTTTGCGCTTTCAGAGTAAATTAGAGTTATTTGGTGATATCATCATCGAGTTTGTTCTTATAGATGATAAGATTTTTGGTTTTTGGATAATATTTGATGTGTTTATTATTTTCTGTTTATATCATGAAGTAGCTAGATAAAGTAGATAGGTACCAAATAATTATACCTATATTATGTTTTTGTCTCTATCCAGACTAGTCACTCCGGAATATGGCATGCATAATGTTCGCTAAAAAGTACAATTTACACAAAGAGTAAAACTGTGACAGAAAGAATTTGGAATACATATAGCAGTCTGCGCATGCGCCTGCCAACTATATATAGGTACCTACTTAATATATTTTCTATTGTATGAACGAGTATTTTCCGTCGCTTGACAAGATTTTTTTTGCATAACCTAAAAAGAAACCTCTAAATTCGAACACCAATATGAATGAAAATGTGTATTTAGTATCGTGTCGGCATTTTCATTGTTTATTATAAAGTTACGGTTAGTGAACAAAGCAGTGTGTTTCGATTTCCCCTTGTGGATCCTAAACAAACAGTGTTATTCGTAACTAGTGCCCTCTAGGGACCTTGTTCCCGTTGTTCTTGTACTTTCAATAGTAACTTAACGTTATATCCGTTCAATCGGAAAATTTGTTTATAAGCAAGCCCTAACAATCCAAACTTCTTGTACATTAAGTTTTACTTCACTCTTTGCAAGTTCATTTAAAATATTTCTATCGCTGGAAAGCCAATTTTTGGAACAATAGCTCAAAGGTTAGGTTTTGTTCGCACTTTTCTCTCCGATTTAGTTTTATACATTGTGGTGTACAATTGTATACCCACATTTTGACGATGCTGTTATTGAGTTCCATGTTTCATCACAGGGGGCAAGCCTATTGCCTACCTGCCAGGCACATTTCCAGACTCTGTGCTGCTACTAAGAATTTCCATACAGAAAAACCCAATAATCCAATAACTTTGCCCGACATCATTTATAGTATAATGTATAGAGGCGTTCATGTATGAAACGATGCATGAATGTAGATGAAGCAAAAGGGTTATGTAAGGATTGTAGCACGTCGCGTTCCGTAGTTTCTGCCTACTCCCATGGGAAAAAGGCGTGACTTTATGTATGTATGTATGTATGTATGTATAGAGGCGTGACGACCTGGATATGCGCGACAGGCATGGCAACAAGTCGCTTAAAATAGAGGACAGTGGAAGGAAAAAGGGGAGGCCTTTACCCAGCAGTGGGAAAAAACGTAGGCTATTGTGACTCCTCCGGTGTTGCGGATGTCCATGGGCGACGTTAATCTGTTCGTTTGCCGCATGTGATATAAAAATAATAATAATAATAATAATAATATATGGAATTACGGGCAAGTAGTTTGAATTTAAATAAGTTTAGATCACATCGTACAATCTTACCATTTTAGTTAATATGCAATAGTATGAACAAATACTATTAATATTGGTGATGGTATTCACCATATTAAGTACACATTTCGATGGTCAGATTTCGGTTTCTAAACATAGGTACCTACTGTAAAAGTAAAAAACAAATAAACGTAAACAAATACCTATTGAACACGGATATTCTTATTGGTGTAGACATTTTCGTTCGGGTATACCGTCATTTGTGTATAAAGTATCGAATGTACAAGATATAGAGGTTTTTTACAGATTTCCCAAGAGATACGGGCCTACGTCTACATAAACTTATATGAGGAGTTGGATTGCTTGAACTAGTGTAAGCTTGAGTGTCAGTTTCTACTATTGATGTATGGGATTATTCGGAAGATAATATAGCACTAGCCTTGTATTCCCCAGGGGTTAAAACAGAGGTGAATGTACTGAAAAAAAGAAAAAAGAAAAACGCAATCACATTATGCCAGACCAAGGGATCGAGCCCACAACCTCACACTTTGTTGAGTTGAGGTTCAGCTATGCTTGTGACTACTGGATAGATGAAGCAGGCTCTACTATTCAAAAATAGAAATTATTTCTGGCTGGACGAAAAATATTACAAAAACGATTGATTCCATAAATAGTATTACCTTATTGTGAATTTTATATTTTGAAAGGCATCGTTTTTAAATATATATGAATACTCATTATCATCCTGGTCTTCTTCTATCGAGTTGGTACGAGCTATCATATGGGAATCGCTCGCCATGGTGGAAAGTGGGTCTGTGTATTTGATTCTAGGACAAAACAGTTTCCTCAAGATGTTTTGAGTGATGCATGATCCGCACATAAATCACAGGTTAAGATTTATTCTGTATCCCTAGGTAGGAAAAGTACGTAGGTAAAGAAATAAATATCATATAAAGAAACACACAGACTTGAAAAAATATTTCAGGGTAAGCCATACAAATATTTGTTTCGTATATCCAAATTGCCTAGACACTGCGATTGTGTTGTTAACTCAATTAAGGTTCTCTACGATAGCTGTAGCACATGTAATATAGGTCCATGGTTACTATAGCAACAGACAGTGGAAAAGGCAAGCGCCATCTGTTAGCATCTATACATATAAATAAAATTGGAGTGTCTGTTTGTAATATTGAAATAACCGTTTTTTACTACATGCATATGAATATATATACGGTACATACATCAAAATAACATTTTTTAAAAATTTTGTCTTTCTGTCTGTCTGTTTGTATAGGCTAATCTCTGAAATGGCTGGACCGATTTTGACGGGACTTTTATTGGCAGGTAGCTGATGTAATAAGGAGTAACTTAGGCTACTTTTATTTTAGAAAAAATCTTTTATTTTAGAAAAAATAGAGTTAAGTGCATTTGGTCTCACTAAAAAATACATTGTTAAATTCCGACATCCCCGCGAACGAAGTCGCGGGCACAGCTCGTCGTAAATAAAACCGTTTTATCATTTGTAATATGTAGCCAGCGCGAACTATACGCTACCGAGATTTTACAGAGTAAATACTCCACTAAATTATATTGAAATAAGAATAGAACGGAGATAGAAAAATGTTTTGAGAAAGAAATATATACAGGATTTGTTTTTTTAATTAAACGAACTGGTACCGTCAGCGACGAAAGTATCGGGTTATTGTACAATGTTTCAAAAGTTGTTGTATGACTTAAAACCTTCAATGTTGATTCATCATTTTCAATTTGAATTCCTTTTGACTAGCGATATGTTTAATTATGAACAAAAATTATTTTCTTTGATAAACCAAATTTCAAAATGACGAAATGTTCATGAACTTATGTTCTACGACTGAAAAATCACAAGCATTTAATTTATACATTTCTAGCAACACTAAATAAATTTTAGAAAACATGGTTATTGTGATGTCCTATAACACAGACTAGGTATTTATACTGATATATTATTTATGCTGATATTACGTCAACAATATTTTGAAGATTTTAATCAGTAGTTACTCTAGAATTCACTTTTGGATATCGCTGCTCTATCATCGTCATCTGCCTAGCCTTTTCCCAACTACCTTGGAGTCGGCTTCCGATCTAACCGGTTGCGGCTGCATATCAGTATTTTACACGGAGCGACTGCCTTCTGACCTCCGCCACCCAGTAACTGAGAGACACAGATACTGTAAGGTTAGACTGGTCGTCAGACTTTTTGGACTACTGACACCCGTAACGACTATCATAGGTCTTCGCATGACACCCGAGACCAACTGCTTCACGTGCTTTTCGAGGCACGGAGGGGTCTCAATTCCAAGGACTGACTGCGCCAAGCGCTGCTTAACCTCGCAGATCGCCGGATCTGCGCGGTTACTACGAGTATATAGCTACGAGCCCCTCGCTGCTCTATGTAGATACATATTTGTGCTTGTGGCTGTACAGTCAGCATCAAAAAGATGTAGGTATACACTTAATAAAATTCAAAAGCGATTTTTAGAGAAAATAGTTATTGACATCATGACCAATTTTACATATAGTATCTGCGAATACATAAAAATACATAGTCATTAAAATTTTATGATTTTACCCAACAGTTTTTCAAGAACAAGCGTTGGAATTTCGCAACGTATATTAATATTTTTAATGCTGACTGTATACATGGGCTAACGCGGTAAATAAAATTGTGGCCCGGTCTAGGATTTCTTTTACTCTAGACGTTAAGTAGGTACCTATTTTATTATTGCGTTTGCTATCTAAAATCACGTTTCAATTCTATAACTTGATTGCCACTATAACTTCATAGAAACAGCCAAATTAATTCAAATTTTAATAACACTAGAGATTATATTAGCGTGGTAGTTTGAAACCGAACCTTATTGGCAGTATATTGCTTTGTTTACGCTAACGCCATCTGGCGTCGGCCGCGAACAATTGCTTCTAAGCCGTTATACGCGGATTGGATATTATTGATATCGAATACGTAAAATAAAATTAAATGGATCTTTCACAATAAGGTCTACGGCTGAAGAAGGTTTATCTTTTCAAAGGGCGGTCGTAGAGATATTAATAATCACTACACTTGGCAGGGTGAATACTGTTATAGTAGATATATCAGTACACATTTAATGTGGCCCATCAAAATACCTAACTGCGCAGCTGACACGGGGAAATCAGTCCACCAGTCGGTACCCATATTACGTAAGAATAATGTCACAGTTGCTGTCGCTAATAATAATAGGCTTCCGTATCCTTGTTATTGAGTATATCAAAAATATCAATAAGTAGTGACTGGTAACGCCATCTATCCTATGTGATGTGAAAGGGTTATTCAATAAATTTTTAGTCTGTTGCGTACATTAAAACGTGTTTTAATAATCCTCTTATGAAAACATATATAAGCGAGAAAGGGATGTATTATTTGTTGGTGGCTGTAGCTTAAATTTTTTTCTTTGTAATCAAGGCGCAGAAAGCACTATTACTACGCGCCAAAAGTACTGCCGCTACACACATACCATCGACATAGAATAGAGACGACATGGTAATCAATTTTTAGATCTTAATATATGATTGTAAATTTATTTGAAGTTAGTACTGCTATTGCCCACACTTAGAACAAGACGTCAAAATCGTAAATAATAGATAATTGTCTTAAATCTTATGTCAAACGTTGGGTACTGATTAAAACTGCCGATATAGAGATATTAGTTGGCTACTGATTAGAATGTTGAAATCGAGATGTGTCGAAAATATAAGGCGATTATCACTAAACTGTTTCCGAATTCCCGTAACATCACAATAGACACATAACATAACATAGGATCACGTTTGTATTCCCCGAAGGGTTAGGCAGATGTGTACTGTTGTACATTTCGCCAATGCCGTTATAGAGTTCCATGTAATAGGGGACGAGCCTATTATGGCACCGACTTCAATATTCTTCAACTACTATATTGTATAATAAAACATTTATGTTTAGCTTTTTAGTTATTAGTTTTGTTTTTGAGTTTTTTGGAGTCGGTTTTTGTTTTTTGTTAAAAAAAATTATTCTATATTCTACAATCTGAGTGATGGGTAGACCTAGTAAGGTCCAACTTGGGAGCATACTCTTTCAAACAAAAAAGAATTTTTAAAATCGGTCCATAATTGACGGATTGATCGCTAAACAAACATACAAAAAAACAATCTACTGTGGAATCGAGAACCTCCTCCTTTTTTGAAGTCGGTTAAACAGGCTCCTAATAAGAAATATTCTACCCGGGTACGTCCTAAAACTGCGGCCAGACACCGGAGGACGGGCAGCAACGTCCTTTCACTAATCTGTGAGCCACCGCGATCCCCAAGCCGCCTGCCAAGCGTGGGGATTATGGCAAATCCCCCCCCCCCCCTCTTGGGGGAAGCATTCGTTCAGCAGTGGACGTCTTCTGGCTTATGATGAATAAGAAATATTAAGTACTATATAAATCACGTTTTCAACTTACAAGTACCTTAACAACACAGTCAATATTCCTTCATGACTATATTTACAACCAAAACTTACTCCACTTATTATCAACATTTATTCAAGCTTACACACCGTAATGAATAAATAAGGACATCTATAAACTAACGTAAAATATTAAATTGCCGCGTAAAAGCGTAAAGTTTACTTTAGCGGAAGCCTCCTTTATTAACCGTACGGGATTATCCTCCCTATTGTCCATGGACCATTAACTATGGTCTAACTTCCCATTGTCCTTACATTGTTATCTATATGAAAGGTGAAGAGCCTATGTGCAGCGGCGTGCACAGAGTTTTTAGACAGGGTAGGCAAACAATTTTAAAAATTTACTTACTAATAATACCTACTGCATGTTGGTATTGGTTCGTCATCTTGTCGATTAAATAATGATGTATGTGATTTGCCACCTCAAATATCTTATAATAAATATTTATCTGAGTTATGTAGGGTAGGCAGTGTCTTTTTGTCTTTATGAACCGCACGCCACTGCCTATGTGATATATTGAAGTGTGTATAAGAGGGAGGGTAATTGTTTGAGTTTGGTCTCGATTTGATTAACATATTAAGTCATGGAACAAACATCGGTTTAAAGAGTTTATTTCTTAAAAGAACAGAGTAACGACTGTGGTGTCAGAGGGTGACTTAAAATGAAACTGCAATCGGCGGCACGGTTGGCGCAGTTGCTAAGTGATTAGCTTTCTAGGTGTTCTCGGTTCAATTTCCGCACGGAACAATTATTTGTATGATCTACAGATAGTTGTTTCGGGTCTGGTTGGATGTATATGTATGGGAATTCCTACTTGAGTGCGAAAGCCGTATCATCGAATTTTGTTTCTTCGAAAACCTTTCAACGACATCTCTATACTGCAACGCCTTGTTAAGTTGACGTCTTGTTACTGCGATATTTCGTTACATCGGAAAACATGATTGATAAACATGACATTTATGTGTGTACTAGCTTCCGCCCGCGGCTTCGCCCGCGTGGTTTATGAACCCGTACATTTTCCTGGGATAAAAAGTAGCCTATGTGCTATTCCAAAGACAATAACCTTTTACATGAAACCTCTACAGTGCCTACTCTGTTTTTTTTTCATTTGATTTTTAGGAAAGCAATAGCTTTACCTCATGTCAAAATTAATCCGATACTGAAATCGTATTAAGTACCTACCTATAACAGAATCGTTCATAGTAACTGCCATTTTTTAAATAATGCCCTATATTTACCATACATTTAACCTTTTTAAGCTCCAGATATCTGAATAATATAAAAGTATCAATGTACATATGTCTATTTGTAGAAGGGATTTTTCTTCTATCTGTGCTAAGTACTTAATTATTTTAGTAATCCACGTTAGAAATAGTGTCGGTAAGTTTGTCAAAAGTCTGTGTTCACATGTTTGTGCTCGTGACTGTACACCCAGTTGAGAATCAACAGAGAATCGAACCTACCGTAGCGAAGAAAGCCAAGCCAATGCGACAACCATTTTGTCTTTGTGCTATGAATAAGATGGAGTCCGAAGGAATTATAGGAAACTAGATCCTCATATATAACGTTTTTATTGTCATGAAAAAATGTAACGAGCAGAGGTGGAAAACACTGTGTCACAGAATATTACCTCAGTCGCCCACGGTGATAATATTTTAAAAAGAAATTACGATACAACCCGTCCGTAACTCAGTCCTGTCCGAGATATTTTCCTGCGATTGTAATATGTATTCAGATTTCATCAATATTCATTGTGTTTATATGCGTTAGGTACTTTTTTGTATGAGGTGGTTAAAGAATTATAATTATTAAAGATCAAGCCACTTCTTGAAAAGAAGAAAATATAATTGCAGAGTAGGTATAATATATTATAATGGAGTGGGCTGGCAATACCCTAGAGAAAAAGTAAATTATAATAAATAAATCATCTTTATTGATATAATTTCACATGTAAAACGTAAACATGAACTAGAAAATGTAGTAAATAAAGTTAAAAGAGATGCTCAAATAAGCAAAATAAACAAAAATATAATAATATTAAATCAAACAGTTAGTAAAGACGGTCCAAGATATTTGTGCAAAATTTATAAAAATGTTAACAGCTTTGTATCGAGTAAGCATGCCGATATATTATTATGTTTATATAACACCAAAAGAAAGGCACAAACAAGTATGAAGTGCAAATCATTACCGAAGGCGTCGAGCCAATATCAATAAAAACCGAAGCCTGAACCTTGACCCCTGTATTATGAAATAACGCTTTTTCAGATAATCCTTAATAAGTAAAGCAATCATAATATGGTTTAGAAAGGTCAGCTTTGCTTATTTATGAGGATAAGTACGTGAATAAATATATTGTAAGTTTATTTCTGAAAATATACAGTATTGGGGATAGTGAAGAATCAGGTCCTCATCGTCACCATCACATATTTCATCATTTCTTGTGTATTCATTTTTATTTACCTTAATATTTATTTATATTCTCACGGAACAGGGGGCGGGTGTATTGCCATCTACCAAGCACAATTCGAAATCCGGGCTGCGAATTTTAGAAAATATGAATAATATTTTGCCTGATCTTGGAATCGAACCCGGGACATGACTACTAGGCCAATAACGCAGTAAAAAAATAAGAGAAAATGTCTCTTTCTTCCATTTTTGTACGTGAAAACATTTCAACTGTCACGCTATACCTAGCCATACAAACAATTTATACAAGCTCGTGCGAGTTCAAATATTAAACACCTTATATTTATAGGTCCTATAAATTGTAGACACTTAACACACTTTCCAGCTAAAGGAGACATTCTCGGGAGGTCATAAAAAATGTTTAGGTACCTACTAAAATATGCCTTTAATAATGGTCCTTCGGTTCGGCTATTAATCTGGGCCATAAGGACCAAATGAAAAAATTACATTACCTATGTTATCATAGCAATTTATGGTAATACATATCTTGGTAACATTTATTATTACTGTTATGTGCTGTAGAGAGGTTTTATAGAATATTTGATTTATTTTTAGGGTTAGGTCGAGTCCCTAGTTAGGAATGTGTGTAAACCCTATTTGCTCTGAAGTAGGTCCTTAAATTTGAGGGATATAAATGAGGGAACTTGTTCATTTTTCTGCATTGAAAGAATATTTTTGAAATGAGATATAAACATTCTTGTAAAATAGTTTAGATATGACTTTTTTATGGTTAGTCTATACGTATATAACACCAAGATAAAACGGAATGTATTCACTGTAGAATCAAACCGATAGGTAGTTAATAATATGGTATATTATCATAAATTGCATCCTACATAAACATATTGGATTAATAAAAAAGTATTTGTGAAGGATAAAATGGAACATTTTTCCCAATTCTTGGAGAACTTCCAGAAAATATACGAATAAGCATCATACAGCAATCAAACATATTTTCAAGGTTACACGAAACAAAAATTTCTAAAAGCTTAAATATATAGCAGACTCGAACGTAATATATTTTGTAAATAAAACTAATGCTAAGGCGATTTTAATGGTTTCATTATTATAAAAAGGAAATTCTTATATGACGGCTACTTAGTAGCTACATCCGGCGTAAAATAGGAACTGGCAAATCTTTTCAATAATAAATCTCATAATATGATACATTTATGTACATATCTTATTATTTCAACATAGAGCTAACTTATTAGACTCGTACCAACAGTATGAGAAACAATTGATGAAGCAAACTAATTTGATTCAACCATCCCTTATTATTGTTAAAGGAACAATAAACAATATCCCTTAGATTCTGATTGTTCCCAAACTCTCGATCTTAGGGAGACTGTTCCAATATCGGTCTATATACAATAATTTATTGTAAACATATGGTTTCATTGTTTAGGGTGAATCCACTGACGATACATTTACAGGAATAATTAAATATCTTACTCATGCAAAGTTGAATACATATATAATGTCGGCGTAGGATTACATACGTGGTGATTTCGCAAAAAAAAATGCTAACGTAAAATAAATTACCGTATAATACATCTGATTTGTATACAGGTGTATTATCAACAGATTTAAAGACTGAATCAAACATTCCACGAATTCAAACGAACTAGATAACCTACTTGAAAGCAAAGATACCTCTTAAATGATTTAGATTATTTATGTAACCGTTTAGGATTAAATAACAACCAGTTCTTGAATAATTTTAGCATGTTGACTGTATTCCTCGAAGGGAAGAAGTACTATGTAAAAGTAAACCCACATTTTTACAAATATTTTATTTTAATGTTAATGTATTGTAGATATACTCGTAATAGTTGGCATGGCGTAGCAGTAAAACCGCGTGATAGATATTTCATGGATATTTTTTTTTAACTATTTCTACCCCTCTGCTGGACAAAGGCTTCCCTCACGTTTTTTCGCACATCTCAATTAAGTTATGAATATTTTGTTGATTTAGAGGTTGTGCAATTATTGCGAAATAAGTAAATATTACCTATATAAAAATACTCGGCTATTTATATTATAACTTATAGGTACAGACGCTACATTACTAAAGTCAGCCGAACTTAATCAGAATATGTTCGCAATTGAAGACACAATCAAGTAATCAGTCGGTCCTAATTAGTGCTATCAGTTTCTTATTACTCCATTTCCAAGCTTCATTAACATTCTCATGTTTTGCTCTTTACTTTCAAATTCGGATTGTTTCAGTTCCTTTGGCTCTGCTTTCTGTATTTTGTATACCTGACACGCTCAACGACTCCATATTTGTTTCCAAGAACCATCATAATTTTCTAAACAGAAAAAAATGATTGTGTCTGTATTTGTTATCTCAGTTTGAATTCGGCCTAAAGTTCTCAATTTTCGAAATCATGTGTGAATCAGAATTTGGTTATCACTTGCGTTATAGGCTCAATGAAATTCTCGTTGGTATGTGTAGTTCACCAACTCACAGCAGGGTGAACAAGGACCTTTTTATGAACCAAATTCGCCTCTCAGGAACCGTCAAAAGTGTATAATATTATGATAAATTTCATACGAGTGAAAAGCTGCTATTTCAAATATAATATAGAAATGAACAATATTATGATAATATCTTGCAGAATCAATTATTGTAGTAGCTGGGTCCATGTTTCGTAGCTCTTAATAGATATTTCCTGGCAAATATTGATGGATGTTGATGAAGTACATAATTTGCATTGCGCATGCACTCTCAACAACAGAGCTCTTGTACATATATTCAGCGACATATAAATCTTTTATTTAATATTTTTAAGGATATTGTCCCACTGCAATACTAACGCCTCCCTGCTATCTTTCCACTTATCTTTATCTAGAGGTGATATGGACTAATGTTTTGAAACCGTGCATCTGAAATCATATTAACGTCCAAAAGGGCCTGCAAATTTATAAAATTATTTTATGATACAATTTACAATGGACAGCTTTTGACTGTATACGGTTGTTTTTTATCAATGAATCTACGTCGTCTTGTAGCGCATCTGTAACCTAATAATAGCAAAATGTTGATGTACAGGGTAATATACAGCTATGTCTTAACTTTCGTGAAATACTGGCGTAACTAATTTTTAAATACCAAGCTTATAGAACAACGAAGAGTCATTTAATGACTCTTTACCTCGAGTTTTCTAACTATTTACTATCATAGTAAAGTAATTTTTCATGATAGCGATTTTAGTTCTTAACTTGGTTACATTAGGGATTAGAGTCGCTTATGTGACATATGTGTCATAGTTAAGTTTTAATTTACTATTTACGATATTATAGAGATGCCATGTTATTTTATTTTTTTTGTTGTCTCTCGCCGTTAGCTCAGGTAGCTTTTACTGCTTAACCGGGCAAATGGCGAGACCAGAAGGGCCTCCAGCCGAGCTATGCCATGTTAGCGACTCTAATTCCTAATATAACCAAGTTAAGAAATAAAACGGCTTGCATAAAAAATTACATTTACTATGAAAGTAAATAGTGAAATACTCATAATAGAGGTACTGTTGTAAATTTTTCCATTTTTCCTGAAGAAAAGCATAATTTTTCACACATATGTATATTGTGCAGCGTATTTGTGTGGTGAATTTATTTTAGCTTGGCATCTAAACAGCTGAATGCATTTAGATGAAACGAGAATATGTGCTTAGAATTCACAAGTGCTTCTGACTCAGATAAATTGTTTTAGAACGAAATGTGAAGAGTATTTTGTCACGAAGTCTATTACTAAGTAGGCAGAATAATGGTAAATATGTGTTATTGTTCTTAATATTTCTACTTTACTCAATAAAAAAAGTAATCATCAGAAAAATATCTAGTTAGCGCGTACTCAAAATCAGAAATTTAATTAAATTTTCGTCGCATTCACGTATGTAAAATTTGAAATTTTTAATGAACATGCAAAGTACAAAAAAAGAATGTCATTTTGACTATAGTGAAATTACGAGCAACCGCGTGTACTTAACGAATTTAGAAAATTTACTTAATATTATAACTTCTTTTTTCGTTAGATATAATATAATTATCATGTTTTTTTTTTCAATTAATGTAAATACCCATTAATATTTTTTGATAAACAAAATTAGGGGTGTATATAAAATATACAACAAAAAACATTTCGAATGTATATATGTATATTATGATGGCTTGGCTATACATGTTGTATACACAACAATTTTGTAAACATTTAAGATTTCCTTGGTATTTTTGTACGAACAAAATAATTTAGTTTTACTAAATTCTTCTTATTCGTAGATAGTAGTTTTGCCATTTATTTTTCTCTACAATTGCATGTTCTTTACAATTGCAGTGTGTCATTTTTCTCCGACATCCTATTACATGCGTCCTTGTTTTGAAATTGCACATTTTATAAAAGTATTATTTAATTCAGTTTTCTTATTTAACATAATATACCATTAGGTTGCCAGTTACTTTTTTTAAAGCCAATATACATGAGACATTATTTTGTGTTCAGAATAATGGTGTTAGTCAGTTCAATATGGTTATGGCTTTTACGAAAAATTTAAAATTAGTTCTGTTGTCTCTAAAGGTTAGTTGTTATAAGTATACCCCGATTTTGCCGATGCCGTTATTGAGTTTCATGTGATCATGATAGGAGGCGAACCTTTCGCCTTGTCCGAGCTGGGAACGAGACCCACGCTCAATAGTTGCGCTTCTGAATACTATGTCAATGAGGCAATTTTGAAAATCGAAGTAATTATAATTTAATATTAGAAAATAAAACAATAAAATTGAACAAATCTATTGTATTTTTTTACCATATTGTTTTATGTGGTTGCTTAGAGACAAATCCCTATAAAACACACCAAACAAATTAGATTTTTTTTTTTTTTTTTTTTTTTTTATGTCATAGGCGGCAAACGAGCAGACGGATCGCCTGATGGTAAGCGATTAACGTCGCCCATGGACACCCGCAACACCGGAGGAGTCACAAGTGCGTTGCCGGCCTTTTAAAAAGGAGTACGCTCTTTTCTTGAAGGTTTGAAGGTCGTATTGGTCCGGAAATACCGCAGGCGACAGTTCATTCCACAGTTTTGTTGTGCGAGGCAGAAAGTTTCTAGAGAAACGCACAGTTGTGGACTGCCAACCATCTAAATGATGGTGATGGAACTGCTGTCGCGTAGAACGATGGCGGAAAGAGGCGGCAGGGATCAGTCCGAACAATTCCTCGGAGCACTCCCCATAGTATAGGCGATAAAAGATGCATAGAGAGGCCACATCTCTACGCAGCGCCAAGGGGTCAAGCCTGTTTGAAATATCTTGGCTGTCGACGATTCGAATTGCTCTCCGTTGGATCCGGTCCAGAGGGAGAAGCTGGTACTGGGGTGCCCCTGCCCAGAGATGAGAACAGTATTCCATATGGGGTCGGACCTGCGCCTTGTAAAGTAGTAGGCGGTGGGTCGGAGTGAAATACCGTCTCGATCTATTGAGCACGCCAAGCTTCTTCGAGGCTAACTTAGCCTTACCCTCTAAATGGCCGCGGAACTGGACTTCGCTCGATATGTCGACACCAAGTATTCCAATATTGGCTGACGTGGTTAAGGGGGTGCTTTCAAAGATACCCAGTTACTTTATTATCAGACTAGCTGAACAATCGTGCGGGTAAATGCTTGTAACACTCCAACTTTCAGGCGGCGTTTTTGAATTTATAATCAATTACTTCCAGATGCCTACTTTTGTAACTGAAATTGCTTAATATGTAGTATTTCATAATGGAAATTTATGGCTTGTAAAATTCCTCAACAAAAAAAAAACAGTTTTAAGTATCATACATTTTCAGTAAAATGGATTTAGAAAAACTAGGTTTATCCATGATTGGGATCTTCCGAACTATCAAAATGAAGTTCATCCTCCGTCTAACCTTTTCCCAACTACTTTGGGGTCGGCTCCCAGTCTAACTGGTTGTAACTGATTATTGGTATATTCCACGGTGTGACTATCATCTGACCTCCGCTATCTAATTACTGAAAGACACTGATACTCTATAGTTATAGATTATCAGTGGGCTGAAGAAAACCGTAACGACTGTCAGAATATTTAAATATTCTTATGACAACCGAGACCAATTGCTTAAGGAGTTTTCTTAGGTATCCAAAGGACCACCCATCTAAAGACTGACCGTAGCAGGCTCTGCTTAACGCAGTAGATATGTAGCTACGAGCCTCTCAACCATCTTTATCATTTAGAGAGTAATCAGTGAGCACTCTACAGATTTACATCGGCTTTGCACGTTCAATCAGATTGCTAATGGGTCGCTAATAGATCGCTACCAACATTATCAGGTACAGAATATTATAGTGGTCATTTACGGGTTCTAGGTTTGAAGAATTTTATTTCTCATAAGTACTTAAATAACAGCGTGAATATCACTGGTAATACGCGGCATGGTTGTAGTAATCTACTACAATGTCAATGTAGTCAAATTCAAATTCAAATTCAAATTCAAATTCAAATTCAAATTCAAATTCAAATTCATATTCAAATTCAAATTCAAATTCAAATTCAAATTCAAATTCAAATTCAAATTCAAATTCCAATTCCAATTCCAATTCCAATTCCAATTCCAATTCCAATTCAAATTCAAATTCAAATTCAAATTCTTTATTGGCCTTCCATATGTTAACAGAAAGGTGGTACATTTTAGGGATTAGTGTCGATATGGACCACTGTGTTCATTTTAGGATAATTTTACAAGTAAAACGGAAGTTAATTACTACGTCAATTTTAATTTAATTGGATTTCTAATTAATTTAATGTTCATTTTCATTTTCAACCGACTTCAAAAAAAAGGAGGAGGTTCTCAATTCGGTTGTATTTTTTTTTTTTTTTTTTTTTTTTTTATGTTTGTTACTCGATTTCTCGAAGACGCCTGGACCGATTTCAAAAATTCTTTTTTTATTTGAAAGGGTATGCTTGTCATTTGGTCCCATTGTCATCAGGTCAGGACCTGATGGTGGAAACCCTGAGAAATCGAGGGCATCTCTTGAAAATTGTAGGCGAGCATGGGGTAAAAACTTGATATTTATGTGTATATCTGATGAGACTACAATACTATGGAGGTTTAGGGCAGATCTGATGATGGAGACGACAGAGGATCGAGGGAACTCCTCAACGGTACATCTTAACTACCTCGTGTTTGGGCTTATTTTATTCGTGTTGACAAGATCTTTACACCGAGATGGGTAATGACTGCCACTGCAAGGTCCGTGATGCAGGTGCAGTACTGTTTAGGGAACTCCTTAATGGTTGATAGCAGCTACATAGTGTTTGGGCGATTATTCCGTCAATTACGGACCGATGTTAAAAATTCTTGTTTTGTTTGAAAGAGTATGCTTCCCATTTGGTCCCATTATCACCAAGTCAGGATCTGATGATGGGATCCTAGGGAAATCGAGGGATACCCTCAAATATTGTAAGACAAATAGCCCGTTTGAGCTTTTTTTCTTAATAAGTTAGGTATTGGCGTCTGAAAATCATCATTTAATGATGCTGAGCTGATGATGGATGTCATAGTACTCCTCAACGGTAAAGAGTTAGGGAATAAAACTTCCGAGTTTGGGATCACTCGATATATTTTGATGAGTCCCGTATAAAACATTTGGTATAGAGGGTCTGATGATGGAGCCAGGAGATAGATGGTGGAACTCTTCAGTAGCTACTTGTAAACCCCTCGAGTTTGGGCTCATTTTAAACCTCTAAAAGTCAAAACTATCACAGTATTAGTTACAATAGTCGTCTTAATCTTTTCATTTCTCGTAATGCGTTTTCATCATGTGGTCGGCTAAGTAATTTATTTGATTTTAAAATCACATAGTACAATACCGTCTAAGGTTTTCACTCGACTTGGGGCAACATACATTTGACCTTTGTAAAGTTTTTCAAGAGAATCGTCTTTACTAGGTCTACCCATCACTCAAAATTGTAAAATAATTAAATTTTTTAACAAAAAAAAAAAACCGACTCCAAAAAACTCAAAAACAAAACTAATAACTAAAAAGCAAAAAATAAATCTTTTATTATACAATATAGTAGTTGAAGAATATTGAAGTCGGTGCCAAGTAAAACATGCAATGATAAACCGACACGATTGGCGAAGTGCATTTGTCGTGTCCGACGCATAATCCGCTCCGCACTCGACAATTTCTACGTGAACTCGTTGTTTCAATGTCGCTATTATAGCAGCAAGGTATATTACTTTTATGTTTTACTTGGCACCGATTTCAATATTCTTCAACTACTATATTGTATAATAAAAGATTTATTTTTTGCTTTTTAGTTATTAGTTTTGTTTTTGAGTTTTTTTTTTTTTTTTTTTTAAAAACGTTGCCCCACACTAGGATTTCTTCTGTATCATGGGTACAGTTTACAAACATACATGTCACATGCACACACAACCAGACCCGAAACAACTATCTGTAGATCATACAAATATTTGTTCCGTGCGGGGATCGAACCCGCGACACCTAGCGCAGAAAGCTAATCGCTTAGCCACTGCACCAACCGTGTCGTCATACGTGTGTTAGGTATACCATTCTATATACGCCCTTATTTTTTCTGTTAGTTAAATTTTTATAGTGTATTTATTATACATAAGTATTTCTTAAGTCTATTTTTGTATGTATTCATGTAATGTCATCTGGTAATTTCTGTGTGTGTGTGTGTGTGTAAAATTGTACATCTGTTTCATCAACAAATAACAATAGCGTCATTTAGCCATAATATTAATGACTCAGTTTATTAATAAGCTTGAGATTGTTTTCATTTCTTAAGTAACTATTATTTTTTACGTAACTGTATGTTCGATTGAATAGAAATAGTGGTGCTATTTTTTATTAAAATTCAATCGCAATATGTGTATTAAGTTGTATGAGATTCATGAATCTGAAGTTGAGTCAAATTCATTAATTTAGTGCTTTCATTATATATCAAGGTAATTCTTTTCACGTCTGTAAGCTTTAATGAAACACTCGTGTGTTATAAGGCTGTAGGTACTTTAGGCGACCTAAAGGTTAAGCTAGAGGTTAACTTAACATAACATACCTACCTTTTACATACCTAACCGGATATTACGTATGAATACAAAATTACCTACTAAATGATAAATTGTCCACTCGGGAGTTTCAACTCAGTGGTAAATATTGTCCACGATAATTCATTCGTTCATAACAGATGCATTAAGTGAAGTTAATCTGAAAATCTGCATTGAGTTAATATTTATTAAAATATTAATTATAGCATGCTAATAATGAACTTTCATTACTGGATACGATTGCATAATTATCGTTTACTGTATAAAGATACATACATAGTATCATGCCTGTATTCCCGAAGAGTTAGGCAGAGGGGTACTATTGCACTCCCACATTTCGCCAACGCTGTCATAAGTCTCGTGTAATAGGCGGCGAGTCTATTGCCATTTGCCATCTACAGACACAGTTCCAAACTCCGTGCTGCTATTGAGAAACTCCACACAGAAAAACCCACTAACACTTTTTCTGACCCGCCAATCATATAATATAATGGGTTACTGCATACTACAATATTTATAATGCCAAATATATATAATGCCATAATAATATATATAATGCCAAAGTTATTGAAACTGTAATTCTATAAAAAATGAATGTGAAATTTAGTTTCTCACTCATATACAAAATCTAAGGATCTATAGACCCCTAAACAGATGGCAGGTAGGTGTCGTATATGGTGTAGGAGATACTAGTAAAAAGGATTTTTACTAATAACTTATCATATAGATTGTAACCATAAATAAACGGAGATCCAAGATAAAAATATCAAAATAATTTCACAATTTAACAATATTTCATTTAATAAATAATTAATGTCACGTCAGACAAATAACTAAAGTTGTATAATTTGTTATACACAAATTGCTAGTAAAGGCCATAATCATTGCTCTGCACGTCGAAAGATAATATTAGACAAATTATTCCACACTTTAACATTAAATTTCATCTATGAGTATTGATATTACACTTCAGACTAATAACCGTTTGAGTTATACGGTTTATCGAGAGGTATGACGACAGTTAATAAAGTGGCTAAGCAGACAAACTAAACAGTTAGTAATTGAATTTCTGTGCTATAGGTCGTTGGTCCAATTCCAGACAAATATTTATATTACGTTCTGGTGCCGATTTAGCGTGTATGTGAGGAGTGAAGAGGAGCTCGGAGCAATATAGCTACCACGCAAATCAGTTGACCTGCGAGGATAAACAGCGTTTGCTACCATTAGTCCTTGGATGGTTGACCTCTCCATGCGTCGGAAAGCACGTTAGCATTTGGTCCCCGGTATCTGACAACCAGTCTAAGCCTAGAGTAAAACGCTAGACAGATGATGAGGAGTGAAAAAAGAGGTCCAAATTTATCCTTAACGTCACTTTCAAAGAATAGTATTACTAAAGAGAACATTTATAAACAAGGTAAACATTCAGTAATAAATAACTTGAAGAACCTTCTCTCTTACCGCGCATAAAGATCGAAGGCTTTAAGATAAAGGCAGACAAATTATTCCACACTTTAACACTAAAGTTCATCTGTATTGATATGCCACGTCTGACAAATAACCGCTTAAGTTATACGTAATGCCGGAGCGTTGCGGGCGCGATAAAATCTTTTATTTATGTGCTGGCCCGCACGTTGAGCGTTGAGCACCGCTTTGATACTCAACGTTCCTTGCTATTTTTCTCGACCTTACAAAGTAAATATTGTGTGTTTAACTTGTCTAGGGGGAAATTGGGTGTGTTTAAGTTTTCGATTTTAGTGTGTTCACAATTTTATTTTATAGGTCGTGTTAAAGGTTTTTGATGGTTAGAACTTTAAGTAAAGACGGCCTCCAAGGGGTTTTATTGGGTAAATTATTCCACACAATACACTGGTTTTCTCCTTATACGGAGGTTTGGTAATTTTGGAAGGCATCTCCATCTGAAAAAGCTATACTATGTTGCGCACAGTATCTAACAATATTCGCGATAATTTTTATATGGACAAATATTTGTATTCTTTGCATATCTATCAGCCGATAATGACCAGAGATGCATAAAACCTGACGTACAGTCAGCATCAAAAAATGTATACACGTACCAAAATCACTAATTCCTTTAAATCTCGCTTTTGAATTTCGCTACGTGTATACCATCTTTTTGATGCTGACTGTACTATAAATTCTTCAGAAATTATACCTATCATTGTCAGTTTTTATATAAATGAAAAGAGATAACAACGAATTTTAAAGACATTTTGGTTATTAGAACATTATATACGAATAAGGGAGTGTAAATGTAGCTGTTCTAGAGTTCACTTTGGCATGTTCATTATATCTTTAAGCACGTGACTCTACCAGATATTAAGGTCAAAATCCGTAGAACCAGATATTGTCTAACTATTGTAAAAAGTCTTCTACTACTTCGTTACTACCTTTCCCTTCACTTATCACATGTCAGATTCTTCAACATTAAAATTCAATATAATCTAAAATCGAGAAAGAGGAATCCCAAGAAATACGTCAGAGCTAGTTCAAAACGATCCTATTTCAAACGAAAAGATTCAAATTCAAATGAACATCAAAGTAGAACTGAAGTGCGATAGATTTTCAAAAGCAGTTCGAGTACTTTCTCCACCACATATGCTGACTAGAGTTTAAGAGATCTGTTTAACAAGTTATATTTTCAATCGAGATTTCATATTCGATGTTTAAGAAACTTCTGTAGTTAAGCTTTAGTATTCAGATAAGTTTGGTTAATCAATTGAGGCTGGTATAGATTAATTTTTAGATTACGGCTTAATTTAATAGTTATCGATGTTCTTGAATATTTTTGAAGGACCCACTGTTACATATATTATTATGATTATATTTATTTGTTTATGTTTTTAATGGAGTTTAACATAAATAAGTTAATTATAACGAGTAATTTTTACCACAATAATAATTCAGTGCATAATATGTAGTTCACTTCACAACCAACGTAACTTATTAAAAGCGGCTAAAAAGGCCACATTGAGAACTTTATCCATAAATCTCCATAGTCACTATAAAATAAATGACTGCTGAAAACCGTACACGACTGTTAATAATATTCGTCAATTAAGTGGATATTTTGTCATTTTGTAGTCTTTCATCTTTACACTACTGTACAATAGTACAGCTCTGCCTAACCCTTCGGGGGATACAGGCGTGATGCTAGGTATGTTTACATAAAAATCCTACAAAATCCACCTGTTTTATCTAAAACCCATTCTTTCTATCGACAGTCGTCGCAAGTCTATCACAAAGCAAATAAACAAGCTCGCGACTCGCAAACTCCTAAAATCGCATTGTTCTCAAAACGAGTTGGAATGTTGTCAACGATTTGAGAGATAAAGCCTTCAAACTTTGTGTTACGTACTTGTTCTGGCTTATGTACTGACTGGATAGGATTTGATGTCTTTTTAGTTTTAATACTGGAAACAAAGTCCTTTGAGATTTATTAAAAAGCGTTGAAACTTGCCGATTCCCGGGTCGGGCAAAGTGTTCTCGGGTTTTTCTGTAGGTATGGAAATTCTCAGTAGCAGCACGGAGTCTGACACTGAGCCTGGTAGATGGCAATAGGCTCGCTCCCCATTACATGGGATATGCCATCGATGAAATGTGGGTGTAAAATAAGTAGGTGTACCTCTGCCTAAGCCTTCGGGGAATACAGGCGTGATGCTATGTAAAAAAGCGCTGGAAGTACGGTATTTTAACTTTACATGCGTTTGTTATGTGACTAGATATCATCAAACAGATGTAATCAGTACCTATGTTGTTGTTTTTTTTTATTACTAATTTGTGTGCGTTCGTCAGCACTTCACCTGATGGTGAGTGACAATGCTGCCGCGGATGGATCAAGCTCAAATAATGTCCATTCACTCTCGCCTCGGGGGAGTGAGTGGACAGGGAAGGCGGCAGTTGTGCAAGGCGCCCAGCACTGGACAAGCGTCACTGAACAGACACGCATTCTCTAATGGCTTCCCAAGGCAGCAAGCCGGAACACACCCGAGTTCGCTTCAAAGCAAAGCTTCGTCGAAGTAAAAAACGATAGGTACTCATTTCTAACCAAAAAATATAGAATACTATTTTTATAGAGCAACGTATATGGACAATGGCAATAGAAAGAATGGTACACCAAACGTTGACTGCAGCGAGAGAGATAGTATTGTACCTACGTATTTAAGTATCTAAATATCTACCGACTGCAGAGTAACTAAAAGTGTTACTATACACGTATTCGATTCGTAGTTTTTGCTAATCGAATACGTGATTTCACCAAAAACTTTTATCTGATTCGTATCTGATTTATACCGCTTTGAACATGTAGATACCAACCGAATATCGTTTTGAATCTGTTATATTAAATTGATACAATAATAACGTGCAGATTATTGGCTATATAATCCAATTCCATCGAATCCAATCAGATTGACCAGTAATCAGTTATTATTGACCGAGTGTTTACCATAATAGCTCAACTATTCAATACAAATCAGAGAAACGTGTTGCTCTGCAGTAGTAAAAAGCTCCCTGAATCTATACCCACGATACAGGAGATATCCTAGGTAGGGTAACGTTTTTTTAAGAAAAAAAAGAATAATCATAAACATATATATATATACATATAACTAGTGGATATTGTAAAACAGAAACTCTTACAGTTACTGTAAATGATTGGACGACCATTTTCCTGGACCTAGCAATCAAAACCTAAATATCTATAATAAATTTTGTTTACTGAGCCGGGTTCTCCGCGTCGAACAAACTCATGGGAGATTTTAGTTAAAAAATTCTTGGTAGGAGCCCGGAATTTGGAAATGTGCCGGGCCGGTGCAAAAAGTATGCCCCTATTCATCATCATCAGCCAGAAGACGTCCACTGCTGAACGAAGGCCTCCCCCAAGGGGGGTGATTTGCCATAATCCCCACGCTTGGCAGGCGGCTTCGGGATCGCAGTGGCTCACCGATTAGTGAGAGGACGCTGCTGCCCGTCCTCCGGTGTCTGGCCGCAGTTTTAAGACGTACGTGCCCCTATTACATGGGACTTAATATCGGCATCAGCGAAATGCAACCCTTAAACTTAACGTAAAATACAGGTGTCTTATATCTTTATAATAAAATAATCACATACCTGAGTAACATAAGTTTAATAAAACCTTACTTTGAAAACGAGTCAATAAACGGTAAACAACATTGTAATACTTGCCAAAGACGACACGGTTGGCGCAGTGGCTAAGCGATTAGCTTTCTGCGCTACGTGTCGCAGGTTCAATCCCAGCACGGAACAAATATTTGTATGATCTACAGATAATTGTTTCGGGTCTCGGTGTTTGTGTATGTGAATATATGTGTTTGTAAACGCACCCACGATGTAGGAATTATTCCTAGTGTGTGGCAAGGGTTTTATAAAAAAAAATTAGTATTATGGCCTGCAAAGTAACTACAACACGAATAATTAAAAATGCAACTATATCACATGACAATTCGTGACTGAAACTTCGATCTTTACAATGTGCTGCAACCTTATCAAGTGATTATTATCATAATATTAAGAAAACATCTCTCATAAATTAACTGAAGTATGAATATCTAGGGGAAAGCCATGTGCAAGACCTCAGTTCAGGCACATAAGATACCCATACAATATTCAGTTACATTTCCTTTAATTCCACATATCTTGTTCTACAAATTTAGTAGGGTTACCAAAAATATTTAGGACTATTTATGTTTTTAATTAAAATGTTGTCCCATGCCTGGGTACAGTTTTTACACGTAGCGCAGAAAGTTAATCCAATATCTTAAAGTTCGATTTTGGTATTGCCCGGCAGATGACAACAGGTTTGCTCTCTCTATATATATATAAAAATGTGCTTGATATGGTCAAAAATATTATACATAGTGAAATGTGTGTGTAATGTAATAATACCTTTACCTAAATCTTCAGCAAATACAAGTGTGATGCTATTAAAGCCAATAATTAAGCATATCTTGAAAATAACTGCCTTATTGATCTAATGGTCGCCGACTACTGAGCGGGAGGTCTTGAGTACGATTCCCGGGTTGGGTAAACTGTTATTGAGTTTTTCTGTAGGTATAGTAATTCTCAATAGCAGCACCAAATATGGAACTGTAACTAGTTGAAGGCAATAGGCTCGCCTCCAATTACATGGGATTTAAAAACAACATCGAAGAAATGTGGGTGTACAATAATGCACTTCTACCTATGCCTTCGGGGATACAGGCGTGATGGTATGATAAATATATTTTGAAGTTTATTTTCATCCCTATATATATTCAAATGTGTATGTCACCTAACAAATTAGAGCTTGCTTTGTTTCAAGTAGGTACCAAGAAAATTCACTTTGAGGCAGTCGTATTCTGAGATGACATGTGTGATGCCTGAGAAAATTAACTCCACCTTTGTCGTTGAATAGTAATTCTAGCTTTGATACTTGAAATGCGGTTTCAGTTCGTGGAAATTTCCTATTCGTATTTTAATTTAATATTGTCTTAGTTCTGTTTGAAGGCAAAGGAAAATTTGATGTGAAGACATACATTTGGGATTGTCAGAATCATCCAGTCTTATTTCGTCTCAATTATTTTGGACTGATCTCTTTTAATATAATATAAAGACTCTCCAATCTCCAATCCAAAAAAATGTGACAGTTTGTGAAGATAGATTGATGGATGGATGAATATATGTTACTCAATCACGCCAGAACGGCTAAACGTATCTGGATGAAATTTGGCACAGAGATAGATTATAGTCTGGAATAGTACATAGGCTACTTTTTATCTCGAAAAAATGTACGGGTTCGTGAACCATGCGGGCGATGTCGCGGGCGGAAGCTAGCAATATTAAATATGTAGATTAGACAGGTATGATAACCCTCCTTAAATTATATTATAAGAAATAAATTCTTGGAGACATTTTATGGACTCGGTTAAATGTCAAATTTCAGCTTTTCTTACACCAGCGTGTAAAAACTTATTCCTTAGTATTAAGAATGAGCTCAGGACGTAGAATGTAAGTGACTTAAATATAAGTAACAACACTTGATATCGTATGTAAAGTGATATTTTCCTATGGGAAAAAATCGAGTTACAAGTGTATCAAGTCCCTTACTTTGAAAGTTTCGAAGCCACGAAAGACATCCCCGATGAATAAAAATACTAGTCTCAAGCTGATCCAAGTTGCTAGACGAGCTCGGCTCCAACTTACGAATACAATATTTCCTCGGCAACTTTCTTTTGCGGCAGATATCCAAAATGAACAAGTTTTACACGAACAGTCTGCGGAGGCAATAAAGTTTTCGACAAATTTCGGAAATTAAATGCAAAGTCTGGTCGCCAAACGAAATCTTGTCCACCTGATGAAATCCAAGAAGGGTTTTATTCATTAAAATTTATTGCCAAACCGTTCTTGTAATCTGTTCTGATTAAAAATCTCCTCATCGAATTGTTTCCGTCGGTAATCCGATTAAAATCCGCCGTGAAAATTAAATTTATTAATGATTCAGTGAAACAATCGGAATTTGTCTACGCGAGTGAAAATTCAGAAATGTGATGCGACGAGTGGCACAATTGCAGTTATTAAATCATTAAATATTCAATTGGTAATTTAATGCTTTGGTCTGTATTCATAATTAAAAATTAATTTGTAATTAATGGAAATGTCAAAACTTGGCGAAACACGAGCTCTTTTTGAATGCTGCAAGATTAGTTTAGATTAGTTGTTTATTTGTATTATTGATCTTTTTTTCTACTAGTTTTTGGCCACGGCTTCACTCGTCCATCCATCCAGGATATGGTCTATCTGTGTACCAAGTTTCATCCAAATCTGTTCAACCGTTTATGTGTGTTTGATTGAGTAACAAACAATTAGTCATCTTCACAAACTAATAGGACTACTGCCTTCAAAAGTTTCCTAGAAAACTAGAGATGCATTCGAGTAATATTGTAGGTACTATTTAATATATTTATTTAGTTTTATATTCTGTATCAATTTAATTATGAAATAATATTTCAACAAAGTATGTGTTTCAAAACTTAAAAAAAAATCTTCTCCTATATCTTAAGAACTTCATATCTCTTTATTTGACTGTATCTTTGAGGAAAATAAGCCATGCGTAGTGCCTACCACATTTCAAACGCAGCACAATAATGCCATGTACATAAAGTATTCCGGCGTATAATAGAACAAGGGATCATAGAAATACGAGAATTTCCTATTATAATGTGAGCATATTGCTATTCGGGGAAAAGGAAAACTCTTTCGGCATATCCGAGTAGATATCATCGAGAAACTTATATGCGGTTACATTATATCGAATTTGAAATATGGCATGAATTTGTATCTGAAAATTTAAAATTTCTTGATGTTTGATCTAGTTTTCTTCCTGAAATGTTGAAAAAGGAATTTGAGTGCACCGTGGCATGTACAGTCGGTGCCCTACATTATCTGACCTTCCTAGACATTATTTGATAAATTCTATGGGGGTCAGGTAATGTATCAGTATATTAATAATATCATATTTTATACAACTTTAAAGACAATTCTGAATTTGAAAATGCTGTTAGGACTTGATCTGCTTTGAGTGGTATTTTACTTTAACCAACCGCTGGATCATGGGGTCAAAATTCTTGCAAATTGACACTAGTATAACGCCTTACAAGGAACAGTACCTCTATCACGAGTTTTCTCACTATTTACTATCGTAGTAAAGTAAATTTTCATGATAGCGACTTTAGTTCTTAACTTGGTTACATTAGGGATTAGAGTCGCTAACATGACATATGTGTCAAAGTAAAGTTTTGATTAACTATTTACTACATTATAGAGATGTCATGTTAGCGACTCTAATCCCTAATGTAACCAAGTTAAGAACCAAAATCACTTGCATGAAAATTTACATTTACTATGAGAGTAAATAGTAAAAAACTCATAATAGAGGTACAGGTCGAATTACCGTTCACACTGTATAAGTATGTAGTGTATCTAATTAAAGTGTCTACGTAGATATTGTTACCGATATCCTAAGAAACCCTTTATGGCTAAGACAAGATAAAACATTCCTAAGTATAGTTTTGTAACCTTCAAAGAACTAAAAGCTATGTCGCTAGGCAAACTTGTAACTACATAGAAGTATAGTTGACAACACAATTAGCGCAGTGGCTAAGCGATTAGTTTTCTGCGCTAAGTGTCGCGGGTTCGATCCCCGCACGGAACAAATATTTGTATTATCTACAGATAATTGTTTCGGGTCTGGGTGTTTGTGTATATGAATACATGTGTTTGTAAACGCACCCACGATACAGGAATTATTCATAGTGTGGGGCAACGTTTTATTTAAAGAATAGTGAAGTTTTAATCGTTGTGATAAGGGTAGTGCTTCATCCTGCGTATACTAAAATATGTAGCGATAACTTTTCGCAACACGGCAAAGAGTAAATCGCCATCTATCGGAGTGAAGTTACAACATGAAACCAGGAATCGCAATATGAGAGTTTACAACGATTCTAACACATATACGAAAGTCCGACATCAATCGTTGGGCTTCGGCCCACCAGGCTAACCATCTTGCCTGGTCGGAGGATCCTCCCTATTCAATGGAGGAACACCATACCTCGTTCCACCACAAATATAATTTAGCAGAAACATTTGGAACTGTTATTATTATGAGTGGAAACGAAACTAAATTATTAATGAGAAATAAGTTAGAATTGACATAAAATTGTGATTATCTAGTTTTAAATTAGTTAATGTTTCTATGATACAAAAGAAATAAGATGACACGGTTGACGCAGCTAAGCTTCCTGCACTTCATGTCGGGGTTTCGATCCCCGTATGGAACAAAATATAATAATATTTGTGTGATTTACAGTTGTTTCGGATCTGGGTGTGTGTGCATGAGACATACATGTTTGTGAACTCTAACCACGATACAGGAGAGATGCTAGGGTAGCGTAAAGCGTTTTTTTTTTAATACTTTTTTAACAGTTTTTATACAAACATCTACCGTTTTGTCTTATTACACAATTCTATAAACTCTCAACCATATTTATAGAAAGATACAAATAATAATATAAAATATCATTGTACCTTTCATGTCTAAAACAAAAACATAAACGTCTAGTGCTTGAAAGTGTGGCTGCTGAGTCATACTCAGCAGCCACACTTTCTTGGGTTCAACTTTTTGGAACCATGCAACTCTTCTTCTACTTTTATATTTAAAAAAAAACGCCCCACCCTAGGATTTCTCCTGTGTCGTGGGTACAGTTTAATGTATGTTAAACATACATGTCACATGCACACACAACCAGACCCGAAACAACTATCTGTAGATCATACAAATATGTGTTCCGTGCGAGGGAGAACCTGCGACACATAGCGCAGAAAGCTAATCGCTTAGCCACTGCGCCAACCGTGTCGTCGTCAAACTAGAGCAAATAGGCAACTAGAGTCCTATAACGTTTCAAAGATGCCTGCTTTATTTGAAATAAAAACAACTATCTTCTATCTATGAGTTCCCGGATCGGGCAGTGTTATTGGGTTTTTCTGTTGGAAATTCTCATTAGCAGCACGAAATTTGGTACTGCTCCCGATAGCCGGACGCGCACCCTATTAAAGGTATCGGCGAATTCTGGGCGTACAATACAATAGTATATTACTCTTACACTTACAAGCGTGATGCTATGTTTGTATATATAAAAATATAGAAAGGACTTCTCTAATCACGATCTAATATAATACGAGGTTCCAAATCGATTTTCCACAATACGGAACTCTCGATGTCCGTTGGAAGACGAGCGTAAAATAGACGCCTGTCTGTCGCCAATAACACCACGCCATATTGAAGACATTGAAGGATTTATTGGGCAATAGATAATTCTCGTAATATTAGAGTGCCGTTGTCAACTTTATAGATATTGAGACTTGTGTTGCAATCTTCTTTTTATAGATGTCCTTGATGTTCGCTGTGTGGTGAACCGATTTTTGTGTTAAATGAGGACTTAAAGTGGAATGCTCGAGTGGAGAAAAACCTTATTAAGGGAACTGAAAACTGGGTACGAAAGGCTATTAGATGATGTTAGAGAAATATTTAGAAAATAAAGAAAATCTGTTTATTTCCGCCATGATGTGACGCATACAATAAATACACAAAAAATAATAATAAGTAGAACAAATGAGGAACATATGCGCCACATCCGCGCAAAAACGGCCGTTACTAATATAATATGTAATAAATAACTTATCTTGTATCTAGCTCTTTAGTGTTTTTGAGCGTATGATGTGCTAATTAATTAAATTGACCACGTGACCGTTTTATAGTTCCTGCTTCCTTCTATGTGAAAAAGGCGTTAGGTTATGTATGTATGACGCGTCATTACCAAACATACTCGTGCATAGTGTATTGGTTTGGGTTTGACAAACTTTTTCTATTATGGGCTCCGTGCTACGAGAGCTACGACAAAGCCGTCGACACGGCTACGTCAGCTACGATATTGTAGCCGATTTGCTACGCCTGTAGTCAACATGTTTTGTAGTAGGTACTCATTTGTTATTTTGATAACTTTTATGTTAAGAAGTTAATGGTTTTTAGTTAATTTGTTAGGTCAAGCATTAGGATTTTCTGTCGGAAAATTCTCAGTAGCCCTGTTATCGTATGCCCTTTTAAATCTTTTGCTGTGATTAGATTACGAAGAGTACAAATATTACGCGTAGTAGTCGAACAGTAGTAGAAGCTTCGTAACAGGCTTCATATTTTTACACAGAAACAGATAGAGGGTATTCTAGGTGTCTGTATATTTTTTTCATCTTATAGAACCAAAAACTTTTGCCCGCAGACAACCTTGGTCAAAAACTTTTTACTTGAACCATTCTTGTTGGCAATTGACCTCCGCTGTAAAGAAACTTCAAGTGTTCAGCCAATCAAGATTCATGAATGGTTCTTTTGTAGTGGCGCAGACCTTTGATATCATAAGTCAACGCTGAATCGATCTCCTTTAAGCCCGTGAGTGATTTGGTGGCGTTTACTGACAAATCGGTGAGGGAAGAATTGATGAGTCGATTTTTTTTTATCTGCTGCTACTTGCAAATGTTTTTTTTTTCGTAGTTATCAGATGCAGGTGCATATTTATAATTCTAGCTACTATGAACTGAATAAATACTATAATCGATAGTGAAAAACAAATCCAAAAAATAATAATTATAAAATTAAAAAATAGAATTTGATGATACGAACGGTTGATTTTTTGGTCTAAAGATCACGTGAATGATTTTAAGTTCGTACATTATTTATCTCAGATTGATATGTAAGAGATCTCTAAGCCTTCTGAGGGCCCACTATATTATTTCTCATATGATTGGGTACTTAAAACCAAGATTGGTATTCATCATCTGCCTAGCCTTTTCCCAACTACATTGGGGTCGGCTTCCAACCTAACCGGTTGCGGCTGAATATCAGTATTTACACGGAGCGACTGCCTTCTGACCTCCACCACCCAATTACTGGGAGACACTGATACTCTAAGGTTAGACTGGTTGTCAGACTTTCTAGGCAACTGACACCAGTAACGACTGTCATAGGTCTTCATATTACACCCGGAACCAACATTCATAACGTTGGTTCCGTTGGTTTCATAACGTTTTAAAAGTGCCTGCATAAGCCCATTTGAAATAAAAAACTTTGACTTTGACTTTGACTCAACTGCTTAACGTGCTTTCCGGGTGACGGAGGGGTCTAAATATGTGAAAAATGGTCACCCATCCAAGGACTGACCGTATCAAGCGCTACTTAACCTCGCAGATCGATTGATCTGCGCGGTAGCTATGTAGCTACGAGCCCCTCTGTAATTATTTTCTTACGATATTTGTGCATGCACGTAGCACATTATTTTATTGTATAATATATGTAAAAAGATAGTTATAAGTAGTTGCAATTTTTTTATTTTTTATTAAGTTTTTTATAACATTTTCTTCTCAATGAAAATACCTGCAATAATTCCACATATATGTTATTTTGAAATCCCAAATTTATCGTACAAGGAGATAGGTCGAAAATCCGACCATTTTCATTATTTATATGCGAACTTTATCATTAAGGAGAATATGACTAATGGGACAGTAACACTACAGCCTTGATACAATAATAAATTATGGAAGGGCCGTCCTTAATCTCTTAGTTTATGACGTAGATAATTTAGGATGTGGTTGTCGCAGGCTGCAGAGGGCGTTACCATGTTATAATTTAACTTATTAATATTGTTTGGTCTTCTTTTGCACTATATATATAATAGTTTTACCAGCCTATACTTTGGATAAGTTTTGTCTAAGGTACGGAAACAGTATGTTGTTTTAAGCAATTCTCTCTTCTCTCTCTTCTTTTGAAAACGTCGCCCCAAACTAGAAATAATTCCTGTATTTTGGGTGCGTTTACAAACACGTATATTCACATACACAAACACAAACGCATAATAAAAAAGTAGGATAAAAATTAAAAATCATTATTTTGATGGATATCTTTTATTTCTATTTTAATACAGACTTGCCGGTATTCTAAGAATTACACTGACGTGTACTTGTACCTCTATTATGAGTTTTTTACTATTTACTTTCATAGTAAATGTAAATTTTCATGCAAGCGATATAAGTTCTTAACATGGTTACATTAGGGATTAGAGTCGCTAACATGACATCTCTATAATATAGTAAATAGTGAATCAAAACTTTACTATGACTAGATGTCACATAAGCGACTCTAATTCCTAATGTAACCAGGTTAAGAACTAAAATCACTAGTATGAAAATTTACGATAGTAAATGGTAAGAAAACTCGTGATAGCGGTATTGTTACTAAGCCGCTATTAAGTTCCATGGAACACAATTAGGGCACAATTCCAAACTACAGAGTTTGCTGAAAGAAAGAAAGAAAGAAAATGCATTTATTCCGTACGGCGTAATCGATAGCACAAACAATATAAAAAATAAATACCTACACACTTAATGAAATAAAATGCGCTGTCAGGCATACCCATACCACAGTATAAGTATTCCAACAGTAGGCTGACGCCTTTGATGTCGGGCGATGCCGCCGCCTGTGTAGGCATTTACGCAACTGCGGAAGGGTTGTCACAAATTGAAAAAGATACATATATACCTAATCATTAATATCATGTTTTTGAAGTCTTAGTTTTTGAAGTCGTCAGCACCCCAAGAAACCTTTAAAACGATATTACGATACCCATATCTATATGTTTCAAAAGATGCATGACCGCCATTTTGGATTTCAAAATGAATGTCTTATAAGTTTCATTTCGTGTGACAGCACCCTGAGAGACCTCAAAACATTCGATCTTATAAAGACAAAACGTTTCGGGGGTGTACAATATACTCGGTATTTTTACGAACGCCATATTTTTTACGTTCGCACATGCACGCAGTGGCGATCCGAGGGGGAGGTTCGTGGGATTGATGACCCCCCCCCCCTCCCCCCAATCGTACACATCAAATTGACAAACCTTCTAAAAATAGACAATTTACTAAAATTTTAAACAAATCGTTAAATTCCTGCCTGAAGTCTAAACAAATAAATCAAAAATAGGTAGATTTTTTTTTTAAATTTATAAATCAAACCCACGATCCAATGCCAACCCCCCAGTCCAATGACAGCACATGTCGTATGCACCATATTAATAATAAATTGAAATATCTTAAATATCAAATACTCGATAGCCCTCAAAGTCGTGTCCCAAGCTACTAAGTGCGGTGAAGTATGCAGCTGGGGCTCGCCTCACCCGCGTCTCACCCCTCACACCCCGCACGATTGCCCTGTCTAGACGTCTTCGTCGACTGACTGAAGGGTTTATAGACTGTGCCCATACCGAATAGGTTACAAACTCAGTATATGCTAGACTTGACACCCAGCGCTGATTTTCAGTTGCCATCACACGGACGAAGGCAATATATCAATTTTAATAAATAATATTGTTAATAATATATCATAAATATTTAGATAAATAAGGGCATATTAAGTTAGGAATATTAATGCTGCTACTTACAATTTCAGAAAACCCCAATAACACATACATACTTTGTCTGGGAATTGAATCTAGAGTCTCATGCCAAACAGCCGTCCTCTACACGCACAATCCAAAACTTCGAGCTGGCATTTAAAATTTCAGAAAATGCCAATGACATAGCCGACTTGAAATTGAAACTAGGGCCTCATGCTAAACATCCAGCCCTGCTACCACTAAACCATTACTACGGCAGTAACAGTAAATCCAAGTACTTATTACTCGATCCCTTGATATCGTTATCATAAATAGTCTTAAGTTCTTAACCCTTTGGTCCACTGAGGCTTAAAAAAACTATCCCTTCTCAATGAATCGACATTCAAATAAGCTGTTATAGTTATCATGACAGTTACAATTAGAGGTTAGAAACCATTATACAGACCCTACAAGTTATGTTTATTGTTTTTTAGGAGTATTAACTTTATTAAGTGCAATAGATTTTATTAGGGCTAATAGGTGTAGTTCAAATAGGACATTAAGTGGTTTTCTAATTTTATTCTATTATTTTTGGCTTATTAGTCTAGTGGCCGCAAGCGTGACTGCTGAGCGTGAGGTCCTGGATTCAGTTCCAGTGTTATTGGGTTTTTCTGTATGGAAACTCTTAGTAGCAGCTTGGAGTCTGGAAGTGTAGCCTGATGGAAATAGACTCAACCCCTATTACATGGGCCTCAATAACGGCATCGGTGAAATGAGGGTATACAATAACACACCTCTGACTAATCCATTAAGCAATACAGGCGTGAGGCTATGTAATCTGTTGTTTCTGGATCATTGTTAAAGGTTGCATATTGGGCCTTTAGGATTAGTATTATTATCAACATTGGTATTAATAGCTGATAATATAAGTGTTTTTAGTTTTTACTAACGGAGAATTAATGAATAATAACTGTGCCTAGGAATAACTCATAAGGGCTTACTATATTAAAGTTCATTTGCAATCCTACTAATATTATAAATGTGAAAGTTTGTGAGGATGGATGGATGGATGGATCTTTGTTACTCGTTCATGCCAGAACGGCTGAACAGATCTGGATGAAATTTGGCACAGAGATAGATTATAGTCTGGAATAGCACATAGGCTACTTTTTATCCCGGAAAAATATACGAGTTCATAAACCACGTGGGCGAAGCCGCGGGCGGAAGCTAGTGTTAAATAATTTAGCTACTAAGATAAATATTTCATTAGTTGTTTAGTTAAGAATACAAGTTTGTACTACTTTACAGAATTAGTACAGGCAAAGTTAGGAGTGCAGGCAAAGTTACAACAATTTACGGTACGCTATGTATTGTAGTTTATTAACCCGTTGCCGGCTAATAAATGGTCAAAGAAACAAAATGCTAAATACTTTAAGGCGTTGTAAGAAGACATACTTTAGGTAATTGAGGGGATGAAAAAAGAGCGCATCGCGGCAACGAATAAGGTTCAAAATAGCAATGCGTTTGATGTTAGTTGAATCGAACGACTACCAAAATAAAGCTAATATTGCAGTTTTAATTAAATTAAAAAATAAATGCACGGCTCAGTGGCATAATTTTTAGGTATTTCTTTAGTTGATTGAATGCCCTTTATTATTATTACATAAAATATGATAGTTTACGCTCAAAATTTTGAGAATTATGCGACGAAAAATGTTTTTTGAGCTCTGCTTTACGATTTTTTTTATCAAGATACTATTTTATTTTTATAAAATATTTTTTAATAAGTCTTTCCTTTCAACACTTGACAATACACTCCATTTTCTGGCTTGTAATATGTACCAACACGCCGAACTGTGCGCCAAAAATCTACGGTTTACGGTGTCCTACGTTTGGGCAGCGCCTTAAAAAACTTAACCCGATTTTCTACAGAAGAAAACTTTTTCTTTATACTGTTGCTTTAAAAGCTGTGAGCTCTTAAAGTGATTTACACTTTAGTGATATTGCTTTGAAGGCACTATATCTAGTGCAAGTTTATCTCCTTGGATCTACAGACATTTCTACTCTATCTTGGAAGGCTTGCGTGGGGGTATAGTTTCTAGACGTAGAGTTAATTTAGTCGAAAGGAATTGCATCTACTGGGATTTGCCTATGAATTGCCTGCGTATGAAATAAATTGACATTATATTGTGAGTCTTTTTGAACAAAATGTATGCTGGCATTATAAAAGTATTCTATCATTCAAATTATTTAAATACATTTTTATTTAAGTTGCATTGTTTAAATGGCGAAGGTTTGTCGCAAAAAGGTAGACAGTACAATTCTACCATGTGCTCAAAAAAATATACTACGATCGCCAAACTGTCCGTTAAGTGACAGACTGGCTTTCAATAAAAATAACTTAGGATTATGTTTACCAAAACTATAACAGATGTTTAAAATAAAAATGGGCGATTAATCATACAAAAATCCGTGTCAAACGGCTCATTTGTCCGATTACCGTCTGTCATGTCGTCGGTGAAATTGGGCCTTATTGTAGTCAATTTTGAGAATGGATGACGAAATAACGTGTGATAATTTTCTGTTTACTCTACGCTAAATGAAGAGATTGCTTGGGTATATGGCTAAGATCTCAGTTACAAAAGAAGACTAAAGAGCCGTTAAGAAATGTGAAATGAAAGATTGGTTCATACAAGCGTTGTACATTTAATTTAAACAATAGCAAAAGAAAATGATTTTACAGGTAATAATAGCAAATTAATTGGTTTTCAATTCGGTTCGAACCAATTAAAAGCATCATCTGTCAAAAGGGGTTTGGATCGACGCCACGTAAATATATGGGGTTGGAACAATCATTCACGACACTGAATTAACTTTGAATATATGGGGAAAAGTATTTTAAAGGCAAAAGCAAAAAAAAAAATTATAAGAGAAACAGTGGCAGTGATAGCCTAGCGGTTGAACGCTTGCCTTCCATGCAGGAGGCTGAGTTCAAACCCGGCCCGCACCTCTGACTTTTCGGAATCATGTGCGGATCAGAATTTGATTATCTCTTGCGTTTACGGTGAAGGAAAACATCGTGAGGAAACCTGCACACCTGAGAGGGCTCCATAAAGTTCTTAACGGTGTGTGTAGTCCGCCAACCCGCACCGGGCCAGCGTAGTGGACTAAGACCTAACCCTTCTCATTCTGAGAAGAGACCCTTGCCCAGCAGTGGGAGAGTAATGGGTTGAATTATTATTATAAGAGAAACAAATATAATTTCTCATTATGCTACGGAAACCTTAAAATAATGAGGTAAAGTTAATTTCATAGCTATAATTGTTAAAATATTATTACCTATTTATAGAAATAAAACGCGAAAAGTAATTGGCACAATATTGGGACCGATCATCTTTTCAAGTTTTCTTTTTAGTATTTCTACAAGTTGACGACATGGTTGACGCAGTGGTTGTGCGATCGACTGCTGCGCTACGTGTCCAGGTTCGATTTTTAAAGACTGTTATTACTACGAAAAGTATTTTACAGGCAAAAGCAAAAAAAAAATATTATAAGAGAAACAGTGGCAGTGATAGCCTAGCGGTTGAACGCTTGCCTTCCATGCAGGAGGGTCTGAGTTCAAACCCGGCCCGTACCACTGACTTTTCGGAATCATGTGCGGATCAGAATTTGATTATCTCTCTGATATACCCATGATACATTTAAATAATTTTAAAGATTGTTATTACTACGGCCACAGTCATGACAAACACAACACCAAAGCTATTTTTGCGAATAAGAAAACAACCATTAAAAATTCTCCAGAAAAAGAAAAGTTGCATAAATAAACGAAACAATACCCACTCTAAGAACAAATTAACAAACCCACAAAGAACGATTTGAGAGTTAAATCATCCCTTTTTTCTTGAAAATTCATCTAGGGCATTATTAAACCCATCCCTTTCGATTTGCTTAATAGCTCGAAAAAAAAAATACAGCCGGAGATATTTCTTGAAGAAATTTCAGTTTGATTTGCCGCCGCAAGTATTTCTGCTTGAAAGAGAAAAGTATTAAAACGAATAGCGCAATGATTTCTCTCAAGAAATCGGATTGTAGGTACATCTTATGAAGATATTGGAAAGGTGGAAAAAAACTATCATTAGTAATACATACATACATAATATCACCCTTTTATACTATGGGGGTAGGCAGACAATACATATCTTATCAGTAATAAAATCTGATATTGATGAATAAATAATATTATTATATTTTTGTAAACAACGGGGAAAATGCCACTGGTTAAATTTATCTTTATTGCAAAACAAAAAAGCAGTGGTTGAATTCCGACCATGTCATGCCGATCAATGTTTGCCTGCCATTCTTGAATCTGATTTTACTGGTGTATGTTGTCAACGAACTCACAATAGACAAGCGTGCTGAACTGAGGCTTTAACGTTTTAGTTATTAAATAGCTTCAATCGCATGTATCAAAAAGAGAGAGGTTACAAAAAAATCGTTTTCATTTTTTTTAATTTATATCGATAATCGGTCCTTAGTCGATATTCGATCGATCATCTTGGTTTATATGAATGCTCTTTTACCTAAATACAGCTAAAATGATTCAATATTGATAACGTGATGTATTTTTTTAAATACACCAAATTGAATTTATTGCCTACTGTAAATGATGCGTTTTAATTATCTTGATTAAAATTTTAATAGCTTTTTAATGGATGTACATTAAAATGATAAATGTGTTAAACGCGAAAACTGCGTCATTGGTGTAATGGTTTCAAACGCGGTTAATTAAGAGTACCTGGGTTCAATTCTTAGGTTGGACACTATTGGGCAGTGTAATTGAAGTTTTTTCTGTTAGGCAATTCCAAGTAGAAGCCTGGAATATCGACTTGTTCCCGTTGAACGTTCAAACTCTTGACTTATTGTTGCTTTTGTTGTTACTACTACAGTCTACATCCCTGCCTAACCCTTCGGGGAGGTCTTGAGTTCAATTCCCGGGTCGGACAAAGTTTTATTGGGTTTTCAGCACGGAGTCTGGATCTACGCTCGGTAATTAGCAATAGACTCGCGCCCTATTATATGGGACTGAATAACGGCATCAGCGAAATGTGGGCATACAAGAGTACACCTCTGCCTAACCCTTCGGGAAATATAGGCGTGATGCTATGTGTATTAAATTACGTCAATTTCATATTGTAAAACTCAGTCATATTACTCCACCATTATCTTATGTCAAACAAAACACGGTGTGTTCACACGACAACATCACAACAAAAATATTTCACAAACATAAAACTGCATTTATTTCGTAGGAAATCTCTCGAGTCAAAACTGGGAAATTCTTCTATGTGAATACGAAAACTGTACTCCAAGACAGTTTCCGTTGCATGCTAACATTCACTCTTATCTTTCATGACCTGAAAAGATATCTTTTAATGTGTTTCTGCCCCTTTTGAAATGGTATCATTTTAGAGTGCCTTTTGTCTGTTTAAATAGTGATCTTTATTTCTGTGTGTGTATGGAAATGTAGCGTGTATGTGCAGAAGATTTTATCGTGTCTTGTGAAACATGAAAATTTTTGTGTAGGTACTGTACAGAAGCTATTCCATATAAGCAAGATTTCGAAGATTTGTGTAATTTAATACTCTGCATTGGGATCCATAGTGGATCATTACCAAGGTTGATAATTATGAATAATCTGTATAGTTTTTTAACATCAAGATGATTAATTAATTACAAGCAGTTTTTTATTTGTCCATGTTACTATGGACTATTATATTGGCTATTTTAGATTTCAGTGTGGACATCATCATAAATAGATTTAATTTATGAGATATTTTAATGTCAATGCAGGCCATAGCCTCAATAAATGTAAACTCTAGTGCCATTTACTCCAAAGATAAAGGATCTGTCACAGTCTACCCTTGCCATTACCCATATCGCTTACTTTACAGCCCGTATTATACGCATAACCCTCCAATCGATTGATAAAGCAATTAATAAGGACCGGCCCAGATTACCGGCCTCAGCCAATTAGTTAGGTGACCGCTATTTAGTTTTGGTAACGGCTATTACGATCCAAATAGAATTGTTCTCATTAACTATCAGGTTCGTATAAAATACTATTATAACGTTAAATGGGGTGAATTAAGGCTATAGTGCCTTCGTAATTATCGGATACCTAACGATTGTAAAATTTTGGCAGTATTTTTACGTAAATTGTCAATCAATTAAGTAATTGAACTGCAAAATAGATCGTTGTTTTCTTTTTTTTGCTTTTAAACGATTTGAGACTGGAATAAAGTTGGTTTTGCTAAAATAAATTAGTGGTTGAGTAGACCACGAAACACACCTTTATCTGTTCCTATCCTAATGTAGTTTTCTTTACTGCTCCTGGTAATTTAAGGATAAGGATAACTTTATGGTTTGACGACCTTTATATAGATATTGGTGAAGCATTTTTAATATTAATTTGTTCCATATAGGGATATATATTTAACGTAGGCACGCAAGTTCAGTCTTATTACCCGGTATGAAAACCATACTCTGTACCTACAATCAATACTTACGAATACACAGCCGCATCTGGGTAAAGTGGAACCAGACCCCAACCGAAAAATGACGAAAGAAAGAAAGAAAAACTAGAAAAACGACCTACCTACTACATACCTAGTTAAAAAACAAATGATTTAAGTACTTCAAAAGTTCGTGCCATAACCAACAGTGGAGGCCATTTCACTTATGCGATACTCCAAGATTTCGCGAGGTAGTCTAATTTAAATTTCATGAGACTTACAGGAAATGATAACTCAGTGGTGCACGAATTACACTGTTTATTAACTTTGTGAGGTAACTAGTTTCGGGTTTCACTACCTTGAAAGTTTAACTTTAAAATGTATCGTATTTCCGTCATGTTGGTGGTGCTGTTGGATTCGGTAATAAAATAATTTGGTACTTACTGTAAATTAATGGTTGTTAGTAAAACAGCAAGTGCGTGATAAAAAATACTAAACAGGCTCATTAGTGGTCGCAAGCGAGACTGATGAGTTCGATGCTAGTGCTCGGTTCGATTCCCCGGTTGGACAAAATGTTATTGGTTTACGCTGTAATATGGAAAGTCTCAGTGGTAGCCGGAAGTTTGGCATTATGCCTTGTAGATGGTCGAAAGAACACAATTTCATTTGTTTTGTTAGATATTTCTTCAATCTCTACCCATAGCACCTACATGAACAGTACACCTATATGCAAAGAAGAACAATGAAACTTATTACGCGAACAGAACCCAAAAGTACGTACTACCTACCCCAAAAAGTAGTTAACATCTGTCATCCGACCCAACGCGCTCGGTAAAATTGAAAGCAATTAGTTCCTTTAATTAAAAGATTGGAATGAAAAGGCTCCACCGATGTCAAGTAATATCGTAGGCGGCTAGATCCAAAATTTTCATTTCTAGTTGACTCCAGTCAGATGAAAATCAAATCTGCCGAGCTCCAGTGAAACAATTCCCTTCACTTTGGTGAATGAAATCAGATTTTTGATTTCGGAATTGTATTAAGTTTTGGATGGTCGGCCGAAAGAAATTGTAGAGCGAAATATTTGAGCTCAAACGAGCGGGGCCGCTTTTAGCGAAGAACGTAGATCTATAAATGTATGGATGTGTCCGGTGCTGGAGATATTGCGGTTTGTTTGCTCATTTATAAGAATCTAGGTTTGAATAAAAAAGGCTTTAGCTACTTGCGCAACATCTTCAAACTTTCAGCCTCTCAATAAATCACAGTAATTACTGCGGTTGACTGCAATTATTTTGTGTGAAATTGGAAGACAATGGTCATGTACGCATGACTAAAAAGTTTGATTCTACTTCTATAGTTAACAATATTGGTATGAGGATGACTACCTAGGGGATGCCAGACGATCTCAAGTTTTGTCAATCATGGAGGTTTTGATAAGGGATAAGGATTTAATATTTGACATAAATATTATATATGATATGCAGGTATGGCAACAATTCACCCAAAATAGAGAACAGTGGAAGAAAAAAAGGGAGGCATTTTCCCAGAAGAGGAAAACAAACTAGTCTATTAAAAAAATGACATTCTACCAACATTTTTTAACAGTAAGCTAAAATCGTTACCTTAATAAACGACTTAATGCAGTGATAAAGTGTAACAAAAAATTGATAGCCATTAACTTTGTTCATGTTACAACAGAAGGAATGTATGAAGATAAGTGAAGTATTTGTTCAAGAAATAACAAACAAAGTCAGGAATAACAGCTAGCATGTCAAGTTCATAATTTGATTGTCAAAGTTTTTACGACGGACTATTATTTTCTACACGCAGACATGCCATATTCGTGGCAGCCGTTTGGCAAATATTTGATTAGGAATTTAGGAAGCTCGCGATAAAATGAAACATCTGGAAGTCTCTTTTGTCTTAGGTATCCTATAATACTAATATTATAAATGTGAAAGTTTGTGAGGATGGATGGATGTATGGATGGATGGATCTTTGTTACTCTTTCACGCCAGATCGGCTGAATGGATCTGGATAAAATTTGGCACAGAGATAGATTATAGTCTGGAATAACACATAGGCTACTTTTTATCCCGGAAAATCTACGGGTTCGTAAACCACGCGGGCGAAGCCGCGAGCGGAAGCTAGTAATACAATATGTCCATTAAATTTACAGCTGCTTAAAAGGAAGCAAGTGTTTTTGTAGGACTAATGCTCCAATTTACTTACACATTCCGAACTCTTTGGAATACTTCATATATTTTTTAAATGTTGTTATAAGAACAAACCTTTTTCAATATGAATTTTGACAGAAAATTTTCCCTGAAAATTGTGTGAGAAACCTATTAAACATCTCTTAGTTTCAAGAGTTTGTTGGTGAAAATGAGCCTACGAGACTTCAAACAGTTTAGATTTACGCATCAAAGTCAAAGGTATTACAATTATTATTGGATTGTGGACCAGATTCACATCTTGCTGATAAAGTACCCACCAGTCATCGAAAAGACAAAATATAAATTAAGATAAAAACCAATGACACCTAGTTTTGGCAAAAGAAACAGGCGTAAATTAATCGCATCTTAATAGTAACCAACAACCAACACGTTTTAATGTAAAGTTTCTTCATTTATCATAAGATTTGAAAAAAAATATGGAACACTATTAGAAAGAATGAGAGATGACTAGTGTTTTCAGGCTCTCTTTCTTTTAAAACAACTGAACTCAATAATTTCCATAAGCCAAGTCAAGGACTTGTCACTTCATGTATATTATTGTATCTTTGATCTGACTGTGAAAGAGCACGCTCCAACGGTTCGGGCATATTGAAAGAATGTTTTAGAAAAGAATGACAAGACAGATGCACATTGTAGAAGCGAAAGAAATGAACGGCAAGTATTAACAGAACCCTTTGCGTTATCGGAATGAGACGAAATAGATGTCTGCTTATGGTTGTTATACTATATACTACTACAATGATATTGGTCTAGTGGTCACAAGCGCGGCTACTGAGTTTTCGGGTCTGGAAAAGAGTTATTGGGATTTTCTGTTAGAAAATCACCAATAGCAGCCCAGAGCTTTACTTTGCTGATCTTTCAGAGAATACAGGCGCAATGCTATGTTATATTATGGTATATATTGTGCTTGGATCCAGTATGCACATTTTACTTGTTCTATCTGTTTGTCCAAAGAGGACCACTTCAAGGCCTTTGCGGCCCTTATTATACCCACTTCTGATATTAATTGAAACCATAATAAACATAAATGTCTTAGCCTTTACCCATCAACGTCAAGTCAGCTTAAAATCTAACCAGATGTAGCTACACATACATACTAATTTTACAGAAAACAACTGCCATTTTACCTCCACCACCCAATTACTGGGGGACACTGATATCTAAGGTTAGACCGGATTGTCAGACTTTTTGAGCTGCTGATACCCATAACGCCTGTCATACGTCACTAACTAATGTGTAAAGAACGGTCACCCATCCAGGGACTAACCGCAGCAAGCTCTGTTCAACGTTTTAGATAAGCATAGCCCCACTTCATTGAAATATAACACTCAAAATCTTTAAACCACAACCTAAACCCTTTACACAAAACGGCAGATTGTCAACATTTTCCCCTCGAAAGCCGGTAATATAAAGTAATCATATTTAAATCCGACATCCGATGTACTGGTACTCCGGGGATTACCCACAACCGTACGTGTCACGTAATATTAAGCTTGTAAAATTCATGTTTTTAATAACCGCACGTCGAGGCCTTCGTATTTGCATAAGATGTGCGTGTGAGTTTATGATACTGTTAGATGTGTGTATGTGTGTGTGTATTAGAAGTGGGTATATGAGTTAGGGTTCATAAGTTTTGATGTAATTTTTTATGTTTGTGCTCATTCCCTAGGGTAAAGCCATCCTATAAAATATTGATGAAGATTTTTTTTTTTATAAAAATGTTGCCAACCGTTGGTTAATATCCTTTTTTTATTCTCATTTATTTCGAAGTCAATATCCTTGTATTGTGGTCAGTTTATAATCACAAATCTGCACATGCGCAGCGTTCAGAGCTGAAACAACTATAATAAAATTGTGGGCTATACAAATATTTGTTCCATGCTGGAATTGGGTCCGCGACACATAGTGTTGTCAGTCAATCTGGTGACCAGTGAGTATTATTCTAAATACGGCAAGACACTTAAAACAAAACGATTATGAAAGAAACAAAATAAAGTTACAAAAAGAAGATTAAGAACATTCTTGTTATAACTTTACTGTCATTATATTCAAATTTCTGGCACGGGGCTCCTCTTAGAATGAAAAGCGACGGCACGGTTGGCGCAGTGGTTGAGAGATCGACTGCTGCGCTACGTGTCGCAGGTTCGATTCTCGCACGGAACAAATATTTGTATGATCTACGGATAGTTGTTTCGGGTCTGGGTCTTCGTGTATGTGAACATATGAGTCTGTAAAATAAAATGATTTAAGGCCTTAATCCACCACAGTGCTTGTTGGTGGACTACACATACCACCTCCTTATGTAATTAAAAATACAGTCACGGAAGCCGTCCTGTATGGAAAATGTTTAAACAATAAGCTCGCGCTGTTTCACAGATGTTATATTGTAAAAGTGAATTAAAGAGCAGTCTGGTTAGTTATGTTTCCTATACAACGCTTCATGTCATGAGTATTCTACTGAAACCATTCTATGTGAAGGCAAGTCATATACCAAATAAGAAGAAATACAATTAGAATATTTAGTTCTAATTCCGCCAAACTAGTTCAAGCTTGGGTGCATGCGCAGCACCGCCCTCCCGCCCGCACATATATGCACATGCAGAAGGTGGGATAGATATAATGTAGCATGCAACCCAAACCGATTCTCGACACGTGTTTCGCCCCTACACGAGGCATCCTCAGGAGATGTTGTCTTCTTGTATATCATGGTTTTCCGCAAAGTAACGCCTGACTCCATTAATTAACCAAATAATAAGTTCACACAAATATTTATCCTGGAGTCAAATTATACTCTCAATGATATTTGAGAAAGCAGCACTGTTCTCCTAAATCAATATGGAAATCTAAAATAAACACTCTCAACATATTCACTAACTCTATATGCATATGAAAACCGAACGTTACCAATAATCAAAGATTCATAGGCTCTCAATCACGGATGCCGGTTCTACGTCTATGACACATCACGTTTCTCTGATGGATGGAGATGTTTGGACATAACGATTAGTCATACCGACGTATATCGATACGGGTGTGTAATTCATAACTGGTAAGTAAGGGATAGTGGGATCTTATTCTGGAAATGATGAAGAAGTTTTTACCTCAATATTCGAGGTGGGGAAAGCGTTTAAATGATCTTAATAGTGATCGTATCTTTGCCATACAACGTGGCAATGCCGCCAGCGTTCTGGGCATTTTTCCCGTTGACAGCGATGTGGACGAATTTTACGATGCCCTATGATTTCTTCCCCTCCCCGTTTTTAACAGTTTGTACTTTTATTTATATATTTCTAGCTTGTTACTGATTAAATTAGATTATGTGTTATTTGAACTAAAATAAATCACCACTTATTGATTCTGAAATGACGAGTATATTTTTTAATAGTTATATAATGTTCATCTACTTTGAAGTAAATGAAGATTATATTGAAGTAGCTTATAAAATCTGAAGCCATTTTCAAATTCTGTTGAAAGCTTCTTTCAGGATTTTTTATTCTTTCCTATTTTGGGCTGTTTCAATTCATTTGTTTCCCACCACCTTCTTTTATCATTTATTATTCTTATATTAGCAGTAGATTAGCATCTGACAAATTAAACAGAAATTTTATGCTTTACGCCACAATATATATATTTGTCAATGCAAAGTTAAATTACCCAATAAAACAAAACTAAAGCATCAATTAATTAAACCACAGTCTAGTCTACAGTGAATATATAAATTAGATATTGAGCCGCATCAGGTTACACAACTACTTCAAAAGAGGGTGCGATAATAAAGTGATTGGATGAATCTGGCTTTTAACACCTTATTTTATATCAGTCACCTATGAGTCCATTTACGAATAAAACCTCACGCTTCAAAGTAACAATGTTACAGACTCAAATTTCCAGAATACGGCCGCTTGGATTCGGCAAAATAGGATATGAATAATTCAAAATTTGGAATTGTAATTTATGTTGTTATTCGAACCTTTGACTGTTGAGTTGCTGATGAGATGATGTGGCGATAACATCGATGTAGGTCGTACGTTTGTAGGTCAACGAGCACCTATAATATTTGGTTTCGACGGATGGTTCCTATATAGTATATTGTAATTCTTTAATATTAGTATTTTTGACTGCTAACCGAGAGGTTACTAGAGATAACGATATATGTTTTTATAACGATAATATTAATTCCCAACTGAAATGCGACAAGGTTTACACCAAAATTAGAAGACCATTTACAATGGGAATCTCTCAAAATGGAACCAAAACCTAACATAACATAGCATCTAGCCTTGTATTCCCTGAAAGGTTAGGCAGAGGTGTACTATTGTACTCCCACATTTCGCCGATGCTGTTATTGAGTTCCGTGTAATAGGGGGCGAGTATATTGGTATTTCCATACAGAAAAACTCAATAACACATTGCCCGACTCGGAAATCGAACCCATGACCTCACGTTTAGCAATCGCGCTTGCAACCACTACACCAATGAGATAGAAACGAACCAAACCCACACCTTGCAATTGCTAGTCTTAAAAATTACTGTCAAAATAATTAAATATAATTGAACATATTGTTTTTTAATTAGGTTAGCCACTGTCTATTCACTTTAACATTAATCCATGTCTCCACATTTTATCTATTAATAATGGAATTTTTAATAATGGAATTTATCAGGGCTGAAGGTGCGATGGCATGAGGTATTATAATACATGGTAATTCATGCAGCAATTGCGAAAATTCCAGTCATTTTTTCATTTCTCGTATGAATATCTGAGTATTGGCTTTTGCTATAGACTTCACGATTTTTATTATTCGTTGTAACTGAACTACAAAGCGTTGCTGCAAACTTTATGGATGTACTAGACTTTTGCGTCTTATTGTCCTCTGCGGAGGAATATTTTACCCTCATTTCTAGCCATTAGTGTTGCAAGAGGTGATTTAGAAATGAGAAAAGTGACTAAAGAAAGAAGTTTAGACCATTGCAATGAACGTAGAAAACAGTAATTAACATAATATCATCGTAATCATCTTGTTATTCAAACAATGTGATAGGATTAATGTTAATCCTATAGTCTTCAGTTTTTCAATTCATCTCACGTGTTTGTCTTCATGGACGTATCGGTGACCTCAACTCGTCACTTATTCTACAAAACTTAATTTTAATTTAATTTAGACAGTACACATGACCAGAGGGCTGGCCTGTTCTTTGGTCAAAAATAAGCATTGCCATTCAACGTGGTAATGCTGCCAGTCTTCTGGGTACGCTACCCAATTGACAGGGATGTGGAGTACTTTGACGCCTAAGTGTTCGTTTAGGATAGATTTTCATTTTTGTTTTTATTAGGTTTAATTAATACATTAGCATAAGTAGTTAGTAAAATGTATATACAAAATCTATTAAACTTGTAGCGACAACTACTCGCAACATGGCAAAAAGTAAAGCGCTATCTATCGGAGTGAAGCTACAACAACAAACCCTGAATCGCACTATGAGAGTTTACAACGATTCTAACACATACACGAATGTCCGACATCAACCGTTGGGCTTCGGCCCGCCAGGCTAACCACCTTGCCTGGTCGCAGGATCGTCCCTTTTCAATGGAGGAACATCATATCCCGTTCCTCCATAAACTTAATTCTTTTAACATTATCTACGAATTGCAGGTTTATAATTCAAATACTCATTAATAAAATTACCTTACATGTAACTTTTCTTAATACATAGACATACGACTTAAATTTTGGCACTAAAAGTAATGAATTGACTCTGTATCCCGAGTTAATATTGGAGTACTCGTTCGAACCGACCCTTTTCGTTGTAAATTTTGGCCTAAACACACAAAAACTTAGCCTTTTCGTATTACTAATCATGGGTTATCTCGTGCGGAATGTTATTGCTATCTACTAAATTGTAACTTGATATTGTTTTAGCTTTTCATGCTTGTTTTAGAATATTAGCAGTATTATTTTACAGATGATGTTTTATATGTTAGGTTTTGTTTCATATAAAGTCATCAACAGCATATGCTGTCATGTGCCGTATTATTACTATCGCTGTGCGACGAGGATTTTCACATGCTCATGCATCATGCACAAGCTGAAATAACATAGCATAGCATCAAGCCGTAGTCAGGCAGAGGCGCACTATTGTACACCCACATTTTGCCGACGCTGTTATTGAGAGAATAGGGACGAGCCTATTGCCATCTACCAGGCACAGTTCCAGGTTCCGTACTGCTACTCAGAATTTCCATACAGAAGAACACAATAACACTTTGCCCGACCCGGGAATCGAACCCAAGACTTCACGTTTAGCAGTCGTGCTTGCGACCACTAGACCAATGGAGCAGACAATAGCTTCAACTTGAAGAAATTACCGCATACCAATATAAAATTTTTAAAAGTTGAAAAAATTTAGCTGAAGTAATTTTTATTGAAAATATAAGCGGGAAATTGTCTGCATATTCTCGGAATGAAAAAAAAAGGAACTGTCGTTCTCTCAAGTGTTGCTTCTACTTTCAATTCCTCAACGTTTTCAAAGAGCGCTAAGAGTAATAAAATGTTTCGCTTGATTTTTTCTTTTGAAGTTGAAGAGGAGTGATGGCTTCGTTTAAATTGATGTCGATAAAAATGTTCCGTTATTAAATTTAGTTTTATAGGTTAGTGGAGATGAGGATTTATACCGAATGGTTTATTTAATAATGTAAAGCAACTAACGTGATGTTGTAAGATAATAGTTTACTTAATAATAAAACATCATTAGAAATACATAAAAAGGTACCCTAATTGTATCGGAAGTCAGGATTCCACTTACACTTGAGACGAATACCGTTCCCATATTTGCCGATCACAGCCATTGATAGTGTTTTTTTCGATTTTCTTCTCTCGATTTGATGCTGGAATTTCTCATGCCATAGTGGAAAGATTGAGTTGTTGCCAGTTAACAACGGTAATATCGAGGCTGACTGCCCAGGGTCTGCCTGACGATCTCAGATTTTGTCACTCGTGGAGGCCTTTTTTTGACATCTCAAAGACTTAGTGGGTAAGAATCCCATATTTAGTATGATGATTGTGAGGATTATTAGATACATTAGCACACCCTCCCCATACAGAAGAAATCGTAAGAAATAAGAAGGCTGTACTTGCCATGCACTTATAAAAAGCCGCAGGCAAAGGATGATATTATGAAACCACTTTACGTTGAGTATGCTCACATGTTGCAGCCCTCAATGATACTTGTTTAGACTTCTTAATATCTCCTCCAAGACTACACGACGTACTACAACTTAGACCCATATTAAGTCCCTAACATACCTTCATATAAACGGCTTTTAACCCGAGCGCCGCCAGGCTAGCGAGCATATTAAAACTCAACATGCAAATAATAAAATACGTCTGAGAAAAAAACGCGCACAAATTTGCTGGCATAGTCACCAAGGGTGCACAGATATATGAGATCGTCGAAAGCGCCTAGGCGTTCAACCTGACGAATCTTTCTATCGACGATAGAAGAAGTAGTCTTCCTCAAAAAACTGTAAGTAATGAACTTTCGTTAAGTAAAAGTGACTATTACTTTTCTTTTTATTAATAACTAGCCACCCGCCCTGGCTTCGCGATCGCGCGATTGCGCTCTCGCGAACAGACAGACAGAAGCGGCGGGGGACTTTGTTTTATAATATGTAGTTATTATATTATTAGTCGATATTATGGTAACGTGAGTTATACTTTTCTAGTATTTCTGTTAATTCCTTTAAGATATAATTGCTTGCCATAGGAATGAATATTTACTTACTATTTACGAGCAATGGACTAAAAAGTTCGCTTTACATACGGTATAATTTTAATAATGTTACTATTGAAATAAAATAAATTTTGACTTCTTTATCGACTCATAATAATTATGATCGTGTAAGGTTCTTAGTCACCAACCGTTACTTTAACAGTTACAATGGACATTCGTAGATACTCAATGTGGCTTTTTTAAGCCTCCGTGTATCGTGAGTTTTTATATCAATGGGAATGAGATACCTCTTTAACTACGCCGCCAGCCTATTATGCGGGGTCATATATCCTTTTGGCAACAGAATAGGCAGCACCTAACAGCTATGCAATGGCCCTGGCTTTGGTTACATTAGCATACGCTTATACAAGCACCGTCGCAATGATTATTTACATAATTAGGAATACAGAAACTACTCGTAACGTGGGTGTTGGAGGGTTGATATTGAAATTCTAGATAATTCGCGTTTCCAATGTAACCCGAATAATATTGTGGTAATCTAATAAGTTCGCAGACGATTGGCTTAACTTTTGTTAATTCAATACCGTAACTAAACAGAATAGCTGTTTGGTTTCACGGGTCAGCGCTTTTCAGGTCTACGCGTACTCTTATGAAATTATTGATTAAAGTGCTTGATTTCGTTTATGATATTTTTTACCTATATTGTCTCATTGTCGGACTTAGTTCTTCCACATATCCTCCTCGGCTCTATGTGAAGCTGATGTACTTAAATGTTTTTGGTAAATTTAGGTCTCATAGAGTAATTATAGGAGTTGAGTTGCTGGGTTAGAATAAAAAAACTGTACTTGAGATTGGCTTAAATCAAAACTGTTACTGTTAGTCTGTCGCATCCCATTGCTGGGCAAAGGCCTGCCCCCATGATTTCCATACTGTTCTGTTCTGTGACAAGGATGACCAGTCTTTGCCAAATGTGTCCAGTTCATCCCGCCATCTCTTTTGCGGTCTACCGCGCCACCGTTTTGCTGTGTTAGGGCTCCACTGCGTAGTCATTTTGGTCCACAGCTCAAACCTGTGTATGACCTTAATGACAAGCGAATAAGTAAATATAATATAAGCGATAAGTACAAACAGGCAAAGAGATAAGTAATGTTTTCTAAATAAATTACCGTTTATATTTAAAAATATTTTTTATATCAGACTCAACTTCGACCAATTAAATAATATATAGGTACAAGGTATTGGAATACATCCATAATTTCCTTAAAAATGTCATGTATAATCTGGTGACCCTTGTTACCAACTTATCTCTTTGTTTCACTGTACTGTTGCTACTAACGCCTTGCTCCATTTTTTCCCTTGTAATTTGCAGAACATTTACAGGTGCGGTAATGTTACCCAATGTTTGTAAGTAAAATTACTTCTGTACTCTAAATCAGGTTTAGGTGTCTATTTATCTCTGTTTCAGTGCCTATTAGGTCCTAGGGGCAACATATTACCTGTAATTGTGTGCTTAACACGAAGTTTGCTCGTTTACATAAATTGATCGTGAAAATTGTTTTGATTTAGGAAAGTCTCGTCTGCTTCGAGAGATATTCTGCTTAGTATAAAATATAACTATGTTATGTATAACTATGTCACGCCTGTATTCCACGAATGGTTAGGCAGAGGTGTACTTTTTACACCCACATTTCGCAGATGCTGTTTTTGAGTCCCATGTAATACGAGGCGAGCCTATTCCTAACACCGTACTGCTACTCAGAATTTTCATACAGAAAAACTAAATAACACTTTACCCCACCTGGGAATTGAACCCAAGACCTCACGTTTAGCATTCGCGCTAGCGAAAACTAGACCAATGAGCCAGAGCAAACTGATCAGAACAAAAAATTAATCACTCCTTTAAAAAAATTTTAGCCTGACCTCTCATTAAGTTTTGCCCATAATCTTCTTAAACTGTGCCTTTTTTATGCCATGGTAGAATATTAAACAATCACCAAGGTTGATATCGAGGCTACCCTGAGTTCTAAGATAATTATATTCACTCGGGGAAGTTTATGAAAATTCCGTTATGATATATGTGTGGTGTAACTTGAAAGAGAAACGATGTCCAGACGTGAATTATTGTTAAAAAAGTAATGCCAATAGAGTTAAAAGCTACTATAAGAGATGTATAGTACAGTAAAAGTGCGATATCGAAAGATAAATTATGTAGAACATCCATCTATCACAACTATACAAAATAGATATTTTTACAAAAATATGTGTCAGCTTTCAGCTGTTACTTCCCACGCCTGTTGTCATCACTGGAGTGAAATGGGTTGACAATAATGTTCAGAAGACGGTTCATTTAATATCTGACAGCCACTCGATATTTTGCGCGTTATACCTGTCCATTCAATTTCCATAGATCTCCAAACTAGTAACGTTTTGGTGCTTCAAAAATGTATGTTTCTTACGGTCTTTCGTAAGGTCTTTGGAATTTTTCTACATCTGCATTTTCAATGGTAATATTTTTGGACACATTTTTTTATTATTAAAGAAAATGCAAAATTGTCCTTAATCTTTTTTATTCATGCCCATTTATATTTAGTTTCAAACCGTAATTATAAAAAAAGTCTTTCTTCTTTCTTTCTATCATAAAAGGGTATAAATTTATTCATCATCATCAGCCAAAAGACGTCCACTGCTGGACGAAGGTCTTCCCCAAGGGGGGGAGGGGGGGATTCCATAATCCCCACGCTTGGCAGGCGGCTTGGGGATCGCAGTGGCTCACCGATTAGTGAGAGGACGCTGCTGCCCGTCCTCCGGTGTCTGGCCGCAGTTTTAAGACGTACCTGGGTACATATATAAATTTATTAGGTATAAATTATTTTCATTAGGTTTAAATCTAAACGAATACTCTAAAACCAGTATTAACATTCCTCGACTATCATTCCTCTTAATGAACAGAACAACAATAGTGGAGAAATAAAAAAATAAGTTTCACAATATATTAGCAATTTAAAAAATGGAACAGTGTTTTTTATTGCTTAGAAATAATGGAAAACGGTACCTCTATCACGAGTTTTCTAACTATTTACTATCATAGTAAAGTAAATTTTCATGATAGCGATTTTAGTTCTTAACTTGGTTACATTAGGGATTAGAGTCGCTTATGTGACATATGTGTCATAGTTAAGTTTTGATTTACTATTTACGATATTATAGAGATGTCATGTTAGCGACTCTAATCCCTAATGTAACCAAGTTAAGAACTAAAATCGCTTGCAAAAAAATTTACATTTACTATGAAAGTAAATAGTGAAAAACTCATAATAGATGTACTGGCCATTTATAAGCCTCTAAGGATTTTTAGCTTTGCATTCATTCCTTTTTTTATATTTACGCAGTTCCACAGCGTTTAGTTTTAATAAAATGCCGGGAAAATATAATAGGACATTTTTAAAAGCATCTCTTTTGTTCGCGATGGGCTTTTGAAAGCTTTCAGTTAGTATCGCTACGTTTTTAATCGAAGATGAGTTTTCTTTTATATGAATCTTTCGGGGCACTCAAGTATTCATTGGCCCAAACGATTTACATGTAAATTTGTAAATATTTGGAGCATTTTTCTTGGTATATTATGCTAAAATGTTGTATTGTTGCGGTATTTTTTAGATCAGTTTGCTTGACTTAAAATAAACTCGCTTAAACGTCTACAAAAGGCATTTTTTTTTGTAGCTTGCTTCAACAATTTGTTTGAAGGAATAATATTATAATAATCACCCAATTTAGTAGGTATTTTATTAAACGCAGTGTGATGTTATAAGTTCTTAGAAAAATAACACCAATAGTGTTTACTTTTACATTTAAAGCATCACACCTACATTTCTTGAAGGGTAGGCAGAGGTATATTGTTGTACGGCTTCATTTTATCAATGTCGTTATTGTGTGTACGACTCACGTAATTAGGGTAATCATTCCCCTTGCTGTCTACCGAGCATAATTCAAAAATGTCGGGCTGCTAGTGAGAACGACGACTATTACACCAATGACGGAGTCTCTATGATTGAAGGGTGGAAAATACGGCTATGTAAATAAGCATTTTAGTTCACTTCAAATTTCAATTTTCACAACAATGTTCACTTCAAATTTCAGTTCAATATTTTTTACCGAATCCATAGAAATATTACCAAGGACAAGAACTCCTCTTAGCAGAACATAACATAGCATCACACCTGTATCCCCGAAGGGTTAGGCAGAGGTGTACAGTCAGCATCAAAAAGATGTATACACGTAGCGAAATTCAAATGCGAGATTTAGCGGAAATAGTGATTGAAATCTTGACGAATTTCATACATAGCATCTGCGGATACATAAACATACATGATCATTTAAATTTTATGATTTTAACCAATACCTTTCCAAGAATAAACGTTTGAATTACGCTACGTGTATACATCTTTTTGATGCTGACTGTAGGTACTATTGTGCACCCACATTTCGCCGATGCTGTTATTAAGTCCCATGTGATAAGGGGCGAGCCTATTGCCATCAGCCGCGTACAGTTCGAAACTCCGTGCTAATACTGAGAATGTACCTATATACAGAAAAACTTAATAACACTTTGCCCGACCCGGGAATCGAACCCAGGACCCCATGCTTAGCAGTAGCGTTGGCAACCACAAGACCAACGAGGCAGTTAGCTGGCATTATTTTTTCCTCTTATCCAGCATTATTTATTATGAAATTTAATTTCGTATACCTTTACTTGTGATAAAATTCACCTTTTGTACGTTAAGTTGATAGAAGGTCGTAAAACGGCGTTTAAATTTATTAAAAGTACACTAAAAATATTGTTTGTTGAAGATACTTAAAGTGAATAATTAAGGACATAAATTTAAGTTTTAATTAAACAGAACTAGATAATTAAACGTACTAGATAATAATATTTAAAATTATTACTTGTGTAAAATAATACCTATGAGTAATTAGAAAACCTGCTAATTACGTTAATTTGTATATTTATTGTCCTATGATGTTACAAAAAATAGATTTTTTTTAAAATACATTAATAAAAATACACACTAGGATTTCTCCTGTGAAGTGGGTACAGTTTACAAACATACATGTCACATGCACACACAACCAGACCCGAAACAACTATCTGTAGATTACATTTCGATTTACAATTAGGATCCCGCAGTCAAATAACATCTTTTAAAATTAGGTATTGTGCAATCCGCTAACACCGGATTCACACGATGGCCCCAATGCTGACTCCAATTTACTGTTCGTATCACTTTTAAATCGACTTGGCTCCAACACTCGCGCCAATATTGGGATTTGGTCGGTCTGTCTCAGTTTCCTCTGAACTTCTGACATCATCTCTAACGTTGGTATGTAAAATTACCATCCAACTTTTTTACCAACGACGGTAAAGCCAGTCTGTACCTATAATAAAAAAATAAAACAAACGATTTTCAGTAGTCTGCATTTTTTTTGTTAAATTTGAAGTCTTAGTCAATGGGTAGGTTATTATTTAAAGTTGAATCTGTTTTTGCTGCGAATCCGACACAAAAATGGACATACTTGACAAAATTATAAAGGCTCTTAGATTTACTACGAAACTAAGAAAATGGAATTTTGCTAAACATTTTGTTCAGTAATTTAATATAGATGATAAGGCAGTGAACTGTATGTGTGTAACTTAATTAATAACATTAACTAATTAAATAAATTTATGCGTCTACAATTTCTAAAATATGGGTGTGATTTTAAGCTCAGTACCTCTATTATGAGATTTTTACTATTTACTTTCATAGTAAATGTAAATTTTCATGCAAGCGATTTTAGTTCTTAACTTGGTTACATTAGGGATTAGAGTCGCTATCATGACATCTCTATAATATAGTAAATCAAAACTTTACTATAACTATTACTATTACTATTTACTATATTATAACCAAGTTAAGAACTAAAATCGCTATCATGAAAATTTACTTTAAAAACTTAAACTTTGTAAATAGTAAGAAAACTCGTGATAGCGGTACAGTTCTGACACGTGAGTGGTATATTAAGAAAATACAACTTAAAGTCTGTTCAACCCGCTAATTTAACATGGGTAAAACTGAACATTAATTGGCTGTTTTAAACTGCATTTGTTCAAAGTGTCTAGCGTTAATATTAAGATGTAAGTACATAGTTGGTCTAGTGGTCACAAGTGCGACTGCTGAACATTAGGTCCTGGCTTCAGTTTCCTGGTCAGGCAAAGAGCTATCGGGTTTTTCTGTATGAACTTTTTCAGTAGCAACACGAAGTCTGGAACTGTGCCCGGTACAATAGGCTCTCCCCCTATTACATGGGAATCAGTAACGGCATCGGTGAAATGTGGGTGTAAAATAGTACATGCCTGCCTAACCCGTCGAGGAATACAGGCGTGATGCTATGTTATGTATGTATTAATAATAATTTCGGTAAATTTTCGCTGTTCTGTAATAATTAAAATTATTAAGTTTTTAATAAAATATCTTACTGAACTTTGCACAGTGATCTTCTGACTCTGACTGTACTCTTAATCTTTTAAAATAAATATACAACTACATGATTTTAAGAAAAAACAAAAACAGATGTCTTGTACTGAGAATATAATCTAAAAATACAAAAATTTTCTTTGAAAAAACGAATAATGTAAATGTCAATCATATTTAAAACCGTCTGTCTAATTTCCTGTTATCACTGTGTCTGACCTATCATTTGACGTCCTTTACTATAATATTACTCAAAAAAAAAAAAAAAACCTAAAAATATCTTCTGAACGAAGATGAATAGAAAATATATTTCCTCTGAATTCATAATAAAAAAAATTGACATAATAATATTTCACATAAATTGAATAATAGAAATGAAAGATACAACGGCATGAATGATACAGTATATCGGCAAATACAAAAAAAAAATCCATACATCTTCACTCAACTCATACATCTACATATATAAAATACTTCTTGCATAAATCTACTCAAATCCAGACACTCCATACGAAATAGAAATAATTTTAAACGATATTAATGTTAATGCAAACTGTTTCAAGCGGCGTGCGTTCCCCGTAGTTATGCAAATAAAATGTGCAGGCCAAACCGGGGGATTTACTAACCTTATGCTAATCAAATCCCCGAGACTTTGCGGCTGCATACGTGGCTCCGGGCATGGAGTTCATGCATTTTTGGGGGTAGTTATGACTGATATGAGAGCGAATGTTTTGACTGCTAATTTGGGATAGCACAATGCTGATGCTTTAATTAAAGTTTGCTTTCCAAAAAACACAAAAAGATGTACCGTTGAATAATAATTTAATTAATTTGAAACAATTCTCCTTAGACCTAAAACCGATTAGATAAGCTGAAACTATAAAATCTATTTAATACATACAACATCGAAAAATAATGTCGTATTTTGGCCTCATAGTCATTTTAGCCTCATAGTCGATTTTCAGTGTATTTTTGAAATGTTCACGTTTGACTGACATCATGCTTTTGCAATTTTACTGACGATGATTCTTATTTGAAGTGCAGCATAAAGAATAGCAAGCATAACTTGGTGAATTTTAACCAGAGCATCGGAATCAACCACTAGGCGAATGGTTACATAATTAAAAACATCTAAATATTTAAATTAAACCCAAGGACAAGCACATAAAATACCCACTAGTATTTTTTTTTATGTAAAAATTAAGCACATAAACATTTTTATTCTTTATTTGTAGCTTCTACAAAAGTGTACCATCCCACATTTGTAAAGCATGAATACGCTGCCGGCTTGCATTGAAATATGGATACAGCTACAATATACTATAAGCAGCTTTATGATACGCCTTTTACGAACGTCCATTATTCTAGTGTGTGGGATTCAACGGTCACTTAATTACCTGACTTCTGGCGTTATCAGACTTGGCAACTGCTGGCGACAATTTGTGGCTGACATTTATGGTCGGTGTTGTTAAGAGAACATTATGTGCACGTCTAGTTCACGTCCTTTCAATCTTTGTATAACGTCACTCGTCATCAGAAATTGATTTATGTAATATTTTTAGTCGCAGTAAGCTAAAATTCTTATACAAGTCACGTAATGGTCAATTACTGCGGAAACTCCTTTCACAATATTATAACTCTGTCTGATTGTAGCCTCATCACGATTAAACTACTGGACCGATCGTTATAAAATTTTACAAAAAGATACATATACCTACATCCTGGAGAAAGACATAGGTTTGTTTTTATTATTGAAGCAAAACAAAAATTAGATAATTAAGACAAAATACACGCAGACGAAGTCACGGGGAACAGTTAGTCTCTCATAAACTTTACTATAAAAATATGTAGTTGCCATACGCGTCTTTTCATAATTTATACTCGTAATATCGTATATATCATTTATATGTTTTTTTTTGTTTAATATTGAGATATCTATCATGTGGTCATGTGGTCATGTGGTCATGTGGCCAAGATCAAGAATGAACAAAACACGCCGACTATTAGTGGCAGTGCTCTCGTGTCGTCTGTACACGCTCTTAAACCTTGTATTATGTTTATAGCCGGTTCATAACTTATTCGACACGGAGAAGATACATTAATGATGAGCATCTGGTAATGAGCAAATTTATATTCTGAGGTTTGTTGATGTGTGATGAATTTTATCTTTGACCTTAAAGAAATAAAACAAAACACCAAAACTTCTCTAAGTACACAAAGTTACAGGCAAAGTATGGAAATATCAGATTTCATTTCATGGAACTAAGTTTTTGCCGCTTTTATTTTAAATATTATACCAGGAAATTCTTAATTGAATGAATGATGAATTCTAGCTTCCTGATGTACCATTGCCACGTTAGTGATGTGTGTATAATGATTAGCGTAATTTGCATCACGACCATTGTAAAGAAAGAAGAAGAATGAAAGACATAACATTTATTTGGACACAAATATGAAACGTAATTAATACAAATACCTACATATGAACCAACGTCGAATCCTGAATACACATACGCAAACGCACTTACGCATTTGCTCCCTTCATCGATTAATAATATAATAGTAATAATAAAATCTTAGCAACTATTTTTGGGGGCCCAATTAGTGGATTGGCAAGTCTCCGTCTGCCATTTTTATGTGTGGATATTACATTGTTTCGGCAGGCTCCATAGATTTCCATAGTTCCCCATAGCCTGGTCCACTAACATTCCATAGCCCAAGTAGTTTTTCTTCACAATTTCTGCAATAGTCTTAAAAATCCAAGGATTGTACTTGATTTATATAGGTAGTGCATACAGAGATAATCGCTGGGTATGTCACCTAAACATTTCATTAAAGCTGTCTTAAAGGGCCTCTACGTGTTGGCTTCGACCCCACGCATGCCTTCCAAAAGTCCGGGATTCTATAGTCCAGTGCAAGAAAAAGACATACAAATAAAATCTTTATTTCCGACGACACGGTTGGCGCAGTGGCTAAGCGATTAGCTTTCTGCGCCTAGTGTCGCGGGTTCGATTCCCGCAACGGAACAAATATTTGTATGATCTACAGATAGTTGTTTCGGGTCTGGTTGTGTGTGCATGTGACATGTATATTTGTAAAAATGTACCCACGACACAGGAGAAATCCTATAGAGGGGCAAGGTTTCTTATAAAAAAAAATCCATGGCACATCATCGGAAGTTAATATTATATCCTCTGAACGTAAACTTTGGTAGGGAAAACACCCCACACTATATGAGAAGTCTTCTTTATATAGGTGCTTAAAATTTAGTAGTTCGACGATACTACTACACATAATAGATATTGTAAATCGCCTCGGCTAATTTATTAAACCTCAAGTACATAATTTATAATTGGTACACTTATTTCTCCAACCGCATCATTCCACCCAACTGACATCAAAATAAGCGTAAAAATGAGACACAAAAAATCCTCCCACTCTGTATCGTACGTAAAAAGGACTATGTCAATATTGTCAAACGAACGATCAAAGACACTGACCTCTAGAGCTGTGACATAAAGGAAAAAGGCGTTGCCTATTGTCGCTCGTTCAAATTTGTACTGGGATCGTTGTGTGTGTGTAATTGCTTTCCGGGTCGCCAGATAAGCTACATTTTAATTATCCTCGTTATTCCTTTATGTGATGTAATTTTTTGTTGGGCATTGTTGTGTTGTCTGTTTTCTTAAACTGCGACAATGATCTAGTAGTCGCGAGCGCAACTACTAAGAGCGAGATCCTGAGTTCGATTTACGGGATGGACAAACTATAACTGGGTTTTTCTGTATGGAAATTCTCAGCCGCATAGCGGTCCGGATTTTAAAATTCTACCGATAGACGGCAATAGGCTCGCTTCCTAATACATAGGACTCAATAACGGCTTCAGCGACATGTGGATGTGATGCAATTGTTGTGTCATTTGTTTTGTCTATGAACGGGTAGTATTTGAAGTTAAGAATGTTAATAGTATATAACAAGTACCTGTACTATATTTTGCCTTTATCTTGACCGATGACATCAATGTACCTAGATTAGCTATTGGTTTACATCTTTATACAAGAAGATGAACGTACCAACTCCTCGACGATACATTGTGAAGAAATATCTCTCTCTGGATTCCTAAGAATCCAGTTCCCGTCGACAATTATTTATTGTTTATCTATTTATAATCAATGAAGTGTCTCGTAGCTACATAGCTACCGTAGCTAAACAACACTTGCTGCAATCAGTCCTTGGATGGGTGACCATTTTGCACACATCGAGAACCTCGGAAAGCCCGTAAAGTTAGTCTCGGGTGTCATACGAATATCTATGACAGTTGTTATAGGTGTCAGTAGCCTTACCAGTCAGATGGCAGTCGCCCTGTGTAAAATACCGATATTCGATTCGGAGAAAGAGAAGACAAGGTTAAGCAGAAAATTATCATTTATAACCAACGTGAATATTAAAGTTACCCAGGTTTACAGCTGAAAAAGTCATTTTACTATTGAATAAGAATTTGATTCATACAGACCTATTTTCTACCTCTATCTATTGTGTTTAATTTGACGAGTTAAATTGTTATTTCAAGTTAGAAATCCCACAATAATAAACTGTATCTTGTCCTCGAGTAAGAAACATTTAACCCCCATTTCTTGCCATTAATGTCGTAAGAGGTGATTAAGGAACACAGACAGTGAGTAAGAAAGGAAATCTAGACCGCTGCGACAAACGTAGAAGAAATCAATTGCTACACTACATTTAACAAAGTACATTGCTTTTAAAACAACTCCCCTCAACTACCAATAGTTGAGGTTATTTAAAAGCACAATAACGCAATGAACATTGTTGTATAAGATTTATAAACGCACCCGTGGGTGCGTGGGTCCTGTATCGTGATACAGGAATTACTTTTAGTGTGGGGCTGTTTTTTTTATAGAACCCCTGATCGCAGTTTAGAACTGTTAAAATTAAATAGTTTCTGATTATAAGCTTGTATCGTAATTAGTAGTATTGTATATTATATAAATGCTTAGACAATTTTGCTGCCTATCAAATTCTGCTCATGTACCGGCTTACATCACGTATTGCAATACGTGATGCAAGCCGGTGCTCCTCTCATACCGATTATTCAATGTTTCAAGATTCACAACGGTCTGACTGTTCATAAGCCGGAGGTGGAGAGGCTTTCTGAGGATTATCAGTTAAATAAACATCATGAACTAAAAACTGATGAATATGTCATTTGAAAACCTTCATACATCACATTGCGCAATAGGTTCATTGACCGTTGGAAAACTAGAAAACTATACAGACACCAATCTAAATAAGTTCATTAGAAAAATAGTACATACCTACCTTTATTAGAATATCTAATGATTTCGGTTTCTCAATTTATATTGAAAGTTTACGATATTCATTTTAAATTCATGAGATGGTACCATAATAGATTGGTGTTTTTCGCCAAATACTTGTGTTTTATTAATGTATTTGTAAATTATATTTCATTGTTTATTTGTCACGTGCAAAATTTCGAGCTGTGACTAGTTCTTTGACAGACCAATCCCTAAAACAACTAGTCAGTTTTAAAATAATAAACTCAGCTAGATTTTTAGCCAATGCTTGTGTTTATCGTATCATTAATTCCTATTAAATCTTCGGGTCTCAAAAGGCCGATTGAGATCAATTAAAATATGGTACGAATATAATAAAAAAACCTTTATTAATTCGTAAAAGTTATTTAAAATACCGATCCACTCAGGCGCATTTGATAGTTACTATGGAGATTTGTAGATGAGTTGCTCAATGTGACCTTTTTAGCTCCACAGGCAGCTAAGGAAATTATAATTATCTACTCCACCCGTCCAACATACAAAATCATATCAAAATACTAAGAAACAGAATATTCTACTAAACATTTTGACATGAATGTGAGTTTTAATTAAGAAATCTTAATTTGTACTCCTCTTTAACTGAAATAAATAAGCTAACGATAAGAGCTGAGCTAAGACGCTTAATTAAGTGTAATAAATCAATTAGGAACAAAGTAATTAACGTTGGTTTGGAAACTTGACACCCTTCCTCATACGTTAATGTATTTACCATATTGGTTGAACTAAGTTACCTTTTTAGTATGAATTTTAATTCTTCTCAGTGTTTGTACTTCAAAATCGTCAAAAGATACTTTTGTTACTGCCTCAATAGTCTATTTGTCATAAGTGCTGCTGAGTGTAATATCCTAAGTTTGAACCCCGGATCGATCAAATTGTTTTATGGCTGTTAGAATTTTTTTCGGATGGCAATAGGCTCGCCCAATAATAATAATAGGTTACATGGTACTTAATAACGGGTTCGGAGAAATTTAGGTACGTCAAAGTCAAAGTCAAAGTCAAAGTCAAAGTCAATGTCATATATTTTTATTCCAACTGGGCCTTTAGAGGCGCTTTTAAAACGTTATGATTCTAGTTGCGCGGTTCCAAAAATGGGTTTGTCCTATGGAGAAGAGACCGGCAAGGAAAACCATGGCAACACTTAAAAAAAAAAAAAAACGATACATTGAAAGTAATCTTAAAATTAAACTTTTCTTCTGCATATTTTTAGTATTATATTGCTCTTTACTTCAATAGTGCACTTTCAACTTGGTATGTGATGCACTTCTTCATTTTCAATGTTTTACGCCTCATATATCACAGTAAAGCGTTATGAAGCGTTGACTATCGAAGGCGCATGCGTCCACTGAGCACGCAAGTGGAATAGTAATAGTAAGCAGAAAGCACATGAGATAAATTGAAGTCTAATTATTATAGCCTTAAGTGATTTGAATTATTTGTTTCGACTATGATGACTTGCTGACATTTTAGGTATACGCGAAACAAATGGTGTCTGCCTTGGAGTTTTAGAGTGAAATTGTTGGAGAAACCAATGTATTTAAGATCATGTACAGGTGAAGACTTTTGTGTTCTTATGATAAGTACTCACTTCAGTGCTAGCTATTGCCCACCAGTGGCGTGCGATGCATAAATGAAATGAAATGAAATGAAATTATTTATTTTGCAATTAGGATTTTTCAATCACTTTTACACGTCTTTTTAAAACTAGATGGGGTCGACATTTCCTATGACTATCCCTGAGAAGAAACGCCGAAACAAACTCAGGGGTCAAAGTCTATTTTAAAGTCCAGACAGATTGTAATGATGTAAGGGTTTATGTGAGACAAATATAGGATGGAATAGCCTTTTGAAGAAAGTGCCATAACTATTTGAGCTAACCTGTCGCAACAGAGTGCAAGCATGCATCAGTTATCGTGAGAATTAATGAAATTAAGAGCGTTCAGCCTAGATCTCACTCACATTTACAATGTATAGCGGTTATATATAAGAAATAATTTCAATTTAAACGACATTACAATATCAAAATAATGAAGTAAATAATATAATAATTAATGGCAAAAATTGTATATAAAAAAAAGGAAAGGCTAAAGAGCGGTTCAATCCCAAGCGTTTATGTCATCTAAATAGTCCGAAATTTTATAGTATCCTTTTTTACAAAGTTTAGATTTAATTACAATTTTGAACTTCTTTAATGTTAAATTACGTATATCATTGGGAAGTTTATTGTAAAAGCGTATACATTGTCCCATGAACGAGTTGCTAATTCTGTGGAGGCGCGTAGCATGCACAGCAAGGTTGTGTTTATTCCTAGTATTCAAAGAATGAGTATCAGAGAGTTTGACAAAGTTAGAGATATTTTTATAAACATAAATTAAATTTTCAAATATATATTGTGACGCAATAAAGACAAAAAAATATAAATATAAAAAGACACTGCCTACCCTACATAACTCAGATAAATATTTATTATAAGATATTTGAGGTGGCAAATCACATACATCGTTATTTAATCGACAAGACGACGAATCAAAACTAACATGCAGTAGGAATTATTGGTAAGTAAGCTTTTAAAATTTTAAGTAAGCTTTTAAAATTTTCTGTTCTGAAACTCTCTGCACGCCGCTGTTACCCACCCATCTGTTATAATTTATTGTTAAAAATGGTTTGCAGTTTTCGATGCTCTAATAAGTGATCTTAGCAAAAGCACTAATATATTGAACCATTTCTTCAAGTACAGTTTCACATCTTAATTGGTTTTTAAGCATTATGCCGCGTAGAATAACTGGAAGCGAATGTTGTTGATTTCTATACATTTTTTTTTTGTTAAACTGGGCCTTATTTACTTTATAGAATACATAGACTATAGTGATGTTATTTATTTTATCCACAAGAAAACTAGAAAGGAAAATTTGACCTCGAGCAGAAATCGAACCTGAGACCTTCCAGTTAAGTACATTAGCGTGTCTGAATACATATTTCTTTTTTTGATATAATGTTTTCTAGAGCGCTCCATTACTGAGCCAATGGACGTATATAAACAGATGTTAAGAAGCTACCTATACAGAAATAATTGCACATCTTAGGTCCTTGAACTAAAACAATGATATGCATGATAGCACATTCAGCAGCGCAGACGCATTATAAACGCCAATTAATTTTAAAGTTAATAGACAGAATTTTAATATCACACAAAGAACCCTTGTCTAAGACCGTATTTATTTGAATTAGTTTTCATTAAGTTGAATTATTTAACGCCTGAAGCATAGTATACACTTTTGTTGTAGACATTTGCGTTCGTCTACTGTTTATTCACGGAACTGCTCTTACAAACAAAAGAACATCGAATGGGAAAATGTATGTTACTTCTGCAAGTAATTACTAGTGATCTTAGACTCTAAATAACAATAAAATATACTGAACGTTGGTGCTTTCTTGGATCTCTTTAGTAATTAGTTTATAATGATAAAGAATAGTGGAATAGTGGACATTTCTGAACCGTAAACAACAGTAAATGTGTGAAATCAAAGATTTTTATTTCATCTGAGCCTCTACAGGTGCTTTCCAAATATCGTTATTCTTGTTGCAAGGTTCCTAAAGTGTTAGTCCTCTGAAAAAGAGACCAGCAAGAAACTCCAATATATTCCATCCAAACTATTTTAAAATGATGTATAAATGTAGCGAAGAAAAAATACATTTAATTATTAAAAAGTGTCAATTTTGGTGCTCTTTATGGAATACGTTTTTAAAGTGCAATGTGTAGACAAACGATAGGTACAGTAAAGTTCCAACCCCTCTGTAAAACTGGGACCTGATAGGGCCAACGAGCTGTAGGTAATGAGAACACATATTTGATATATTTATAAATATAGGATAGTTCCCTAATGCGCAAAGGAAACTGACACCATAAAGATGATTTATGATCCACAGAATAATTAATTAGCCCGCTAATCATGTTTCGACGAATACTCATTAATTTACCAGTAAGGCTGGGGATGCATGAGCGGAATTGCTAGTAAGTTTTAATAATATTTTCGTTTTTATTTTCGACAACATAATATTATGTAACTGCGCATAATGTGTGAATAATAAATTATTCCAGTTAATTCCACCATACATTTTTAAAACTCTTCTTTATTAATTTTTTACATTTAAATGTTTGTATCCAAGGCCGTAACCAGGAATTACTTCGAGGTAGGGTTCGAGACAATAAAATCACAATTTTTGTTTTAAAATACGCATAAGTAGGTATATTCATATTTTACATAAATACAAATATTTTATTCAGTACCTGCGTATAAAACAGCGGCTAAATCATTTCGGGGGGATTTGAACCCCCTAAACACATGCCTAGGGCCTTGATCGTAACTATTTACAAGAATAATAGGTGTTTACAGAATTCCATGACTTGTCCGGCCACTAGATCCCTTGGCACACAACCCAAACAGCACATACAAAGCCAAATGGTGGTAGAAGAAATTTATGTAGACCGGAACAAGATTACAACGACACAAACCGCATCGCGTAACTTGCGGTAATTAAACTTTGTACACCAAGCCTTAGAATAAAATAATGTTATTTTTTTTACTAAAGCGGGCTCTTTGCAAAAGAAATGCAATGGTCACGTTGGAATGAAATTAGAGAGAGAGAGAGAGAGGATTAAGCGTTATTATCAATTAAGGAATGAAAAGGCTCTATTTAACCTTCCTGCCAGAGTACCTTCTATCGTATGAAGTGTGTATTGTATGAAGTTTGTATTTGGCTAGTCAAACAAACTATAGAACCTTGTTTATATTGATATTGACAATACGGTTGTTGCAGTGGTTGAGCGATCGACTGCTACGCGCGGGTTGAATATTTGTATGATGAACACGTAACAAATATTTGTATGATCTACAGATAGTTGTTTCGTGTTTGAGTGTATATCCATGTGAAGGTTTGTGTTTGAAAACGCAACCACGATAAAGGATTTATTCATAGTATGGGCAGTTTTTATTTTTTATAATATGTCCTTTAATATTCCGGGAGTGTTTTGCGAAAACATATGCAAACAAAATAGATAAAAAAAACACTTCATGTTCGAGTGCTCAGTGTTGTATGGCTTCATTATCTTTTACAGTAGTAAAGCATCTTGAGGAACTAAATACTAGCAGGCTATGTAATAAACCTATAGTGTAAAGTTACGTCATGTACACATTCGCCAATGTATTGCAATACAAGTTGACCTGCCCTCAACATGTTGCCAGGCACCACGGAACATGTCCCGATCTTGACGTGGCGTGCCAACTTTACTTAGTCGTAATACTGTGTACGACCTACATACATAATATTAGGTAGTTGCAAAAGGGAATACTACACTCAATCGCAGCTTGTACGGATAAAGGGAAAAAATGCCTATGTACGATTTTAATTATGTTATACGTAAATCAAATAAAAAGTATGTTTTTTTTTTCTTTCATTTTATTTCCTTATATTTCCGCAAAGATGAGGGGCGCTGAGCTTTGATTATATTATGAATGAAATCAAAATAATTTATTTGTGAAAATATAGGAAAATGTTACAAACTTGGTGGAATAGATTACGTTCATGATTCGTTCATTTTAAACTCGGACACGGCAGATATTATAAAAAAACGTACAGAACTTTTCGCTCGTTTACGGGTAATATTATATGACATACTTAATAAAGTACAAGATAAAAACATACGCTGAAGAGCTACTGATAACTAGATATACCTATATACATACTAGCTTCCGTCCGCGTCTTCGCCCGCGTGGTTTACGAACCCGTACATTTTTCAGGGATAAAAAGTAGCCTATGTGCTATTCCAGACTATAATCTATCTCTGTGCCAGATTTCATCTAGATCCGTTCAGCCGTTCTGGCGTGATTGAGTAACAAATATCTATCCATGCATCCATCCTCACAAACTTTCACATTTATAATGTTAGTAGGAAGTAGGATAGGATAGGATTAGTAGGATACATAACAACCGTGTCATCATTATTTAAAAATTTAATTGATATTTTTTTTTTTATTAAGTTTCTGAAAATAGATTCAAACTCACAAACCGCTCAAACCATTTGAAAAACATATTCAAAGCCCAGAAGCTCACTTGAGCTCACTTGAGCTAAACAAACGAATAACGAACGGGTTATTTCGCATAAGCTAATAAACCTGCAACTATGTTATTGCAATCTTGAAAGGGATCACGATGAATAAGCGCACCTAGAGGATATTAAAAAATTTCTTTGCTCCTGTGAAAATTCTTTTAGCGGTTATAAGCAAGACATTTTAAACATAGATGAATAAAACTCAATAATCTGGCATTTTTTCAATTAGATTTCGCTATTTAATTTAAGGGTTTTTTTATTGATTTTGCGAAATAGGTAATTGAAATTGAAATTATAATCGCCATGACATAAAAAACTATTAAGTCTATAAAGACACATTAAATATCTGACTTCCAAAATACTTGAAACAATGCCTACCTACCTAAAACCTAATACTAAGCTATTTTTAATACTAGCACACAAGATAATTCCAAAAGGGAGCCAGAAAGCTGTAATGAAAGAAAAAAAACTTTATTTACATCTGACCTATTTTACACTCAAAGCAGTATCTACGAGAAAAATAATCAAACTAATTAAATTAAACAGTTCCCCGATTGCTATTGCTTTTTTACGTAATTATGCCAGCAAAGCTCCCGGTCCTTACCGCAATCGTTTATTACCAACAAGCTATCTTAATTACGTAACGCGATAGCAACTGTATTGTTTTAGATAGAAGACTGCTTCTTCGTTTTCGACATAATGGTGTAGTGGACTCTGGAAACTGTACGAAATAGTAATCCACACTTCAAGGGATTATTTTTTAGCCTCGTAAGGACGCTATCATAGTTAATATACTTGTTTATAGTTCAGAGAGGCAATTTGAGCTCCAGTTAAATTCCCAGATTACTTAGCGGCCGATGAACTAAGCATGAAATGGTAATTGTGTGCGTGTGAGACTTGTGTCTTTATACTGTAACCACAATAAAATATAGAACTTAGTGTGGGAGTAACGTGGTAAATGAATATCAAAAATATCATTTTTTTTTTAGTTTTGTTAAAACTAGTTACTGATCTCTTGCAATGCTTGTACGCGAATGAAAAGCATCATACGATACGTCTGCTGATATAAGACCGCCAATCAAAAGCAATTTTATTCACCAATAAACATTTCAAAACCATCCAGGCAAAGTCCAACCAAAACCTTTAAACCGAAATAAAATGATTATTAAATAAGAATTCAAATTCAAGGAATGCCTACAATAGATCAGCATAATAAGGACTCGACGAGGCGTATACCAGGGTCATAAAAAGACTCATCCATACATTTGGCATCCAACGTACGTAAGGAATTTCATCGAAATGCTCCATCTATTATGGCACTTTAATCTTTATATTTTTGAGGTGAGAATCCACCGCTCGACAGTGTATTGGTACTTGAATGAAGATGGATGATAGTAATTTAGGAGATCGCTTCAATATGCTGTTGAATTTTGAGTACACTGTACAAGGAATAAAGAGGACAAGCAAATTCATTATTAAAGTGATGTATCCTTGTTTTGAGAGGATCACTCAGCTCTTTGGGTAAAAGAAACTTATATCTTAATTATTGGGAAAATATGATTACTTTGTCTCAATTTACACCAAGAGGTACAGCATTCAACGTATTATGATATTCTAATCATCATAACAAAACTTAAAAAAATCATTTTTTTTTCTTTCTCTTTTTTTAAAACGTTGCCCCACACTAGGAATAATTCCTGTATCGTGGGTGCGTTTACAAACACATATATTCACATACACATAAACATCACAGTTCATCGAGTAATGTGCATCTTGATTGACTGATAAGTTAAATAAAAGCTATATATTGCGTTGAATCCCTGATGGAACCAAACACGTTGTTTAATATTAATTATACATTTCATTGCTAAAATGGTCCTTATTTGTCTATTGTTCTAAGAAATAGTACGGAGAAAAAATTTGTGGATACTCGCAGTTCATTACTGCAGTGTTGATTAACACAAATTATAGTATTATAGTGTTCTATTAGAGTGATTAAAAGACACAATAATCATCGTTTTTAGAGTTGAAACAGAATTCCAAGACACTTTAAAAAATCGTTTCCCCTTACTATGAATTATTCCTGTATAAGTCACAAGAATATTTTTAGTTGTACAACATTCGATTGGGCAACAACTGCGCCAACCATGCCTTCAGAAGTCAAACGTCAAATTATCATAATTATATTCTAAGTCTGGTCTTTTCTTCCAGTTTCTTTACTGTGAAAATGTTTTCCATTTAAGTCTGACCTATCTTTACATTCCAACGACCATTAGGTACTCAGAAACAAGATGGGATCTCTATAATTTTTTTCAACGAATGAATAGTTTCATAATAATATAACCTAATTAATGATCGACAGCACTGCATTGTAAACCTCGGCGCAATATTCCTAAATTAGTCTGAAAATAAATTAACCCTAAATTGCGTTAACAGTTTAAACAATAAGATGAGAACAGCGCCCTCTGTTATGTTAATAGGGTGATTAAGCGAACAAAGCGTGAAGTTTTTCATTAGGCAATGGCCCTAGGCCATCAGGCTAACAATGGGCTACTATCATTTAGTCACCCACGAACTAAATTTAGCAAAATTTGCATCGTAATTGAATTCTCGGTGCAGTTTTTGATGTGAAGCTAAATAGTTGCGCAGTTTAATGGGATTAAAGTAAAAATTGCTCAAATATAAATTAATACGGATTTTGGTCGTGTGACGGTTGGTTTAGTTTGCTTGGAAGTTAATTTATTGGGGAATGTTTGGTAGCCACGGCCTTTTTTGTTAACTGTTGAACGAGATTCTAAAAGTAATAGGTATATCAGATGTGACACAATAATTACACGGCACGGTTGGCGCACTGGTTGAGCGATCGACTGCTGCGCTGCATGTCTTAGGTTCGAACGGAACAAATATCTGTGTGATCAACCGATAGTGATTCCGGCAGCCTAATTACCGATGACGCGACAGGCGTAGATCGCGCGATAGCTTCTGTCAAATGACATTTTTGGGACATATAATGTATTGGCTGACAGTGAGATTGCTGTCGCGTGGCTGTCGCATTGCTGTCGCTTTTTTACGTAATTAGGCTGCGGGTCGGGGTATTAGTGCACATGAATATACGTCTTTGTAAATGCACCTAAGATACAGGAGTTATGCAAACAGTACCTCTATTACGAGTTTTCAAACTATTTACTACCATAGTAAAGTAAATTTTCATGATAGCGATTTTAGTTCTTAACTTGGTTATATTAGGGATTAGAGTCGCTTATATGACATATGTGTCATAGTTAAGTTTTGATTTACTATTTACGATATTATAGAGATGTCATGTTAGCGACTCTAATCCCTAATGTAACCAAGTTAAGAACTAAAATCGCTTGCATAAAAAATTACATTTAATATGAAAGTAAATAGTGAAAAACTCATAATAGAGGTACAGTAGGGTACCGTTTTTAAAAAAAGTAATGTCTATCCCAAAATGTTTCTTGAAAATATATAATATTGATGATGATGATATTTCGGTTAATACATTTCATATTGTTTTTACTTCTCCTAAAGACTTTAAATATTAAAATAAAACCCTTTATTTAATTGACAGTTATCTCAATTTGTCCTCATTTACTATTCAATTAAACGAATATTCAATTTTGGTCAAATTACGAGATCGAAAATCAATTACATCTAATTTGAACAAATTTCAATTTCAACATAGTCTACATTGTTTAAAGTTAATTAGATACGACTACGATAATTACTTTATCTAGAGCCTACCTACCTACTTTAAGTTTCTTTTGTATAACACTAAAATTAAATCTCCCTACCTGACTCGCGAGTTAATCCTTATTTTATACTGAGAAGGGTCTCGAACATAATCATCTAAGTTAAAGTGTCATGTCAAGACAAAACCCTTAATGCAATAATGAAGCTTGTTCACCTACTCTTAATAAACTCAAAAGGTGGGGTGCTATATAAAACGAGGAAGGAAAGAGTAACGCGTTTTAGGAGACTATCGTTCCTGCTGTATCAGAAACTAACCAAATTTTACGTCAAATAATTTGTCTCTTACTAATTGGCAAATCGTAGTATATATAAATCACGTTCAAAAACAGTCTTTGCAGTAGTGCTGTAAATAAATCAATCACCTGAAACGGCTAAACTACCTCTTACTGGTACGATATCCACTGGAAGAAATACTAGTACTAGGGTATATTATTTCGACATGAGCAAGTCTTGTTTATGTTGTTTGCAAAGTTACAAGAGGAAGAAACCTAGTTTTTAGTTCTTTATTTGTTTATTGCTTGTGTTTATAAGTGAATTACGTACGTGGCCGTCAGGTAGGAGTTTTTAAAAGGCGATTTTGTCTCTTAATACATTTAATCACGATTTTGGGTGATACAAGTTAACTTAAAATTAATTACTTAAAATTTATTACTTAAGTCTAACAACACAACCTCTAGCTCCCACGATTGAGCGAGATCTCCCGTTTTCATTTGATTGTCCCACGATGGTCAATTTTAATATTGTCAGCACTTTTCAGAATAGTTCTCACGATCTTTCGCAAGCACTGGACACTTCACTGTAACTGGAGTTAGGTAGATGTATGTGTAGTTAGATAGGTATAGGTGCATGTATGCAGGTAACACCTCCCCTTCCAGATGAGCGACTATTTGCGCATGTTTAACGCAAATATTGCGGCTTTGCGATTCTGAAGACCTGCTTCTTGAAGATTTACCGAAGATTCCGCCCCTGTAGGTACGTCAACAATAGATTGTGGTGATGATGGTTTCTTCAATCTAAGTCGACGGCGGCGCATAATGTGCATTATGAACAGTACAATTGCAGTTATCGAGGCAATACCATATAGTGGTATCGTAGTGTAGTATACTTTTGAAAAGTCCATAGTTTCCAGGTTCAAGGGATTTTCGATCAGTACCTGATGCTGGATATCATGCAGTTTATTCAGATCAATTGTTGTAAAATTGTAATGAGGTGGTAGATTTTCAGAAGTTGAAGGTAACATTTGTGGAATTGAAATCAACTCGACGGCGTTCCCGCGTACTTTGTCATCGGCGTTAACAATTGTAAATTCCGACGTCCTGATGTTGCAATTTCGAGGAATTGTTGCTAAGTAGCTTCCTTTTAATAATCGATGTTTTTCTTGACCACATGTAATTTGAATCCTTGTGGGTTTCGGGAACGTGATGATGTAATGTTGACTGTCCAATTCCAGGAGCGCCTCTTTGAACAATGAAATAGAAACAGGACTACATAGATTTTCTGAAGTCTCTTGTTCATATAATAGGTGATAGATGCAGTCTCGATGGGTGCGCCTCTGGTGAGAAACTTTCTGTTCACAGATATACCAGGTGTCAATCTTCGGGCATTCAGCCTCCATGTACACAAACTCCTTGGAGTTGGTTGCTATGTAAGGGAATGGTGGCAGGATAATTTTGGAATTCTTATTGGGAACGGGACAGAGCCTATAAAGTTTATAGACTGTTGGAGATAAGATTGGAAATTTGAGGACAATCACTATCTTATTATCGACATAGTACGATCCTAGACTAATTAGATTATAGTAATACCTAGTATCTAAATCTAATATTTGTTCCGAATTGTATAAAGATTTTAATTTACTTAACATATTATTCAATTGCTTATGAGATATAATGGAATGGTGCATTGAATTAACGTGACTAAAAGCTAATACGTTTTCTAATCTAGTTATTTCTAAATAAAGATCCTGAACATTTTCGCCTAACATATTAAATAGCTGGAACAGACGAACATATTGAATTATATGGTTCTCACTACTACTAACATTTAATAGATACGATATTGTTTTTGTAAGTTTCTGCTGATTAATGCTCAAATTATCTAACGTTCGGGTTTGCTGAACTGTCATGTCTTTAAATAGACTGATGTGCTTATTTAAACTAACCGAGAACTCTTGGTCGTTTTTCTGTAAAATTTTAATAGCATTTTCAAATCGCAGAGCATCCGCATGGTCAAGATTACCTGTAATACTTTTTATGAGAGTTCCCAAGGGATCGATGAGGCCTCTTTTAAATCTTTTAGGCTCAAATGTTTCTAATCGAGATGTTATCTCGTCTAGTTTTCTAAGCAGATGTGAAATTTGATATTTAAACAAAAAAGCATTCTGCTTATTAAGGTTCGAAGTGGCATTGCTTAACTGAGTTTTTAACAGATTGATTTGACTTTGTATTGCATCAATTCGAATTTCTTGTAAAAAGGTATGATCATGGGAAATGATTCTAGTTTCGCCTAGATTAAAGGGGAGTATTCCAGGTCCGTCAGATAAGTCGTCAAGTCGGATAGTTTTGTCCATCAGATTGTCGGCTTGTACTTGGTCCAGGGTCATGATGAGGATCAGTATCCTGCAACAATATCGGTTTCTTAGTTAGTTTTGATCGTTTTATTCGAGTCTTGGCGACCGGCCCAGATTTTTTACTCGTATATATGTGTATTGGTAGATTTGTCATGACTTTATCTTGAGTGTAACGAGAAGCGAGCTTTTGTCTTTGTGCTATCGGGTTTCTAATGTATACATTCTGTCCTTGTTCGTATTCTGTTTCAGGTTCTCGGTCAAGGTTACGCCGAGTCATTATCAGTTTACGTTCGGAATAAGATGAGTCATGTATAATCTTGTACACTATGTCCATTCTATTATGGTGGTCCTGCAAATATTGCTGAAATAATTTTTGTGTTAAGTCTAAGTCTGTAGGGTCTCTAGGGTCAAAATGTCCGGTAATAAGGTCAAAAGGTCTGCACTTTGTCAGGCTGTGTACTGAACTATTATATGCAATTAGTGCATAAGGCATTAAATTTTGTGCTGTCTCGTTTCTATGTTGCAATTTTAATATACGTAAATGTTCTAATAATGTGCTATGGAATCGTTCAATCATACCATTTTCGTGTGGAGCATCAGCTGCAGTAGAGTGATGTTGTATTTTGTGTAATTTCAGAAATTCTGTTACGACCTGATTCGTAAATTCAGTTCCTCTGTCGGTCGTTAAGGTGAGTGGGAAACCATGATGTGTGCTATGGTTTAAAAGGGACTTAACTATATTTGGAGCTGTGCAATCTGGCATGCGATAAGCTTGTGCGTATTTGGAGAATGCGTCGATAATAGTTAGGTATTTTTCTTGTTCTATTGTTAGTACGTCTGCATGTGCTAACTCAAAAGGCTTTGTAGGTGGGGGTACAATTTTGAATTCAGGACGTACAGGGACGCGATCATATTTAGCGCGGTTGCAAGTGACGCATTCGTTTATAAAAAGTGTTATTTGTTCTTTGAGTTTCGGCCAAAAATATCTCTGTGATAGGGACAAATAGGTTTCATTGATTCCTCTGTGATTAGTTTTCCCTGTATGATATTTAGAAATAATATCTTGTTGCTCAAGATAATCTGATACGCTCTGAATTTCATGTTTAACTAGACATATGTTTATAGAGGAACTTTTTAAATTATGTTGAAGTATGGGAACAATAGTATACATTTTCTCAACTGGCTGTACTAGAATAGCAGTGCGAAATTTAGGATCAATAAATTTCTGTATGATTGACAAGATATCCTGTTCTAAATTTGTTTCAGAGATTTCAACGGTTGTTTTCCTGAAGGTTTCAAAAGGAACAGTGATTTTTGGTTTAACATTTCGTCCGTTGGAAAATTTAATGACCAGTTGTCGCTTAAATTTGTTCAGTGGCTCGTTTGTGACGGGTATTTCTAGGGTAGGGTTTTCGTGCGACGAGTGTATTGTTTCAGCGTCACCTACATCTAAATCAGGGATAGGACTGCTTAATGCTCTTAGAGTTGGTGCGGAGTCGGTAGATGAATTACTGATTATAGGTCTTTCGTCGGGTGCTGTGACTGTGGACTCTGAGTCAGAGACATTGACTACCATTGAAGGTGTTTCTTCGTTGTAAATTTCTATTCGGGACAAAGCATCTGCATTAGTATTAGCTTTACCTTTTTTGTAAATGACTTTGAAGTTGTATTCTGATAATTTAAGTTTCCACCTGGTTAGGCGGGAACTTGGCTCCTTCAGATTCATGAGCCACTGTAACGGCTTATGGTCTGTGACTATAGAAAATTTTCGCCCAAAAAGGTAAGGCCTGAAGTATTTCGCGGCCCATACAATTGCCAGAAGCTCTTTTTCAATGGTCGAATAGTTTATTTCGCTATCATTTAATGTTCTTGAGGCATAAGCGATCGGTCTGTCAGAACCTATTGGCCCTTGTGACAGAACTGCACCTAGCGCAAGGTTAGACGCGTCTGTCGTGAGAATAAAATCTTTGGAAAAATCTGGATATTGTAAGATGGGGTCGTTTGTTAGCAGAGTTTTACAGTGTTCAAAGCATTTAATGTAATCGGGCGTAAGATTGATTTTGGCACCCTTTTTTAAACATGAAGTCAATGGTTTCGTAATGCGTGCAAAACTTGGAATAAAGCGTCTGTAGTAGCCAATAAGACCTAGAAATCCTTTTATTTGTTTTGGAGTTTTGGGGATAGGATACTTTGAAATTGCCGAAATCTTATCAGGGTTAGGTTTGACTCCCTCTGTCGTGATGATATGACCAAGGTATGGGGTTTCGCGTTTCATAAATTCGGATTTATCTAGCTGTAATTTAAAGTTCGATTCCCTAAGTCGGTTAAAAATTTTGCGCAAATTCACTATGTGTTCCTGAAGGGATGTCGAAAAGCATAAAATATCGTCTTGATATACGATGCATATCTCGTGTTGCAAACCCCTTAGAATATTGTCCATTACCCGTTGGAATGTAGATGGACTGTTCTTGAGTCCCATGGGCATTCGTAGAAACTCAAAATGACCATTGCCGTCGGCTACACTAAATCCTGTTTTGTGAATGTCTGCTGGGTCTAATTCTACCTGGTAAAAACCGCTGGCCAGGTCCAAGGTCGTAAAGTATTGGCATCGTCCTAATTTGTCCAAAATGTCTGTAATATTAGGGATAGGGTACTTGTCGTCTATTGTTTTTTCGTTTAATTTTCGGAAATCAACTACTAGCCTCCATTTAGTTTTACCAGACGCATCCATTTTTTTTGGAACTATCCAAATAGGCGCACTCCATGCAGAGGTTGAAGGTCTGATAATACCTAGATCGAGCATTTTTTTTATTTGCTGTTGGACTTCTTGTCTATGTATATATGGATATCTGTACGTTTTAGAGTAAACTGGATTCTCATCTGTTGTGTTAATTTTGTGTTTAATTTGGTTTGTGAATGTCAAAGGCTCATGCTCTAAATAAAATATATCTGAATATTCTTGAGAAAGTGAAATAAGATTTGCTTTTTCCTCAGCATTAAGGTGATCTGTTCTTAAGCGCGATAAAATTTCTTGGAACCGTCCACTCTCGTCATTGTTAGTGTGTGAAGTTTGTTCATTAAATAAATGTGCGCATATTGGTTGGTCAAGACTAAAGATAATATCATTTTCTGTAGGGTTAGATATTTCTACGATACATTGGTTATTCTTTGCGTAGGACAAGCACTCTGTTATATGACAATTATTAATTGATTGGGGATTTATAATTACGTCACCTTGAAATATATTAGTAGGCAGCCTAAATAGTTGGGTTGACTGTGCAGGAATGATTGATTCAAATAAGTTCACAGTTTTTGAATCATACATCTGAATTTTATTACAAGTGAATTTAGTATGTAAAGTGCGTGTCTGAAGGTCAATTTTTGCTTGCCAATGTTCTAAAAGGTTCCATCCGATTAAGCCATCAAAATAGTTGTGAAATTTATAAATGAAAAACTTTATTGGGTCATGTCCTTTAAATTCGGGAAAGCAAGGAATTACTACGGAATATTCATTTCTGGTGGTCGCATGAATATTTGTTACTTCAAATGGATCATGATACAATTGAGAATGAGGAAAAAATTTTTCGATAATTTCAGGATTAATAAACGATTGATTAGCACCGGTGTCTACGAGTAATTTTAAAGGTGGGTTTTGAATTTGAATGTATGGTAATTGTCTTTTATTATGTACATTCAATTCTATTCTGGGGACGTCCAATCCTGATCCTCCTGAAAATTTTGATCGATATTTGGTTCATAATTTTCAGTTTCATCACAAGGAGTATAGTCAGTGTGTATGTATTGCGAGTGATCGATATTATAGCAATCATCATAGTTGTCAGGCTCGGCAGTTTCATTCATATTGACTTGTCTGTTATCGGATTGACCAGTCAAAGGTAAATTACGAGCCACAGGGTGACTTACACCACTCATGGGCACGGGAAAGTTTTGTCGGCCTTGTTGAAAATTGGGGCGAGGGGGAATTTTAAAACCAGTTGACATGTCCGGACGTGGTAATGCTCTCATTGTCTGTTGTAACCTTGAAGGTCCTTGAAACTGAAATCGAGGCATGGATGAGGCCTGCAGTGCAAAGTTCGCATTATTGGGTCCTTGATTAATGTATGGATTATTATTCTGACTATAGTTAGAGTTGAAATTATGATTATAATTGGATTTAGGGTTAAAGTTAGGGTTGAAATTCATTGGAGATTGAACGAGGTTTCTCTGTATTGCATTATTAGGTTTCTGATAATTAGCCATAAACTGAATTGGTTTTCTAAGATTTCCTAACTGAGAGTTTTTATTCTGTAAGTAGAATACATTTATTTCTTCTTGTGCAAATTCGAGGGCTTTTTCTAGTGTTTCCGGACGCATGCATCTTATGCGCGATCCGATCGGTTCGTGTAAACCTCGCATAAAAGTCTGTAATGCTAATTTATTATACAACTGTCTTTTAGCCTGTACAGTAGTTTTAACCGAATCATGTAATTGAACATATGCCATTATTATACTGAGCATATTTTGCACACGCTCATAAAACATATTAGCCGTATCGGTACCTTGGGTTAGTTGAGATAAATCTGTATAAAGGGAACACTCATCTCTGTGATCTGAAAAACTGTTCACTAAGGTATTCCGAATTCCTTCCCAGTTATTTGGGATACCGTTAGTAGCTAATGTTCGTGCGGCTGAGCCAGTGATCTTATTGATTATTCCGTTAAGTAAAGCTGAACTTACCAGCGGATCTTCTGGGCGTACAAATTCTAAAACTAATTGGTCACAAATGTCTAGAAATCGAACCAACACGTGTGAATTTCCATTAAAATCCGGCACTAGCCTCAAAGCTTTCCAAATTCTGTCAATCTTAACGCTAATATCGGATTGAGTAGCCTGAGCCATTTCGGTCTCTATAGGCATTTCTATTATATTACTAAATCTTACTCTATCTATGACAGTGTGCCGCCAGTTCGGCTGAGTACCCCTGTATTTTCCTGGGTAGAAAATCTTGATTAACTAATGACTACTACTAGGATAAACTAAAAGGATAATCTATTACCAGGGTCGGAAATAGCAACCAATAGGATATGTGTAACTAAAATCTAAACTCACAGAAACTTCCGCATATTTGTTCGCATCGATGTCTGGATGCCCTCCTCAGCAACGGCAAGTTTTGTATACTCCATCAACGGCACTGCTCGTAGTTTCGTAGGGATAGTCGACACGTCGAGGACACGACTATCAGGCGCGATCGAAGTTAGATTACACGCACTGAATCGACTATCCTACCGACTGCGCCAATTACGTACGTGGCCGTCAGGTAGGAGTTTTTAAAAGGCGATTTTGTCTCTTAATACATTTAATCACGATTTTGGGTGATACAAGTTAACTTAAAATTAATTACTTAAAATTTATTACTTAAGTCTAACAACACAACCTCTAGCTCCCACGATTGAGCGAGATCTCCCGTTTTCATTTGATTGTCCCACGATGGTCAATTTTAATATTGTCAGCACTTTTCAGAATAGTTCTCACGATCTTTCGCAAGCACTGGACACTTCACTGTAACTGGAGTTAGGTAGATGTATGTGTAGTTAGATAGGTATAGGTGCATGTATGCAGGTAACAAGTGATTTGTCATCAACATCATCAGTCAACATTCGTCCAGTTCTGGACATAGGCCTCTCCCAGTAAGCGATACTGAGCCCGTTCTTCAGCTTTCCGTATCCACTTTCTGTGATTTGTAATTTTAAATAAATAAAGAATTTCAAACAGTAACCTACTTTAAAAAGTTATAAAATCTACCATTTCTTGAAAGTAACACTTGGAACAAGACCTCTAATTGACAACGTCCTTGCGTCAGTGTGAAACTGTCTCAACACCGCAGCATTTGATGGATGACCTGTCTTCAGAATCTTACTTAGTTAGACTTATTTTTGTATGACTAGTCTGACTTTATATTACTTTCTTGCAATGGCACCGCACCCCAAAACTGCAGAAGTAGTGGTTAAATGTAGCGTTGCCGCGAACTTACGTCGTTTGTGGCGATCCGGTCACAACGGCGCGGGCGCAAAGTTTTCACATGACGAGTCGTAACCTCAACTGTGTGCTTCAAATTAACGTTGCTGGCTGTATTTAGTATACTTGAGATAGCCTTTTTAATTTTAGGTTTAGTTTTATCTTTGTAGTATGTTTTATGACGCAGTCAATATCCATTGGATGAAAGTTGTGTGGATGTAATTTCTTATAATATAGAAATACATTATCGATGACTAAAATAAAATAGAGAGAGCGACGGTAGTTTTTTAATTTGCATGTTATTTGATATTCTTGATAGGATATAAATTTAGCTATGTGAATTCGACATAGAAGATAATTTGTATAAAATAATGTTATTATTTGAATTAGTCACTTTGTACCCTGTCTAGTGCATCCTGGGAAGTCAGCCTCGATACCACCATTGCTGACTGGCTAATCTTTCCACTACGGCATACCTCCATAGAAGAGAAACCCAGTTTATATTTAGTCGACTGCCATTTCAACTCAAGCACTTACCATCAAACATATACTTAAATGAATCCAGTACATTCATCTATACATATAAATAAAATTGGAGTGTCTGTTTGTAATATTGAAATAACCGTTTTTTACTACATGCATATGAATATATATACGGTACATACACCAAAATATCATTTTTTACAATTTTTGTCTGTCTGTCTGTTTGTATAGGCTAATCTCTGAAATGGCTGGGCCGATTTTGACGGGACTTTATTGGCAGGTAGCTGATGTAATAAGGAGTAACTTAAGCTACTTTTATTTTAGAAAAATTCTTTTATTTTATAAAAAAATAGGGTTGAGTGCATTTGGTCTCACTAAAAAATACATTGTTAATTTCCGACATCCACGCGAACGAAGTCGCGGGCAGAGTTAGTACTTAATAAATTTCCTATTGTGTCTACTGTATAAATTAATTTCGGCAATAAAACAAAACATAAGCCACCAACACCACTTTGATTTAATTAGAAATGTACAAAGCTTGCCCTTCATTCACGGCCTCCGACGGCAAAGAATTTTAGGATCCCATTAATTTGCTACATTTGTCGACAGATTCCTTTACACTTTTGCAGCGGCCGTTTTCATCCCATTCGGGACATTTCTACAAATAAAAATAGAGTCAAAAATTATTTTAGATTGGCTTAAGACATAAAATATATTATGTATGTTACCTTTTTATTTATCAAAACCTACATAGGCGAACGCCATAAGCATTCTCTACCAGACAACCTATAATTCTAAATCAATATCTTCCGCCACAGAATAAATAATAGTACATCATGCTTAGCCGTCCCACTTCACAGGTTCAATTCCCAGGCTGGGAAAAGTTTTTTTTTTCTATTATATTGTTTAAAGTTGTAGAAACAGTCCCAAGTAAGGAGTTATATTGTAATAGGTATTGGTACGTAATAAAACAAAACTGTTTTGGCTAACGCTTCGGAGAATACAGAGATAAATATATGCTATGTTTTAAAATATCTACTCACTCCAATGAATTGCACCATAACACAATTCTTTAGTTTGTTCAAGTTGCAGTAGTCAGGGGCCCCATATTCATCTACGTCTCCATCGATGCATTTAGTTTTGATAGCTTCAATTACTTCTGGTTGTCCTGCAAATGACTTTATTATGCTTTCTTCAAATGCCGTTTTGTCTAGTTTACCATCAGCGTCAACATAGCCGTCCTTTTGACCTATACATATTTCTCTGTCGCACTGAAAATTTGAAATGAAATAAGTGATAATAACAAGCACTTTAGTAAAATACCTTCTTCATCTGACTGGCTTCAACCAATCTACTTATATGGCTATTTTTGAACGGTCTACTAAAGCCCCTTTATCAGGCAAAGGCCTCTCCTTTTACCTTCCAAATCTCTTTACTTAAACTAATAACTTTTTGCCATGTCTACCCGTCCAGGTTGTGCCTCCATCAAACTCGCCGAGGCGTTGGGTAACGATCTTTCTCCACCTATCTGTATGCATACAAGTGACATGGTCGGAGCACTGCCATTTAAACTCCTATCTGCTATTATAATTAAAGCAGGGTAGTGTTTCTGATATGTTCTGTCTATTTAACGCCTAGTATGCCCAATGCCTCCAATGCTTTATAGCTCGTTGGCAATTGCATTGTTGTGTGAGTTTATGCTCGATCATTCTTGATTCTTCTTAATTTCAGCTCCTTATACATAGGTTCTAACAAAGGCTTTAGTATATAATTTTACTTACGGAAGTTGGGTCCCTTGGCATATCTTGGCACTCTAATCTATGTTTAAGGTTGAAATCTTTGGAAAAATTTTTGCAACATTGCATTACACCCTAAAAATCAACAAAAAATTATAAAACAGGCGAGTAAAATAGCTCGTCATATAAATAAATTCGTAATGTAAACCTAGTCAGAAATTGTATTAATATAGTCGATATATTACTTACAGGATTATGTAAAAAGCGCCTGCATTTTCTTAACTCCATGTCATCGTCAGCCTGAAATTAAATTTTAATATAAGAACTTACAATTTGAATATTATTAATAAATAATATTTAAATACAGAACAATTTTACCGAAGCCGCTAGCACAACGACGGTAAGAAACACAACACGACACATGCTGATAGAATCTCTAAACATTGACATTGTAAAAAATAATCACGGGAACATATTTATAATGCAATAGACCATAATTTATTCCTAACGCTGCCTAAATACCAGAAAATTGTACCACTGTACTGTGTAATCGACTGAAGTAATTGTCACCTTGATGTGTGAATTTGGTTGACCTTGTTATGATGAGTAGAATTTGGGGGTACAACAAAGCCCCCGCTAAGTTGAATGTAAGACCATACCATATTATGGAAACAATTCGAAGTAGTTTTTACCTCTTCTTAAGGGCAGATACCAAATAAAGAAGATAAATAATAGATTATTACATTTCTATCTTGTCATCGTTGCTGTGAATTTATTATTTTTAATTTGTGGTTGATCTTTTTGTCAACGCTTCATAAATATACTCTTATTGACGACTACTTAAATAATTAATTATTATCGATAAGTGCCATGCTTAAAAATAATTAATATAGGAGAGCTAGGAGAGAGACATATTAATTATATATGGAAGAGTTTGACTTGGCTACATCTGAAATCTCTAATCTTATGAGATAGAGAGACGCAAGACTTGGCTGCTTTACAATAAATATTTTTTACGAGATTTTATACTGTCTGATCATAAAATAAATATCATAAAATTTTACAACAAAATTACAGAAACTGAGGCACAAATAATAAAGTTACCAATAATCCATTTTTGGGACTTACAAAAAATGTGCGCGCGCGCATTTTTTGTAAGTCATTTTTTTTATTCGTATAATATAATTTATTCAAGTATATCAGAACTGTATCGTTAAAGATCGGTGTACAGATTGTGGCAGGAGGAGTTTTTTGACATTATGTCCATGTCCAGTTCTGCCGCGTTTGCTGTCAAAAATATTCGGCACTTAACTGATGTGGATACAGCCAGAATAGTTTATTTCAGTTATTTTCATAGCGTTATGACTTACGGCATCCTCCTCTGGGGAAACTCTGCAGACATCAATACTATATTCGTCTTTCAGAAAAGGGCTGTCCGAGCTATTTATAATCTTGGTCCAAGGGTGTCGCTGAGACACAGATTTAAGGAAATTAATATTCTAACTGTAGCGTCACAATATATTTATGAAAATTTAATATATGTTTATAAAAATATTTCGAACTTTGTCAAACTGTCTGATACTCATTCTTTGAACACTAGGAATAAACACAACCTTGCTGTACATGCTACGCGCCTCCACAGAATAAGCAACTCATTCATGGGACAATGTATACGCTTTTACAATAAGCTTCCCAATGATATACGTAATTTAACATTAAAGAAGTTCAAAATTGTAATTGAATCTAAACTTTGTAAAAAAGGATACTATAAAATTTCGGACTATTTAGATGACAAAAACGCTTGGGATTGAGCCGTTCTTTAGCCTTTCCTCTTTTTTTTTATATATACAATTTTTGCCATTAATTATTATATTATTTACTTCATTATTTTCATATTGTAATGTCGTTTAAATTGAAATTATGTCTTATATATAACCGCAATACATTGTAAATGTGAGTGAGATCTAGGCTGAGCGCTCTTCATTTCATTAATTCTCACGATAACAGATGCATTTTTTTTTTTTTTTTTTTTTGGTCTGTACTTTTTTTGGTCTTACTTTGTCTGGACTTTAAAATAGACTTTGACCCCTGAGTTTGTTTCGGCGTTTCTTCTCAAGGATAGTCATAGGAAATGCCGACGCCATCGTTAGTTTAAAAAAGACGTGTAAAAGTGATTAAAAAATCCTAATTGCAAAATAAATAATTTCATTTCATTTCATTTCATCAATGACGAGCAACGGCTTTAATTGATTGATTTATACCGACAAATTCGAATCTCACACGATAAAAATGCTAGTCATAAAACACTAGCCGTGTAGATTTTAATTTAAATATGTACATAACTATGTATAGTTTGATCTTTTGCTAACGTGGTTTTGATTGTCACTTCAAACACAAATACCTACAAATTAGGCGGTGAACACACCGCAAACGATTAGCGCTGAAGAACAATTGCTTTGAAATGAGCTAGTTGATGTGGATAATTATGATGGCTACGTAATAGGCATATGCACTGCATAAAAATAGCAAAGAATTATCCGTCTCGGACCCCAGAATACATACTTAACAAATGAGGAAATATTCATCCTGAATATTTCTGAACAATCAAAACGATGATAATTTAGAATTTCTAAATTTAAGATCTGAATGAGATTATTTATTTTTACGAAAGTAATTCATTCGTATAGCATCGGTTCTTGGAAGTAGGCACATTCTGTAAAAGCTGTTTTTAAATTCACATTTGTTTTGTACAAAAAACCCAATAACACTTTGTCCGGCCCGGGAACCCAATATCCTCTCGCTCAGCGCTCGGGCAGCCACTAGATCTCTTGATCAATGACGCGTACCGATTTACTAAAGTATTCATTGGCAAAGGTATCTTCTGTGAATTTCTGAATGATATCGTACGCGAAGTGGCGGCTGATTGCCACCACTACGGTCGAAACCAAGATTCAGCGAAGCAGCCCATCGTAGAGTGTCATAGAGAAGATCTGTCATTGGATTTTAATAATGGAACATTACTTATAGTGTTACTGAAGAGGATTTACCATAGATATGTCACTCATAGAGCATGAACATTTAGGTACTGCCTATTCAAAGAATATGGCATCACTAAATTTGGGAAGTCTCTATAGAGTCTAAGGTAAATAATGTTATTGAAATATCTTTGATTTATGCAAACGTATTACCATTTCTAAATTTGTAAATAAAATAAACAAAACATATTTATGACTGTGTTCCAATTTGATTTAATTAGAAATTTCTGACGCATTCCGTCCTTCCGAGCCCTGTTGTAATCGGCAACGAATTTTACGAAAGTATTCTTGAACATTCTTCCTCCGATTCTTTTATTCTCTCGCAGTCGCCTTTGTAGATCCATACAAAACATACCTACGATTTAAAAAAAATGTATTTAATTGTTACATACAGAATTATGGGAATGAAACTTCGTCAAAATGTCAAATACGTGCAAATTATGTTGCGTCACGTCCAAAAGAGTTTTAGAAATATAGGTATATTCATTTGTATAGCTAAAGCCCCAGATTATATGGGATGAATCTAAATAAATTCGCGTTTTATGCATCGGTCCGTAACAACGTACTTTTGTATTCGAGTGTATTTAAATACCTTTTTGTTTAAAGTATTTTAGTATGTGCATGTATGAACAATAATTTTAACATGAAATATAGTTGATGAAACCTCAACACGCAGAAAAGGACTTAGATCAACATATTCACGGCTAACGGCTTTGCTAAATGTTTTTTTTTATTTGAATGGTTTTTTTACCCTTCCTCATACTAGGAATAATTCCTTTATCGTGAGTATGTAGGAACGAGGTATAGTGCTCCTCCATTGTTAAGGGAGGATCCTCCGACCAGGCAAGGTGGTTAGCCTGGTGGGTTGAAGCCCGACGATTGATGTCGGACATTCGTATATGTGTTAGAATCGTTGTAAACTTAGATAGTGCGATTCAGGGTTTGTTGTTGTAGCTTCACTCTGATAGATTGCGCTTTACTTTTTGCCATTTTGCGAGTAGTAGTCGCTACAGTGAGTGCATTACAAACACGAATATTCACATGGACAATCAAGAAAACCCTTAGCCACTATCTGTAGATCATAGAAATATTTTTGTTCCGTAAGGGAACTGAATCTGTAACACGTAGCGCAGCAGTCGATCACTCAACGAAAAAATACACCATATGAATTAAATAATACAACCAATAGGTAGAATTATCAATTAATGAAGTGGAAATCGGACCACGTTTGTTAAAACAAACTGTGGGTTCTTCGATTGTAATTGTCCAAAATGTCCATTTAGTAGATAAAAGCCGTTATTTACATAATTATATAGTGAGTTACTTCGTTTAACGAATATTGTAGATCAATTATGCCATTTTCGCTCAACAAAAATTAATTTTATAACAGAAGTAATTCGATAATCTGACATTGGGTAACATCGTCACAAAATATCTCGGAAAATACTTTCATCTAATTTAGACCTATTTAAATCCCAGGTTGGCTCACAAATGGTGGAATATAATAAAAAATAAAAATTTCCAGCCTGCCCCGGCACGATAACGGGATGATGTCGTTAAATTCAGTGCCAGGAAATGAGGATGTGACGTCATTTGGTAGAATGACGATGAATCCTAGGTGGGCTAAATGATATTGGCATAATTCGATTTTGCTGAAACGTCTCAGGTATTATAAGGGAAAGGCGTTTCAAGAGAATTTATGGTATCCTAATTTGAAATCAATTTTTTAGTATTTTTTTCGTAAAAGGTAAATTATGATGTGTTTTATAAGACTACCTTGATATAAAAAGAGCAGCGGAGTACACAGAGATTTTAGACAGGGTAGACAGAAAATTTTAAAAGCTTACTTACCATTTATTCCTACTGCATGTTGGTATTGATGTGTCGTCTTGTCGATTAAATAATGATGTACGTGATTTGCCACCTCAAATATTTAATAATAAATATTTATCTGAGTTATGTAGGGTAGGCAATGTCTTTTTGTCTTTATGCACCGCACGCCACTGAAAAAGGGATGTTCTTAGTATTGACTGTAACTCTTTTTAGCCAGTTCCATATCACTTATCAATTTTAAGAAACCCATTGTGTTGTGAATGTTAATGATGAATATTGTTGATACAAATTCTTAATAATTGGAGTAAAAATTAATAACATAACATAGCATCACGCCTGTATTCCCCGAAGAGTCAGACAGATGTGTACACCGTTTTATTTACTCCACCTCTAAAAGAGTAAAATAAGTTTCATAGTAATTATGTCGTATTATATTTATATTCACGCAATTCTTACATAACATGATGATCCTGAAACATATCGGTACCTAATATGATTTCTACGCAGGCAAAACCGCGAGCAACAGCTAACAGTTTCAATATAATATCCCATGCCCAAATCTTCGAAACTTCGCTTTTTCAGCAAGAAATATGTTTGAAAGTTTCTTTTTTATTTAAAGTTTATTATTTAAATGTGCAGGACAGGCTCTGCGGTCAAAACTGATGAGGGGAACGTGACGAGAATACGAGAGAGGGGTCATGTTACTATTTAAAAATATACAGAAGGCGCACTATGGACACAATCGAATTCATAGACTAAGTAAAATGATTCCTAAAGTGGTCAACAGTGGTAATAGGGTCAATAGACAAAGAGGTAAAGAAAAAAATTTATATTGTTGTGTAACTTTCTAAATTTTATTGTAACAATCGTAAAAATTAAATATTAGGAATACTGAAAACTATGGCTCGCCGTCATAACACTGTGAGAACCTCTGTGATAGAGCAGAGTAGTTTTAAAACTGGTTGGCTTAACTGAGGCCTACGTGTAGGTATTTAAATCTATATCTGAGAACACAAAGTCAGACCACTGACTTGTTTAAGTACAGTGGACCTACTGATCCTGTATATTTAGTGGTCACGCGCTGTAGTCACGCAATGTGCCAGCCATTGGCGTATGTTCCAGACTCGAGGCATGCTTAATTTTGTAATCGCTGTTTCTGCTACAGCCCTGGTACAACTGTAATTTTGTAATTACGTGTATGTTTTTATTTACTTTCGTTTGTAGTTCTAAGTTCTTGTAGTATTTGGCTAAATATGTAAGCCATTTCATGTTGCATGGATCATCTTAATCTGTGTTATTAGGGGTCGTGATTATTGGATCTAGATATCTGCTTCTACCACCTCACCTTTCAATATATTAAATAACTGCCTAACGAGATCATAGGCACGATAAAAAGTGGTAATATTTTCTGTTTATTCAAAGACCGATTTCTTCTACTAAATTAACCCATAGAGATCATTACTCTTGCAGTCTATTTATGTAAACAAGAAACTCAAAAAAATCCCACCAACTCCTCGAAACAATACAGAGTACGTTCCTTTTGCTCAAGTTAAAGTAGATAAACAGAATTACTTTCATCAAGTACCCTACAGTCGATGAGTTCGGTCGATACCACTCGTATTTGTATGGGAGATGAGGCTTCAAAATGAAATGGAGAGAACTTCCGCGTTGCTCACGATTTATTAGTTAAAAAGGTATTGTCTGCCTCCAAAATTCCGATCGTTTTTGTGCATAGAATTAATGTTCGGAAACAAATTCAATAATATAATGTTTCCTTGAACCTTGAGACAAAACTCTCCTTGAAGAAATAGTTTAAAAGGTGCTCTCGGCGAGGCGGCCAATTTTAGTCTAGGAATAAAATAAATATATTATAGATATGTATTATAAGCTCCTGAAAATCAATTGAATGATACAGATCTATGAAAACAAAAGTCCTTTTGTTTACGCACAATGATCTTGAACTGTCCTATTCATTTATTACGTTTTTACAGGCCGATGAAAAATATTATTCGTGTACATAAAACTATTCGAATCATGTTTTTAGGTCCTAGCAGTAAATAGACAAGGTTATTTCTTCGCTACACATAAATGTCGTAAAAAGTGACTCACGATTTATCCTGAAAATATGGCAGTTTCTTAGTGTTAATAATATAAGAACATACAAAACAATATAAGTTTATAGCTAATACACAAATTCTTCTTCTTCAAAAGATTCTTAGCAAAGGAAAGAGCCTCAACGATGCCTAAAATCGTCTAGTGGACCTCGGGCAGTTAGTCTTGACACCACTTACTGCCTGTCTAATCTTTCCACTACGGCATGAACAATTCAAATGTAATAGCTTTAGCTGACACGACAGAAGAAAATAAAATATTTCACTATAAAATACTGACACACTGCATAAAAAATTTGACATTGATTGTCAAATTATAAAGGTATTAAATATAACACAAATTAATCTTTGAAACTAATTAAATATTCACCCAGGGTGTGAAAATCAGGCAAGGAAGAGCTTTCTACGCAAAATATATTCAATTTTGCTCCACACTCCAAATTTCCTAGGCACTTGAGATAACCTTCGTTCGCGATTCCGTTTGACTCAGGTATTTGCCTGGCACATTCATTAATGTCAATATTAACTCGAGGAGCACTTTCAACTACGTCTCGGCACATACTGTATATATGTGAATTTTAGACTAACTCAACAGCGCGAGTTTCTTGAAAGTGAAATTTATTATGAATTTTTCATGCATTGTACGTGGCGTCGTGCGAAGTGACTGAAGAATGTATTTCGTTGGATACTGCAAACTTCATTTGATGGAAATTTCAGTGTTTCATGTTTATTTCAGGGGAACACGATGCAAACTCGATCGTACGTTATTTGTTTACTTGATGTGATGATTCCTTGAACCGTCAACAACAGCGTAATCATCATTTATAGCTTCATTGACATTTTTACTTATTCCACGTAATATCATTCTATCATAAACAAGCTTTATACCTACTATTTTCAGAATATAACCTTACATCTCTAAGATAATACTATTAAATAAAATAAATTCAACCCATTAATGTCCCACTGCCGGGCAAGGGTCTCTTCTCAGAATGAGAAGGCCTTAGTCCACCACGCTAGCCCGGTGCGGGTTGACGGACTACACACACTGTCGAGATCTTTATGGAGCCCTCTCAGGTGTACAGGTTTCCTCACGATGTTTTCCTTCACCGTAAATGCAAGAGATAATCAAATTCTGATCCGCATATGATTCCGAAAAGTCAGAGGTGCAGTCCGGGTTTGAACGCAGACCCTCCTGCATGGAAGACAAGCGTTCAACCGCTAGGCTATAACTGCATATAGCCTAAAAGACGTTTGGCGTTAATTTTTTTCTGCACATGTGGCTGCCCTGGTAACTGTTACATCGTGGCAAAACCCTATAACTTGGTTACCATGATTTCGCAATTTTTCGGTATTTGTTTATATTTTTTATGTTCTTTTGTGTTTAGTGCTTTTACTTTGTATAAGTTGTTAATTGAAGAATATTGTAAAACAGTTTTTTTAATAGAGTATGCATGGGGTTTCTTGCCTGTCTCTTCTCCATAGGATCAATCCACTTTTGGAACCGTGCAACTAGAATCATAACGTTTTAAAAGCGCCTTTAAACGCCCAGTTGAAATAAACATATTTGACGAAATCTAGGTCAAATTTTGAATTCACTTATGATAAGGTGATCAAGTAATATCTGGAGCTAACCGCACGACAAAAAATATATAAAAGACATCTCTTTGTTTTTTCCATTTCCTCGGTCCTTCCAGCCGGGTTCACATAAATTTAATTTGCAGGTTTTTGACGTCATCATTTTTATCAATCCGCCACCTTTCCGGACGATCCAGGAGAGGAAAAGGCCGATTTATTTTATCTACCAAGCCTGAAGGTCGTAAAACTCTCTAAAAAATTTAGTGTAGTCCGTTGAACAGGCATAACTAAAATGGCGATGTAAATCAATAGGTTACGGCGGCAAAGGTTACGAGTCCATAAACTTTTTTTTTTGGATTTTATAGCTATCTTCATTTTGAGAGAGAAATACTTAAAGGGTTGTTGAGTGTTCAAGTGAGCAAGCAGTCTGTCACTAACTACGAAATTCATAGGTACCTTTAGAGTTTAAAGAAAGGCTAGAAGAACATTTATTTTTTTAAGGTCTTTTCTTAAGCGATTATGATACTATTTTAAATGCAACTTTATGGTAATGATTTTCACACAATGTTTGATGTATGTTTAGCTGAGCGATCGACCGCTGCGCTATATATTACGGGTACTATTTCCACGTGGAACAAATATTTGTATAACTTACAGATGGTTAAACGTATACACGTGTAATGCAACGTTTTTAAAAGAAACAAAACAAATGTCAGATTTTATTGCCAATATATGAAAGTGGTTGAAGTACAGTAATACCACCATTAAATGTTGACAACATTGACTACATTTTTGGTCGTTAACTGAGGTTTTAAGCTACGAAACTGAAAATTAATATTCCAAGTTAGTTAAAAAGTAGTAATAATAATTTTAATCAAGACAAATAACAGAAGCTCTGTTGTACTACAATAAAAAAAAGTTTCAAGCTCAAAAAATATTAAAACTATTACTTTGACACTATCCATAGCGACTTCTACCACCTTTTTTTATCATAAAAACTTTTTAATATAAAAAGTGCCTTTCATTAATTTCACGCTCAATTGATCATTCCAGAAGGCTCTCTAGAAACTCCTTGCTTGATCGATTATGCATGAATTTCGGTAGCCCTGATCCAATATTAGTGCCTCACGATACTTTTAGGCAAATCCTGCAACGGTTTTAATATTTATGGATTTTTCTTTTTTGCGAATAAATGATGAGCTCCTAATATGGACAGGTTCTCCAAAAGTTTACAAATACGAAATAAATGAGGGATATTGCTCTGTTGATCAGCGATTCTGTTTTCTAGGAGTCAATAGTATGGCGAGTTCTTATTCTTCTACATACAACAATGTTGACTCCAATAATTATATGATAACAAAGCATTATATTAATGCAAATGGAAATGGAAAAATGAAAAGGTAAGCAAATTAAAAACATAACATAAAATAGCGTCACGCCTTTATTCCTGTCTCCCTTCAGTACAACCACATTTCCCTGATACTGTTACTGAGTCCCATGTAATAGAGAGTGAGCCTATTCCCATTTACTGGGCACATTTCTAGTTTCCTTGCTGCTACTGTGAACAAAAAAGGCCAATATAAAAAAAAAAACCAACAAATTCTTGACTGACATAAAACCCAAAATTAGAGAAAGATAAGGGAACGGATTTCAAGAAACGATAAGCCACTCCTGTATTTCTAAATAGGAAACAAAACCTCACAATGAGGCAAATTCTACATTAAAAGCCAAATTCCCCGAAACCTAACAACCCCTTTTACAGAAAAGGCCCTAATTAGATATCGATAAGTCCAAAGATACTATTGTTTTCGAAACAATTTTCCAGTGAACAATCCGTATTACGTATTACAACGGACATGAAGGGGCTTGCACATTAGCATAGAAATAGCTCTGTGATCCACTCTAGTCGACTTGGAGCGTGAATGCTATCACTTGTAATTAAGCTGTCGGCGCTTGTCTAGCCTCGGATAATTTTCGCCTAGCTCAGTAATGTATCGTGAGTTGATTATATACTTTTCGGGTTCGTTTTCCGTGTGATTGATAGTTTTCGGGAGGGTGAAATAATTTCCGAGTTAGATAATCAAAATTGGAACGTCAGGAAGTCCTGAAAGAAAGTTACATTACGTCAAGTGCAATTCTTACCTTTGCTTTTGATTAGTAAATTATTATTTTTGTTCTTTTTTTTTCAGAAATATATGAAATTGACTAATTTCAATGTTAATTTATTTTCTTGAAGATGTCAGTAATACATAAGATAATTATAAATATTTAAATTTCAATGCAAACAGACTACGGTCATTGCTCTTATTTAGCGGTCCGCAAGCCGCGGCCCGCAACTGTTTTGTAAATAAGGTTTTATCATTTGGAATTATTTTAATTTTGCGCCAAATCGAATTTCTACGACGGACATGAAAGCAAACATTCCACAAATAACGAGTCAGATACAGCCTCAAAAATTACATTAAATTTTAATTCGACTCGCATGCATAGTTATTTCGAAGATCTCATTTAATTTGTTTATTTTTCACATTTTCTTTGTCATTTTTCGTAATTATTATTTATAAAATGATGTAAGAGTAAATATTTGTGGTTGTTTTTTTTGCATTTTTAACATCATTGATATAAGTAAAATTATAAACAAGTGCGGTCCGCCTTTATTTCATTATGCCACTATGTGGCCCGTGCCTGCTAAAAGGTTGCCGACCGCTGCTCTAATTGGATTTGGGGTTCCCTACATTATGTTTCCTAGATTGTCATAGTCAAAACAATATAATTTCCTTACCGCTATCGATACTTATCCATCACTTGCCACGATCATATCGTACTCAATTACTTTTTCAGCAAACTTCGCTGATTCTAATACTTTTTGCAACCAACCTATAATAAATGTTATATGGTTAATTATTGCATCACAATAATTCCTGTGAAATAACAAAGAATTAGAAAAAGGGGACACTTTGCGAAAGGGATATTTTGTGAAAGAGACGTTTTGCGAAAGGGACATTTTGCGAAAGAGACATTCTAAGAAAGGGACATTTTACGACCTAGAGACTTTTTGCGAAGTGGAAATTTTGCGACTGAGCCATTCTTACGTAACTTGAAAATTTTACGACTTGCATATCAAAAGAGGAAAATCCAATAACGTCACACTTCGCATGATAGATGGAACACATTAGCAACAAAGAGTACAGTGATAACTCTTCGATTCAAAGCCTAGATTTTAAATTTATGTCCACGTTTGATGCTGAAATGAATTTTGGTACCTATTGAGCGAAATTTTAGTTATTTTTTTTGTTTAATCCCTTATTTGCGGATCTAAACCGATTTTATGACATGCGTATAAATATAACAAAATAATATATTTTAATGTGAAAAAAACAGTCGTTGTCCATTCTAAGAATAATTTGTCGTTATATACCTGCTTCTAATACATAGTTAGTATCCACGTGTTATTTATTTTATTATTAATTGTATATATTAAAATACTGTCCATCACACAGCAATTTTGAATTCAACAATAACCATCTGTATCATGTAAATGTCACACCTCTCTAGGATTTCTCCTGAATCGTGTATACAGTTTACAAACATACATGTCATATGCATACACAGCCAGTCCCGAAACAACCATCTGTAGATCATACAAATATTTGTTCTCTTCTGCTATCGTACTCGCGACACCATGCGCAGAAAATTTCAAAATATTCTCCGAATAATAACTATTGGTAATCTTGTGCAGTTGCCAAGGCGGCATACGGCAGAACGTACTATGACAGTCCACTTAAAAGTTTAAGCTTTACGACTGGCCCGCTACCAAAATATGGCCTTAGTTATGGTGGACTAGTAAAAGTAGCTGCTCAAGTTATTGCTTTGTGTTATGTCTTGGTAGTGGTTGGCAAACGTGGGATGCTAAAAAAGTAATATGTTGACATTAGCATTGTTCATATAAGTCTAATAGTTTAAATAAACATAACATAACACGCATCACGCCCGTATCCCCGAAGGGTTAGGCAGAGGTGTACTATCATGCACGCATCTTTCGCCGATGCTGCTATTTAGTCCCATGTAATAGGGGGCGAGCCTATTGCCATCATCATCATCATCATCATCAGCCAGAAGACGTCCACTGCTGAACGAAGGCCTCCCTCAAGAGGGGGGTTTGCCATAATCCCCACGCTTGGCAGGCGGCTTGGGGATCGCAGTGGCTCACCGTTTAGTGAGAGGACGATGCTGCCCGTCCTCCGGTGTCTGGCCGCAGTTTTAAGACGTACCCGGGTCAATTGCCATCAACTGGGCACAATTTCAAACTTCGTGCTCCCATTGAGAATTTCTATAGGTGGTAAAAACTCAATAACATTACGCCCGACCCGGGAATCGAACTCAGAACCTCAAGCTTGCGCTTGCGACCACTAGACTAATGAGACAGTAAATAAATTAAAAATATATCGATTTAAGAGATTTTAGTAGTGGTCTTGCACGAGGCTTATTATTGGTTTTTCGCTGAGGCCAAATACTTGTCGTGGAAATGTTAAAACACATTCAATAAACAAAATTTGTCATTATCGTGAGTGAACTTAGAAATACAGACCTCACAAGCACAAACACGCCGTCTAAAAATTCCTGAGTGCAAACTGTCACGCCGCTATCACAAGTTTTCTTACTATTTACTTTCATAGTAAATGTAAATTTTCATGCAAGCGATTTTAGTTCTTAACTTGTTTACATTAGAGATCAGAGTCGCTTATGTGACATACATATGTGTCAAAGTAAAGTTTTGATTTAATATTTACTATATTATAGAGATGTCATGTTAGCGACTCTAATCCCTAACGTAACTAAGTTAAGAACTAAAATTGCTTGCATGAAAATTTACATTTACTATGAAAGTAAATTGTAAAAAAACTCATAATTGAGGTGCTGAACACCCAACCTTAAATTTTACTATGCCATTTTTTTGGGTCATAATTCGAGACAACGCGGGATTGTTCCCACACAAAAATTGTTAACAAAAACATAACACTTCCCCAACCGTTAAAAAAGCATCTCAAAACAATATAAACTTCATACCCAGGACCAAATTGCCGGAAATAACTCCCCGTAGTCCTAAATACTGGTACGAAAACATAACAGAATACCGACGATATATGAAAACGATGTCGGTAATGGATACCTGGCACCATCAAGTGCCATAACCGTAAATGTTGCGTAAATCCCCAAAGAGTTTCACTACACTGCTCCTGACATCGGAAGCTTTCAAAAAGTGTACCACGTGACGTAATTTTCATTGTAATATTTTCAATTAAAATATATTGGAAACAATATATGGGAAAGATAAACAGATGCGGTTATACGCTGATATTGGCTCGTAGCTTCGTAGGTAACGTGCAGATCAGTGGATCTGCGAGATTAAACAGCGTTTACTGCGGTTCCTCATTGCCTTGGAAAGCACGTTAAGCAACTGATCTCGGTTGTCCTACGAATAGTTATGACAGATTTTACAAGTATCAACAGCCCAAAAAATCTGACATTCAGTCTAACCGTAGAGGATCAGTGTCTACCAATAACTGGGTGGCGGAGGGCAGATAAAATACTGATATTCAGTGAACATACTAGAAGCCGATCCCGATGCAGTTGGGGAAAGGGTAGGTAAATGGCCAATGACGTTATTTAGTCGTCAAGTAGCCTTGCGGTTGCACGCTTGCCTTCTATACAGAGGGTTCAAATTCCGCCCGAACCTCTAAATATCAAATTCATGTGCGAGTCAGCGGGTCTTTCGTGTAACTGGTGGTAATGGAATCATACTGGCAATAATATTTCAATACAAAAATTTAGAGAACAACGTCATACGGATAAAAAAACATGGTTGCCAGAATGATTATCCGTAACTACCAGTGTTGAGCCGTAGACACGCAGAATATATATGATTATCGCTTGCGTTAGCGGTGAAGAAAAACAGTTTGGGGAAACTGGTACAACACGGAGGGCTCCACAAATTTATACTTGTGTGTAGCCTGCCATGCTATACCATGCCAGAGCTATGATGGCTTCAGGCTTAACCCAATCTAACCCTATTCAAAAGAACATGAAAATTTAGGAAACTGCAGGATACGTTCTGTAGTTTCTAACTCTATGGGATGCAAATAGTGCTATTGCATCTACTCTCATACTATTTGCATCCGAGAGATTGAATAATAAAATAAAAAAACTATGATTTATCATCTGCCTAGCATTTACCCAACTCAATTGGGTTTGGCTTTCAGTCTAGCCGGTTGCGGCTGAATATCAGTATTTTATGAAGCGACTGCCATCTGACCTCCGCCACCCAATTACTGGGTGTCACTGATACTCAAAGGTTTTTGGGCTGCTGACAACCATTACTGTCATAGGTCTTCGTAGGTTGACACCCGGGACCAACTGCTTCACGGGGTTTGCCGAGGTACAAAGGGGTCGCCAAGTATAAGAAAGGGTTACCCATTCAAGGACTGACCGCGGCAAGCGCTGCTTAACCTTGCAAATCGATAGATCTGTACCGTAGCCATGTAGCTACAAATCCCTCTCAAAAACTCGAAGTAAGATGAATCTTTAGAAGATTTTTTTGATAATCTTGCGTAGTTATTTCTTTGTTTATAATCTAGGTAAAAAAAGCCAAATTTACAAAGTACGATCCGCTTTGTAAGCTTTAAGTTTAAGGTGATATCCGATAGATTCTGCAAATACTTTTATGAGGCAAGTTGTGCTCTTAGAGCCATCGATTAGTGCTGCACGTAGTTTCAAATAGCCATAATGCGGCGAAGTTTTGTTTTCGTCGTAAAATAAAATCGTGTCGCACATTGCATGGCATTGTACCGTTTCCTGTATCGATAAAAGAAAGAAAATTGGGACAGATGGCATATTCTAGTTTATTTAGTAGGTACTGGAATTGTCAGACGAAACGTAACATACAAACGTGACGTATGCTTGCATTTCCTAAATAGTTGGGCAGACGTTTAGGTACTGTTTCTATGCCTGTCAGTCTCATGTATTAGGCAGTGAACCTATTTCTATCTACGACTAGATAATTCCAATGTCCATACTGCTACTAGATTTTATTTTTTTCTAACAGAAAATCCTAATATCACTTTTTTAGATCCGGATCTTGAACCCTTACGCTTACCATCCGCGATGTGAGGCACATATTTCCTAAGAACATAAAAATATGAGGTATCTTGATCCAAAAGTTAAAACTATTCAACTGAGTAGAGATGTTCTCGACAGGGTCACTGCCGGCTCCCCTAGTAGAGACTGACCTCCCAATTCATTCACTAAACACGAAATAAAGCGCTTCTAATTAGGATAAAAATACGAATGTATTGTTAAACCAATATCGTCTTGATAATACTTGAATAGTAGACAAGCTATTTGTAACTAAAGCTGGGTGTCTCGTTTTCAACCAACATAAATTAGTCGCCAGACGGAATGAGAGGTTCTTCAATGCCTTTGTTGTTAAGAGTTGTAACTTTCTTTATAGGAAACTATTACTGTCACTTCTGCTCCAATTATTATAACAATTATTTAGTTGTTTCTTTTTGTATATATTTATTTCCTTGTTAGAGTCTATCGTTTTATGAAATACTTAGAGTTCCTACATATAATTTTTCTTATTTCTACGTTTCTCAAAGAGTATTCGATTTGACAGTGCGATAATTTTCATGACCTTTAAAATAAGAATTTACTTTTACAGCCTTTTTATAAATGGGATTATTCCGCTTTGTTGCGTCAGCAATTTGACGGTAGCAAAACATTATTCCTGTTATATAGTAAGATTATTTTACTTTTACTTTCCTACATAATTTACTAGGAAGTTTGGAGAATATAATGATCAATCGATTTAGATCCCGTGTTATATAGATTCTGACTCGAGTTGGGGTCATAGTAACATTACAAACTAATCCTTCAGTACTTTCCATGGGCCACTATAACTTTTGTCTTTGTTCAGCTAACAAAGAGAATAGCCAACTACCTAAGGCAAAGTTCAGTTTTAAAATGCTAAGAATTAAGATGCATGGTTCGAAAGTTGGTCTTGTGGAGAAGAGGCCGGTAAGAAAGTACATCCCATCAAAAATGGAAGTGAGAATTTCCCGTGCAGTGTATATAATAGAAAAAGTCGACTAAAGACGATATATTTTGGAGAAACAAATAAAAAAATATAATACGCCTTTAATGTAACTGCAGCAAAACTTTAGTCTTAGACAGCAGTCGGCGATAACGAAGTTTGTTAAGAGAAACAGTACACTCAAGTCCCGAAGTACTTTAAGTAATTTAAATTTTGTGCAATAAATGTTAAAAAAGACTGGCTGATTTAAGCGAATTCAAATTTTAAATCTTGAGGGCAATAATATGCATTATTATTATTATTAATAGCCCGTAATGTCCCACTGCAGGCCAAAGGCCTCCCATACTCTCCTTCCAATTCTTTCTATCAATTACCTGTAGTTAATTGTAATCTTATACCACCAATTAATAAGTAGTTGACTGTAGAGGCAATTATGGGAAGTAGCACTATCTATATAATATTTCTAACAGTGGACGTGAACGCACGTAGAAAGATATTAAATAAAATCTTCGAACTCCCATTTCATTTCCTTATGGGTTGAACTTTAATAACCCTTACTGATACAAACAAAGCGCCTGCGCAAATGACAAATTCCTAATCGTCTGCCGCAGCCCGGGCAGTTAGTTACCTACATTCCTGACTGGCTGATGAGATTATTGATGAGACAGAAGGTTAAGGATTAATTGTATACATCGAACAAATAGTATTATGCACATTCTACTAGAGCTTTAATTAATTTACTTTTATGTTAATGTAGCTTCAAGGGTTACCTGTTCGTCTTCGAATATTCGGGAAATATTATATCGTTAAACGATCTCTGTATCACAATAGAAACCTTTTTGTTATTTACTCTGCTGGATACCACTTGTGTACTCTTCCATATATCTGTAAATAATGGAATGCAATTATTAAAAACAGAATACAAAGATGAAATGTTTTATATTCAGGGTCATTTTATAAATCGAACGCTGTAAGCTGAAAATTTACAAACAACAAATAAACTTTGTTCCATCAAGCAAAGAATGTATACATATTAACATTTGTATACAACCACGACTCCACAACTGTCGAAACTTGAATTCCTTTGACTCAACATTGGAAGTTAGCCTCAATATCGCGTTTGCTAAATCTTTCTTAAGGCATGAGTGATTCCCATAGCTCGTCACACGAGAGAAGAAAAACAATATTCGACTAGCGTTATTTATGCAAATTTCTTAAAGTAATACTTGACTACAAATATCGTCAGTTCACATTGAACCGATGCAATAGGCTATTTAGTGGGCGATAGCCTGTTTCAATGTTGCTTTGGAGACCAATATGTATAAGATTAACGTGCAATTTGCCAAACTGGAGCCGAATATTTGCTTGGCAATGAGCTTTAATTTAAGTAAACATCGTTATTATTTGAAAAATGTATTTTCAATAATACTAGTTTCTCGAATTCATCGTTGTACTGCTTTTTATTATACAAAGGCAAACGATGCGGGTCACGCGATGTTAACCTAACATGATGAATATTACCCAAAAGGCACACGATGCGCCCTCTGACATGAATATATTTTAACGAATATTAATACTGAAATATCAAATAATTATTTCTGTCATGAAATGTTAAACAATCAGAATTTAAAAGAATAACCATGGATTTTCTTGCCCGTTCTTCTCCATAGGAAAACAACACTTTAGAACGTGGCAACTAGAGTCTGACTATTCATAAGTGCCTTTAACTGGTCTACATGAATAAAAAAATATTTTATTATTATTTGTACGTTTTTTCCATGCACGGGACTACAGAGTCCCGGACTTTTCGTAAGCGTTCGTGGGGCCGAAGTCAACACATAGAGGCCCTTTATGACAGCTTTAATGAAAATTTTGTTGTGACATACCCAGCGATTATCCCTGTATGCACTATAAAAATGCACCCATGGACAATCCCTGGATATGTAGGACAATTGCAGAACATGTGGAGAAAAACTACTTGGGCTATTTCGCTCACGCCGTTATTGAGTTCAATGTAATAGGGGGCGAGTCTATTGCCGACTATCGGGAACAGTTCCAAACTCTATGCTGATACTGAGAATTTCCATACAGAAAAACCTCATAAAACTTTGCCAGACCCGGCAAACGAAACCCGGACCTACATGATGATGAAGCTCGCTCCCTGTTACATGAGATATCGGCGCAATGTGGATACGTACATTGGTACACCTCTGCCTAACACTTTAGGGACCTACTTACAGATTCTGCCAAATTTTGAACAATTCCTCTTATCCTCACTATAATCGGATAAAATTCAATCATGATATCACAAATCCGATTTAAATGGTACAAATCTCAACAACATTATATTTTTCCTCAACAAACACTTGTTTTTGTATTTACTTGTCATGTATATTTAGCTGCAAATGGCACAGGTAAATATCGAGGAAACTCGTTCATCTGATATAATATTGAACTTGGGTTGCACTGAAACGCGACAGATACCACGAGTACATTGAGCATTTATTGTGCGCTCTACGCGAATAAATTGAGCGTGAAGGAAACGAGAGGAAATATATTCAAAACTAGAAATATATGACGAAACTTAAATGTGGTTCTGGAAGACTTAGATGAAGTTAAGTTAGTGTAGTCTTCTTCTATCGTGTCTGCACGAGCTGTCATACGGGAAGCGCTCATGCAGTAGTAAAAAGATTAGCCACTCTGCAATAGTGGTATTGAGGCTGATTGCCCAGGGTAGTGCCAGACGAACTTAAGTTTCGTCACTCGTTAAGGCTGTTCTCTTGCACCTCACTTGTTAGTGTAGTACCACTTCAATCGATGACTGGAATATCAATCAATGGAACACTGAAAGTTTACCCCACCCATCATGATTGAAAAAACTGAGGACAATTTTCGCGCGCTACCAGACTATAATTTTATGACTATAGACTTCCTTTTTTATAAAAACTGACTCAATCTCGACTTCATCTGACCATTAGTTGACGTTCCGTAGAGGGAGACAGATACCGCAATATGCAAGAATTGCCCTGCTGTAATGTTGACGTGACGTCACAAATGAGAATTATTTATGACTACCGGATTCGTAACGAAGCTGGTGCATGGTAGCCCATGGTGCACCAGATTGCCCTATGATAAGGTAAGTTGTTATTGTTACCAGTGATTTTTTTCACACATTTCAAAAACTGACTCAACGTCTGACTCATTTGTCTAGTGGTCGCAAGCGTCTTGAATCTGAGGGATCTCAGTAGCATGACAGAGTTTGGAACTCTGTCCGGTAGACTCATTACACGCAACTGAACGAAATGTGTTTATAATAACCTGTCTAACCTTTCGAGGTATGTTACAAAAACTATGATTATGAAGAAGGGTTTTAGTACATTCGCAAACTATATACGTTTTCGTACTAAAACATGAATTTTGTCCACCAAATCTGTTACCTTAAAATCTTTATTTCGGTAGATAAACAAGATTCTATCTCCGCTTTACGTTTCATTTTACTATTTCACTCATGTTTTATGCTTATCTCAAACGATTTCATAGTTTATTACGTGCCGTTACCATTTTATATTCAAGAACTTGGATAGTTTGTGTGCTATACTGTTGATGTGCTTTGGTTTGATAATGTTGTCAGAAAAAAATGTACCGTAAATAGTTATACGTAAAAGTTAAATTTAAAGAACATTGAAATTATACTATAAAATAACTATTGTATTTTGTATTATTATATTTAAATAAAATGTTTTTGTACACTAGACAGCCCAATATCTGTCTCCTTTTTCTCAGTCTATACAAAGGTTGTCTGGAAGAGATCGCCTTAAGCGATAAGGCCGCCCATTGTACACAAATAATTGTATAATATGTCTGTCCCGTTTATGTTATGTGCTACAATAAAGTGTATAATAAATAAATAATTATTTAACAATACCGACAAAAAGGGATGTACGAAAAAGTTGAAAACCCATCATGTATTAAAAACTGCAGCTAACGTGACAGCCTAGTTTGAACGCTTGCCTTCCATGCACGATAGTCTGAGACCGGTCACACCTCTGACTTTTCAAATTCATGTATGGAACAAAATTTGATTGTCACTTGCGTTAATGGTGAATGAAAATATCGCGAGGAACTAACCCTAATCCCTAATCTTTTTTTGAGTCTGATCATTAAAACAAGACTTATATCGTAGTGACCTTTATGAGTTTAAATTGTATATATCTAGTCCATTACTACACCACTGTCTAGGATTACCGTAGCTTACATATGCATGACCAATCCAAATTCTAATTTAGAATACCAACTAATAATTTACATCGATTTGCACTTAAATTCACACCGTCATCGTCATGACAATCGAAAATCGGATAAATCAAAATAATGAATCAAAAACCTTCACAATTGCAACGACAAAACATAGAGAGTAAATCTCACTAATTGGTTACTATCCAGTTCGCTCGTCGATAGTAAAAAATAAAAGGTAAACGTCGACTGGAAATGTACTAACGGTAGGTTCATTAGAGCAGTGGCTATGGAAGTTAATACAGTTAGTACAATTAGGCCTTGGCACTTGTGCACCTGGCCTAACCGCAAACAAATTGGGCCTACAGCTACGCCACACTAACGGCGTGTTAGCGCTGCTCTGAATAGTTATAAACGACGGTTTAATTCTATTTAAATATGGAATATCGGACGATTTTTTGAAATCTGCATAGATTTTGATTAAATTCGAATGGTTTAAAAAATTTGAAGCTTAGTGATATATCAGGCTTTTTGTGTGATTTATTTCAAACCCAAACTCAAACTTTTATTTGCTTTCCACACTGGTATAAATAGATGGTAAGTAAAATTGTATAGTACATCATGGACCCTGTTGGGCACGCAAACATTAGGAAAGAGGAAGAACAGTGGTAAGTAGGTACTTTTAACATTGGTAAGTAATTTTTATTTAAAGTATATAGGTAGAATATATGACAGTAAGTATACCTATTTATATTATAATTATTTGTAGTAATTTGGTATTCTTAATTAAATCATCATCAGCCAGAAAACGTCCACTGCTGAACGAAGGCCTCCCCCAAGGGGGGGGGGGGGGTTGCCATAATCCCCACGCTTGGCAGGCGGCTTGGGGATCGCAGTGGCTCACCGATTAGTGAGAGGACGCTGCTGCCCATCCTCCGGTGTCTGGCCGCAGTTTTAAGACGTACCCGGGTCTTAACTAAATATTTATTGTTAATTTATATTGTAAGTATAGTTCTGAATATTTATATCTATTATTTTTATAAGTATTTATTTGTAGTTTTAATTTTTACATGTAAGTTTATATAGGTACCTATCTAGATGAGTAAGTATTTATTACTATAGATATGTATGTAACAAAGATAACACAGTGGTATTTATTGGTTTACTGAGTTTTATTCTTGTTATAATATTTTATATAAAATTCGGATCGGTATACACGCGCCAAAATAGTCAAATATATGTAGGTACAAACGCTTACCATTGTTTTGTGCACTATAAGACAACTTTTATGTAGACGACATCTCCCAATGAGCGCCAACTTATCCACTCAGCGTACACTCAACCTTGTTAAATGCAGATGTAATTAAATGCCTGCATACTAATTTGTTCTACCGTACTTATATTAATACAAAGTGGTGATAGCCCAACACTTTCCTACCGTGCGTGAGGGTTTAAGTTCTAACCCGACTGGAATTTTTTATTTTTCAGATTAGTTTTATGAATTTAGTTAGCATTAACCTGCACACCTGTAGGGACTCTAAAATTGTCTTTATGATGTTTGGTAGACTAAATTTAACCCTCCTTAATCTGAATTGAGAACTGTGCCTCTCAATCGGCTAGTAATATTATAACATCACAACACTTATCAATAAAGACCAACGGCCATCGGTTCCAAACTACCGGTGGCTAGAGACGAAGGAAACTCCTCCCAGTTCGTAGTACCTATGTCGAGTTCCGCCTTTGTATATTTTTAACACAAAACACAGCATCACGCCTGTATTCCCCGAAGCGTAAGGCAGAGGTATACTGTTGTACACCCATATTTCACTGATGCCGTTATTGAGTCCCATGTAATAGAGGGCGAGACATGCATAAAACCCAATAACACTGCCCGGGAATCGAACCCAGGACCGCACACTCAGCAGTCGCGCTTGCGACCACTAGACCAATAAATCAGGTATTATTAGGTATTATTAAAAATAACTTGCTGTTGCCCGCGGCTTCGTCTGCTTCATTTATATATTATTACATTTTCTATTTATTATTTAAATATCCTTCACAAAATCCCAGGCAACCTCTTTCTAAAATTTCATATCGGTCTGTTCAGTGGTTTAGTCGTGATCAGGAACAGACAGAATTACTTTCACATATAAAGTGTAGATTCTATAATACTCAAGAACTACTTCACGAATTAACACGCGACAAAAAACAATAGTAGTCGTCGCAAAAAGAAAAGCTTCACTCATTTTTCTTCGTTCTTTGTGTCAAGTTTCATCATGCCTTTCAGTTATTCAATCACTTCGTTGTGTCAGTTTCTTGTTTTGCCGAGACTCGGAACTTATTAACTGTCTTCATATCTTCAAAGGGAGTGGCTTTTGTTATAAAGAATACTCGCGTAGTTGGATACGCACTGAAGTTTTGCGTTGAAGGTTACACTGGGATAATAATTGGGCGCGTTTAGTGAGACTCGTTATTGTATTTTTATGGGTCGGTGGATTGTATTATATTACTATTATATAGCTTTGATTTTTTATTGTGCACTTTGTGTCCCGGATTTGATTCATCCGCGGAACAAATACTTGTATGATCTACAATTATACTTATTGCCACGATACAGGAGAAATCCTAGTGTGGGGCAAGGTTTAAAAAAATCATTTCAGAAAGGCCACATTTTGTCGCTGCCGTTATTAAGTGTATACTCCTTTGAATACCAAACCGTTCTTTATAGAGAAACTAATAATATGCCCGATATGGAACTCAAACCCAGGTAGTACATGCTCAGCAGCTGCGCTTACGCTAATACTGGGTACTAAGATTCTATGGACTAAGAAAATAAATTCAGTCCCTTGTAAGTTTATACTATATAGGTACGAAAATATTCTTGAACAAATATTCTTGAACGATTCCTCGCAGGTTCTACATTATGAAACCCACGGGGAACTATAGAGTGGTTTCATTCTAACCAGGAACATGTCTCAAGTCATTTTGAGACCGCGACATTACACTTCCTCGCCATTTAATAGAGTAACTAGGTCAAACCGTGAAATAAGGTCGTCTTGCGTTGAAAAATATGCATCTGATAACGGGGTACTCAACGAAGGGGTATTTATCTTAATTAATTTGTTGTTTCAAGATATGATTTAAGCATTATAATGGTGAATTATGTAATAATGGGACGGGAAAGGGATGGAAATAACGGACGGAATAAGGGGATAGGGACGATAATATATTAATGCATGTATAAACTAGTTATGTTAAAAATTTCAGTCACATGGTTTTTTTTATTTTTATTTTGACATCCATTTCATCCCTTTGCTTAAATCCTATTGTTACTCAAAATTACAAGCCTTTGGGCTTTATAGTTCTCGAGATTGAATGGTGTTTCGCTTATATAGATACATACAGATTTTACTTATAAACATTTAAAGATTTGGGATAACTAATAACAGTAATTAAGCATAACAATTGTCTTCTCTTCTCTAAACGTAACACTACCCACCATATTCTTCGCAGATCATTAAGATATCAATAAACTCGTAGTATTCTCGTAGCTACATAGATACCGCGCAGATCGGTCGATCTGCGAGGTTGCAAGCACTGCTTGTGCTTGATGCGGTCAGTCCTTGGATGGGTGACCATTTTTGACATATCGAGACCCCTCCGTGCCTTGGAAAGCACGTTAAGCAGTTGGTCCTGGATGTCATACGAAGACCTATGACAGTCGTTACAGGTGTCAGTAGCCCAAAAAGTCTGACAACCAGTCTAACCTTAGAGTACCAGTGTCTCCCAGTTACTGGGTAGCGGAGGTTAGAAGACAGTTCCTCTGTATAAAATACTGATATTCAGCCGGAACCGGTTAAATTGGAAGCCGACCCCAATGGAGTTGGGAAAAGGCCAGGCAGATGATGAATATAATATATAATTCTTCTGTACGTGTGGTACGTGGGGTGGCGCTGCGATCGAGTTCTAGGACAGTTTCGGGCAGGACAACGACTGTCGGGTTCGCTAATAATATATAAAGTATCAAACTGTTAACACACATCTTTATCAGTAGTTGGTTTAGGCTCTGGACTGCATTTAAGTGTAAACTTTAATTCCCGGCTACTAATAGGAGATCTTGCAAGTGCATTTTTTATAGGAATCATTAAGTAGATCGGTAACCCCGAATTCCGTCTTGTAAAATCTAAAATATGAATTGTAAATTATATAAAGAACAATTCAAGAGCGAGCAGATATCGAATCGGCGACCTTCTGGTTCAGTACTTCATTTTTTTTATTTCCACAATTTATAGCTTTAGAATTCGTTTCGCTGATGTTATTGCTTCACAAAGTCAATTACATGAAGCCACAGACATGAATTAGCTGCAGTAAGACTTGTTAAAAAAATACATATATTCAAAGAATACTTACAAACTAAAACTAAAGTTGAGAAACATTATCTTATAGGAGTAAGTGAGGTAATGTTCTGGCAAAATAATTTGCACCTTTTCTGTACTGCTAATGCGTCCCCTAATGCCGTGTTTGGAACTCTCAACTTTTTTCATAAAAAAGACTCGTTGGACTCAACTTGGTTTTAGAATTCCGTAGCGAAATGTGAAATGCACTTAGTAGATCCTCTTTTTGCTATCTATTTATATTGGTACCTACTTAGGCTTATTTTTTTTTCATTTTGTTTAAAAAAAATAACATACTAGGAATTGTTCCTGGATGCATTTACGGACGCAAATGCTTAGACGTCTAGACTCGGATAAGAATATTTGTTTCATGTGGGAATCAAACCCGCGACGCGTAGCGAAGCAGATTGACTAATCATTCAAACACTGCGCCAATCGTGTTATTCGTTTTATTTCTATATTTTTCTCCGGCCTTATATATTAGCAACCGAGATTATATGTAGGTACCTATATTCAATCCAAAAACCAAAAGGAAAATTTGCACGCAAGGTTTTTTATTATAAGACCAGTGATAGAGACAGAGATAGAGTTATGATGAACAGCAGGAAAATCAATTTCTGTTGGATATTTATCATACATAGATATCTTACCTTCTCCTTGTGAGGAAGGCAGAAACTTCAAAACACCTCGAGCTACATACCCTTACATAACACTTCCGCTTCATTTACAATCATACATGTTTCACACATGCACGCCGGTTATACGTACATCTGACCTTTTTGAAGGACTTCACCAATAAGTTCAGTAGAAGTCCTTTTTAGGTGTTCAGGCATTCCACTTACATTCGCGCTATAAATTCCTGTTAATAATCGCCTTTCATGAGCAAAGTATCGAAGCATAGTTTTCTCATATTTCCTTACTACATCTTTTCTCTTGGGGTGCAAGGAATGAGCCTCTACGAGTGACCAATCTTGAGAACATCTGGCGCACCCTGGCCAGTCAGCCTTGATACCACCATTGCTCACTGGCTATAAATAGTCCTATAATTTTTTTATCTGTGGTTAAATATTTCTTAAACGGAGTAAATTATTGTTTTATGATTTTGTACCTATGAAGCTATTATAAAATATTTGTAAAACTTAAAAATAAATACTTAAAAAAAAGATACTTATTATTTTATTCTTTACCAACAATGTCTATCTCGAGATAAATCTTTGGATTATTGACTCCGTGTGTAGCGTTACCCGCCCCCGCTCCCTTCTTACCGCGCAGGCGATACGCGAGTTAAACGGTCGGCCTATAATATTTCCACTACGGCATGAGCGACCTCCATGTGATAGCTTGTGCCGTCTCGATAGAAGAATACATCCTCTTACCAACCGTAATGGTCTCTTAAGACACAATTTCTCTGTCATTCAAAGTTATACTGCACATACTTTCAACGCTAAATCCTAATGAACCCTTTAGTTGGCATTGTTGCTTGTCCTGACCATTTCAACGTAGCTGCTTCACAAAACGGCAGTTTTTAAATCAACAAAAAATACACTGTTTGCTCACCCCTCTTCATGTTTCATTTAATTTAAAAGTAAATGAATTTATGTACTAAGTTCGTGTAATTTTGGGAATGTTGTCAGTTTAAAATATAAAAATTTAAACAATGGCGGCTAAAGGAAAAATTTGGTACCAAGGACGTCCCATTATTATGTACATATACATTTTCTTGTGATTATCAAAATTGTCCAATACTGTCCTCGTGACGTGTGGGGGTTTGTGTATTTGTGTAAATATTATAGACAATAATAGTGGTATTAACTGCCTCAGTGGTCGCCAGCGCAACTGCTAGGCATGAGGTCGTGGGTTCGATTCCCGGATCGGGAAAAGTGCAGTACCTAAGGAGTTTGGACCCGGGTACGTCCTAAAACTGCGGCCAGACACCGGAGGACGGGCAGCAGCGTCCTCTCACTAATCGGTGAGCCACTGCGATCCCCAAGCCGCCTGCCAAGCGTGGGGATTATGGCAAACCCCCCCTTGGGGGAGGCCTTCGTTCAGCAGTGGACGTCTTCTGGCTGATGATGAAGGAGTTTGGAACTGTGCCCGGTTGATGTGTGGGTGCACAATAGTACACCTCTGCCTAAACTTTTGAGGATACAGGCGTTATGCTATATGTTATGTTTATATTAATAATGTAACTGTCATCATCTCTTAAATATTAAATATAATTTAAAACAAAACCAACCTCAGGCAAGAAAAACAAAGAACAATAACATTTGTATATCCTTCATTCTTCAAACACAAGCACGACACTCAAAAGCATCCGGAATTCGGACAATAAAATTCACCTCATATTTTTCCAAAGCCCCGAGCTAGATAATTTTACACTTTCAAAGGGAAATAGACTATTATTTTAGCGTGACATAGCCCCTAACAGCGTAAAGATAAGAGTTAAATGGCCGAATAAACACAGATCACGAGGCTTTTATTGCAATACATTACACAGATTGCGTAGTATGTTGGCACCCGAATAGTTTATGTTGGTGAACGGTGAAAAGTAGACGTGAATGATCAGTTAGATGTACGTGATTGTTTACAATTTACTCAGAGACAAAAATGGACTATTTTAACCCTGAAAAGCTACAAGTATTTTTTTTATTTCTGTTAACAATAAAGTTCATTTGTTCTATGATTTTTATGAATTCTGTTTAGTAATGGTTGTGTTGAAAAAAAATGTCTTTGCCATTGCCACTTCATAATATATGTGTTTGATGCCATTTTCTAGACAACAAAATGAAAGAAAGAAAGAGAAAGAAAGAAAAAACATTCTAAGTATATCTTTCTATAACTTTTGTACTTTTTTTCGATTTTAATATTCGATATAGTACTTTCAAAATCAATTTTTACAAGTGATTCCCAAACCGTGCTTTGATAGGTATATCAAATTATATTACCTCTTACCTTTACTACTGAAGAAACATAGTCACACTGTCTGGGCTTGTGAATAAAAATCTTACGACTTTTTTATCGTAATATTTCTATATTTTGAAAACGAAATCTTATAAGATATCATTTTTTATTGAATTTAGCCATCTTTCATGTTTGTTAAAAATATTTGAGACTAGGACTTGATATTCATGAAATAACATTTTTATAATATAATTTTAGGTTTCTTCGAATTCGCCATGTGTTGAAAAAGAAAAAAGATAAAATGAAGAGTTAGTATGATGAAAATATAGATGATCTATATGGGATAGATTATAAATAGTAAAGAAATAATAGACGCACCTTAAATGGGTACATTTTTTAAATATAAATGGCGCTATCACTCACACATTTATTGTCCTTTCTATAAAATAATATACAGATAATATTGAAATGTTATTTGTATAATTTTTTATACGATTTTTTTTTTCAACGATATTTAAAATTCAGGTACTTACCTACAACCCAAAGTTCAAACTCAGAACCCCACCACAAACTTGACCTATTTTCGGTTTTACCTAAAGGTTTCAATGTTTATTTGGCGCCAACGAGTCAGTCAAGGGCCCACGGTGTTTGCACACCGACGATTCCCTTCAGACACTTCAAATTCTTGAGAGTTCGGTCTATTGAAGATGGAACGAGAATCTTGCGAGCAAGGGGTGAATGGTAGTTAATGAAAATTTATCGAGAAATATTTTTATCGTAACATAAGGAATGGAAAAAATTGATGACGTATTTTTACCTGAGGACTACTTTGTGGTCGTATTGTAATTTATTCCGCGACTTCGTCTGCGTGTCCAACTTTCCGGGAAACTTTTGCAAATTTTCTTTCGGTAAAAATTTTATTCAGACCACACATCAGAATATTTTTTTCCAAATAGGTCTAGCCATTTTCAAGTGCGCTCACCAACAAACATCATTTAATTGTTATATAGATGTACATATTATGAAAGTCAATTAATTAAAGTGTTTTTTATTATGTTTAAAGTAATAATCAGCTTCGTTGCTGGCTGTTTCGTTACTTACTTCAGAAACTAAATATTCGCATCACCTCCACGACGGTAGCGAAACGGCGAAGCCATACATTTTTACGGATATGTAGAATTTGTGAAGTTATCGGTAGAGTGAGGCAGTGTAGATTCAGAAGCTTGGCTCTACATGAGATCTGATATCTTTTTCACAGGGCAAACCTTATGTGGTCGTCTTGGCAACATTTTACATGAAATGTTTTTGGTGGGATTACTATATTATTATCATTATCTTTATTCTATTTGTTTCTGTTTTAGATATTATTATTGTGAGCTTTTAGTTTGGGCCAAATAAATGTATTTTCTTTCTCTCTTACTATAAAAAGTTAAAGGTATTCTTAATAAAGCGCAAGAAATTATGTTATTTTGTATATTTAGCGTATATAACTTTTCCTCACAAAATTACTGCTTCTGAATTTCTAGAATACTGTCATAAACAGGCGGTTTCTCGTATAAAGTAACCATATTCCGTAGATTTATACTATAAATACTTTTACTAATTCATAAGCCCCCTACGTATACTGTTTTGTCGTCACGCACATTCCCAACCAAACTAATCGCGACATCTGACCTACCCATATAAGCCTAGACCAGTCCCTAATCACATCTCCACCATACTATTTCATGTTAAGCCCGATTCTGTCAAACAGTAATGTTACGAATGATATATAGCTTCAGTTGATTTGTTGCTTGGAGACCGAACTTCGTGACTTTGTAGTTCAGCGGTTTGTTAGCATCGGTTAAATGGGCGGTGACATTGACTTCCCATTTAGAAATGTACTGATTTTAGAATCAGAATTACATTAGCTTTATTGAGTTAACCAGTAAGTTGATAGCTGGTATTAATTACCAAATAGGTTACACAGCTAACCTAACCAATAGATTGACTACCTATTTGATATACCCTAACCTTACTTTCATACTTTATTTGCCCATAATACACAACATTATACTTTAAAACCAAGGCATTATGTAGTTAATAAAACATAACACAACACACGTAACACAAACAAAAAAAACATCACTAAAAACATGATACATCGAATCGACTCGACTCGTCATGTCGATCTTTCTACTTCGCTGTAGTAAAAGAACTAGGAATTGGTTTCTCGCAAGAGTTAAAGGCTCCGCCATCGATACAAACGAGAACATTTTACGTAACTGAGCGGAGCAATTTCATGATAAATTTATCCACCTGTGTTTTGTGTACAAAAATAATGGATGTGTTATTCAGATTTTGACGTTGAAATAATTTTGGGAGTGAAAATATTGTGACAGTTTATTAATGTTGACAAACATACAAATTTCAGATTTTTAGGTAGAATATCTGCTAAGTGATTTTGCTCAATCACAGATGTCATTGGGCTCTTGTTTATTACGTGTTACCGCTGAATAATGGACCATGGACTGACAAAAAGGCTTTCAGATGACAATCAGTGAAGAAAATTTTACTTGAAAGAACGCCAGATTTTTCTCGATAGTATAGTCCACCAACCCACTAGCGCCAACCAGGGCAGCGTTGTGGATTATAGAAAAGAGCTATGCAGATTTTTCAGCATGGGGGGGGGACTATAATGGGCTGGATTCATAGCCTGCAAACGAATAGCTAATCGCATTAATAATGGTGCAACCCAAAAAGCTAATAAGCTCTTGACATATTCCCATTTGACTCATTTTATAGTACCTAACAAAATTATACATTTAATTATTTAAAATAGACTTTGACTCCTGAGTTTGTTTCGGCGTTTCTTCTTAGAGATAGTCATAGGAAATGCCTACGCCATCTAGTTTAAAAAAGACGTGTAAAAGTGATTGAAAAATCCTAAATGCCAAATAAATAATTTCATTTCATAATTTGTTCACTAATAAAGTTATACATAAAAAAAAATTCTTCAGTGTTAGAACCTGACACATTATAACTATACTTAGATACTACATAATACACCACTGGTTGTATAAAGGAACATCGTGGAAATATGTTTGTTCCCAGGCGTTATTACTTCCATAGTTGGGAAAGAATAGAACCTACGAGAGTACGTCCTGTCATGACCGGCCGTTAGTTCATCTGTTACAGGATGCATCCAACAGAATGCTTTTAGGCTTTCACGAGAGAATTTTGCCCAGAGGAAAATGTACCAAGAGATTGCAAAAAAAATACTCGTTATTTCCTGGTTGAGAATTGAACTGGTGCAAGCAAGAAAATAAATAGGTATAGGTAGGTTTCTAGATATAAAATAAATTCAAAAAATAATGGATGCACTAGCTTCCGCCCGCGGCTTCGCCCGCATTGATTATGAACCCGTTCATTTTTTCGGGTCACACGTAGCGCCATCTAGCGTCTTAAGAAAGTTATTGTTCTTTCCCTCGGGAAAGAACAATAACAGTCGGGAACAGAGTACTTTTTTGCTAGATGAAAGGTACCCTATGTCCTTTTTTGTACCCCTGACAATGTATATGCAAATTTTCACTATGATCGGTTCCGTGGTTTAGGCGTGAAAAGGTAACAAACAAACTTACCATCGTATTTATAATATTAAGTTAGGATTCAAGTAATGTTGCAATTATGCAACAATATCTGTCACATTTCACTGCTGGACAAAGACCTCTCCCCTTTGGTTTTCAAGTTGATCTATTCTATTCCACTCCTTGCCAGACACACTCCGTTCGTCCCGCCATTATTAAATTAATATACATAATTGAACAAAAATATTTTGATTTATTAAATTTTCTTCGTTAGAAAAAACACCATCAGTTTTTTTTGTAAATATCTTGATCTATTTATACCTGGTTTTCCTGTTTACTTCCCTCTTTATTTGACTGTATACAATCACGACGGAAATTTCATAAATCATCAGTCTTTGATGGAAACGCCTTTACGATAATGAGTACCAAAAATGTTCTCTATAAATACCCATTTGATAAGAAAAAATCGAGAATGTATTAAGAAGATACCTTTAGATGATATTTAATTTGATATTTACGGCACATTTCTTTATATAATGATATACCACTGAGGTTTCAGTCTATATTTGGATAGCAAATTAGTATAATATTCCTAACGATAGCAATGTTTTCTGAAATTATTACATGTATTAAACTTTCATATGGGTATTATATGATAAAAATTCACTAGGGCTTCGCGCAAAGGAACAACTCACGTAATTGTTATTATTAGGATAAGTTATTGGCCGTATATAAAAAAGAATAAAACAGTTACTTAAATACCTATAACTATATTCTTTCTATTCGAAGACAAATTTATTATTAATACACTCCACACACCAGTTCCCATAACCAACTAACTTATATAAAATCCTAACATTTTATTGATAAGCTAAAATTGTCCTATTTTTCATTTACAAAATAGAGCACTATGTTCAAGAAACCGACACCCTTTATCAAGAGTAAAATAAAAGAAAATACAAACATTCCTCTGAAATGCTTTTCAATTTTTCAGAATTGACACCGTCTAACACCTTAAGGCAGGCTGTCTGAATAATCCTATTTCGCGAGGCTTTTGGCAAACATGTCGTATTTACTCGATCCCTGGCGAGATCGATTCGTTTGAGCTGAGGGATTTGATCACCTCCCAATGTGGACTCTTTTACGATACTACTCCATGTCGGTTTTTGTGAAAAAGGTTTTATTTTTTATTTGTGAATTTTCTAACAAATAAGATTGCTTGTTTCATTTTTGGTGGTCCTTTCTAAGGACTGGTTTGCTATGAAATCAATTAAAAAAATATTCACATCAGCCATTATTTCTACTGATTATTTTCGCAATAGGCCTGATTACTCAGTAAGGTCCATCGGGACATATCAAACGCTATTGCTTGCTGTTTTTATTGACTACTAGTCTGGCTTAGAGTATTCCCAATGGGCAAAATATGTGGCTGGCTGTGTTCCAAAAAAAAGTCTTTATCTGTCGATGATTTCTTTGGTGAAAATGTTCTTACATTTTGTTTCATGTTCTTCTATGAAAAAAGAAATTTATTTTTTGATTACTTACATGAATATTACTTGATTGACTTTATATAGGACCTTGGGTTTATTACTTTTTGATAGGTGCATATTATTTTTTTATTGGCACTGTTCGGCATAGTGATTAAGCAATTGACTGCAGCGCTACGTATTGCGAGTTCGATTTCTGCACGGACCAAATATTTCTATGATCTATAAATAGTTGCTTCGGGTTTGGATATTTGTGCATGTGTTTTTTTTTGTTTGAACGGATCCAAGGTCCAGGGATTATTTATAGTGCGGAAGTTTTACATATATAGAAGAATTACCAGTTTGCATTCGGGTTGACTCTCGAACAACTGTGTCCATATGCATATGCATATGTATACCTCACAAAAATATAACTTCAACTTATAGTCCTCCACAAAATATATCAGCCAATATCAGAACCCGTCAATATGGTGACTGAAACTTTTTAGGTGTTACGTAGTACGTCATTTTCTTCGTCATACCGATACAAGATCACTGTGCGCCCTAGTAACTGAACTTGTTTTGTTGGCAGTATTCCACACCTGCGTCTGAATTTGATTTGGTACTACAAACATAAAATATTCTCGATGCTAAGAAAAAATATGGTTTTATTGGTCTGCAGAGTTTTTTCTAGATTTGGATTGCTATTGTAACACTGTGTTTTTTGTTAGGTTGGTTATACGAATTCTTTTTGCAAATAAATATTTATTATTTAAGGTTAAGTAAGAAGGACTTAATTAATTGACACGTTAATTGGCGTTGAGGTTAAGCGCTAGACTTTATACGTCATCAAAAGTTAAAAGAAGCGACTTTGCTTCTCAATACTCCAAAACATTGGTATAGGTACAGCAATTGACATATACATAGCTTCACGCCCTTATTTGCCAAAGGGTTAGGCAGAGGTTATATTGCATCCACATTTCCCCAATATTATTTGAGTCCCATGTATGCGATCTTACTGGTGTCTACGGAGCTTAATAATTCCTCTTTGCTGCTATTGAGAATTTTATAACAATAAATCCCAGTAACATTCAAATCCTAGGTATTTTTCTTTTGGAAAGTCCATGCTGTGTTTGAGGTCTGCGAGTAGATGCTCACGTTTCGCCGATACGGAATGTTTTTATTATGGTTATTGTTTCAAATCACAAACTTCACCCAAAAAATGACGAACATTTTTGTGTGCTCCGCATGTAAATTTAGACTCTTTGCAACCATGCGAAAGAATGTACAATGTAAAACGGATGACCAAAAAAATAAAATAAAAAACACTCGGTGGTGTACGCCGCCTCTACAATTATTCCATGTATTCAAAATTCCAATTCAGCCACACAACACTAACAATCACCATTAACATTCAGAGTAACGTTTGCAAAATCATCGTAAAATCCAAACCGTTAGCAAAAAGCGCTAAAAAATTCATACTAAAGAACAAAACGATATTTTCAGAATAAAAGAAGATACAGTAGGTAAATTCTTTGCGAACAATAATTCATAAAGTGAGGCTTGAATAGCCACTTCAGCACAAAAGATCAATACAGAGAAACTAACTATTTTGAACACTAAAGACGGTGGTTGGGCAGTTGAAGCAACAGCCTAATTATAATACGGTGGTTGCACGTTGCATTGGAGTCAATACAAACGGTTAGGTATGGAGTGAGAAAAAAGACACAGAGAAACGAACTTACACCATTTACAAGTTGCGACACTCATAAATATGTACTGTAACACGTTTTGGTGTGGATGATACAAAATTAATTTGAATTCAAAGTCAAAGTCAAAGTCAAAGTCAAAGTTTTTTATTTCAAATGGGCCTTTGCAGGCACTTTTAAAACGTTATGAATCTAGGCGCACGGTTCCAAAGTGGGTGGGTCCTATGGAGAAGAGACCGGCAAGAAACTCCATGGATACTCTTTTAAAAATATTGGTTTACAATGAGTTGAAGCAATTTATAATAACAAAATAAAATAGAAAATACTCTTACAATGCAATATTACATTACATGACATACAAGGACTACTATATAAGATAATAAAATAAAATAAATTAACATTTTCAAAATAAAATGTTCAAGTCTTTGTTTGTTAAACAAAAATGTATAACAATGTTATGTAAAAAAAAAAAAAAGAAGAAAAAAAATAATGTAATACAATAAAATAAAATAAAGTACACATAAGATATAAATGTCTGTCATGCAGAAAACACCACAACTAGATTGTGGGGATTAGAAACAACTAGTCACCAGGGAAGCCACATGTGCAGAAGATAATTAACGCCATACGTTTCTATCATCAACGTAGTCATTGACCTTATAATAGGCTTTCTTTATTAGAATGGATTTAACATAAGATTTAAACTTGTTACCAGTGAGATCGGTGACAGTTTTAGGTAACTTATTATAGAAGCGCACGCCATTACCTAGAAATGACTTATTAGTTTTAGACAATCTAAATTTAGGTACCACTATTTTGTGTTTATTCCTAGTATTAAAGTTGTGGAAGTCACTGTTGACGTTAAACAGTTGCAGGTTTTTCGATTTATCAGGTTAGGCTGTCAGGCAGGTTTTTCAATTAATCGATAGGTTCTGTTCCGCTGCAGTGACAGCAAACTGCGCATAGTTTAAGCAATGCATTTACTTTGTTTGGTGTCCATATCTTATGAATTCAATGGTATGAAGCGTACCTTCTGTATTTTGCCTGTAGTAGACAAAGATTGTTGGTTTATTGGTTGATATTGGTCTACAATCAAAAGCTTTTTAGATTTGTACATGGTAAGTAAACAATCAGAATAAATCCATTTGCTCTCCAGTAAAAGCTTCTAGGGTTTCAATAACATCATCAAGTTATAGGTACTATATAATATTACTTGATGGTGTTATGCAATTTTTTGTAAACTTAACAAGTATTTTTATACCCTGCACTTAATATGCAGCTTTAACATAGCTTTATTCACCGTACACATTTAGCTATATCGTTTTTAAGTTCCATACGAGGGTAGCCTATTTACACTTCCCGGGTACAATTTTGAACTGAAAATGTTCTCACAGATAAATTCAATCACACTCTGGGATCGAACCCAAATCCTCAAGCTCAGCAGCCGCGCTTGCAATCACCAGTCTAATAAGTTACTTTGAGATACCTGCTTAAACTCATTAAAATGCACTGAAAATGCAAATTCCATAGTTCCTCTAAAAACCAAAGGAGTTTTTAGAGGCTAGCTTTGAATTCTAAGCTCCTAGTCCAAAGCTCTTAACTCCCGCATCTATCCGCTTGGGGCCAACTTTTTGTTACTCAAACAGAACGCTGCAACATAACAATCCTAGAGTACCTACATTCTGGACCCTTTGAAACAAACGCTTTGTTGCCACATTTATTCTTTTGGGAGACTCCTTTTGTCGTACAGTGGTAATTAGATGTATGTATCACAGGGATTTACGATTTAAACGCTTTGTTCCTTTATCTTCAAAAGGAACGTTTAATTGGAGTAATGCGGAATTATTTAGGATTTGTGTAATTTCTACTTTGAATGACGTGATTTTGCGGATGGAAAATATGGTCAAATAAATGAAATTAAGTAGGTAAGATTGAATAGTTGGCTTTTGGGTATATTGGCTTAATTATAAGTTTCTACTTTATTAAAATATGCTTGTAAAGAATCTCCGTGAGATTATACTTACATAAGATTATCCGGCGTGCTCTGCGTACTCAACTCCATTACAAATTTATCTAAATGGAGAATCTTACTACCGATCATCTTTGACGACACGTTTGGCACCATCACTAAGCGATTCTTTTAAGACCAAATAATTGTATAGTGTTCAGAGGCCCTAGTGTAAGTTTCTTTTGATAAATTCGATTTAACGCATCGAACGCGTTCGGAGCTCCAATTGGTGAGAGCACGAAACGTACCAATCGGAGCGCCGAACGCGTTCGATGCGTTAAATCGAATTTGTCAAAAGCAACTTACACTAGGGCTTCAGATACTTGTTCCGAATCGAGTTATAATTGTAATATAGTTTCGAATATAGTTTCGTTTAGGATAGTTTTTCAGTTTCGTTTTTTGTATTGTTTTTTTCTACCTTAGCCTTACAGGTATTAGATTTTATTTCACGTTATTTAGTTTGCTTTTAAAATCATGCATATACATAATAAGTAAAAGAATAAGGGGCGAAGTTTTAAAAAAGAAAACCCTTCATCTTTTCAACGAAATGTGTGTGATCATCCTTACACCTCTCCTTTTGGGTTATATAGGGATGATGACCCTTTATTGTATGGTAAGCACAGCTTAGACAGTTGACATAAATAGATGGGATGTTAAGCTTATTGTATTAACCATGACTATGTTTAGTGCAAACATACATTATCAACTATTTACGATTGCCTATGAGCCATATATTATGCGTTTCGGCTGTGGTACAAGTTATTAGAGTAAGGGAAGTTTAAGTACTGAAATTTATTATCAGTTACTATGATTAACACGTTCACTGCGAGCAGTAATTTTGGGAGCCTACAAATAGGTGCGTTACGAGGTAATCATCATGTCGTGTAAACATTAACTATTCGGTCGTTACAAGGCAAATGAAATCTCATACTGTTTTATTCATAAATTAAGAAGAAGATCTTTAAAACTTATGCTAGTCAATTCACTCAAACAATAAAATATAAAATAAAATTGATAAGAGAAATTGAAGACGCACAAGCTTTTTCGGCTTATATTAAACGTTTTTCTTCTAACATGTCGGCTACTGTTGTCGAAGGGCGGCATGAATTCGCGTTACCAAGTTAATGAATCTAAAGGGTCCATATACCCCCGTGTGCGATAACATTATTGTTGTATGTACCTAGGTACTTGCTATACAATACAATACAACTGTCAGTTGTCTATTTTTATATCTATCCACGAGTGACGAAACTTCGCCTGGCGCACTCTGGGCAGTCAACCTCCATTGACGACTGGCAAATCTTTTCTCTACTGCATGACTGATGCCCAATAGCTCATGCAGACTCGACAGAAGAAGAATTCCTTCGTTATCTTCTAAATATATATCACAACTACATATTTCTACTGAGTTTTTTTTTTTGCTGTGTCTATGATCTCCAAGTGGGTAGCTAGCTTCTGTAATGTTAAATGGTTCCGCTCTCGTCTATAAATCAAGCTGGTGCAAATATCAGCTTTCAAAGGTAGCGTGGGGCGTAATAATGATTGATGTTCACATTACCATATCTGGCCCCTATTTATCTTATATAAATCGCAATTGACTTGACGCGATCCATTTATGGTGATATATCACGGTTATGTATTAGCTGTTATACGTAATTTAATAGGTGCATCGATAGCGCTATGATTTGGTAATAAATATCTAATAGGCCTCATATTCTGGATTCTATGTATGTATTGGTCAAATTATTCATATATATTTGTATGATATTAGTTGTGAGAGGACAAGTAGTTACGTCAAATAAGCAATAATCTGGTCAATAACTAAACAAAAAATATAAATTTTGTGTATCATAATCATAACTGATCACGGATCAGTCATAACGGATATTCATTGATATTATTTACTGGATTATCATTAAATCTTTATTTACTTAAAATTCAATTTTTCATTATATTTATTGGAGTTAATTTATCATTTTTTCCAGATTTTTTTTTAGTATTAGCTGGTATACCTCGACGATATTCTGATTAGTCTGTTGCTTATATTTCTTGAAATGTTATTTCATCTTTAGGATCTTATATTTCTTTATTAGCATATTGATGAATTTTGGTAATTTTAATTTCAATGGACTGCCTCATTAGTCTAATGGTCTTAAGCATAGCCGTTTTTGAGGTCCTGGATTCGATCTCAGTCGTCGTACAGTGTTGTTCAGTTTATCGGTTATCATATGGAATTGTACCCGGTAGATGGCACAAGGCTTTCCTATAACATGGGACTTAATAACAGCATCGACGAAATGTATGAGCAATAGTATACCTCTGCCTAACGCATCCGGGAATGCAGGCATGATGATATATTATGTATATAGATATAATTTACTAAAACATAACTACGTTGTTCAGTGTTTAGCTCCATTCAAAATAATTCCAATCAATCGGCATTTCTATTAACGTTAGATTTCATTATTACTAGCGCTACATTTGATGAATTTCGAAATGTTCAGCGGATATTATCTGAACTAAAAAACATTGGAATTTGATTAACATTGAAATTATTTTTGAGAGTAACCGATTTTCGTCTGTAACTGATAATAGAATCTTAGTTTTAGGAGTATTTTTGTACACGCATGATCTCAAGTTAATAATTTCAATATCAACCTGCAAAAAAAAAAGACTGAAATACAGTAAGTCCTTTTTATTATTTAATACCAGACAGGCTTTTGTTTAAGTGATACATTGTTTCATGTTAAATCTTAATTAGAAATACCTTTTTTTTATTAGCGTGGTGAGAACCGTGGGCTATTCTCTACCTGGGGGGAGGGGTGTGCCGGACTCCTAACGGCGAAACTCACCACGGCGGTTGCTCTTAGAAAACCGTACTGAAGCCCACCACGGTGCCAAGCCATCAAAGGCACTTCCCGGACTTTACTTTTAGCGACTTTAGTCGCTAGACGAAAGCGCACAGAGTGGGGACTCGCGCGCTCTCGTCTAGCGACCCCTAAAGCAATTAGAAATACCTATTCCTACCTTTCTTTCGTTACATAAACCGCTGAATAAAGACACAATACGATCCGATAATACTAATTAAAGGATAGACAAAAGATTTTCACTAGACTTACACAAAAGGCTAATGATTTCTACGTAATCTATTATGACTTAATTTTCTTTCCCTTTATCTGGTAATTTTCGTTGTTCTGTAATAATGTATATTTAGGTTCTAAGCGAATTGATACTCATTTTTTACCTGACAGTAATTGGTCGGACTCATTAGGACTTGCTAATGAGCACACGAACTTTTCACGTTGGACTAGAAACTTCTAAGGTATTTTTATTCTCTTTTTTAAAATACTTTACCCCACACTAAGATCCTCTTGTGTATCGTGGGTACAGTTTACAAACATACATACTCACATGTATACATACCTAGGCCCAGAACAAGTATCTGTACGTCATAGTTACAATTATTTGTTTTGTATGGGTATCCGATCCGTGGCACGTAACACAGAAATTCAATAGTTTAATCCAATCCAAACAGCTTACACAATCGTGCCATCAAATTCTAGTCAAAAACATGCGATAAATACATACCTATGTATATAGAAATTGACAAACTAAACAGTGACTGCAATAATTAAACAAACTGAATAATTACCAAATCTCTGGACAGTATAAAGCCTACAAAATTGTTTGACACAGAGATTAGTTTCCATAAATGGTGTAGGTATCCGTAAAGAAAGGATTGTCGATAATTCTGTGAAGCTCGTTAAGGGAGTAAAAGGTCGTAAGTTTGTATGAAAATTTAAACATAAAATAAAAACAAGTCTTGGATTTATATATCCAACTGCTGCTTGCGATAGTCTTAAGTTGATTGAATTTGTACCATCTCATTGGAGTAAACATTCAATCTGTTTAGAATCAATGAAATTTGATCTATGTTTAGAATATTCTAGAAGCGTTACTCATAGATTCCTTCTCATCTAGGAAATTGTTTAATGCATCGGGGTCCGAGGATTCTCCATAATTCCTGCTGAGAATGCTTGCATGGTATTCCTGTTAGGAAGTGTAGCCTAGCCTAACAATTCACTATAATATTTACATGATTATGCTCCCCGCGCCATCTTGAATATTTGCATGATTTCATACAGCTGTAGGAGTTACGATAGGAACAATATGAGTTATGTTAATATTGCTCGGAGCAACGCAATAAAATAGTTTCGAAACAATAATATACATAGTTCTGACTGGCAATTAATTGCTACAACTATGTTTTGGATTGAATTATGAGTTACAATTTAGAAAAGTGTTTTAACCTGAAATTCAGTTTTTGAGAATGTTTCCTTAGAAAGTGAGAAGACCTTTTGTTACTCAGAAAATGGTTCAGAAAATACGTTGAACGATTGAAAGGTCTGGAGTCCTCGGGATAGATAGTTGTTCCGGGTGTTTGTGCATGTGGTACTTGCTCCATAAACTTCCTTTTGCCAAGGTTATTATGGTATTATTTCTACGATCTTTCACTTCAACGGTCTATGAAAATGCCAATGGTCTGTAAACTGTACCCGCGATACAGGAGAAATCCTTGCGTGGGGCAACGATTAATTTAAAACAAAATACTTGCTAAAAACGAACTTTGTATACGAACCACGTTAATTTCAGTCTTTCTTAAAATAACCTTAATACGGCCTTGTGCTACACATGTGAGTGTTACATGAGGCTTCATTAATTTTGTTTTCAGTGGAAAGAAACAAAACTTACACAAAGGTCTACTTTCAACAATATTTCTATAAACATGAACATAGAATCACACGTTGAATGATCAACACCTACATTTCGCCGATGCAGTTATTGAGTCACATGCGATAGGGGGTGAGTCTGTTGTCTTCTTCCGGGCACAGTTTTAGACTTCAAAAACCCAATAACACTTTATCCGACCCAATCGAACCTAGGATCTCACGCTTAGCAGTCATGCTTACGACAATTTTTATTTTTTTTATTTAAAACTTTGCCTCACTCTAGGTATAAATCCTGTATCGTGGGTGCGTTTACAAACACGTATATTCACATACACAAATATCCAGACCCGAAACACCTATCTGTAGATCATACAAATATTTGTTCCGTGCGAGAATCGAACCCGCGACACCTAGCGCAGCAGTCGATCTCTCAACCACTGCGCCAACCGTGCCGTCATGAGGCTTCTATGTATAAAATGTAACATATATATGTATATTTATATATTATTTCTATGTACAGAAACATTGTTAAGAGTAGACGTTACCTTTTTAACAGTTCCAGCAAAACATTAGGATAGTGTAAAATAATCCAATTATTACACTTGTTTTTGTAGTGCTTGACGAAAAATATATTTAATGTTCATTAACCTAAAACCGGTCGGTACACCGCCTCACTTATCAACTAATTCGACATCATATTTTTTTAACCTAAAAAAATGTTTTTCATGAATGTCCAAAAAAAAAAACATGTGAGGCTTTGTCATAAAACTTATCACAAGTGACATATTTTTTTATGTCGCGCTTCCTTCACACTTTGAATATCCACAGTTTACAGCCACCCGACAATGCCATGCTATTGGCGATACGACTAATGCGTTAATATGTCGCAGGTGTAGTGTTAAAGTCGTGGATTGGTAAAATAACTGGAACGGAGACACATATTTGTGACGGCTTGACTTAAAAAATGTTAGGGAATCTAATTGAAGCACGAATTGCACTAATCAGTGTTTAATATTACCGCGTGTAAGAGTATCACGCCTATTTCCCCAAAGGTGTACATATATTGTACATTTTCATTTCGCTGATGTTTTCTTTGGTGACAAGAAGACGATAGAGTTGAATATTATTGATATAAAGTTGAGAGACGATGTACAAAACCAAAGAGAAAGATGAATGCTTGGAAAAAGCTTTCAAAAGCCCTCCTTATATATACGAGTATTTATTTATTTATTTATTGAATTAGGTTAGCCAACAATTATTTACACATTACATTGCCACGTTATGATAATATTGATACATGTTATGTGCAACAACTACTTATAGGCTAACACCACATGCTCCATGAATATTTACGGTTTACATAATATATTTAATATAGACATTACAAATTGAATAGAATAAGGAATAGTTTTTTTACAATAAATTAAATTACTTTGAGACAAATAACTACAAATGTACAATCAATTAAAATTAGATTCATGATAAATCAAAATAGAATAAATATAATTAGATACATAACAATCAGAACTGTATAAAACAAAATAATAACTGTGTACAATAAGTGACGACTGACACATTACGAATAAAATGGTAAGCACCAAGATATGATAAATTCAGTTATTCAAAAAATTATCTCAATCTATCCTGGTGCCAGTGAATTTGTGAATAATGGCTGATCATTAATTTATAAATTTTTCCGATACTGTCCTGGTGCATATCTATTAAATCGCTGCAACTATTCAAGATTCTGCATAATCTTGGGATTGGTGAGTTTGCACCAAGTACTGTCCTTCGCAGAGGTGGGCACAATGGTGTAATTATGTTACGGGGATATCTGGATGGGGCATGGAATCTTAGTAGACCGAGTAGGCTAGGACAATAAATTTTATGTTGTAATAATTTATATAAAAATAGAGCATCCATGATATTTAATTGGGTTGATAAGGGATGCATCTTAAAATATTGCAGTCGAGTGTTGTAGGAGGGTAGCTGCCTAGCTTTCCCTTTCGAAAAAGCAAGGTGCCACATAAAACGTTTTTGTATTCGTTCTAATCTTAACATATGGGTGGCGTAGTGTGGTCTCCAAACAACACTGCAATATTCCAAGTGGCTTCGTACGAGACTGTTATACAGCATAATTTTAGTCGCGATATTTTTGAAACCTTTAGTGTTACGAATAACAAACCCTAACATTTTGGAAGCTTTTTTTGTTATTTGATCGATGTGAGGCACAAAGGTCATTTTCCTATCAAACAACACGCCTAAGTCCCGGATTGTTTCAACTTCTTGGACTTTATGCCCATCCATGACGTAATCCGATTTAATAGTGTGGGCCCTTCTAGAGAATTTTAAGTGGTAACATTTTTTAGTGTTTAATTCCATTTTATTATGTCTACACCATTCAACAAGTCGACTTATATCATCCTGGAGGAGCTTACTATCGCTCAATGATTCGATACATCTAGCAAACTTTAGGTCGTCAGCGTATAAAAAGCATTCCGAGAAGTGGAAGCACTGGGGTAGGTCGTTAATAAATATGTTAAACAGTATAGGAGCTAAATGAGATCCTTGCGGAGCACCAGACGTTATTCTGCAATTCGTAGATCGGAAGCCGTTTACAACGACATAAAATTCGCGATCAGTTAAGTATGATCTGAGCCAACCTAAAAAGGGTCCGGTGATGCCATATGCTTTAAGCTTATAAATTAGTACCGAATGGGATATTTTATCGAAGGCCTTACTAAAATCTGTATAAATTACGTCAATCTGTTTATTTGAGTCAATAGTTTGTACTAGAGTTTCCGTAAAAGATAGTAAATTTGTCGTTGTAGACCTCAACTGTACAAAACCGTGCTGGTGGTCGCTAAGATATAGACTAAAATGGCGTTGTATATAAGGGCAAATCATCGATTCAAAAATCTTGGCGAAGGTGGAGAGAATTGAAATAGGCCTATAGTTGGTGATCATACCTTTTTTATCTGATTTATAAACGGGAACTACTTTGGCTTTTTTCCACTCCACTGGGAAGCATCCTGTGGCTAACGATGCGTTGTAGATCATCAGAAGCGGAGCAACCAAGGCCGATGCGCAGACGGAAATAAAAAGAGGTGGGATTCCGTCGGGACCAGCTCCTTTTTTGGTGTTCACCGATTGCAGCTTTTTAAGTAAGCAATCACTATCAAGCTTAGGGATTGTTAAGCACTCACTGTACATATGTAATGTATGCAAGAAATTGGAATCATGTTTATATTCCCAGTCGCGATCTATGGTATAAACGGATGAAAAATATTCTGCAAAAAGATTACAAATAGTTGGGCCGTTAGATGTTATAGTCTGTCCGTCAGTCATGGTCAAAGGGTAGGAACTAGATCCCCCACGTTTTGCTTTGATATGTGTCCAGAATAGTTTTGGATTATCTTTAATTTCTGTTTCTATTTTCTTCATATAGTCTTTGTACAAACCCTTAGTTAAGCTTTCACACCGTTTTGTTATTAATTTAAGTTCAATGCAGTCCCGAGGATTTTTATATTTCTTGTAGCGCATTCTTAGTTTATTTTTTTCTTTAAGGCATCGTATAATTGTTTTATTAAACCACGGGGGATATTGGTTGGTCATCGGTTTACAATTTGGTACGTATTTATTTATAACAGTGTTCAAGACATCATAAAATACTTGTAACATACTATCTACATCATTATTTCCTGTAAAAAGCTGATGCCAATCTTGTTTGTTCAGATATATCTTAATTAGATCATAGTTAGCTTTGTAAAAATTTGGTCTCGAGCTTAGTTTATTGTATGGGAGATTAAATACTTTTAAAATTGTCAATGTTAAGTCAAGGGGAGGATGCAGTTTATCTACGACGGTTAAAAAGCTGTTGGATTCACTAATTGAGCACGAAGGTATTGTGGACAAAACCAGGTCTAAGATACGACCAGAGCAGTTCTTTACGTTATTATGCTGTATAAGTTTATTCGTATTCACAAATTCTAACAGTCTTTGGCACGTGTCAGGCAAGGAATTATTAATTGCACATGGGTCCCAGTTTATTTTGGCCAAATTGAAGTCCCCGATTATACATATTTGGGTTTCTGAAGTTTCGAAAACATTGTTGCAGTGTTCGATAAAATGTTCAAATGTTGAAAGACGCACCGGTGGAGGAAGGTAGATAGCACAGATAGCTATTTGACGTGAAGCACGAGCAGCAGAGACATCGATGGTTACCCAAAGGTCTTCACATTTGCTTTGCCATCTGTCAATACGCGTGGAATTAATTTTTTTCGATACAGCAATAAGCACCCCACCCCCGTCTTTACCGCTCGCAAATCCAGTCGTTTCCCTATCCCTTCTATAAACCATGTATCTATCATCGAACAGCTCACTGCTAAGCACGCTATCATTTAGCCAAGTTTCTATTAATATTATAACATCGTAATTCACACTACAAAGGTTACGGTAGAAGACGTTAGTTTTAGTTCGTAGACCTCGACAATTCTGATAATAGATGTTTAAGTTATTGAATTTTAAGTTTATAATCGGTACAAAAACCAGCATTAAATTGTACGTAGTTTTGATTTTAAACGATTTTGCTTAAATAGTTCATATTCTTAATTAACATGCATTCCGCGCCCTCGGCTTTTCTGACAAATATTTTGCCGTTTCTGACCCAGACAAATTTGTAGTGCATTTCCTTACTTTTTATTCTTGTCGCCGCATGAAGAGCTCTATTAGCGGGTGAGAGATGTTCAGTGATATATATAGGAGACTAGTTTCCCGAGAATCCTAGATGCGAGCTGTTTAACTTTTCCTGGGTATTATCTTGGTTATATTTAATAATTGAAGCTAGTAATTGATCTCGCTGTCTTGGTGATGCTAATTGAACTATTATGGATCGGGGGCGAGTACTAGATTGGTTGGTCTTGGCGATACGCGTACAATGCATTATGTCATTCTCTTTAACATCGCAACTTACAACTTTGCCGAGCTGGGTAATTATATTGTACAGATTCTCATTTTTGTTTTCAGGCACACATTGCACTTCCAAATTATTGGCACGCGATTGCTGCTCCAAATTATTGATTCGAATTTGAAGCTCCCCAATAGAATTTTTTAGATCCGTATTTTCTAATTCCAGTTTTTTTACGATTTCATTAGCAGATTTTTGTCCCGTCTTAATAACTTCAAATTCTTCATTAATAAAGTGCATCGAATTTTTGATTCCCTGCATTTCCTCTTTGATCGGCTCTAATTCATTACTGATTGTATTGATCATGCTTTTGTTGAATTGAGTCAACATCTCGTTAAATTCTGATCTTATTATCTCTTGTATAATAGAACGAATCTCTTCCTTATTACACAACGGAGATGGTGGAGATGGAGTGTTGACGGCTGGTCTTTTATTTCCTCTACACGTAGATACGTTGCGGATGGGAGTCGAATCATTTCGAAATATTTTAGGAGTATTACTCAAGCATGTTGGACATTTCCAGGCTTTGGGTGAGCCAGATTTATTGGGAGATTCTTTAAGTGATACACACGCATAGTGGTAAAACTTATCACAGGTATCGCATTTTATATTGTTTTTATCTATATTTGTTTCATTATCATTAGTGCAGCAGCCCCACATTCCGGGTTTACTGGACATATTTAATAGATCTTGATGAAGAAGAATTATATTCTGTCGTACTCCTAGAGGCGTATCAGAGTAGGTACAATGTGTTGGACCTCTACGTTACTTAATCTTTGGTGCGGGCGTCCGTTCACGTCACCATGTGCGAGCGCACGGCGTTTTAACGGTTATGTGCACTGCTTAACCGTGCGAGTTGCGTGCACAGCGCATACAAAGTCTTATCTTTACACTCACCAAAATGTCAGCTGTGATTCAAAAATGTTGATCGTTTTCACTAAAACTTTGTTCGTTAGCTCACTTTATGATGACCTTTGTTGGTTTTTATTATGCAATTCACTTGATCAATGATTAAATCTTACTTTGTGCTAATATAATTTGACATTAGTTTCCAATTTGTGCGGGAAGGAGATAATTTTACCAAGAGCAAATTTACACAATGTTAACCGATTGAGCGCAAAGACTAATACTGATCTTATACATACCTCATCAAATTCAAAAATATAGCTTTTTTATTTAGCCCAAACTGTCCCACAGCTGGACAAAGATATGGATTAGTATAATCATAATACTAAGATCTCAATATGATTCTCTTTCAATAATAGTCATACAAATCTGTCTGATTAATCATCACACTTGCTTTTTTTAGAGGAACCACACATGATCATCAGCAACGAAATAATTAGAAATTCGAAGCTGAACTTACGTCTTGTTCCAGTAATTTCACTCTGTGACACCTTCGCCAGAAAACAAAAGAAGGAACAGTCATCGAAATTACCGAAATAAAATCTTAGGACGGCAACGTATTCAAATTATTTGGTCCATTCAAAGTTTTTCGGCAACGGTAATCGCTCACCATTACACACTCATAATTATGACATAGTAGAACCATAGTACCACTTTAATAAAGCTTGTAACAAGAACCTTTAGTAGGTACTATTATCTTCATACAAAAAACAAACAAAAGAGTAGAAAGAATCATTACATACAACACATTACCACATACCTACATCGGGATACGTGTGAGTCCATCGGCCAACACAATACCACTATACCAATTACCACCGATATACCACAGCAATCAAGTTCTCAGCATGTCACTTTCCAGAACTACGTATTTACAGAACAGCCTGTATGTATGTGAGAAAGTCAAAATTCCAGAAAATTCTATTCTAACCCCTGTGTGTTGTAGAGTACGCTTATTTTGTTTTATTTGAATAAATTGCTCGCTTTGCGGGGTGGTGGCGAGCATTTGTTTTCACTTAGAAAACCACTCGACGCTTTCGTGAATCCACCACTTAGGTTGTGGCTGTGAAGTGGGCGGGTAAGTGAGCTTGTATAACACTGTTCTATGAAATCATTCATTTTTTCAGTTTTTCGTAGGTCTGTTGAGTTTCAGTTTGGTTTCAGCATATGATTACTGTAAAAATTTCATGTAAAATTTCTCAAACAATTATAAACAAAACCGGTTCACTGTTTTGTTTACAATTGTTTGAGAAATTGTGAAACGAGTTTTACCGTTGAATTTTTTCATGTATAGCTTTACTGTGATCATCAATTTAGCTGCCAATCGTGCTTTTATACCATTAGTGGGCAATGGAAATTCGCTATTGCCTATTTTATATGTAAATAATATTAGTGAACCTAAAATCTCAATAAGTCGCAACCGCAGAAGTCAGAATGATAAGTCTACAGAATATTGTAATGTCGTATCTTTTGTTGTACTCCAATACTCATAATTTGCTCAAACACGGAGACGAGGTAACGCGCCTTTACCAATTTTGTTGACACATTAATTTATTGACAACTAGTTATGGACACACGTAGAGCCAAAAGTGAAAATAACCAATTGTTTACTTTTGATTTGACAGTTCATCCGCTTTTTTTGTGGCTCAAAGTAGTATTGACCGTGCGAAGCAGAAAGTGTTAAGAGTGAAAATTAACCCATGAAAATGTGGATTTACGGAATTATCCGACCGCTTTCTTAACCCAACTCTAACATTATTTGCTTAAGAAGCAAAAAGGTTAAAAGGGTTTATATTTGTTGTTCTTTATTATTTTCAATATAAAATATATTACAAAATAATTGAGACTAGTAGAATTTGCTTATAATAACTGCCTTATAGGTTCGATGCCCCAGCAACAAAACGCTTTATTTCGTTTTTTCTATTAGATAATTCTTAGTAGCAGCACAGAGTTTAGAATATTTGTTCTGAATGAACATTATATGAAGGGCACTTTAAAGAAAATAGATATTTCATATATTCACTAAGAAAATTAACCAGTAACACAATTGCATTGGGTTTGAGCATGCTGGTATACAGACAAGTTAATATTCAAATAATTTTATTTCTATAGCAAGTAAAGTGATTCCGAATTCAAATCTTAAAATCCAGACTGTGGTACGTGCAATTTAATTTCAGTGAAGCACGAAGAAACTTTTAATAGATAAATGGTACCATAATGTTGCCGGCTATTTAAATGATGTACTTAAGACATTTCTTTTTGTTGTTACTTTTGTTGGTTTAACTCTATAATTTTCATTTCATTTTTTTTTTAAAACCTTGCCCCACTCTAGGATTTCTCCTGTATCGTGGGTACAGTTTACAAACACACATGTCACATGCACAAACAACTAGACCCGAAATAACTATCTGTAGATCATACAAATATTTGCTCCGTGCGGCGATCGAACCCGCGACACGTAGCGCAGAAAGCTAATCGCTTAGCCACTGCGCCAACTGCGCCAACCAATTTAGGACTTTTAATTATATTATTGTATTTGTACGCCTTTCTAGCCAAAACATGTTGAAACTTTTTTTCTTTCTTGTAATCGTTCCAACTGATTGTAAACCTACACATGTTTTTGACAAATAAATATATCTTAACTTATCTTAATGAATTTTAGTTCAATAATTAGACGCTGATCTCTTCAAAATTCTATTTAAAAAATTGTGGCGCTAGTGTGCCTGCAAAGATCGATCGCAAATTACTTTTGTGATTAAAGCGCCAGATACGCTTTCGTCCGTTCGTAGTCTTCTACGTGTCGCGTTCTTTAGAGCCTTAAGGCCATTACTGCTGCACTTATCTTTATTGATTACCGGCTGTTGCCAAACTACTTTGTGTCAGTTTCTGGGGCGTCTTTAAGGCTTCTAATGCACAAAGTAGCGACACCTAGTGAGATTACTTTAGTGCTTGCAACTAAATTACGCTATAAGAAACTTATACCGTTTATCTAAGTGACATAGGAAGAGTCCATCGTTTGATTAAATTTTTATTTAGAATGTTGTCTCAGAACATTCTCACAGTATTGAGTTAATGCAACTTTTTTGAACAATGCACGAATGTTTGAACTTCAAACCCTGTAACCCTTCGTCTCCATATTAATTTCGATTCCTAATTTTGATTATTTTTGACACCAGAGCTTCGCCAAATGCCTATGTCTGTAGTATTGTGCATGGCCTCAGAAAACAAGCCTTCAGTTTTTGTATTTATAATATGGCGTATAATTCGCATTAATTAGTCGCACCAGAAATTATTAATGTAGTTTCATTATTCGTTCAGTTTAAACTTTACCTCAATAGTTTCACTTTAACGTTTAAAACAACAAACATGTTTCCTCTCGCACCTTTTTTGGCCGCAACCGTATAATATTTTCAACATAACATAACATTAGAGTGTTTCGAGTCCTTTTCGAGAGTCAAGAGATTTCTTTTGTTTTATTCATACATCGTGAATCACGACGGAGTCCTTACTTCTTTAAGGATATTTCATTCAATATTTTGTGGTTTGTTTTTGTTTGAAATGGTTGAATCCATCGTTGTAAACAAAACTTTGACATCTCAGTGACGCAGTGTCATTTAGATATTTAAGAGGTAATCTGTACGCGCTTACCGTCTATCGGGCACAATTCCAGACTCCATGTTGCTTGAGAATTTCCATACAGAAAAACCCAGTAACACTTTGTCCGCCCCGGGGATTGAAGCTAGGACCGCATGTTCAGCAGTTGCGCTTGCGACCACTAGACCAGCGAGGCAGTCGACATCCATGGAGTTTCTTGGCCAGTCTCTTCTCCATAGAATCAACCCACTTTTGGAATAGTGCAACTAGAATCATAACGTTTTTAAAGCGCCTGTAAAGACCCAGTTAAAATAAAAATATTTGACTTTTGACTTTGAGTCAATCTATCTGTACCTGGTAAGAGATCCCGAGAGAGATCTAAAACCAGGTGGATAAATGTAGTGCATAGATAGACATGCAATGGATACAATACATTTCTGAGGGGTTTCAAGGAAAGAGCGTAGCTGAGAAGAAATATCAAAAAGGCCGTCCGCACCATGAGAGATTACCGCGTGAATATTTATCCGGGTGAGATTTTCGTCCGCAAACTGAGCCACGTTTTATAAGTATGTGTCGTGCGGGAATTTCGCTTTAACCGTAGAAAGCTTACGTTAAGGTTTTTGTCTTTACAATGTAACGATATAACATCGTTCAAGTATATACCCAGGTAATTATTTGCGTATTAAGCGAAAACTACCATAACCTAAAAAATATACAAAAAAATGAAAGGCCGAAGTCATTGCGAGGTTTATCATACTTACTGACATAATATATAAGACACAACAATATAACCTTGTTTATGGAGCACGGACGTGGAAATGCATGCTGCCATGTATATAAAGGCAAACAATTGAAAAATTCCACTTTTCCACAAAAACTAGTGTGTATATGTATGTGTATATCGTATGTATCTATGTTATGTACCGAGATGCCGTTTCTAATATATCACTGTTAAACCCGCAATGGTTTATATGATATATATGTTAATTACCCATGTAAAACTATTTATTAGATTAATAAAAAAAATGAATTTTGTTCTCTGAGGTTATTCTAGAAAAAAATATTATTTCAGAACTCACTTTCGAGGTTTCTATCTCGTCAAAAGATTGTTCACGTGACGTGCTGATAAAAGAATATTATGTTACTTTGTTCTTTTGTAAGTTATCACTTTACTTTTATTTTATAACGTATTTTTGTGGTAGCAACCCTTACCTGGCGAGCGTGGTGGACTAACGCTTTAACCCTTCTCATTCTGACAGTAGGGTATAATAATTATAGTGCAAAAAAGGATGTAAAAGCCTACATGATAAAATTAATTCTTTGTACCAAATATGAAATTTCATAAAGCGGCTCTATCCTCATTGTGCTTAATATGGTTCGCGAGACATGTAATTAAATTTGAAAGGAACCCTCAAGTTTTCATACAGTGTTGCATTTTATATGGTGTTAAAATCCCCATCATGAAAATTTACTTTTACTTTGAAAGTAAATAGTAAAAAACTCATGATAGTGGTACTGTTCATTTTTTGGTTCATAAGAAAATTTCTACTGAGTTGTATGAAAAAAAATTTTTTTTTGGTTACTTATAATAATAAATTCAACCCATTACTGTCCCACTGCTGGGCAAGGGTCTCTTCACATACTTATAGGCATGACAACAGTCAGAAGTAAAATAATGAACTTAATAATTAACACAAACAGAATACCTCTCTATAATACACTGTTGAAGCCTTAGGTATTCAGTGTACTGATGTAGAAAAGATACTATGATACGTGAATCGTAAGATACTGGAGTAACTTATTTGCAAGTTACATCTTTTGTTTCCGTAAGATGAAAAAAAAGTGGCGAAAAATGAGCATTCTCTGTTTTTCATTTTCGTCGAACTAAACAATGAATAAAAATAAAAGAAGAACATTCTAGCGAACACTCAAGCTCGTCAAATATACTATAAAAAACTTGCAACAATTGTGGTGGAATGATGAAAATTGCTGAGCTCGCGTTAAAATTTGAAGCAGGGTGGGATTGGGTGTGTGTAAAAATGAATAATAAATGTATGTAAGATGATTGTGTGAACGAAACGAGTACGAATGAACAGAAAGTGGACAGTGAAACAAAAAAAGAAGTGCGGTTGTAAAATCATTCTATTCGATGTGGTTGATTCACTAAAATGATCTTATTTGATTACAATGCTTCGACGACACGGTTTTGCGCAGTGGATAAGCGATTAGCTTTCTGTGCTATGTGTCGCGGGTTCGATCCCCGCACGGATCAAATAATTGTATGATCTTCAAATAATGATTTTTCTGGTCTGGTTGTATGTGCATGTGGCATGTATATTTGTAAACTGTATCCACGATACAGGAGAAATAATAGTGTGGGGGGCAAAGTAGTATTGAAAAAAAAAAAAAAAAAAAAAAAAACAATTCTATGACAGATTTGAGCGGACCTGTCCTTACAGACGGGACGCATGCATCAGTAATCGCTCAACCCTATTTTATGTATTATGTAACATTTGTTAGAATGATCATAACAACTGAATGTACAGAGTTATTACAGCCTTCTATTTTAGCTTTTTTATCTTTACTCTACTATACCTGTTTGAATCCAGATCCAATGTGCCTGAGAATTTTAGATTCCTACATATATAAGTTATCTTAACTTCTAAAGGATTTTAAAGTGGATTTTTATTTTATTCTTTTCCGCCTTATCTTGTCTTTAGTACAGGATTTAGGATTACAGGAAGGACGTGTAGCGATAAGATGTAATTCTTTTATTACATTTTCCTTTCTTGGTACAATGCTAAATTTTTTCTTTTATATGCGGATCAGAGTATGATTATAATTTGCTTTAATGGTGAAGGAAAATACAGTAAGGAAACCTAGATTTCCGAGGGTGATACAGGGATTCAGCTACTTTAGCCAGCACCAGGTCAGTGTGATGGGTTAAGGCTAATCCTTCACATTCTGAGAAGAAGCCCATGCCGAACAGTGAGACAGTAAAAGGGCGAATTATTGAAAAAAATATTATAATAGTTACGTTTATTTTTGTAATGCAAATAACTGATATTTAAGTAATGTTTTGAAATCAAAATGTTTGTTTCTTGTTTATAATTAGGTATTCACTGTCTTTGTGTATGTTTAATTAGAAGCAAACGGGATGGTTTATTTATATATTGTGTTAATTCGTAATTACCGCATGTTATATACCAATTTTTGCGCTACGAGTACATTTTCGGTGACTGTTTCATTGGTCTAGTGGTTGCAAGTGAAACTGCTAAGCGCGAAGTCCTGGGTTCGACTACCGTGTCGGATAAAGTGTTACTGGGATTTTCTGTAGCGCAGCGCGGGGTCTGAAACTGTGCCCGGTAGATGACAATACACTCAATAACAGCATGGGCAAAATGTGGGTGTAAAATAGTAGGTACTCCTCTGCCTAAACCTTTGAGAATACAGGCGTGATCATACATATCGTTAATAGAGACTTAAAGTATGAAGATATGCCTGTATTACCGGAATGGTAAGGCATTGTTGTACTTACACTCACATTTCTATAAAACCGTTATTATGTTCCATATAGTAGGAGCCTAGTTCTGTACAACATCTGGACGATACGGTTGGCGCAGTGGCTAAGTGATTAGCTTTCTGCGCTACATGTCGCGGGTTCGATTCCCGCACAGAACAAATATTTGTATGATCTACAGATACTTGTTTCGGGTCTGGTTGTGTGTGCATGTGACATGTATGTTTGTGAACTGTACCCACGATACAGGAGAAATCATAGAGGGGGGCAACGTTTAAAAAAAGAAAACTACCTGGCACAAGTCCCAGCTACTAAATACAGAAAAAATTAATAACACGTTGCTCGATACGAGAAACGAACTCAATAGATCGTTTTCTTTTGTTTTTTAGTCTTTTCAAATCGAAATGTTCTTTCTTTACAGACATCCTACGAGAGTGTGCCAGAAGGATGCATGTTGCCAGCCTTTCCACCAAGTAAGTACTTTTACAATCAGTAATCGAGTATTTAGAATGTTTTATCCACTCAAAGATTTTAAATATCCGTCCTTCTCACGAAAACTCGTAAAAAGTGTTTTTATTAAAAGGAGTATTATAAAAAGAACTTGCTTGTAAAAGGATAAACAGAGATGACAGGTTAAGTCTGGCCGACGGGCTGTCAACGCCAGATGAGGCTGGAATGGATATTATCCTCGAAAGCCTACCTAGGCATGAGACGATTTTGTAAGAAAGTGTATTGCATTTTGTTTTACGCTGCAAAACGGTTGTGTAATATAAATATATTTTTTATAATTAATCATTCCACGAAATAATTTGTCAGCATAGATGTTTTTCATTTTGGCAATTTAGTCTTTATTATAATGTTTGTTAGTCTATAGTTTAGCTAGCTTGCAAAAGCAGGACGAAACGTAGTCAGAAAATGATTAAAAACATATTAAATGTACTGACAAAGAAGCAACGACGTCTTCCTACGTGTATGCGTTAGGCAACGTTTTGTAACTTCTAAATCTAATATTTAAGATAGCGCTGTTTAAAGATTTATAATACCAAAACCGTAAAAATGTATGTTAGAAAAATATAGAATTTTTGATGAAAACATTGGAAAAAAAAACATAACACAATTAAATAACAAATAACTCCAAATAAAATAAAGATAAAAAATGCAACTATTTGTTGACAAACACTGATGTGCACATGACTCGTGTAGAGCTAATATTATAGATATAATGCGATTATACGTGAAAAATTGTGATTGCACTTCACTAATTTAAGACTAGAGGACGCCCCGCGGTGTTACTCGCGATAGAAGGCGTTTTCATAAGAATTTCGAAAAATTATTTCTTAGTGCTTGTATATATGCATTCTACGGAACATTTTGTTCATAATTTCAAATGGTTTAGGCTGTTTCTTATTTGCTTGTCAGTCAGTGACGGTATATATACGTCGGTTGATGTTTTTAACTCAGGGTTTTAAGCTAGCAACACCTTATTGACAACTTTTTTTGAATTGTCAAAATACGAGTGTTGACAGTCTGTCAAGTAGTTAAGATGTCAAATTGTTTTCTTGTGCGTCTCGATGAATAAAGTTTAAATTGAGGAGACTCATTTCTCTAAATCATTTCAAACAATCCTACTTATATATTATAATAGGCATATATCAGACAGATATAACTACAACATTTATTAAAAAGGTGTATGATAGGTAATATGTTATATGAATTTACATTAATGATTAGGTCACTATTATTATGTACTAGTAACGTAAACGAATTCATAAGCAAATAAAAAAAATATAAATAATAACTAAAATATAATTTTCGCGATAAAACCCACAGCAAAAGGCTGGTATGGTAAAATTATTTGTGGGTACAACTAATTTTACGATAAGCGTACACCAGATGTCACTAATAAACGTTTCTGTTAATATTAACTGCCGTATCTCAATAACGATAGCATAATGCGGATGTGACGTCATAAATTATACGCCAGTTGGCTACAGTACAAACATTTGTTACGACAGCTTGATATTAAGTTCGGATACGTTATAGTTTGTAATAGAGTCTGTTGTAACGCTTCAAAGCGATATGATTAAGAATTTTCGGTTGTATCAACACTTAGAAATTATACATCCATCGTAGTATTTAGGACGATGTTTGTGTTTAAGAATGAGGAGATCTGTGAATTATTTTCGTTATACAATTTTAACTTGTATAGGGTATAGTGCTAAACAGACTTGATACAGCTTTGTAGCTACATTGAGAAAGAAAAATAAACGCGTGTTTTTATAGTATTGATTCCATCTACTTAATTAAATTGTACCTAGTGAACTAAGGTACTACATACTGTTAGTATTGATACTTTATAAATGTAAGATATATTTTTCTGAAATAAATATTTACTATGTACTAGCTTTAGCCCGAGACTTCGTACGCGTGGAATTTAGAATCTGACATTTTCCTGCGGTAAAATGGAGCCTATATTTTAAATTATACCTTTAGCAATACATCGATGAAAACTGCATTCAATTCCATGCAGTAGTTTTTGCGTGATGCGTGTACAAACATACAGACAGACAGACAAAAATTCTAAAAACTGTTGTTTTGGCTTCTGTTGCACTAGTAAGGACCCCCATATTCGTTTTTTCCAATATCTATAATGTACAGACATCGGCCTGTTATAATTTTATGACGATATTATTAATAATTTAGGCTATTAACGTCCCTCTGCTGGGCATAGCCTTTTTTCAGAATGAGAACAGTTATAGGCCATACTTCACCAGGCTAGCTTTAGCTTTAGCTTTTAGCTAGATTGGGAGACCACACACTATCAACACCTGTTTCTACCCTTTCAGATGAGCAGGTTTCCTGTCGATGTTTTCTCTTCACCACTAACGCAAATTAAACCGAAAGAGTCAGACGTGTGGGGCAGGTTTGGACCTGCCCCACACGTAGAAAGGAACTATTCTACCGCTAGTGTAGCACTGCCTCTAAAATACTTATGTATTCTAAAATTACCTTTTTCATGTACAACCACATACAATTTTATTTGAAACTCTGAAAAGATGAAAATATTATAATAATACACAAAATATATGGGTAATTTGCTTTTCATTTCGGGCACTTACGGTTCGTAATTATTTTGTGTTTGAACATCATTTATAACGGTGATGCATAAATAAAGGGATAATGGTGCGTAGTTAATTTTATTATATTCGACTCGAGTGATAACAAAAGGTATAGGAAATTTTAACAAAAAAAAAAACTTGTACGTACGTACGTCACAGATACCCAATCTTTCACCAAGTGTACAGTCAGCGTCAAAAAGATGTATACGCGTATCGAAATTCAATAGCGAATTTTACGGGAAATAGTGATTGAAATCTTGACCAATTTCATACCTAGTATTTGCGGATATATAAAAATATATGTTCATTTAAATTTTATGATTTTAACTAATATCTTTCCAAGAATAAGCCTTTGAATTTCGCAACGTGTATACATCTTTTTAATGCTGACTGTACGGGATAATAAACTGTACTCCTGATAATGATAGGACCAGGTTATTTATGAAGGCCTGGATTTAGTAGATAAAACGCTGTCAAGAAGACAAATTTATTTTACCCATAGATACCAATGTTCATTCTTGCACCAAAACCTTCCACGTGACAATAGTTGCAAAGGGAAGAGTGTAAGAAATGATCCTCCCCCGACGCACAGTGTGATCATATGGTGCATAGGCAGACTTTATAATGGTATCAGCTAAATGTAGGTGTACAACAGTACACCACTGCCAAACCCTTCGGAGAATGCAAGCGTGATGCTCTATTATGTCAGACACAGGTATAAATAAAATTGGACGGTAACAAACAAATATTTTCCATGGGAATCGTGGAGGGTAGGTGCTACAGAATGTACCTGTTTAAATATTCAGAGGATAACAGCTACAGGTTGGTATATAGAGTAGTCATTTATCATGGGAACCAAGGTTTATGATCATTAATTCTGATGAAGGAATAGGAAAACAATGTATCCGTTTATTTATTGTAGGTCAGAAACGCAAGTTTTGGCTTGGAAGAACGTAGATAAAAAAAAATCATCAAGACGATTCCCCGAAGGCTAATAAAGGCGTAATTTTACACCCAAATATCGCCGATATCGTTATTATTATGAGTTTGGAAATGTTCATCTTCGGTGAACATTTCCAAACTCATAATCGGTGAAATGTTCACCGTAGATGAACATTTCAGAACTCATATTAATAACGATCAACTTAAGTTTCTAACAGAAAACCCCAATAACACTGCCCGACCCGGGAATCGAACCCAAGATCTCACGCTCAGCAGCCGCGCTGAGTAGTGTGGTCGCAATGAGACGGTTCAATCTTTACATAGATCACGAGCATACAAAAAAACTATGAGCTACCGTTTCCTATACTATACTATCGTTTAATATCAAAGTATATATTGAAGTATCGCACACCTACAATGATACGTTTTTAGCAGAATTTGCAAAAAGTTAGGATGCTTGCTTAAATAAAAAATACCTACACAGCGTATTTTAGTAACTTAACTTTGGAGAACAACTATTTTTTTAACCTAGGAAGATTAATTTAGGTCAAATTCAATAGCTATTGTTATTAAGAAATGGTATAGAAATAATCTTTATTTTGCGTGAAATATGGTGGATTTACAGATTTTCGTATTTTATAAATCGTTTCACATATTTCGCCTACTTAATTCGGCATGCAAAATGTAATTGAAATAAACTTCTTCACATACACAAAGACCCAGCCTCGAAACAACTATCTGTAGATCATACAAATATTTGTTCCGTGCGGTAATCGAGCCCGCGACACATAGCACAGCAGTCGATCTCTCAACCACTGCACCAACTGTGCCGTCAAAAATCGTATATTTTATGCTACGTTTAAAAATATGCTCGCCTATAACATGGCACTTTATTGGCGAAATGTGGGTGTACAATAGTTTACCTCTGCCTAGCTCTTCGGGGGAAACAGATTTGATGCTATGTTTACCTATTTATTTAATATACACATATATATATATATAGTATATACCAAAGCCTAGTGGAAAGAGTCTCCACGAGTGATGACGGTGGCAGGAAACAGCCTCCACAAGTGACGAATCTTGAAATTGTCTAGTGCACCCTGGGCATTCAGCCTCGCTACAAAATAGCTGACTGGCTAATCTTTCCACTACGGTATAAGCGATTTCATTTGATAACTTGTGCCAAATACTGTGCCGAGCCTAAATGAAAATGAAATGCGGACAATGATAAACTCATCGCCTCAAATGTCAGTGCTTATTATAAAATGCATAAATCACACCCAAGGAAATTCTGATGCCAAAAAATAATACATTTTAAATGAAGAGAAATGTACAAAGCCAGGTACAACTGACGTAGAGTCCGATTAAACTTACATTTACAACACCCTTAGCAAGATTGATGGTCGGTACAATCACTAGTATATAGATTTATTAACATAACATCACGTCTGTATTCCTCAAGGGTTAGGCAGAGGTGTACTATTGTAAATCCATATTCCGCCGATGGTGTTACCAAGTTCCATATAATAGGGAGCGAGCCTATTGCCATCTACCGATCACAAAAAAAACCGGGCTACTATAAAAAAAATCTAACAGTAATACGCAATAACACTTTGCTCGACCTGGGGATTGAACTCAGGATCTTACGCTCCGCAGTCATGATTGCAACCACAATACTAATGAAGCAGTCACAGATTCATTGTGAAGAAATAAATCATAGAAAAGTGCTTCTGATTGTGAGTAACAAACTTTGGAATAGACAAGCGGTTTTATTCTGAGAAAAATAAGTATCATAATTATTATTATATATTTTATACTATTATATCTTCCACTCGCGGCTTCGCCCGCGTGGTTTACGAACCCGTACATTTTCCCGGGATAAAAAATAGCATATGTGCTATTCTAGACTATAATCTATCTCTGTGCCAAATTTCATCCAGATCCGTTCAGCCGTTCTGGCGTGAAAGAGTAACAAAGATCCATCCATCCATCCATCCATCCTCACAAACTTTCACATTTATAATATTATTAGGATAGGAAGTAGGATAGTATAGGATTACTAGCTTTATAATATTAGTAGGATATTAGTAGAAGTAGGAGTAGTAGGATTCAAGGTGAATTTATCATCATACGATTTCAAGATTTGCTTCCATTTTAATGTGACGTTAAAACAATTAAGTTTACAAGGAATTTTCACCTCACCGCGTTAACGAGGCGTAGGCCAAACGTTGAAAGTCGTGAAATAATAATTATAATGGTAATAAATTTGACGACACGGTTGGCGCAGTGACTGAGCAATGAGCATTCTGCGCTACGTGTCGCGGGCTCGATTCCCATACGTAACAAACATTGGTACGGTATGTCAGCTGTAAAAATCAATATACCTAGTTTCAGGTCAGTGCACAGTTACAGAAAATTTTCCTACAGATAAACCCAATAACGCTTTGTTGGGTCCGGAAATCGAACCCAGGACCTCACGCTCAGCAGTCCGCTTGTGACCACAAGACCAATGGCTGTAGAATTAGGTAGATATTCCAATAAATAACAAAATATATCTATCTAATATATAACACAAAGAGCCTCGAAAAACTACCAAAACCGTCTTTATCCCATCGAAAATCGATGAAAGAGATTTATTTTACCGGCCCACAGATGACTTGTAAAGCGTTAGATTTTCGCCTCTATTTGATCCTGCGAAGTCAACTTCTGAACTGTGGCTCCCCGGAGCGCCCTTAGGACCACTCGGCCTGAGGCGATAGACACAAGTACATTTTGAAAAAAAAAATCGCCAAGAAACCAAATGGGGTGCCTTTTTCTCTGTTGTATGATAAATAAAATAAAATCTAAATAGCGCGTGAACGCCTGCCACTCACAATTACATGCTTGGAACATTTGAAGTACTGAGTTAAGTTGAAGAAAAATGAGATAATGACCTGAATGAAATATCTTGAGTTTTCTCATTTCTTGTATGGGGAGTCCTGGTGTCCTGAAATACAGGCCTCGGCTTAGTTCAGGCACCAGTCCCCCACAAATAAACATTGTCATTCTGTCCTTACTGTTTCTATTACTTATTGTGTTATTTGTGGGAGAAATAAACTATTTTTCGATTTTTGTTTTTTTTTTGATTTGATTAAGTGGGATTTATCACCGCCTTTAACGAACGATATGCGTACAGGAAGTCGTAAAGTCAGCATTTTGCTTTTTGTACCAGTTACTCGGCCAGTGCCGCAAACATATATTTCAATAAGGACATTCACACAATTGTCTGTGGGTTCACACATTACTCTGAATGTATAAATAAATAATCAAAAGATTTTCAGAAAGAGATCATTGTCTGCCATCCCATGTCACAGACACAATAGAAAATATATTTTTTAATCACTCGGTTTTCTGATAAAGGTTTTCTGGTTCGCAATTACCATTTTTATTTTTTTTAGTAATATCTCAACTCAAGAATTCTAAAAGAAACTGCTTGATGTAAAACTTTTATAGAATTTTGAGCTACTTCAAGGAACCTATAATTTTATAAAGTTAACTTAAAAGATGGTTTAAGTTTAATGAGAAATACTTGGAAAGAAAATTCTTCATTTTTAAGTGGCCCCTTCACTATTGAAGATTGGCTATTGGTAATATACTAGACGGTCGCTGAAGTTCAATGGTTGACAATACATTCTGGACTCTGTTGACTGTAAGACAGAATACTCATTTTTTTCTTGATTTGAAGCTTTCATTAAGTCTCATAGCATCACGCCTATATTCCCCGAAAGGTTAGGCAGAGATATTTTATTACAGTACATCCATATTTCTCCGATGCCGTTATTGAGTCCTAAGTAATAGGGGGCGAGTCTGTTGCCATCTACCGGGCACAGTTCCAGACTCCGTGCTGGTACTGAGAATTTCCGTAAAGAAAAACCCAATAACACTTTGCCCGATTCGGGAATTTAACCCAAGACCTCACGCTCAGCAGTCTGGCTTGAGATCACGAGACCAATGCGGCAGTCAGTCTTATACTGTCCAAATATGGCCATTAAGATGGACTGTAGCGACAAAGTTATTATAAAAGGGCGCTTTAGTTTCGTTTGAGTATTAAAAAATAAATTCGTTTATTGATAATAAAAACCGACTTAACGAAAAAGATTTATAACGCGGTTGTTAGTGGAAACGCCAGGAGGGGACGCCCTAGAAGGACGTATACGGACCTTATCGGTGATGTCCTTCAAAAAGGTCAGGTGCGCAGTACCCACAACCGGCGTTCATGTATGAAACGATGCATGAATGTAGATGAAGCAAAAGGGTTATGTAAGGATCGTAGCACGTGGCGTTCCGTAGTTTCTGCCTACCCCCATGAGAAAAAGGCGTGACTTTATGTATGTATGTAAAAACCGACTTCAAAAAACTGAAAAACAACACTAACTAAAAAGCAAAGAATAAATGTTTAAGTATACAATATAGTCGTTGAAGAATATTGAAGTCGGTGCCAAGTAAAACCGACACGATTGGCGAAGTGCGAAGTCGGTTTAAAAATCGACAATATCCAGATGTTTCGACTATGTGGGTCCGGTTTATATTTTACCATAACCATACAGAATCAGTACTAAAGAGGAACTTTCACCCACATTTTATTGCCGCATTTTGAAAACAAAAACAAAAGTAAAATGATTTCAAAGTTTCAACAAATTTCAGACATCATTGTCTTACGACACCAAACTAAATCTAAACATAGTAAACCCCATGATATTCGTTTCACAAAAAAAATAAAAATAAAATGTATATTAATCTCGTATTCAGGCTCGTCTTATTCGTAACGAACTGTCGACGGTGTACCCTGGGGAAAACGCTGCCGGCTCAAAGAAGGTTTTCCTTGCAAACCCTCTTGTCAACCAGGTGCTTTGGGTTTTAAACGTTATCGCGTATTTCTTTGCCCTCCGCAAAAGATTCTTATCTTTTATTTCGATGATGTAACGAAAACGGTCAAGTGAGTTTCGGATACGTATCCTACGGGTTTGTATCTAGATTTACAAACAATAAGCAGCATGTTTAAAATAAGTTTTTCCAAAAAAGTATTCATTTTTTTTTTTTTTAATCTTTGCCCCACCTTATGAATAATTCCTGTATCGTGGTTGCGTTTACAAACACATACATATATTCACGTGGACATACGTATGTACATGCAAACCCGGAAAAACTATCGGTCGATCATACAAATATTTGTTACGTGCGGGAATCGAACCCGCGACACGCAGTCGACCTGGCAATCACTGTGCCAAACGTACCGTCAAAAAATAGTGCGTGCGCATTTGAGTGAACGTTGTTGACGCGCACACATTATTTTCTTATGTTATTGGCTTTCGTTAATTACGATCGATATTGAGAAAAAACTCGTTCTAAACTAGACTAGAAGTTGTGTAGCATTACCCTTAATATGAAGTTTTCAATCTCAAATATAAAAAAAATATTTGTGTAGACTATAAAAAGGCACTTATAAACCGTTTAGCTTATCAATGCTAATATTTATATATGTACTAACAACGGACCCAAGAGAGATTTTCCTGCCCGCACCTCTCCTAAAACTCGATCGCAGCGCCACCTACTGGGTCCAAATGTGAATCTAAACTATCTAGGGATCCACACAAACACACACAAATAAAATTCTTCAAAATACGTCCAGCGGTTTAGGAGAAATTCAGTGATAAACACACGTACAGAAGAATTATATATATAAAGATTACTTTTATTAGATATGTAGGATGTATTGTATAATATACTTTTTCTATATGCCAATAGGTAAATTATAGACACGACGAAAAAAATAAGGGTTCTGTTTTCGCCACTCAGTTACGGATCTTTGAAAAGAAAACAAGGTAAAATGAACGTTACCCGGCAAATCGTAAAAGGAAAAAAGATTGTTAGGGTACTCTTACAACAAACGGTAACAAACCTTTTGTTTAACCACTAAAGCATTCAAACCTAATTATTTTGATCGAAACTCCAGTTCTATAGCCGACGCTACTATTGTACTCATTCCGCAGATGCCCTTATTAAGTTCCATCCAATAGAAGATCGGCCAATTGCCATCGACCAGGCACTATTTGAAACTCCGGACTATAGAGAATTTTCAAACAGATAACTCCTTACCGTTGAGGAATACTATGACATCCATCATCAGCTCAGCATCATTAAATGATGATTTTCAGACGCCAACACGTGACTTATTAAGAAATAAAGCTCAAACGCGCTATTTATCCTACAATATTTGAGGGTATCCCTCGATTTCCCTAGGATCCTGACTTGGTGACAATGGGACCAACTTGGGAGCATATTCTTTCAAACAAAAAAAGATTTTTTGAAATCGGTCTGTAATTGACGGAATGATCGCGTAACAAACATACAAAAAAAAAACATACAGTGGAATTCCACTCCTCCTTCTTTTTTGAAGTCGGTAAAAAAACCCAGTTTCACTTTGACCGATTTAGAAATCGCATTAATACCCGATTATACTTACGACACCAACGGCAAAATATGGGTGTCCAATCAATGTTATCCTTCTGTGTTTATCCTTCATGGAATACAGGCGTAATGCTATATTATGTAAAAGGTTACTATGTAGATACCACACAATTATTTTACCTTGTATACAACGGTCACGGTTAAGAATAATAAAATAAATAAAATACGTTATTTAGTTATACCAACCCTTTGGAACCGTGTACCTAGATTTATTACGTTTTAAAAGTGCCTGCAAAGGCCTATCCTAACTATCCTACTAATATTATAAATGCGAAAGTTTGTGAGGATGGATGGATGGATCTTTGTTACTGATAGATTATTCGGATTCGTAATTCGTAACGTAACGGATTCGTAATCCACGCGGGCGATGCCGCGGGCGGAAGCTAGTAATATTATAAATATAATATAGTAGTATTATAAATGCGAAAGTAAGTTTGTTTGTTACCTTTTCACGCTTAAATCACTGAACCTATCATCATGAAATTTTACACGTAAATTGTCAGGTGTACAGAAAAGGACATAAGGTACCTTTCATCCAGAAAAAAGTGCTATTTCCGAGGAAAGAACAATAATTTCCGACGGTCACAATAGCTTTCGGACGATAGATGGCGCGTGTGACCAGAAAAACGCACGGGTTCGTAATCAATACGGGCGAAGCCGCGCGCGGAAGCTAGTTTGAAAAAAATCCTTTGACTTTGACTATGAAAATCTGGAAAAGCATGTCCTACATAAAATCCTATATCCCAATATATCCCAAAGTAGTTTCTTATAAGAATATCAACATGAACCTTTAGAGACAATAAGTATACGTTCGTTCTTCCCTTTAGGCTAATATCTACCATTTTAGCCTAAAGGGAACAACGAACGTAGTTTTATGATTTATTTAGTTTTTGAAGTATGTTATGTTTTATCTTTAAAAACTTAGGTACGTTTTGTTCTTGAGTCTATTTCTTGATAGTGTAAGAAAAGAGTAGATGTGTCATTATGATACTCCGCCTCAATTTAAACAAATAAATAATATTGAAGTGTCTGTTTGTCATGTCAAAATAACAGCTTTTTACTAAATACATATGAAAGTATATACGGTACGTATCATAAAAAAAAAAACAAAAAAATGTTGGTCCCTTTGTCTGTTTGTACCGACAACTTTCCAAAACGGCTGGACCGATTTTGAAGAAACTTACACTGACAGATAGCTGATGTTACAAGGAGTAACTTAGCCTACTTTTATATTAGAAAAAGAATAAAGGTTCCGCGCAAAAAAAAAATCGTGATTTCGTAATCCACGCGGACGAAGACGTAGGCGGAAGCTAGTCCTAATCCTAACTAATATTATAAATGCGAAATTAAGTTTGTTTGTTTGTTTGTTACCTTTTCACGCCTAAACCACTGAACCAATCATCATGAAATTTTGCATATAAGTTGTCAGGGATACAGAAAAGCATTTCATCCAGAAAAAAAACTGCTCCCGAGGGAAAGAACAATCCCATAATACATATTTTTCGTTATAATAATTCAAGTAAATAATACCTAAATATCGTATCCTACAACTGGAGTAAGTCATGTAATAATTCATTTGGTCTTGTTAGAAGAAACGCAGCTAATAAAACCATGATATACTTACCTATTTAAATATTGTTCCCTTTTGGGTTGATTGTACAAACCGGACAATTGGTAACTCATCATAAATTGGTACAGCATAGTTATATGGTATACTTACATGTCCAACAACAAGTATTGTTAAAGTATTGACAAAGTACTGTTGAATGATTCATCGGACCTACAAAAAAATCAGGCCAGATATCATAACACGGCATCTCATTTTCGCCTAATACCGTCAGTATGAAAACATAAAATAAGCTTAATGTACAGATAACAATTTGCGATAAGCCGCGACCGTACCGAGACACTGATTAAGGAAAGAACCCAGAATGTGGGGAAATTGAGACTCACGATATTTGCTAAGTAGGTTAAAGCGTGGCTAAAGTAAAAGAAGATAGAATCGAACGGAGGTTAATTGAAATAAATTATATAAGCGACTGATTGGATTGTAAGAAAGTTGTGCCATTTTTTACTGTCATACATTTACGTCAGAGACTACACAGTCGGCCAATAGTTGCCCGATTTAATTTTATATGAGAATCGAGACATCCTGTATCCTGACACCTTGCGTGTCATCATCATCAGCCAGAAGACGTACACTGCTGAACGAAGGCTTCCCCCAAGGGGGGGGGGGGGGAGCATAATCCCCACGCTTGGCAGGCGGCTTGGACATCGCAGTGGCTCACCGATTAGTGAGAGGACGCTGCTGCCCGTCCTCCGGTGTCTGGCCGCAGTTTTAAGACGTACCCGGGTCCTTGCGTACCTTGCGTGTACCCATTAGCAATCCATATAGACTATCGTCTGGCTCTATATGACAATTTTACTTTACTTTTATATTACTGTCACATGTGCTTTTAGGCTCAAGAAAACATACCATTCCCGGATCGGGATTAATGTTTGTATGATATAAGATTCACTTGACTGCCTCGTTGGTCTAGTGGTCGCAAGCGCGACTGCTGAGCGTGAGAATCTGGGTTCGACTCCCGGGTCGGACAAAGTGTTAATGGGTTATTCTGTATGGAAATTCTCAGTAGCAGTACGGAGTCTGGAACTGTGCCCGATAGATGGCAATAGGCTCACTCCCTATTACATGAGACTGAAAAACGGCATCGGCGAAATGTGAATGTACAATACTACATCTCTGCCTTACCTTTCAGGGAATACGGGCGTGATACTATATTACAATTCATTGTAAACCATCATCATCTTCCTAGCCTTCTCCCAACTACATTGGAGTCTGCTTCCCAGTCTTACCGGTTGCGGCTGAATATCAATATTTTACACGGAGTGAGTGCCATCTCAACTCCGCCACCCAATTACTTGGAGACACTGATACTCTGAGGTAAGACTGGTTGTCAGAATTATTGGGCTGCTAACACCAGTAATGACTGTCATAGGTATTCGTATGACACCCGGGACCAACTGTTTAGCTTGTTTTCTGAAGCATTTCACTATAAACCACACAGGCAATTGTTATAATTGGCACCCCTGAGTATAAGTGTCACAGAAATGTTGGTGCTAAAGATCCAGCTATACTTTCTGGGGCAAACAACTTGGTACATCTTGAGAAAGACATTTTTGAAAACTTCCTTAAATATCGTAGTTCTGCTTTGTACGTGAACCTAAATATGTTGCTTCAGTTCTAAAAGGAGAGACGCGTAGTTATGCAAGTTAACCGTTATTATCATTCTGAGTATTTTTCTGCATTTTATTCATAACAAGTAGCGCCATCTAGCGTCCTAAAGCAGTTGTGACCGTCAAAAGTTATTGTTCTTTCCCTCGGGAACAGGACCTTTTTCTGGATAAAAGGTACCATATGTCCTTTTCCGTACTTCTGACAACATATATGCAAAATTTCATGATGATCAGTTCAGTGGTTTAGGCGTGAAAAGGTAACAAACAAACTTTCTTTCGCATCTATAATATTATAGTTAGGATGATAAGGCGATGAAAAATTATTAAAGGTGAAGGAAATAACATAACATAGCATCACGCCTGTATTTCCTAAAAAGTTAAGCAGAAAGCAGAGGTGTGCTTTTCGTATACCCACCCATATTTCACCTGCGGGAGATTGTACTGCAGCTTCAGACGACTGACAGAAATCATTATAAATAAGATATTTTCAAAAATACAATACATTCACATTAGGTAAATACCTATATATATTTGTTTTTCAGAAAAAACTATGACTAGGATTTCTCCTGTCTCTTGGGTGTGGCTTACACACATAAATGTCACATACAAACAAACAATCAGACCCGAAACAACTATCTGTAGATCATACAAATATTGGTTCCGTGCGGGAATTGAACCCGCGAAACCGAGCGCAGAAAGCTAATCCCTTAGCCACCGCATCAACCGTGCAGTCAACAGTATCGTCCAGGATTTGGTCTGGATTATATTCTTTCACGTAGGTGTAATTACGAAGCGTTTATCATCATTGTTTCTCATGTGAATGGCTGTGAAGAGTGTAAAGTATAAAAATGGAATGTGTAAAAATGGATGTGAAGGGCTAGAAAGTGAAATTCTGTGCTAGCGTCTGTGTTCTCAAATTCATATAAACACACAAAAACAAGCAATCTTCAAGGCAAGAGTGAATACATATTATTTGAACTTGCCTGATCCATTCTCAGTAGCATTGTCGGTGCCGCCAAACGCAATCTGATTTATATCTAAAAAAAACGATCCACTAGCGCCTACCCTAAGCAAAAAATTGTGCAATAAAACCCATATAAGTGTAAAACACGTGTAAAACCAATTTTCACGTCATAAATAGTAAGTAACGATCAATTTAACAACCGTAGCGTGACTACCAATTCCTTGTACTACTAACTTGTTAATTTAAGTTTTATTAGTACTAAAATCTGTTAACTACTGCCTTATAATTAATGTTAAATTTTTATTGCTACTTTGCTCATGGCGGCAAAATGACGACATATTGGTGGCGTAACGCTGCGCCGATGCTTTAATGGCTAACCAAAATCGTTGTTAATGACAAGCCGATATGCTTACAAAGTAATTATCGTTATTCTGAGTTTTTTTGTGAAAAATGTAGATAGACTAGCCTCCGCCCGCGGGGTTTACGAACCCGTACATTTTCCGGAATAAAAAGTAGCCTATGTGCTATTCCAGAGTATATTCATATATCCACACAAACTTTCACATTTATAATATTATATAGTAGGAAGTAGGATTAGTAAGATAATTGATTTGTACTGTAGGTATACCGACGCACTCAGGCCGGTCTGCTTTGTAAAGAATCGTGATGACTGGCTTATTTTCATCTTAGCATGAGCAATATTATCACGTGAGAAACAGAAAAAAAAGAAGAGAATTGGTATGGAAGAAAATATATGTAACATCTCACTTTTTCCCTTGAGTAGGCAGAAACTACAATTAAAGCCTACTGGGGTTACTGATTGTTCGCAAAAAGCTCAGAAAAGCAAAATAATTATATTTATAAAGGTATTATATAGTTAAATATAGTGATAACTCGTATTGGTACGAAATATTAAGACTCTGGTTTTATGTCGTCAAATTCCATTTCTGCCCACGGCACAAAAATAAATGATATGTAGTTATTATATAGCAATTCTTAAAATCAGCCACTGGGCTAGTAATAAATATTTTCCTATTTTCGGCACTGTTGGTGCAGTGGTGAAGCGATCGACTGCGCTACGTGTCACGTGTTCGATTCCCGCATGGAACAGAAATTTGTTGACCTAGAGTTAGTTGTGTTTGTGCATGTAAATAGGTATTTGTATTTATAAACGCACCCACGATACAGGAATTATTGCAAGAGCTTGGCAACGGTTAAAAAAAAATTACGGACGACGGAGATCATGCAATCCCCCATTGTGTCACCATTAACCCATTTATACAAGGAGGCACGACAGATGTCTGCTGAGAGCTCATTATTTTGCCACTACATTATTCATTGTCTTGGAAAGAGAAAATACTAGCAACATAATATTGTAAGGCTTGGAGTTACCTTAAAGAGCCTTGGAGTGGCCTTAGAGACGGAAAAGGCGATTTTATGTAGCCCTTTCTTAAATAATCGATGAATTAAGAAGTTTCAACTGAAATCCATATAAATTTTATTAATTCTACATTGTTATTGTTTTGATTCAAGAAAAGAATATCAGCAAAGTGCATATTTTAGACACAAAAATAAGTAACAGGTGTGGTAACGTTTAAAAAAAAAGTCATAACTGCCCTCTATATATAAGGTTAAAAAAATATTTTATGTCAGATTTTCAGTTTAGTTAATCATAATTAAATATTCTAGTTTTACTCTTTTAAGTATTAGTGGCCTGTTGATTTCCTAATTAGCACCCGGATGCCAGAAGAAGTCAATAAGGTCTTTTTGTCCGAATGAGTTTCAAGTCCAAGTTTCCTAATGGTCCACCAAATGGGGTCAACTAGATGTATGTGCTCCGGATTTGAAGCATCTAATAGCGTGTTAATGGTGACGCAATTAGTCTGCTCCAGATATTCAAAATTTGTGATAAATGAACATGCACTTCAAACACAACTTATTACAATATTGGTGGTTCTATTTTACGGTTCTATGAACTTTGGGAGGGTTGCTTTATTACGCGAAAAATATATAAGTCATCATCATCATCAGCCAGAAGACGTCCACTGCTGAACGAAGGCCTCCTCCAAGGGAGGGATTTGCCATAATCTCCACGCTTGGCAGGCGGATTGGGGATCGCAGTGGCTAACCGATTAGTGAGAGGACGCTGCTGCCCATCCTCCGGTGTCTGGCCGCAGTTTTAGGACGTACCCGGGTCACAACAAATGGGAACAACTCCATTTGTTGCAAAATAATAAAAACCAACTACATTTTCCTTCTTTACTCATTTTTTAAACGCCCCTTTATATTTTTTCCTGTATCGTGGGTACTGGTAAATCTTTCATGTACACACACCCACACCCGCAACTGTCACTTGTTGTATACCATACAAATTTATTCCGTGCAAGATCAAACCTGCAAAATCAAGCGCAGAAAGCCGCAAAGTTAGCTTAGCTGCTATGCCAATCCTATAACCGAGAAATGTTGTAGAAAGGGTCACAATCTCCCTGTAGCCTTTTAAAGACAACCATTGCTAATTCCGATTCGCTGCTAAGCCTGTTTCAGTAAGCCTTCGAAATGTACTTTCCGTTGTAGGATTTTCTTGAAAACCAAGATAAGTGTAAAACAAAAGTAATTAAAGTTTGATAAAAGATTTCACATTATTTTTTAAATGATCTATAAATCGTTAGGAAGAAGGACCGTTCTTCATAAACATATCCAATCCTATGCTCTATTAGTCACATCAGTCTTCTATATTAGTTATGGAATATCTAATTTAAACCTATCATTTTTTTTTTCTAAAAGGTCAAGCGTGTTTGAAGATTTATCCATACAAAACTTGCACTTTAAATCACTAAAACATGAGAACTTCCAACCAAATAAATCTGTACACATTTTAAAATATTGCACGCGAGTTGGTGAATGGTGGTTCATTTAATTACACGCTAGATGCATTTTGGTAGGGAGCCAAAAATCCACACATGCTTAGTTGTTGGCCCACGGGTTTAATGTGAAAGCACGAGCTTATCCTCTATGCGGCATAAGAACGGCTTAAATAAACATTGTCAGGTTTACCTATGACGTTGTGGAGGCAACATAATAATAATAAAATGAAGCGCAAAAAAGGTTTTGTTGTGATTTTTTGGCGAGAGTGCTGGGCTGGTTTTAGGTGTAAGGTTTTAGGGACGCTCAAAAAAGGTAATTGATTATTATTATCAACATAGTATCATACCTGTATTATCCTAAAAGGTAAGTATTTTTAAGTCATCAGTAACAGGGAACAAAGCTATTGACGTCTTATAAGCGCAGTTCTATATTTCAAGGACAACAACAAATAAACTTAGATCAAAAGCCAATAAAATTTTGCACTTGACCCGGAGTTCGAACCCACTGCATCATTTATTCTATCTAATATATCTGGCAATCATTTATTTACCTATATGTTTCGAATTACCTCATGAAACTTGTGCGATGCTGCTATTCGTACAGTCGTTTTAGACGTCACGTAATATAGAAAACGTCGTTTAAAAGTCAATGTTGATTTTAAAGTCGTATGTAATGAAATTGCTCCAACTTGCTCAATTAATTGCTCCACTTTATTCACCATGCATATAGGCATATAAACATGAAACAGTCTTAACTTGTTTAGACTCAATTCATATAATTTAATAACTTGCGTCTCCCAGAAAGCAGCAACAACATAATAATAAAAATCTCTTCTGAACCGCAACATCCTACTGCGGGCATTTCCGCAGTCACCATAGCACCTAGAAAACTAGAAACTTGGAGCATTCTTACAAAAATAGCTGTAGTGAAGACCTGAATAGGTAATAATAACAAAAAGCTGCAATTTCAAACCTTTATATTCGCTAGGATTTTTATGTGTGAGCGTGATTTACACGCTCATCCACATATCTTAAACCAGTCGAATATAGATAGCTGAAACATTTACATAACCATCATGTTACTTCTTATATTCAAGTTTAGGCTTCTGCCTATTTGGGCTGTTGTCAACTGCCACGACTGTCATAGATATTCGTATGACATCTAGGACCACCTGTAAAACGTGCTTTCCGAGGCACGAAGGGTCTCGATGTGTGAAAATCGGTCACCCATCTATGGAGGTGGATCGACTGATCTGCGCGGTTGCTAGGTACGACTAAATGATATGAAATATTTTTTTTTATTTTGCAATTAGATTTTTTCAATCACTTTTACACCTCTTTTTTAAACTAGATGGCGTCGGCATTTCCTATGACTATCCCTGAGAAGAAATGCCGTAACAAACTCAGAGGTCAAGGTCTATTTTAAAGTCCAGACAGATTATAGTAAAGATTTATGTATGACAAATATAGGATGAAATGGCCTTTTGAAGAAAGTGCCATAGCTATTCAAGCTGACCTGTCGCAACAGAGGGCAAGAATGGATCAATCATCGTGAGAATTAATAAATTTAAGAGCGTTCAGCCTAATAGCTACGAGCTCAGTCCACACTATGAAAAAAGAAATAATATACCGTGACTTTTAACTCTCAAGTCCCGAGCTCTTCCATTAGATTACATAAGTCGGTAATAAAATCACAGTAAACTTTTTCTTTATTCCCAGCACAGTGCAGAACGTCGAAATAAACGTTTTCAAAGTAAAAAAAAAAGTATATTTTTTTAAAGTTGCCATCTTGAAAAATATGCTGTCATTTGTAAGGGGAAATTAGTAATAATTAATGTTATTTCTCACTCTCTGAAAGAGCTTTATTAGATTTGAAAAAAGGGCATTTTTTTAATATAATTACGGCCTTTCGGAAAATATCAATCACTTGGGAACAAAAGCCTATCGGGGTCCATATTAGTCTTGTCTCTTAGTAGTATTAAAACAAATAGATATAATACGAATACAAAATAGACATTAGTGAGCCTTTCGAGGAGTACCACCTGTACTCCTAGGTAATGCTATGTGTTGATTAAATTGCCTCATTCTTCTAGTGTCCGCAAGCGCGGTTATTCAAAGTAAAGTTCTGGATTTGAGGTTCGAGTTGAGCTAAGTGTTTCTGAGTTTTTTTTTGTAATAAGCTTGACAATAGCAGCCCGCACTTTTATGCCCCGTACGTGGTAATAGGACTGCCTCCTTACTTGGGACTGAATAACGGAATCGGCAAAATGTGGGTGTACAGTCAGCATCAAAAATATGTATACACGTAGCGAAATTCAAACGCTTATTCTTGGAAAACTATTGGTTAAAATCATAAATTTTGAATGACTATGCATTTTTATATAACCGCAGATGTTATGTATAAAATTAGTAAAGATTTCAATCACTATTTCCTCTGAAAAACGCTTTTGAATTTAATTTAGTGTATACATGTTATTAATGCTGACTGTACACCTCTGCTTTATCCATCGAGGAATACAAGCGTGATGCTATTTCGTATCAATTTGTAAAATGATGTGATAAATAATCCCGATAATTTTTAGTAGGGTCAAACACCATGATCACTATTACCAAAAGAGACAACGTTTGGACCAAAACACCACTTAAAAGAAGAACAATCTCAAATAGGATTTCAAAAATCAGGAAAGGACTTGGCTCCTTCGCGTTACGAGTTCCATAGAAATTTAACATTTCCTATTACCCTGATACTACCCTATTACGAGGGTAGTACGGAAACTTTTCAGAGCCGAAGCGTATCGAGGAAATGTTTAATGAACTTCTAACTTAATATAATTCCTTTAGTTGAAGTTTTGTGCTCGGGTACGAGTGCTTACTGTGAATTTTTACTTTAGGAAATTGGGCTTGACGGGTCCTGGAAGTTGTTCTCGTTTAAGGTTATTCACTATCTAACTGATGACACAGTGAGGCTATTTTATTATAAAGGACAATCGTTGAGACTTTTTTTCAGGCGTTTTTGGAAGCAGTTTCGACACTTTATTGACCAGAAGTTTTCTCCTCAGGTACGTAAGTGCACAGAAAATGAATTATGTAAGTATGAAGAAGAACAAACGTTTATTCTTCTCGTCTTCTCATTGTTAGACTATATACATATGTATCTTCAATCCAGTAGGTGGCCACGCCCCTTGTGCTGTCAGTGACGAGGTTGATTTCTGTCATGGTGTAATTATAAAAAGAAATTCAGAAGACTCAATAATTCTCATTTTCTCATAAACGTCTAAGATTCCCATTTGAAATTCAAATGTATACGTCTTTTTGAGGCTAGTACGAGGAGGCTAGTGCTAGGCTTGTAGGCAGTAGATAATACTGATCAAATTTTATTATTAATTCCACTGCTTTAAAAACACGGCTGTATTCCCCGAAGACTAAGGCAGAGGTGTATATTTTGTTCTACATCCACCCACATTTCATCGTTGACGTTATTAAGTCCCATATTATAGGGAGCGAGAGGGCAGTGCTACAACAAATGCTTTACATTGCATACATTCTTTCGTAGTTTAGCCAAACTAGTTTGGGTCTAGACTTAGTAAGAATGCTTCAAGTCGTACAAGCCTGGCAAGGTTGTGGTGGTTCTCATTAAATTCTGGCACGTTCCCTCGAGTGCTGTAAGTACCCATACACCTATAGTACCTTCTAGTAAAACCTCAACTACATTACATTTAATGTAATGAACTATGTTATACTTGTTTTCTCGTTCATTTTTTCTAATGGTGTGCAACAAAGTATATTCTATCTATACATCTATCTTTGTTTCTTCTTTATAATTTCTTTTACTATTTCCAAAATGAAAAATCATCCATTTCTGTGGCTTCAGTAGAGGTAATGGTTATTTATTTCACAAAACGTTTAACGCAGTGGCTAAGCGATTAGCTTTCTGCACTACGTGTCGCGGGTTCGATCCCCGCACAGAACAAATATTTGTATGATCTACAGATAGTTGTTTCGGGTCTGGTCGTGTGTGCATGTGACATGTATGTTTGTCAACTCTATCCAAGATACGGAAGAAATCCAAGGGGCAATGTTGTTTTCATAATAAAAAAATATATATATTTGTACGGCATTTATCGATACTCGAAATCTTAGTTACGTTCCATGATCGCTGGTTACGTTTGCACATGTAAGCGGATACGCCGTTCACATTTCTTTAGGACAATGGAGGCTATTTTATTTTATACCTTTTGTTAAATGGTGTCTGTTAGCTTGCATGTAGCAAAGTTTCTATAGTATTCTTATATTATTTAAATAGTTTGCTGTTGATGAGTTAAAGTTCAAAAAGCACAATTTATGGTCCAATTTCAATAAATAGATTTCGCGTAATCTCTGATTTCGTCAATTCGCTGCGACGTAACACTCTTAAATTTTGTTGTATTCAACCAAATTATGTATATAAGCTATTGTAACAGTTGGGTTGTGCGTGGAAATGTTGATAACAGTTCAAACCCCAACGACCTTAGTTGGTTACAGTAACGAGAATATAATTACTTGAATATTAAAATTAAATTTCTGGTTATAATTTACGTGTACCTTTTCTAAAGGTGACGTGACGACGGCCATTGGGAACCGCAGAACAGAATTTATTCAGCAATGAGGTTTTTGGAAGTAAATAAAAGGCTGCTGGCGAATAAACTAGCAACCAACTTCAGATTTTATTGTGGATGGGGTTGCTTTGGTATTCATTATGTCTAATCACCCACTCATTGTTACATGAACACACGGTATGCGTATATTTCAAAATGAGTGTCTCTTTAACAGCTCTAAGATGGAAGATCCACGGAAAGGAACCGTAAATTACATCTTTTTTTGTAGTGGAATTTAGAGAGAAGTTTAGAGAAGAATTATTGAGGAATGGAAATCCATATATTCATAAAAAATGATTACAATTGTGATAAAAATTACAATTTTTTTTTTTTGTAAGTAGCATCTACTGCCTTATAAAATCTATCAATATTAATAGTGTCGGTAAAAATCCGGTTGCTGCGCGTAATCTTCTTTTCAAGAAGACTCAAGTTTCATAAAATAATAGGTAAAGCCACATTTTTAAACGTATTAGATACCGTTGCAGGAGCTTTCTCAGCTGTTCTCAACTTTTCTATTTCAGTGACAAGGACTGCTCGTTATATTTGCTACAGGGTTGTCGCTTCCTAGCTCAGCACTTTTGTTTTTGATGATAACGTAAACTACGTAACAAACTAAACAAAACCTTACTATTTTCTGTTTATAGACAGTATCTGTTGCAAATCTGCTGTGAAAAAGTCTTTTGATTTTTACTTATTAGGACATTTAACAAAGGCTATACAATTTTCTTTTTTTAATCTGATTTTTTTAAACATTTCCCACTCTATGTATACTGACACAAATACCCAGACCCGGAACGACTATCTGTAGGTCATACTAATATCTGTTTTTGGGGGAATCGAACCCACGACAGGTACCACAGCAATCGATTGTTTAACCACGGCGCAAACCGTGCCGTCAATTAATTGGAAACATTAAAGCCTTAAAGTTTATTACGAAAAAGAAATACTCTTAATAAAATCTCTGAAATAAATTTCCAAGAATTTCCTCCATGAACTTAGTAAAACGTCCATTCCATGAACCTGGGCTGACATGGGACAAAACGCGGCCATTTCTACAATTCAAAAAGATTATTTTTATAATTCTATCGAAAGACCTAAATGCCGGAATGTTCTTACGTATTTTTTATTTACGTATGTACGTAAGTATGTATTATAAATAATTAACCTCTTTAAATTATTTGTAAATGATGATAGATAACTATATTACGAAAATAAAAAAAAGGAATGTATAATAAATTGATTTTAATCTTAAAAACTTTGCTATGCGATAAAATGTATGTGGATATATTCTATTTTTTCTTTTCGTTTAATGGAATAGAATGCTCGTATGAATAAATGTGCGGCAACGCACTTGTGACTCCTCCGGTGTTGCGGGTGTCCATGGGCGGTAATCGCTTACCATCAGGCGATCCGTCTGCTCGTTTGCCGCCTACCGCATAAAAAAAATGCTTTTATTTGCGAAGTTGTTTTTTAAATTCTTAATTCTAATATAATTCTCAATCAAGTAATAAGCTCGGAAAGGCTACATCTGACCATGGGTCGTGAGAGACCACCTTGTTGATGATGCAAGCCTCATGTGTCATGGTAATATGTAAGTCAATGCCACGGCCTTCTTTCAAGGGCGCATGCGTCTAATTATGATATGTTAAAGTATATGAAGAAACAAACAACTGAAATTTATTAAATTTATTTATCTACGATGAAAGGGTACGTTACATAAAAAGCAGATAAAGGTTGTAGAACTAAAATTTTCGTAACATACGACTCGCGTATAATCATGATTTCATTTTGCTTTAGGTACAATCCGGAGCTGGCGTAATATGAAAGTCTAAAAAAGGTATAAAAAGTCTGAAAAATCGTATCTAGTCCATTTTCTGTCCGCCGCGCGCTTCAAATTGCACTCATTCTGATGGAAATATCATTCTAAAAATCATGTAGCACTAGAAATTAATGTTCAAAGAAATTAAAGTGCGTCAAAGGTTGATAGAAATAACATAGCTTCACGCCTGTAATCTTTAAAGACTTCGGTAGAGATGTACTATTTTAAACCCACACTTTGCCTTAGAGCCTCTTGCTTTTGTCTAATTACCTGTCTCAAATTCCAGGCTGTCCCTGAGACTGTTCAAATAGATAATCACAATATTATTTTGGTTGACGTAGGTATAGTACCGAGGAACTCACGGTCATTAGTCGCGTTCGCGATTATTAGACCAATGAGACAGTACTTTAACAAGTTTCAACAAAAACCGTCAGCCTAAATTACAGCGAAGCTCGTTGCTTTAGTAATATTTTATGAACCAAATTGTAAACAAAAACAGGGTGTCATAACCCAAACGAGATATACTCACTCTATAGAAAGGAATTTCGTCAAGTCACCAAAATATTAGGAGAACATTAAATTCTACTTACAATGATCTGCCAAGATTAATACAATGTTGTTATTATAGCCTCTATTTCAATGGTCATAAGGTTCAGTATCATATTTCAAGAGTGATTTACAAATTAATTATTATTCAAGAGACGGAATGGATACAAATTCAATGTTTTGTTTTAAAATTATTATTTAGCGGGGTGGATAGAATAATTATTTTCTACTTTATTTTTGAAGTTAAACAATCAATTATGCCGTGTGATCCTTGACTAAGGGTACATTATAAAAGGCTTTCATAGAACTTTAGCAAACTTTTCAATTAATAACCCCTCATGCAAAACTCCTAGAACTTAACGACTGTTTCTAGTTAATACATATAGTTAAAATTTTGCGTTGTCTTATACTAGGTTTTCTCCTACATAACACATGCAAACATTATCATACACAATACCTATATTTTGATCTATTTGGCAATCGCACCCGCAGCACGGATCAAGCAAGTCAAATAATAATAAGTGCCATCTATGCAAGTACATTTTCCATAGCTTAGTGAAACGGATTTTTTATTCCAGCCACAGGCCACAACAAAATTCTTTGGAACACCAATTTGGATTTAATGTGCAAAATACTTAAATAAGTGGTCAAAACGATTAATCTTAAATTATCCTGTCTTTCAATGGTTTACTCAAAATAATAGAGATTTAGAGTCGATTTTTCAATAAAAATGGCGGTTTGACAAATTTTCTATACGATAGATATCAAATCGCAAAAACTGATTCATCAGATAAAAGACAATCGAAAAATCAATCCCTAAGCAAGTTAGATGTTAAATTTGACATCTAAATTTAAATTATAATGCATAACCACTTTTACTAGACGTTTAAAAAATATATTTACAGCCAAATTTTTATTATAACTGCTGTAACATTTTACGAACTATCTTTTGGTGGCAGTATTCCAAACCTACATATTCCCAAAAGCAAGATAATATGAGTGAGGGTATTATATAAAAATGTCACGTACTACCCTCGCTTTAGCAAGAGAAGACTTACACGGACAGCCATATTTTCAAATGGTAATAAATACTTGGATTTACAGAATAAAATTTGTCGTTTGATTCCTAGCTAAATATTAGGGAAGTCAACCTTCCGTGTACATAAAATCACCAGACTGAGTGATTTGACCAGAAACTTATTTTACACTGTGGTAATACATATACCTACCTAATGTATGCAACCAGTTAGAAGGATATTTGGGAATTCACCTTCCAAAGAGTTGGTTTTTGAATTATAGTAATCAATTCAGAAAAAGTAGAAGCTAGTACCGTAATCCTACTAATCCTATATAATATTATAAATGTGAAAGTTTGTAAGGATGGATGGATGAATGGGTCTTTTTTTACTCTTTCACGCCAGAACGACTGAACGGATCTGGATGAAATTTGGCACAGAGATAGATTATAGTCTGGAATAGCACATAGGCTACTTTTTATCCCAGGAAAATGTACGGATTCGTAAACCACGCGGGCAAAGCCGCGAGGGGAAGCTAGTATGACATAATTAGAGGTTTATAATAGACTAGTTTTTCTTCAGCTTCGCCCGCATTGAATTCGAACCCGAGCATTTTTTTGGGTCACACGTAGCGCCATCCAGTGTCCTAAAGCAATTGTGACTGTCGAAAATTATTGATCTTTCCCTCGGAAGCAGTATTTTTTTTCTGGATGAAAGGTACCCTATGTCCTTTTCTGTAACCCTGACAATGTATATGCTAAATTTCATGATGATCGGTTCAGTAGTTTAGGCGTGAAAAGGTAACAAACAAACTTACTTTCGCATTTATAATATTAAAGTTAGGATACAATGATGACAACAAAGTGTGGGAGACAGAAGGGGAGATTTTAACTGAAGGGATATGATGCACATGGTCGATAGATCTGGGAGATTGACCAGCGCTTATAACGGTCAATTCTTGAATGTGTGACTAGTAAATATCAAAAGCACTCCTTGCTTCGGAGAGTTTCTCTTATCCTATTTATGATAGTAGTACATATTACGATCAGCCTGTTTAGATGTATCAGTATCTTTCTGATTTTAACTGGAATCTCACCAGAACATACTTGGGAATAATATAGGCAGATAATTCATTGATAACCTGCTAGCCCTGGAATCACAACTTCATGTTACCTAAATCTCGTAAAAGCATAGATCCAGAACATATATGATTTTATGAGACTATGATGAGAACTTAGTACATGACAATTTCTTATAACCGGAATTGACTCCACCAAACTCCAACTAAACTGTTAGTATGAATTCGAGGTTTGTAATAGAAATTTGTATTTTTTTTTTAACTAAATGAACATTTCGTCCTCTAGAGATCAATAAAAAACCAAGAAATTCTATTCGCTTTTTAAAATTAATCAGTAATTAACAGTAGGTAGGTAGGTCTAGCGAGGGGACCACTCTACAGTCTCCCCCGGAACGAGCACGAGGGGGTGGCCTCTTTACAGTCACCCCCTCCGGGAAGTGTCTCGTTCTCATAACCCGGGTACGTCTTAAAACTGCGGCCAGACACCGGAGGACGGGCAGCAGCGTCCTCCCACTAATCGGTGAGCCACTGCGATCCCCAAGCCGCCTGCCAAGCGTGGGGATTATGGCAAACCCCCCCTTGAGGGAGGCCTTCGTTCAGCAGTGGACGTCTTCTGGCTGATAATGAGGTTCTCACAAAGCTAATAAAAAAAAAAAGGTATGTGGCTAAATATATGTTTCAACGTATCGAGAACAATGTTACTAATTACATAATGTAGGAAGTTTCAATTCAAGTTCTAAAGTTGGCAACCTACTTGTTTAGCCACAATATTAAACTCACCAAGCATTAAATAGAGGTAACTTTGCTTCATACATTTCTAAGACATTGAAATGATTTGTGTTTACTATTAAAAAGCTGTAATGAATAAGATTTCTCATTAAGTTGGAGGACGTAATGAAAACTGTATAGGTTAAAATGTAATTATTATTATTAAGATTAGAAAATAATAATAAATTGAGCCCATTAATGTACAACTGATTAACATAACAAAATATCCCACATTATCCATATTTAGGCTTCATACAGATTGGTTTCGGAACGTTTTGGATCAGTTGACGGACTACACACACCATCAAGAACTTTATGGAGCCCTCTCAGGTGTGCAGGTTTCCGCACGATGTTTTCCTTCACCGTAAACGCAAGTGATAATTAAATTCTGATCCGCACATGATTCCGAAAAGTCTGAGGTTCGAGGCGAATTTGAACTCAAACTCTCCTGCATGGAAAGCAAGAGTTCAACCGCTAGGCTATCACTGCCGTCATTTAAATATATATAGTTAAATTATTTAAAGTATTGGCAAAGTATTATTAGGTTAATTTAAATAGAAATTCTCAGTAGAAGCACGTAAATTGGAACTAAATAATGGCTTCGGGGAACCCCTATATAATAGGCGTGAGGTTATGCCAAGTAAAAAAATAATTCACAAGTAACAATCAAACAACTTACAAAAAATAATGTTAGTTATCGAAACGATTTCAAAAGAATACAATGAAGTTTATTCAAGTTCCAATAATTCACGCAAAAATTGGCTCTTGAAATCATTAAAGTCAGTTCAGTACAACTTGCTTTGTAAAACAGTGGGTATTTTAAGAAGTTTTCCTTCTATAAATAATGTTTTAGGCTACTGTCATAAATTACAGTTTTCTGAGAGTCTAAAAGTCTTATTCTATTGAAGTTATAAATAGACTATTTTTTTAATTGAGTTTCATAATATATGCCTAATTAAATAAGTAATAATTAAATAGTAATAAGAACATGATCAGTTAACTCATAGATATATTTTGAGGATTTTATTTCATAGATATATTTACAGGATTTTATATTGACTAGAATATTCATGGTATTGGTGTTTTCGCGGGTTAATGCTTATTCCTAATCGATAACCAACAAATCATTTTTTTTTGTCATAAAAAATATAGCAAAAAGAAAGTATAGTTACATCGATTTAAATACGATACTGTAGTACGAGTACATACAGCGAACATAGCGAAATCTGAAAAACTTGGTTACTTGATGACGGCCAATTTTTTTTACCTTGTATGAGGAATTCCCACGTAAAATCTATAACAAAACCTTTTTGTAAATATACGTCACTGTTATTAACTGTCATCTGTCACTTGTTAGTTTACATTATGTCAATGTCAATGTCATTCTATACGTCAGTTTCGTATATTTTCCTTCTCTTCCATCTACCGTATTCCAGGTGTACGCTTTTGTGTGATATCTTAAATATATCTTAATCCATTTCGATATTTGTTTAGTTTTATCTATAACCCATCAGAATCTCCATACAAATTACGTATAGTCAACCAAACCAACTAGGTATGGTCAACGTTAAATCAATGCCATCGATTTAGTAGCTAATATTTGAATTTCAGTTACTTACAATAAATCATTAGATTATTCCCGATATCCTGAACATTCAAAAAGGCCAAATAGAATCCAGTTCAAATCTATTACACGACAGTCCACTTCCTGCTAACCATTTTGCACAGTCGATATATCATAAACCGTGACAGAATATTCCGATTCCGGGTATTTGAATCGGAGAAATCGAAATAAGCAAATACAGAATAATTTATGGATTATTGATACACTGTCCAAGAATGATGGCTGGTAATAAAAAAAATATGTAAGCCAGAACTATGTTAACCTATCTAGGTATTTTAAAAAATGCTTCATCGACACAAGGTTTTACTATGGGTACAGCAATTCTCAGTAGCAGCACGTAGGAACGTTGGAACACGTTGGAACACTCGCCCCTTTTATAAGAGACTAAATAACGAAACGAATGATATCGGCGAAATATGTGTGTGCACGAGAAAACCTATGCTTAATTAACCCTTCAAAAAATACAGGCGTGATACTATGCTATAGTTTAATGAAGATTTCAATCGATGATTTTCTATAAGGGACCTTAATTTTTATATTGTAATAACTAGTTCGGCCTATAATTGTTTACTTACGCGCGTTTAGTTGCGGCATTACACCCAGTTCTTTGCCTTAAGTACTTACTTTTATTATTCTGCCAATATTTAAAATTCACACTTGTTGTCGTATATGTATATTGCTTTACATACACAATCATAATTTCTAAGTTTCACACAATCGCACGTGAAGCGAAGTGTAAAAGTAGTGTTTTTCCAAGATGGTGCCTTATACTTTAGCCTCAACTTTCTAGTTTCCCTATTGACACTAAATTTTCCTTAAAAAATCCAGCTTTCTAAATTCTACCATTTTTTCTTATAGCCGAAAGCTACCGTTACATTTAGGGTTTATTCTTAGTCTTCTTCTTATCTTCATAACCTATTTTTTGATATTTAAAACGAATTATTTACGATTCGTAAGTATCTTTATAAAAAGAGATATACTTATAACAGAAGTCTAGGTACTTACCAGTTCAACCTAACATGACATACCATCAGGCCTGAAATTCTCGAAGGGCTAATTAGAGGTGTACTTCCTATTATACTGGGTGCACGTTTCGCCAATGCAGCTATTGACCACCATGTATGAGGGGTCAAACTTTTTGCCATCTACCGGGCACAATTTCAAACTCCGGGCTTAGCTGGGAATCAACAGGAGCCCAAGCTCAGCTGCTATGCTCACGACCACTAGACCAATGAAGCATTCTAAGTTTAAGAGTTCAACAGAAAAACTATTGTAAGATAAAATCCAGACAGACAATAGGAGCCTAAAGCTTCGTTTGCCCTTTTGTCTCCTTTTAGGCCAGCCTATACAACTTCAAGCTTATAAAACTGGGATATAATAAAGGCCCACGCTCAGTATAAACATCTATCGGGAGATCGGGACTACCACCTTGTTCCCTTAAGCTGAAATAAACCCCTTTAGATGGCTCGCGAACATTGTAAGCTATAGGTACCTACTTTGTACTAGTCCAAATAGGTAGAATTACGTGACTTGAAATCCACAAAAGGGTGAACGTGGACTTAGTACTACTGGAAACGAATTAAACATTTATAAAGGACTCCTCGGGACTGGTTCGGGCGATTTATTAATTGTTGAAGCGGCAAGTCAAGAATGGAAGGTAGGATTTGCCTAATCGCTTTTTGAGAATATTAATTAGTTCTAAAAGACAGAAGAGAAAAAAATGGTACAATGTTAATAAAGCTTTTCTTTTTTGTAATTCAGACACAGTTAGTCTAGTTATGAAATTTTTTGTATAATCTTTGATTGCTTATGCTGACCTTATAAAAGAAAAATAACGTATAGACGAACGTCTGCAACTGAAATTCTTGAAGCTATATTGCAAAGAAGAAACGAATAATCGAACTACCATTTCCTGAATGAAACACACATAAAACTAAGATTTATGAAGATAATAAAAACTACCTCATTACTGTAGTAGTTACAAGTGCAGCAGTTGAGCGGTGAGGTTTTTTGTTTAATTCCCAGGTCATGTAAACAATCACTGAAATTTTAAGTACGAAAATTTTCAGTAGCCGTTTGAAGTTTTGAATTGTACTGGTAGAAGGTATTAGGAATCAAACACAGTATTAGCAAAATGTTGGTGTATACCACACAGTGGCGTGCGGTGCATAAAGACAAAAATACACTGCCTTCCCTACATAACGCAGATAAATATTTATTATAAGATATTTGAGATGGCAAATCACATACATCATTATTTAATCGACAAGACGCAAACCAATACCAACATGCAGTAGGTATTATTGGTAAGTAAGCTTTTAAAATTTTCTGCCTACCCTGTCTAAAAACTCTGTGCACGCCGCTGACACCACACCTCTGCTAAACTCTTAGAGGAATACAGGCGTTATGCTGAAATGTTTACCTTCACTTCTAGATCTTCTACTTCAGAACATACGACGTCATACATTTCGTTGGTACAGCAAGAAAATTGTTAAGACACACATTGCTATACGTGTTGATATAGCCGTCTTTTTTAAAGGAAACTTCTGGAACATTTTGTGAAAATAATACCGCTGTATTGTTTCAAATGTTGGAGGTTTTGAAATATTTTTGTTTTGTTCACCGTTCTACAAGATATTTATAGTCTTCTTTAACCGTATTTGAACTTGTTTAGACGTGATTTACGAACTTAAATATTCTTCTAAAGTATTGTTTATTGTATCCATATTTTTTTGTAGCCTTTATTTAATGGTTTACGACTATCATAAGTATAAAAGACTAGCTTCTGCTCGCGACTTCGCCCGCGTGGATTACGAACCTGTACATTTTTCGGGATAAAAGGCAGCCTATATGCTATTCCAGACTATAATCTATCTCTGTGCCAAATTTCATCCAGATCCGTTCGGTAGTTTTTGCGTGAAAGAGTAACAAAGATCCATCCATCCATCCTCACAAACTTTCACATTTATAATATTAGTAGGATAGGATAGGATATTAGTAGGATTTGTTTTATGCTCGAGTGATGGCGATAGGCCTTTTATGTGGGGCTCAATGATGACACACGGCACTTAGGAACAAAACAATAGATTTAAAAATTCTAAATTGATTTTCATCAATCAAATGCAGCTGATAAGATTTTTTATTTATTTTAGGTCTAAGATTAAAGAATGGACTGCCTACTCAAAAGATAATTAAGAGATTAAGTCAAGAATATTAACAACAACGAAATTATGTTATTCTGAAAATTATCATCTATCAGGTCGGTTCAAACTATATTATGGAAATTTCTCATCTCGTAGTGAAAATATTATCGGGTCAGTCTTGGGGGTACCAATGATGAGCGATTACTACGCTCTAACTTAATTATAAACTCCTAAAACAAGTTAACCTGAATGTTAATCTTCATTTTAGTTGTTACAGTATCTTTACGAGTGAAAAGTTAGATAGCAAATTCAAACGAACAAATCTAAAGCGTTTGTCTGTGTTAGTGCTCTGTTAGAAATATCCAAGTTCTTGACGACTTTTAAACTATTAAACGCCAATTATTCAAACCCATTTTAAATTTTGAGGTATTCTCAAATATTGCTGTTGTTCTACTTAAGAAGACAGTGATACCATGATACAGCGGCTAATTCAAATGGGTTTGAGTTGTTTTCGGTGATCAGTACCACTAAAGTCATAACTGAAAAATTAGCTACGACAGAGTACGAGATAACTCATTAAGACACACGCGGCGCCCGGCAATGAGAATTAATAGATTTTCTATTGTGACACATTTGCATCACTTGACGGGTAAAGTGAATATATCTAACGTACCAGTTGAACTCACCTCCCCATGTTATAATATATAATACATACATATATAGATAAATTTTCATTTTTGATTAATCGGCATCTAAAGATCGATAGATTACTGTAGGTGTCTGGAGTTCTAAAAAGTCCGTTTTATACGTATTACAAATTGATTCAAACGATAAAAACAAAATGCACACTTAATTGATGGTCTTTAATTACCGTATGGTTCCTTATCCATCCGTGGTATGAACCGCAATGAAATAATGACCAGTGTTCCTCCTGCAAAACTGTCATCATCATCATCAATAACCTCTCTTTAAAAGTGACAAAACCATTCTCCACGCTCCTGCGTCAGTCTCTTCCAGGTTGCACCTCCGATGGCAATAATATCGTCCGCTGATCTCGCCGCCGGATTACCGACATTCCTTCTCCGTTTCCTTGGCCGCCACTCGGCCACAGTTTTACTCTATCTGTCATATTCCAAACAGCACACTAAAATATTATTAAAGACTACAGTATTTTCAAAAATCAAAGCTGTCATAATTGTAAACATGATCACACTACAGACTTTGTAACTTGCATAATAAAATTCTATTAAAATTTTGCTTTGAAAACTCAATTCCATCCAACACTTTTAGGTAACGTGCCTTACATTTCAATGTAAAGTAATAGCTAATCAAGTTTTTGGCAGATATTCAAACGGGTTTCAGTGTAGTTTGGCTCACGTCTGCTCTGGATCACTGGCCCAATTTGTCGTGATTTTCGACGCCGTAAATGTAATATTTTAGCGTGAAGCCGAACACGATGGTTTTGACTTACATGTTATGTAATAAATTATGTGAAGTTACTGCACTGAGATTCGATATGTTTATTTATTTACGTGGCAATGAAATACCTTACTCTGACATATGTGATGTATGGTACTTGTTACATTATTTTTAAAGGCCATGATAACAAATTCTTATGAGTCTATAATATGAGACTGGTAAAAAATAGTTCTTATTTTAAAATTCTTCACTACGTTTCACTTCGCTTTACTTTAATTATCAAAAGGATAAAAACGTAACATATTCATCATACAAATTTACCTCAAAGGCTTACGCCGATACCGTAATTTAGTCCCATTTAACGGAGGATGTACCTGTTCCCATCTACCAGGAAGTGCCAAACTCCGTGATGCTACATAGATGGAGAAAAACTCCATAAATTTTTAACCTAGCATGAACAACGAACAAACAAAAAAATGTAACCTCTTATTTATTAATAATATATTGTAGTGCAAATTTTCGATAATATCCTAAGGTCACGATTGCAATACTTTTATGTAATGTGACGATCAGACAAATGCCTTTTTTTTCTTCATGAGCACATAAACTCACAGCCCAATTCACGCATATTTCAACACAAAGAGGTGACGATTATTTTTGTCGACTATTACAGTCAAGTACAACAATTTTCTGGTATTTAGGTACCGTTTGCAATGAATTCCGGACTGTCCCAGTATAAATAAATGTTCGTGAATTTTATTTTGAATGTCAGTGTTTAGCATTTGTTTTGAAAATATGTATCGTACCGTGTTCATTACTGTTTTTGGGATTGCAGCTTGGGTAATTCTTTTTTTAAATATATTTTGCTTTTTTTTTTTGCTTTATTGTAAATTAATTCTGTATATGATTGTGTACTTTTTGTGAGCTATTTTTCTATTGAGATTATGTTTCAGGTTGGTGGAGCTGACATCGAAAAATGCAAGGCTCTTGTAACTACTGTGGGTATAGTTATATCTATATTATTGTTGCGCATCTATTTTTGTTCACCGTATCTGTAAACGTTCACGAGTGTAGCTACTATTTACAGGACTATCTGTAAACTCTTTCTAAATTTAGAAACATTGTTCGTATCACATTTCGCTGATGACGTTATTAAGTCTCATGTAAAATGGGGCGAACCTATAGCCATCTACCGGATTCAGTGCCAAACTCCAGACTGTAACTGAGAATTTTGTAACAAAAATATCTAATACCTAACACTTTATCCGAGTCGGAATTCAATTACCACACTTGTGACCTTTAGACCATTAAGATCCTTCACGTGGGGGTAGATGGAGGGATATGCCGGACTCTTACCAGCTAAACTCACCACGATAGCCCACTTCGGTTTCTGTTATTTTGAAACCTGCTATTTAAATTTAGTTATTCTAACAGCTAAACAGACTTTTATAATTATTATGTGTTATTTTCAGGATGTGTTGCGTTGTTGCACGAAGTTTCCCTTTGAGAAAACCATGAATAGTGACATAGCGGGTTGCGGTGAACCGCCAAAGGATATAGGTTCTGTAAGTACATTGTGGACACGATACATTAGGTAGTTTACTAAAGACTGTTAGACACGGATGTAGGTTAGCAAGAAACCTTTTAAATTTTTGGGATACCAGAAAAAAATTAAGAGTATGCTCTACTCATGATTCTGCACAACTTATTAAGCAAAGCTCCTACCCTGAAATCGTAAAAGATAAAACAGTTCCATAAAAAAGCAACGGTATTTTCGATTTTTGAGAGGTGGTCCCATAAACGTTGCTTAGATTGCTGGTAACAAAATCCAGTATTCTGTAAATGTGGTTTTTAGCCTATTATGCTAACACATTTATAAGCCGTAGGTCTAATGCTACACGTTTTTTCCTTAACCTATTCGATCTCTCAGGTTAAGGGTATATTCTGCCATACATCATCAGCCAGAAGACGTCCACTACTGAACGAAGGCCTCCCCCTATTGGGAGGTTTTGTCATAATCCCCACGATTGGCAGGCGGCTTGGGGATCGCAGTGGCTCACCGATTAATGAGAGGACGCCGCTGCTTGTCCTCCGGTGTTTGGCCGCAGTTTTAAGACGTACCCGGGTCCAATACATCCAACTTATTTCTGCCATACATCCAACTATAACCTATTTTTATTTAATATTTTAGTGCACCCGAGAGATATGCTTGGGTACAAAAATAGGCTACGCAAATAGTGAAGGCAAAATAGACAAAGCGAAATTAGAAGAAATTATGACAAAAGAATTTGGATCAGAAACAAAAGTACTAGAAGCCATCAAAAGTGATTGCATCTATGGAGACCTAGAAATTTTTGGACCTCCCGAACACTGTGACTTGATCAAACTGAAGAATTGTTTTATGTTCCATTTTATCACGGTAAGCAGCCATTTTAGACTATATTTTTTTTTAGTTTCGTTATTTATATTCAATAAGGACAGAAACTAAGCTTAAAATAATGGATTCGGTATTACTTAAGGCGAGTGTTTAAGCGATGGACTACTGCAGTACGTGCGCGGATTCAATTCCCGCACTGTAAAAATATTTGTGTGACCTACAGATACTTGTTCCTGGTCTGGATGTTATCAATGTGAATATTTGCGTTTGTAAACGCAACCAAGACACAAGAATTATAAGTAGTTTGGGGTAACGATTAAAAAATAAATAATTTACTCAGATTTCCGATGTCGTTAAGAGCGATTAAAAGTATTGATCTGATATTTCTAATTATCATCATCATCATCAGCCAGAAGACTTACTGCTGAATGAAGCCATAGTGCCCACGCACGCACAATTGGGGATCGCAGTGGCCCACCAATTAGTTTCACTATATTTTTTTTCCGTGTCCTACAAACGACTCAACACTTACATTAATTTTTATTCAATGTACTTTATTGATTACAGAAATGTCCCGAATGGAACGAGGAAGGCAACTGCAAAGGAAAAAAGGAATCCGTGGAGGAATGTTCGACTCTTCTCTCATAATTATTTTTCTTTGGAACAGAATCCGTAAAGGACGAGTTCATAATTTCTCATTAAATTAAATTGAAGCATTTACATGTTTTGTTTTATTAGTATGTTAATAAATATGACGTAAATCTTTTATGTTTATATAGTATTTTATATACCTATGTGTCAGTTAAAATAAATAAGAGTGAAAGTCATCATCATCTGCCCACATTCATCCATTGCTGGACATAGGCCTTCCTACACTACGCCCTACACTACGTTTGCCTACTCGCGGTCTCTACTCGAGAACCCGTCTATCCCAACGGTTAACGGTTCTTCTTCATATATGACCAGCAGAATGCCCCTCCAGCCCGTTAATCCTGTAGGCTGTGTCGATTACTTTGGTCCGCTGTCGGATAATATCGTTTCGGATTTTATCCTTCGGAGTGACTCCGAGCATAGTCCGCTGCATAGCTCACTGAGCGATTTTGAATTGATGGATTAATCGCACCGTGAGTGATCACGTTTCGGCACCGTTTTTCATGATATGTGGGACGCACTGGTGGAAAACCATGAAAAAAATGAATGAATGGAAATAAAAAAATATCCAAATTCAACTGGTCACGGAGAGATTTTATGGAAACATAACTTTAATTATTTCTCCGGTAGGTCAGATGCACCCCTCGATCTACTCAAGGCGGAGGATAGTCCATAATGAATCTAATCACAAAAAACAAGAAATATAAATAGTCATCGCAGAATTATTTACTACGTTTAGCCTCGAGTAGACTAAGCTATGATTCACCTATATTTCACCATTGTATTTTCGATAAAACTCATTGAAACTGGATTGAAATTCATGATTTGAGAATTTGTAACTGAAACATTAATTAAGTACAACGGTATGGTGCGGTTCATGTAAAATTGACAAAAACATATGTAGCGGTAAAAAATGTAACTTTTTGAGCACGGATCAAATAACCCACCCTTAGCCAAAGGAAACAGAATTAAATTCTGAATCACAAACACATGTAAAACATCCAGAACATCATTAATTTCCGTACACAGTCAGCGACAGAAGTAGCCGAATTCTCATAATGTTTAAATTAATTTATCGTTGAATTCGTTCTTAACTGACGTTTACACTAGTCAAATGACGCTATTATATCACAATTATTTACCAAAAGTAATGTTTGCATGTTTTCATTAATAAAAAACCGGATAAAACTTTTGTTGCCGACTGTACAAGTTCTAGATTCTTAAGATTTGGTAACATACATAGGTTCCCACTAATTTACTGCGAGTTCCAAACAGTTACGACTCGTAGTTTTGAATTAATTAAAACTTAGTTAAAAGGCTCCGTGTTGCCAGAATCAAATTTAAAACAGTAATCAATTTAATTAGCGGTGTCGGTTTATTAAGGGTTTGGGTTAATACATTTTCAATTTGGTTGGACCATGTTGCTATTTTTAAGTTAATTTATAATCTATGATTTTACATAAAAAAATGTTACTACCTGCTGATCTATGGTTTTTTTATACGATGTTTTTTTTTCATGTATTATATATATATCGGATCATTTAAATCAACCGAAATATTATCTCAATAATTAACTTTTGCCAACTGAGAGTTCAAATATAATTTTCATAGGTAAACGATATTCTTTTAGGAAATGAAATAGCACGGCAAAATGCTAGTAGTTTCCCTTATATTTTATTATACATATCTTGTGAAATAAACTCGTACAAAACGTTGTGGCTTACACAAAAGTCTCGTACCGATTGCTATTTCGTAGAGACGTTGGAATTAGCATATAAAATTGTCTACAATTCTTACTTAGCTTGACTGCCTTATTGGTATAGTGGTCACAAGTGCGATTGCTGAACGTAAGCTCCTAGGTTCGATTCCCAGGTTGGAAAAAGTGTTTTTTTTTTTTTTTTATATGGAAATGCTCAGTAGCAACACGGAGTCTCGAAAAGTGCCCGGTAGATGACAATAGGCTCGCCCGTATTACATGGGACCCAATAACTCACTAACGTTTCTATAAATGTAGAATTCTCGCATAATAACATAAGTCGCAGAATGTCGCGACTGTCTAGTTTTGATCCGGCCTTATTTATCAAAATGCGTTTTGCATTTTACATACGTAGTGGTTATGGAAAAGGTTGTCTTCATACTTACGACAAATGATAGACATACTAAAAAATTCTATTAGTGAATTTGAGGATAAAAATATTCATATTTTTTAAAGGTATGGAAACTTAAAGGTTTTCTTTTAAACTTATAAAAACGTCTCAAAACAGGTCGTTTACTTTGCTGATATGGGCAAATGTCTTAACAGAACAGGTGGAAGAGCATGGCATAGTACGCCGTAGGTTGCTGGTTCAAACCTTGGTCCTATCAATCATTTAAGAGAAATATTTAAAATGCACCTTCTCTACTGAGCTTTGATGTTATACGGTAAAAAATTGAATTTTATCGTGAAATATACATTCTACGGGAAAGGGCTAATTATCTCTCTTTAGAGACGTTTTAAGCTGATTAACCCGTTACTTATTTTGTCAATAATCGATTTTTTTTCAAAGTTAGTCTTATGAAATCTTAATCCTTTGAAAATTATCAAGCAAAATGTTAATTTCATCTACTAAGTACATAAATAGTAATCATTTTGGTGATTTCCGAAATAACATAATCAATAAATCATTTGCAAAATCTTATTTACAAACAAAACAATACTAATACAATATAAAGCGATATTTTATAAAGGCGGTAAATATTGAAATAGAATAAATTTGTGCCTAACAACAAAGAGAAACAGGGGAAAAGTTAGTTCAGCTGATTTTAATGTAAATTTATGTAGTCTTATCGGGTAAGCTGTTTACACTGATTACAAATAATATTAATAGCGATAAATCATGTAAGCAAATTGAACACACTGGCGATCAGTACCACTATCACGAGTTTTCTTACTATTTACTATCAAAGTAAAGTAAATTTTCATGATAGCGATTCTAGTTCTTAACTTGGTTACATTAGGGATTACAGTCGCTTATGTGACATCAAGTCATAGTAAAGTTTTGATTTACTATTTACTATATTATAGAGATGTCATGTTAGCGACTCTAATCCCCAATGTAACCAATTTAAGAACTAAAATCGCTTGCATAAAAATTTACATTTACTATGAAAGTAAATAGGTAGTAAAAAACTCATAATGGAGGGGGATTTTTGCGTTTTCTGACATTAATTTCTAGATAGTGTCTTCCAATATATTGTATAGAAAATTTTCATTTTCCGAGCGTTTTAAGTAAAGACACATCACGTGGAGAATTAGGAAAAAGGGAAGGCAAACGATATCCGGATTGTATTTTCGATTTAAATATCTCAGATTTTGATACTTTCTCTGATTGCTTTAGAAGTGCCCATCTGATTCGATCTGATGTAGCCTGTCAATTTTATATTTATCATGTCAGTTCAGTTTGAGCCAAACTTTAATGTGATGGTGTTGTTAGCAGCAATGTTATTTTCGCTTTTACCGTGCATTTTGTATGACGATAGCAAGGGGATCAATCAGCATAAAAGATAATAAATAATATCAACATAAAGCAATCATGATTCATCAAAAAGTTTGAGTTTGAATTTTTATTCTGTGATGTTTTTTGTAACATTCCGTTATAATTGAATGAGGCCAAGATTCAACTGTGGAGGTGGTAATTTAGGCCCCCTTATTTTATAAAAATCCAAGGCTACTGTAGATGCCAATATTCAAATCACTTAACATTTTCTAGCATAATTTCTCGCAAGCGCCTGATAAATTAATTTTATAGTTAAAGTTTCTAATATTACTTTGAAGAATTGTCCCAAAACATGTTTTGGTTACATGCGTTTATTGCTATCATTAACCATAATTAATCAAGATAGACTGTCTCACTAGTCTAGTGGTCGCAAGCGCAACAGGTGTGAATGAGGTCCTGGCTTCGATTACCGGGTCGAGCAAATTGTTATTGGGTTTTTCTGTATGGAAATTCTCAGTAGCAGCACGGAGTCTGGAACTGTGCCCGGTAGATGGCAATAGGCTCGCCCCCTATTACATGAGAGTTAATAAAGACATCGGTGAAATGTGGGTTTACAATAGTACACCCTTCGGGTAATATGAGTGTAATGCTATGTTATGTTAATCAAGATAGCAATTTTACTCCTTCAATCATGTGTGACAAAAATGCAAAGATATAAATACAGGCATGTACAACTTCATTAGCCAGCAACAGATAAACTCGGGCCATTCGAAATGGGACATACTCACGGACCGTGAGTTGCGTGCCTCACGATATAAATGGATCTATTATTTTTATAGTGCGTGCGATTTTACTTGCAAATTTAATAAACACGTTGCGTGGTGACATAATTTTTTGTGTGGATTTTCTTTAATTTATTTGAGGGAAGATAATTTAGAATTATTATGGTGTGGTGAAATGGTAAATTGTTTGTCCTATATTTGTACTATAACAATAAAATAAAATGTTGGCGACCGAGCGCCCGTTTAGGATGAAATCTTTGCTCTCTACTGATAACGAATTTTTCGTGGGATGAGACCTAGGTAGATCGATTTTTCGACCCCGACAACACCTATATTTCATCGAAATCATTCGAGCCGCTTTCGAGAATGAGATTATAAACAAACAAAAACTATGCTCGTGATATTATAGAGTCTACGTAGAAACTGCAACGGCATAATCAATAAAAAGGAATCACCCTATGATTGACTTAGTATAATCCTAGGTGTAACTGTCTTGTCACTGTCTTTTGTTTAATAATGATTATTTATTACTGAAACTTTATAAATAAGGTAGCAATAGAACAATAGTTAAATTACACCATACGCAGTATGTACGTGCCATGTTGTGCCGACATAGTGATATCCGCTAATAATCCACTGAATTATTGAACAATAAAAATCACATCACAATCCTTGCTTATACGCAATTTTAGTGCACATGAATTGCAGCAAATCATGCATGTTATTCACATTTTCTTAATGAAAAATATACAAAGAAGTTTCTATATAATTTATAAACCGTCGTAAAACCTTTATGAAAAAGCTACAGTTTATATCCACACATTTTCAATTCACTGAAAATAGCTCTTCCATAAATTCTAAAGACTAACAAAACGCCACTGTGCTCCGTTCCATATTTTTGTATGAGTTTTAACGCCGCAGGGTCCAGCGTGATCTTCGTTTGTTTGGCAATGATTATGCCCATTCATTGTCCAACAAACCATTGTACGCTGCATGGGTTTTTATCTCATAAATAATACGGAATCCTGATTGGATGGAAGCTATGCATAACAAAAACTTGGAAAGTCATCTATAACGAGAGAATATTTGCATAACTGTTTTTCCTGTGAATTGCTTTTTTTGTTTATTTGCACTCTTTTTCTGTTATGTTTTGTAGAACTGTAAAGTCAACTCGCAATGAAGTGTCAATGCCTTTTGTTCTCGTTATTTTTGCTTTGTTTTCGAAACAATTTTAATTATTATTTGGCAACGGTCAATCAAGTGATTTTTCTGGTTGCTTTTTGAGTTTATTTGCAGAAAAATAGCCCAACTCTCTTTCGACTTTTATTGGGATCACCTAAGAACTGTTATGTAACTGTGAAGTGTATTATGAGGCCTGAATCACATTCATTAACATTGATTTGCAATTACCTATTTGACAATAGCTATTTTGTATGAAGATGCTGCATACGAAAGGAGAATTGACGCGTACGCATCTTCATACAAATAATAATGCTAATACACGTACATTTTTTTTAGAATATATAGGAGCAGTAAAATAATAAAACAACCAAACTTTTAAATAAATTACATTGATTAATAATTGAACAGGCAGAGCAAAATTATTGCCAAGTAATAAAATAATATTACAGGTACAAAATATTGTCATTTATTGGCATTGAAATTTCACCATAGAACTTGTTTTATGTCCATAATCAAATGCTTAAGTAACAACAGTGTGATTCGTAGTTGAAATAAAATTACATTTGTTCTGAGAATTAATTATAAGTTGAAATTATTAATCCGTAGACGGGTTAAGAATATTAATCTGAGTAAGTAAAGTCTAGACTTTACTTTATTATATAGATACTAAGAGTATACTTATAGATACTAAGTTTGTACACATTAAACAAGTTATAGTAAAAAATATGTTTTTACTACAGTTTTTTTTTAATGAGATAGATGTCTATCTTGGCAGTTGAACAATATATAATTAAATAATAACATAGCATCACGCTTGTATTCCCCGAAGGGTTAGGCAGAGGTGTACTATTGTAAACCGACATTTCGACGGTGCTGTTATTGAGTCCCATGCAATAGGGGGCGAGCCTATTGCCATCTACCGGGCACAGTTCTGGACTCCGTGCTGTTACTGAGAATTTCCCTTCAGAAAAACCGACCGACCCGGAAATCAAACCCAGGACCTCACGCTCAGCAATCACGCTTGCGACCACTAGACCAATGAGGCAGTCATCAGGCAGCTTGATTAAATAATGTCAATACTATTACAATATATTGATATATTCAATGATTAATACTTCATTGCGCGACGGGTTGTCGATGTATTACGGTTCAATGAACTGATGAACACCATCTTCGATGAAGGAAAATACAACAGAACAAAGCTTGAACATCATTGGAAAGTGCTAAAATGATAGGCTTTTAATAATTTCAATAATTCATACAAATTTACTTACGTAAATAATTCTGTAATGCCCTACTAATTAGAGAGGTTTATAGGACCCATCACACTGATCACATCCGTAGCTTCATCACGCGTGGTCATTGGCCTTTTAGTCAATGAGCACGCGTTATTTGCATCGGTGACGTGACGTGTTATAAGTTTGTTGCCGGCTTTAACATAAGTTGCCTTAATAACTGTCTTAAGTCGAATTTCAATAGTATAGATTCCTCTTTAACATCGTGTACCTAATCACAGTTTTGATGCCCTTAACGTTTTGAAATGGTCGTAAGTTAAATGTATAAGAAGCTAATCTTAATACTTATTCCTACGTCATGAATTGAACCTTTCGTCTGTCATAATAAGGTCTGTTTTCAGCGTAACCAGATTCAGAGAATACCATTTTATACAAGCGCTGGGCAGTCATGCTGTTCACAGCAACACTTTTTATTTCTACTAACACCAAAAGGAAAATAAAAACTATAAAATTCACAAAGCAGTTCTTTCCCACATCTGTTCCTCTTTACGTGATATATATAAACGTATATATATGTACCACATGTATTTTACTACGCTCTTAACTGGCAAACCTTAAATTACTGGCGACGACATTTTAGTTCCAACTTTGTAGCCAGGAAAGAAAGTTTTATTCGAATTTTGTAAACTCGTTGGTTTATTACTGGCAGGCGAGGAAAACAACCGGTGTTCGACTGCAACTTTTTTATATTTTCGATGCATTGCCATTTGTGGCTTCGATCTCACGTACTTAAACAATTCTCTACAAGACACTGACTATCTCCAATGACCAATTCTATGCTATAAAATAAAATAAATGCAGTCCATTACTGTCCCACTGCAGGGCGAGGGTTTCATCTCAGATGAAAGTGTTAGGCCTTAGTCCACCACGCCTTATACAAGTTGGCGGATTATACACACCATCGAAAACTTTATGGAGCCTCCTCAGGTTTCTAGGTTTCCTCACGATGTTTTCTTTCACCGGGTGACTGAGGCTCTCAACCCTTCTCATTCTTATTATCATTATCCTCTCATTATCATTATTTTACTTAAGTTCATATTTCGCCAACGCCAACGCCAGAAGTCAGCAAACGCTATTACAATTAAAAGCTTCTATACTTAGAACGTATTAGGAAGGACGATTCTGATTCTACTAAAATTTTCCTTAAGTGCCAATTTCAGGAATCACTTTCATGTCTTCTCGTTTCACTAACAACAATTACGAGTAGTTTCCAATTAATCAAATTTCCTGGACGTTAAAAACATCCATTAATATGACAAAGAGTATCAAAAGCTATAGTTATTTCGTTTTCGGACGAACGCCGAGCCTTCATTAACGTTTCTTTTATTAAGCTATTAAAAAGTTAATTAAAACCACGCAACAATGTAGTGGTGGAAACGCGCTGATGAAATTATAAATTAAAGCGATTCCGTTTTTATGACGTAGGTAATGGATTTTCTCGTGGCTTTGTCTGTGCGTTTGGTATTAAATGGATTTATTTATTTCAGTCGGAATGCGTTTCAAGTGTCTATATCAAAAGCTGGGCCATACCGTTTGTGGCACGTTTGCGGCGCAGTAAGTATTCAGCGATTAAGTTACGTATTTGTACACCAGGTTACGTAAACATTCGCTAAGTTGCAAACGCACAGGGGGCAATTCTCACGCAATAATGTCTAATATTTTTTTTTTTCGAATTGTGTTAATGTTACATTAGAGGTACCTAGGTTGTTTTCTACGATCGAAATGCGACTAGTGGTCGGACCAAGGCGAGATTAAATGACTTTTTAATCTATTATAAATAACTAGCTTCCGCCCATGGTTTCGCCCGTGTGGTTTACGAACCCGTACATTTTTACGGTATAAAAAGTAGCCTATGTACTATTCCAAACTATCTGACTATCTATATATATGTTACGGCTAATAGCCAAAGTGCGGCAACACCTAGTTTTAGCCGGCTACAACTAGGTGCAGCCGACCACATGTGGTTAAACTTAGATGTATCCTACTTATCTTCGGTTAGAACTAGGTTTAGCCTTCATCATAGCGGCTAGAACTAGGTGCAGCCGCACACCGGTGGTTAAACATAGGTGTATCCTATTTATCATCGGCTACAACTAGGTTTTCAGTTCAGTTCAGCATTTTGGTTTTGTTTTGAGATTCTTGTCTTGCGTTTCCTAATTGATTCGATTTCGTCCGAAACAAGATTTATAATTTTGTCGAATTCTATTATGTACTGAAATGAAATTTTATACTTTCTAAAACTGTGTACTTAACAAAATGTCTGTTAATGCGGAGTCCCTCTGCTTTGTGGTAAAAACTAAATGCACGCTGCAATAAGTAGGTATACTAAAGAGTTCGTCAAGTTGGCAGCGGGGCATAGATGCGAGGAAGGGTTTGGCGAGGCAGCCGATTTGCTCGCGCGCAGTCCGTAATCTATATGCAGAGAAGTTTTAAATTGTGAGTTTTATTAATTACTTATAAGTATAATTATAAATGTCACTACAACATCCCTGTCTTTTATTTTTTCAATATAATAGAATCAATCGGGAAACGCAAGACAAGAATCTCAAAACAAAACCAAAATGCTTAACTGAACTGAAAACCTAGTTGTAGCCGATGATAAATAAGATACACCTAGGTTTAACCACCGGTGTGCGGCTGCACCTAGTTCTAGCCGCTATGATGAAGGCTAAACCTAGTTCTAACCGAAGATAAGTAGGATACATCTAAGTTTAACCGCATGTGGCCGGCTGCACCTAGTTGTAGCCGGCTAAAACTAGGTGCAACCGCACTTCGGCTATTAGCCGTAACATATATATATCTGTGCCAACTTCATTCCAGATACGTTCAGCCGTTCTGGCGTGGTTGAGTAACACATATCCATCCATCCATCCTCACAAACTTTCACATTTATAATATTAGTAGGATTAGTAGGAAATAGGATACGAAGAAGGATAGTGGGATAATGGTATGTCAAGCGTGTGAGAATTACACCTGGCTTTTAGTCTGATATCTCTCGTCTATGTATGCAATAACATATGGCATCTATGGAACCGCTTCATTAGTTTGGTGGTATTCAAGCGTGTCTACTAAGTACTAAAAATATCACAGACTCAGATTATTCCAACTCAACTAATTGGGATCATTTTGTTAGTAGAATAATTTCAAACTTAAAACTACAGATCCAGGCGTACGGCTTTGGGTTTGATTCTTAGTAGAACCAAAGCGTTAATGAGATTTTTTTGAAATTCTTAATAGCATTCCGAAGTTTTGAATTAGGTCTCCCTCTATATTTCCTAGTATTAACGGAGTTTACAACATTACACCTCTGCCTTACCCTTCGGGAAATACAGGCGTTATGCTATGTTTAAACTACAAAACGATTATCGATTATTTCACCAACCTTATACCTACAGCTGCCATTATCTACGTACCCCGAAGGCATGTTTTACTCCCGTACAACAGATAAATTGGTGCGATAAACAATCCCCTTGATAAAATCATAAAATTAACTTTAAAAGCTTATTGCTCGTAAATGACAACGATTAATTACACGGATGTTTTAATATCACTGAAAAATTTAAATGAGGTTTGGGTACAGCAATAGATGTATTTTCAGTGAAATATTTTCAATTAAGTGATGATAAAGTTCTTAAATAGGTACAGCAAGAAATGAAGTTGGCGACAAAAATAAAAAATAATTCCATCTGCTCCCAAAGTACCTAATGTCAAAAATATCGGACAGAAACCCAGCTATTTCCTAACGTAGTGCAATCACAGACAAAATAACATACTATGACGTCTTTATTCCAAGAGGGGCTAGGTAGAGGTTTTACTTGTGATGGTTTAAGATGTTAAGTCCCATATTATTAGCGGGCAGTTCCATACTCCGAGCTCGCTTCTGAGAGTTGTCTAACAGAAATACACAGTAACACTGCCGCTCCATGGATCGTAGTATGGTAGTATACTATTTATGGTCCTAATAAAGAATCCACTCCTCACCTAATAACATATTTCGAAAAGGGTTAAGACACTTTACGTTTTTTTATTTTAAAAATTTGCATCACACTGATCATAGTTCCTGTATCGTGGGTGCGTTTACAAACACATACATATATTCACATGGACATACACCCAAACCTGGAACAACTATCTGCAGATCATACTAATATTTGTTCCATGTGGGAACCGAACCCCCGACATGTAGCGCAGCAATCGATCTCTCAACCACTGCGGCAACTGAGCCGCGAACTTATACGTAACTTCATAACCTCATTGTCAAATCGTCTGATATTTTCAGTGGCCGCAAACGCCGCTTCTAGTTTGAGGCTATGTTAGATCCGTAGGCGACTGGTGTCTATATACCTACAAAACCGTTATCAAAACGCAGTTTATCCCGAAGGCTGTCTGTAGCTTTCCCATATGTAAAACTAATTATTGTGATATGGAAACGCGGTACACCAGCATTAAAGGTATTTGGATCATAGATAATGCAATACCCATCGTTACGAACAATTTCCGATATCCAACACTTGTGAAGCTTTGACATATTATATTGTTGTATTATTAGCTTGATGCAATTTACATCGATAATTATATTTAACATGCGATCTGCAATAATGGATAACTATGAATGCGGCTATTCGATCTATTAGATTAAGTGCGATAATTAAGCAAAGCATGTAGATTCATTAAAATTCTTCTTGTTCTGTCGAGCTTACACAAGCCATCACATGGAAATCGCTCATACCGTAGTAGAACATTAAATTAGCCAGTTATATGGTGGTAACGAGGCAACAGCCAAGTGTAGGCCAGGCGATCTTTTTTTTTTTTAATAATTCATTGGCCCGCTCTCGGTTATTTCTCCTGTATCGTGAGTACAATTTATAAACATACATGTCACATACATATACAACCAGACCCGCAGTCTAATTATGTAAAAAAGCGACAGCAACGCGATATCCACGCGACAGCAATCTCACTGTCAGCCAACACATTATATGTCACAAAAATGAAGTTTGACAAAAGTTATCGCGCGATCTACGCCTGTCGCTACATCGGTAATTAGGCTGCCGAAACAACTATCTGTACATCATTCACATATTTGTTCCGTGCGGGAATCGAACCCGCGACATGAAGCGCAGAAAGCTAATCGCTTAGCCACTGCGCCAACCTTGTCGTTATTATTGAGTCAGCCCAATTACAATTATGTACTGCCAAAATCGTGATGGATTTTTTTTTCTTTTTTCTTTTTATAAAACGTTGCCCCACACTAGGACTTCTCCTGTGTCGTGGGTACAGTTTACAAACATACATGTCACATGCACACACAACCAGACCCGAAACAACTATCTGTAGTTCATACAAATATTTGTTCCGTGCGTGTATGTTTAAGAAATAATAAATAATGTGCCATGTAAATGGAATACCAAAGCACTGTCACAGTTATATCGACGCCTCCTACGCATAAAGTCGGAACACATTTTTTGAGTAAAATGATATTTTTGTCTCATTAGAACCATATTATACCATATTAAATATTCCTGAAATCAGAATATTAATATCTTGTATAAATAATGAGTTTTGGAATTGATAATAGTCGTAACATTTGAACGCTCCCACGCATAAGGTCGCGCCACTAGTTCCGACGATATGCACCGATCTATTGGGCTTCGCATTGGTCAATCGGAGCACAGTACCGACGTCGTATGACACAAACGAAGCCCAATTTTGAATGTTACAAATAATATTGTACAAAAGTTTCATGAAGTGTTGTTGTTTGTTTCTTTTAATTACTAAGGCCTATAAAATTATAAACTAGAGAAATGAGAAACGTACATTCGTTAAACATTTTGAAATTAGTGTAAAATAGGGCAAACTCAAACAGCGAAGTAATAACGGCTGGTGAATATCATGGAAATGGTAAGCTTTATTTTATTTTTGTATATTATTATGAAATGTACTTGTTTAACTATGTCATACTATCATACAGATAAATAATATTAATATGTGATAGTGATTAGTTTTCAATGACAAAGAAAGTTATGATTCCAGCGCATAACGTCGGAATGTCTATGTTACGACTGTATGCACCGTTAGTTACGACTTTATACTACGCAACAATTTTATTCTAAAAGTCGTAACTTATACTAACGACCATATGCGTGGTTGTAATTTAAAGATAAATAGATGTATAAAGACGTATCATAGACATAAGACTTTATGTTTTGTTACGAAATAAAGATACAATTCTTTGCTATTCCGTAATGGCTAAAAATATCGTTAAAACTGGATTTTTATGCTATGAGTTACTGTAATTGTGTTTTTTAGTAAGTATTTCATTAGTAGGAAGTTTTTATTTTCAGAATAACCGGTGTATTTGACGTTGAATACCAGTGGGATTTGTACAATATGAGCTTAAGGAAAAATAGTTCGGCTAATCTTTTAATTATACTTCCAAAAGATTTTAAACTATCCTCATGGCAAAGTAGCTCTTTCAATTAGAATAACATATATCTTTAATTCATGTAAACCAAATTGGAGCACTTATGAAATGTCGAGACTCTAGGTGCACAGTTCCAAATAGTAGATACTATGGAGAAGAACCGGCAAGAAACTCCATGGAAACTCATTTAAAATATTTGATCTTACAATCTTATTTAGTACACTGTTGTGGTAAGAGATGCGAGAATAGTGTAATTTAATGTGTAAAATAAAAAATATATATAAAAAGACTACGTTAAAAAAATATAAAAAGATTACCTCTGAACAAGGTTGCCATGGCAGTTACAAGGTGACCAGTCCCGGCGGATGATACCCGTTCACGACTAGGACACATGTATAAGTATTGTTTAGCTCAACCACTTCGTAGGGAACCCGGCGACCCAATTAACCACACCACCATCAGCGAAACATTTTAGCGAGCATGACAAACTCGTATTACCAGGCAATAGGCAAGTGTTTTCTATAATAAAAACAATAACACTATATAATTTTACCTATTTCTGGTCTTGCTAGTCAAGAAGGCTATTGTTACACGTGTCCTATGAAGTATGAAGTTACTTGTCTATATTTATTTAGACCAAAGTAAATGACATGCCAAAGAATTCAAGTTTTGCGCCGACAGTTGTGCCAGTCAAAACCGAAACCGAATTGTGCTTGCTTTTAATAGCTATGCAGCTAGGAACTATGGTATAACGATAATTTATAGGTTTAAAAAGGCATACACAAATTGTCGTAGGCTCCGTTCATGCTTTAATAGCGACAAATAACAAAAAAGTTTATACCCCTGCAAAATGAATTGCCTAAGATAGTCAAAAGTCAACCCTCTAAATTACAATATAATGTCATTGAAATTAGTGTTACAGATTTTTACGACTGCAAAATTTTTCTAGAGGATAGAGATTGGGCTAAACATACTAAAATCCAACAAATATCATAGGCCAATAAAAAATATGAAAAGCTCAGATAGTGTCTAGGGAACTCAATATTTTAAACTATCGTTATCATTTTGAGGAAGAAAAATATTATGAGCTTAAGAAAAAATAGTTTTGGATCCATGTTACACTGATCATGTACCTGTACATTAGTAAAATTTAATGATTTGTTAAGTCTTTGGTGAGAACGCATAATATCCCAAGAGTACCCAAATTTTTATCATCAATTGTCACATAGTGGCACTGTTGCAGAACAGGACACTAGCGATTTATTATTAATCTTTGATTACATTATGTTATCTGTTATTATACTGTCATATTATTACTTAAAAAATAACTAATCATTTCAGTTTAAGTGGTTTTCATTTAATTTTGTTGAGGTTATTATTTTTTATTTTGTATACGTTGATAATTATTAGTTACCTATGTTATAAGGCGTAGATCTTCGTTTTTAAATTCATTTATATTTTTTTAAATTATTATTAACCCAAATAACCAATCTTAAACTCTGAAAGTCTGATGCCAGTTCATATAATTTTAATTATTTTAAATGCGATGAGCCAGTCCCTTTAATTTTGCTTAATTCTTGATAAGTTTTATTTGTATTTTTTTTATAACAGTTTACGTACATCTTTATCATAATGATCAAGTGATGCAAGAAGACTGATTAATGTTCCTATGAATAAACTGTCTTTAATAAAGTTGATTTGAGGTAAAATTTGTGTTGGTTTTTGATTATCAAGTAGCTTCTTACGACCCTTTTTTGAGAGATATAGACAATTTACACGCCGCATATAGTCGTAATTTAAACATACGAGTTTATTCGCGTTGTCTATATCAGTCTGATTAAAAGCATAACGTCGTAACAATAAGATACGACGTTTTGGCAATCAGTATAAGGTCGTAAGTAACTAAAATTTGCTATTTTTGTATAAATATTTCTTTTTATTACATCCAAAGCCCGGTATAATGTTTTTAGACTTATTATTGATCGCATAGTGTAAAAACACCGGTTGAAAAAGTTTCAAAAATCAACTATAACAGTAATGTTCACAAAAATGGCTCTCCTGAAAAACTACATTTTTAGCGTTACGACCTAATGCGTGGGAGGCGTCGATATGTTCATTTTTTTCCCTCTGAAGAATAATTCAATCAATATTCTTCACTAAGAATTTATATTTTTATATTCACTGTGTCACTTATAAACGTATAGTGTCTCCACTCAAGCTTCTTCGTGGTTTTTATCTATGTAATAACTGATGCAAATTGAGGTGCAGTGAACTGTGTATAAATTCGTAACTGCTTGGGAAATGAAATTCTGAATTGAATCACAATATTATTCAAGCAAAAATTAAATATTATTTGGTTCGTTTAACCATAGGAGCGGAGGAAATGTCATATTACTTAGTACAAGTCCTTTAAAAACTTTTGAGTATGGTTGATAGTACCTATATCTTTTCATCGTAAAGTCTTGTTATCTTTATAAAACGTAAGAATAAGTGATATCCGCGGTTCTACCTATTACTCTTTCAGTGTGAGAAATAGGCGCATCATGACATAATGAAGATTTTACCTTTGATAAAATTTTCTCTTATAGTTCTGCCGTTTAACCGTGTTTGTGGTGTGGCCATCTAGGGGAGGTTTTATGTACAAGACAAATTGTTAGCGATTTTAAAATTTATACACTAATGTCAATCCGATTTTTCAAACTGAGGAATCGTGACGATAAAACGTCCCTTCTGCTTTAACTATTCAAACTATGAATAAGGCAGATGGAATTTTCTCCAAGCAGCAAGTTGCTGCTTGGAGAAAATTCTTCATGAAATAATTGATTTATCGAATCTCATAATTACGAAACAAAGACACTACTAATCTTGCAGCACAGCATACAATATTTACAAAATATAAGAATACACAAGTATGTTTTTATCGTTTAAAAAAAATCAACGACAAAGCTAGACGCAGTGAACTGCACATGACGCCACGAGAGCTCGGGAAATGAAATTCTAAATCGTGCTATAATATCATTCCAGCGAAATAATAAAGGATTTATAGTGAATATGCGGGTAATATTCTTAGCACATTTTATCCGGGGCTTATATTTTTTATCGTAGACTGATTACCAGAGCTTAATAGGAAATATTTAACTTATATTTTTTTATTTGTGTTACGTTTGTGTTATGTTTGTTGCCTTTTTGTATTAACCCTTCTAGCAGGGCAAAGCAGACAAACGAAAATCATACTCAAATGCTCTTTGTGGGTATAGCAGTGATAGCCTAGTGAGTAAATACTTGACTTCCATGCAAGAGGGTCTGAGTTCGAATCACACGACGCGACGCTTCATAACTCCCCTATGTTATACGATATCACACTTAATTGAAGCCATAACAATCTTTTCTTGCGAAATATTTCAAACACAAAGTTAAAAGGAAAATTCCGGTACAAGGCCCAATGTTATGTAAATGTTTGGTTCAACCGTAATCGAGATAAAAATTATATTAGAATTGTGTTCGTTCAGGGAAAAATCTCGGGAAAATGTATGAAAAATTCTAAGGGTGGTTGTTGCATTGTCTTGAAGTGGGTTACATTGTTCTGTTGTTTGAATTGAATGAATCCATTATCAAGGCGTTCTGCTACTGTGAGAACCGTACCTATAGAGCAGCCATACTCAACCTTTTTTCCATAAGGGCCACCAAAACGTATTAGTCAAGGTGCCGCGGGCCACAACACAAAATTCTGGTGTTAATAAAAAACGTTATATATAAATACCGTAAAATAACGTAACGAAAACAAAAATAAATGAAAAATTGTCCACAATTCATCGGACTGGATGATCTTATAAGTCTTATAATGTGAGGTTATCATGCAGCCACATGCGATCTTGGCAAAATTTTAAGAGAGACACAATCCAAAATTTCACTTTTAATGAGATATCTGAAACGCTCTATCACCCACTGCAACGCAATGCACGGTAGGGTTATCTAGATACCTATTGTACTCCACGCCCCAACACTTTCTCTGGATCTGCGCGAAATTAAAGTGGTTGACAACTTGACTGAATTGAATATTTACCTAATTCTAGGTTACATTAAACTAATTTATTACATTACACATTTATAAATACATAACATAGTATTACGCCTGTATTCCCCGAAGGGTTAGGCAAAGGTGTACTATTGTACACTCACATTTCGCCGATGCCGTTATTGAGTCCCATGTAATAGGTGGCGGGCTTATTGCCATCTATCGGGCACAGTGCCAGACTCCATGCTGCTACTGAGAATTTACATACAGAAAAACCTAATAAGACTGCCCGACTTGGGAATCGAACCCAGGACCCCACGCTTAGCAGTCCCGCTTGCAGCCACTAGACCGGTGAAGCAGTCATAAATCGTAAATACATTAAAGCTATAATACTTACATCTAATAATTGAGATCTAATAAAATTGTTCCTGTCGTTATTTATTAACTTTCCCAAACCTATTATAATGGCCTCAAATTACTATAATATAGTGTAATTGCACCTAATTGACAAAACCAAATTAAACTGAAACAAAAGTAGGTAACCATAACCAACCAGCAAACCGCACATAATATTAGCGTGAAAGGCTAGAATTACACTTTACCAAAAAACACCAACCAAAACGTGGATAGACCGTGTTTTCACTATAGCTAAATATCAGTCATAAAAAACTCAAAGTCTGACTAAACAAATAGTGTATGGTCTTCTTTATATACTGAAGGAGGGTAATGTTTCTTGAACGTACGTATGTTTGTCTGTATGTCTATTTCTTTGACACGCTCTGTAGTCTAAACGGTTTGAAGAATTTTAAAATTTGAGCTGTCATTCGATTTGTCTTAATTGTGGAAGTGAGATAAGGTATAAATTTAAATACGATGATCGCAAAAAATAAACTATCGAATATACATTTGCGTATTCCTTTCCTTATTTTGTTCGGCCTCTATCTTGTGAATCTAACTTTAATGTATAGCTGTATCTTTTTCTTTTGATACATCATGTGTATTGTATAATAGTGTCTAATCAAATGTGCTATAGACGTCGCTTATATGTCTTCTCTAGCAATTGCCGCACATTTGAAAAAGTTTCGTATACACATTCGATATATCGTTCTAATAGAGTGCTTAATTGGAATCTTAATTATGGTTTGTTCATGCTTCATTTCTATCAAATGCCGTATAATAATAATGTCCTCCTGACCGGTTTCGGTCACGGCGGCCAATCTCACCGGAGATTAGCCAACTACGCAGGAGATATTATAGAGCACAAGTGTGTGCGCAAACACAGGTGCTCTCTCTATTCCTTCACTCTCATAGTCCGATGGGACGGCAATCCGACACGACCAGAGAGAGATCAGGCGCAAGACCAACGGCTTTACGTGCTTTCCGAGACACGGTGTGTACTCACATACACAAAGACCCAGACCCGAAACAACTATCTGTAGATCATACAAATATTTGTTCCATGCGGGAATCGAACCCGCGGCACGTATCTCAGCAGTCGATCTCTCAACCACTGCGCCAACCGTGCCGTCAAATGCCGTATATCAAGTAAATTTACCAAACGATTTTTTGCCGTCATCTTTTTAACTACACTCTTGACTATGGTTTGCACAGAGCCTTATCATCCAAATCGTGATTTCAAACAACGGGGCAAATAGAATGACTCCCTCACTACACATTATTTAGCTAGATAATAATCTGGTTGCTAGACCGGGAGGAAACCAGTCGCCGATGAGGCAATCTGGTAAGCGAGCCTGGGGACCGGGTTATGTAGCAAGAAATCGCAGTAGAACTAGTTAACCTTGCGAGGCCAAGTAGACATTGTCTCGGTAATGTTAAAAGCTATTCGCGTGCGTGTTATTCTAAAGCAAGGTCGCGGGTAAAACTATATTCATAAAGGGAAAACAGTGAAAATTCTGTGTTTACTTACACGCTTTATACAAAACGAATCGTCTCGTCTGAGTGTATTTATTATCTCATTAATGTTTTGTTGCAATATAAAATAATGATATAAAATTATCTGCTAGTAGCCTATGTCCTTCAAAAAGGCCCAAGCTAGCTCTTTCTCAAAATTTCATAACGATCGGTTCATTGCCTTGCACATTTGCCATTATACTGGTCAAAATTCTAACCTTCTAGCTACTATTTAAAAAGAATCTAACAGAAAAATACTAACACTGCCCAACCCAAGAATCGAACTCCGGAATTTACGCTTAGCAGTCACGCTTGCTACTATAGACCACTGAGGAAGTCTTGTCTTATCGCGCCATCACAACATGCCTTTGTAATTTAAATTTTAAATAATTTCTACAAGCTCAGTTTCAAAACGTAAAATAATACTCAAAAGCAGCATTCTTCATAAAAGATTTCATTGAATTTTCTTCAGAATTCCCCACAAAATTATAATTTAGACCATATTTTTATGTGACGCGATGCTGTGAGAGGTTGCTTAAACCCATTAAGTTACTAGGAGCGCAGATGCCCCGCATATTTTGTAGGGCACAGTTTTCGTACTCAGCTGAAATTGGGATAAATTTAATATAGGGTTAGCTTAGTTCCGTAATTTAATACTACCTGGCGGATAATTTAAAGTACCTACCACGTAATTTTTAGCTTGACGTAATCACAAAAATAATTGGGGCGTGCTACGGATATTTTAAGATATAATGAGAGAATTCAACCAATTGTAATTAAACTTTTACACATTGTATTATTGTATCCGTGTTTAATAATAAGGTACGGTGTGTTCCTATGATCCACGACGTTTGCCGATGTTTGCCGATTGAAGCCGTCTGGCCAGTGCAATTCAGCCGAAATATCCGGAAACATACATATCTTATAATTTTGTACACGATTACACGAAAAAACCCGATAGAAATATCCAAAATAATATCAGATAAATCTGGAGTGAATAATGAATCGTCTTCTATTTGTTTACTTTTGAGTTTATAACAAGAAAAAAACAACAACAAATGCTTATTATAAACTACTTTAATACAGGAAAAGCACCAGTACTTTCCACCGGTAATTCCTAAATGCCTTCGAATATACTGAACGCTACCATTGATGCTGTAAGATTCCTTTTTTCCTCATCTAAAGGAGCCTTTGGAAAAAATATCCGAAGAGAATCGGACCACGGATACATCGGTAACTAGTTTCTACAAAAAACAATGATATATTGACAATGCAATCACAAATAAAAAAAAACTGATGACAGGTAATGTCAAATGGAACGAGGTTTAAAAGATCTCCATTGGTCCTTAAAATCTTACTTAACAAAACCTCAAAATATCATTAACAAAAACAATTGAATCTTCTCTTAACATCCCTACCTGATGGCAACATCACTAATTTGCTTATTGCATGAGATAGCTATTGTGTACGATGCGTGTCTCAGAGCAATAAAGCTTACGCTAGTGCTGGGAATGCAACAGGGTTATTAATCAGGCCTTGGTTATGTTTAGCAGCGGTTTGCGACTTCGCTTCAGGATTATGCGAAATGACGTCGTATTTTATGTGTACTTATGGGATTATTCTTATCGAGGTTGGTTAACATGATTTTCTTGGCGATTTGAATGTCTGATACATTCAAATCTACAATTTTCGTACTGTTTCTGTATATATGATATTATCGCTTTACCCAGGGAGCTTGAGAGGTTTTACGGACAGTTGTACACCTCAACACGACAACCCGCTGTCAGCACAGCTCAAGACACCAGAGCTAAGCTGATCCGACACTACACTGAGGACATCCCAAACATCAGCCTGTACGAGATTAGAATGGCTCTCAAACAGCTTAAGAACAACAAGGCGCCGGGTGATGATGGAATTACGACAGAACTTCTGCGAGCGGGTGGAAAACCGGTACTCTTAGTCCTCCAGAAGTTATTTAATTCCGTCATAGCCGAAGGTACTACGCCAGAAGCATGGCACAGGAGCGTGGTGGTGCTCTTCTTCAAAAAAGGTGATAACACCTTATTGAAGAATTATAGACCCATCTCGCTCCTGAGCCATGTGTATAAGCTGTTCTCGAGAGTCATTACGAACCGTCTCGAACGCAGGTTTGATGACTTCCAGCCTCCCGAACAAGCCGGGTTCCGTAAGGGCTTTGGCACCATAGACCACATACACACGCTCCGCCAAATTATACAGAAGACTCAGGAGTATAATCGGCCATTATGTCTAGCGTTTGTGGACTATGAGAAAGCCTTTGATTCTATCGAGACCTGGGCGGTATTGCAGTCCCTTCAGCGATGCCATATCGACTATAGGTATATCGAAGTGTTGGAGTGTTTGTATAGAAACGCCACCATGTCAATCCGATTACGGGACGAGAGCACGAAACCAATCCAATTGCAGAAAGGCGTGAGACAGGGAGACGTTATTTCTCCGAAACTGTTCACGAACGCATTGGAGGACGTTTTCAAGCTCTTGGACTGGGACGGATTTGGCATCAACATCAATGGCGAATACATCACTCACCTTCGTTTTGCCGATGATATAGTCGTAATGGCAGAGTCGCTGGAGGACCTCAATACTATGCTCAACGACCTCAGTAGCGTTTCCCAACAGGTGGGTCTTAAAATGAACATGGACAAGACGAAAATTATGTCAAATGTCCATGTTGCACCCGTACCGGTCGTCGTTGGGAACGATACGCTCGAAGTTGTCGACCACTACAACTACCTTGGACAGATTGTTCAGTTAGGTAGGTCCAACTTCGAGAAAGAGGTCGCTCGAAGAATCCAACTCGGATGGGCAGCGTTCGGGAAATTGCGTGATATCTTCTCGTCCAAAATTCCACTGTGCCTGAAGACAAAGGTCTTCAACCAGTGTGTGTTGCCAGTGATGACATATGGCACTGAGACGTGGTCGTTAACTGTTGGCCTCTTAGAGAGGCTCAGAGTCACACAGCGGGCAATGGAGAGAGCTATGCTCGGAGTCTCTTTGCGCGATAAAATCCGGAACGAGGATATTCGCCAAAGAACCAAGGTCACCGACATAGCTCTCAGGATTTGCAAGCTGAAGTGGCAATGGGCAGGCCACATCGCTCGAAGAACGGACAACCGATGGGGAAGAAAGGTTCTCGAGTGGCGACCACGAACCGGAAGACGCAGCGTAGGAAGGCCTCCTACTAGGTGGACCGACGACATTGTGAGAGTCGCGGGCAACCGATGGATGCAAGTGGCGGAATGTCGTTCGATGTGGTGGTCTAAGGGGGAGGCCTTCGTTCAGCAGTGGACGTCTTCTGGCTGATGATGATGATGATGATGATGACCCAGGTAGGACTATGCCTACGATGCCCATGGGACAAAACGGGTTTTCCTATGATAACCCATCTTTTCCACTGGGTGTCGTTTGAGGTGATTATGAGATTATATTTGGGCAGGCTACTGCCCATCCTGTTTATACTGATTATAATAAAGATTTCTTTGATTTTTACGATAGAATGACAGCTATGAAGTTGAAGAAGGCAATTTCCTTGCAAAAACTCGGTCCCTAAAGAAACTAATTAATGTTATTTCTTTGTTAGTGTTCCTACATCTAAACATACGGGAATTTTAATTTTGGACAGAAAAGATTGGCCAAAAAATTAAACTAAAACGCCAACTATCACTTTCAAAGACACCATTTATAAAGGCAAAAAGTTTTTGATAGAAATCAAAGTTCGGACATTCTTTAATATGTAGGTGCCTCGCTGCCTGATGACTCCGCCTATGTCAATCAATAAATTCTGAACTTCTGAAAACCTAATATCTGTAGAGTATATAAAGGCGTCAACGCTTGGGTCCGGTAGGGTAACCATATGATTCGCGGTAAATGTGGATAGGAAATGAAAGGGCGGTGTAATATTACATTGGATCTCGAACTGTGTCATGTAAATGTACTCTAAGCTTTATACTGACATACGACAAATGTTGTCGACTATTCAAGAATTTATAAACAGCCGAAATATAAAATATTGTTGTTAATAAATAGTTATCTTCGTATGGATATCTTCTATATCGTAGGTACAGTAGTACGAATTTTCCTCTATTTTGACCATAGTTATTGTAGCCCAAAAATTTAAAAAAAAATATTCTAGGGTTTACTATAAGTGTTCACTCATATGCGCGCGCACGATTTTTTTTATACATTTTTACCCTAACCGTCGTAACGATCGAGGTCAAGGAAAACTCACATTAGAACCCCAGTTTAAAAACATATAACTCTCACACATACACACCTATAACTGTAACAATTATCTGTAGGGAATATAGATATTATTTTGTTACGTCGAATCGAAACCACCGCTGTCCCCTGAAATGAACATCGAGCTTTTATAATGTAATGGAAAGAATTTCCTTGCAGATAACATAGATATATCCGGAAACAATAACCAGGAAAAGCTAAATCAAATCAAAATGTAACAATGACGTATTTTCACGAATTATGTATCTCTATCAAAGTTGCCATATTTTCTAATAAATCGGAATTAGAATAACTTGTCCTACTTTTAACGAATCACTTGGCTATCGTTTTCGACATTGATAACTTCCTTCGCGACCGTTCGAAGAAATGCTAATTCCAAGATGGCGTTACAACACTCCGGAGATTTTTTCTTCGCAATATTTCGCAATACTTTAAAAATGGGTCTATTATTATGTGCGACGGACGAACAGCACGTTTCGGTGAGGCATTTAATTAAAAAGAAAATAATATTTTACTCTAGCAAAGTCCCTTGTGGATGGGCAGACATGGCACGATTTATTTCAGTAATTATTATTTTTTGTGGAGATAATTAATTTATTAGAATGCCGCTCAGACAACTCTCACACACGCTACAATAAATTTAAATGAAGACTTTCTGAATGTAGTAATTAATTAGCACATTGTGGCTTAGTGTTCTTAACTACACTTGATCGTATAGTCTTAGATTTGATTCCTGTGTCGGGTGTCAAACTATTGAGAGTTTAAAGCAAGTGTACAAACTCAACCATGATATTAAAACACTTTACTTTATATCGTTCATCCAAATCCATCAGTATAACATGTTCAAAAATGTAAACAGAATTTAAAATATTTTATTTTATCGAGGTGTCACGTACACACTTCGTTTGAAACCCTCTGAAACCACGTTTTACTTGATACACTATACAAGAAAATGCTTTCACAGGTCATTTGAAGTACAAAGCTGAACTGAATGTATCTATCGGAGGATATATATCACAGCTTGCTGCCAAAGGTCATCGGTAGCTCTTGAAAAGAATATCTACGAGTATGAGTAGACAATGTAGACGAACATTTGAACCGAATAAGCTTTATGTTTTTTGCACTTGATTCTGAATTCTAAAAGAACGTTGAACTTTGCTTACTCTTTTGGTTAAAAAAAATGTTTCTATGTGCCATCGGCGCCTGTATCTATGTAAAGATGAATTGATGCAGAAAAGGCAAAAGGAGTGTGTAAAGATCGTAGCACGAAGTGTCTTTCTAAAATTTCTCTATATTTATACTCTTATGGAGGTATTTATATAATAATAAGGCCCATCGAGCGTTCGGCGCTCCGATTGGTCCGTTTCGTGCTCTCCACCAAACACGAATGATGTTTATGTTTCGGTGAGAAAACATTATAAAAAATCTATTATCTTATCTCAGTAACCAGGGAAAAATATCGGGAACAGATAATTCAACCAGACTCCACTGCCATTTTTATTTCACAGAATGTAGGCTTTTTTCTAACATATTTACATAACGTATATAGACCTCCTACATATTACTGACACCTACATGTATGTCTACAGAAAGGTTTAATTTGGAAGTATTTGGTCAGGTCTCTCTTGAGGATTAAGTGTATTGCCCCTAGGAACGTTGGGCCTATACATACATTCTGTGAAACTTGCCGAATCCGGTTTTGTCTGGAGCAATGAAGATTTTAATAACCCGAACGGTAGACATACCTACACTTCAAACACACATACAGGCAAATTGGAGCGATATGTGTATAACATTGATTATTTTCATTTATTTATTGTTTTTTATTTTCCTTATTTTCTCATTTCGCGACTGGAAAGTATTGGATTGTTTCAGCTTCAACACAAGAAGAAATTTAAAAAGAATAATTTAAATACCTCAGTGATATGTGAATATATGTACCTATATTATTTCACTTTATACATATTTATTTTCTCTCGTGATTTTTTTATTAAATAGTAAAAAGAAATTAATCACCAAGGTTCCCGATCTTTTGGACTTGACAAATGTTTTTCTGCCTAAATTTGTCCTAGTACTCGATCGCAGCACCACCTATCGGGTCCAATTGTGAATCTAAACCATCCAGGAATCAGCTCAGACATACAAAATTTCATCAAAATCGATCCAACCGTTAAGGAGGAGTTTGGTGATATACACACGTACAGAAGAGTTATATATATAAATAAAGATTAAGCATTAGAAGAATAGTCAAGTCAGTTATAATACCTCAATGTATCACATTTAATAAGTTTTCTGTTTTTACACAAAACCAGCAGCTTATTACGTAAAAAAGCGGCGGCAACGCGACAGCCACGCAACAGCAATCTCACTGTCAACCAAAATACATTATATGACACAAAAATGACGTTTCACAGGAGCTATCGCGCGATCTACGCCTGTCACTACATCGGTAATTAGGCTGCGGGACTGAAATATAAACGTGAAATATTGCAATATCAGAATCTAATAAATAAAGTATCAACAGAATATTAAAATTAATGTATCACAACCAAGACCGACCCTTATTTAAATTTCACAACACCAAAGCACCCTACTTAAGTCATACATCGAAGCCAGTGCATAAACTTTGATATCAGAACTAAAACTTAACATGAAACTTGCTGAAAGTCCATAAAAACGATATAAACACGTTCATGTAGGTTGTATCGTAATGACTTTTCTACTGTTTAGGTAACTGTTTATGGTGCCAATAAAAACCATTATGAAAGCAAATACCAGTAGGTTAATGCGTGTTTATGAAAATAGTTATAAAGTATCATCAAGCGATTGAGTATGAGTTGAGTGCTTTGGTGAGTGTGAGTTGAGTGTTTTGGTGAGTGTGAGTTGAGTGGTAAAACTCCATCGCTCAACATCTGATGACTTAGCCAATGGTTTAAAATAAAGTTACCACCATTCATCCATTAGCAGTGAGTCGCTATCGTACTTTACAAAAGAAACACAGCATACACTTGTTTATCCTTGTAGGTTAGGCAACTCACCAGATATCATCAATGCCGTTATTAAATACCATGTAATAGGTGAGTTTATTGCCATCAACCGGGCACAATTTTCGTACTACTACTGAGATTTTCTAACAGCGAAACCCTATAACACTTTGTCCGACCTGAGGATCGAATCCAAGCTGACAGTGAGGCAGAAAAAAAACAGTATAAATATCTGATCCAAGAAAAGAATGTTAATTAAAATTGTAAATTGCTATCCAAACTAAGTACTAGTGGAATTTGTTACCTGAGCAGTTGAGTTGGTTGCACACTGCGACAAATACTCTTTGTTATTTGCCCAGCCAAATATTTGTACGAAACACAAATATCTAGCTAACAAATATTTGTTTCCGTGGCGGACTGTTGGAAGTTTCTGGGAATCCTAGTTAAAAGTGAGTTATAATTTTATGGAAAGATAAAAAGGACTGCGTGCAGGAATCTGATTCAGTACACCATTCGCTCTAGCCTCTGAGCTAACGTAACCTCTGTTCGTCATATCGAATCATTCTGCGAGTGAGTGAGTGTGAATCATACTCAATTAAAATCTGATGGTCGGTGGAGGTCAAATATGTAAAGATTTAATCTTATTAAAACTACGTCTAATTTGGCTGATATTTATTTATACTTATCATCATCATCAGCCAGAAGACGTCCACTGCTGAATGAAGGCCTCCCCCAAGTGGGGGGGTTTGCCATAATCCCCACGCTGGGCAGGCGGCTTGGGAATCGCAGTGGCTCACCGATTAGTGAGAGGACGCTGCTGCCCGTCCTCCGGTGTCTAGTCGCAGTTTTAAGACGTACCCGAGTCATTACTACGCAATATAACTATCTATACAACAAATCCATAGTATTGCTATTGTGGGTTAATTTCGTATTTTTTTATTATTGTAATGGTTGTGCTCACGTACAAACGGCTAACAATGCGGAAATACCCATTTAGTTTCGAACTTGAACCGACTGTTCGAGTCTGAAACTAGTTAGGCGTTCCCGGACAATTACGTGAGAACCGTCTAAACAACCATATATACATAGCTACAGATAAAATTGTAAGGAGACTTACATGCAATTGACGTCTTACGACTGTTTAAGAATACTGTCATTATTTTATATTATACCTGCAGTATTAAATTGTTCCAAGCCAGAGTATAATGAATGCTACGACGTAGCCGGTTGCTACGCCGACTACGCATGTCTACGAGTATACGCGTTAAGCGATATTAAATATATAGACTTAGGATTTCGCTTATTAAATTAATGTCATTGGGATGTTGTCCTTATTGAAAACAATTGTTAGTGTAAATGCATCGAAACTATATTAATTTGTCATTGATTAAGTGGTTTTTTTTTATATGTGTTGTAATGTTCTTAAGCAGAAAGCAATCTTACATTCCAACAGCAGACAATAAAGATACGGTTAGATGGTTCTGTCAAATACCCAACAGTTTTAGCAAAAACTGAGTGGTTCCAACTTATGCAAATGTAACAGCTTACTCCAAATGTCTGCCGTGCTCAACACGGCTTATCGCTACCACTTTCCTTAACTACATCTGTGACTGGAATTTCTTTAGGATTAAAATTAAAAGCACTAAGTAACGGAAACCTTTGTAAGGATTACATACAAATTGGGCTTCATTCATTTAATCTCTATTAAAAAACGATGTATATTCAGACCAAGTCTACAGGACGGTAGACAGTAAAAGTACTGTTACATCGTACTAGATTGAAGATAACGTGAAAACTATTTGCTTGTGACCTTGCAACTCTAAATGCTGTAGCTATTCATTTGAACCTACCTGATCTTCTTTTGTTAAGACTACTAAATATGTAGGTTACACAATGATGAAGCTGTCTATAGGAGGTTGCTGCTGAACCACAAGTGCGAGTTTTCCTTGATCTCGATCGTAGTAACCATCAAGCCGAAAACATGGTGCGCGCGCATCCGAGGAAACTTCTATAGAAAACGCGCGGACATTGTTTCCATACACTTTTAGATAACGCTAACTGTGGTTGAGGTCGAGTATTGCACGTCCTCTTGATGCTCCCTCAAATGCTTTCTCGTTCATCATAATATTAATGTTCTGCTCGGATTTAAAGCCTTAACTGTGAGAGTGAATCTGTTCCTTCGTACACACCACACGGGTTTAGTGCGAAATTTGCCTATACTAGCTTCCGCCCACGGCTTCGCCCGCGTGGATTACGAACCCGTGCATTTTTAACCCGGGATAAAAGGTAGCCTATGTGTTAATCCGGGGTATAAGCTATCTCCATTCCGAATTTCAACCAAATCTGTTCAGTAGTTTTTGCGTGAAAGAGTAACAAATATCTATCTATCAATCCATCTTCACAAACTTTCGCATTTATAATATTGGTAGGATAGGAAGTAGGATTAAAATTATAATAATATTATAATTATAATATAGGATAAAGGATAAGATAGGATAAGATAGGATAAGATAGGATAAGATAGGATTATTAAAACCAGGCCATATACATATCTATATACAAGTCGATTGCACAAGGCAGATTTTGTCTAGACCTAAACTTCTGTAACATCTCTCGCTCACCACCATCACAGTTCAGTTGATCCCATCAAACTCGTACTTTTACATAAAACTCGGTTTATAGTCTACCCTTATTAACTGTAATCATTCTCGTAACACTTTAATAGTTTTCAAACATTCTTTCGCGGCCCCGTAAACTTCGGTTCGTGGTAGATAAGCCTAATAATTCTCACGCAACTCTACAGGGGAATTAATTTAAAAGTTTTTCGATTTTCGGTTTAATAATAATAATAATAATAATAATAATAATTGTTTATTAAGAAAAAGTCCAATACAGTTTACAATAAGTATCTTACAATTAAAATAAAGCTAAGTTGCATATTTGCCTGAACTAGGTTGAACCTGTGCTTCAGGCTAGAAAGTGCATACATGCAGTTTTATAAATTAACAATAAAAATGATAAACTTATATTAGCAAGGTAACATACTTATTAATTATAATTTAGGTCAGCGTTATAGTAATAATCTAAGAAATTTATTTGCCTACTACAAGTAAGTCTTCCGTCTGTTCGTATGAAATACTTTGTAAAAATTTACATAATATTTTTTTACAGCTAAAATAATCTAACTTATAAATACTTAGTTCTCTATTTAATCTATTATACAGAAACGGGCCTAGGAACGTAAAAAATCTGTTTATAAACACGTGTTTTGAGGTTGAATTTGAACTGCAGACTATATCATTCCGTCTCTTATTTGTAATGTCAGCATTATAGGTAAGCGTTGTATGCTGTTTTAGTATTATGTGCATAATGAAAAGTTGTCGAACAGTCAGCACATTGCAGGATTTATATAATTGTTGTGTAGGATAGATAAAGGGAAGGAAGTTAGCTACCTTTAAAATTGCTCTCTGAGCTCGTTCAATAGGTAGTATATTAGTTTTTGGTGCTCCACCCCATGAGGTAATACAATAATTTATTATAGATTGGCCTAAAGCCAAATATATTTGTGTGATTAATTTTGAATCTGCGATTATACGTAGGTTTTTAAATACATATATTAATTTACGCAATCTTTTAACCAGACTGGCAATATGTAATTTAAAGGAGAGTGTTTCGTCGATTATAACCCCGAGATATTTTATGTTGCTAGTTTTGAGGATAGTTGGACAATTACACATGTTGACTGAACGATCTTTACATTGATGTGCGTATAGATGGTAGTTAGTAAAGTTAAGTTGAGGCTTGCGCATACAGAAGTGAATATATTTTGTCTTGTCAGCATTTAATGTTAGTAAGTTAGTCTGAAGCCAATTATTCACAATATTAAAACCTAGTTGGGCGTTCTCATAAAGTTCGCTGCTAGTTTTAGCGGTAAATATTAACGCCGTGTCGTCAGCGTACGATATGATCTTGCCGTGTTTAATATTAAGATTATACAAGTCATTAATATAAATTAGGAAGAGTGTAGGGCCCAGAATGCTTCCCTGTGGAACACCAAAACCAGTATTTTTCTGATCGTCGCTCGTAATATTATCAATTCTAACACATTGATATCGATCATTTAAGTAGTCAACAAGGAGTTTCAGGGGCGTACCTCTTATACCTAGAGTCTCTAATTTGTTCAAAAGTATAGAAACAGGCACAGCATCAAAAGCTTTGGCTAAATCAAGGAAAATTCCCAGGGATTGATTTCCTTTGCCAAGTTCTTCAGTGACATAATTAGTCAGGCTAAGTACCGCATCGGCTGTTGACAATTTGGCTCTAAAACCAAATTGTGCAGGTGAAAGGAAATTATTTTTTTCAAGGTAGTTAACGAGTCTAATATTTATAATTTTCTCTAGTATTTTTGATATCGAGGGAAGTAACGATATTGGTCTATAATTGTTAACTACATCTTTGCTTCCTGATTTAAAGATAGGTATTACCACTGCCTTTTTTAAACATTTAGGAAAAGTTCCTTTAGATAAACAAAGTCGAAATATATGCGTTAAATGAGGTACCAAAATATGCTTGAAAAGTTTTAGGATCTTATTACTTATGCTATCCCATCCTACAGCACAATCATCCTTTAGTCCTGAGATAATTTGAGCTATTTCGTACTCATCAGTGTCAAGCATAGCAAAAGATTTCAGACTACAGCTATTGTTTAGTTTTTGGGAAGGAATAAGTGGTTGGGTACAGGATTGTTTCGGAATCTGTTGGGCAAGGTTTTTTCCTACATTCACAAAAAAGTTGTTAACGTTGTTTGCCGACGCAAGCAGTGAGGTATTAGTAAGCAGTAAACTCGAATTTGATTCACGCTGTTTTGTGATAGAATAGATAATGGGGTGGATAAAATGCGTTGCGCTTCTAACGGTTTTAGATAAGTGGAACTTTGCTATAGTGAAGTTTGTAGTGTTGAAACCGCACTTATAAAGTTGTGTAGGACCGCTAGATTCTGACTGAATTAAGAAAAATACATTTATTTATTTAGAAGCTCTGGAGATTGGCCCATGTGTGGCTCAGATAAGTGCGATAAAATTATAAGCATTTTCGTGTTATTTAAAAATACAATATTAAGGTTCATATATTTTTCAAGCCAATATCATTTATGTTTTTGGTCGCTAAAAATATACATATTACTTATTTTTATCTTTAATAAAAGAAGCTATGAAATAGGGATAGCTAATCTCACTACGAGAAAAAATAAATGTTATTCGTATTTTTTTTTAATAACCTTACCTCAATGATAGACTTTAATCAAAATAAAAAGTTAAAAGATTCATCGTTTGTCTCTAGAGATATGAAGTGAAACAAAAACTTATGGATTTACGTCACAAACTTGGAATGATAACTCTTCGTCTTTGCAAATCAGGCCTTCGTGCTTAGAATTTTAGAGTTCATATCTCACCGAAATTTATATTTTTCGATAGACCTACATTCTTCATTTTATGAAGCGTGTGCTATGATACCTTTTTACGGTTTATTAGGCACAGGTGTTTACCCTTTGTGTTCTCATTAAAATCTTCTCATTTTTGGTATAAATACGTAACAAAATATGTTATATTTACTAATGAAGAAAAAACAGGTATTTTCATGTTATTTTCAAGCTATATAAGGCTTTGTTTATGTTATGCTTCGTTAAAGAATGATGAATATAATCAGCTTTTTCAGTTCTAAAAAAATATTATTTTCTTGTTCTCTCAATTAACTTTAAGGGGGAACGAGGCTCCTCCATTGAAAAGGGAGGATCCTCCGACCAGGCAAGGTGGTTGGCCTGGCGGGCCGAAGCCCGACGATTGATGTCGGACATTCGTATATACGTTAGAATCGATGTAAAATGTAAGTTTGTTGTTGTACCTTCACTCCGATAGATGGTGCTTTACTTTTTGCCATGTTGCGAGTAGAAGGTTCGCTACAAGTTCTTTATTCAAAACAGTCATGTAAATAAATAAAGCTATCGATCGACACGTCACACCATAAACCCGTTGACGTGTTAGCACACCATCTGTAACACAGTTTCCTTCCCTATTACGTATGCAATGTGATTCCTCGGGGCTTGAGTAACATCCTGACAATCGTTCCAACACATCAGGCCTTCTTGTTTCGCATCCAATCAATTGGCGATCCCTTTAGGGACTTGGTTAAATATTCATTGTTGATCGCAAAGGGATTTGGTAAGGAATATGGTTCAGATAATTTTGGGTTAGTCATACATGTTGATTCGGTTATCTTGGAAACTTTTTCCCCTGTGGATTAAGCAGGGATATCGGGTTTCTGTGGAGTGTGGAGGGTTGTAGTTTTTATGGTAGGAGCAATATAATAGGTAAGAAATTATATATTTAGATCTTTTTATGAAGCTTTAGTATTTCTTTAATTGTTTTCATAATGCAATATTGCAATACTTTCAGAGTATTTCTTGCAATACTTATAAGTATTGCACACATCACACATAACTTCACGCCTGTATTCCTCGAAGGGTTAGGCAGAGGTATACTGTTATACACCTACGTTTCACCGATGCCATTATTGAGTCCCATGTAATAGAAGGCGAGTATATTGCCATGTACAGGGCACGATTCAAAAAAAGAACCTTAGTACAATATTAATATGATTGAGATAAAGAGTTTCATAAAAAATGTAAGCATCAATAATACTTAACATCTTTAGAATGGAGCCAGCGAGACTATTATTCAAAGTCACGTACAGCTGTAATATAATAATTCATTGCAATAGTTAATGCCTCTGTGAAAAAAAATTAAACTTGAAAACGCTATCAATTTGTAAAATTAAATTCATTAATTATTTTGACATTTTCAACGCAGTTTGTTTAATGAGACATAAGTAAGATTAAAATAATGAGTATTAATTTTATTGTAATTGTAAAGTATACAAAACAAATTTTAAAGGGGCTTTCGTTTGAATAAATAGACTTTCTTCACTATTTAATACGATCAGATGAAAGCTATGTTCGCTTGTTATTGCCACATGAAATAGAAAAAATCCATCAAATTACTTTCAAGTACATAGTTTCAATAGTAACAATAAAATATTAATTTCACTATCTATCTTTCGTAAGTATTCATATGAATTCATTAAGAAATTTTCTGTTTATTTTATGTATAATTTCCAAAAATATTGGTTGAACTTGTTCATAAAAATAAAAACAATATTAAACGATTACGCCTCTAACTTTTCGATATAATTGCACAAAATAGTTTTTCTTTTGTCTACCTCTGAGAGGACTCTTTAAAGTTTGTGATGGAGTCAGTAGTCCGCCAACGACTGATGGGCCATTATTCTCATTCTCAGAAGAGGCCCATTGTGCGCAGTTTTGAGAAAAAATAGTTTTAGTAATCACAAAAAAGAAAAAATAATCATTTCAAATATATTTTATTGTGATCACAGAAAACTAAATAATATATTTAGAATTCCTGTGGTTCAGACTTTCCCAGAATTTTACCCAAAACAAAGGTCAGATTTTAACAAGATTTTTCTCCATTTGCACTTATTACAGTACGAGTAGGTATTCAGGACTTCAACGTCAAGCCGAAGCCGAAACATTGGGTACAACCAAATTACCACCACTTAGATATAATCCGGGATAATCTATGAACAAACGTACTCTGACAAGTCTAAATGCTTTAGAATATAGATTAAATTTAATGATGTGATCCCCAATTTCGGCTTTTAGCCCTTAAGTAATTTAATACTTGGGGGGTACGATGTATGATGGCCGGATAAAAATGGTCAGTTTATGTAGTAACGGGTAATGTAAATTAAGTTTAGTAATTTATTACTAGTCTAATAAATTATGTATGTATCAGTACTTGCGGATTCATTTGAAATGGTAGGTTAAAACAAGGTGTAACTTGTCATATTTGGTTACTGACCACTTTTTACTTAATCTGGATGAAAAACTGACGCAAACCGTGGACTGTGGTGAGTTTATGCTATTTTAATTTCTAGAACCATATAGAAACAAGCTACTGCGATCCAATTAATTGTAGGTAATTGCTTTCGTCTATTAATTTAAATATTTAATAATAATTTGAAACTTTATTCCAATTCCATAATATAGTCCAACAATAAAATAAATTTTAGTTTCAAAATGTACATAATAGCATTTTAATTGACTGAAATCAAAATAAATTTAAAGTACAGTCGAAGACAAAATGTGTGTGTGTAAAGAAAAGACTAAAAAATATTCCAAATTCGAATTATCCGTCGAGGAAGTGGAATCGACGTTATTGGACAAGTGAAATACTGAATTCTCTAAGCGAAGGGAAAGGGTGCGGATGGGGTGCTAAATGTCTTTTCCAAGTCATAAATCTTCGATTAAATTCGGGGCACAGTAATTGAGCGTGCGATTTATAATGCCTTGGTCATCATACGATTTTGAGAGAAATCTTATGAAAATAAATAGCATCACGCCTGTTTTCCCCGAAGGGTTAGAAAAAGGTGTACCTACTATGAAATTAAATGAAATAACATTATTTAATTTGCAATTAGGATATTTCAATCACTTTTACACGACTTTTATAAACTAGATGGCGTCGACATTTCCTATGATTATCTCTGAGAAGAAACACCAAAACAAACTCAGGGGTCAAGGTCTATATTAAAGTCCAGACAGATTATAGTAGGATTTGTGTGAGACAAATATAGGGTGAAATGGCTTTTTGAAGAAAATGCCATAGCTATTTGTGCTGACCTGTCGCGACAAAGGGCAAGCATGTATCAGTCATCGTGAGAATTAAAGAAATTAAGAGCGTTCAGCCTAGATCTCACTCACATTTACAATGTATAGCGGTTATATATAAAAGATCTTTTAAATTTAAATGACATTACAATATCAAAATAATGAAGTAAATAATATAATAAGTAATGGCAAAATTGTATATAAAAAGAAGGAAAGGCTATAGAGCGGCTCAATCCCAAGCGTTTACAATTTTGTACTTCTTTAGTGTTAAATTACATATATCATTGGGAAGTTTATTGTAAAAGAATATACATTGTCCCATGAACGAGTTGCTTACTGTGTGGAGGCGCGTAGCATGTACAGCAAGTTTGTGTTTATTAATATCTAGTGTTCAAAAAACATAAAATTAATTATTCTATTCTATTCTATTCTCATGAGACTTTTAGAAAAAGTACTTATTAAAAATTGTATTTTCATTATATAAAGGCAACCAAACTTAGTTTCTCTGCGTGCAAGTTGTAATTATTCACTGCACGAAATGAGTTACACTTTGTGCTCGTGGCAATCAGTAGTTTTTAAATACATTGTTGTAATTATTCTTTGTGTTATTCTTAATTCTTTTATTCGTAACAACTACAATTTAATTATGAAATTATGAAAATAAAAAAATTGTTATCTAACAAGGAAAATTATTAACTAACTGCCTCATTGGTCTAATGATCTCAAGCACAACTGCTGATCGTGAAGGCCTGAGTTCGATTCTCGGATTAGGTAATATTGGGTTTTTCTGTATGGAAATTCTCAGTAGCAGCACGGAGTTTGGCACTCGGTCTATACGTAATTTAACATTAAAGAAGTTCAAAATTGTAATTAAATCTAAACTTTGTAAAAAAGGATACTATAAAATTTCGGACTATTTAGATGACAAAAACGCTTGGGATTGAACCGCTCTTTAGCCTTTCCTTTTTTTTATATACAATTTTTGCCATTAATTATTATATTATTTACTTCATTATTTTGATATTGTAATGTCGTTTAAATTGAAATGATTTCTTATATATAGCCGCTATACATTGTAAATGTGAGTGAGATCTAGGCTGAGCGCTCTTCATTTCATTAATTCTCACGATAACTGATGCATGCTTGCACTCTGTTGCGACAGGTTAGCTCAAATATTTATGGCACTTTCTTCAAAAGGCTATTCCACCCTATATTTGTCTCACATAAACCTTTACATCATTACAATCTGTCTGGACTTTAAAATAGACTTTGACCCCTGAGTTTGTTTCGGCGTTTCTTCTCAGGGATAGTCATAGGAAATGCCGACGCCATCTAGTTTAAAAAAGACGTGTAAAAGTGATTGAAAAATCCTATTTGCAAAATAAATAATTTCATTTCATTTCATTTCATTTCATATAGCAATAGGCTCGTTCCCCATTAAATGGGATTTCGTAACAGCATCGGTGTAATGTGAATGTACAATAGTACACTTCTGCCTAAGCCTTCGAGGATACAGGCGTTCTATGTTGTGAAATTATTCACTCAACGTATATGTAAAACATACTAATAGTACCTAATGTAATGATTTTCACAATCCCCAAAAAGGTAAATACTGTGGAGGATAAATTAAATCCTGAGCTATGAGAGATCATGCTGAATCTAGATTTATATTGAAATAATATCGCGGATTTTTCTTGTAGTCACAATAGATATATCTTTCCTTTAAATGATCAGTACATACCTCTATTATGAGTTTTTCACTATTTACTTTCATAGTAAATGTAAATTTTTATGCAAGCGATTTTAGTTCTTAACTTGGTTACATTAGGGATTAGAGTCGCTAACATGACATCTCTATAATATCGTAAATAGTAAATCAAAACTTAACTATGACACATATGTCATATAAGCGACTCTAATCCCTCATGTAACCAAGTTAAGAACTAAAATCGCTATCATTTAAATTTACTTTACTATGGTAGTAAATAGAAAACTCGTGATAGAGGTACAGATTGCAACTAGCATGGATGCAGTCGAGATTTTAGTGACTTTTTGTATTGAGGGACACTATCTCTAATTAATTAATTTATTTATTTATTTATATATTTGGTTCTCTAACAATGAGTACATTAATACGTGAACACCTAATGTTTTTAACTTCAAGCTAAGTGTCTCATCACTTACAAGAGAACACAGCATGCACTGCAGGTTGGATACACACAAAACCTATTTTCAATAAAGAAGGAATACGCTTATTCCCTTTTTATTAGAAATAACGTTTATTTACATTTGTCTTAATTGCAATCCGGTCCACTTACATTTTCATCTTCAAAATCTTCTTCAGATGGCAGAAACAAAATTGTCTTTTTGATTGAAGATAAAGATGACAGTGCCAGGTCAATGGGTACTTATGTCGTGGAATTTTCAATGAAAACTGTCTTATTATCGCACAGGCGATCGGCAGCCTAATTACGTAAAAATAGCGGCAGCAACGCGACAGCAGCATCACTGTCGGCCAATACGTATGATACAAAAATGAAGTTTCACAGTAGCTGTCACGTGATCTACGCCTGTCGCAATCTGATTACTACATTGGTAATTAGTCTGCGGAACTAATCTGATATTTTTATAATATTTTACACTTACATTTTCCGAACCCTGGAATGATAATAAATTCTTGTTCTCCTTCGTACCTACCAGCCTTGAATAATAAAACTAACCGCTTGCATAAACCTTTACAATACAGTTTGAAACACGGTTCTCTTGTACCAAGCAAGAAACCAGCGAACAGTATTATATCATGTAAATCAACATATTGAACATACAATATAACAAAAGAAAACTGTGAAAAAGAAAACTACATAGTGTAATTATGGACATTTATTGTATAACTACAATAAATGTCCATAATTACACTATGTAGGTACTGCACCCAATAATTATCATAAACAATATTCAGAATCAATCTAATAGTTCTGATAATCCAAATATTTATTTTATAACCCCATTCGAATATTCAGACTTTAACACAACGACAAAGGAGATACGGAATTGGTTTAATTCAATCTCTTGGCGAATAAAATAATATAGCTAAATTAAATGCAATTTCAGCAGCAAAGGCTTAAGCTACGCTTACTTTGAGCTGTTTTTGCTTCGTTAGGGTTGCAAGAAGCTGCATAAGCACAAAAGCGCTTGAAGGAATTTGAGTCGAACTGAGGGTTCGGCTTTATGACCTTTACACCCGAAATGATAAAAGAAAATGCAGCGTAAAAGTGCTTTAAGGTTATAAAAATGGACTCGCTTTTACAGCGATTAACAAAATGCACTTTTTGTAGTTTGTTTCACAGCAATTTTGTTTTTTTACACTGTAAAAATATATACAACAGTGAGGTGTATTATACTCAGTAAATGGTAAAAGACTCGCTACTATGATAAAGAATTTACGTGTTTCTCTCTCGGTCTAGTTATGTTAGTTAATTTAATGTGTACCTACTTGCGCCACTTCCCTCTTGTCATGCATATCATGTCATGTAAATCACTGCATAAAGTATTTACTTTTTTGCATTAAAAAAATCTCTTTGTAAAAAAATCTGGATTCGAAGAAGCATCGAAAAACACGCATTGTTAAACACTTTTTTACATAGCTGTACTCTATTAATTATAGCCTATTTAAACATTTTGTTTGCAATGAATTTAATTATACATTCGCTCACGTAAATGTTCTCGGCATTTTATATTGTTTGTGTTGTCTTCAAATTGAATTTTAAATGCAATTTAAGACGGGTGACTGAATAAATTTTGGGTTTTAACAGGGTTTACACCCATTAAAGCCTTTAAGTTTCCTCCAATTAATCGACGATCCGAATAGCTGAGCACTTGGCATCTGCACTGCAGGGTTTGTAGACAAGTATACAATCTAGAATCGCCAGCAAAATTGAGTAAATTTCAATTATTCTACAGTCTCAAATGGTGACGTTTCTTTTTTGAAAATGCTGCCCCTCACTACAAATAATTCCTGTATCATGCATACGTTTGCAAACATAAGTATTCACATAGACAAACATCAACACACGGTACAACCATTTTTTCCATGTGGTAATCGGACCCGTAACACGTAACCACTCAACCACTGCGCCAATTGTGCCGTCAATGTAATTCGTTCGTATAGAATTATGTCCATACATTTTGTTTGAATTTTTATTCTCTAGGACAATCACTAGAGGTTGCGTAGATTGTCTAGAGAGAAAGCTCGTATCATTTGTATGGTGTTAAAAAATTGTTTCTATGACTTATGTATCTGTAAAACGTACCCATAAATGCATGAGACTGAATGTGAGAGTACTGTTATAGGTTAAGTAGGTTACATGGTGTAGGTATGCCTCCGAGGAACGGAGGGATCTCGATGTGTGAAAACGGTCACCCATCCAAAGGCTGACCCTAGCAAGTGCTGCTTAACCTCGCAGATCGACAGAACTGTGCAGTAGCTATGTAACTACTAGTAATTATATTCGTCGTACCTAAACCTTCGTAGCATAAGCCGTATAATTAGGGCATACCTATATTTAAAAAAAAAACTATATATACTCGTAGGAGATATTTTAGGTACCTTTTTGCGGCTTATTCTAAATTTTGTGAATAGAATTTACATTTGATAGACTTGTCTTGTTATCTTTGACCGCTTTGATCTTTTGGGATTACATGAACAAGGTACTTTGCTTGTTTAGCAGAAGTTGGTATACTATTGACCTGTATCAACGGACAAGTAACAAGGTTCAAAAATATAGGTCACAGACATATATGAAATAGATCAGTTATATCTATGGATTAAATAATAAAAATAAGTAGAATACATCCATAATAGGCATTTAATAAGACATGATAAATTTATAACAAACGTAATAGAATGAAAACTAGAGGCAAAACGAAAGAGAGGAAGGCCAAGAATGAAGTAAATAGACCAACTGAAGGAGAAGGCAAATGCAGTGACATATAAAGTGAAGGAGCTAGCTTTGGACAGAACAAAATGGAAAATGCTACACCGACAAGTGCCTAGCACTTAAATTGAAGAGAGAGAGAGAGAGAATACATCCATAAATTTTTGAAGTTTTCTAGGAAAATATTAATTGAGAGAACTTCAAGAGAAAGTTTTATCTCTAATTTACAATCATGGTAAGAAACTGACAGTAATTTTCAGTCAAAAGACTTGGGCTATACATCTACATCACTGTTAGGAAAAGTAGGAAGTCATCCTGAAGCTACAGTTTCTCACTTAAACTTAAAGGTAAAAGGTAAAAATACTGAAAGGTCAAGGATAAAAAACCTAAAGGTTTTAAGACTAGTTTGACTACAGAAAAAATCCACTTTCAATAACATAGCATCACGCCTGTATACCCCGAAGGGTTAGGGAGAGGTATATTATTCTACACACATATTTCACCGATACCGTTATTAAGTCCCATGTAATAGGGGGTGAGCCTATTGTCGTCAACCGGGCACGGTTCCAGACTTCGTGCTGCCACTGAGAATTTCCATACTGAAAAACCCAATAACACTTTACCCGACCCTGGTTTGGAACCCACTTGGAACGACTAGTCCAATGAAGTCCAGAGACAAGTCAAATTCCACTTTCATTTGTTTAAAGTTGCCTCAAAAAAGACAAGTCGTCAAGTCCTTTTATTCCCAATTTATTGCTCAGGTATTTTATAAAAGACTTTCAGTTATTAATAAAACTTCCATTATCGAAATGGGGGTTGGTTGAATAAAAACAGGGATTGTGAAATGGAAACCATTGAATCGTACTTAAACGTTATCTCGTTTTTAAACGGATCGTTTTTATGTTCGAATATTAATTTCCATTGAATGGAAATCAAAGAATCAATATCGTAGGGATGGTGGTTTGTATTTATGATATTAATTACGATGTTCCTTATTATCCTTTGTGTTTCTTTCTCGGGTTCATAATTGAAATGTCAGTCAGCAACTTACGTAAAAGAACATTTCGTAATTTTGAAGATTTATCAAAGAAGATTACCATTATTCTTAACTTTAGCATTAGCCTATAAAGTTAGGCTATTTCAAATATGCAAGTAAAAAAATTATATATAAACTATTTTGTCGCTAATTGTACCTTATTTGAGACGGAATATTTATGTGTAAATAGTGACGCTGAATATGACTTGTTAATATTAGGGATAAAGTAAATGAGAGAAAAAAATATTGCCTAGTTGCTGTACAAAATTAGGTTTTTTATCATAATATAACCTATTATTATGACTAATAAATATAAAATAAATAAATTCAGCCCAGTACTGTCCCACTGCTGGACAAGGGCCTTAGTCCACCACGCTGGCCTATTGCGGGTTGGCGAACTACACACACTATCAAGAACTTTATGGAGCCCTCTCAGGTGTGCAGGTTTCCTCGCGATGTTTTCCTTCACCGTTAACGCAAATGATTATCAAATTCTGATCCGCACATGATTCCGAAAAGTCAGAGGTGCGGGCCGGGTTTGAACTCGAACCGGAAGGCAAGCGTTCCACCACTACGCTATCACTGCTTAATTATGACTAATATTGAGATTTTATTATTACTATCATGCGACCATGTGAAATAAAAACAGTAACTAAATACATCAAAGCAGCTTGGCTTTATTTTGCCAAATGCCCAAACGAAATGCTTTTGTAAAGAGCAAAGTAATTTACATAAAATTTATATCTAGCTAGCTAGATAGCTTTATTTGAGTTTATTTATCGTAACGTTATAAATTGTAATAGTAACGAATAGATAGATTTCTATATTATCAAATTCAATCATAAAAACATCTATAGGTACATTTGAAAAGAATTTTTCAATGGTTTCCATACTAATTTTACTGAGTAAGGACAAAAAGAAAAAATAAAAACTTTATTCAATAGGTAGGTCAAATTATCGTTTAATGAGAATTCAAATTACCTATGTCTGAAAGTATAGAAATTTAAACTAAAATAATTTACGGTCAAATAATTCAACTTAGGTGATAAATTAAACTTCTATCATCATCACAGTGAAAGTTTTGCCGAGTTTGAAAATACTGGCCAGTTTAGAATCACAAACAAAAACCTTGTACCTACCGACCGATCTATTATGATGACCTATCATAACAATTATTCCCAGTTGATTTTAGACGAAATTTTGATACAAATTTTGTTTTTATTTTACAGTTTACGTTAACAAAGTACTTGTTCTAATATTTCGTCTGAAATTCGGATTACATTATAGATATAAACCAGTTTTTTAGACATCGCGCATCGTCTTTTCGCTACTGTCTCATTGATCTGGCCACACGATCGGCTGCTGAGCATTAGATGCTAGATTCGAGCCGGGTCAGGAAAAATATAATTGGGATATTCTGTTATAAAATTTTTAGAAGCAATCAACCAGAAATTTTGCCTAGTACTTGAATATAGCAAATGTCTCGCCACCGATTAAATAACATTTAATAATGCTATTGTTGTGACCAGCGTGCTGCATCTTTACTGTTTCAGTAGGTACATAAGTATTAAATATTTATACCTTTCAATACCGAAACGAAAAATATTAATTGATTACCTCGATACTTGTCTAAACACTAGTCGATCGATCCTGCCTAACTAAGATCGTTTTCGTTCTAACATTGATTGATCATGTAATAAGCCCGACATTTAATTCGCTCGGTCTAATATCAGCTTTCACACGACTAATCATTGCCTAACTACTTAAAGTAAACACGTTCTTTTCTTTACTTAAATCCTCTTATACTTTTATCTAAACAACGCAGCGACACAAGGTAGCCCTAACTAGTACACTTTTCCATTAGACTTGGTTTCGATTGCCTTCGCTGAACCGTTCTCGCCTGGGGCACTCAAGACTTTTGTTAGACCGTCAACTACATTCGTCTAAATGAAAAGGCTTAAATAAAACCCGAACGAGTCACCGTCGTGAATAGACAAGGCGACGTGAACGTGTTCCTAAGAGTTCGGATGAAAAGCTAGGACGGAAAACATGGGGAAAATATAAGTTTATGTTATGTTGCCCTATGCGTTTGCCGGGATTTTGAATGGTGCCAATCTGTGGGTGGTACTGATTTGGTAACGAGTTATGTGTAATTTATATTTGTGGTTGATGGCAATCCACCTACTACCAATGAGTATAAAATGAATACAATTTATTAATTTCGTAGAAGGAACATACTGTATAGATACCATGCACAATAGCTGATAAATAGTTCAAAATTTAATATTAATTATGCATTTGAGTGTTAGATCTCGTTGATCCAGTATAGCTCGTGAGAGTGAGTTACAGGGATCGTTGCCGCGACCTATGACCACCTACTATTTCGGGGAAATAGTAGTAGTAACACAATGCATCAGTTTGTCGCTTATATCGTTTTCTATATAAGAATACGGAAAAGCGCCTCCGTGCCTCGGAAAGCACGTTAAGCAGTTGGTCTCGGATGTCATACGAAGACAGTCGTTACTTGACAACCTATTGGAAGCCGACTCCAATGTAGTTGGAAAAAGGCTAGGCGGATTGATGAGTACGGAAAAGCATAATTATTAAACGGTGACAGCTGTAGAAAAATGAGTTTTTTTCTTATTTAATCAAGGGGTCAATCTAATCATTCGATATTGATTGGTCACACTTACGGCGATAGAAAGGCTATTTCTTTTCGATGGAAGAAGGTAAACTGGAATTAATGGAAACCGCCTCATTAGTCTAGTAGTCGCATGCGCACCTGCTGAGTTTAAGGCCAAAAGGCTAAGTGCCCGATATATGGCAATAGGCTCGCCCCCTATTACATGAGACTTAATAACGGCAGCGGCGAAATATGGGTGTACATAAGAACACCTCTGCGTAATATGAATTGTAAGGTACGATACCTTACAATTCATATTACGCAAATACATTCCTAATATAAGTGAATAAAAAATAGGCAGTGAGTGCAGGAGGCACCTTTGACTATGCTGACCTCGGACTTTTCGAAATCATGTGCCATTCAAAATTTGATTATCATTTACGTTATCAGTGAAAGAAGAACATCATGAGAAAACCTGCATACCTAATAGGGCTCCAGAATGTCCAAAATGGTGTGTGTAGCCTGCCAATCCACACCAGGCCAGTATGGTGGACTAAGGCGTAACCCTTCTCATTATTAGTAGAGACATTTGCCTAGAAGTGGGACAGTAATGCGTTGAATCATGAGTCAATACAGTACCTAATTAGAAATTACTACTCATTAAGAAGGCAGTTAGTTGTTCTGTTACCTATTTTGTTATTCAAACATTATAATATGATGCTTTATTTCTTCCTCCAATGAATCTTTTATTTCTGGTTGTGAGTAATAAGGTGGGTGGAAACTAGTTGTAGTTGTCTAAATGAGGATAAGGTGGCACATTCACCTCAATAATGATACCTACCGAGAATACTTCCACTAGTCATAATGATTGTGGCTTATTCACTGAGAACATTATGGTGAAGCAATTTCTAAATTAGATGTTCGCTTTACTTCATCAATGTTTCGATGTACGATGTACGACGTCTCATTTTTTAATAACATTTTCACTGTGCTTGTTCGTGGATCTTTTGAAACTTTTTCAAACTAATGAATACCTATAGGCCGAACAATTATTTTTTTCGTTCGGTAATCAAACTCAGCGTGTTCACCTGAAGGACCAAAAATAAAATTCAATTTCTTTAAAAAATGGTCTTTTATTTAAATCATCTTTAAATCTCAAAAAACAATATTATATCTAGACTATTATTTATAATATTAACTACAATTTTTACATCATTTGATCTTATTTAACCAGGTGATTGTCAATTATAATTGCCAATATTACTTTCAATATTAAATCCGTCCTATCAATCAGCTTCAATTGCGATTGACAATCTCTTGTCTTTTTTATTATTATTAAAGTTATGAATTTAAACATTAGAAACGTGATTTGTTGAAATGTAGTATTATTCTAGTTTTATTTTTAACTTTACCCTGATACTTAGGATATTTTCAATGCGACGCAATGTTGGCACAGAGCTTTCCGTTTAGATTTGTTTTAATCCTGTCTATCATAAACGCAACGAATACAGTTTTACTTAAAACGAATGTTAAAAATCTGAAAAAAAAAAACACCATTTAAAAAATTTCTGTCAAATACATATACCGTTGCATTCCACATTATAAGATTTATTCGTCTTGCCAAAATTCAACATAGAATAAAACCAAAACATAAAGTTTTATAAAATTGAACGACAAAATACGCAAAAACATAACCCCAGTTTTGCTAATGGATTGACGTTTAGTTGAAAACTGACAATCAGGATTTACGGGCTTCGATACGATGTCAAATTCTGTACAACACTATTTTAATTTATAATTTATATTCAACTTTTTACAAACAAAACAGTTCTTCCAATTTCGAAACTTAACTTATTTGTTCTTCATTCAATTTTAAATTGATTAATCGAACAATCACTTTTTAAAAGTTCGCAATTCACTTTTCAAACCGAATCTTCAACTGTCTTCAAAACTTCTTTCGGCTTTATGATAAATACAGATTCGTATTTGACGTTCTTAGTCATATAAAAGTTCATCTTTATACAATTAACAAGTATATAACACTGGCGATGCCTATTAGTGTGTGTAGGTCGAAACTGCTCGCCCACTGCGCGCTTCCTTGCATCGCAGCTGGAGTTTCACCTGTGACAAAAAAAATATAATGAATGAATTGTTAGTTTTCAGTTGGAACAATCAATGTGCAACACAGATGCATTAGCTACTTAGGTATCGTCTACATACATTTTTATACTTTTCTTTCTTTCTCGTCTCTAAAAGGTTGAAGAGGATAAGGAAACCTTTAGTTAGACTCAATACCCATTAAGCTTGGGTTTTCTATGGAGAACTGAAACGTGACGTTAACATCCTTCACGTTTTAATTCTCCGTAGTAAGGTATTTTCGTTCTTAAAATAAAGGCCCAAATTCAATAAAAATATAACAGAAGTTGAAAACGAAATAAGCTTAACTATTGTATGGGTTAAACTTCATTTTAAACATCGGTTCTATGAACGTGTCCTTAATACATCTGTTTGTATCCGCTGGTCTATCATAGGTTAATTTCCACAATTCTTCAACAGTAGAAAATCTAAATGTAACGCTAACGTATTGGGGAAGGCGAAGGGGAGTTGTGGCCCATTTTGACACATGGTTAAATTTAGCAAGAGATTGTGGAGGTCTAAGTTGATTGATTAATCAAAAGAATGAACATTGCATATGCAGTATTATTTTGGTAACAATACACAAAATCCATCAGCGCCACCATACAATATAATAACAAGGAAAATCACATGTTATACCAATATTATTGGACCACCGTGACAGTTCTTGAGTACGTATTGAGGAAATTTAAGATTTTAGTGTATATACTTATGGATGGTAAATATGTTATTATAACTATCTTGTTTATAAAGGTGGATATGATGAAAATGGTGACAAACGAGTAATGCTAAATACGAGTTTATCTTTTCTGTGGTAAGGCATACTTTTGTTTGAAATACATCGCTTTTTTATATCTGGGACCCAATGGTCTTATAAGCTATTACAAATCATTTACACAGGGGTACACCGAAATTTCGTTGATACTGATATTGAGGCGAATGTACGGCGAACCTATTGCCAATTACAAACTCTGGGTTAGTACTGAGAATAACCCAATAATACTGCCTCACACGAGATTCGAAACCAAGACCTGACGCTAAGCGATTGCGTTTGCTACCACTAGACACAAAGAGGCAGTCAAAAATCATTTATCTAGTAACAAATATAGTCATTTGCGAAATTCCACTTCCCTGTGTTAATTGTTAGCTATAATAAATATTCCTAGATCGCTTATCAAAATAATTAAAGGGTGTTTTAAGTTAACGATGCGTGTTCCGTTCTCCCAATAAAACAATATTTTTATGATTTGTAAAACAACTATTAAATCTTTTTTTTTTTATCACCCTAACCACAATAGTTGAGGTAAAACATATTTTTATGGTTTGTTATGGTCACCTAAACTAATACAACAAAGAACGTATGTACCTACCTAGCTACATAATAAACTACTCAATCACTTGTCAAATGTCGACTGAGCTGAGATAATGATACTCAGGAAAAATAAATCTTCCTTAAGTAATGTTTTTCTCTTAAGGAAAATATCTTATTCCGAATCTTAAAGGTAACCAATCACAGATACTTGGAACTATTTTTTGCACCATTTCCGATGAAGATAACAAGGATCTATATTAATCTATAATCATTTCGCATTGAGTTCCAGTGCAGAAGTTCAATGAACTTAAAGTGGAGTAGCTCGTTAATTATCGACACTGAATCTCTGCTTGAAGGAGGCGACAAGATTTTTTTTTAATCACCGTCCAAATTAAAATATTATGATCTTTGTTGAAAATAATAGAACGCGTCTTTTTTCTTTTTTTTATTAAACTAAACATTAGCAGTACAAAAATATTGACATATGGAATCACAAAGATGTCTAATAAAGGCTTACGTTAGTAGATACACGCAAGACGGCTACGCACCTCAATTACTACAGGTGCGACAAGCGTAGTATTCATTTCACGTTTGATAGTAAACACGCTGAACTAATCTTTCTTTCGAGAAAATTATTTCATTGTTAAAATTTTACCTACCTATGTTTTTTATTTTCAATCGTGAAGTTTTAGAATGCACATGATACCCGATGTACCTGACAAAATTGGATGGTGATTAAAATTCATCCTGTATGTAGACAGAACGTTTGGTGCAAAGTCAAAGTGAATTTCGTGTCACGGGTTCGATGTCCGCATGGATCAAAATATTTACATGAACAAAAAGTCAGTAAAAAATTATGATACAAAGATAAAAAAAACTGGTTGAAATAAAATTTAATGATATCGAAGCTCCGTGTTGAAAATACTACTCGAAATATATGGCGAGTTCACAGTCCGTAAATAAGGTAAATAAATATAGCGCCTGCACGGTGTTGATAGTCAAACTAGGAAAAATAATTATTAAAATAAACAATTATTTATTGCGCAATACGGCAACATTTATTTTTATTTTATGGGCAACAGTCACGCATCTTATCGCATATTACAGTTAAGCCACGTATTCACTACGCAACGAAATATTTAGTAAAAAATTATATTCCTGGAATTAATGCTAGATGTTCTCAAAATTATGTTAGACTAGCGGATACCCGGCTCGTGCTACTACGCTAAAAATAATGCAGTGGGTCGGTTTGGGGCAAATCGGTTGGATGGTTTCAAAGTCTATAACGGACATAGGTAGAAACAATTTTTGTGTTTTATATAATTATATTATGTTAGTTATCGAGATGAAATTGTTGAAATAGTTGTGTTAACATTATAGAACAAAATATTAACTATTTATTACTATGTCATTGAAGAAGTTATCCAATTTCACTACTTATCCGCCAACCTAGCACAGTAAATAAGCAACTTTATTTCGTTGTCATTTCTCGCACAGTGAATGAGCAGCTTTAATTTAAAAATAAGTGAAATCGTAGATTAATTAAGTAAAGCCCCAAATAAGGCTTGATAATGTCCAAGTAAATTAAGATTGTGATTAATTTAATAGTGGGTTTAATTATAGTGCGATAATTTACACTTTTGAGGTTGTATGTGATTCATGAAAAGATAAACGTAACGATATTATTTCTTTTGCCATTGAATAAACATTGTAGTCACGACCACATAAAATACAAATTGCACAGAAAATATTATAAATAAAAGCTTTGTTTCACATTTAAATATGAAGCACGTCCTATTCAGAATACTTTTATATATTCCGAGCAGGTTTACTCAGGAATCGTGATATTTTTAAAATCAAACGTAATTATGACAAAAACGTTTTATGTGATATTTTTACTCAACAAACAGACTGAGATAGTAACGGATTTCATTCTTTAACATAATATAAAACAACATAACGCTTGTAGGTATTCCCCGAAGAGTTAGGCACAAAGGCGGATCCAGGGGGGGTCATTGGGGTCATGACCCCCTGGGCTGGCTCTAGGTCGACCACTGAAAATTTTTCTAATCGCATTGATCATACAGTATTTATTATTGTAACCGAATAGGAGCTTGTCCCGACTAGATTTCAGACATGTGACCCCCCCCCCCCTGACTTGAAAGCTGGATCCGCTCTTAGTTAGGCAGCGGTGTGCTATTGTATTGTATTGTACACCCACATTTTGCCGATGCCGTTATTGAGTCCCACGTAATAGGGGGCCAGCCTTTTTATTCCTATCTGCCGGGCACGGTTCCAGACTCCATGCTGCTACTGAGAATTCCTATACAGAACAATCCATTAACCAGAAATCGGACCCAGGGCCTCACGTTTTACTTGCGACCTATAGACCGGTGAGCGTCACCATATTTCAATAGCGTCATAATTTTTTCCGTATACCAACCGCTGAGTGTGTAGAGCATTCCCGTGTTTCGAACTTTGTTCTCCATAAAACACCACAGTACTTTGTCAGAAGTCTCTTAACTTGCGTGACATAGTTTATCGTTTAATATCAGTACCCCTAGTGTAAGTTTCCGTGCTCCGATTGGTCCGTTTCGTCCTTTTACCAATCGGAGTGCCGAACGCGTTCAATGTAGTAAATAGAATTTGTCAAAAGAAACTTACACTAGGGGTACAGTTACTGAAATTCAACATCCGAACGAATAAGTTTCAAGGTCCCTGCTAGTTTTTTAATTTCGTTTCCTCATGGGAATACTCTTATGTTTATGAACTTGTCCACATATGAATTATCTTTTTTGTTAACATTTTGTTTGTGGCACAGTCCCAGTGGCATACCCACTGATTTTGTGTGGTTTTTGGTATGGAGTACGCCAATCTTCACTTATTTTTTTGTATTAAAGCCGGTAAGGAACAGACTAAAAGTATTCGTTTAGGATAGGTTTTTTCATTTTTGTTTTATTGATACATTAGCATAAGTAGTTAGTTTTAAAATTAGATGTACTTGAACGAATAAAAACAGACTAAAATATTTGTTTTTATCTAACATAACATAACATAGTATCACGCCTGTTCCCCGAAGGGTTAAGGGGAGGTGTACTATTCCCACCATTTTCCGATGCCGTTATTGAGTTCCATGTATAAAAAGGGGAGCCTACTGAGAACCGTTCTATACTGCGTGCTGCTACTGAGAATTTCCATACAGAAAAACCAAATAACACCGACCCGGGAATCGAACAGTAGCGCTTGCGAGCACTAATTCAATGAGGCAGTCGTCGGCCATGTTGTTTTTTTTACAAATTATATAGCTCTTTCGCTACACCTATTTGCGAGAATATATTGGAAATATTAGCAGTGGACGTCAACGGGTGCATAATATTGAATGTTTGATATCATTTTTACGATTTCGTCTGGCACTGTCTTGGTCCTTAAAGCCGTGGTTGAAATACTACCAAACCAATTCGTAAAAATAACGAATACAATTTCGCCAGTAAACATTCAAAACTTTAAACTTTTTCGCAAAGAATTTAACTGTACACATCATAGTCTGCAATCCAAATAAGAGGCAAAGTTTAAATTAAATCACACCTGAGTTGGATCCATATAGTTCTTGATGGTGTGTTTAGTCCGCCAATCCGCAGCGAGCCGGCGTGGTCGACAAAAGCCTAACCCGTCTCAATCTGAGAACAGACCCTTGCCCAGCGATGGGACAGTAATGAATTGAATTTATTATTTTATATTATTATCGCAGTATAATAGAAATAGTGGCCAACTATTTGACGATACAAAAATTACTCTTATTTATGAAGACTGGACCTTGAACATGACATTTAACGCAATCTATTGATATTCATCTTGTATCATGCTTGTCACGTTATTTTTTCGTACGTATGCAAGCAATCTTGAATGCGGTTAGGTCTATGAGATCTTTATATTGGGGCGGCTGCCAAAGCTGTTGCCAAAGCCAATTCTAAGTTAGTCAATTGACGAAGGAAACTGGATTGGTACTATTGGGTTTCATACCAAGCTGTGTGGCCTAAATATCTATAGCATTATCAATAATACCTACAATTCAATATTATACTCCAAAAAGATATGGAAATTATTCAGCAGTCATTCCTAGTTTATTTTTGTTCTACAAAATTCATTCGGCACGATTTTCGCAATGTTTGAGTTATCGACTGCTGCACTACGTGTTGCGGGTTTGATTCCCGCACGGAACAAATATTTGTATGATCTACAGATAGTTGTTTCGTATCTGGGTCTTTGTTTATGTGAATATATGTGTTTGTAACCCACCCACGATACAGGAGTTATTCATAGTTGGGGCAAGGTTTGATTTTTTAATAAATAAAAAAAAAACTATTTATTCTATATTACAATACCACTCACTGATTGCCTGAATAATAATGAATTTGGCGAAACTATAAAACCAAAAACTTAAAATTTAGGATCTAAGATCATAATAGTGTATCTAAGCATCCATTATGAAATGATTTTCCAAAATTCAACCTCTACGGGCGTAAAATAAGAGTTCAACATTTGTATGAAAAATCATTCGTCATCATTCGCTAGTCGATAAATAAACTACAGTACAATATGTTCCATAATAATAAAACAAGCGTTATGGCAAGCAGTGATAGCCTAGCGGTTGAACGCTTGCCTTTAATGCAGGAAGGTCTGAGTTCAAACCCGGCCCGCACCTCTAATTTTCGGAATTATGTGCGGATCAGAATTTGATTATCTCTTGCGTTTACGGTGAAGGAAAACATCGCGAGTAAACCTGCACACCTGAGAGGGCTCCATAAAGTTCTTGATGGTGTGTGTAGTCCGCCAACCCGCACCGGGCCAGCGTGGTGGACTATGGCCTAACCCTTCTCATTCTGAGAAGAGATCCTTGCCCAGCAGTGGGTCAGTAATGGGTTGACTTTATTTATGGCAATTAAAATGGAAAATAAATGATAGACGAGCTTTTATTCAAAAATTATGTTTGGGTGTCAAACAAACTTATAAATTAACGAGGTCCAAGTGGATTGACGGTTCTATAGGATTAATTCCGGATATACACAATACGATCGACAGCAATTGATTCATAATATACATATATCCGCGTAGCCGGGTAATTGGATATCAGATTTTTCTCGACCATTAATTAATTGAACATTTTTAGCGTTTTGAAAATCATGTTTTGTCGTAAACGTAAGAAAAACACAATGACAGATACAAATTTTATAGTGTTATTAACATAACATAGCATCACGCCTGTATTCTCCGAAGGGTTTGGCAGAGGTGTATTATTGTACACCCATATTTCGCTGATGCTGTTATTAATTCCCATGTAATAGGGAGCTAGGCTGCTACAGAGAATTTCCATACAGAAAACCCCAATAAAACTTTGCCCTACCCTAGGATCGAGCTCAGGACCTCACGTCCAACAGTCGCGCTTACCAGTAGACCAATGAGACATTCGCAGTATAGTGAAATTCAACTTCTTTGCTCCTTTAAAAACACTTTATAATAATAATAAATTCAACTCATTACTGTCCCACTGCTGGGCAAGGGTCTCTTCTCAGAATGAGAATAGGTAGGCCTTAGTCCACCACGCTGGCCCGGTGCGGGTTGGCGGACTACACACACCGTCGAGAACTTTATGGAGCCCTCTCAGGTGTGCAGGTTTCCTCACGATGTTTTCCTTCACCGTAAATGCAAGAGATAATCAAATTCTGATCCGCACATGATTCCGAAAAGCAAGAGGTGTGGGCCGGGCTTGAACGCCTCCTGCATGGAAGGCAAGCGTTCAACCGCTAGGCTATCACTGCCATTAAGAACACTTTAGAGGAAGAAAAAAAAAACGAATCAGCTTGTTCGTAAAAGCCATACGCCACAGCACAACTAAATTTATTATATTACTTAAACTTGTCTGCAAGCTTGGCAACACCAGTATCTCCGTTTAATCTCCAATAAGAAAACTAATGTACACTTTAATATACATTATCCTTCCTTATAACGATATTACTAGCACATAAAGGCGATGGCAGACTGGCGGAGTAATGGGGTAATTTGCAGTACTCCTTGCTCTGAACATTAAGTAAGCAATGAATATGTACTTGTATGTATCGCTTGTGTGGTACCCTTTTGGAGTACAGCAATTTTCATGTTAATTTGGAAATAAAAGAAAATTATTTTGTATTTTGAAGTCATCTATTATGTCCAATTCGAACCTGTCGAAAATGTTAATTGATCTACTTCACAGGTTTAGTGATCTCAAGCACAGCTTATTGAGCATGAACCTAGGACAGCACAGAAGAGTCAAATGTTTGCCAGAAGCCTATCGCTTTATCTCCAAATGTATGGTTTGGACCAGCTTAAAGAAAGAGCTCAGCTCATAATAGAGCAGATCGAGTGTGAACATGACACATAGAGAAATATAGACGGGCCTCTTCTACTGGACATCTAAAAATGGCATGCAGAAGGGCAAATCATGGGCAATCTGATAATGGACCGACTGGCTGGATCAAACATATGAAGTTACTTTAATTTTAGGCTTTTTAAAATGAGGTCATGTTTTCTATTCCTGGGTCGGGCATAGTGTTATTAGTTTTTTCTATATTCTTTTACAGCCCGGACTACGTCATCGGCGTAGTTAATTATGTATGTTATAATTAAAATAAACAGCTGCCTCATACATCTCGTGGTCGTGACCGTAAGGCCCTGGGTTTGATTCCCGGATTGGGCAAAATGTTATTAAATTTTTTTGCAAGGAAATTCTCGGTGTCATCACAGAGTCTGGAACTGTGCCTCGTAGGTAGCAATAGGCTTGCCTCCTATTACATGCGACTCAATAATCGGCATCGGCGAAATGTGGGTGTACAACACTATACCTCTGGCTAATCCTTGGGGGAATACAGCGTGATGCTATGTAATGTTAAAAATGATTTTTGAATATTATTTAAGATTTCAATAATCAGGAACCTCGATTTTGTCTCACTTGCTTTTAGCCTAGTGCAGAGGTTCCCAGACTATTTTTCTCATAGACCACTTTCAAAATTTAGCTGGTTCCGGTGGACCCCCTGCAGCTACATTTCTACCATATTGTAAATTGAATTGTAAACCCCCATTTTTTTGTCACGCCAACGTAGACCCCGTGGAGTCTCCCGTGGACTCCTGGGGTTCCACCTGGACCACTTTGGGAACTAATGGCCTAGTGCGTGTCGAGATGTCTTTCCTACTGATTATGATTTCATAATTTGCAACACCGTGCAGTTGCCGGGAGCAAGTAACTAATTCATATATTAGTCTTGCGTTGCACGTCTGCCGTGATATTGTATGTCAGTGTTCTGTGAGATTGTGGGTACGATGAGGTGAAGCCCCAACATATTTCTAAGGTCTGAGTATGATTAGAGACTTACTAACTCCATAAAGGAGATTTACTCTGATAGAGTTTACTTCTCTGGTTCAAAACAAACGTGAGGTAACTAAGTTTAAGCCAACTGTTCTATTTTTAACATCCTGATTTACTTAGTTTGTAAAATAAACATCTTTCAAAAAATACAAAGCTACCCCAGTAATTTACCTATTAGGGGACAACGGTCTATTTATAATAATCAAAGTGTTCTGCGAAATGTAATTCTTGGTAAAGCTGAATCTGTCAACCGACCTGCATTATAGTCATTGATGTTATAGAGGTACAAGGTACAACAAAGCAAAGTGCTCAGCCTGGCAGGCCGAAGCCCGACGAATTTCGGACATTCGTATATGTGTTAGAATCGTTGTAAACTTCCATAGTGCGATTCAGGATTTGTTGTTGTCACTTCACTCGTATAGATGGCGTTTTACTTTTTGCCATGTAGCGAGTAGTAGTCGCTACAATGTGGCCATCTGTATGCTTTTTGTTCTATTTTGACGGAACTGTATAGGTAGTAACAGTACGTACCAAAGCTTGAAACCACATTGGCGCAACACCAATTCACTAACCAAGTTTGCTTTGGAGATTTAACTATAAGTAAGTTGTTAATATATTTGTTTGTTTTAGTATTCCGGGAACTTCCCAAAAGCAACTCAGTTTTCACTGTAGAATCCCGTAAATGTCTGTATAAATGGCAAGCAAACGTACAAAGCAAATCTTTTCTCTGTCATTTCCGGATTTAGCTATAATATACTGTGCTTTGCATAATAAGATATTTTTATATTTGAGATATTATTTGAGAATTACTCTTCTCGAGTATTTTTTGGCGTGTTGCCAAAATCTGCACCAGTAAAACGCTAGTGATGCTCATTTGCAAATGCACTGCAAGCACTTTGGTCGCCGTCTAATAAATAACTAGCATCACGCCTGTATTCCTAAAAGGGTAAGACAGAGGTGTATTTTTGTTCACGTCCGTTTGGCCGATACCGTTATTAAGTCCCATGTAATAATGACGAGTAGCAGCGCTTACAATCACTAGACCAAAGAAGTAGTCATATTTATTAAATCTGTAGATATGGGTTTATGTACATATAAATAAAATAATAATTATTAAAAAAACTGTTTTCACCTCACGACTACACAAAAAATCGCGAATACCTACATGAGGAGATTAGCCAAATCTCAACCAGAATCCACATTTATGATCCACACTCACATATTTTTAATTTCATACGATGTACCTACTACATAATATAACACATCTGCAAAATTAATCTACAAATATTCGTACAGACAAGACAATCTTTACCGTCTACGGAGTTCCCAATTAAAACCACATAATTACATCTAGCAGACGTCTGAAAACTCTCAGTTGAAGAGCACCACGGTCAGCTAATTAGAACTACGAAAGGTTACCAAACGAAGGTAATTACTTCAAAGATAAGACTTATTAATATTCGTGTATTTTTTGTGACAAAAATCATCTCATTAGCGGTTTAAACATTGTCAATGTTTTCAGAATTTGGCTGCCAGATTAGTAACTAAGCTATGGCTTTGTCGCCTGTACCTGTATATGTCGAGATTTTCTGAAATATGTACGGTTACATTTTTGGTAGAAGCGTCAAAATCCTGTCAGAATATTGATCACGATAGTCAAGATTATAGATTTAGATTAGTGTAAGCGAAATTCTAAGTCTATGGTCAAGATCAATATTCTGACAGGATTTTGATGTTGAACATAACTATGATATTTGTTATGTCAGTAGAAACATCATGCCTCTATTTCCCAAAGGGTTAAGCAGACTTATGGTAACATGTACACCCATACCGATTCCATTATTCAGTCTCATTAAATAGGAAGCGAGCCTATGAACATCTATCAGAATTTCATTCAGAAAACCCAACACGGTCATCCTGAGCCGGGAATCATACCTCAAGACCAGCAACCCAAAATACGACTACAGTACCAATGAAACAGTAATTATAATTCTTCTATATACATACATACACATACTACACAGAATAAAAACATTAGGAGAGAAGAAAATAAATGGAAAAGCTAGAAAACTCAAACAACGTAAATGCTAACTTTAAGAAGAAGTTGCTAATAAGCAAACAAACTTAGCGCCACCTATGTGAGCTGGTTAGAACCACAGCAATTCCATCTTGCGACAATGTCTGACGATTGTCTAACTAATTAGAACCAGACGTTCCGAGACGCCAGTTAATTAAAGACTGGACTGATTTATTGCCTATCTTTCTACAGGTCCTGGAGCGTAAGCTAAGTGTGCTTTTAAATTCATTTTGTTTTGCTTAAAGCGATCTTTGTTGAATTATTTGTTGAGAAGTGATTCTAGGGTTAAATAGAGCGCGCTAGTTGAGCGTTAAATCTTAGGTTTGGTGACTAGGCTATGTGATAATCAAGTATGTCATCCAAGTTTTTATGGTTCATGAAACAGACATTCCGAAATGCCATTTAATAAAAGGCGTTTAATTAAAGGAGCATAAATTAAATAAATATGTAAAAATATAATATTAAAAAAAATTAAGTACCTGAATTGGCCTAGTTTAAATAAAATACTGACTTTAAATTATTAAATTATTATATCTTCGATAAAACTAAGCATCAATAGATGCACAAAAATAAAATTTTATTAAACATCCTTTGCAGAGACAAGGTTTTTACTGATTTATGTAAACAAATGGAAATATTTATTTAGAACACTCCCAAGAGAAATAATCAAACTTTCTCTGGCATATATATTTTTAAATATTGTGGCTTTATCTAAACCATAACCACACATCAAAATTCGAGCAAAACCCACAAATACAAGAAAATTTGTGATAGCCCTCTTAAGGGAATCTTTATTGAGTAATTTTAAATCTTTATTGGGAAATGGGTTTAATGTGGAGTTTAAATTGCTGCAGCATTGGCCTAGTTGTTGAAAGCGAATCTGCTGCGCATGAGTGCTGAAGTGTGAATAGAAATAGTTCGCTTTCTCATGGAACTTAAACAGCGCATCTGATTGATAAATATAATATTTTTATAGCGTAAAAATACAATACCACGATAAGAATTTTGAAAGTGTTTGGACTTTTGAACCGATTTGGATAAAAGGTCTCATTAACAAAGATATTTCGTAGCTAGCTGGTAGGTGATTTGTAGAATTGATGGTTTTTGCTTCCACCTAATGTTCTACCGCTTCTCTTAATGGAGTTTAGAGTGCGCTCACTAACATGCACGTTTTTCGTTTTTGTTTCTGTGTTGCTTTTTATACCGTGTGACTTCAATAATTACCATAACAAATATACTCATATTCGTAGGTAGTTGAAGAAATAAATCGTATTATTTTTGTCGATCGTCATTCTTCTGTACGTGTGTATGTCACTGAGCTCCTCCTTAACGGCTGGGCCGATTTTGATGTATTTTTTATAAATGGGTCTCTGAATGATTTAGATTCACAATTGGACCTTGTAGGTGGCAGTGCGACCAAGTTCTAGGATTTTTGTTTCATGTTCGGGCAAGGCAACCTCTCTCGGGTTTGCTAGTTTCTTATAAAATTTACTTTTTCATTTCGCTAAATCATATATCTCTTTGGTGTTGACTGTACGTATTAAAGAAAATCTGCTTACAGAAGTACATTTACTAACTGATTATGAAGCTAAGTTAAAGTACTCCCGGAGGTACGTAAATAACGAATAACTTTTTTATTCAAAATTCAATTCAAATTCAGCTGACCGTACTATGAAGACCTGTTACTATGTAATCCTTTATCTCTATGACGATATGTGAAGAACGCTAGATCAAACTTACCAGTGAGTACATGTACTCTCGCAGTGGCCGACTGCGCGTTGTCCGGCGCACACTGATATGTGCCCGCGTCTGACGTTCGTGCTGACTGTACTAACAGCCTACTGCTACTGTGGAGACCCTTCTCCGTAACTAGCGATATGCCGCCACGCGTAGAGTCGAAGTTTATCGTCTGTTGAAAAGAGGAAAGGGTTAAAATATTTTCTCATTTCCTACCTACTGTTAAATAAAAAGAAGGCCGCTTCACCCTCTCTGGCCACTAGTTAAGTGACTAAAGGATTATGCTCAAAGCATATACAGTTTGCACAACTGTATTTCCTTACCAACGTTCATTGTAGTGGTTAATTTATTTAGCTATATTTATTTTTAAATTATTATATTAATACATATATTAGATATCGCAAAAAAATAAATAAAAATATAGGCTAGTAGGCTTAAAATATATTAGGTTGAAATAAGAAATGATGTCTTAATTTGAAACAATTTTTTTTTGTTTTTTTACGTTGCCCCACTCTAGGAATAATTACTGTATCGTGGGTGCGTTTACAATAACACATATATTCACATACACAAAGTTATTAAATTAACATTTCACAAAATTAATTACATAAACTAGATTCTTTAGATTCTTAAACAACTGTTTTTTTTTTTACTCGAAGGATTTCTTTGATAACAAATAAATAAGTACTAAGAGAATAAGAAATCGATTTGAAGATTCCAAGAGTGCAATCCACTTTAACCAATAAAACACCTAGCATACAACTATAAAAGTGCATAGAAAGAAATATAAAAGTAGATTTGATTATCTTTACATGGCGAATGATTTTCTCTTTGAGAGCACTAGCTATCAGTGCCTAATTGGTCGATTGGTTGGCTGCTGACCATGCAGTTCTGAGTTAAGCTAAATTATTGTATTTTTGTGTTAGTAAATCATCACGAACAGATCAGAGTACAAACGTATGTGTCTGCCCTTCTTCAAAAGTAATCAAACGCGCTACTCTCAACGTGTTCATACTGTCGAAACAAAAAAAAATGTGTCAGCGCTAAAACAAACCTCGATAAACTCAGTGTAAAATTTCTTTGTTTATAAATCACTTCTGAATTTTACTAGGCGTACTCGTATGCATTATTGAAGCATTTTTTAAGTATATTTGACACTAACTATACCTCCCTCGCTCTATCTCTTGTTTCACATTTATTTTAGAGCGTCCTTTGTTTAGTCCTGTGTCTAAATCTTAGGTTTATTTTTAGACATCTTACATGTAAACTATAAAATAAACAGTATCTACAAGCAATTTACTAACACAACATGTTAATGAGACTGGCAAATGCTAAATGCGTTAAACACCATTTGCATTTTGCATACTCTATGTAGCTGCAGCGTTTCGATGTGATTATTCCGAAGTATTTCGCATACCAATTTCTGTTTTGATATGAAATTATTAGAAATTGTATTGCTAGTTAGTTATTTAGCGGTAATTGTGAGATTATAGTTATTTAACGATGATATTTTACAACACGCTTGGCGCAGCGGCTAAGTAATAAGCTTTATGCTCTAGGTGTCGCAGGTTCTTTTCCCGCACGGCACAAATATTTGTATTATCTACAGATAGTTGTTTCAGGGCTGGTGGTGTGTGCATGTGGCATGAACGTTTGTAAACGTGTACCCACGACACAGGAGAAATTCTAGGGATAAAATAATAAAAATAATTGGTTTCTCGTTAAAAAAAAAATCATCTTCAAAATTATTAACATCAACTTCATCAAGTCGTTTCTTGAAATAATACCTATATTCACAAAAAACTTATATAAAAAATTATCATCTACCTAGCCCCTTCTCCCCACTATATTGGGTTCGGCTTCCAGTCCAACTGGTTGCACCTGAATATCAGTATTTTAGACGGAGCGACTGCCATCTGAACTCCGCCCCTCAATTACTGGGAGATACACTCTAAGGTAAGACTGTTAGTTAGACTTTTAGGCTGCTGACACCCGTAACGACCTTCGAAGTATTCGTATGACACCCGAGACCAACTGCTTAACGTATTTTCCAAGGCCCAGAGAGGTCTCGTTATGTGAAACGGTCACCCAACTAAGGAGTGACTGGTCTGCGCAGTACAAGTTTAGCTACGAGTCCCACTATATAACAGAAATATAACATAACATTGCATCACGCCTGTATCCCCGAAGGGTTAAGCAAAGGTGTATAATTGTACACCCACGTCGCTGATATATTATTGTTTTCTGATGCAGTAAAAATAAAATTAAAGGTTCGCTTTAATTTGATATATGGACTGCGTTTCCTAACATTCTCAAATATTATTCATAGTTTCATTTTTTATTCAATATGGCTTCAATATGTCTGAATCAAACAGAGTATCCGTATGACAACTATAGTCTATTCATACTTTCTCCAGTTAAAGATAGGTTGATAAAAATTTTGGTTTTCCGGGTATTTCTGTTAACTGTTCCCGGGTATAATAATAATATTTATCTGGTACTATGGAAAACCTGTAATATAAACGCAATAGCAGACCCTTCCTTTGTAAGACGACAACTATTACTGAAACTGTTTTCTTTTAATTTCCTATAAAAAACCCTAATAAAAGAGCAAGCCTATTGTCGCACAACAGTCTCGTAATTACGGAACATACATTTTCCTTCTTTGAATAAAATATTATATTTTAAAATTTCTAAAAAGTCTCTCAACCCTGAAAATTTCGTACGTGGTAAAACTAGATTAACGCCAAACGGATATTTTGTAGGAATTCTCGTTTAAAATAATGTCCAAGAGTTCCATGACTTCGGTAATTGTTTCAACGATTCGCCTGCGCTTCAAGATACGCCAATCCGAAATGCACTTGCCGTGCGAGGGTTGGGTGTGTAGGATATGTTAGGGCGAAGGCACACCAGTTGTATATAAATAACGTTATAATGATTAATAATAACCTATTATTACATCACTGCTAGGCATGGTCCACACGTGTATGGATGAAAATTAATACATATTTATGGTTTTGAATTAATTAGTAGGTTAAAATTAATTTGAGTCATATAATGTCAAATATTAAGATCGGTACTAAATCCGCCTTGTCCAAATTTCGTTATGCGGCACGAAGTACAACTGACGAGGTTCTGACGATCAAAAAGTTAGTGATTTTACCTACTAGTCATCGCCCCATAAGAAGTACACTGACAATATCAGTGGAAAAGCAAAATACTGCCCGCAAACAAGTTCCGAGATTAAGCGGTGCAAGAAAACTAATGCAAAGTTGTTGAAAGCTTCCGTCGAAAGGAAACATTATTATTATTAAAAAAGACTGTTACATTAACTTGCACGGTTGGCACAGTGGTTGAGAGATCCCCGCACGGAACAAATATTTGGATGATCTGCAGATGATTGTCTCCGGTTTGGGTGTATGTCCATGTGAATATATGTGTTTGTTAACGCACCCATAATACAGAAATTATTCATTGAATGGGGAAAAGTATAAAAAAATCGACATATTGTATATAAAACGATCTGGGAATTGTTTGGGAGAGCATTAAAAGGGCAAATGATCTAGAAGTTTAAGACAACTAGGTACAGTGTACAGAAGGAAGAATTTTACAAACCTGTCCGGCAGCCTAATTACCGATGTCGCGACAGGCGTAGATTGCGCGATAGCTTTTGTCAAACTTCATTTTTTTGTCATATAATGTATTGGCTGACAGTAAGATTGCTGTCGCGTGGCTGTCGCGTTGCTGTCGCTTTTTTACGTAATTAGGCTGCGGAGCTACGGACAACGCTATTCATGTGGCTAAGTACTGATTAAAAATATTTTGGCATCTCAATCGATGATGCAGATAATTATTCTTTGCTTGATTGTCTTTGTTTCTAAAAGTACTTACACGGTGTCAAACATAGGCGGACCATGCGATAATACTTTTCAAGTATTTTATTGCATGTATAAATCACGTAAAATATCTTAAATCATAAGGTAATTTAATAGTTTACAAGAAAACGCCAGTTTATAGATGAATAACTTACGTCGGATAAAGAAAAAGATAGCACCAGTCAAAATAATTCATATCTTATTAAAACTGAGCGGTATGATAAATATACCATACAATGACAGGTAATTTTCCATATCATAACATAGAATAGAGTTGTCTCTGTCATTACAAAACACGCGATGAAAGAAATGACTAAGGTGCCTGTCAAGATAATCCAATCTTTTATTATTCAATTATTATAATTTATTACTTTCTCGTACATATCAAACGATGTTTCAATCCATACATACATAATATTTTTTCAATTCCAATTTGGAATTTCAGCATGGATTGTATATTTTTGAAGGCGAAGTTTCTTTAGCGAGTGTATTAGCGATATTATTGGACTTTTTAGATATTGTAAATATATTATTGTAGTCGGCCAATCTGATAAAAATCTGTCTTTTTTATATTCTAACCCAAAATACTGACAAATTGAGTCTATTATATAAATGAAATCTCACAAACTTTTTTTGAAGTCTACCTTTTGTTATACTTGTACGTTAATGTACAACCTGCCGTGCCTCGGAAAGCACGTAAAGCTGTTGGTCCTGCGCCTGATCTCTCTCCGGTCGTGTCGGATTGAAGTCCCATCGGGCTATGAGAGTGAAGAATAGAGAGTGCACCAGTTTTCGCACACACTTGTGCTCTATAATATCTCCTGCATAGTTGGCTAATCTCCGGTGAGATTGGCCGCCGTGACCGAAATCGGTCTGGAGGACATTATTACGTTAATGTACAAATAGTAATGTGTTGGTTTTAACTTAAAAAAAAATTACATTCAATTAGCATTATAAAAGTCTGAGTTCTACGTAATTCGGCTTTAGAATAATAACCATGGAAAATGATGAGACTACATACACTTAACCCGTGAAAACGTGAGCCATAATTCGGTGATAACAGCCCAGTGTAAAATCAACTTAATCCAAACCTAGCGGTATTCACGTGTGGGTGCGTCGAGTTTGCCGTCTAATTGCGATTTCGGGGATAGCATTCCACTTCTATTGCATATAATAGACCGGTTAGAAGCATTCAGCGGAATTGGAACTAAATTCATGGACTTAACACCCGAACTAGCGACTGAGAGCTCAACAGATTATTGGGTTTCAGAATATTTACACGATAATTGGGTGGCAAGAGAAAAGTGTCATAAGTAATAAAATATTGACTGTGGTCTAGTGGTCGCAAGCGCGACTACCGAGCGTGAGGCCTTAGGTTCGATTCCCGGGTCGGGCAAAGTATTATTGGATTTTTCTATATGGAAATTCGCAGTCGCAGCACGATGGTCTGGAACTTTATCCGGAAGATGGCAATAGGCTCGCCCCTTATTACATGTGACTCAATAACAGCATCGGCGAAATGTGGGTGTAAAATATTACACCTCTGCCTAACCCCTCGGGGAAAACAGTAGTGATGCTATGTTATGTTAATAAAATATTAATTCGATTAATGGTTTAAACTAGCAATTTTTTGCTTTAGGTAACGTAATAAGTTAAGCCACTAAGAGAACGGCACAACCCTCCGTCTATCCCAATCGGAGGATAGTCTATAACGATTCTCACCAAGTAAAATAAAGACGCTGGCAAAATCGAGAATCATTGTTGTCTCTCGAAAATGCCATTTTAGATTCACCCATCTTATATTCTATGATTTTGAAGAAAATCATGCTTAAAAACTTGAAGTATTTTCAGTAAAAGTCGGGGAACGGAACGTCACGTGAAAATGGTACTCCCCAAGAGATTGTAAGAATACTGAACATAGAAAAAGATTGCAATTTTCATATTTTCACTCGCATTGTGCTACGTAAACAGTTTTCTTTATATCACATTTTTATTTCTAACCCTAGACCAAACTATTTCTATTAGGTCGTCACACTTTCAACTCTCGCAGTTTTGCAAACAAATGCATTTTTCTCAAAGTAGTGACGTATACATTTTTAAGAAAAAAAAAAGTGAGTATTTACTATTTTTTTTTTCAGGATCATCCTAGTCTATTAGTGTCTGTAATTTCCATATTAAGACAATCATAGAATTAGACTTTGTTTTAAACCAGTATTTCGTTCTTAATTTAAAATTAAATATCGAATTATTTCTTACCTTCCCTCTATGCGTCCAATTAATAGTATTGGGCGGTTCTGGTGTATGTCTAACAATACACGTCAAGTTGATTGTGGAGCCGGCGTAAATGAACAGGTCTGGCCCTCCCATGATCTCTGTTTCGGGTTCTGGGAACAATGGGAGTACATTGTAAGAACATGTTTGAGTAATGAGGGTTAAAGGAACAATGTTAATCTAGAGTACGTTTTACAACAGATTACCGCAAATATACACCGCACTCATTGGGTTCATACGGTAATCAGGCCATCCAGACTATCGGCGATGAAGATTTGAGGAAGATTTGAGCCGATCTCGATTTTTAATGAGTCCCGACTGTTAAAGTCGCTATATTCCGCATTAGAATTTATTATTGGTTGTAATATGTGTATCGATCATGAAACTATTTCAGTGGTGTAGTTATTAAATATTACTTAACAAAAATCTAGACCATTGGAATTTTTTTTTTCTTTCCAGTTTTTATTTAAAGTCCATTTTTTACGCAGTTTGATTTTTTATTACATAAGTACCTACGTAATAAAAATACCTGTAAATAATTAGGTATCTGAATTTAAATGAAACTACGAAGGACACTGGTCACTAACGAAAGTTAGGTTACTGCTAAGTACTATGTAATAAAGTCATCTACCTATGTAATAAAGAGAACTCTAGCGGCGCTCAATGCTCTTCTAGATGCTAATCTGGATTGTGATGTGTTTTGGTGATGAATGGAAGGTAACCTTGAAGGAATGCATGGAGTATTTCGAAAGTATAGTTATTATTATTGTGTTAGGCATATTGTTATGTTAAACTAATTTTAATAATGTAAGAAAAAGAAATAAATAATTAAATAAAACCAACATTTGTATTTAGAACTGTTCTTGTCTCCAAGCAAATAAAACGAGTAGAACTGGTTTCTTATAGCCAAGGGCGAGTATGTTAATAAACATTAGTTACTTGGAAATTTCCTCTGGATGTGGACACGTGGACGATATTGACTTTCATGTTTTATCACGTTTTGAGGGGTAAAACTTGCTCTTTATATATAAAATAAATATTATATGGTATATGAATTTGAGCGATATAACATACTAAAATTGGAATAACTTAAATTGCACATTTTTGATAAGGAATGATGTAATTGGAAATGTAATAAAGTATACATTCATACAAATGTAAATAGTTTATGTTACAGCGTCTACAGACTTATTTATTATAAAATTATGCCAAAAAAAAAAAACGTAAGATACACTACATTATATAGTTTGTTCGGGCTTCATTTGTCTTGAAGCCCGAAAATAAGAACATAGAAATTGGAACACATGTACCAAGTCCATACATTACCAGTTACAGCCGAACAAAAACGCAATAACGTGACGGCTGTATGTGACCCTTAACAAAAAATAGTTCCATGAAATTTGCTTCATTACGTCTAAGAAAACTTTGACATTTTGCGAGATGTGAGAGACAGCTGTTCCTTCACATAAAGGCTCCATTACAGACCAAGCAGAAAGGCCAAAAGGGCACTTTTCTTCTATTCATTAAAACCTTTGAAGGAATTATGGACATGTGACGAGACGATATTCATATACATGATATTATATTCAAGATTTAGTTTTGAAGATGTGAAATAATAAGTATTGAGCTGAAAATTGAAAATGACTAAGTTATTTCTATTTCAATTTTTTTCAAGAACTATTACCTAATTTATTTTTTATACATTAGTCTAAAAACCCTTTTAATATTGTTCGACGTACCTTTCGAAGACATAGAACTAACTCTACACTGTACCCAATTTCAATCTCGAGAACACAATAAAAGCCGATTCATAATTTTCCGAAACCCGAAGCAAACAAGCACTATACATACAACTTAAATATAATATAATGAAATAATATTAGAACTACAAACTTACACAGTAAACAAACGTAATATGTTCTCAGACGACAAAGTGTGAAACAAGCCATGCAAACAATAGTTTTGGTGAAGTGGTCTATTTAACTTTGTCTCTCTGTCTGAAGCTTCCTTTCAATTTCGCCAACCCTACGTTCTTTGATCTACTCGTACCGCGACATCAAACTATTTGTGTCGAATCGCGAGTTCAGTGCCAAGAATTTGTCCAAATCACCAACATCTATTGGCTACAAAAATATTTTCAGAATCCTTGCGAAAAATATGGAATAGCTACGTGGCTAGTTACAATCTTTGGACTTTTTCGATAACCCTGAAAATTGGCGGTCGGTTCTAAGTTTGAATGGACTTCATTCAGTTAAATTGGAACGTATCCAAATAGCAATGCATGCGGGTAAGTATTTTAAGAGTATTTTGGAAGTAGAAATTACTGTTCTAGATATTCATGGCTTTGATAACATTTTTATTGGACGAAAATAAGCTGTTGGACATTCAAATTCATATTTATGTGTAGTAAACATCTTAATTTCTTATGCTAATGGCCATATTCAAGCTATTAATGTTATGTTTAATGAGACTGTATTTTTACGGTTATTTTCCTCATTTCCTTGTGAACTTCATCTGAATGTATAACGAAATAACTTAAAACTGATAAACATGGAAATTAATTTCTAAAATATGTTTAAAAAACATTTTTTGTGCTATCATCACCTTTTTATAATTTTGAAGTATTTATTTCATCACTTACCTACAATATTAAGATGTACAGCATGCCCTATGGGCGGTGTAGTGGATATCTGGCACTCGTATTGTCCGGAGTCGCGGCGCTGTGGGCTGCGTATGCGCAGCGCCCACTCCTCGGAGCGCGGCTTGTGCTGTGCCTCGAAGCGCTGATCGGACGTGTATGTGTAACGGCCCACCGTCAGCAGGTGGATGTCGCGATGCCGGACCCATGATACCTAATATAAGCAGCTATAGTTAAAGACTTATTTAAGTTACTTAGGACTTTAATCAAATTTTGGCTTAGACTGAAGAACTGAGAATGCCGCTAAATAATTTGACTTGGAACATTGGTTACTGACTTTAATTCTTTTTCTTTTTCTCACACTTGGAATAATTAATTTAGTGTGTTTACAATTACATATATTCACACGGACATACACCCAAACCCGGAACAACTATCTGTATGTAGATCATACAAATATTTGTTCCGTGCGGGAATCGTTGGTGACTCTTTACTCGGAATCCTCACTGACAGGACCGGATGCTCTGCTTACAGAGCCACTAGGAGACAACTTCTCTATTTACAGATGGACTATAGCTTACGATTCTAAAGTATAGCATCAAACCAAATGTATCAAACAAACCACCACTATCTTTGAAAATCCTTACCTCACGTGTTCTCACGTCCATTTTTTCTTTTTTAAAACTAATAGCAGCCATTGTACATGAAAACACGCGTTGTTGCTACTAAAACTGGCTAGTTAGTAGCTATGCTTTGACCCTTAACCGGGGCCAGGTCACTAAAAACGTTTAGATACGATTTAGGAACAGTAATATTGACAATTTGACTTGGACTAACTCAAGTCAAATGTCTGTTCCTACAATTTCAGTAACATTTCAAACACTGGTACAACTTTATTCCAAATTCAAGCAGATTATAATCTAATGTGCATTAAACTTCGAATAACCTTAGGTCTTAGATAAATACCGTTGAGTTAATCAAACTGGCATCGCGATAACTAATCCTTTGGATTGGCTTGTCTAACTTGTGTGAGGAGGGTCGAGCAATGATAATAGGAAAATTGCCATTCGCATATTCTTAGAATAGGTAACTGAACTCCCACGTCTCATTGGTCTAGTGATCGCAAGCGCGACTACTGAGTGTGGGGTCCTTGGTTCGATTCTCGGGTCGGGCAAAGTGTCATCAGGTTTTTCTGTATAAGCAGCACGGAGTTTTGGAACTGTGCCCGGTAGATGGCAAAAGGCTCTCCCCCTAATACACGGGACTCGATAACGCCATCGACGAAATGTGGTGTATATTAATAAACCTCTGCCTAACCCTTCGGGGATACAGGCGTGATACTACCGATATATTATATACTTATGTAAGCAGACGAATAAAATATAATACTCGGTAATATTCGTGAGTATTCGGAGACTTATAAACATCTAACTCAATTTCATGAAATAAATCAAAGCTATGCCAAGCCGGTAACAGCCATCTGATGACCGAAGTTGTATATTTCATTTAAAACGATTAATTTTAAAACATACGAGACTGTAATTGCTCCTAGTCTTGTTCTAGTAAGAATTCTCTGGACTAATTATTATTAAATTTACTACGAATCCCGACTATCCTCATTCTATTCCGCAATACCCAACAGGTATATTAGCCAATTTTAAGACTACATTCGAACTCTCGGGCAACTGTGCTCCTACACAGAAATGAATTCTACACATATCGGAAATTGCCTATTGTAAAGTCGAGCGAAACTGGCTCGAACACTTTGTTCGGAGTGAGACCTGTACATGAGCTTGATATTACAGTTTCTATACAACCAAGCAATATGGCGACACCTGTTTTAGAACTTTGTCAAAACTTTGAATACTTAAACAAATATTGTTAACTTGTGTTGCAGTTTGGCAAATTACTGAAATTTGCTTAATGCAGTTTTGGATTTCTGTAAATGGTGGAGTTTAGAGTTTGTTTTGTTTTGATCCAACTAAGTGTTTCTTATTGTTTGAATCTAATGCACGTATGCATAAAGATTAGATTAGATTAGTCTTAAGATCACGCCTATATTCCCCGAAGGGTTAGGCAGAGGTGGACTATTTTACACCAACATTTCGCCGATGTGTCGTTATTCAGTCTCATGTAATATGGGGCGAATCTATTTTCAAAGTCCGTGTTCTTACTGGAATATTTCAACTTTGCCCGAAATCGAACCTTAAGTCTGCTTACGACCATAAGGCAGTCAAACTTTGCCGTAATTCTTGCCTACTTAATGAACGGTTCAAGAAACCATTATAATTGAGAAAATACTTTTTGCAATCTGTCGCGATTGTAATCCTCTGTAACATTTTAATAGAAACATATTTTATTAGAATTCAGCACTGAGAATCGCACCATTAGTAAATTTAATTCACAGTTCCAACATCGACGAAACCAGTCAATAGCCCAATCGTTCGGTACATTAAAACCGGTAATAACTGTAATATTGATGGCGAGTTTGAAACTGATTTCCAAGCGAGCTCGCTATTCATCTACTAATGGTTACTGTGACCGAAAATAGATGGACAGGAATTGAATCCTGCAGCTATACAACTAATCCACTTAAAGCATTAGATAAAGTTTGAAATTCAGCTTGCTAATAAGCCAGTTCTGATACTTGTTGCGTTCAATTAGCGATATTAACTATTCATTTGTGAGATTTTCTGGCAAAAATTCGTAATATTCAAAATGTGTACATTTACATTCTATAAATAAGCTATAATGTTGACTAAGTATTGAAAATACTACGATATTAAAAAAAAAAATTGACTGCCGCATTGGTCTAGTGGTCGCAAGCGCGATTGCTGAGCGTGAGGTCCTGGGTTCGATTCCCGGGTCGGGCAAAGTGTTATTGGGTTTTTCTGTATGGAAATCCTCAGTAGCAGCACGGAGTCTGGAACTGCGCCCGGTAGATGACAATAAGCTTACATGGGACGGAATAACAGCATCAGCGAAATGTGGGTGTACAATAATACAACTCTGCTTAACTTTTCGGGGAATACAGGCGTGAATGACAGGTGTATTGGTTGAAATAGCTCAATCTCTCTTTAAGCTATAGTAATACAAGAATTTAAGACGAGATCTTGGGTCTCTTTATTAAGTTTATAGACCAATTAATAATAATAGTAGTTAATAAACTGTGGACCTTTACTGTCTGGATTAAGATAAACAGGTCAAAATATTACAGCTATTATATGCGGAGGGTCTTATATCCAGCAGTAGTCTGATTTAAGCTTGATAAACTACAAGTGTACTCACGGTTCTATTCTGCAAATTCTTCACTTTGCAAAGTAAGGTGACTGGGTGTCCAACTAGACCGGTTACGTTGTCCGGCGTGCTAGGATCGAAGTATGGAGCTCCAGGGGTCTGCGGCCAGTCTTCGAGGAACTCTGTCCTGAACCTTCTGGATGACTCCGATACTGTGCTTTGGTCCCGAGGTCGGTTGTTGCCGCTGTCTTGACGACATACTGATTAAAAAGAAAAACATTGTTATTTGAAGCGTAGGGGCGTAATCATAGGGATACACATACAGTTTTACTCGATAGCGTAATGTTTTTCTTGTAGATTGTAAAACAGTCGACTTAATAGAATTCAATAAATGCAATATCGTTCACACATACTCGCTATATTTAAGAACAAAACTGAACAACTGGAGTACGAAGCATAACAAATATATTCATAACTAGCTTCCGCCAGCGGCTTCATCCGCGTGGTTTATAAACCCGTACATTTTTCCGAGATAAAAAGTAGCTTATGTGCTATTCTAGACTATAATTTATCTCTGTGCCAAATTTCATCCAGACCCGTTCAGCTATTCTGGCGTGAAATAGTAACAAAGATCCATCCATCCTCATTAATTTTCACATTTATAATATTATAAGTAGGATATTTGTAGGATAGTAGGATTCGGAATAGGATTGAACCAACACCGACACCTTGGATATTAGTAGTAATCATATGCTTCGTTTTATGAAGACCGAAATAAATGAAGGAGTTCCTTTGAATCAACTTAGATGTCCTACAAAAAGATTTCCATACACCGCTAAAAATTCATGCTGGTTGCACCATTTTCTTAATACTTAATTTCTGTGTATAACTTAAACATGGTGGGCCCACGCTATTATAACATACTAGCTTCCGCTCGCGTTTTCGCTCACCCGCGTGCATTTTCCCGGGATAAAAAGTAGCCTATGTGCTATTTCAGACTATAGTTTATCTTTGTGCCAAATTTCATCCAGATCCGTTCAGCCATTCTGGCGTGAAAGAGTAACAAAGATCCATCCATCCATCCATCCATCAATCCTCATAAACTTTCGCATTTATAATATTAAATAGGATTTCAGCTATATTTGGTATCTTGACCTCTATAAGAAAGTAGCAATTGTAACATGAAAAAGAAAAACAAGAAATAAACAATTATTGAATTGAAGTTACAAAATATTGAACTAAAAATAAAACCTTAAAATATCAAGTTTTTACTCGTAGAGCCTTGGTGCCATCAAGACGTGGCATTTCCTTGAACGCCAAGATTATCAACCTCTTGTTGATAATATTTTTAGCAAACAGCGTTAAGATTATAATTCTGAACAAAATAATTCAACTTGATTGAAGTGAAAGAACTTTTTATTTTTAAGATTACAATTAAGATTTTCTTTGATTAATTAAAGTCCTCAGAACATTTCTGAACCCCTAAAGTAAATCATAAAAATGAAGAATTTTATTTTAATGCTAATTCTCGTGCTATAAAATATTTGATAGTAGGAATAAACCATAACTAGTTGTTCACTTTGAAAACAATAAAGAAGAACCCTTTAACTAACAAACGCAGAATAAAGTTATTTCAAGCTTATGCGTAAATGAATGTATGATAATATTGTCTTTATTACTGAGATAACATTCGTACCTAACAAATTGTCAGTTATTTTCTTTTTATAATTATTACATTACGATCAAATTTATTTTTCGTCCAGGTCGACTAAGTTGATATCATCGTAGCTGACGCCGTAGCAACTGCTACGGTCGCGTAGCAGACGCTACGACAATCGAGTACATAATACGAATTCCACTGCAGTATTTTCTATTACTTTTCAAAGCAATATGGCTAATAGTCCTGTTTAAAAATAACTATTTAAAGAGTTTGCTTGAATAATTACTATACAACAATACCATTACTCTGTGTCGCAACAGTCACCTAATTATGTTGACGTGACACACATTTACTTTTATGTATCATAAACGTACATAGAGTTCACAAAAATTGTATTGTGAATTTGAATATTCCTAAACATTAATTTCATTTAAAAACTTTCTCGTCAAACCCGAGAACAAAACACGTCCAATCAACAAAGAATTCTAAACAAAATTTACTTCAACCAAAATTCGTTGTTGGTAACGGTAAATCAGAAGTAATTGGGTATATTCAGACGGCTGTTATATTAAACAAAGATAACTTCATTAATTTATCCTTGGACTGCCACGATCCCATCAGATTAATGGTGCTCTCTGATCAGATTAAAAATTAATCGCATTAACGCCCTAAAGACCTAGAAAGTAATTGAGTGGAAAATGAAACGTCCACAGAGGTGACGTAAATCGCGATTGTCAGCAGAAGCTTGATTAAGTGGTAAATTTTAAATTATGATCCCTCAGCTCTGTTGGACGAATTTACTGTCTCTTTATTACTATAGAGAGTTGGTTACGCAACGCAACCCGCACGATCTCTTACCTATTTTATTGCCGACGTGAAAAATTTATACTGAACGTCTGTCTCGTAGATAGATCGTACCTGCATTGCGTGTTTTTGCTAGTTTAAAATTGAATGATAAAATCTTGATTGAGATTAATTACGGCGGAGTGTTTGGCCATGCCGACACACCAACTTTCAGACTACTACAGAAAATGAGACCTGTCATTTCTGTGATTTAATTATTTTTTATGTTGCTTGCCAGTATTTGGTGGCAATAAATACGAATGACGTAACTTGAGTTCGTTGAGAGCATCCTAAGCAGTCAGCTTCGATACCATCATTTTTGACTGGCTACCTAATCTTTTGACTATGGCATAAACAATTCTCATAAGATAGCTGTTTACATATTATCTTCTCCTGTTGAATCTGTATGATTCAACAGGAGAAGATAATATGTAAAAACTCTAAAATGGACGACACGGTTGGCGCAGTGGTTAAGCGATTAGCTTTCTGCGGTACGTGTCGCGGGTTCGATCCCCGCACGGAACAAATATTTGTATGATCTACATATAGTTGTTTCAGGTCTGGTTGTTTGTGCATGTGACATGTACGTTTGTAAACTGTACCCACGATACAGGAGAAACCCTAGTGTGGAGCAAGGTTTAAAAAAAAAGTAATATTGTCTATATTATGTATAATAACAATTTAAATAATTCAAATTAATGTATTAATAACAATGATAGCATGAGATTTAACAGCTACTTAAAATAAAAATGCTTTTAAGTAATTAGTAGTAACTTATTATTATAATTAAGATAAAATAAGTAAAATAATAGGCTTAGATACTAATTACTCTTCAAAAGAAATGAACAAAGAAGTTATGAACTATTAACTTTTCGATGTTTTATAAAAAAAAAATGAAGTTTGTTGAGCACATAACTGTAGTTAACGCTGAAAGGTTTTTTGTTGAACTTTTACGTAATTAAACATTTTAAGTTACGTAACAAGGCTTGTTAAAATTAAAGCGTGAGTTGCGAATATTAATCATTAAATTTCAATGTTCATAAAATTTTAAAAGTATGCATTTTTTTTTCGTCTTTAAAATTCCCTGCATACCAATATCCCCGACGTAATTAACACAGATAGGACGAGTTCCGTGGAATACGGATACGAACGTGGCATGGAATCTCAATTTCTTTCTCTTTTCATCATATTTCATTCAAATATTAACTAAAATATTGGACCCGGGTACGTCTTAAAACTGCGGCCAGACACCGGAGGACGGGCAGCAGCGTCCTCTCACTAATCGGTGAGCCACTGCGATCCCCAAGCCGCCCGCCAAGCGTGGGGATTATGGCAACCCCCTCCCCCCCTTGGGGGTGGCCTTCGTTCAGCAGTGGACGTCTTCTGGCTGATGATGATGATGATTAGTTCAAACCAAAGCGTCTCTTACACAACAGATTTATCATGTCATTTCTCGCCCACTCGTATGTATTGCGCCACAGTTCCAAATGCGTCGACATAAATAGCTTCCAGTAAAACAAAAACAAATTACACTCCCGTACTTAAGGTAACAAAAAGGCTTACCAATAATGCAGCAGAGGAAATGAGCTGTGAATAGGCAGACGGCAGCCGTACGCGCCATCTCTCAGGCCGGCTCCCCCGGGCGAGAGGTCATCGCTCCTGAAACAAAAGAATGCGCTAATAACCTCTGAAGCCCTCGGGATAAAGGCGTGGGTTTACTTGACGTAAGGTTACGTATCTTAATATACACCAAACCTGAGCCTGTTTTTCCAACATCTTAAAACACGGTTGGTCAATATTTTTACCACCATTTATCAAATCAGCCCATAAGTCTTCTCTGTTGAATAAAAATCATGTAATGGTTCGCTGCAGTAAATGGTCGTTAGGGATATCTACTTGGCACTTAAGTAACATACCTACCTACGAGAAGGAAAAAAATTCTATGCTGATCTATTTGTTTTGAAAATCACACATTATAATATGTAGTAATGCATAAAATTATATTATACTCGTAAAATGAGAATAAATTTACCATACATCACAAAAACAACACACACACAATTCAAAAATATTTAATTTTTTACCGTTTAAATTTTCAGTTTGGTAGATGTGACGTTTAGTGCCACGTTTTTCGCGCAGTCTGAACGCAGCTTTAGGTAGAATGTAAAATAGGACGTGGCATTTTGGTGCTCGTAGAAAACGGTAGGGTTTGTAAGGGCGTCAATTTTCTTGAGTAGGCGAACTTACTTCGTGTTTTATCCTGTTTTGTCGACGTCTTTATTTCGTTTTAGGGCTCGTTGGTATTTTTTTTTAGTAAAACCTTTTGTATTATCACTGTGTTTTTTGTATGAATAGGAAAGAATTTGTGTTTCCTATTACAATTTTATATTATCATTTTTACCTATTTGCGTATCAAATTGAGGACAAGACTATACATTAATGTATGAACTCATAAGCCAACTTCGACGGCGTGGTTGGCGCAGCGGTTGAGAGATCTACTGCTGCGCTACATGTCTCGGGTTCGATACCTGCACGGAACAAATATTTGTATGATCTACTGATAGTTGTTTCGGATCTGGGGCTTTGTGTACGTGAATATATGTGTTTGTGAACGCACCTACGATACAGGAATTACTCCTAGTGTGGTGCAACGATTTTTTAAAGAAGTATAAACTTTGTATTAAATTGAAGGTATTTAAACCCTGCTAATTGTGCGTTATTAGTCGCCAAATGTTCGAACTGCAGTTATAGCCGGCATTCGAAACGACTAATCATTTACGTCCATTGCTATAATGATTATGTAATAACCGAGCAATCGAGCCAGCAACAAGCAATGTAGTCAGTATATTTTTTAGTTTCAAACAATGTCTGCCTCATTGGTCTAGTGTTCGCAAGGACGATTGCTGAGCGTGAGATCCTGGGTTCGATTCCCAGGTCGGGCAAAGTATTCTTGGGTTTTTCTGTATGGAAACTCAGTAGCAGCACGAAGTATCGAAATTTGCCCGGTTGATTGGAACAGGCTCAATCCTTACATGGGACTCAATAACGGCATACGCGAAATGTGGGTGTACAAAAGTACACCTCTGCCTAACCCTTCAGGAAGTAAAGTGGTGATGCTATGTTCGAACAATGTTTGCATACATTGTGTGCAAACATTGCTATCATGCAGTAGTAGCGGCTCCGTGATCATGGCTTCGACTTACGAGTTACGTCGTCGATTCGAGGGTTGGACCTTGAGGTTTTCAAATGCACAGGTCTTTACACAAAGACTGTTTTATTGGTTAAAAATCCCACACACTCTGGCGTTCTTACAGGATGACAGATATTTTGATGACGTGATAGAGGGCGCGAGAATTTAAACCCACTAACATATTTTTTGTGTCAGATTTTTTTCTATAATTGTGCGAGTATTTATATATGTACGCGTGGGAGTCGACCCCGATGTAGTTGAGAAAGGGCTAGGCAGATGTTATTAAGTGGGTATTATTGTATTTATCCCTACTGCTAACGGTGTACCTACATACATTCACGAATCCGTATTGTGTCGTACCTTTCAGAGAGAAAACTCGAGTGAGCCTGGTGATGATGTACAAAAATAACAGGACTTTTCTTGGGCCCTAGAATGTAAATAGAAATTCAGAGAAAGAAAAATCACCTACAGAAAAACAAGGCAAATTCCAACTCAGGAATCGCTAATGGACCAATACTTAGATGAACAGTAAGTGTTCGTCAATAGAATGTTTCTATAACCTAATATATTATTATAAATCTATATAGTATAGTATATTATGAAACTAAAGTAATGTCACAAAAAATAGTCTTAAATATGAATGTATTTTTTTTTTAAAAAACATTGCCCTATACTAGGATTTTTCCTGTATCGTGGGTACAATTTACAGACAAACATGTCACATGCACACACAACCAGACCCGAAACAACTATCTGTAAATCATACACATATTTGTTCCGTGTGGGAAGCCGCGACACCTAGCGCAGAAGGCTATCACTGCGCCAATTGTGCCGTCAAATACTTCGCCTTGTAGTAAGTTACATCAGAAACTGAATCATTTTAAAGTACCTACACTTCATATTTAATAGTTTTCCTAGTTCAAGAGATGTCCTTACCTGTAGTATTAACTGTTTGTGAAGTGTATCCCTGGCCGCAATGCGTCACAGTCAGCAAGAAAAATACCATGAAAGGCACAAAGGCGGGTAGTTTGGCGTAGCGAGAGTGACGTCAAGATAGGACCCACCGTTTGATAATAATAAGTGCAACTTATAAAGCACAAATATTAGCCAAGTGAGCAGTATGTTTAAAAACGCTGCTCGGGAACTAAAATTAACTATAACTTGTTGCAATATGTCACCACCGCACCACCACAATAAGATGGTTTAATATATCTGGAAGAAGGATTCAGAAAAGAAGAAACGACTGGTGTACTGAACCCGAAGGTTGAAGGTTCGATTCCTGATTGGGTCGAAATTTTCTTACCACAATCTTTAGAATTAGCTCGTAGGTGTTATTGTCATAGAATCAATATAATTGCTGTACTGTTAAAATTATTGTGATTCTGAATTCGAGAGTATAACACAACTAAAAACCTACACACCTAATAAATTAGCGTTAAGCTTGTATTCCCAGGCTTAGTCATTACGAGTATTTACCGTCGTACACCCATATTTCACCGGTGACGTTTTTGAGTTTTAAGTAATACTAGCTTCCGCCCGCAGCTTCGCCCGCGTGGTTTACGAACACGTAGATTTTTCCGAGATAAAAATAGTCTATGTGCTATTCCAGACTTGAATCTATCTCTGTGCCAAATTTCATCCAGATCCGTTCGGCCGTTCTGGCGTGAAAGAGTAACAAAAATCCATCCATCCATCCATCCTCACTAACTTTCACATTTATAATATTAGTAGGATATTAGTAGGATAGGATGGGGCGTGCCTGTTGCCATCTACCGGAAAAGATTCCAAATTCTAGACTGCTCGGCTAGTGAGAATTTTCATATAGAACAACACTTTGTCACACTCACACTCAGCATTCACTCTTCAACCACGAGACCAACAAGTCCATTTATAATACAAGTTAAAATTATCGAATGTGGCCACAATTGGCGCATTGGCTAAGTGAGTATTTTTCTGCACTATGTGTCGCGTGCAACACTTGCAGCGTTGCACTCACTTGGGCCAGCATATCCTTCTAATGAAAGTGGCGTTGAGTACTGGATCGCTGGGTCTCCAACTATTGTGGTTGAGCCTAGCTACACCAATTATTCCGTTATATTAATACTGTTCTTCGTGTGTCGTTTTGCGCACATTGGCTTACATTGTACTCGCATAGTCTTTACCGTTAAAGATTGTAACCAGTTTAAAACTATTATTTTAAAAGAGTATCCATGGAGTTTCTTGCCGGTCTCTTCTCCATAGGACCTACCCCCACTTTGGAACCGTGCACCTAGAATCACAACGTTTTGAAAGAGCCTGTAAAGGCCTACTCGAAATAAAAATATTTGACTTTGACTTTGACTTTGACAACAAATATTTGTGTGATCTATAGAAGTTGTGTGTGCAAGTGACATGTATGTTTGTAAACTGTACCCACGATACAGGAGAAATCCTAGCGCGGGGCATTGTTTATTAAAAAGACAATAATACCAATTGGCTTGCAAAGTTGCAACCATGGCAATATTATTTTTAAAAGGTTTGTCCTTGCTCACAATATAATAACATTGTAATATCGTTGTAGCCTAAAATTTGAATTTCCAGAACGTTAGCGTAATATCATAAGCCAGGCATATTCTAAAGATCATAAAAGTTTACGCTCTTAATACTAAACACAGTTATTTGGCTGATATTTCTTCAACATTATATCAAGCCTAGACGTGTCAGTTGTAAGAAAGTCAACATAAATGAAAGAGATTAATTAAAATGATGCACCGCGCCTGTATTCCTCGAAGGGCTAGACAGATATGTACTATTTTATACCCACCCCTAAGATTTTTGTAAAGGGAGACCATATTCAATTTTACAGTTACAGAGAATTTCCATATGTACTGAAAATCTCAATAACACTTTGCCCGACCCGGGAATAGAACCTAGGACCTCACGCTCAGCGGTGACGCATGCGACCACGGTACCAATGAGGCAGTCAGTGAAAATAATTTACATGGTGTATAATTTTTGGTATTTAATTTCCTTTTATATCTTGACCCTACTGTATAAGCCACTTGATCTCATGAGGGCAACTAAAAGATTTATCATTATGAAATGGGTGGACAGCGGTAGAGCGGTAGCTCGGTATAGTGATCTGTGTATCAATAAATTTGGTGTAAGAATTTGGTATAGGTATTTCTGTTTTCCCCACACACAAAGGGTTACATAACAAGTAAGGCACATAATTATTACGTGATATTAAAAGAGTAGGTATACCTCAAATGTTATATTTATTTATAACATAACATAGCATCACGCCTGTGTTTCCCGAAGGGTTAAGCACTTTTTGTATGCTCACATTTCACCGATGCCATGTAATAGGAGGTGAGCCTATTGCCATCTTCCGGGCAAAATTCCAAACTTTATCAGTGAGAATTTCAGAAATTCTCAATAACGTTTGTCTGACCTGGGAATCGAACCCAGGACCGAGGATCTCATGCTCGGCAGCCACGCATGTAACCACTAAAGACCGAAATACCCCTCAATGAATGACCAACTTTTTTGTTAGGTACGTGGGTTACTTATAGGAATTAGGAATTTTCTCAAAAAGAATTTACCAACATTCAAATGAAATGTTATGAAGAAACTTTCTGAGCGGATCTAGTCTTGGTCATAGCAGATTGATAGTACTTATAATTGAATGATGTCCTACAAATTTTATAAGAACACCAGAAAGAAATAATAGGTAATTTAAACCTCGGTTTACAGTATCCTGTACTGTAGTGAACAGCTGTATGCTATCTGTCCACGTACTGGACTTAAAGTATTTATTATTTATTTTATTACTGTCAATTGTGTAATATTTTGAACATTCCGCTCGGGACAAATTCTTTTTTTTTTTACTGATAACCAATTTTTCTAGAGATGAGACCTAGCTAAATCGAATATTTTCCCACAAAATCTTCTAAATTGTATTTTTTTTTATCGAAATCGTTATAGCTGTTTCCGAGAATACGATTACACACAAATATATGTATATATAAATATTGCTTGTATAGGATGTACACTCGCATTCAAATATGGAACATGATAGAAAAGATGCGATTCAGCTAGACAACAAAAATAAAGGTTAACATAATACTAAGTATTGCCTACAAGTGACTCATTAATCCATCCCACTCAGTTCACTTTCGTATAATTAACTGTCAAAGGTTCCCGCCAATCACGTTATTCTGTCATATAGAACAGGTTATATCATGTGCCCAGTTTTTATCTCGTAATTATTCGGTTCATTTGATATTCATTCAACGGAAAAATATACAATATGCCTGTCTATGTCAATAAGTCCTGTTATGAAAGGTTAATAAACTTAAACGATGTATTTTTATGGAAAAAAAGGTCTTCTATAAAAGCTTTATGATTTCGCATTTAGTCCGTTGGATGTTTCGTATAAACTATTAACGGCTGAACATTCAGTAGCTGAGGAACCTTTAAGCTATTTCTCTGTTAAATTCATCCAAAAACTATTCTAATATTGAACAAACAAGTAGATAACTTTTATCAGGGCAGTGAAAAATCGGCAGCAAATTACGTAAAAATAGTGACAACAACTCGACAGCGGCGGCGTCACTGATGGCCTATACATATGTGACACAAAAATGTCGTTTGTCAGTAGCTATCACGCGATCTACGCCTGTCGCAAACTGATTGCACATCAGTAATTAGGCTGCGGACCTAAGTCTATTAACAGATAGCAGCAAGATAAGACAAGACAGAACGGTAAGCGCGGTACGTTACTGATCAACCGGTGCGCTATGTGTCGCGGGTGGTGATCCCGCAACCTAGTTACCGATATAGCAATCAGATTGCGATAGGCGTAGTTCGACGATAGCTACTGTCAAATGTCATTTTTGTGTCATATATGTATGGGCCAAAAGTGAGGCTGTTATCGTGTGGCTGTCGCGTTGCTGTCGCTATTTTTACGTAATTAAAAACTAATACTGACTAATATAGACTGCCTCATTGGTCTATTGGTCGCAAGCGCGACTGCTGAGCGTGAGGTCCTGGGTTCGATTCCCAGGTCGGGAAAAGTGTTATTGGGTTTTTCTGTATGGAAATTCTGAGTAGGCGCACGGAGTCTGTAACTGTGCCCGGTAGATGGCAATCGGCTCGCCCCCTATTACATGGGACTTAATAACGGCATCGGCGAAATGTGGGTGTACAATAGTATATCTCTTCCTAGCCCTTCGGGGAATACAGGCGTGATGCTATGTTATGTGGTTTTATTATAGATCGCACAATAGTTTATTGCGCGATCTTCTATTCATCAAACTAGTTAGGTTATTCAAATAAAATTGTACTGTCAGCCATCTTCGAAATATAAACGGTAATAAAGCCTCGTATAAACTTTCGTACCGGTCCTTACATTTATATAACTTTATACTGTCCTTAAATAGTTATGTTAAATGTTGATGACTTACAACTCGATGGCAAAGATATATGTTATCTTTCAGCTGTCCAAGCATCCATTACTTGTTCCATTGTCTCACACAAAAGCTAGCGAGGCGATGAACTAACAATAGGATGTTGAATGGAACAGAATGAAAGATAGACTAAGTATCTTAATTTTCATTAACATTGAACTAACAATAGGATGTTGAATGGAACAGAATGAAAGATAGACTAAGTATCTTAATTTTTAATGTGTGGATGATATTGTTATAAAAGATGGTGTTATTAAATTATATGCTTCTTGCATCATCTCTCTAGCCTTTTCCCAACTACATAGGGGTCGGCTTCCAGACTAGTTAGTTGCGGTTGAATATCAGTATTTTTTACACTGAACGATTAGCATCGACACCTACTTACTGGGAGACACTGAAACTCAGACCTGCAGCCTAATTACGTAAAAAAGCGACAGCAACGCGATAGCCACGTGACAGAATCTCACTGTCAGCCAATACATTATATGGCACAAAAATGACGTTTGACAGAAGTTATCGCGCGATCTACGCCTGTCGCTACATCGGTAATTAGGCTGCGGTTTTGAGACTTTGGGCTGCAGACACTCGTAACAACTGTCATAAGTAATCATATGACACAAGACCAATTGCTTAACGTACTTTTTGAGGCATGGAAGGTCTTGGATGTGTGAAAAAACAGTCACCCATGAAATGACTGACCGCAGCTAGCTTAAACTCTCATATCGACTGATCTGCGCGGTACATTCGTAGCTACGAGCGCCCTCTTTTCCCTGAATTATTTTTGCAGTTCATATCTATTATAGAGGTAAGATAAGGCTAAGATTCTGATAAATCCTGTGTATGTAAGCAGCAGCTCAAGCAGAATTGAAGCTTAATTCCACGTCATATTACTGCGATATGATGAGCACCGATTTTTGTACAGAATTATCGGCTTTAAACTTATAATCTAACTAATGGCATGAATATCGCTGATAAAACCCGCGGACTTCGGATATGCCAAGTGCGGGAGCAGCCCAAATCTTGGGCATGGGGTTGGAGGCAAATTTACCAGTAAAACAAGTATTTTTCATAGCATAGGTGCCTATATATAATTTTATAAAACCTAATAAGTACTCAGAAAATATCAAGCGGTCTATTTTGGGGTAAGTACTCGGTAAAGGCATCTCGTTAGAATTCATCTGCATGAGTAGGTCGAATAAAAAAAATGAATTTAAATGAAAAGCTCCTCGCTTTCATTTAAAACTTAAGGTGTACTTAGAAAGTTCTAATTGTGCTATCTCGTTACCAGTTTCCGAGTCTATTCAACTAGCTACTGTTTCGTTACTCTGCTACCTGATGTAATCGTCAATTTGTTTCTTACAGCTCCTAGCGAAAGGGACATCTGATAGAGTAGCCTTCTATTTACTGATAAACATAATGTACTTACTATACTGGGAATCGGACTTCTACAATTTCCTTATACGTTATCATAGCATTGCGACTGTTTTCCCCAAAGGGTAAGCTAGAGATGTATGTACACACATATTTTGACGATATCGTTGAGACCTGTGCAAAAAGGGGCGAGCCTTTTCATATCTATCGGGCATAATTCTACATACTGACAGTTTCCATCTAATATATGTAGAACACGAATATAACTGCGTTCGGCCGAACCCAGATTACATTCAGCAGACGCGCTTACGACCGAAAGAACAATAAGGCAGTGCCTAAATAAGATACGAACAAATAAACCCCTAAAGAACCCAGATGCCATTTAATTACAAATTGTTGATTACAGAATTGAAACTGAATCAATAAAGCCTCCAAAGCCCTTCAAAATTTCTTAACAAACTTGAACGACGCCATATTGTTTCAATTCCCAATTTCAGGCAATACGCTTAAAACGAAGTCCTGGTTTTTTTTTTTTTTTTTTTTTTTTTTTTTTTTTTTTTTTTTTTTTTAAAAAAAAAAAAAAAAAAAAAAAAAAAGGGAAAGTTAAAGAAAGTAAAGAAAGGGAAGTTCGTTGCTTTCTGATGAAAGCCTCCGTCACAATCGGCATGGTGTAGGCTTCAAGTCTTTATTGTCAATAGGCTTTTTGTTATAGCGGGTATGAAGGCATTTATTGTACCAGAATCTGAAATTTTCTTTGAAATCGGGCTATTCAGGGAATCGGGCATGTTAGATAGGATGTACCTCTGGATCATAAACGACGAGACGCCTCCATGCCTCGGAAAGCACGTTAAGCACTTGGTCCCAGGTGTCATACGAAGACCTATGACAGTCGTTACGGGTATCAGTAGCCCAAAAAGTCTGACAACCAGTCTAACCTTACAGCATCAGTGTCTCCCAGTTACTGGGTGGCGGAGGTCAGAAGACAGTCGCTCCGTGTAAAAATACTGATATTCAGCCGCAACCGGTTAGATTGGAAGCCGACCCCAATGTAGTTGGGAAAAGGCTAGGCAGATAAACGCTCCAGTAACTTAATACCCAAATATTCACGGAACAACAGCAGATGGCCGAAACAACGATACCCCGAAAAACTTCGTCCCATAAATAGGCCGTACGACAAACACATCTGCGTAAAACAATAGGTCCATTACGTCAGCAGTGGCAGGGAAATGAAATAATTTGTCGTCTCCAGCGCTACTTGTGTAAACAAGACCGATGGCGTCTGAAACGATACATCATACTTGTGGTCCGCTTTGCCCGAGCTCCCCCTTAAAGGAGCTTACGTATTTATCAATTATCCGCATACATACACGCCGTTATTTTTCCTCTTTTCTGTAGATTGGATCTTGTGTACTTTTATGATATTGCTTGGGTTTCTTCTTTGCTGAACACATAACGTATTTAACAGTCAGCCTTCATGACTAAAGAGAAATAATTAATATTTAGTTGTCCCCATTGCTACTATTAATGCGATGGCATTTAAAACAACATATACTTGTGGTCAACTTTGCCCGTATTCTCGTTTCAAGAATGTATATGTTTTTGTCAATTATCGACATACGTATATGTACGTTGAATATTTTTGAGAAATCGGACAAGAAAGAAGTTTTTTTTTTGTCTACCGTTGTTCTCCCAAACCTGGGCAAAGGTCTTCACATAGCCTTCCACTTCCCCCTTTATGTTTTTTTTTTTTTAATATTTTTTTATTCATGTAGACCAGTTAAAGGCACTTATGAATAGTCAGACTCTAGTTGCCTCGTTCCAAAGCGTTGTTTTCCTATGGAGAAGAACGGGCAAGAAACTCCATGGTTACTCTTTTGAAGTCTGATTGTTTAACATTTCATAATAATTATGATGAATACATTATTCCCTCAATTTTATGTGAGGAAAATGTAGTAGGTACTAGGTCTAGACTAGACAAACTGATAACTATAATATCTAGAAATTTCTGATAATACTGCCATGACAGTTAAGAGCTGACCAGTCCCAGCAGACGGCACCCGTTCACGAGTAAGACGTATGTGTCAGCGTCATTCAGCTCAACCATTTTGCAGGGAACCGAACTGTTGCCGTCTTAAGTAAGTAGTTATCAGTTGATGAATTGCCTTTGTTTTCTAAATTTAATAATTTAGAAAACAAAGGCAATTAATAATTTTGCTTAATTTAATAACTGTTGTTTAATTTGGAATATCATTTTATATAGCAAACTTAGTCATATATAGGTACGCATTACTAATAAGTATACAACAGAACAGCCAATACGGCGTTCTCTAATCATGTTATTCAGACTAATATGATAGTCGACAAATGAAATAATTTGTCCTCCGCAGCGCTATTTGTGTAAACACATAGCGTCGGAAACGTGTGGTTCATTTTGGTTGCGGTTCCTTTTTAAAACACTGGTGTCTAAGGGTATATTTTTAGAACATAGCAGGTTATGTTATGGAGATAGGTTTTTTTTTAAGTTGATGTTAAACTCGAAACGCTTGAATTAACAAAAATATAAGTAGAGTAGTAAGAAGCATTAAACAAGTCGCTTTGTATACTTTGTTGATTTACTTTAATCAATCGATTCCGACACAGAGATCTCATAAGTAGTCTTGTCTTCACGCTAAGTAAGCTAAAAAGCACTATTCAAATTTAAACCTTATAATAATAATATCAATAAAGTTGAAAGTCATAATAAAACTTTAAGACCTAAATATAAAACTCGACTAATCTTGGCTTTAGTAATAAAATAGCTTTAAACTACATTCTAATGTAGTTTAAAGCAATCTGCAATCACGAGAGATGAAGCCGCAAATACTTTTAACTTTTCAATTAGCTTGATCTGAATCATCGCGTTTTATGTTTAAAGCAAATTAAAATCATTATGGAATGAACCTCTCATTTAAAATTGCCTTTGATAGTTTAGAAGAAAAACGAATATATTTTCTTCATCAAATAAATTGAAAAACAAATTTATTACCCGACTGTCATAAACAGGGTAATGTGTTTTGTAGATAATCATACCAATTATTTATGTAATTTAGATGTTTTATATGGTAAAAAACCCGTTTGACCCGGGTACGTCTTAAAACTGCGGCCAGACACCGGAGGACGGGCAGCAGCGTCCTCTCACTAATCGGTGAGCCACTGCGATCCCCAAGCCTCCTGCCAAGCGTGGGGATTATGGCAAACCCCCCCTTGAGGGAGGTCTTCGTTCAGCAGTGGACGTCTTATGGCTGATGATGATGATGATGGTAAAAAAGGTGTCGCCGTTTTTATTAAAATTGTGTTTTATCTCAAATCAATCAATAAATTCAATCTCAAAGTGCGCATCAGCATTTGATTATCCCTTGATTTTACGGTAAAGGAAATCATTATTGACTGGTAAAGTACAGGTTTGGTATTAAAACTCATCTGCCTAGCCTTTTTCCAACCACATTGGGGTCGGCTCAGTCTAACTGATTTCGGCTGAATATCAGTTTTTTTTTAACTCCTCTTCACCACCCAATTCCTAGTGAGAGACACTATACCTACTCGAAGGTTAGACTGGTTGTCAGACATTTTGGGTATTCGTATGTTACCCGGGACTTAATGTCTCACGTGCTTGAAGCGCAAAATATTACTTCTAAACTTTAAAATAAGGCAGGATCTGTACACTTTTCTCACGTGAATATTTATTTTCATATCACATTACTTCCGAATGACTTTGGGGCGGATTTCTAGTGTATACAAATATGGCAATAAATCTGATTCTTAACTCGCGACAGGAGTCGCAGAAACCGGTTAAAGGTGATATTAATGTTTGAGGCGGAAAATGTATACAGTTATAATATTCCGAGCCGCGTTGGTCTAGTGGTAGTGAGTGTGGCTGCTGAGAGTAGAGGGCCTTGGGTTTGACCACTGGCAGCCTAATTAGGTACGTAAAATTACTGACAGCAACGCGAAAGCCATGGGACAGCAATCTCACTGTTTTTGATCAATATATGACACAAAAATGATGTTTGACAGTATCCTGGGATCTACGCCGGTTGTAAACCAATTGCCACATAGGTAGTTAGGCTGCCGGACAAAGGGTGAGTAGGACCAAGCTTAGTTGCAGCTCGAAGTTTTATTAATCTCGCATCTCTTTCTCTCTTTTACATTGGACTTTATAACTTACACGTGAGACTCAGTAAAGGCAAGCGCTATGTGAGTGTACAAATATAACATACTAGCTTCCGCTCGCGGCTTCGCCCGCGTGGATTACGAATCCGTGCATTTTCCCGGAATAAAATGTAGTGCCTGTGTGCTATTCCAGACTATAATCTATCTCTGTGCCAAATTTCATCAAGATCCGTTCAGCCGTTTTGGCGTGAAAAAGTAACAAAGATGCATCCATCCATCCTCGCAAACTTTCGCATTTATAATATTAATAGGATAGGACATACATATATCGGCCTAACCCTTCAGAAAAAACCAGCGTGACTTTATATACAATTCATGATCGTTCCTATTGAAACCCAGACATTATATATTTGAATAGAACCTTTAACATACCAATTACGGTACATGTAACGGGGATTTGCCCTTTTTCAAATACAAATACGACAGGAGAGCAATAAGAATGTATAATTTTAACCCGATTTCTAACTTTTAAATTGTGTTATTTGAAATCAAAACGTTCAGTGTTTAGTGGGTTGTATGGTCACGTACATTTGAATTATTACGACAAAAAATTGTTAAGAGATTATAATTTTATTAACCCTCCAGTAAGAGTTGATGGTCAATTATACCTATAATTATCCAAACGCTTTTATCAAATTAATTTATGTAATGTGTTTAAATCTTCTTAAACTTTGCTTATACTTTCTAACTTTTTGAAACAGCTGCGTACATAAAATAACATGCTCTGGAACTTTAGGGTTCACCTTTCAAAATTTGATTCTAAAACATATTTTGGGAATTACGAAATACTTGTTATAGTTTACTTGTTAGTTGTTGTTCAGTTTGTTCAGGTCTGAAACTTTAAAACTTTAGGTATAAATACGTTTACCCTGACCGGGGAATCGAACCCCGCACATCACGCTCAATAGCCATGCTTTCGTCCATTAGACTAATGAAGCGGTCAGAGAGTATATGAATACTCTCTATACTTTTTATTGCACACGATAGTTAAAGTATCAAGCATAATTATATTTTAAATATTGCAAAGGACTCTGCAAAAAGTCGTATAAATACAATAATATTAGTACGAGTAGGTAACGATAATAGAGACTCTTGTATCTGCAAAAGATAATCCCGGCTTTATTACTCTCTATAAAACAATACGTTACATAAAGCAACTCGAAATATAAAGAGCCTTTCCCTATCACAAGGAAAATGCGACAAAACCTAATGGATGCTTTATGTCTTACTTCCACAAAAAAATATTCACATTAAAACTAGCAATAAACTCAGAATAAACTAATTACTTTCTTTATAGAAATATTATTAAGAAAACTTTAAAAAATGACACAAGCATGATTTGACATAGGCATTTAAAAAAACAATTTATATTTTCATTCTTGTCAGGGCTACCCAAAAACTCTATTCAAATAACGGATGTCGGATACTTTGAGGGCTCAAAGACTTAGTGCTAATTAATAAAGCAATTAATATTATACACGCATGATGAAACTGCTGCGTTGTGACATAATATTGTTAATTACAATCAATTACCAAGTTAGACCGCTGTTAGTGGAGGAACCCAAGAATTTTGAATTTTCATAACATCGCTGTTGTTTTTGATCTTTCCGCAAACTGTTATTGTTTCTAAATGTTATTATAATTTTCACATACAGCTTCATTCACGACTTAGCAGACGCCAATTACAAACACCACATTACCATACACCCAAGAGACTTAAGGTTCAAAATTGTTTGAATTATTCATGCTATTTAAATGTCGTTGGCGTAAATATTTAATTATTTATAAAATTGGTTGAGCGCTTTGTGTGGTATACGTGAAAATTTGACACGTTGATTAAAACACTGAACTACCTTTAAAGCCACAGCCACACATTATTAATTATTAAAATATATGAAAATAAATGTCAAAATTTTGTAGTAGTATTGAAGGGTTGACTAATTTATTAATATCCATAATTCATCTATATCTACATTATTTCATTACTTTACTGTCATTCTCATGTGCGCAATATTAAGACTACCTCACATATAAGAATTAATATAATTCACTTATTACGTGACCGCTAGATTAGTATGTTACACTTAATTAATATTATGTCAGCAGAAAAAAACACCTATCATGTACCAAAAATAATGGATCATACAAAATTAACAGGGTGTGGGTCTATTGTGCCACTGACCGCAGATGAGGGTTGCCAGATGACGCATCACAAGTTGGCACTAAAGTGACAGGGTCGCACATTGTTCGAGACTTTGCAGGGTTAGACTCTTAAGTAGTGTACGTTGTTTATGATTGCCATCTAGCTAGCGTTTTTCCCAACTATACCATTGGGTTCGACTTCCAATCTAACCGGTTACGGCTGAATATCAGTATTTTTCACGGAGCGACTGCCTTCTAACCTCCGCCACCCAGTAACTGGGAGACACTGATACTCTAAGGTTAGACTGGTTGTCAGACTTTTTGGGCTACTGACATCCGTAACGACTGTCATAGGTCTTTGTATGATAGCCGGGACCAACTGCTTAACGTGCTTTCCGAGGCATGGAGGGGTCTCGATATGTGAAAAATGGTCACTCATCCAAGGACTGACCGCGTCAAGCGCTGCTTAACCTCGCAGATCGACCAATCTGCGCGGTAGCTGTGTAGCTACGAGCTCCCTAGTTGTTTATTATCTTAATGAGGATAGGCACAGAGTGATACTGTAATTTATGGTTGTAAAATTTCCGCCATCTATATGAAGTCAAAAGAAAATCATCCCTGATGGCTATTTAACGTCACTACTGCGTCCATTTTATCCAAAGTACCCTCCATATAAGAAAATTAAGTGACCCAACCTTCAAAAATAATAAAAAGAAAATCTGCGAACTTTCAGTTTTCCAAATAATATTACGCCTAATTTTTTTGTGTGCAGAATTTTGTTGGCCTTGTGTTAATATTATTTTCTCAAAAAGATTCCGCAGTAAGTGAGTTCACATATATGTATATAAGGTTTCCGATTAGTATTTTATTTGAAACAAGGAAATTGCGAGGAGTATTAGTACCTACATACATGAAATAAGTACAATTTTCTTGCTTGCTATAAGTAGACAAGTAAAGGGGTGCTAAACATTTTTCGATATTGTATAAAATATTTTCATGACTTTTGCTAATTACGAGTACTCAATTTATTATGCTGCTGATGTTTAATCATATAAAGACGAATTAAAGACACAGACAGACCTTTAATTGGAATGGCAATGATAAACCTCAATAGATATTGAAATACAAAGGCTGCATATTTAAGAAAAGCAACATAGATGGACATCGATCTTCATCAAAAATTCAATTATCCAAAACCCTTAATAATAAAAGCATATTTCAGTGAGTCTAGCCTGAAAAATAATTTAGATATAAATTCAATTCACACCAGCTCAAGTGGTTTACAAATAATATTATTATGAGGTATCAAATTATATAAATTGAATATCTAATAGTAAGACGCATTAAGAACACTATTCGGAGTATTGTCAGATATAAAAGTAGGTCCATACATATTAAAGAGTTTGGAAACATTGCCAGAAGAGCTGGAAACGTTCTATTTAGAGATGCCAAGAATTTGAACAATACTGTGATGACCGAATAAATAAGTAAGTGGCTTTTAGATACCAGGGGGTCTAAAAAATATACGGCTTTAGATAAATCATAATATGGCTCACATTGCAATTCAAGTCGAAATATCCACTTAATTGATGACTCTTAAAATAGACCGAGTAAGGTTCATTTTCAGCATCTGTATGAGAGTTATTATGTAATTTTGTGTTGAAGACTCATAAATGAATAAGATCACGAGTAGCCTTTCTAGGCCCTTGGTAAAAGTATTTGCTTTTTAAAGAACTGTCTGTCAGTTTTATATGTTCAAACAAGTTTGTAGTCGAAGGCAAACACAAATAAAAAGTAACTGACACTCCACGTCTTCCTATTTTATGAACATGCAAGCAAATGTTATTTCGCAATAAAGCAGCCACTTTGCTGAAGTTATAAAAAACGACAAAAAAGATTCACTTAAACGAAGTTCGTTTGACGTTCTTGAAAGTTATGTTAGCGTTTTCAATTTTATACACAATGACAAAATTGAAATGTCTATAGAAATATTTTGTGACTATAATACACGTGTATCTCGTAACTTTTAGAATGTAAGAATTTGTGTCATCATATCTTTAATAAGCTAAACAAAGACTTATTTTTCATAAAGTTAACCTTTCAATTTTATGACCATCATTATCATAATATCAGGCTGGAAATTTCCATTATTGAACAACCTTATACCCAGTAAAATAAACTGTTATAGCGGATCCCTATCTATTATAATCACAACCTTTCAATGCTTAAAATTGCAGTACAGAAAATTGGTGTACAGTTCCGATCACAGTGACTTGTTGTTGAATGTCCAATCTCTAAGATTGATTGTCATAAATATATGGAAGTGTGGTAGTATTCCTAAATAGATTGATAGATAAAATTCTACTCAGTTGATTGGACTACAGATTGTATATATGCTTAGAACAGCAAGACTTAAGCATTCAACACAATGTTTGCTTTTAATTTCGAAATCGTTCCGCTTGCACTAGCTCGATGAATATTTAGGAAGCTAGAGCATTCTGTTATGATCATAGTGAATTTCATAACACAAACATTTACTGCTGAAAATTGTTTGGGGATATAAATAATTAATAAGAAGAAGGAAGGAATTGTAACTTTTGAGAATTAGCTTTTCTCGCGTCTAATTTTCTAGAATGATTCGGACTCAGACGGAACCATTCATCAGCTTTTTACGCGGTGAGATCATGAGCCATAATATCAGAGTATAGAAATCTACAGAAATTTCCAATAAGAATTCTGTTCTGTTGTGTTAGCACATAAAAATTAACAATTCAGCAGTTGGTAGCGGGGTCAAGTACACGAAGACTGCAGGACGATGTCGCGGATTAGATTCCCACTCGATATATATGTATGTATGACCTGTAGATATCTGTTCCACGTTTACGTGTTTGTGCTTGTGAAGATTTGTGATTATAAACGCACCCACGATACAGGAATTATGAAAATGGGAGGGCAACGTATTTAAAAAAAATCGTACCGCATCCTCAAAACTCGATGATATATATATGTTTAGAAGAGTTATACTAGTCGCAAAAGCAAACACTTTTTGATTTATTAATCCCATCTAGTTGAAACTAGTTTTGAACTAAAATATACCTGGCGTACTAGACGGCGCTTTTAAAATTTATTACCCCTGTACTTTAAAATATGTGGGGGGATTAACTATACAAAAATGCTGAGAATTTTCACCTGGTCTACTAAACCTGAAAATAGGAACGCATTTTACCGAGGATAAACGGAAAATTTAAGAGGAAATTTGGGAGACTAATCTTTTATACTTTATCGTAAAGTAAATCTTAGCTGTATTAGATGAAAACGACTTTTATGGAAAGCTAATTAAATGATTGAAGACAAGCATTATGGCGCAACTTTAAACAGGCTTTCGTTGACTGTGATAGACAGAATTGTAGGTACTAATGAAGCTCAGGCATATGGTCTTGTTTTTCACAGAGAGGCCATCACAGCCAAGGCTGCGACCATGAAATCGTTAAATTATAAAGATACCTAGATCGACTGACGCAGCTTGACAAACTGTAGCAAGGACTTTTGTCTTATTGTCTTTATTTCAAAACTGTTTAAATTTTTAAGTTTGAATGTAGGATAGATATTAGTGAAAAGGCGTCCAATAAAATATTGTTGGATTGTGTAGTTATAATTAATTTGACATAGCTAATAAGAAAGGACGTCTATAGATTGAATGAATAGAAAAAATTAGAAGATATTGCACTGACTCCTAAAAGAGGAAGGACAGGAGAGTGACGAAACTTTTTACAGGCATGATTCTGTAAACACTGAAAGCATGGTTACATTTTTTCGGTCCTATAGAAAAAAGTCTTCAAGAAAACATAAGTAATCTTATAAAACAGTAATCATAATCATTACAAGAGCGTTTAAGAGAGTGTAATGCATTAACAGCTTAAGTGATTACTCATACAGGGTTACTTAACTTTTACCTCAATATCCTAATGGATGTTAACAACAAAATCAGGTGAAAATCAACTCACAAAATCCACTTACAATATTAAACAAATTATTTGGCGCCAAATAAATTCTTGTTACTTCGATTTCGTTCGTGTTACGTAACTTTCTGATTGACAAAAACATGGTGAATTCAGATATTGTGTATATCTTTCGGTCATCGTCATTGCAGGCGGCTGCGGCCAATCATCAACTAACGAAGCGGCCACTTCACACCGAGCCAACGCGACTGTTCTACCTATTACCTCTTTAATAAAGTAGCGCTAGACATTACAGTTCGCTTTTATTTACAACCACTAGTTTTCGTCTTCTATCGTGTCAATGATTAAACACTATATTGTATTGGAAAGGTGTGTGGCCAGTTATTGCAATAGATACACCACCGGACCACAAATATTTTTAGTAAGTTGCGTTTCAGCATTATCTGCTTATCGCATTCAGTTTCTGTTAATTAATCTGAATGCAGAGATTTCGACTCGGACGAAACTTTTTGTTAGAACAACACTATTTCTGAAATGTCTGTTCAAACAAAAGAGTAAAGCTGAAGTTTACTCTTGTACCTTCCATTGATATCGATGTCTTTATTAGGTTTCTTGTCTGGGGTGAAACAAGCAAGTTCCATCACGATCCTCGAGAATGAAAATAAAGGGGTGAAACAACTGCTAACCACCGGAGGCAGTATCAAACTCTGGGCTGCTACTGAGAACTTCCTAATAAAAAACCTACGAACACCTCATCATAAGAATCTAAACTAGAAAATGCTCACCAACTACAACAAAAAACAACATACATACCGTCACGCCTCTATTCCCCAACGAATAAGGCAGAAGTGTATTATTATACCACAATTTTTCCGGTACCCTTCAATAACGTTAACGGAAAAATTGGAATAGACTGGCGACTTATTATATGGTACCTACTATTGAGTAGGTACCATATAGGTAGGTAGGTCGTCGGTATAGTCTATTCCCATCTACCGGACCCAATTCCAAACCCCATGCTCTAGGTGCTGTGAATTTTCTTATAGAAAAACCCAATAACACCTTCCTTGGGAATCAAACCTCACGCTCACCAATCACGCTTGCGACAATTAGACCAATGCGGTAGACTAAGTAATATGAAAATATATAATACTTAAAGAATCGCCGTTAGAATACCGTGTCATATCCGTGCTAACAACATGCCCTCACTGCACATTTTGTTGCGCCGACAACAAAGCTTTGTTACTGCAACACGTCAATTTGACGCTGACTCGGCTCGTGACGTCGAGATAACGCCCTGTGAATGACGTATCGAGACGCTAACATATTATGTATCTAAAACACAGATATGTAGTTTGTTATAAATATATTGTTAAGCTTGAACACGGTTTGCTAGTGTTTGATTTATTTGGCATGATTGCATTGTGGGCTATTGTGCACAATCATTAATATATTTCGGTTTCAATTCCCAGACGTAACAAATGTAATACAGATAATTGTTCTGGGTCTTGGAGTGTTTTATGGGTGATTAATGTATAAATTCTACAGTTTCTCATGTCTACCTACAAAACAAGACAAATAATATCATACATAAGCTTGCTAACTTAGATATAAACTACAAATGCTATCAAGCAATTTTTGAGCGCATAGCATATAATCTCAAATTCAATTCCAAAACGATAGAATACGAAACTTCAAGAAAATATTGATGGAAACAAAAGCAAGACGATTTTCTTGATGGGGGATATTGCAAGATGGATTATGATGACCGGGCGCTTAACGATTGTATATTAACCTCCAAGCATCCTCACTATGATGCTGGCATCGATAGATTTAAGTTCCGATAACGTATTTTATAGAACAAACTAGGGCAGACACGCTGTAGTTTTTGCTCCATTTATTTTAAATAGGGACTGTTAGGAAAATGTTACAGTGATAATCTACACAACTGATCTTATTTTTTCTGTCATTGTACTTTTCACCAATTTCGTGTGCTTAAGCATATATCGATATACACATATGTAACACTCGTCACTCGTATTCTTAAAGGCATGGCAGGTTAGGCAAAGTACTATCAAATACCCAAAAGTTTCCCTATAATAGGATTTGGTCCCATATGCTATAACGATTCATTTTTTAATGTGATCAATCTTTTTTTCTTTTTACACTTGTTCAGGTATAAAAATTATATTTTTTATTTATCCATACAATCCGTGACAGTACAAATAAACCAGGAGTTAAAGTTTAGCTTCTATATTTTATTAAACTGTTTATCGTTAATGACAGCCGCAGATAGAATCGATATTTATATAGAAACGGTCCTACCGTTTCCATATAAAGATCAATATTACGGTACAGACGTTGCAACTATTCGTAATTTTTCTGTGACCAATTTTTCGTGTTTATCTACGCCGATAATAATAACACATAAGAACTATCTAAAACTTAACAACAACATCAAACAGAAACACTATCACCGGCTATCCATAAAACCTAATCCTACCAAATATCTTGAAACATAAACACTCCATTATCCAAGTACAGGAAGAATCACTCAAAACTGTAACGAAACCTTACTTAAAGCTAAGAGCTAGGAGGAGTAGCCTATAAAAGTTGAATCTTACACCTCGTTTCAAGAAACTGACAAAAGTTCCGCTTAACTGCGATCCCTGTGATCGGGACACCTAAAGTTTTTCAACTAAGTAATTATATAAGTCTTTAAAAGAAAAGTAATAGCAAGTTGAGTTGCCATGCTGATCAGTGTCAAAGGAAAACGGATACTGCTACTAGGAAATTTTCTGAACGAAGAAAATCCTTTTGAGTTCCCTCAAATATTTAGTTTAGGAACTTGAATTATTAAAAGTTAATTTTATCTCATAACCAAATGGAATATTACTGTGAATTCTTGTTTAGTTCTTCGCAGAAAAACCTAGGTGACACCCAACAGCCGATTGCAAATGTCAGTGAAACATGTACATACCCTGCTGTAGAGACGGATGATGGTAAATTGAAAAAATACCTAGATACATTCTACATACTCATACGAAACTGTCCCAACAAACCTAACGCAAAACAAATGCTCACTAACTAACGGGGAACTTTTTTCGAACACAAACAATGTGAGCAGTCCAACAAAAATTCACAAAAAATTCTAAACCCCAAACTACGAAAACTGCTACTACAAAATCTTTTACTCAATTTTAGTTTGATTTTTTCGATGGATAATAACATAGCATCACGCCTGTATTCCCAAAAGGGAAAGACAGATGTGTACTTTCATAATAAGTAAGTAAGTAATTCCATATATTAGGGAGTAAGCCTATTGCTACATACCGGGCCACAATTACGAATATCAGGCTGCCACTGAAAATATTCTAAAGGAAAAACTGTAACACTTTGGTTAACCCGGGAATCAAATCCGTTCAGCAGCCGCGACTATTAATTAAATTGATAAGCTAAATTAAGTTCATACAAGACGGTTGAAATTTTATATTCAGAACAGAGATAGTGTTTTAAATTAGAATAAATCACTGCACTAAATTAAAAAAAAAAATGCGGAACTGGCCCTTGAAAAATCGAGTCTTAGTCAAGGCCAAAATCTATCCTATAAAAACTGGAGTATATACGCGTCAGGCGTTAGTCATGGATTCTACCTTTTTACAAAACACTCGATTCAGCACCAACCGATTGAATCCAACGTTAACGAACTATAGAAACGTGATAACGGGACGAATCTTTTTTCGCATCAAACATTTTTGCCATTCACTATCGAGTTGTGAATTTGAATAGTATCCCTCCGTGTGGATGTGTGTTACGGTATAAATTTGTCTCATTCACTTTGATTCATTAAAGTGGCGTACATACGAGATGGGGACCGCTTTGCTAGGTTTGCAGTAGGTATTAAACTTGGCATCTCATTCATTTTTCCGTTTAACTCCTTAAAAAGAGGTATCGTGTGGCATACAGCATCAAAACAATGGTTATATATGCACCATAAAAAAAGTTTACTTCGAAATAATTTCTAAATTCTTAGAAGTTTTTAAAACCTTATAATTTTAACAATTAAGTCATTATACATATTTACGTTTCAAATATATGACTTGATCACATTCAATCGACAGACTATAAATTGTCAATAACAATATCAGATGGGAAATATACGGGTGCTATCGTTTGTCTTTGTGATTGTCCAATGTGCCTGGCATATCATAACATAGATTATACACTCTATTCAGTACCAGAGTCCACCCTGATTCTATTACGCAGCAATAACCTAGTTTCCCTAAGGATTGTCTGATGAAGGCACAACCAATTACTTTGGAGTAAAACGGGTCCTGACATTAAGTAGGGCACAATGGAAAAAGAACATTTTAAATACTTGCAACATTTTATAAAAAGAATATGAAATAAATTGGACATTATTACGTGGAAAAAAAATTAGACACATTATTTTTGTTGAAATACTGTCATATAGCCGTTAAACCGTATATGACGGTGTTCAAAATGACTAGGAATTTGGGTAAAAAGTGGATATTTTTACACCTTATGATTATAGGATGTTTACATATTCTTACACATTATATTGTTATAGGATGCTGTTGAATTAATGTTACGAATCCTGTCCTAAGAAAGAAGAAAGAAAAAGTGTTAGTACTTGTCTCGCAAAAATAACGATATAAGGTAACAACAAAGAAATATTATTATACTGTACGATGCCAGAGTAATAAAAATAAATCGAAATTACCATTATAATTGTGTATTGTGTAAAATGGCAACACCCGAAAGACATTTTCAAAGAAGCACTGATGTATAGCAATTAAATAAATTACTGAGCCGAATTTTGAAAATCTAATTCAGTAAATATATTTTTTAATTATTTTAATATACATTATTTTTATTACATACTATTTTTAGATTTAGTTTTATAATTTAACTACGTTTTAATATTTTCACATGTGAAAGTAAATTTTTGAACACTGCCTGTAAATACATATATAGGTACCAATAACGATGTAGGTATTAACATTCAAAGAAAAGTAATGCTAAAAGGTTGGCAGCCCCTGACCTAAAAGGCTACCAACCTAACCTAACCCTTTTCCCTTAGCTTTATCAAATTACTCCGCCTTACTGCTGATACATTCAATATCTTTACCATTTCATCGAGAGCGGTCTAGTGATCGCAAATATAGCTGCCGTAGTTAGGACCCGTGTCCATGTTAGATTTAACACAGTTTCCGTTTAGGTAATTCTCAGAATTGTACCTATAGAGGGTAAACATGGGTGTTCAACACTTTGCACTACTATACCGCTCCGGAGAAAACTTTATTGAACTTAAGATACAAAAGAAATAAAGTTTCTTTGTTGTGGCGTTCTTGATATGTTTTTTTTTTATTCTTGGATCCCCACACTGGGTTTTCTCCTGTATCGTGGGTACAGTTTACAAATATTCATGTCACATGCACTTGCAACACAAACGTGTATTAACTGATAATCTGTATATTCATTGAAGTCTTTAAAATATGAGATTACTTTCCATGACATAATTAGGTCATTTGAAATGGTAAATATACCACTGTGTCAGTTTTGTTAAAATTAGACATACCTACTCTCAACAGTTCCATATTTTAGGCCCTAAGCAATAATATTTGACTAAGGGTCAATTTCAATTAGGAATCCAAACAGTATCTGATCTAAGACCCAAGTTACCGGTAAATATGTATGTATATAAAACAATCCGATATATATATATATAGTGTATTTCTAGTCACATAGGTGTTCTAGATATCTTATAACTGAACGTAAACGCCCGTATGTTCGATTCCTGCTCGCGGTCACATTTTTAGAAATCACTTCGCAGGCGTTATTTCTATAATATATTAACACAGAAGCGAATGCTCTCTGTGAGTATCACCCCTTATGATTCAGTACTTAGTACTTGACTCAACAAAACCCATAAACTTAAGTTATTCATACACTAAGGATTCAATGGTTTAGAAATAGTAAAGTTATCCTTGATTGTCTGCATGTAAAATGTAAGTAATAAAGTGTTTATTACTTGCTCTTGCAAGCTTAGGGTGTGTGGTAAAAGCTTTTCAGAGTGACGGTATCTAAATAGTAGTGCCTACGTTAAAAATAATATCATATGGAAATAAGTAAAAGAAATGAAAGAGAGAAGAAAAAATATTTTCAATGAATACAAAAAAGAAATTAGTAAACTAAAATATTCACTTCACGATAAAGAGATGTACATATATAATTAACTTATTTTCACAATCCTACAAATGGTTCCTTAGCGATATTTAATTAAAACTATTCAAAAGTATCTCTCCATTGTCCTCATATTCTAGGAACTCAAAAATGGGATGCCGAGGTTATTTATTATAAAATTTTAATTTTTCACATCTTGACGGGTTACCGTAATAATATATTGCAAAGTAGCCATAATAGAAAATCTTTTAGTGAATTAAAACAAATATTAAGAAAAAAAATCAGATACAGTAATACCTTTAAAAAACATATTTATGTATGTATTATTTGCTCTAGAATACTAACCACCTACAACTCTGCTTACAACAAAAATGAAGAAAAGTTAACAAGAGTAAAGACGGAGATAATTATTTCACTATAACTCAGTGCCTTTGTTAACCCTCCCATATAAATGGCGCACTGTGCTCACAGACCGTTAAATAAACGAATTTTTCATTACGCCTTTATGTGCACTCCCGTAAAATATTACACACAATACTTTACGTACGGCCTTATAAATTCCCTGTGCGTGCGTAAAAAAGTACACACTATGTTTACGTCAAAAGTCAATTTGTCTCACTGTGTAGCCAGAGTGATGTGTGCCCTTTGTGAATTGATATAAATCATTTTGGACCACTAGGGAGATCAAGATTCGGGGGTATTTTTTCATCGGATCAGTTTTAGTAGGTATATATATCAGTTTCAATAAAGTAAATATTGAATGTATATTAATAAAATAGCGTAGTTGATATTTTTGTGTACGCATTAACATTTTATGTTGATAATGAAACTTATTTTCTATGAAGCCTATTTTATAGGTAGATGATTTCAGTAAAATAATATGTTTTGAAAGTTTTACAATATAATTCCTTGTATCATTCTAAACATTTTTTTCTTTATTTATTATAAAACTTATAGAATGCATTAGATTAAAAATCTATAATTTCATAATGATTTAGTTTACCACACGGAAAATTTTAATTACACTTTTAGTAAACAACACCAATTTTAAACCAATAATGTTACAATTAACCTCACATTAAAAACTTGACGATGTCAGTAACCTTCTAATATCTTCTATATTAGCCTAAAATGTATTTACGATTTGATGTCATTATCGGAAAAGCGATAAACCTCCTAGCCGTACAATTTGATTCGAAATAAAATCAACAATCCCTTTCAGTCGGCAATCCAATCGCGATACCGATTATATCGATAAGAATCTAGCTATTGCTACAAAAGAAACTACTTAGTATATACACAAAAGCAGAAAATCTTACCTAAACAAGCAGACTTTAAAAACTTTTCAAACGTAAAACTTGTAAGCGAAACAGTATTTGAATAAAATCACTATACAACTGTCACAAAGTTTATAAAAAAAAGTTTCACAATTAGTCAACACTTTGTTTTGACAGCACTTTGAAAACAGAACACTGGTTCATAATTTCGAATTTCGAAAAGAATCACTTCACACAATGAACTTTCAAAGTAGGGTTGTAACAAAATTCAACGTGCACTTTTTAACGTGTTCGTTTCGCGAAGGTTGTGAGTGGTACGAGTGTTCATGGCGTTAGTAGGGCTGCCACTGCGATGTGGGGTACGCAACGCGCCTGCGTAGCTTTGCGCACCGGCTCTGCACTTCTGATACATTTCTGCCTCAATTAATCCCCGCACTGTACTCAATTACACCTAGTAGTGCTTCGTTGGTGGCAAGTTTAAACTGTTAGCGCGATATTGGACTGATGATTGAGTGTCGCGATTTTGCAGAAGATTTTTTTATTATATTTATTAATGGAATAGCTAGGTATATATTTGGAAAAATAATAAAATATTATTAAAAGACCAGAGATGAATCTTTTTCTGTTGTTTTGACACGGTGATCTATTGGTCTTCGTAAAGTAAAATCACCTCAATTACTATTACAACATTCTAATTCTTTTAATCTATCAAAATTGTTGCGATGCACCAAAAGACCTCTATAAATTGCGTGGGTGTAGGGGTCTAGACCAAATAAGATTTAAGATAATATACATACAATATTATCGATTAAAGACATAGTTTAAGGTCATGCGATTTGATTGCAAACGTTTTTTTACGTTTAGAAACTTCCACCAGAACAAGTTCTTCAAAATATTTCCCGTAACGTTAGAAAGAGCTGTACAGTACAGTACAGTCATATTTTGCCTATGTATGTTGTTACTTAGTTTTAAGACTGGTCAACATGTAAATGCCATGGCAATCTTATGGTCTTTTTTTCTTAGTATTTTATTTCACACATTAAATTACACTATTCTCGCATTCTCTTGCCACACTAATGTACCAAACAAGGATTGTAAGATCTACTACTATTATTTTAAAAGATTTCCTTGGATTTTTTTGCCGGTTCTTCTCCATAGGGCCTATTATTTAGAACCGTGCACCTAGAGTCGCGACATTTCATTCAACCATTCGATGGCGAGATGAACCTGATGACTCCTGACAATAGAGATCTGTGGAAGACTCAGAAGGAAGACTTTGCCCAACAATGGGACATTCAGGGCTAAGTATACTAATATATAATAAACATTATTAGTGCCCGACCTGGTAATCCAACCCGGAACCTCACGCTCGGCACCCAATAAGCAGTACACAGTCTATGCAGCGTATCTCAGTACAGTCAGACATAGGCCTTTTGCAGTGTGATTTGCAAGATCCGCATTTATTATAAAGCAGTGATCGTCAGCTGCTAACCGTAAGGTCTTGGGTCCGATTCCAAGCTCAGCAAAGAGTAAAGACTGTTTTATAGTTAGGAAAATTACTAAAGCAACTGTTTGTTGTAGCTTGCTGTTGTAGCTTTAGCTGTAGACGGCACGGTTGGCGCAGTGGTTAAGAGATCGACTGCTGCGCTAAGTGTCGCGGGTTCTATTCCCGCACAGAACAAATATTTGTATGATCTACAGTTAGCTGTTTCGGGCTGGGTCCTCGTATGTGAATATATATGTTTTTGTAAACGCACCCACGGTACAGGAATTATTCCTAGAATGGGGTAGAAAGTTCTTTAAAAAAATATATATAAATCTTGGAATTATACCTAGTAAATCTACTTAACTACTATCAGTCAGTGTAATGAATGTCTAGTACTTTAGTTACTCTAGTATATTCACGCATCACTAGAGTAATCAGTCAAGCGAGTACAAAATAATTACTATAAATCTCAACTAGTTCAACCGAAACACTATTAACAAATCAAGTTATTTTAATCGCCCATAAACTCTAGTTTAACTGTCACTTAAAACGAAATTAACGGTGATATTATTATCATTTCTGAAATGATTTGACCGGGATTAAATTATAATACAAACTTAGCATTTAATAACTAAGTAAAAATAACCACTTTATTATAAAGAAAACACCAATAAAATAAATATGAAAATAAAAATACCCGTTTACCGATATAAAACTTCCATTTAAATGGGCTTTGTTTGTTGTTAGTTTATTTGTTGTTGGACTTGGCTCAGTGCTGGCTATATAAAAAATAAGTAAAACATACGCTTTGTGTTTAAATAAACAGTTCAGTTTATTAATGGTAGTAGTAGTGCTTGTTTAGTTTATTCACTTTTAACTTCTTTTTCTATAGAGTCGGCAAGATCCTATCGCATGGGGATTGGTATCCCATAGTGGAAAGATTAGCCTGTCAGCAATAGTTATATCAAAGTCGACTGCCCACGGTGCACCAAACGATCCCAGGTTTCGTAATTTGTGCACGCTTTTTCTGTGCATACTAGTAACCAACTGTAACAGCTAAGAACAGAATTGACTGCTGTTAGTTAGTTGTAAGAGTTACTACTGAGCGTAAGAAGGCAAAGTGTTATTGGGTTTTTCTGTACGGAAATTCTCAGTAGCAGCAAGGAGTCTGGATTTGTGCCCGGTAGATGGCAATAGGCTTGCCCCCTATTACATGGGATTTAACAACGGCTTTAGCGAAATATGTATGTATGCTGGCATGATACAGTTACGTTAAGAATAGGATCATTTGAGTATCACAGAAAAATAAGTGTTATGTTATGCGTATAAAGATGACTTTAGTGTGAACAATACGCAAGCTTTACGTACACACATTGATCCCTTTTCAATCCGGTAACAACCCTGCGTAACGTCTCTAGCGGTGTATTTTGGTTGATAATTTTCCCTGACAAATAGCAGGAGACGTGTCTAACTGTCTATCTCCTACCTATCTCGTGAGACCACATAACATTATCAGTGAACTGTGCAATATTACACCTCTAAATTATTACTCTGGGGAGCACAGTGTACTTCTGTTGCATACGCAAAATCATATTCTTAGGTGAATATTATACAGTGCCGTGCGGCATGGCGGCAGCGTCTGTAGGCTATATCTACGCGAATGAGAGGTGTTTAGCGAAAAGCAAGAATTTAAGTAATCATTTCAGGAAGTTTGACAGTCTTATTGACGTTATTGTTTATGACTTTCTAAAACATCAGGCAGGATAGAGGTGCATGTAAAAAATCTATGAATGTGTAAGAATCAAAAGGGGAAAGAATCATAGCACATACTATTATATGATAGGTTTAACCTTCCCCCATTGGGAAAACCCTTCATGTCATGTACGCGTAAAATACCCACACAAAAATATTTTGTCTGACAAAGACGTAAATATAAATCAAATCTAATTTTAAAGTACACCTTAATATCCCTTTTGTGACCTCTACAGTGCTATTCACTCTCTCGCTCATTCGTTCTCATACAAGCGTAAAATTAAATTCAACGTTATACTTAGAAATAAATGTTAGTCTTAGAAAAATATTTGCTGTTCTCATAGATTTTTTTAAAGACTAGCTGTGCCCACTCCGTTTTCGAATTATGCCCAAATAATTGAGCGTATAAATTGATATTTACGCAGGAATGTCGCACTCATCAATATCAATTTCCAATTACTACATATTATATTTCTTAAACAGCTGGTTAACATCCTACAAATATTTCGACAAGTGTTAAACTACAAAAAGAAATCCTTTTTATTATTATTGTTGTACTTATTGTGTGTATTACATGTTTTAACTAAATTAAGTAAAGAAAAAATGTCAAGGTACTGTACCCGCTTTCATCTCTATTTAACCTTTGATTCAAATGAAAAAATAAGACACGTTTTTGTTGCAAAAACGGGGGCTTTCATCCTGTTTCCTTTTTAAGTGATGAGAACACACACTAGGAAAAATCCTACACTGTGTTATTTACTTTACTCCTACCTACCTTGCCTATTTTCACGCCCGTGTAAAAGAAAAACACGTTACGAGGAAATTCTAAGACACAACTAAGGAACCGGATAATTGTGTGTCTTAAGTCCGGGATCTATTAGCTACAGTCAAACAAAGAGCCCTATACAACATCACTAAAACTAGATAATATTTTGTAAAGAACTAATGATGGGTTATAGTAGATGGATAGGTAGGGTAAGTGAAATAAGAAATATGTATATTTAATTAAATCCTGACTAATCCTACTATCCTACTTCCTACTTAATGTATAATATATTATATACTTAATGTATATTATATATATTAATATATATATATATATATATATATAATTATAAATGTGAAAGTTTGTGAGGATGGATGGATGGATGGATGGACGGATATTTGTTACCCAATCACGCTAGAACGGCTGAACTGATCTGGATGAAATTTGGCACAGAGATAGATTATAATCTGGAATAACACATAGGCTACTTTTTATCCCAGAAAAATGTACGGCTTCGTAAATCATGCGGGCGAAGCCGCGGGCGAAAGCTAGTATTATAAATGCGAAAGTAAATTTGTTTGTTTGTTATCTTTTCACACCTAAACCACTAAACCGATCATCGTGAAATTTTGCATATAAATTGTCAGGGGCACAGAAAAGGACACAGGGTACCTTTCATCCCGAAAAATAGTACTGTTCCTGAGGGAAAGAACAATAACTTTCTTAGGACGCTAGATGGCGCTACGTGTGACCCGAAAAAATGCTCGGGTTCTTAATCAATGCGGTCAATGCGGGCGAAGCCGCGGGTAGAAGCTAGTATAATATTATAAAGAGAGGGAGCTCGTAGTTATGTATGTATCACGCAAACTAGTCGATATGAGAGGTTGAGCAGCTTGCTGCGGTCAGTCATTTGATGGGTATCCGTTTTTTAACACATCCGAGACCCCCCGTGCCTCGGAAAGTACGTTAAGCAGTTGGTCACAGGTGTCATCCGACTCTCTGTAATCGATGGCGTGTGTTACTGTTTACTTCATTACTTTAACAGATTCGAGTTATTTATAAAACATTTTGGAGCGTTGGACGTTAGTATGTACATTTCATTTTAATTAATATTGCTTAACATATTTTGATGTTTCAATTTACATGGATATTGTCGATAATAACGATAAATTTTCCATTAATTATTGTGGGTTACCAAATTCCAAATAACTAAACGCTATTACTATTACGTATATAGGTATACGTATTACAAACATTTTAACCATTTATTTGTGTGAATTCGGGCATACCTATAAATGTGGTAACTGAATCGTTATTTTTGTGGTGCCTATTCGTATGTTTTGGGTGTCATTTAGGTACTAATAAAATATTAATTAAAGGTTGAAACGATTATATTGCAAAACGAATGTACGCAGTAAGCAAAACTAATCAATTACACCAGAAAACTCTACGGCGCGATGGGACGTTCAATATTTATTTTTATACTAGCTTCCGCTCACGGCTTCGCCCGCATAGATTACGAATCCGTGCATTTTCCCGGGATAAAAAGTAGCCTATGTGCTATTCCAGACTATAATCTATCTTTTTGTCAAATTTCATCCAGTTCCGTTCAGCCGTTCTTGCGTGAAAGATTAACAAAGATCCACCAATCCATCCATCCATCCATCCTCACAAACTTTCACGTTTATAATATTAGTTGGATAGGATAGGATATATAAATAAATATATATATAAATAAATAAATATAATATATATTCTAAGTAGGATAGAAGTGCGTATTGATAATTTAATTATAATCTCTTATCTATTCCAGGAGTGGTGAGTTTTGGTTCCAGCAACCATGCTGTAAGTATTTTTACATAATATCTACTTTTTTGTTTCTGTACGAAGTGTGGTTTAATTAACGGAAAAACTCACACACTCAAATTAGAATATTGAGTTAAAAGCATAATATAATAATACCAATCGTTTTCTTTTTGATGTTAGTTAATATGTAGTATTTAGTTTAATTTAATAGATATGTTCTTCATCAAAAAATAAAAATATTCAGTATTTAAATTTTATGAACAAACTAATTCAGGGGGTCGGTGTCCGAGGATTCCTCGATCTCGTAACATAAGCCAAAAATGTATGAAAACAATGTGCATACGTTACGAAATAAGTTCAATCAAATGCGCGCGCACCTTTTTTTACATACATTTTTGGCTAAACGATAACGACGATCATCCGTTTAGGTTAGGTAAGGTTAATGACCTTCGTATGCACATAACATCAAAATGATTTGGTCGTTGCCTGAATGCCAGTCGTATCTATTATTCGCTCTGTAACATTTTTCCGACGACAAACTTGCCCAAAGAAAAAAATAGGAAAGGAATATGACCCATGACCCATTCATTATATCCCCGATAGAAACTACCGTGACAGATGAATGACAAAATATTATTATTACGGGGCCCAAAACCATGGTCGAATAGACGAATCAGGGGCAAGTTTACGCACCGTTTGTTCCTACTCGTTATATTGGAATCTATTTTGGCCTTCTATTATAAAGAGTCTGAAACTCATCGTTTCGGTTTATAGACTCTGAGATGTCTGTGGTCCGAAGATTAGACCCTTTTATATGGCCGATACGTGGCCGATATTTTTGGCCATGCCAGCTAGGTTGCTGAAATACAGAAAAAGTTTTCTCGGGGTTGTAAACAGTTTTGCGGTTTGTGTTAATTTGATTGGGTGTGATAAAAATAGCGATTTATTGATTCTAGTATGTCATTTAATTCGTCACTGTAGGTATTGTAACACCCATAATCATAAAATCTGGAGTTCTTTAGTCGCTTCTTATAACTATCCCCTCATTGTCTTTACTTTCATTTTTTTTGGTTCTATGTATATTAAAAAGGGACAACAACATTTATACATATAGCGAAAAGATAACAAGAGACTTTGAAAGCATTTTAGTTTTATAAAACGGCTATGAATAAGAGATATTTTCTTACTATACATAAGTAGGGTATCATCATCATCATCATCAGCCAAAAGACGTCCACTACTGAACGATGGCCTCCCCCAATGGGGGGGTTTGCCATAATCCCCACGCTTGGCAGGCGGCTTGGGGATCGCAGTGGCTCACCGATTAGTGAGAGGATGCTGCTGCCCGTCCTCCGGTGTCTGGCCGCAGTTTTAAGACGTACCCCGGTCGGTAGTAGCGTATATAACGCATTAATTCAACTAAATAGCAAAACAGAAGTTAATATATTTTCTCCCAACGAGTTTACAAAACAATTTTAATTAAAAATGCTGCACATAGAGTTTGTAAAGTTAATCAAGCTGGCGGATAAAAAAATAAATATAGTCTTTTTCCGACTCCTTGGACTTATTTTTCTGTAGATAAGTACTTTAATATATACATACTAGATGAATGAGGAAGTTAAAGTTTTTGTAATTACTCATTATTATTAGACATTGCTTGTTAAAGAAAAAAACGAAGCGTTGAAACGATGAAATTAAAACTCAGTAACCTTATTTGGGCGATCATCACTCGGTCAAAAGCGCCTTCAGAATAATTAAATATGAGTCTTTCTTTGAACTGAAAATGAAACCATATATAATAATTAAAAAAAAAAAACAGATTATTGCAAAATATGTAGCTACAATTTTTTATTAGTTTATAAACGGTTTTACATTTAATTTTTGTTCAAATTAGAATAAAAGTAAGTAGAGCCGACGAAATTCAATTTTATTTTATATTTAGAATTCTAATAGAGTGGAATAGAAAAATAATTTTGTATATATTTTTTTAAATTAATAAATCCAAATGCAATTGTGTTGAAAACATTTTAATTACTTATTTTCTACAAAGTACAAACCAATTTCTAAAAATGAGAACATGGTGATATGAAATATTTACAAATTTACAGTTTTTACAAGAAACATAATTTCTGATTTGAGCGCTTAATCTGAGCATTTAAACTTGCTTAAATATTATAAAGCCCATTTAAGCGCAGTTTGACCCAATGTGCAATGTCGATGTTAAAGCACAAAGATTTTTCTGGTAGCAAAAGATGCATTAAAACTTAAAAAAAAAACAAAGCTAAGACATTTACCAGTCACTCTTAAAAATGCAGATTCACAAAAGATCAACTGTTCTAGCGAAATATTCACTTCGCGCCATTTTAAAGATAACTTTTTGTTTATGGAAGTTAAATATTCAGCCTCCTGAACAATTGATTTCGGTTTTATGTTTGTGTTCGTTTGATTCTTTTGGAGAATTTATTATTCTGTCTTTCTTGTCTTGTTCTTGTTTTTCTTGATTATGTATACGAACTGGAGTTTTTAGATATAAACTTCTAGAATTATACCTAATTATGTTAATTGATACAAAAAGTATTAGTTGTTCAGTGGTAACGGGCGCGTACGCAAGGGACACAGCTGTTTTTTTTTATCGGTAAACTAACTTTCGATTTTTGAATTAACTAGATACTATTTGAACACACGTTTGAACTGTTTCATTGATATTTTGTTTGCAAGCAAGACTGCTGACTATGACTACTGAGTTTCATTCACGGGTCGAGCAAAGTGTTATTGGGTTTTTCGATAATTTAATTCTCATTTGAAGCATATAGTCCTGAACTGTGCCCGTTAGATGGCAATAGGCTCGCCCTCTTTGTCATGGGACTCAAAGCGGCATTTACGAAATGTGAATCCTAACTTAATATTATAAAGGCGAAAGTAATTTTTTTTGTTTGTTTGTTACCTTTTCACGCCTAAACCACTGAACCGATCATCATGAAATTTTGTATATACGTTGTCAGGGATACAGAAAAGAACACAGTACCTTTCATCAAGAAAAATTACTGTTCTTGAGGGAAAGAACAATAACTTTCGACGGTTACAATTGCTTTAGGACACTAGATGGCAACTATGTATATATAAGGTAATATTAAATCTGGATTCCGAGGACGCCGACACACTCTAACTAGGAGTATCAAATTTATTTGCGTGGAACATGGTAATTTGCACAGAATTCAATTTTAGGTTCTACATATTTGCCTGATTTAGAATTGCTAAGTTGTATAATACTACACTTCATATACCTAGTTACGTGGGACAGATTTAATAAGTTATACATTCTAAAAGATTCCGAGTCGTTGACATACCTACATTCAAACAAAGAGTATAGTAGTATACAGTGTTGGCCGATATAAATGAAGTTTTTCATAGAACTGATGATGGATTTTTAAAATATGGTTTTAAATAATTATAGGCCATCCATCTATATACATATGTCTTTTTTTATCCCTGTTAGATTTCACATCTCCATGTTCGATAAAATAGGAACATTTTACGAAACATACCAAAAGACTATTGTATGCACTGCAACATCATCATCATCATCAGCCAGAAGACGTCCACTGCTGAACGAAGGCCTCCCCCTTAGACCACCACAACATGCAACATGCTGTCCAATAAATCCCAAGCAAATAATACTATATGTCCACAAAAGTTGTCAAAGAAATTCTACGCTCTATGTAACTGATTCCTTAGGGAACCCGTAACAGTCAATAAAACTTTTTTCTAAAGAGAATCTCGCTTGAGAAATGAACTTATAAATCAACTTTCTTATTTCGAGAGCCTAAGACATTATTGTTGGATGCCAAATAAATACAATTTCCGAGTATTTTTTGTAGTAGCTTCTTAAGTTGTTATCTTTTTAAGTCTCCCTTGACTTTGCTGAATTCTTTTGGAACTCCGGAAAGTTTCGTTTTTCGTTTACGGACGACATTTCGAAGTTTCTTCATCGAGTGATGAACTGGAAATTCAAATTTGACAATTCTATTACTTGAACTATGAATGGCAATTAGAGGGGTTTAGAATGGCAATGAGCACTTCAGACATCTTGATTGTTTTAATTGATACTGAAGATATGATTTATATTTCATAGATTCACACCGGTATTCCCTGAAGAATTAGGCAGAGATGTACGGTTGTTCACCCACATTTTTTTGATACCGGTATTAAGTTTCATGTGATAGCGGGTGAACCTATTGGGTACAGTTCTTAACTATAAGCTGTTTGTTGTATTTCCAAAATGAAAAACCAATAACATTTTGTCTAACCAAGAGTCTAACTCAGGATCAAACGCTAAGAATAGAAAAGAGTTAAATAATATTTAACGAATAGTATTTATTTGTCCCGGGTACGTCTTAAAACTGCGGCCAGACACCGGAGCACGGGCAGCAGCGTCCTCTCACTAATCGGTAAGCTACTGCAATTCCCAAACGTGGGGATTATCGTGGAGGCCTTCGTTCAGCAGTGGATGTCTTCTAGCTGATGATAAACTCAAACTCAAACTCAAACTTTTTTATTCGTGTAGGCCGTAAAAGGCACTTACAAATCGTTTAGCTGGTTCAAATTGTCATTCCATGGAGAAGAACCAGTAAGAAACTCCATGGTTACTCTTTTAAAATATGGTTTATGACATAGACTTTTAAAACATGATTTATTTGTCTAAATAATAATATAATATAATATTAATATTAACAAAGTGCGGTATGTTTCGCCAACAAATAGCATACAAATCTAAATTAAGTTCAAAAATGATTATACAATCAACAAATTTATTTATTTATTAGTACAACAGTCGCGCCTGGTAATTTCGACATAATAAATGTATACTATTTAATAGACAAAAGCAAAAATGTTCCATTAATTCAAAAGTAAAGTACTGATAATTTAGATAATGTAGGTATAGTTCCTCTGTAGAAAAACTCTATACAATAATATATACATACTTTACTTATATTTCACCACGTATTTCCTGTTAATCCATTTTAGAACAGCATTCTTCATCTACATCAAAAATGTAGTAAAACTCCGAGTAGAAATCGAAATTGCTTTCTACAATTTTATTGTTAAAATGCAAACTTTGGAATGTAAATAGTGTCCTCCGAGCTCGAAACTAGATCGGTCTCCAATACAGTGATTAGACAGAACTCGGCCGTTTAGCGAGAGTTTAGTTAATAGGATTACAGAAATTCCATTACGAACCTTTAGAATATTTATGCGATGTAAGCTAATAAGTTTTGGCTTTATTTCATCTAATTTAATAATTGTAAACGTTTTATGTTTGTTTATGTAAGCATATTTTAAAGTAAAGATATTCTAATGAACAGTAAGCATGTTGATAATATTATTAGTCTATTGTTTTTTAGTAAACTTTTCTTTCAACCGATTTCGAAATTCTGCGTATGTAGTTCATTGTTTAATTTTTTTTAGCCTTAGACTCAATTTCTCAAGGATTACGTTTTCTACAATAGCCCAATTTCCAGACAAAATTATAACGGATTAAACAAACATAATTTTGCTCAACATAGAACTTTTGGTTACATGTTCAAGTTTCAATTTATTTGCCAATCCGGAGCGTGCCAACTGTTGAAACTTTACTAAATACTTCTTCTGCTGGCAAATAATAAAGCTTTTGGTGGACTGGTTGTTTGCCAGAAAAAGTAAAATAAGTTTTCCATTGTATCGCTGAATATGCTTATAGGTGTATTGTAACTAAAATCTATGGGTTATCGCAGTCATGGCAAAATAAATTCGGTCTTTTCCTTGATATTTTTCCTTATATTATATAGTAGAAATGTATTGTATTTTCATTAATTTGAGCCTATTTTATTCACCCGTAATAATGCAGAAACTGACTTATAAGTCGAAACCACAACTGCTAAGCGAAGTCGTCGACCCCGGGTCAGGCAAAACGTTAATGTAAATATCTTAAACACACTTACACTTACCAGGGAACAGTTTTTTTTTTTTGTTTACATAACTGTCTCCGTTGCACACAAAACTCTGAATTTATCGTACTTTTTAGTCCAACTGAGTACACCCGAGGGAACTGGAAGTCCGTGAAATGAAACGTTATTTCTATGTTACACGATCACTCGAATTTCGCAGAAACGGAACCGCGGAGTCTCGTAACAATAAGTAACAGTGAATAAAATAGATAACGTACAATATTTTCCTATTCAAAAAGGTTTTTGTGCTTTCATGTCGGCAAACCAGGGAGCTGTTGGACGCAAAGAACACAGAATTGTTCATTGCATTATAGTGGAGTTTTGTAGACGAAATATTTTCTGTTTGGTGGTCGACCGCTGATAATAATAAAATATTGTGCGATAACTAACTCACTAGTCCATTACATTTCTCTCTAAATACGTATTTTACAAGTCTAATCTGGAATCACACCCAAGTATTGATTTAAGGATAGATGGGCGATGATATTGTCGGACTGTTTGTGGTTGTGGAACAGAGATGCATGACTAGTTGTTTACATTTCATATATTTTTAAAACGTTGTGAGGCCAATTATAGTTAAACTAAAAATGAATATGCTAATACAGTTATATAAACCCGATGTAGAATAAGTATTTTCAAGAAATTATGAAAGTATATTTTTTGGTTTTTAAAAATCAAACCACTGGTAACTTTGTATAAGTCTTTATTCGACTGTAAGGGGAGGTTTAATTCACAATAATTCGTTCCAAAAAAGAGAACCAAGAAAAAAAGAAAGAGTCACCAAGATTGTAGCTAATATACCTAATGCTAGCAAAATACACAGAATTCAAAGCACTTTATAAACCTGAAGATACAATATTATTAACACATGTTCTAATTGCTTTAAGTTAATAATGTGAGCAGACTAAAATTATCTTAGTAGAAGACAATGATAATATTAATACGAGAGCTAACAATAAAATGCCAGCTGCCTGAGTGTAAACGAAGAGAATTGATTTCTAAATTAATTAAATGTCAGTCGTTTATTTTGGTACTACTGTATATTAATTCTGTGAATGCAAGTTTCAATATTATTATTAAAACGTGGTGAAATGCATGTTTATTATAACTATCATTATTCGCGTACGTTTTCAATTCATTGCTGAATGAATAATGTTTTTGTTATTCACGAGAGTGTTGATTTTATATAGTTTGGAAGTCAAAGAAACGTAGATTGTTAATTAAGCTGACCGCAGTTTTAACTTTTACACCGACTTCTGTCTTTAATTAGCAAAGTGCAATTGCAAAACCGGCAGCCTAATTACCGACGTAGCAATTAATTTGCGACAGGCGTAGATCGCGCGATAGCTTCTGTCAAACGACATTTTTGTGTCATATAATGTATTGGCTGACAGTGAGATTGCTATTGCGTGGCTGTCGCTTTCTTACGTAATTAGGCTGCGGGCCGCCTAATTACGTAAAAAGATCAATAGCAACGCGAGAGCCACGTAACAGCAATCACACTGTTTGGCCATACATAGATATATGACACAAAAATGAAGTTTGACAGAAGATATCACGCGATCTGTCGCAAACTGATTGCTACATCGCTAATTAGGCTGCGGGTCGCTAGTAGCATATAATAATACTATAATATGTCACATGCAACACAAGATTACTAGCATAATGACGTAACTTAATCTTGTCTATGAATTAAATTTACGAATAATTAACATGTACCTACTGAATGACTGCACTTTATTTACACCCTTTGTTGACAACACCAATTCGACAATTTTTTTATACTTTCTTAAAAAAACTTTGCCCCACTCTAAGATTTTTCCTGTGTCGTGGGTACAGTTTACAAACACACATGTCAGATGCACACACAACCAGACCCAAAACAAGTATCTGTAGATCATACAAATATTTGTTCCGTGCGGGAATCGAACCCGCGACACTTATCGCAGAAAGCTAATCACTTAGCCACTGCGCCAACCGCGTCTTCTAATTGGACAGTGTTTGTTCTTTTTGAATAAATAAATATCTTTAAGCTTAACCTTATCAAATTACCCAGAAGGGTTGTAACGGGCAGTTCAATTTCGGCGAAGTAAAAGTTCGACTGAAGAAAAGGGTTGTGTTGTTGAATTATCGTAGTATGTACTCTCATCTTAGGAGAGATCTTTATCTGTACGGATACATGATAAGTTGGAAGTTAGTCTAATACATTCGAGTACATAGCGAAATATTTGATTATTAATTTATCTTTTTGATCAATAACGATCTATAATTTTCTTCTTTTGGTTTGATATATCCGTAAGCTAGTTGCCATTGCAATCTAAACTTTGATCATCATTTTTTTTTATGTCGATGGTCAGTGAAAGAATCTGATTCTAATGATATATATAACTCAATATTGACCAAATTGTCGCTTGGTAAATTTTTCCTTTCCACCGTCGATATATATATTATGTATTCTTGCGCAAGTTACAGATGACTGTTCATTGCAAATGTGAACACAGTGATTAAACATACAGAAATCAAAGTGTGGGGCAAGGTTGAAATAAAAAGAAAAGAAGAAAAGAAATTAGACCAAACCATACATTCGTTCCATACATAAGCATTGATACTATTTCGTACAGCTGGTCAAATAATAATTTTATCTTACTGCATCTATGCAGACATGAAAACGTTTATTGGCTAACAACAAAAATCGGTAGAACACACTGCAGTGGGATGCAAGAAAATAAAAAAATGAGAATTCATTTGCTCGAAACAAAGGTATGACAAACAATTTACGAGCCATTGCACACATTTTTTTTATTTTTTTAAAACGTTGCCCCACTCTAGTATTTCTCCTGTATCGTGGGTACAGTTTACAAACATACATGTCACATGCACAAACAAGCAGACCCGAAACAACTATCTGTAGATCATACAAATATTTGTTTCGTGCGGGGATCGAACCCGCGACACGTAGCACAGAAAGCTAATCGTTTAGCCACTGCGCCAACCGCGTCGTCACTTTGGTTTTGTATTCTTAACAGAAACTAGAGAGGATAAAAAATATGCTATCGACGCATATTATCCATGTTTTTTTAATAACGACCATGTACTACATTCTTTTGCTTATGAAAAAATATACATTAACAATCATGACGCTCATGCCACACTGATCTTTTGTCGCTAGTTTGAAAGGTGAGAGTGACGTCCCGGGTTCGATTTCCGATTCGAGTAAAGTGTTATTTGGTTTTTTCTATAAGAAACATTGTCAGTAGCAACTCGGAGCTTTCAATTGGGAATGGGCGTAACCCCAATTGGTGAAATACAAGTAGGTACACGTCAGCCCAACCCGTCGGCGAAAATAGGGATGATGGTATGTTATGTTTTCATAAAACTCTTAATATTTCAATTGTAAATATCTGTCAACTGTCTTCTTTTTTTTTTGTAATAGACCGCAGTCTTTTGGAAATGTTCCAGTTTTTTTAGGCTTAAACTTTACTTTTACCATTCTAGTCTCTGCTTTACAAGTACCATTTGGTATCAAACTAAGAATAACCTGTTCAAACTTCTCGTTAAATGATCAAATTAAGACGTTGCTATCCCCTTTCTGTTATCTTAACCCTCTATTATAATTACATATCAAGGTACAGTCAGCAACAGACACTCTGTAACAACTAAGGTGTTCAAATAGAGAGAAATATGTCAGTTATCTCACTACCGCCGGCTGAACAAATACACCTTATTTAATTGGTATAAGGTTTGTTTTAGCTGTGACATGTTAAGTAATTTTGAGACATACTTTAGAACTTAGTTATACCAAGGAAAATTCACTTTTTATTTTTCGTTATTATTAACTTCATTATAATATAAAGCTTTGACTGTAAAGGATAATGTCATTACAATATTTCTTCCACTATTTTGGAATACTTTTGTTGAACCAAAGATAATAGAATACCTACCTGAGATCTTTCAGTGTCTCTGTCGCTGACTTTACTTTTGCTTTCAGCTGAATTTTGACAAAGATGTAACCGATATGAGAAGACAACCAACTGGCAGACATTATCGTAACACACGAGAACCATTCTATACATCTGTTTGTATAGTTCTTCAAACTTACTTTCATTCAACTGAATTCCAACTTTAAAACTATGTAAACAGAGTCCAAAATTGTATGTATTTATTAATAAATGGTTAGTTATGAATATTGTCTAGTAACACGGTCTAATAATGCGTAATGACCGTGTTTCGTCGCCTAGATTGCCATAAATTGAACATAATGTATAATACATAGACAGGTCACATGTGTTACACATTAGAGACAATAAATGTTATTGTTGTCATCTGAATACGTAATAGAGATTAACTCTTTGTTTGCTAAAGTCATATTTTATTGCTTATGCGAAATTACCTCACTGGTTTTATGTTCGTAAGCGTGGTTGCGCTACGTGAGGTCCTGAGTTCGTTTTCTGGGTCGGGTAAAGTGATACTGAAATTTAATAATAGAAAAAAAAAATTGCGTCTTAGAGATTTGAAGAATAGTGCTCGGCAGATGATTCAATAAAAGCATTGGTGAAATGCGTGTGTATAATAGTACACCTCAGCGGTAAATTAACGTCTAGGTACTACGTTATTTATAAATAAAGTGCGTATAGACTCCTTGTAAAAAATCGTTCTGTAGAGGTTGTATGCAAGGGGTCAGCCTTACTCTTAAAAACTGGCAGGTTTTGCGAAAAAGAACAAGACTTTGAAAGATTTTTGTATGGTTTTTGGTTCAAAAAAAGTATAAAACATTTATTATTTTTTACATAATGTGTTCCGACTTATTACGTCTGTTCGATAATATAACGTCCTCCTGACCGAATATCATTCACGTCGGCCATTCTCACCGAAGGTTAGCTAACTACTCAGGAAATATTATAGTGCACAAATGTGTGCACAAAAACAGGTGCTCCCTCTATTCCTTCACTCTCATAGTCCGATGGAACGACAATCCGACACGACCGGAGAAAAATCAGGCGCAAGACCAACGGCTTTACGTGCTTTCCGAGGCACGGTGTGTATTCACATACATAAAGGCCCAGACCCGAAACAATTATCTGTAGATCGTACTGTAGCGACAACTACTAGCAACATGGCAAAAAATAAAGCGCCATCTATCGGAGTGAAGATACAACAACAAACCCTGAATCGCACTATGAAAGTTTGCAACGATTCTAACACATATACGAATATCCGACATCAACTGTCGGGCTTCGGCCCGCCAGGGTAACCACCTTGCCTGGTCGGAGGATCCTCCCTTTTCAATGGAGGAACACCATACCTCGTTCCTCCATAGTACAAATATTTGTTCCATGCAGGAAACGTAACCGCAACACGTCGCGCAGTGCACTGCGCCAAGCTTGCTGTCATAATGTAAATCATCGTTCGATCATATAAATACTGTGTAAACAGTATAAATAATAATCTCTAATATTTTCATTGAATGTCTCCTGTCAGGTCCTCATCATCATGTCTAGCCTTTTCTCAAGTAGGTACATTGGGATCGGCTTCCAGTATAACCGGTTGCGGCTGAAGATCAGTATTTTACACAGAGCAATTGCCATCTCACCTTCGCCACCCAATTACTGGGAGACACTGATACTCAAAGGACTTTTTGGGCGGACACCCGTAACAACTATCATAAGTCACCCGACCAACTGCTTAATTTGATTTCCGAGACACGAAGGGGTCCCGATGTGTAAAAAATTACCACCCATCCAAGGACTGACCGCGCCAAGCGCTGCTTAACCTCGCAGATCGACCGATCTGCGCGGCAACTATATAAAGTCTCCAAAGTCTCCTAACAAGTACAGTACTTAAAGTCAAAAAAAGTTTAACAAAAACGTTTTATTTGTTGAATTTAACACGTTTATCCTATTTACATTACATACCGACTTCATTAAGCAAAAAAACCGACTCCAAAAAACTCAAAAACAAAACTAATAACTAAAAAGCAAAAAATAAATCTTTTATTATACAATATAGTAGTTGAAGAATATTGAAATCGGTGCCAAGTAAAACATAAAAGTAATATACCTTGCTGCTATAATAGCGACATTGAAACAACGAGTTCACGTAGAAATTGTCAAGTGCGGAGCGGATTATGCGTCGGACACGACAAATGCACTTCGCCAATCGTGTCGGTTTATCATTGCATGTTTTACTTGGCACCGACTTCAATATTCTTCAACTACTATATTGTATAATAAAAGATTTATTTTTTGCTTTTTAGTTATTAGTTTTGTTTTTGAGTTTTTTGGAGTCGGTTTTTTTTTTTGTTAAAAAATTTAATTATTTTACAATTTTGAGTGATGGGTAGACCTAGTAAAGACGATTCTCTTGAAAAACTTTACAAAGGTCAAATGTATGTTGCCCCAAGTCGAGTGAAAACCTTAGACGGTATTGCACTATGTGATTTTAAAATCAAATAAATTACTTAGCCGACCACATGATGAAAACGCATTACGAGAAATGAAAAGATTAAGACGACTATTGTAACTAATACTGTGATAGTTTTGACTTTTAGAGTTTTAAAATGAGCCCAAACTCGAGGGGTTTACAAGTAGCTACTGAAGAGTTCCACCATCTATCTCCTGGCTCCATCATCAGACCCTCTATACCAAATGTTTTATACGGGACTCATCAAAATATATCGAGTGATCCCAAACTCGGAAGTTTTATTCCCTTAACTCTTTACCGTTGAGGAATACTATGACATCCATCATCAGCTCAGCATCATTAAATGATGATTTTCAGACGCCAATACCTAACTTATTAAGAAAAAAAGCTCAAACGGGCTATTTGTCTTACAATATTTGAGGGTATCCCTCGATTTCACTAGGATCCCATCATCAGATCCTGACTTGGTGATAATGGGACCAAATGGGAAGCATACTCTTTCAAACAAAACAAGAATTTTTAAAATCGGTCCGTAATTGTCGGAATAATCACCCAAACACTATGTAGCTGCTATCAACCATTAAGGAGTTCCCTAAACAGTACTGCACCTGCATCACGGACCTTGCAGTGGCAGTCATTACCCATCTCGGTGTAAAGATCTTGTCAACACGAATAAAATAAGCCCAAACACGAGATAGTTAAGATGTACTGTTGAGGAGTTCCCTCGATCCTCTGTCGTCTCCATCATCAGATCTGCCCTAAACCTCCATAGTATTGTAGTCTCATCAGATATACACATAAATATCAAGTTTTTACCCCATGCTCGCCTACAATTTTCAAGAGATGCCCTCGATTTCTCAGGGTTTCCACCATCAGGTCCAGACCTGATGAGAATGGGACCAAATGACAAGCATACCCTTTCAAATAAAAAAAGAATTTTTGAAATCGGTCCAGGCGTCTTCGAGAAATCGAGTAACAAACATAAAAAAAAAAAAAAAAAAAAATACAGCCGAATTGAGAACCTCCTCCTTTTTTTTGAAGTCGGTTGAAAACGAGCGAAAACCTAGAAATAAACAAACTATATTTACGCCATATACACTACGTTGAATAAACTTTGACGTAAGAAAATATTCGAGTAAAAGAATAAGGAAAGGAAATGCGATATAAAAATCAGCTCATATGGGCTCTCGTTCATGGGATAAAGTGTAGGGCTTCCAAACAAGGAAATATGTTCATTACGAGGAATTCGTTGTGAATATAGATAAGTGTGATGTACCTGTAGAATGCTTGTAGATTCAGAATGTTTTGTTATCTTACAATTTCGTTGGTACCCAGTTATTTTCTCTGGCTTTGATCTTCTATTATCTAACATTTGCTGTGTTTGGAGTCGGTGTCATCATTGATGCTCCACTCGTATTAAGACCAACTTTAAGGACGAGATCATACACGTAGCACGTTTTTTTTTGTGACTAGGTACTTAAAGTCGGCGTTTCGAGAGGGATAACTAACCACGTCATTATACTCTCAACGCATTGCTCAAAGCTTCTGCAAAGCTAGTTGTATGTTTTGTCGTATACGTATTTTCTTTACTTCCCCTTTCGCATGCTCCATACAAAATAGCCATATTCAATAGATAAAATGCGTATGGTTGCTGATTCGCTAACACGCCTCCAAACGCTCGACTTGTGTATGGCTATGGCCTAATATTTATGTTCACAAAAATGAGTTTGTGAGTTTTTAATTCATTCGTAACTTTTTTATTTATTTAATGCGCTTATAGTTTAAAAGTGCCGATGCTATGGTCACCCTTCAATCGTTCGTTAATGTCAATGACCTAGCTTCAACCCATCTCAGATCAACATCAATATACCTACAATCCTAACAAACCACCAATTAACCTCGACGCATACATAATTTCCTAAAATCGTTTAAGTTTACCTGTAAACGAACTTGGAAGTCAATTCTAAGCGACGTTTAAGTAATGAGACGCATTCAAAATTGTGTGAGGGGAACTTTACATTCAGTAAGGAACTCTTTAGATGTTAAGAAGTCGAATATATTTCCAGCTTTATGGTGTACCTCAACTATTTTTAAATAATAGCTTTTACGATGATTTAATTAAAGTTCTTTTTACATATGTATGCCTACGTATATAAAAGCTGAGTGAAGAGTTAAAACAAAGAAAGTGATATGGTTAGTTCGCCAATCCGCACCAGACCTGCATGGTGAATTCAGAACGATTGTATTCGTTCTCATTCATAGAATTTGTTTATAGATATAAAAATATATTAAGATATACCTAGGTATATTATAATATACTTATTTTTTCGTACGCAAAATGTTTTCGTGTGGTTATTGTGCCTATTTTCAGAAAACCAAATAAATGAGAAAAAAATATGCTTAGACAGTCTCATTATAGGGTCTGAGGTATATTTCATTCTAATACAAGTAAATGGAAATAACATAATAATGCTTAATTGCTAAGAAAATAAAAGCGTATTTTTATCTGTTTCTGAGTAAGTAGGTGCATTTTATTAGACTATTTTTTAAATAGCATAACTAGCTACCTATATTATTTTTTGTGGTGAGATATACCTATAGATGATTGTCTTAAATTTTAGACGAGTCGCAAAACCTCATCCGTAATTTACATTTCTTAGCCCTTTTTAATTAATATATAAAATCACACATTTAGCCTACAGGGGTAGGTAGAAACAAAAGAACTGGACGTGCTTACAAAATCTGATTTGATCCTTACAAAATCTGTCTTTCACTTTTTTTTTAATGACAACTATCATCCGTCCTCTGCTTCGCCGGCGTGGTTTACGAACCCGTATATATTTCCGGGATAAAAAGTAGCCTATGTGCTATTCCAGACTATAATCTATATGTAGGTACCAAACATCTAGATCCGTTGAGCCGTTCTGGCGTGATTGAGTAACAAATATCCATCCATCCTCACAAACTTTCACATGTAATATTAGTAGGATAGGATAGATATACTCAATAAATATATGAACTAGATATGTCTATTTTATATACCTATAATATTGCTTGATGTTGTAATTTGCTTGATGTTGATTACATACGGTTACAAGAATGGGTTAATAATTAAATAACTCAGTTTTCCATTTGTAATTTTTTTTTTTTGTTCTAGCTTTATTTAAAGGGACTTTTACGCACATTTGTAATATTAATACCAATCATTACTAAACCACTGAAATCGTTTAATAACTATTGTGGAGCGACCGTGATCAGTTATTCATCAATGCATATTAAAATACATTAAGCTGACACGTGCATTGACAAATTTGATAATTTATATCTTAACACTATTGCCGTTGTTATACAGGCAGTCAGATATATGGCTGAGAGGACACTATTATCACTTAAGAGCACTATACATCCCGTAGAATAAAGATTGCTATTGAAAATTTAAAAAGAAATCCAGTACATTGTTCCTGATCTTGGAATCGAACCCACGACCACACGCTCAGTAATCTACCGCTAGATCAGAGAGGCACTTTTTCGAAAAACAATGGTAATATTTAAATTAATTATTTTATTATTCATGATAATAAAAAGATAATATTTTAAAGCAACTACGTAAAGGTATCTATGCTAAGCAGTACAAAAAAAAATAACATAGCCGAATAAAAAGTACACGAAATAAGTACCTCTTTATTTAAAATGTATATGTAGTATTTCAAATATATACACAACTTAATCCTTAACCCATCAAGTAAAGCAAAGTAGACGAAAAAGAAAATCTATTGTCTGGACACCAGTGGCGGCGCCTGTCCGTGTTTTATGTGAATCACAGCAATTTTTAATTACTTCCGAAATATTTATTAAAACCGTTCGAAGTACAATTACCAATACAATTTCTTACTTGAAAAATAAATCTCTTTAAAAAGTGGAATACTTCACTCACTAGTCAAAACTAGAATCAGTTCAATGCGCAAACACTGACCGAAAACAAAACAAAGTAGTGAGCACGCGAAGCACCTATTTATTTTCAATTCGTCGAGATCCGACCTCAAAGCAAACTGCTCAGTTAGATTAAAACGCAGGGATTTCCGGCTGCGTTTGACATGCAAACATTGTGCTACCCGTTCTGTGAATAGGTAGAGGGTTACGACCAATTGATTTGATAGGCGATAGTTAGATATATAGAATATCTTTGGAAGAGTGTTGGTTTTTGAAGATAGATATTTTTAACTTAATGTAGATTTTAAGACTGACTGTCGACACGGTTTTACACTGACTGATTTGACGACACGGTTGGCGCAGTGGGTAAGCGATTAGCTTTCTGCGCTTAGTGTCGCGGGTTCGATCCCCACCCAGAACAAATATTTGTATGCAGATAATTGTTTCGGGTCTGGGTGTTTGTGTATGTGAATACATGTGTTTGTAAACGCGCCCACGATACAGGAATTATTCCTAGTGTGGGGAAATGTTTTTAATAAAAAATAAAATAAAATCCTGATAGAAACAAGGTTTTCTTTCTGCACTAACCTCGAGATCCGGAACAACTATTTGGGGTCATAAAAATATTTGTTCCGTGCGGGAATCGAACACGTGACACGAAGCACAGCAGTCGATCAGCCAACCATTGCGTCAACCATACCGCCTGTTAGGTATAATTACATGGTTATGTTTCAGTATTCAATATAGGTAATTAGTGCAGTTATGTAAGAAGTTTTAGTGCCAACTAACAATACATATTTTTGATAAACAGAACTCATTAGATACACAATACAGGGACACATTCATTAGTAGATATCAAAAACAATTTAGAAGTTTCTGTAGGTTAACATACCACATAGTATCATTCCTGTATTCGCCCAAGGGTGAAGCAGAGGTGTACTATTGTACACCCACATTTCGCCGATGCTGTTATTGAATCCCATGTAATAGGGGGCGAACCTATTGCACTCTAGCGGGCACAGTTCCATACTCCGTCACTGAAACTTTGCCCAACCCGGGAATCGAACCCAGAACCCCATGCTCAACAGTCTCGTTTGCAACCACTATACCAATGAGGCAGTCTGTATCTGTGGTAGATTAATATATTATAAACAAAAATTATCATATAAATAAATGACACGCTGCAAATTTTCTTCAAATTTAAAGTAAATTTCCATCTAAAACTCATTCAACCATCCTCAAACTAAAAAGGGAACAAAATAAAGAACATTACCATGAACGGTAGAATAAATTCCACCCAACTTTACTAGATGGCGCTAAGAGTCCACAAAACATAAGTAAACCTCCATGGGCCCTCACCCGACACATAAAAGTTAACGACACTACTGTAAGGACCCCTAACAATGTTCTAGTGATTGTTCGCTCGTTCTCTTTGACAGGTGATCACATTCCGAGACTTATCAGTTAAGAGTTATCTTGAGTTGTTAGAACATAAATTGGCTTTACGCTTCTTACGCGGTATGAATAATTCCTCAATGGTTAATTATGTCTTATTCAGGATAACCCTTTTTAGTCCTAAGTATGTCTTCCAGACATTCCATATAAATACTAGCATACCGATGTATAGACTATATATTGTGTGAATTGTTAATATAAAAGCAAGCTAAGAACAAAATGTAACTTTAGAAAAAAATCTTTAAAGATATAAAAAAAATTTAGCACGTGGGGTTCTGTAGCTTCTGCCTACCCTCATGGGAAAACGGTGTGATGTTATGTATATGTTTCAGTAATAACTTCTCCAAAATAAATCAGTATAAAATTCATTTTGATTTTTTGTTTTCTCTGGAGTCAAACCTTATTTGCAACTGGTTTAAATTTTTGCAAGCATCTTTCAGTGAGACCAAAATCCACCTGAGTAATGATAAGTCGAGTTATGTATAACAGGGGTCACCAACATTTCTTAATATATGTATATCTACCATACTGTACTGATAAGCATCAATCATATTCATCCTATAACAGTCCAGAACTGGAAATAAGCCAAGTATAATAACAAAATGTTGAAGGTCGTGCTCATTCGTCACACTGTAATCGCCTGTTTAGTACCTATTTCTTGCTATAAGACCCCATTACTTTTGCTTGATTGGCACTAAATGTATGTACCAACACTCTGTTCTAAATTGTCCTTCGACTTGTTAAAGTATATTGACAGGAGACAGGTTCTAACTTTGAAGTATGAAAACATTAAATTGAACGACATAAAGTGAAGAGCTATGCGTACTTAAACAAAAACTTGGCAAGTTAAGATAAGCTTGTATAAGAGGATGAGGTTAATAAAGTTTAACTTGATTCAGCGCACTATTTAAGTTTGCCGTGTGGTCTACGGGTAAGTAGATATTATATAAAGACTACCGCCACTTCCCGTGACATTATATAAAGTGGTAAAGAGGATTATTTTTCAGGTAAATGATTGGGCATCCGCCAATGTACAAAGAGAATCATATTTCAAGCATGAAGATTTTAAGTTATATGTACACTTTTGTTCAATTATTAGGGATAAATACTTTTTTTTATAAATGCTTGGAATAAATCCTGTATCGCGGGTGCGTTTACAAACACAAATTTCCACATGGACATACACATAGACCCGAAACAACTACTTATCTGTAGATCATACATATAATTGTTCCGTGCGGGAATCGAAACCGCGACACGTAGAGCAGCGGTCGATCGCTCAACCACTGCGCCAACCGCCAACCGTGTTGTCAAGCATCATAGCATCACCGCGTATGTATTCCCCGAAGGGTACAGCAGAGGTGTATGCTTGTACAACCATTTGCCGTTCACAATTTCAGATATGGCTAATTTCAGGCTATGCGTTCCCGTACAGAAAAAGCCAATTACTAAAACCAAGAACTAAACCAATGAGGCAAATTATACTTCATAATATGGAGATTTGTTGGGGGGCAATTCTTGCTCTTCGACATAATTCTCCATTAGACTTGGTGATTTGCTCAATAGGCTCAAAAAGCTCTTAAATCTTGACTGTGTCCAATCGCTGTTCCGTTTCGGACGTTTGAAGTAAATATACGTCTAATTTGATGTTACAAGCGCACATATAAAGGCGTGCGCATTTTTTGATACTGATCTCGATTTCGACATCATTCTAATCGCTCAAGAATTTCCCCGGCTACGGATAATACGTCTATTATGTTCGTAGAGAAAATGTGACGAAATCGACATGAATGAAAAATATTAGATCTGTTTGTAGTGACATGTTTTTTTTTTTTTAAACTAACTTAAGAGAATCCCTTATAAGTTATGTGTATTTAGAACCCAATAATATAACGTCGGCAGTGATAGCCTAACGGTTGAACGCTAACGCCTTCCATGCAGGAGGGTTTAAGTTCAAACCCGGCCCGCACCTCTGACTTTTCGGAATCATGTGCGGATCAGAATTTGATTATCTCTTACATTTACGGTGAAGGAAAACATCGTGACGAAACCTGCACACCTTGGAGGGCTCCATAAAGTTCTTAACGGTGTGTGTAGTCCGCCAACCCGCACCGGGCCAGCGTGGTGGACTAAGGCCTAACCCTTCTCATTTTGAGAAGATACCCTTGCCCAGCAGTGGGACAGCAATAGGTTGAATTACTATAACTTCTTTACTTATTTTTTCTGTACTTAGTTCCAAAGGATACAAAATATGGTTAGTAATATCGCAGGTTCTTACAAACATCTGGAGCCATATTAAGTGTTAGTGTTATCGTTTCATTGCGAGAGAAAGAGACATACTACTTGGTGCATAGTTCTGTGAACTTCCGTATGACTGTCTCTTTCTTTTCAGGAAATAATAGTTACCTTAAACCTTAGGGTTACTTGCTGTAACAACGATTTCAATATTTTAAATGAACCGTAAATGGTAAAAAAACAATATTTAGTTAAGCCAGTAGGTCTCTGAAAATTCAAGTAAATTAAAGTCAAATGAAATATATGTATCTACATTATACTACAGCTCATAGTAGATATAAATGGTTTTTAATTATGTAAGATAAATAAATATAAAAAGGGGCGCGTCTCGCTATCAAACATTTAGCAAATAGAAAAATCAAAATTATGTATGTGAACAAAAATAATAATAAATTACGTTTATTATTATCAGTCCCTATCTTTACATACCTAGTAATTTTTTGATACTAAATATCAAAAATGGAATATAAATTTTGGAATAATATACACCACCTTATATAGGGCTACATAACGACAAACTCTACATTATACGTCGAAATCGTTCTATTATATTCATCGCTATAGTGTTTCTATTCAGTTTAATACATATACATATAGACGGCTGAATTCAGGTCCCTTCCTTCTGGTTTCGACACACCGGGGTACACAGATGTCAGGCTCATTTCCGTATCTGTCTAGCGCAAACCAAATGTCCGGATTACGTTTACTTTGGAGGAGGCAGTTCTGGCCCCCCTGTCAATATAAAATGCGCCCTAAGGCCGTATTTTCATTTGAAGAATCACAACTATTTCCTCAAAAAATATTCGTAATTTTGCTTAAGATTATAATATCAGCAACCATTTTCGTTAACGTTATGCTAATGTAGATACAAAATTAAATTACTGAACTGAAAATTTGGTATGCAATTAGGTATTAAAAGGATAATCACATATCTGTGCCGTCTAGCGGAATAAAATATGTTCCAATTCCTTTTATTGTGAAGTGATCTCTAAAATTGCCGTAATTCCAAGCAAAGGGTTTGCTTAAATTGAAAACACTATAGACACTGTGACTTTTAGAGCTATTCCTATTATATAATTAAGGGTTAGGCAGAGATACTACTATCCCGTGTAATAGGGGGCAGGCTTATTGTTACTCCGAGCTGCTAAACAGAAAACCTTAATAACGATTTGGCTGACCCAGAAATCGAACTCAAGACCTCACGCTCAGCAGTCTCACTTGCGACCACTAGACGTGAGGTAATCAGTTATATCATTTGCATAAATTTTAATAATTTATTTCATTTAACAACTCGGAAGAAAGGGCATTTTATTGTATCCTTGTTTCAATTAAAATATTAATGAATCATTCATCAAACTGCGACCATTATCTGGGCACCTGAATTTAACGATGTCAAAGGCAAAAGTGCTTAAACAAAGGAGACAATTAAGAAGTAATTTTCAAGCTAAAACAATATCGGATATGAACAACCACAGCGTGAATTCACCGAGTACTGCTTGAACACATCGAGTATCATTGACTCCGATGGCACTCGACACATTTTATTTGAATTCAATTTTATTTCCGATGAAGTTCAATAGGTATCCAATAGGTACCTACTAACAAAACAAATTATTCGATTGCTTTTTTAACTATTTAAACTGCAATTAATTCAAATTTAAAACAGTATTTATAATAAATTTTACTAGGTAACTACTTATTTAAACTAAATATTTATAAACTAAATTAAAAATCCAAAAAAAAATTCCAAAGTAAAAGACTTGGCAACCGATGACGGCATGCTCAGAGGGTTAGCAGCATTGCCATGCTGGTTGGCAATACTAACAAAATAGCAGAAAAAAAGATTGCCGTAAAAAATGTAATAGATTTTTTTTTTAATAAGAAATCATTGCTCCACATTTGAATTAATTCCTGTATCGTGGATGCCTTTACAAACACATATATTCACTCTAGCGCAATATTGTTACTATTTTCAAGTCTCAAGATCATTTCCTAAACCGTCATAGGTCCGCCCAGACCTAAACCTTGTCATTTCACATTTGAAATGCTTTCAGTAAAGTTATATGCACGACGCATATTGGTACCAATCTGTTCCGTAACAGATTCTTCCCTCTATTCGAAGAGAAGAACGACTTCCACTGTTCAAAACGCATGCGCAATATTACGGATACAACACTATGTTAAGATTCGAACAAAGTTATTTGAGATCTAAATCCTACATTAACATACTTAGTAGGAACATTGCATTTTCTAGTACAAATAAATTAATACGAAACCTCCACAAATACAAAGCAATTTCCGTAGAACAATTAGTTTAATCGCAAGCTGCAGGTATTGTTGTATTTACGTCATCAACACAAATACGACCGGAGGGATTTCAAATTAACGAGCAATTGGGTTTCAAGGCATTCCTTATTGGAGCTCGCTCGTGCAAGCATCTGTTTTCGTCTGGCTATTTAGTACAGTTGCAGTGCATCCAAGGAACTCAGGGGTGAAATTATACGTAGAACTGTTATCAATATACTTAGGTATCATACGGTTTTTATATCTAATGTTATTCTGAGATTGCTTGATTGGTAAAGTCGTCTCAAGCGTTGTTGAGCGTGAGGTCCCGGATTCGATTCTCGGTCTATCCTGTAAAACCTCAGTAACATGAGTCTGGAACTGTGCCCGGTAGATGGCAATAGTCTATCCTATTACATGGGACTCAATAACGGCATCGGTGAAATATGGGTGTAGAATAGTACACCTCTTCCTAACCCTACAGATTTGATGCTATGTTATCTAATAATTTTGAGCATGATTTGAAAAAAATATGACACGAAATTTATTTTTGATACTCAATATTCCAATGCCAGGAAGACGCGAATCGTAACGCGACTTTGCGGTATCTCACCAGATACTACCAATAAATTATTTAAGCTATGAAGCTTGCAGCCGTAAAGGATGCAGTCACTATGTACGGACTTCATGAGATCGCATTTCCTTTACAGACACTCCACGATGCCCGCGTTCTTCAGGATCACTCTATCTTTTGCCGTTAGGCTATAAAGTAACGGCACTCACTCGAGAAAACTTTCTAGATAAACATAGCGTAGCTCAGTCAGGTGAAAGTATCTGTTCGTGCCACCAGAGGAGGATTTAGTATACAGTTATCATAAAACTACGAGTTCGGATAAAGAGATTTAATTAATGGAATCAGGCGTTAATTTGCGGAAATCCATGATATAAAATAAATACAATTAGATTATGTAGTTCTAATTCCGCCAAACTAGTTCAAACGTGGGTGCATGCACAGCCCGCCCCCTCCACGGGGCATCCTCAGGAGATGTTGTCTCGTCAGACAGGTTTCAAACACGTGTCGAGGATCGGTTTGGGTTGCATGTTACATTATATCTATCCCGCCTTCTGCATGTGTATATATGTGCGGGCGGGAGGGCGGTGCTATGCATGCACCCAAGCTTGAACTAGTTTAGAACTATATATTCTAATTGTATTTCTTGTATAAAGAGTTTTAATCAAATTATAAATGTATAATTAAGAACAGGATCCACTACGATCAATTGCGAAAGCATATTTGAAAGCTTTTAAAAATAGAATAAACTCCAATATTTAAGACTAGTTTTGTTTTCAAAGGCCAGATGACAAGTGTACGATATTATATTATATTTTAAACACGGGGAAATGAGCCAAAGGCAAAGCAAAATAATCGTTTTTACGTAAAATAGTATCACGCCTCTATTCCCCGAAAGGTTAAGCAGAGGTGTACTATTGTACTGCATTTCACCGATGCCGTTATTGAGTCCCATGTAATAGGGCCCGAGCATATATTCAGGCTCCGTGCTGCTACTAAGAATTTGTATACAGAAAAACCCAGTAACGCTTCGCCCGACCCGAAAATTGAACGCAGCACGTGACGCTCATCAGTCGCACTTGCAACCTCTAGACCATAGGCCTCACGAATAACTATTTTTATAGGTAGGTAAAATTTTATACTACGTTAAATGTATCAATATACACTTGGGTGTATATTACTGCCAAGAGTAAGTTTTAATTGTTATTGTGTCCTTTATGCAGCGTTTAATTCCTAAAGAAATGAAAAAATACCTTTTAGCTAAAAGCATCTTGTGGTCTCACCACGATAATGTCACTCATTATCTCAAATGTAGCAATCAAATTATCTCCTTCACATTTGGCAGACAGTTCAAGACCCAAAATTCCATCACATTCCGTCTTATAAAACGACCTTGCATTAAAAATTCTAGAGGCATGCAAGAGCCGGGCTCGACAATAAGCGTAGTACTCAATTACTAAAATGGAATTCATCTTCATATCTCAAGCTACCGGCGTAGTCACTCAATTTTATGAATTGGGGTTTTGCGTGCTCAATGTTTAACGTAACGAGCGTCAGAAGCCTCGTTTACACGTATCCAGTCTTAAGGGGGTGAGTCTTTCGTTAAATTCTGAGGCACATGCATTCAGAGTGCGGTGCTCTAAAGTTTTATTGCGTTTGCTTGTTTACCGTTGGTATATAAAATAATAAGAAAATAATATATGAGTATTTCCGAAATACACTATCGTTATTTTTTTCAATAACTCACTAGATTCAATTTGCATTTTTCTACGTAAAATTTAGTTCAAGTTCGAGTTAGTAAGAAAGAAAAAGCATTAAACATTAAAAAAAAAATAGACAAAGAAATATAAAAAAGTACCTAAAAACTTAAAAAAAAAAATACAGCCGAATTGAGAACCTCCTCCTTTTTTTGAAGTCGGTTGATAAAATGTGCTGTCGGGCATACCCATACCGAATAGGTTACCAACTCAGCATGTGCTAGGCTTGTCACCCATCGCTGAAGTTCAGTTCGCACCCCTGCAGTGACACATGGACAAAATCAATATTAAAAAAAAAATGATACTGGTAATAATATATGATAAATATTTAGATAAATAAGGGAATATTAAGATAAATAAAAGTTATAAAAGAAGTGTAACAATTACCATCCAGCATATTATTTCATTTGCTCAAAAAAGGCGGGAAAACGCACTTCCTCTTGACGTGACAGGACTGCAAAACAACAAATCAACCCACCAAAACTTCACTTTTTAGTTGGCAACTTATCCAGTCGTTTGGGATGGAGTGGCTTTCTGATCAGTGGGCAAGTAGCCATTAGTTATAACATTTCGAGCAACGCAATACATAACACGCACGGCTTCAGGGACTGTCATGAACATAGTATCACGCCTGTATTCCCCAAAGGGTTAGGTAGTAGTGTATTGTATACCCACATCTCGCCGATGCCAGAATTGAGTCCCGGTTAAGCGAGTCTATTGCCGTACACAGTTCCAAACTTCATGCTGCTACTGAGAATTTCCATACAGACTAAAAATCCAATAACACTTTGCCGTACCCGGGAATCGAACCCAGGATCTCACGCTCAGCAGTCGCGCTTGCGGCCACTAGACCAATGAGGCCTGTATAGTTAGTTAATATTCCTGTGAGAATTTCGTTCGAGTCAGTCAGGGGATGGAGCGGATTTCTAATTGGTGTTTGAGTAAACATTAGTCACAACAGCTCCCACAAGAAATACATAACACTCACGGCTTCAGATACTGTCTTGAAGTGTTATAAATAATGTATGGTTATATGACAAACGTTATTCCAGTTCCTAATTAGGGGACCTTTTCCTAGCTATGACACCTGAGATCGTCTAGCGTAGCCTGAGTAATCAACAACACCATTGGTTACTGGCGGCATGAGCGATTCGGAACCCATATAACATAACCAAGTTTAACTAGTCTACATGAATAAAAATATATGTTATTTTTTTATAAGGAGTACATCATCACAGAAGAATATGTCCACTACAGAAGCACTAAAGTAAAACCTATATTTTGTTCGATATTGGTCGTGAAAAAAGCCTTAGAATAATGAACTCTCAATTGTGAGGGAGGGACGTCTAAATTAACCATTATGTTTGGGCAAACGAGGCGAAAATAGAAGTATGGACGAAACACGCGAGTGCGTTTCCTGTTACCTGGCCGTTTAGTTGGATTGCTTAGCGTTTTTTGTTGGTTCTTTGTTTACTTGATGTTTAGAAGGTAGATTTTAATACTGATTGCCTACTATAGGCAGCGGCGTACACAGAGTTTTTAGACAGGGCAGGCAGAAAATTTTAAAAGCTTACTTACCAATAATACCTATTATTCGGTAGTATTGGTTCGTCTTCTTGTCGATTAAATAATGATGTATGTGATTTGCCACCTCAAATATCTTATAATAAATATTTATCTGAGTTATGTAGGGTAGGCAGTGTCTTTTTGTCTTTATGCGCAGTACGCCACAGACTATAGGAATTACCAGGAGGGTTATGTCGCCTCTTTTGAAATAGGTATGTGTGCTAATGACAGAAAAACTTGTACTAGTGTTTTCTCCGCTTTTTGTTGGTGTTGCTAAGGGCTAGTAAATCAAACATTAAAATAGCTCAATTATGTAATCAATTTTAGTTCACTTACTAACTTGCTCTTTGCTCATTCAACTAAATGGTTGCTTGCGCATAACTCTACATTATACATAACTCTATTAAGCAAGTGTTTATAGTCAATAAACAGCAATCTGTCACCCCAAATACACTGTTATGGTTAACTGATTCGACATCAGTAGGTGCTGAATAGATTTACATAATAGTTATACCTCTAAAATACCTTGAGAATATATGAACTAAATTAATGGACATTTTCTTCTTCTGCTGTCAATTCAGTAAGACGTATCATCACATAGGAATCGCTCATGTCTTAGTGGAAAGATTAGCACTCAGCGATGGTGGTATCCAGGCTGACCTATCAGGATATGCTAGAAGATTTCAGGTCTCGTCATTCGTTCTTTCCTTGCAACTCAATAATGGAGCCACTTTATACAACCACATCAGTGTCTGTTTCTATGGACGATCACCAGAAGTCCTGTAAAAAGATCATATAAAAAAAAATCCTCACAAAGAACCCTGAACTCTAAAGAAAATATCGGAAAAGTATCCAAAAATAACAATTAAGGTGGATTACGAGCACACGCGCTCGACTGCGTCCATGCACACACAGAACCGCAGGAAATTGCTTCTAACAACTTTAATTGGACTCTCACAAGAAAAAACTTTTCCAATCTGCCTTTGTAAGTGGTAAAGCTTTAAAAGCCGAGATTAAAACGGTTATTAAGCACAGTTTGTTTATGGAAGATACATCTATTATTCATGATTTTTGACGCACCACTTTGGATTTACCCCATATTTGTGCCGTGGGTGTAATAAAGTGACCCATGAAAGTACAGAAAAGGTATATAATCTATTAGCCGAAACATTATTTTATTAACATTTTGGAGTTTTTTATTTTCATGTATTGAGGTGACTTATACAAGTTGACTGCTTTCGATTACAAACTTTAGTTTGAGGATATGAATATGTGGGGGAAGGCTCCCCGTTACCTCCCTTCAACCTGGTCAGCAATCCTCCAACTATTTCTTCTTCTTTATATTTAGCTGGTTTATTCTGTACTGTACCAACCAGTGGCCAGCCCATCGTTTTAAATCATCCTCAGTCAAAAACTGGCTATGTTCAGTGGTTTAAATCTATTTACTCAAAATCTTTTTGGAGAACAGCCTTAACCAACAATCTTTTATTTTATGCCATCACAAATATTTCAACTTAGCCTCTTTGGGATTAAATATTCCTTCAGTATATTTATATCTTAGTTGGTAGATACTCGTGACATTCGTGTAGAGTTGTTTGCACTCACATCCCAACCCTAGCCTTAGGCTTCTCTTTGTAAAGATACCACCATATTGGGCCTTTTTTGTGTACTTTTATTATTTTTCCTGTTTCCTTTCCAAAGCCTTTTGAGCCGTACTTGCGGAAATAGATAACTGTTCCTTTTAGCTGACGTTTGATTACTTCTTTGGTCTATAGGGCGCAAGCGCGGTTGCTGAAATGCTTCAGATGATTGTGTACGTAGCTATGATGATTAGTGTAGATAGCGTTACTTGGAGATGTTATTTCCCTGCATCCAAATAATTAAATAAACATATAAAAGAAGCATTGATAGACTAGCGGAGGCTTGAAGGTCAAACAGACTGGTTACGAAGTTTTATCTGCAAAGCATTTATTTATTCCTTAACCACAATATATAGAGGTGGACTTAATACCTTAGGCATTTTGTACCAGTCGATCTTAGAGTGATGCAGAAGGAAAGTACCTGGAATACAATGGAAAACTAATATACAATCCCAAATTCATACATATGCACTGAATACATAATAGCTCACGTTAATACTTGATGTATTATTATTATGTACAGAAATGCGGAGGAGTATTTTGACGCGTAGGCAATGTATTTTTATTTTTTACATCATACATTAATCTGTTTAGTTGTTCCTTAGTGAACATAGTAAAAGTATCGATTTTGTTATCAACGGTTTTATTACATAACAAATAATTCGGACAATCATTGATAACTGTAAATAGTGAAATATGTGGTGAGAGTACTGCGCGGGCTGGTGCACCACCCAGGGGTGCTGGAGACGCTTCGGCTGCGCGTCCCGAACGGTTACGTGAGTGCGCACTTCCGCCCCGCTTTGTTAGATGTCCCATAGGTTAGGACTAACCTACTCAAGTTTGCCCCAATGTCACGAGCCACGTGTCATAAATAGTGAAATATCGGAAGATATTTTTGATAGCCTCCAGAAATTTGTAGAAGCAGCACAAATATACATTGAAGGAGATTAATTTTGTTTTTATCATTTACTGTTATATATTGTATTGTATGCTTGTAAAATTTATAGTTTAGTTTAATATGTTCTTATAACATCGCCTTGAATTATTTTGTTAGATGGTATAATGTTATAAATAAATAAAATAAAAACTCCCTTCATTAATTACGCTGCAAACGGTCGCCAGCGCCCGCTAACAACAGATTGTTTATTATGTCCTCTTTGCGTCGCTTGGTGGGTTAATATCAAAGCTTATTCTCCCATGCCTTCATTCGCATGCTTATAAGAATAAAGAGCTATTTTTAATATCTTACATATAGGTAGATACAATGAAATTAAGCCGAGCAAAAAAGTTATATTACAAAACAAGTTATAAGGTTCTCTACCCATGAGAAATAGATTATTGCGACGCCTGAAAGCGTTGGCATAACTGATCGCTGCATTATCATAATTGGATTTTTTACCGAGCGTTCTGTTCAAAATCGGGTCGTGAGCTGAAGATTCCACCTGTGAACCAAGAAAATTATACCACGATTGCCAAAGTATTCGCCAAACGGCTATTTTGGCAAGATACTCTGACCTTTTATAAAATGGACAACTTAATTATGAAATGTTGATTTAATTGTTATGTAGACTTACAATAAAAAAAAAATTGACAGTTTTTTTTATAATTATAAGCTTATGACAAATACCTATAATATAAGGAAAATGTATTCAAGAGTCCTTGTAAAGACAGACTTCAAAATATTTAATTGCTCATTAGCCAGCTTGGTATTTATTAAAATATAATTGACAACTTCTGATACTTAGTTTCCTTTCTTATTTAGGGCAAACAGATACCTACTAAATAATTGTAAAGAAAAATATCTCTAATAAATTAAAAATAAACTGAATTTCCTCATCGGTTTGGTGGTCGCGACCGTTGAACGTGAGGTCGTTTGCTCGATTCCCGGGTCGGGCACAGTGTTATTTGGTTTTTCTGTTTGAAAATTCTCATTAGCCACTCGGAGTCTGGAACTGTGCCCGGTAAATGCTAATAGGCTCGCGTGTGTGTCAATTGTGGGTGTAGAATAGTACACATCTGTCTAACCCTTCGGAGAATACAGGCGTGATGCTATGAACTATGTATAAACTAAATTGTACGTTCGTGAAAACCGGTCGTTTGAAATGAGTAAACACAAATACATCCTTTGATTACTTAACCGTTAATTTTAACCGATTAAATGATATACACAAATACACGTAATACCTACATATTACAAGCAATATGTTTATAATTACGAGGAATTTTTCTCAATTATACTTATAACAAACACGCGATTTGAGAATACTACATATTTATTTATATAAACTTATTAACTTCAATGTTACTTATTGAGTTGTTTAAAAATTAATTTTCTCTTTTATGTCTCTTTCTAATAAAACGCATGAGAAAGGGATGAATGATTAAGCCCTGTCAAAATCGTCGATCTGCATAATATCAACGTGTGTTTATTTAATATGGGTTATAGGTCACGTCAATTTTTTCGTTAAAAAAATAAGATTAGTGAGATCTACAAAAGAATCAAAGCCATTTAATCTTGCCTTTTCTTTCTTCAACAAAATATGGTTGCCTAAAACTAGGAACAATTCCTGTATAGTGTTCCTGTGTAGCGTTAAAAATACGAATCTTCACATGGACATGCATCCAAACCCTATCTGTAGATTAAACAAATTTTTGTTCCATGTGGAAATCGAACCCGCGACACGTAGCGCACCACTACCTCAACGATATCATTAATAAGTAACTCTTCTTCCCGGTATAAAATAAGCATGCACCTTTTGAAAACTATGTTTTATTTAATATAACAAGATTTTGGTGATCAACATCGATATTACTTCGGAGCCTTATCTCAGTCATTACAGCATTTTTTTTTATTTTGACGACAGATCTCCAAAAAATCGTTTCCCACAAATGTATACACATTCACAAATATTGCAGTTTACTGCAGTACCCATGCATTGTGGCAGACATCACAATATATTATAACAACGTGTCAAAGTAATTGGCCAGTGTGTGGTGGCAATTATGCCACACGTCCAACTTGGTTGGATTTGCATATTACCAAGGCAGCAGCGGTGACAGGTTGCACCATTGTACACCTGTGTTTGGTTAACTACACTGTGAAGCACGGTGCACGCACACTTCATATCCTCCTGGTCGACGCAAAGGACTTTAATACAATATAGAACACGTATTTCTCAGTGGTTGCTGATGGAAAACAGATGGTTCTGGCATATCGCCAGCACATGCGAGTTTAGTACGTATTGATTCTGTTTGCTGTTGTGACACTTTGAAAGTTCGACAAAGATATAGATTAATTGGTACAGTTGTGAAGAAGTTAATTTAAAATATCTGAATAGACTCTTAGTTAAAAATATTCAGTGAAATCTGAATATTTAACAACAGTCTAGACCATTTATTATGCCAATCAATAACGCTATCGAGTTCTGATTTGTGAATTGGGAAAGGTTTTAGAAAATAAAATGAAACATATTTTCAAGAATTGTGAGGTCAAAATCTATTCGACCTGATTCTGTGGCCCACAGAAACTAAAAAAACTAGGTAAATGACACAGTATATCAAAAGAACACAACACAGTAATAAACTACCCAGTACCCACATTTGGTCTCGTAAATAAGAAAATAATGACAAAACTTGAGAGGCAGCTAAAGAATTTAATTCTAACATCTGTTTAAAATTAAATTCTTCTACAAGCGTACTTGACACCCGATGCCATTCCATCGCAAACATTAGGACTCAACACGGTGTAATTGCTGCCTTTAGTGAAATAATTAGTTAACAGTTAGCCGTTAGAGCTCCAATAAATTGTCGTGAAGGCGAAGCAGAGTTGGTACGAAATGCAACATTTGGCGAAAAGCCAGACTTAGGAAGAAAACCTGTACGTATCGATTTGGGAGCGCGAAGCACGTTCACTGAAAGTCTAAGCATTTGGCAAGCATAAACAATTTGTGTTATTTATTGTTCCGAGTAAATGTCGTTTACAGTGTGTGATTTGCGGTACAGGATTTCTGGATTGTTACAGGTTCTACGTCGTTTTCTTGAAACGGTTTGGAAGGTGAAGTATTTCTATAGTGAATTAAACTTACTCATACCTGTACATTCAATTTCATTGATATACCTATGTAAAATAAATAAATTCATTTATTTTATCTGTATGACAACATCAAAAGCGAGATTATTTCACATTGGACCATTTTATAAATAGATGGCAATAAAATGGTCAATTTCATCGGATTGTACGCATGTGTAATACACAATCATGCGTCTAAATCGAATAAAATTTAAATTGAACTACAACTACATTCACACAAAACGATCGAGACTGAACAAAGGCCAAATGAAAACGATTTAAATTCTAAATCGAATAGTAAAAAAGTATGAAAAGTTTCGAGAAACACTTCGTGGGCAATCTAGAAAATTCCCCACTTTGCTAGCACGTACTTCCTAGATATTACGAACTCAAGAACTTGTACGAACAAAAACTTTTACACGAATAAGACGAGCACCTGACTTAGTGGCGCCAGAGTCGTTAAGGAGTTTTCAAAATTAAATTAAGAATTTTATGACCAAACTCGTACTGACGGGGTATCTGCAGGTAATTATTACGCACTAAATTGCTTTAAAAGTTAAACCTTTATCGAAAAACGAGTCGAGATTCATTACTGTCACTTAATTTTTAATTTTGTTGAGTGGATTCGCTCTCCTTAAGTAAAAATCTTCCATTCTTCAATCTTCCAGACACAATAGAAATCAGCGATACACAGAATACAAGTAGTATGTTAGCAATAAAAAATAATATGTTGAACCAATATATTGCAAACTAGTATAATTATAATAAAAGTTATGATAGGAATATGAAGACGAAGACCTAGAAAGAAATGTCTATTGAAAATAAAATTAGGTTATACTACAACAAGATCAGAATAAAATTAAATTTTATTGTGTCACAATGAAAATTTATTTGTATTATGCATAAATTTAGACGAAATTCTAAGTCTAAGATATTATGTAAGCAGTCTTTGACAACAAATGAAAATCAAATAAATCTGCAATTTTCCGCAGTTACAATAAGAAAAATAATAAATTATTCAGTCCAATATCACATACATTACAAAGCCATCATTTCGTGCTTAAAATTGTAAATTTGCATGACCAAAACGCATAAATCAGTTTAGATTCAGGACTCTTCCTGATAATCGTTATTTATGTTTTATTTACATTTTGTATAAAGAAATAATGAAAATATGACTAATTGCTCTGTGTAATTTATCAGGCAAAGTTAATGGTATGCATGCTATATTATTTTTTCAGATAAATAGCGTTTAATTTTCCGTTACACCATTTTTAATTTGACTAAAAATGGATGAATATACGTAGTATATTTTAGTTTTGTATCAAGACAAGGAGGTATCATTTGTGTTACCGAAAACTTGTCAAGAGTCTTTCGTGGGCAAATAGAAAATGATGAGAGTTATATAAAAATCATTCTTTTATTCATATAAACATTTCTCAAATTAATTTACACGTCTTAATATATAGATAATACTACTAATCCATTGCCTCAGTGATCCAAAGTCACTCGGTTCGATCTTTGGTCTCAGCTCGAAGCTCCCGTAGATCAGCCAAATAATACTAATTAAATATTTCAAGTTACAAAATTACAATTCTTCATGTTCATAAAACTCTTCACTCTCTATAAATTCAGTTTTATTTGATAAAAACCTATGAAATTCTTTGTTGAAATAATCTGATATCATATTCCATACATTTATTGAATACCATACGACCACGCTTAGCGAAAATATCAGACGAAATAGTAAACCAAACATTTTAATAAAATATTCTAGAAAATGTTCAATAAGATATTTATAATAATATCTACTTAAATAGAATATTAAAATAATACAGTAAAATATTAAAATATTATTTTTGTAACATTGTGTAAATAAATATAAGCATAAAGCAGTGAATTTTATCTCGTTGTTATGATATGCTTTTGACAAATTCTTGCCCAAACAATTATTTCTTTTTCCTTTTCTAGAAAATAGGTGGAATCAGTAAATTCAATCGATAAAGATTGCCTTCCGATAAACACAATTCTCATTAATATGAGTTACCAGAAAGAAAAAAGTTATGTCGATGTCATAATTTCACTCAATTTACGTACAATTATCCAAGAATATGACTACGAACTTTTGTAATGCAAACTCTAACCATGAACTTATCACCCACTTAAGCTTAAATGCAAGAAAAAAGAAAGAAGCAAGTGAATAAAGAAATTAGTGTTATTAAACAAAAGCTTTTGCACAAAGTTTGGTGTAGCTAAATATTTAAAATACTAAGGTACAGACAAAATGGCAGCTGTAATAGTGTTAAGTAAATTTTACCCTCCACGTGTCCATGTTTGAATTAAATCTTTAGTAGTACTCAGGTTTTCACAAGTGAATTGAGTAAATTTAAGCCAAAGAAATTCCACTTGAAATCATTTGCTAAAACAAGTTTAGATTAAAACAGTAAATTACAGATAGTGTTTCAAAACATCATAAACATACATTTCAAACGACGCTCACTTTTAAACACACTCATATAATATTATTCCATAGAAATTGAATATCAAAGAATATTCAGATCCAACGCTTTAGACACTCAGACATAATCTTCTTCGAGTATTGTGTAAATAGGTTTACGTAATCAATTCAAATCGTCGTACATAATGTCGTCTCCATAAATCATATCAGATACGATCTCAAAGACTGCTTGAAGGTGTGGGTACACAAGCGTCGTAACCATCACAATGCTGTTTGCTATTACAAACAGTTTCATAGTCTCCAGCCCGTCTGATGATCTGGAAATGGAGAGTGTATCTTAAAAGCTATCAATAATAAAAACAAAATCCTTTTTTATGTAGATACTATTGTTCTATGTATCGACTAAAAGTGTCTAATTAACATTAAAATGTACTGCGCAGTCATCTATTTTGCTAATTCGTTCTTCATATATTATAATGAGGAAACAAATGAGACACTTTGTTTATGTTCAAGACGAGACGGTTGGCGCAGTAGTTGAGATATGGACTGCTACGCTACGTGTCGCGGGTTTGATTCCCACACGGTTCAAATATTTGTATGATCTACAGATAGTTGTTTCTGGTCTAGGTGTATGTTCATGTCAATATTTATGTTTGTTAACGCACCCACGATACAGGAATTAGTCCTAAAGTGTAGCAATTTTTATTTTTTATTAAATCACCATTTATAAATTAGATAGTTAAGTATAACGCCCCACAACATATCTTAATGTTAATATAATCGATATAATTCTAAACTAAAGACTGCTACTGAATACACAAAAACCCCATGATATTTTGCTTGAATCGGAAATCGAATCTTACGCTACGACCACTACCATAATTAGGGAGTTTATAGTACCTACATATATATAAATGGTCAGTATGTCTAAATACTGAAAATAATCATCAACACACATTTCTCTGTGAAAATCGGAGATCTTATACATATTTTTATTTGTATTTGAACTTGCTTATATTCAAAAGCTTCCCAACAAATAACTTTTCCGCCATAACCGATTTTAAACGATCACAACCGAACGCGTTTGTTCAAAAGCATTAGCATTCGCGTGGATGGGTTCGGAGTTACTTCAAGTGCCGGAACATTAAAGGCTCGTTTGGATCTGATAAAGAGATTTCTTTAATTTTGGCACATCACGAGTATATTGAGAATATGACAGGTTTGAACATTTTGGTTATCAGATGAGAGGATATTGCGAGATAAATCCCGCTGTGCCAATTTTAAAGAAGCTTTGATGACGGTAATTTTTTTCATAGACTGTACCGCTATGAATACAAGCTTATATTTTGCAAATGCTTTTTAAAACTGAGATCCTGCAATCCTCGGGTCGGTTAAAGTACTATTGGATTTTTCTGTTATAAAATTCTCAGTACCAGCCTGGAGTTTGGAATTGTGCCCAATATCGGCATCGGGTGTAAAATACTAGCCCTCGTCTTAACCCTTCGAAAAATACAGGCATGATGCTGTTTGATTAAATTATACCTGTCCTTGTTATTCGTATGCTAATGAATAGAGATGACAATAGACTTCAGAGAAATTTTAGTTAATTATCCTTCAATCATTTTTATAAGTAATAACTCGTATAATATTTAATTGTGAATTTAATTGTGAAAAGGCTGCCTTATAATAGCGCTTACTGCTATTTAAATAGCACATGAGAAGCTAACATGATACAATACAATACATTTTATTGCACACTAGAAACAGAAAATGATCAACTGTTTCAAAATGTTTCCTGATTTAAAAAAAAATAGTTTCTTGTTACAATTCGTAGTCCTAATAACGTGTTTTATTATTATTTAAATGACTACCTCAACCATCCACCAAAGCCTTGTTCCTCATCATCTAATGAATCAACTTTTTCCTGCAAGTTCTCAGAATGTTCAGTCTCTTTTTCTTCTACTTTGACGGTCTTCTTTTTAGCTGACCCAGAATTGTGTTTATTTTTCTTCATAATCTGAAAAAGTACTTACTTTTAGTTAATTTGATTACACCGTACTACTTAAACTTAGGGTTCGGTTACAATGAATACTTTGAAATCGATCAGCTACTGTTTGAAGGTTACAAAATTACATGACTCATCTTGCAGCTATAATAATAAAAGTAATCATGGAGTTTCTTGCTCGTTCTTCTCCATACGATACGAACAACACGTTGAAACGTGGCAACTCTAGTTTGACTATTCTTAAGTGCATTAACTCGTGTAGATGAATAAAAATATATTTTATTTTTATTAAACTTAAAACTGTCTATAAAACGAAAGAACCTCTTCAAGTAACGATTGCTGATTGATTAATTGGCATTGATCATTATTAATCTTCTTTTTGTATATCTTTCATAGCAAACTATAAGCATGACATCCATTCGGATATTTCAACAAAAAGCATTAAAAAGCTTACTGCTCACAGTTAGAACAAATTTGAATGAACAAAAACGATTTTAACAGCAATTTGTAGGTGCCACAAAACTGTCTGTAGTGCATACAGCATTGAATATTTCAAAAATTTCGTTAAAAAACAATTCAAAACGTTTATCCAGGCGTAGCTTTTGAATGGCGAATAGTCTTGTCTGATTTTTTTGCATACTAGCCGGAAAGTGCTGTTGCTATTGGTGGAAATTCAACAAGCTATGTTTAAAAATGGCATTTTGTTTTCACATAAAAGCTGCACCTAAAAATCAAACGGGGATTTTCGGGAATTGACAATAACAAGTTTAACCAACCGTGATTGAAAGGGAAAAAACACAAATTTAACAATATTGACAGTTGCATTAATACTTTTCGAATTTCGAACGTTTCCGAGTGTTTTAAATCCTGTTATTATTTGGTTGAATCAAAAGAAAAAATCATGAAAGCACCCTAACCACGTAAAACAATAAGCATTAAGACACCACGTAACGAACACAAAGATACAACTACTTCGGTTCCCGAGGCAAAACAAAACACTAACTCGGAATAGCACCTGGGCCCCTAATCAAATATTATTTGATTCAATATTACCTCAGTACCAAAGGGTATGTGGTGAAGAAACAAGTGGCACGGGCTCCTCGCTGAACACTAACACACCTAACGAACCGCATTCAGCGTGAAACCTCTCAAACGCTGATCGATACTTTACGTGCTGCAAGTTTTTGAGGTTAAGACTTGAATGAGCGGAGCGATTAGCGGAAAGGAGATCATTTTCGAATTTTAAAGTGGTCACATTAGGTATTCTGTGATACAAAACATTGATAACATAAATATAATATACATGAAACTTTCATTACCACCAAATGTTTTCAGTTGTGTGTATAGCCCGTCAACCAGGACAGTGTGGTGGATTATGGTCTTAGCCATCATTCTGAGAAGACGTCCGTGCTTAGCAGTGGAACAGTAATGGGCGAAATGATAACCGTAACATAAACGATCATGCCCGTATTTTTCAAAGGTTTAGGCAGAATTGTACTATTATACACCCAAATTTCGTCGATGCAGTTACTGAATTCCATGTTCCAGCTGCACCTCTATTGCCTTACCGGGCATAGTTTTAAACTCCATGCTGCTATCCTTTACCCGAGCCGGAATTAATCCAACCCAAGACCTCACGCTTAGCTGTCACACTTGCGACCACTAAATCACTGGGCAGTTTTTTTTTTATTTTTAAAAACCTTGCCCCTCTCTAGGAATAATCCCTGTATCGTGGGTGCGTTTTAAAACACACATATATTCATATACACAAACACCCAGACCCGAAACAATTATCTGTAGATCATACAAATATTTGATCCGTGCGGGGATCGAACCCGCGACACTTAGTCACTGTGCCAACCGTGTCGTCCACAGTAAACAAAGAAAATATTAATTTCCAGCACTCAGTCCGCACCCTAACATTTTGTTGTCGACGTCCTAACACGATTATGAATTATTACCGTCGGGTGAATGAGTAAAATTCGGCTGTTCACCTCCGAAGGTAATTTGCAAGCCGGTAAAAAATAAAGTTGGTGAAAAATATTCCTGGGATCGACGACATTTTTTTCATCAAAAATTCTGTTGTATTTATAACGCGAGCCTGCGATTTGATGCTCGTTTTAATTTGTAATGTGAATTTGTGACGTCACTGATTCGGCTAATGATATCGGATTATAAATTAGTCCATGCGTCAGTGGCTTGTTTGGTTAATTAAATTTGTTATATGCTTCTGTTAGTCATTGCAAAATGTTACTTGGTAATTGTGGCTTTAACGTCTTCGTTTTTATATTGTCAGCTACAAACATGACTGATAATTGTACTTGTTTTTAATTAATGAAAATATAAACATGAAAATGTAATTAGTTTTTGTTATAAATTATTTGGTACAGAATAGCCTAACTTTATCAAATAATTATTGCATTTCTTTATATGATTGTTGCATCTGCTTATATCGCTTCTTCTGAACTACAAGAATCTTTTTTCAGCATTGAACCCCCACAAAATAAGTTTTCAGGCGATAAACTGTTGAGATGAGGATTAGCTGATTGTAATAACAATAGTTATTTTTTAGGTCTAGACTAATACATTTATGAGAAAGAATACCATTCTTTTTCATACGCATAATTATGAAAAATATAAAGCTTATGACAAAGCTAAACAAAGAGATAAAATGAAGATTTATTAATATAACATTTGATTAATAGCATGATATACTGGTAATATAAAATATTCATATCCACATTGTTTATAAAGATTTGTTTATCAATGTAAAGAGAACACTATACTCGAATATCTGAACTTTAAACGAGGAAAAGTGCATCAATGCGTTATCTGCAAAGCCGCAAACGAATACAACAGATCATAGAGACACCAATGTTATAGAAAACCCTTGCTTTTCTAAATGCTACCTTTTTTTAAGTGGTAAAAACATTCATGTACTATTGGATAGACGGGTTTGCCAGATTCTTACCGGCTAATTTCACCACGATCCAATTCGGCAACTAGTGGTCCTTGGAAACTGTAAGGAGATCACGCCAAAGCCCACCACGGTGCAACACCAACAGAAACTGTGTGAAGATCCCACAGTTACCCTCGCTATACTGTGCTTGGTGGTATGTGATCATGACGTGTCACCGTCTTCCCGGGCAACGTTAATTTTATCTATAGGAGAACGAAGCTACCTAACTTCGGACTTCTTCTATTGTTTCAACATGAGCTACCAGAGATATTACTCATGCCAGTGGAAAGATCAGCTAGTCAGTGGTGTTGGTACCGAGGTTGACTGTCATCCACCAGTGTATTTTCTACTTCAGCGGTACAAGCTCTTTAATTATATGATATTAAAATAATACACTAATACACAGCATAACGCCCATATTTCTCGAAGAACTAGAAAGAGGCATACTATTGTACACTGACATTTTACTGATGCCGTTATCGAGCCTCATATAATAGGGGGCGACCCTATTACCATCTACCGGGCACAGTTCCAAACTCCGTGCTGTTACTGAAAATTTCCATACAGAAAAACCAAATGCCCCGGGAATGGAACCCAGCACCACACGCTCAGCAAACGCGCTTGCGACCACTAGCTCATGAGGCAGTCTTATAAGTTCCGTTAAATTAAGACTTTATAAGATAACACTCTAAATAATCTGTATTCCCCAAAAAGCTAGGCCCAAAATGGTGTCTCCCATTTCCAAACTCCAGGTTACTACTACGAGTTTCCGAGTTAAGAGTGACAGAAAAAGCCAAAACAAAACTGTGTCCGAGCCAAATATCGAGCCCAGTACATAACGCTCAGCAGCATCGCTTGCAACCGGTAGACCACTGACTCTGATAATCCTACTATCCTACTAACCTACTTCCTACTAATATAAACGTGAAAATTTGTGAGGATGGATGGATGGATGGATGGGTTTTCGTTACTCTTTCACGCCAGAACGGCTGAACGGATCTGGATGACATTTGGCACAGAGATAGATTATAGTCTGGAATAGAACATAGGCTACTTTTTATCCCGAGAAAATGTATGGGTTCGTAAACCACGAGGGCAAAGCCGCGCACGACAGCTAATAAAATATAATCCTACAAAAAATAAATCCTGGTAACATTTTACTGCAGCTGTACACATTTTAATCTCGTCTATAAAGGTTTTCACTGAGATTATTTTTTAACGTTTATACGTTAAAAATAAATATAATAAAATTTTATGCGCCGATCTAAACGGTTACTCTATTGTGTTGTGTGTTTAACAACTATATAGTATATACATAATATATAGAATCGCTAACGAACTTGTGTCTTCGAGTCAGACAGGCGTTACGGCGATTATACAGGCTGTTGAAAAAAAAACAGTATTATTAAAATTAAATGTATTCTAAATAATACATTACCTAAACTTAATAATACATTTAATTACACTAACTGCTTATTTTCGTCTTGATCTTGATCGCAAGACCGAGCGCTGAGTGTATGATTCTGGGTTCGATTCTCGATTCGAGCAAAGTGTTATGTGTTTTTTCTGTATGGAAATTCTCAGTAGCAGCTTTCTTAGTAGTCTCAATAGAGTCTGGAACTGTGTCCGGTACATGGGCCCAATAACGGTATCGGTAAAATGTGGGTGCACAATAGTACACCTCTGCCTAACCCTTCGGGGATACAGGCGTGGTGCTTTGTTATATTGTGTTATATTATTATTATATACAATAATAGCTTCCACACGCGGCTTCGCCTGCGTGGTTAACGAACCCGTACATTTTTCCGGGATAAAAGTTCCAGACTATAATCTATCTCTGTGCCAAATTTCATCTAGACCGTTCAGCCGTTCTGGCGTGATTGAGTAACAAATATCCATCCATCCATTCATCTTCACAAAATTTCAAATTTATAATATTCGTACGATACGATTAGTACGATAGTATGATAGGACAGGATAGTATAGTAGGATTTACATACTTAAAAGATTATTATTATTAAAAATTGACTATTATTTATATCAGATTACCTTCCGCCCGCGGCTTCGCCCGCGTGGTTTACGAACCCGTGCATTTTTCCGGGATAAAAAGTAGCCTTTATGCTATTTCAGACTATAATCTATCTATGTGGCAAATTCCATCCAGATCCGTTCAGCCGTTTTGGCGTAATTGAGTAACAAATACCCATCCATCCATCCTCACAAACTTTCACATTTATAATATTACTAGCTTCCGCCCGCGGCTTCGCCCTCGTAGTTTACGAACCCGTTCATTTTCCGGGATAAAAAGTAGCCTATGTGCTATTCCAGACTATAATCTCTCTCTGTGCCAAATTTCATCCAGATCCGTTCAGCCATTCTGGCGTGAAAGAGTAACAAAGATCCATTCATCCATCCATCCTCACAAACTTTCACATTTATAATATTAAAGTAGGATAGGATTAGTAAGATATTTACTAGGCCAGAGCAGTCCTTACATTCATAAAAACTTACAAACATCACACTAAATGAAGTCCTCTTTTCAATAAAAAAGTATTTTTCATTTTAAAAGCACACACGGGTGCCCCATGAAATGTTTCAAGTGAAACTCTCGTATCTCAATAGTTTTTTTTTTTACTAACTCATCTGTAAAAAATATTCTGTATTCCATGTACATTTTATGATGGAATTAAAATTTTAACGGATTCTCTCGCCATCGTTATTCGATTTTTACAATATTTCAAGAGGATTGACTGAAAAATTCGTGTTCATTCAATAAAGGCTATTATTAAAAGAGCCTCGCTCATCAACTTAAAGCACCATTTATCACACACCCTATACTAATTTTATGCATCGATCTACGAACAAGATTAGACATTTGGAACTGAATTAATTAAAGATTTAGAATGATTATATGTACTAAAATCACTTATAAATATCTTATTAATTTAAAGACAATAATTACCATATCCGATAAAAAAAAAAAAAAACAACTCAACCAGTAAATAAAATAAATGTTATTTTTAACCCATTACTGTCCCACTGTTGGGCAAGGGTCTCTTTTCAGATTGAGAAGGGTTTAGGCTTTAGTCTACCACGCTGGCCCGGTGCGGGTTGGCGGACTACACATACCATCAAAAACTTTATGGAGCCCTCTCAGGTGTGCAGGTTTCCTCACGATGTTTTCCTTCACCGTAAACGCAAGTGATAATCAAATTCTGATCCGCACATGATTCCGAAAGGTCAGAAGTGCGGGCCGGGTTTGGACTCAGACCCCCATGCATGGAAGGCAAATGTTCAAGCGCTAGGCTATCAGAGTAAGTTAAATGTAAAACAAAAATGTACAAGCAATAAATAACTTGCATTATACGAAATTTAGAAGTTCATAACGGTGAAATTCATGAAACTTTTGAATTAGGGTGTTGTTCGAAGACTGCATGAAGCGTAACTTGTATAAAATACTCTTCTACCTGGCGTGGGGTTAGTTGTGCAAGATAGTTTGCTTCAACCCTCGCGGCAACAGAAGTGTCTAAAGGGGTATTTCATTGTATGCACTTGTATGTTAGGGAAATTTCACAAAGCAAGAGACGATAGGGAAAATTTTGTGTTGTCATTTTCTCTTATGATGTGTGCAGTGTGTACTAGTCACATTCAAGGAGAGAGAATGAAAGGTAACAAAACTGCTAAAATGTAGATGAAGTGAGACTATTTTATAGCTATAAGCTTTAATAGTCGGCCTGCGTATAGAAGAAGCCAAAAACAAACCACGATCTTATGGCAACACGCTGTAGATCGGACAATTTCATGCCTACGTCACTTCGACGCGCACTAGCCTATTAGTGGGGCAGCCGGCCCGTGACGTGACAACTAGATAATTGTAACCCCCTGTAGGTAACCCTTGACGACATTGTAATATATTTGTTGTATCCTCGATTGTTAGATTAACTTGATATTTAGTGATACTGAATGATTCTAATTTCACAATTTAGTATACTGAGATAACTTTCAGATACTTCGGAATATAGGTCTTTTAATTATCGCCACAGAAAACTGTTGTGACAAATATAACCCCAATTAACGATGGTAACGTTATAAAAGGACAAAAAATTAAAATCACTTTCATTTTTGCTACGTGCGGGAATCGATTTTGCGACACGTATCGAAGAAAACGAATACCTTAGCCACTGCGCTAATCAGACCGTCAATTATAATATAACTTTGAGAAGAACAATTCACCATCCTTTTGCCAAAACAAATTATTCACTTTCACAACATCCATGGGAAACGAAGAGTAACGCTTTCATCGTCATATCTTTATGCGTCAAGCCCACGTCCAGCAACAATAGCCAGACTAGCTACAAAATCTTGATTTCCTACGAAAAAGGACGGGCATGAAATTTCATGGTTATTTATACTAAATATTTAAAATGTTTTGTAGGAACATTGTCTTAAAATTTTGGAGGAAAGTCTAGCTCCGCTAAAGAGTCTTATCTTAACAGGCCTGCATCTAATCATGCCTTAGATACGAAAGGCGATTGTAATCTTAATCAGAATTTTTTGGTAAGGTACTGGGAGCTATGACTTGACCAGTGCCTTCAAACACGGGTCATCTTTTCACGTGTCTAATTTCTATAATATTAATTAATGAATAAGGACCGTAGCACATGAAGTTCTCTAATTTCTATCTGCTCCCCTGGGAAAACCTCGTGATGTTATGTATGTACAACATAACATAGCATCACGCCCGTATTCCCCGAAGGGTTAGGCAGAAGTGTATTATTGTACACCCACATTTCGCCGATGCTGTTACTGAGTCCCATGTAATAGGGAGCGAACCTATTGCCATCTATCAAGCAATGTCCCAGACTGATACTGAAAATTTCCATAGAGAAAAACCCAATAACAATTTGCCCGACCCGGGAATCGAACCCAGGACCTCACGCTGAGCAATCGCGCTTGCGACCACTGGACCAATGAGTAGTTAAAGTTACATATGTATGTATAATGTATTCTAAATTTATTGGTCCTTTGTAGAACAATGGGTAATAGCAATCATGCATAACAATCACGGATATTGTCGTCAGTTTAGTGTAGTTATCAAATTATTAGATTAGTTTAATATGTACTGGAATAATTTAATGATACTGATATGTAAACCGTGTTTGATGGTACGTTAATATCTATTATGTGTCAAAGTTAAGTCGTATTAGACATTAATTCCAATTAAATTACTCATGAATTTCGCAGCATACGGTGATGTGAATATGTGTATGTAAGCAATAAAAATACGTGGTTTCGATCCGAACTAGGTATCTCAAGATCTTAACCTCCCGGTCAATCAAGATCTTAACCTTCTACACTGAACTGCTGAAACCCAAGCGCTAACCCTTTGTCAATCTTGTAAATATATGTCAAAATCTAAATAAATATGTGAAATAACAGGATCACTCTAGTACAAAAAAAAGTTCAGCCCATTACTGTCCCACTGGGCAAGGGTATCTTCTCATAATGAGAAGGGTAAGACCTTACTCCATCGCACTGATCCGGTGCGGGTCGGCGAACTACACACACCATCAAGTACCTATGGAGCTCCCTCAGGTACGCTTAGGAATGCAGGTTTCCTTCCGATGTTTTCCTTCACCGTTAACGCAAGTGATAATCAAATTCTGATCCGTACATGATTCCAAAAAGTCAAAGGTGCGGGCCGGGTTTGAACTGGCACCCTCCCGCGTGAAAGACAAGCGTTCAACAACTAAGCCATCACTCTTAAGAAATTTCACACTAAATAATATACCTAATTAATTCCAGTACGTACAAACTCTAATAAAAAAAAAAACTTTTTCCAAAAAGAAGTGATATAATATAACACTGTTAATTAAATGTTAAAACATTCCAGACTTCTGGAACACTCATTTTATATCAAAGGCATATATTTAAACTTTGTACGTCTATATATATAATTTTGATATTTTTAATTAAAACACCTACCTACTTAATAAATACCAGAATTTACTAAGTACAAAAGAAAATACATGATATTAAAAAGAAGGATTTTGTTTATTAGGGTTTGTATTTTTTTGACCACCCACATATCGCCACTGACGTCACTAAGTCCGCCATTTCGAAAGCACTCTGGCTGCAATTTCTCTTTCTTCTGGTGTCTATCGACAGGAACTTTTTGAGCATTGAAGTCGTCCAGGGTGGAATCGCTACGGTGGAAAAATTTGGCAGTCAACAATGGTTTTAGCGAGACTGCCAAGGGCGCGCCTGACGATCTCATGTATCGTCACTCGTGAAGGGTCTTTCGTTGCACCTTGCAACTGAGAACCTTCTTCCTACTTCTATTTCTTTGTGTCAATCGTACCGCCTTTAAATTCTAATTTGCCTATTTCTTATTCTACTGGCGACTTACGTTACTGGCATTACAGCCGAAGATCGCTCAAAGTGCAGATGTTGGGGTACAATTAGCAGGACAGTTCATAAGACGTTGTTTGATGGACAATACTGCAATTACAGTCAGAGTCACAGATTCGTTAATCTTATATAAGATTCTTTATATAAAAACAAAACACTCGCTCACTAACAAATTCGCGAAATTAAGGAACTGTAAAGAAAACAAACATCAAATGTAGCTGATAGATATCTTACTATAAGGAATCTAATCGAATGCTAATGATGATCCTCCCAGCATGGGAGGAAATCGGACTTCAAAGTTTGTATGACATTTTTATTATACGCAGATATAGTTGCGGGCGCAGCTTGTAGTGTATTGTATTCAAGAAAACCCCATTACAATTTACCAGCTTTTAAATTGGATCCCAAATTCTTACAATCAGCTTGCGTGCTTGCGCATTAAATCAACGGAGTTTGGTACTTCTAAACATTTAAGCTGCATTGCGGACGATTAAAATCAAATGGAATCGCTACATAATCGATTACAATCGATCTATCAATGTCAACACACTTAAATTCTTTCGATAATCTTAACGATTTAAGGGATCTCATTCATCTGTGTTACTGATAGGACTCCAATACAATTTCAAGTTTGTCTGCTATGACAAAGACAGATCCATCCGATGATAGAATATTTAGGTAATTATATTAGAAGTAAATTAAGAGGATTTTTGGAGTATATACTGCCTCATTGGTCTAGTGAGCATGGGGTGCTGAGTTCCATGCCCAGGTCGAACAAAGTACGATTGGTTAATCAAAAAATTCCGAAGTTTGGTTTTGTGTCCCGTAAATGGAAATAGGCCCGCTCCCTATCTTATAGAACTTAATAAAGCTGTCGCTGAAATATGTCTAATCCTTCAGTAATTCCAGGTGTAAAGTGTATCTTCTCGTTCTGAGAAGAGACCCTTGCCCAGCAGTGGGACAGTAATGGGTTAAATTTAAAGTGTATCTATGTACAAAATGAGTAGGTAGATATCTTCTTCACCTTGGTGTCGGTTTTTCGAAGATAATTTTTTTAAATGTATGTTTTTAATAACATTTACGCACCTACTCTGATTGCAATTGAATGGACCTTATGTAATGTTCTAATAATAAACTACTTACTATCAGTTGCTTACCCAATTTATGTAGTTCAAGACATTCACTTTTGTGAGAACAGATCAAAATAAACAGGAACACAAAAATAGCATTCAATTTCCACGAAAAAGAAACACCTATTCAAGCAAAGCAAGCAAGAAAATCTAAATCGGTTAAATCAATCACTGGACGACGTTTCTCTTTACTAGGTCCTAGACACAAAGGAAACACATTAAGACGAACTAGAGAGCCTTGAGCAGCTTGTGTTTACTTGAAAATCTAGGGCTTTGTGACGTAATCATTCAGATAAAGTCTCTCAAACGCTCCATTTCCGGGAATCAAAAGATGCTGCCGTATCAACGTGATCGTAAATCTCTTGTTGATCCCTAAATGAAAAATCGATGTCCTTCCAAGTGGTTTTTTAAGGAAGATATTTTGATTTATTTTACAGTTCGTAGGGATTCGGAATATGTTATATCATCATACTTTTAATAAAATGATATTCGATAAATTTTAGTTTTAAGAAAAACTTCTTATAGATAATGTTACATATGTTAGTGAACAAACTTCCTTATAAAAAAAGCTATCAATTGTGACTGCCTCATTGATGCAAGCGCGACTGCTGAACGTGAGGTCCTGGGTTTGATTCCCAGGTTGGGCAAAGTATTGATGAAGTATGAAGTAGATGGCAATAGAATCGCCCCCGATTACATGGGTCTCAATAACGGTAACGGCGAAAAGTGGGTGGAAAATAGTACACCTCTGCCTAACCCTTCGGGGAATACAGGCGTAATGCTATGCTATGTTATGCTACCATCAAGTCTCTCAAATTTGAGCTTTAAATTCGCTGCCTGGTTTTTTTGGCAGCAATAAATTGAAAACAAAATTTCCTATCAATTCCATCTCCATTCAATCCTCCAATCCCAGGGTCACGGGTAGCTTGTTCCTACGGTCTGCCAGCACGAGGACATCGAACCTCATTTCAAAGTTGCTGCAAATTCCTCTAGTTTAACGACGCGTCCTGTCTATAAAGAGCTTTTAGTTTTCCTTTTACGTTGTGCCGTGTCACTGGCAACGCGCTCAGTTAGCGCTAGTGAATCTGTCGTGATACTTCAACGTATGTACGTTCCTGAAGAGTAAAGGTAGGTGTCCTTTATATATGGATACGTGTTATGTTAAACTCCATTTACACGGCTCTAGTGTGTAGAGTGTGTATTGGTTACTAAAGAGTACCATAATAGTGTAAAGAAAGAATTTATTGCAATGCAATGCCAATTTATTTATCAGCCACTGTTATAGTAGCTGGTAAATGGTTTAAGCAAGTACTTTTCTGAAGACTGTGTGAATGGCACAATATTATGATAGTACCACGCCTGTATTCTTCGATGGGGTAATCAGACATATATTGGCATAGAACTGAGTAGTACAACTTCGCTAAAGCTGTTATTAAGTCAGTTATGCGAAACGGGGACCATTCCAAACTCTGGCCTTTTCTAACAGAATATTGAATATCACTTTACTTTGGGAGTTTAGTTTTGACTAGAAGTCGAACTCAAGACTTCACGCTTTGCACCCGCACCTATGACGACATTAAACATTATTCAATGTAGTACATATTACTGTAACATATTACCAGTACAAAAGCTCTTGCCTCCTAAGTCCTTAATCATGTTCACCCAGGTAGACTGGCATGCTATCAATTAATCATCGCTCATCACAGACGAGAGCTCCACGCATACATAATAAGCCTTGTCTTAGACAAGATAGCATCAGTCTAGTGCACTTTATCAGTCATGATTACTTAATAGACTCATGAAGTTCTGTTTGTAAATTCACTATGTGTACAGTCGAACAAGGAGACAGGTCCACGAAATGGAGACTAAGGTTTCTCATGAAATTTTTAATGCATTTAAGTATTTCTTATATCACTAGCTAAAGCCGGCCATGTTTCACTGTACCTCAGTCTGATGTTAATTATTAGGCAAGTAATCTGATATTATTTTTTTTTTTTATTAAAACCTGGCGAAACGCTTGGAATTTCCCATCCTCGTGAAAAAAAAAAGGATATAAAAACACTTTTTTATATAGAAATGCAACATTGTTTAAAAATTTCAAGTCAGTACATCGTTTACTTTTTGAGTTTTGCGGACACAAACATACGGAAGCTGATTTTTATATGAAAAGATTTGTCCCGTCATGTGACGCAAAGTAGATATTATCTATACATATAAATAAAATTGGAGTGTCTGTTTGTAATATTGAAATAACCGTTTTTTACTACATGCATATGAATATACAATACGGTACCTACATAAACCAAAATAACATTTTTTACAATTTTTGTCTGTCTGTCTGTCTGTCTGTTCGGCTGGACCGATTTTGACGGGATTTTTATTGGCAGGTAACTAATGTAATAAGGAGTAACTTAGGCTACTTTTATTTTAGAAAATTTCTTTTATTTTAGAAAAAAAATAGGGCTGAGTGCATTTGGTCTCACAAAAAAATACATTGTTAAGTTCCGACATCCACGCGAACGAAGTCGCGGGCACAGCTAGTAGAATATATAATATTTGTCTATCGCCAGTGACAGACTCACGAACAAAAGCGTTTTGGATCAAAAATTGCGTTGGTGATTCTGAACAGTTTCTTCCAAAAGTTTAGATTCTAGTTCAACGCATTTTTGACAAAAGTAAACAAACAATTTTTGTTTGACATGGGAACAACGACAATTACGTGTATGTTTTCGTGCAACTCCAAAAACGCCAATTCCCTGCAGTTGACTGCCACTGACTGAGTTGATTGATTGACAGGAACACAATCTGAACGCTGTGCCAATCAGATTTTCGTTTATAAACCAATTCTTTTTTGCATTGGATAATTAAATTAAGGACTGCCTCCAGGTTTAATGGTCGGAATCGTGGCTGCTGAGTGGGAGGACCTGGGTCCGATTTCCTAGTGTTTTATATTACAAAAATTCTTAGTAACAGTCCGGAGGAATCATGCCCAGTAGAATTACATGGGACCTAATAACGGCATCGCGAAATGTAAGAGTACAATAGTATACCTCATAACTCTTCTGGGAATACAGGTGTGATAGTAAATAATTAATTACAGAAGACTTGTTTGTTTAATTTTATAAAATGTGCTTATAACGCACCTCTATTCACTTATTACATTTTGGCTTATGCCCTTGATATTCCTACACTCCAAGGAAACCGTAAAAGCCTCTAACTAATGACTTCTTTTACTATTCTCTTTTTAGGATATAACTTGGAATATCCTCGTCCACTCTTGACCAACTTGTAAATATTATGACCATCATTATTTAACACTAAATTGTGCCAATTGGACTAACTGATCCTGCCACCACAATAAAGACTGTAGTAGTGTAGACTGTAGAATACCGCTCTAAGAAATTAAAGAAGGTGACATTTACGAAAAAAACGTCTAAAAACCAAATCTTTTTGCGCATTGTGTGAGAATTATGACTATCAGATGACTCACGATAAATCGATTTCGATTTTCACATTTTATAATAAGCTCATATACTGCATAATCAACTTCATCGATGTTTGCATAACTCACAGAATCTTGTAAAAATATTCCACCAAAATTATAATCAGCCTCTGGTGGCAAAACCAATGATGAGTAGGCAATATTCTACGCCATATCATCTTTTGGCAGATCAAAGCCCCTCAATTTCCAATTTTCAATAATCTTTGCAATTTATTCTCCAACGGTATTCATTATGAAGTATCTACCGGTATAACGGTATAATTTTGTAGAGCTTTCCGTGCGAACGAACTTGACTCACTGCCGAGTCTACGAGGCGTGGAAACATTCGAGATAATATTTTGAACGCGTCCATTGCGTTGCTAAGGACGATGTTAACCTAGAAAATTATCATCATAGCATCACGCCTGTATTCCATTATGAATGAATTAGGCAGAGGTATAATATAGTACACCCACGTTTCGCCGATGCCGTTATTCAGTACCATGTAATAGGGGCGAGACGATTGCCAACTTTTAGGCACAGTGCCAAACACCGTGCTGCTGCAGAAAAACCCAATAACAATTTGCCCGACCCGAGAGTCGCACCCAGGACATAACGCTCAGTAGTCACGCTTGTGACTGATACGGCAATGAGGCAATCAACACAAAGCATAACTAAATAATAAAACCATTGAAACCGACACAAAATTATTCTAAATTTAAAAGTAAATGTATTCAGGATGTCATTCATTCGGTCACTTCATCGTCATTCATTTGTCCAACCGTCCACGTGACAGATTCATTTTTAACGCAGAAAACAACCAACACAAAGCTTATCCAAATTATAAAACAATTGAAACCAACACAAAATTATTCTAAACTTAAAAGAAGAAAAAACCAAATTGACCAGTATTATAATATTCTTTTTATATTATATTCTTATAATATTTAGAAATTTCTTAACACTCGCGTCACCGAACACAATACTGCGACGTATAAACCCGTCGCACGCGATTATCGGAGTAGTGTATTCAGGACGTCGCTCATTCGTCCACTGGACGTTATCTCTAGCTCACGCGTCTCACGTCACAGGTTCGTTTGTCACGCAGAATAATACTCAGAACCGTGACAGTGTAATACCGACCCGACGTAGGAGCGATTAATCGACAAAGGGAAGTTTTCGAGGAGGTAACTATTAACTACTGTCACAGATAACTATTAGCAAAGTAGAGGGGAAACGTTGTGATTTGATATATGGAAATTGAATTATTTTCTTCTTTGAGTTTGACAGTTATGGGAGGATAATTGGAAAAGATTGGATTAATTCAATTACACCTGTATTAAACGAAGATTTAAGTGCCATTTTTGATCGTCATTACAATAGTGGGCAAACCGACGACGACGGGCGACGACACGGTTGGCGCAGTGGCTGAGCGATTAGCTTTCTGCGCTACGTGTCGCGGATTCGATCCCCGCACGGAACAAATATTTGTATGATCTACAGATAGTTGTTTCGGGTCTGGTTGTGTGTGCATGTGACACGTACATATGTTTCTAAACTGTACCCACGATACAGGTGAAATCCTAGTTGGGGCAAAGTTTAAAAAAAAAAACCTATTGCTGGGCAGTTTTCCGAATACTAAGCTGGTTAATAGATAAACAGCATGCAATTCTATCTAAACTGGAAACTGAAACCAGAATCTCATACTCAGCAGCTGACGGCCAAGTATAGGTCGAAGCAAAATATATAATATTATAATCTCGTCTGCATAATGACTGCGAGTCACGTCACCTCGAATCAAATTTCAATAATTGCGAACGGATACTCGTATCGGCGAGTTTAATATGACTGCACTAATCAGTCACTGACGTTGGTGCCAACAGATTTGGATGTGACAAATTATGCTGCTTATGCATTTAATTTCTGCTTTTTGTGACAACCCTATGAACGACCGTTCGAAAATGGACTTTAACAGTCTGGAATAGTCATTTTTTTTGTTTTTCTGTTTCGGTAGTGTCATTGCAAAAATATAGTCAAAATCAAAAGTAAGTGATGCTCATTCGAATTATAAAATTGTCAAACTGCAAGTCAATACTTTTAATGTCGACTTTTTCAGCTGGAAAATAGTGCCCAGGAAATGTTAAATCGCTGACCTGAGTTTAGCTATTGTTCCCTTCCTGTACCTACAACCTGAAATGTGTCATATAAGTACATTTCTATACATACAATTGATACCTCACTTATTAATGCACTTTGTATTAGGGCGGTTTCGTAGCTATTGTGAATGAAATATGCTTTTGTTTTAAGTTATGTAGCTAATCAATTCGTATTTATTATAGTTTTTGGGTTTACGGGAAATGCGCAAACTTATAGAAAAGATAACCTGGTTCCTCTCATAAACCAGATCCTGAAAACATGGAAATATCATCACATTAAGAATATTTTTCATGTCGTTAAAAAATATAAGACTCTAAATCTGGATTTTTGCTTAATTAAAATGCCAGGAGTCCATATTGATTGTCTTACCTAAAATATACTAAGTAAGCTATTATAATATACTTCTAAAAGGTTGTATTTCAGCATAAACTTGTACTCCGGAACCAAACATGACCTAGTTGGTACATTCCTTTATAAAGCGCACGTCACAACAGTGCTAGAGCGGAACAATTAGTACTTTTCAATGTAAGGTTTATAAACGTTATAAACTAAGTCTCACGTGATTAGAATGACACGTACCTCCAGTACTACATGATCTGGTCTGATAGGACACAGTAACACAAACCTGTATTCCTCGAAAGGTTAGGCAGAGGTGTACTATTGTACACTCTCATTTTCCTGATTGCCCTTATTGAGTCCCATGTGATAGGGGGCGCACCTATTACCATCGACTTGGCACAGTTCCAGACTCCGCGCTGCTACTGAGAATTCGATTTCAGAAAATCCCAAAAAAACTTTGCCCGACCCGGGAATCGAACCCAGTTGCTCGCGCTCAGCAGTTGCGACCACAAGACCAATGAGGCAGTCAGGACACAATAAGTAAACTAAAATCAGCAAAATAATATCGACCATATTGCCAGTCACTTAGCATGCGCAAGCTACCATAATACGAAAGACTGACAAAGAGATTTTCTAAATAACTTTACTTTTAAGGCAAATTTTTTTTTACAAAAGTACCGAATCAAATTCGGCAGTATACTGGAGAACAATCCAATTTAAGGGGATAAATATACCAATAGATATGCTATACTATATTTTGCTACTGGGACATGGTCTTTCGTTCGCAGCACACAAGTTTCGCATTTAATGCTATATTAATTAAACTTAATTCGGCGCAAATAGGTAAGTCACATCTTACACATTTTGTTTTATTACTTTCAACATTTTGTTGTACTGTGATACTCATAATTTTTATATACACTTTTCACTTCTAATAACGGTTTATTTAGATGTACCTGATTAATAGAGAGGCCATAGAGCCGTATCATGTTTGTATGTAAGGCCACCGCTTCGTTTTCTTTCTGACAAACGCCTTATACAACGATATTGTTAAATGCAAGCCGCTGCAGCACAAGCAAACAAATTCTTAAATAAAACCAACAAAACCCCTTTGTTGAACGGATACCGTAAAGCGCTGTAGCGTTGCGTATTGAAAAACACCAATTTGTACCAAGTTAACGTCTAACAAAAAAATATACTGAAACGGGATGTTTCGTACATAAACAGAGAAATTTAATTTAGTAGATTTAAATCAATGTACATATTATGTTTTCGATTCTATACCATTTAGTTTGGTGTTTCTACATCTATTGTCTCTGCATTAGCCAAAGGTCGTGTGATAAAAAATGCCTACAGCATAAAGCACCCTTTTTTAAAAATAAAACATTGCCCCTCCTTAGGATTTTTCCTGCATCGTGGGTACAGTTTACAAATATTCATGTCATATACACACACCACCAGACTCGAAAGATTCACCAAAAGCGGTCCTTTTAGACTCTCTTTAAATAAAATTATTTTAGACGCTTTTACGTCGTCAATTCATACTGCGTTCGGCAATCCGCCTTCAATGGATTAATTAACTGTACCCAAGGTCTTATTGTAGCGATCCATGGGAAAAGGCCCATGTTAAACAGTAGGTATGAATAATAAACGAGGAGCGCAAACATCGCCCTGGGCTATCGATGGTCTTTTTGAGTCGTATAACCTTTTCGGCTTTCAATAACACATTTTCATTCACATTGTACTGATTGGGCATTTTCGTTGTGCTTTAAATGCCCTTCGCTTTATTGGAAGTACTGCCATGAAAAAACAAACATGTCACTAACACGCTGAACGCAAATGTTAAAAGAAGTAGAATTATAACGGTGCATTCATATGCGTGATAGAATTTCATACAAAGCAAATAATTTTACTTGCATAATTATCGCTGTTGCATAAACACAAGGAATAAAAAAAATATACTCATTATTCAAAGTCAAAGTTTTTTATTTCAATAAGGCCTTTTCAGGAACATTTAAAAAGTCGAGACTCTAGGCGCACGGTTCCATAGGCGTAGATCCTATAGAGAAGAGATCGGAAGAAACTCCATTGTTTTACTTAAAGTTGATTGATTGAGTTGAACTTTCGCAATTCGTCACGTTTGCATCGGCTTGCCCGTGTGTACGCGGTGGACTTGAGTAAGAGCTCTAACGTCAGCAATAACGACTGTTTTCAGTATGTCTATGTTTAAATTAGAACTAATTTCAATATCTAAGTACTTCACTGAGTAACTATTTAAGTTATTAAGTGAATGTCAATTATTCATACTAATTAATTCGTAGTTTGTATGTATATTTCTCATTACCCTCAGGGCGTTTTATAAAAGGATTGATGTACGCACTATCTTATAATTAATAGTTGGTTTAGGTTAGTAAGTTAATTAATATTTATTTTTGAAATTGAAGTACATTAAGAAAATTTTCTATGCATAGGAATGTAAAATAAAACACGAGAAGTTAACTATCTTATTATTTTGATCACTGAATGTTGGTTATTCCTGTAATGAGGAAAATTCATCATTAGAAGGAAAAATTTAAGGAAAGAGAGGTAGGAGAAGCTAGAGGAAGCTTTGTACGGCAAGTGAAAGAGAAAGTAGGAATAGAGTCGTTTCAAAAGGTCAAAATGAAGGCAGAGGATAGAGAGCAGTGGTGATTGCTCCACTTACGAGAGCTAGACTCATAAATTAAAGAAGTTATTTTAATATAAGTACCACAAATATAGTAGTAAAAAAGTAGTTGATCAACGTACAAACTATTAAATATTTTTATAAATAAAAATTTCCACTGTTCATTATTTTTTAAAATTAATTTTATATAATAACATTTAACGACTGATGTAACAGTCGAGAAGAAAAATTATCTTCTTTGATACAACAGATAAAAAATCACGTAAAGCTTAGTTCTTATGTCGCTGAGTATACCTTTTACAGGTTATGCTTTTCGACAACCGATAACCACGGATCCACGTGCCCTTTGACCCATGGAAAGGATTTAGTTTGCTCAAATGGGCAACAATCCAACTGAGAATTTTAGGAAAATGTGAAAATTCAGTCGTCAGCCGTTCTTTTTTTATGTAGTAAGTATACTTACTTACTCTTTTTGCCTTATTGGTCTAAAGCCGTCAGCAGAGGTACTAAGCGTGAAATATATATAGAATGGATAAACAGGATTAATGTTTTATTCTGTTAATACATATACATAAAGCTCATTAGTATCATCCGTATCATCACAGTCATCTAAATGGAACTAGAATGGGGCGAATAGTTGGGAAATAAACGAATAATTATACTAAGAGCCTGTTTTACAAATAAACCTTGAATATCTACCATTTTGTACCTTTGAGTACTTTCATGAGGCATTTGACATACCTAACATCGAGAATATCAAAAAGGTATCTTTAAAAACACTGAAATCCGGTTTGGGGACGGCTTTCAATGGAGTATATGAATATATTTATGTATCGCAGACCCGCCTTGGGCCAACCAGATAAATCTTTCATTTTACACACTGTATCTCGTTATGTTTTTATTGAAACTGTGGGTCTTTAATCTTATTTAGGAATACGTGAGTTCAATATCGAGAGGTTGATGCGGTTTCATATAAATAATGGAGAAATATCGTTTCAGTAGTTATGTGGTATAAATTGGATACCTCATTGGTCTAGTGGTCGCAAGCGCGACTGCTGAGCGTGAGGTCCTGGGTTCTATTCCCGGGTCGGGCAAAGTGTTGTTGGATTTTCATGTATGGAAATTCTCAGCACACACTCTGAAACTGTGCTCGGTAGATGGCAATAGGCTCGCTCACTATTACATTGGGACTCAATAACGGCATTGACGAAATATGGGTGTAAAAATACTACACCTCTGCCTAAGCCTTCAGGAAATACAGGCGTGATGCTGTAAAAGGCTTGCGATAAAAATACTTGTGACGTCAGAGGCTGTTAGCAGCGCGAATGAACGCGAACAAAGTCCTATAGAACAGATGATGTCAATCAATATTGACAGCTTCAGTTTCCGCCTTAAACCTATACCTATTAAGTATACATTTATTTTGTTTGAGATAGCAAAAACTTACTTATTAAATATAGCCTACACATCACACATTGGCTGATCTAAACAGCTTCAAATGCTTCAATCAACGGATGCGTGGACACACGACACTACGCGTCACTTTATTATTCACTCACGGCTCGGTTGACACAGTAACTAAGTGACTAGCTTTCTGTCCTGGCTGTCGCAGGTTCGATTTCCGCGCTGAACAAAGAATTGTATGATCTACAGATAGTTCAGGTCTGGTCTTGTGTGTGTATATGACATTTATGTTTGTAAACTGTACAGGAGAAATCTTAGCAACGTTAAATAAGTAGCTATAGTTTAACTTTGTGTGTGAAATACGATCAAATCAACTGCAAAGCGAAACCCTCCACACAAGGCTCGGATTGACATCTCCTCAGGCGTGATAAAAGTAGAGAGGGTCCTTATGGTCGTATTAACATAACTGTTACAAAATATTAAAATTATCGCACTCAACACAAAACGAAATGTCACTACAGTTCCTAACCCACTTCTACCGGAACCTATGAAAGGCTATAGCTTACAATTCTGTCGTCTCGTGCTGTGCAACAATTTGTCACCATACAACCGCTTGCTAGTGACTGGTGCAACAATATCCCTGTTCTGAAAAGACTCCGTTTTCTGAGGTAGCAAGTTTCATTAATAATACTTTTTGTTATACTGAAATGGAAGTACGGTTTCTTACCGAAGCAAAGTAAAAGTCTTGATGTATAGTATACTAAAGCTGCATCTATATGGGCAAATTTGGACGCAGATTTAGTATACTTACTCTTGAAAATAATTCGTTGCCTGCAAAAAAATAGCATTATAGCCACGATGCTATTTTTTTCTCGAAGGGTAAAGCAAAGATCACATACAGTAAAATCATACTTCGTCAGTCCTATGGAATATGAATGGGGCCCAGGCTATCTGGTAAAATTCCAAACTCCGGGCTATAACTGAGAATATCAAAACACTGGCGGATCTAGGAATCGGCTCAAGATCTGGCGGTTAGAGCTGCAGCTTGCGACCACTACAATCACGCCTTTGACATTCATGTAACATCGAGCTAGTAAAACTTTCCATCTGCAGAACACAAAGCCACATCGTGGATTGCGTCGAATAACACGTCATCGGCGTGCAGTGGCTCGTTTGTGTCGTGGCATGCCTTTGAACGTGTCATGTAACATTGTGTTCGTGCAACGGATGAAATGACATTAAAATATTCAATCAGACCTTGGCGCAATTTAATAATTATATTCCAAAAAATATCGGGATGCATAAACGAATGAACATTTCATCGTTCCAATAGTAGGCTCGTTATTTTAATATTTTCATGAATTTAATCCATTGCGTTATTAAAACCTTACGGAAACTATCGCTTTTATTATAAATATTTATAATACCAACGCTAACTAAATACCTGGGTATACGTACGCTGCACAATAATTTTGCTCGTTTGGTTGAACGGAACATGTACCTTTTTTTTTTTTCTTCCTTTAAAAAGCGTTGCCCCACACTAGGAATAATTCCTGTATAGTGGGTGCGTTTATAAACACATATTCACATACACAAACACCCAGACCCGAAACAATTATCTGTAGATCATACAAATATTTTTCCGTGCGGGGATCGAATCCGCGACACTTAGTGCAGAAATCTAATCGCTTAGTCACTCCGCCCACCGTGTCATCGAGTTATTGTTTGATATCGATCCCTGTAGTTGTACCAGAAGTTCTAGTTCTGATGGCTTATGGCTTACGACACTGTAGTGCTTAGTAGTTCTTACTTTTTCTTGAGTCAGTTTAAGATACGAATCTCATATATTCAAACATCGAGTACGAGAGCAAAATTATCCGTAAGCCAAAAAATTTCAGTATTCTTTTGATGCAATGATTAAACCCGCACTCCGCAGCACTGAAAGCTGGACTGTTCAGTCACAACTCAAAACGGTTTGATAATAAAGATGTTGTTGAAACACCACAAGATACTTATGTACAACAATAAATTATACTCGGCAGCATTATGTAGTCGCCCTTTACCTGAAAAAGAAATAATATCGCCCCTCACAAGGAAAAAAGGTAAAAAATTCCCAACAAGCACCCGAAAAACGTAATTTAATTACGCAGAAGAAACCTTCTGTAAGAAACAAAGAAGAAATGTTGACAGAAATGTCTCATTAATTGTGCGTTAATTTAATATTTATGAAGGGGTAATTAGTCGGAAGAGCCTTCATAATCGTCTTTTTCACGAATAAAAAGGTAAGATTGTTAAGAGAGATTCTTTAATTGTGTAAAAACATGAAATTGTTTTAAATTTTATTGTTTTAAGTATTGCTCTGAGTTTGTCATTTTTTCAAGACAGTGGAAGCTAAATTGCTTTGTAGGCTGTCAAAGATAGTATCCATTCGCTGTGTTGAAGTTTGCTGTTGAGATATATTTATCCTTTATCGAGTCAGCACGAGCTATGTACTTATCAATTCAATTCAATTCAATTCAAATATATTTTTATTCATGTAAACCATTTACAGGCACTTATGAATAGTCAGGCTCTAGTTGCCACGTTCCAAAGTGTTGATTTCCAATGGAGAAGAACGGGCAAGAAACTCCATGGTTACTCTTTTAAACTCGGAATTAAATATACAATATTAATTTATACATTGATCTCGAACAACAATTATGTGAGTACAATGTAGCTTAAAAGAGTCTAACTTATGTAAGTCTGAAACTCAAGCCTGATAGTTGTGAAAAATATATTTACTTTTGATAAAATTGCCATGGTAGCTATGAGCCGACCAGTCCCAATAGACGGCACCCGTTCACGAGTATAACGCGTGCATCAGCGTCGCTTTGCTCAACCATATTGCAGGGAACCCAACGACCCGATGCACAACGCCACCATCATCAGGACAATTAAGTGAGCATGACAAACTCAAACTGCCAGACAGCTATCACGTCTATTAGATATAAAATTTAAAATTTACGGCTACGTAGTGCTCACATATAACAATGGATGCTCACATATCACATGGGAATCGCTCATGCCATAGTGAAATGATTAAGCAGTCAGCAATGGTGGTATCGAGGCTGATTGTGCAGGGTACGCCAGAAGATCTCATGATGTGACGCTCGTGGAAGTATAATAAATTTATATTATACTAGCTTCCGCTCGCGGCTTCGCCCGCGTTGTTTACGAACCCGTACATTTTCCCGGGATAAAAAGTCTATATGCTATTCCAGACTATAATCTATCTCCGAGTCAAATGTCATCCAGATCCGTTCAGCCGCTCTGGCGTGAAAGAGTAACAAAGATCCATCCATCCATCCTCACAAACTATCACATCTATAATATTAGTAGGATTAGTAGGATAGGATGAACAAACTCCACCTAATAATATGTAAATAACATATCTAAAATAAAAGTAGGTACTTGCAAAGTGCTTACAATAGGATTCCCTAGCAACGACCAGGATTCAATCTCATGTTAACATATCATATACGACTTTTTCGGTTGAAAATGTAAAGGAATTGCCAACAATTTATTAAGACACAGGATACGCCCAGCGGCGACAAACCATAGATTTGCTATTATGTCATTGAGTCACTGGGTTAAAATAAGCTACAAAAATTATTCTCAATAAATAGGTGTCATATAAATATTAAGAATGAACAGGCGTACCTTGAAAGAAAAAACAATACTGTCAAAATTATAATTATATCTGTATATATATATGTAAGATATATTAATGTTTTATCGTACTCAGGCAAGCAGAGATACTTAATCAAGCGTCAGACAACTTGAGGCGGTGTATTTACACCGCAAATGTTACAAGAAGCGCGATACCGCTACTGATAGCTCTTTCTCCTCATAATAGATGGCGTCACTTGTTCCATACCCAAATAGGTTTATACAAAATATACTTTAGATAAGCATACTCCTGAATTCATTCCAGTACTATCAATTTTTTACGGTCGGGTCTATTATTACCGTTGCTAGATAAAAAAACGGATCCCACAATTAACCTACCATTGTATATTGTATTGTATAAATTCCTTAAGAATATTTATATTTATACATCACTTTTTGTGTCATCTATGCATCTGCTGATTATTTGGTTGCTTCCATATAGGTATAACTATATGTTTTCCGTTTTAGACTAGGAATATAACACCTCCAAAAATCTTATAAAAGTCATCAGTTATAATAAAGGGGTTTAGACAACCTCTGCATAACCTCTCTTTCGCTTAATATTCGTGACATATTGAGTGGCAAAAGCCTAACAAAATCCTTTTGGTGGAACAAACGTAATAATATAATCCATACGTGTCCAGCTATAGCCCGACGTCTGGCTACTCTAATCGCATGTTACAAAATGGCCGCTGCAAAATTTTTTATAAAGTTTAACATTTTCAAAACACTATATCATAAACTTGTTAGACTCAACGGTTAAGACTGGCAATTTATTTTTAATGCGCCATAATCAGGCTATTTTATTAAAACAAAGTTTTTCAATTTAGCAAAGGTGCATGCACATTGTGTGATGCAATAATTATAAACATTGTAAAAGATACTCGAGTGACAGTTCCTTACCTTACCTGCTCCCAGCAAATCCTGGGCAGTTGTTTCCTTTACGAACCTTGGTTATAGAGAAATCTTTTTACTGCTGTATGAGCAATATAGAAGAAAAATAAAAATATTCTTACCTCATTAAGATCGCGAGATATCTTGTCATCTTGTGAAAAAAATATTTGGCATTATATTTTGGTAGTCAGTATTTTAACTCTATTGTTATTTTTACCAATTGAACCGTAATTCACTTTACTAAAAGATCACGTTCCCAAACCAATTCTCTAACCTCAAAAGTAGCTCTCAAAGATATACCGAGAATGCTTGAATTATTTACATTTTCATCCAATAACTAACTTAAGTATATGATTGTAGAAATTGGATATTGTTTTTGTTAATCGGCATAGTTATAGTTATTAAGGAAAAATAAGATAATAAAACCCAGCTGTTGTCTGTTGAGAGTCATTGTACGATGTAACTTATTTAATATTCTAATACATTGCAGTTATGTCTATGAGTAAATCACTCCTTTGTCTAGAGAGATGTTGCAAGCAAAATTTTGCTATGAGAATTACCGATCGTAAAATGTTTATAACAGCTGGTATCTGCAGTATGTGAGTGAGAGTCTTTTCTTTAAAAACAACGTTTCCTAAACCTACCGTTAACGATCTCAGATATTTTTTTATCCTATTTAATTGCAAAAATCTACTAATGTTTTTGAGATAATATGAGTTAAATACTCTGGTAGATGTCTTTACCCAAGATACTGTCAATCATTGAAGACACCCAATGTAGCAGGGTAGTTGGAATTTTCTACTAACCTAAAATCTGTAATGTGGACGAATCTTAAAATGTCCTTGCATGTTGGACTCCATTACTTTACACTGGACTAAAGGTGTGCTGAAGTATTCATAACTTACTTTTCCCATGCTAATATTCTAAACATTAATTATTAAAAGCAATTATTATAAAATACCCTTTATAACTTGTAACATACATTTAGATGTACCACGATGTTAAAACAGACTTACTGAAACAGAAATTACTGTTATTACATAATTTCAAATGATTTCTCCTTGGAGTTTCAGTTATTAAATTGTAGTCCGTTTATTGTTAGCGCCACGATTTAGCATAAATTTCCATATAATTTTAAATTCCTATCAGGAAAAGTTGTAACGTGTTTCATTACTGGCATACTCCTCGCTCATCTTATAGCTCTTTTACGGTAGTTTTTTCAATAGTTGGATACATTATTCCTCTAATAACTCTATACATATACGAATAATGTTCTAATTTGAAATAGAAATTTAGACAAATATCTTTTGTCTTGCTATTGAAATTCATTTTACATCTTTCAAGCATAATTTAATAAATTAAGTTTTACTCTTCTAAATATTAACCAGATTTAATTTTCCAATAAATCCTTGTACTAGCTAAGACAACCGCAAGAATACCTTCTTGCTTGAATACACAGCCCGTTTATTTTGACTTAAGCCACACGCGAGAATGGAATCCCTTTCTCCTTAATAACTTGTATAAAGAAACTTATTACGAAGCGTATACATTTTCCTGTTTGATTAGGTGTCCCCCGTACAAGCAATTTGGTAAGAAAATACGAGGTTATTCATTCATTTCATTGATAAACGTAGGTTCTGTCGTTTTATGTTTAAACGTCGTGATAGCTTCAATTTTGTCGAAACTCGGGTGTTCGTTTAAATATCTATCCGTATATTATGTAGTAGAGTTACAGAAAAGTCTTGAATATTTTTTATATGCTATTTGTTTGTTGTTATTTTCTTTTTCATGTTTTGAAGCTTGTTGAAAACCGATGGCTGGTTCAAATCAACATTATATAAGAAAAGGATATAAGAATTTCACAAAAAAATCATTTAAAAATTGCCAAATGCAAAGCCCCTCATTGCAAAAAGAAAAACATAAAGGTATCCTTTTGATGATGGCCCAAAAATGTTTCCTTGAGGAAATACCTCCAGGGTCTGTGCACAGAGCCGAGACAAAAGGTATACGTTACACACAAAAGGCTCTTACTCGTTGCATCCCCACCCTTGCAGCCTGGAGTACGTACAAACTGGACTTTTTGATGTGCGTAATATTTTCTTTTATGATAAAAAATGAACAGTCATTTCAAACGCTTATGTAACGTACTCCAGTTTCTAATTTGGAACATATGTAACGATATTATTTTTAACTACTTAGTATAAACGTTCTCAAATACTAAAATAGTCGTATTATTTACGTTTTTGCTGTAATAACTTTCAACAGTCCTTTCTACTGCTTGCAATCTTCAAGAATGCTTAATAAAACGCTAGATAAAGTAGAGGTATAGCGTCACAAACACATAAAAGACTCATACTCTTTGTACACATACTATTTCAGATAAGAGCATGCAGGTTTTTGAATTGCGCGTTTCTCTTCAATGGATAGATTTGAAAAGTCGTTTCAATGTTTCTTAAGAATCATAGCAGTCAAAAGTCATTCATTTTCTTATGAAGTTGGTTCATTCTTTATTATTTTTATTTGTATTTTTATGATTTTTTGTAAATTAATAGATGAAATAAAACCCCAGCTTATCAAAGAAGACATTTTATTACTTTTCGTAATATTTGAATGTTAAGGATTTATTTTGTAACTATCCGATATTGCAAACAGCTGACACAAGATAAAATATTGTGAGAAGTAACTTTAAGTTAATCTCAAATAAGATACATACAATCAGTTGAGATTAATTTAATGTTTGACTAAATTTTAATGTTGAGTAAATCTTACTTATAACTTACATAAGAGGCATTCTAAGATCAGTTTAACGTTAAATAAAAGTATTATATCAGAAACTCCTTCGTATAATCATCAAAGTGCGGCTCCTGAGTGTGAGGATTTGGTTTCTTTTTCCTGGTTGAAACAAAAGTAATTGGGTTTTATTTATGAATATTTGGTTGTTTATTGTTCCGGCGTTAACATCAGGATGATACAACTGTACTTGACGGTGCCCACTAAAGTGACATTTGGACCTAATCGGTGACTAAAAAAGAATTATACTTTCGAAAATTTAAAGCGTAACGTTTGGTTGTTATGTACGTTACGCTTTTCATCTTATCTACCCACAATATACTATGTAGTACACAATATAGTCACGAATGAGACCAACGACTTTCTACAAAAATTATCTGCAAAATTGCGATATTCCACCTAAGTTCAATGCGTCCGTACAAACAAGTAAGTGATGATTTGAACGTGATCGGAATTTGCTTAAGATCAGGTGATACATCATTCGCGTGTAATAGCGATAGATAGGGTTGTGTCTTTTGCTTTGTATTTATTGTGTTCTCTATTGGCATAAACAAGATTTACTGCAGCTATTTCTATTCTGTCATTTTTTATATTTTTCTCAGTTCTTATGTTAACTGAGAAGTGAAGCAAATTTTTGCTAACAAGCATTCCGTATTCTTTTATTTTCAGTTACGTAATCTTCTTTGCTCTTATTAAATCCACAAACAGATTTTTAGTCATTAACTCCCTCTCAATCTCTTTTGAAGCGTTTTTTTTTGTAAAGCTATATTATTATCCCTGTTGCTCATTTTCTATTCAAATTGTTCATTTCTGTTTCCTGCTTTAAAAAATATTTAATTAACAGGAAACAATTTTCCACTTAATGTCTCTCACGTAAGAAATTATGCGCTATCCTTTGAACGTATAATGAAAACTAATTGCAGAAGCCACCATTTATTTTAATCATCACATTTAAAACTACAAAATGGCGGAATGTATAGTACGCTACTAAAGTAGAACATTATAAAATATATTGTGTTCCATATAACTTGTCACGTTAGTTCTGGATGAGATAAAGGATTATTCTCCGTTGCAACTTCTAGCTTGTTAAACAGGGTAACAACCCTCTACAAAGCACGTTTATTTTATTTATCTGTATTTACTGCTTTGTGCAACACTATTTGCACTGCAGCTGTAAGTAAATCATACAAAAAATCGTATCGTAAATAAAGTACACCAGTGCTCATGAACAACAAAAAATGTCAGATATTCACTTTTTGAAACAACTTTTATGCTGACACATTCTGTTACACTCATATCTCCATTAAAATGAAACAATATTGTTACGGTTTTTTGTTGCCAAAATCGGCATCAAAGCCGTCATTGACACAAATGGCTGTTAACCCCATCAAAAATAACAACCGAACCTTTTATTTGCCATTATTCCAATTTTATTGCACGAAAAATAGGTCGCCATATTGTTGAAATGTTAAACGTGGTGTTCTAGATATATCCGGTTATATCTGGAATACGGAGGTTTCGGTTACGATCTGCAGATATGATTAATGACAAGAGAGCCATCATATAACGTTCGGTTTTTGCCACATACTGTATATATGGTGCCCAAATGGACTGCTTCCCTCGTTACATAAGCGTTTTGGCGTTTGATCATCAACGCCATTATGTTAGACTGTGAAATATGGAGATATATTGCTACTTCCACGAACAAGTTTGAATAATTTGCTTGCTTCAAGGTTATTTTTCGCATTTTGGTTTCTTCGAAATCCATTGCTTTTGATGTAGAATAAGACTGAGTCTTCGACATGAAAACCAACAACAGCAACATGTTTTTGTAGCGAAGCTTTAGTAGTCTGATGTGTACCTGTAAATGTACCACTTGCCAAAAATATTGACGAAATCGGATATAATAAGTTGTTGTTAATTAATATTACATAATATTAATAGACATACAATAAACAATAATTGACCCGGGTACGTCTTAAAACTGCGGCCAGACACCGGAGGACGGGCAGCAGCGTCCTCTCACTAATCGGTGAGCCACTGCGATCCCCAAGCCGCCTGCCAAGCGTGGGGATTATGGCAAACCGCCCCTTGAGGGAGGCCTTCGTTCAGCAGTGGACGTCTTCTGGCTGATGATGATGATGATGAAACAATAATTGCCCCACATTGGATTAGTCTAGTGGTGGCAGCGGCGAAATATTGGTGTTGTATTATACCACATCCTTGCCTTACTCTTGTGAATATAAACGTCTTAATATGTGTTATATAGATACACTCATACAGTATTGTTGGCAGATTTATGGAGCTATAAATACAGTTATTTTTTTTTTTAACTTAATAGCATTTTACCCATGATTGATAAGTACAATCAACAATCCAATCCTCCAGTCCCTGCTGGAGTGGTATGAAAACACAAAACAATTTGTGAATCAATTTGCAACGTTTAACAGATAGTTGGTTTGTTCCGAGGTAATTTAATTATGTTTAACATGGAGATAAAAGAAGGTTGTAATATTTAAAATGCAATTTGAGCTTTCGCCTCCGGGCATGCTGGGTTTTGAGTATTACTTTTGTATAATTATGATGCAGAGAGGTCTCCGGATAAAAATGGTGTCATAATGGTAATTAAATCAGATGGAAACTATTATTATTGTTCTGTGATTTAAGGGATATGGTACAAGTCATTAAAATGAGTCATTTTTTTTCTGATATGTCATTCTATACACTGTGATTAAATCTTTTACAAAATTGTATCAGTCTTATAAAACTTCTTTAAACATACTTTTTAATAAATTGTGTTCTTTGTTCTGTACACATATGGAATACTATAAATAAATAAACGTATGGTAGTGGTTCCGTACTTACTTATTTAATATTTGGAGCATTTTTTTTTTTTTGAAAATAATTTTTTTCTGCTCTAGCTAACGGTTTGATTCTTAATCACGGTCGGCAGCCTAATTACGTAAAAAAGCGACAGCAACGCGATAGCCACACGATAGCAATCTCACTGTCAGCCAATACATTATATGTCATAAAAATGACGTTTGACAGAAGTTAATCGCGCGATCTACGCCTGTCGCTACATCGGTAATTAGGCTGCCGGTTAAAGGCTGAGGCTGCTGTCTTGTGGCTGTCGGGTTGCTGTCGCTATTTTTACCTAATTAGGCTGTCGGTTCTGCTTGTTATATTGTTTAGTGTAATCAACACGTGTTTAATTAAATAACAACCGATACTTTGTCAGTGATACAGCCCTTATTCTACGCAACAAAATAAAGGTTTGAACTTAAACGGAATCCTAAAAATAAACGTTCCTATTCTGTTATAAAAGAAACTAACTTACAGTTTTGTTCTCTTTAGCGAAGTTCATCTTTGAAATCTTTTGGGAAAACTGTGTGCACACTCGATCTCGCTTCAAACAAGTAGCTCAAAGTTGTGTCTACGAACCAAAGAGAGCTTAAAGTATTCTGAGTAGTTTGTGCAAGGTAAGTGTCTATAGACTTGCGTGTATTACAGTTGCTGCCTTGGTACCAACATTGTTACGAAGTTATAAGCTCCGAAGTTTTGTTGAAAAAATTGGATCGTTGGTCTTCATTAAGCACTGTTAAATGTTTTAATCCTTCACCACTCATTTATGTTTATTCGGTGAGATCTAGTAGTTAGTCAGTTTACTTTATTTAAAATTATTCTCACGTTACTTAGCTGTAACATATTTGGTTTAGTGGATAGCTACTGAACGTTATTCGCTGAAATTATAAATTCTCAGTAGCAGCCCAGAACTACGAATTCTGCAAGATAAATGGCAATAGACTCTTCAGACTCAATAACAGCATCAGCTAAATGTGGTTGTATATTAGTGCAACCTTCGGAGGATACAGGTGTAATGCTATCATGAAATGTTTTAAAGCAGTGTATAACGTGAAGTAAGCTGTTTGCTTGATGCATCTACTTTATGATAGATTTTATTACTGACGTTTTAGGTGGCACACGGAAACTGTCACTTTTAGTACAGGTATATGTAAATACCTTTTGTTTATGTGTCTGTGTTTACATGGATGTATGTTACCAACCTTAATTCTTCATCTACCATAAAACATTATTATTACCCGACAACAAGGAGGTGCAATACAACGGTAATACCTATCAGTTTATTTAAGATAAAAGTTCCTTGTGATATTCTTTATAATATGGTGTGTGTGTGTGTCTCTGTGCTAAACGATTTGATAGCACTATACCTGTGCATATATTTATTTCCAGACCGCTTGTTGTGTTCATTTTGTTCAACAAAGAAATGGGTAAAGCAAAACACTGGCCATTTATTCTTTAAAGTCCACGTCTCTATCTTGCACGGGTCATTTAAAATTGGACTTGGCTTCATTTATTTACGTGGCACTAAAACACCAGTGCCATAAAACATTCACACGGTAATCCTGTTTACCACCAAAATCACGTAGTTTCCTCGAATATTCTATTCACTAAGGAGACGAAGTAAAGGTCATAAAGGCAGGTATCCAAGATTATTAATACGGTCTCATTTTGAACATTCAAATGCAAAGTGCAGCCGTGTTCACACATGTCACATAGCACCGGCGCTAATGCGCTAAATAAATTCATGCTAGACACGTCACAAGTTCGCAGGTGTGTTCCTAGCTTGAGATATTATGTAGATGAGGGGAATAAATTCATTGTAATACTCTAAAATCTTTTTAGCTCCCGAAATGAAATTACAATAGGAAGGATTAGTTTGCTGAAGATTTTAATGGCGGTCTCTCAGAGAATTGTAATAGCTACGGTTTTTGGAAATTCTTTACCGGCTACGGAAATAATTGAAGATGATAATTAAATGAATGAATACTAAAAAAACTTTGTATGATTTGGATTAAAAGGTGATTGATGAATCTTTATGTTAAAATAAATACATATAAATAAAATTGGAGTGTCTGTTTGTAATATTGAAATAACCGTTTTTTACTACATGCATATGAATATATATACGGTACATACACCAAAATAACATTTTTTACAATTTTTGTCTCTCTGTCTGTTTGTATAGGCTAATCTCTGAAATGGCTGGACCGATTTTGACGGAACTTTTATTGGCAGATAGCTGATGTAATAAGGAGTAACTTGGCTACTTTTATTTGAGAAAAATTCTTTTATTTTAGAAAAAAATAGGGTTAAGTGCATTTGGTCTCACTAAAAAATACATTGTTAAGTTCCGACATCCACGCGAACGAAGTCGCGGGCACAGCTAGTGTCAAAATAAATTTCTTGTGCATAATTTATACTTTATAATCGATATATACTCCTTAGAGCTCTTGAGCTGTATATGACAAAAAAAACTATTCTCCTTTCATATCGAGCCTTAAAGCTGCTAGTAATGCATTCAATTAGCTTACTAGGACGAACTGCGTGTACGGCAATGGGATCCATATATAGGATTATGAGCAGTCCAAATGTAGGACGTTCAAGAGCGCTGAGGAGAAGCCAAAGCTATCGGCTATAAAGTTGAATTTATTGGAACAGTAGATAGCATACTAAATTAACTGTCTCATTGGTCTAACCTTCGCAAGCGTGACTGCTGTGTGAGGTCCTGGGTTCGATTCCCGGATCGGACAGTACTATAGGGTTTTTCTGTATGGAAATTCTCAGTAGCAGCACGGAGTCTGGAACTGTGTCCGGATGATGGCAATAGGCTACCCCTATTACATGGGACTCAATAACGGGATCAGCGAAATGTGGGTATACAATAGTACACCTCTGCCTAACCCTTCGGGGAATACAGGCGTGATGCTATGATATGTTATGTTATGAAAACAGAAAGGCAATCAATTCCCAAAGTTCAGATGATCAAAATTCTCACGCACGATTTTGATGTTACCACCATTCGAACTCGTCTTCATACATATTAAGGGGCCTTCATATGAAATATTGTAGATGTAATGAACACCGACATGCCTCTATGTATTATGTAGATTTAACCTGAACTGTGCTCGCAAAGTAAACATTAAACTGTGTCAAATTTACTTCCATTTGCTTTTCTCTGTTCTTGCTCTTAGAATGTAATGGGCAGGATATGTAATGTCTGGATTAAGTAGATAGACGAACATCTGGTTGGACTTCTTCATACGAAATTGACAAAATTTTGAGAAATAGCCTCTAATATCATAAGGAATTTATTTTATAAATGAAATTATAAGTTTGATCTGAAAAATAATTTTCTTCAAAAAGCATGTATTACAATGATATACAGCATGTCATGACCTCCCAGAATTTGATCCTTATTAGCGACACTATCAGATGATATAATAATACAGTGCGTGTGTGTGTTTTTTTCTTTTTCAAAATCATCATTCAAAATAATCGATTCATAGATAAGAAAATTGATTTTTCAAAAATCAAATGATGTAGTTTAAGTTTTCATCAAAATCGGGCTCGAAACTTGTTTAAGTATTTTTCGCTATTCCTTATAGTTTCAGATTTAGTCATCCACGCTCACTTTGAAAAATTTATCCTGTATATGTTTATAAGTCCCTTGTTAATCCCTTCAAAAGGGCTTTTTAATATCATAAAATGAGAAGCAAGAAACGAAAAAAAATAGAATCAAATGCAAAAATGTCTTAATTCAATCGCATAATTGCGACGGGATTCTGACCGCTAGTCCTTTGTTTTTCATATTCCAAGTTCTTTTCTCAACCGTTCTATATATTCTGTTAGTTATTTCTCACAGCTATGAATACACAGAGAATTCGCAATTAATCTTCCGATGTTTGCTTTACGTGTTTCCAGTGTTTGCGCTAAGTTCGCTTATTTTGATTTTCGAAATAGAAACACTTTCATATTTCTTATTCGTTAAGCTGTTCTAGAAGTTTACGCTGCTTACGTGTTGAGAGATTAAATAACTTTGGATACGCTTAACTTCGGTGGCTTTTTGTAAGAAAGCGAACAAATACGATGAAGTTTTCAACTATAAGAAGTTATAATTGCTCGCTTATTATTAAAAGTGAGAGACGTGTTTCTGGATGTCGATAAGTGAAAAATTTAGTGTATGTAGGTGTTTAATATTGTAACAAAATACATAAGGGTTTTGTATTATATATATGTACATACATAAAACAACGCATGTTGGGGGTAAGCAGTTACTACAGAACGCAACGTTTTTATAATTCAAACACTACTTTTTATTTCACTTACTACAGTAAGTGATATATTTAGATACATATGTACTTTTGACGCAGTGTGTACGTTGGCCTAATTTATAAAACTGCATGACTGCAACTGACAGTTGGGCTGTATACCTAAAGCGGTTTTATTCAGTTTTGGTTCAACGCATTTGTGACACAACATATTGGAATCCCTAATCGTTTTTTCAATGCTGGTCTTTATGGTAATATTCGCTCACGATCGTTCATTGATTTCATCTTTTACGAGGCTCATATTCAGCAGGGATGTTTACGGGCTAATGTGAAACCCCTTCTCAACAAAACATATTTAGGTAGATTAAAAAATTAGATGTAGGTTCTGTAAAGTTTATATGCAATAAGGTTGGATGCCGCAAGAACTGGCCGGACAGCCTAATGACATCCGCAGGAACAAATATTCAAATTACGTAATTGTTTTAGTTTGATGGTTTAAAAAGGCCGCTTTAGATGAATCAGATAACAAATATTAACTTAATTGACAAGTTTTAATATCATTTCCGTAAGGTTCAATTTCAGGAATAATTTTCTGCACAGTTCTGGTTTGTTATCCAACAGATGAATTGATCAAGATGTCCTTGCTACAGATTTTTTTTCGTTGATCAAACGTGAATTACGAGACTGTATTCTGTAATCTCCTTGCGTTTTTTCTTAATTATCTGCAAAGTCCAGTTTGTCCTCACTGCAGGAAACCAAGTCCTCAGTACATAGAAGAAGTTCCTGTTTTTACAAACATGACGCAGGCACGAGATCTAAATGAAACCTATCTCTAACGGCTTTCAGAAATTGTCACCCACAAGATGAATTCTAATGCAATTTCTCATCGCCTCACATCATTCACACACTAACGATATGAAAGGACCAGAGATGCTGAACGTGTCACTGTGTTAGAAAGATGACTGGATACTGTAAGAATGCTGATAGGTAAGCTTGACAAACGACATCTGAGCGACCAGTACGTGCTTGCTCCAACAATGACAGGTTTTTTTAACTTGCCTCTTTGGAATAATAAGTGATGTTTCATAGACTTGGATGATATATAGAATATTTTTTTGTCAAGAAAATTGAGTTTTTGTTTTTGATTTACGTGAGCTCACTTTAGCTTAATAGTCACATTCTTAATGTAACGTCAAAATCTTGAAGATTTTGTAATTTTCGTATAATATCTTCAGCTTATGAGAACATGCGTACCTAACTCATCTTTTTCTTCGCAATTTGTATTGTATTCAGATCAGCATAGTCTATAAAATCAATTTTATTTCATTCATAATTTTAATTTAGTATTATTTATTATGACAAATTTTGTAGCTACTAGCTTCCAACCTATCACTTCAATTAATAAATAGACATGCACCCTTAAATAACAGTAGACGTTTTAATTAGGCTTTATTTCAAAAAGTGCGTATTCAATAAAAGCCGGTTGTCAAAATAAAGACAGTCGAAACTACGCCACAAAAATCCCTGCAAAATAATTTAACAATACAATTCAGCTGATTTTTATTTTCGCATACATTAATTCGGTTACTTTTTCAAAATAAATGGTCCGAGTAAAGTATTTATTTCGAACGCCTGGACCTCGGTGATTGCACAACGTATAGTCGACTGGTAATCAATTAATCTTTCAACGATTCGACAAGTGAATGGCATGTGTACCATCGAATATTACGTACTTGTCTATCAGTTTTTTTTTACTGATATGCATATGAAGCTCGTCCAGAAATAAGGTTCTTGGCTTATTAAAAAATAAATTATTTACAGTGTTAGGACTACATGTTATTAAAACAAATAAAACTAATTGTCTTATGTATGAAAAATCATTACTTGAGAACGGTTGGACTGATTTGGCTGTTTTTTTTTTCTTCCGAAAACCAACCGAAAATTTCGGAAATTTTGATGATTTTTTTGTATGAAAATCTCAATAATATAATTAAATTGAACACGAAATGCGAAGTCAGGTCGGGTGGCCAGTAATATAATAAAATCAGTGGTACAATTGATCTGAAACTACTAGGTGTATTATTATACTACAATTTTACATGGTGTAAAATTTCACTAGTATTCACTTTTTAAACACGCTTCTGCAATAAATACCTACAGCGAACTATTTTAATTAATTTCTTATATTAGCAACGATCTCACTCATGATGTAAGTGATCATGATTTATTGTATAATGATTGACGCGCGACGTGAGTGTTGCCGGGCAGTTTGAGGGGCCGTTTCTCCTCAACAAACTAAAGTACTTAGAAAACGGTCTGGGGCGGGTGAATGAGTACTGTCTTTAAAAAAATTATTCACGTTCAAAATTACAAAGTCAAAGTCAAAGTCAAAGTTTTTTATTTCAAGTAGACCTTTTCAGGCACTTTTAAAAAGTCGAGACTCTAGGCGCATGGTTCCAAAGGGGGTAGGTCCTATGGAGAAGAGACCGGCAAGAAACTCCATGGATACTCTTTTCAAAAACAAAAAGTTAATTTACAATTAAAATCTTAAATTAACATGCATTATATAAAAAAAAATACAAACTTAATTGAACGCTACTTACACAATGAAGCAATACAACATGAGTTAAACAATTGATTTGAATATAAACTAAAAACGGGATAAACAGATCAAAGCGGATAAAACAGAAATAAAAAAATCCAAAATAAAATAATACAAAATATTGAAACATCAAGAATGTTACGATATTTTTTTTTTTTTTTTAAAAAAAAACGTTGCCCCACACTAGGAATAATTCCTGTATCGTGGGTGCGTTTACAAACACATATATTCACATACACAAACGCCCAGACCCGAAACAATTATCTGTAGATCATACAAATATTTGTTCCGTGCGGGGATCGAACCCGCGACACTTAGCGCAGAAAGCTAATCGCTTAGCCACTACGCCAACCGTGTCGTCATTTATAGTCCAGTTTGAATAAATGACATTAAAATTTCACTTTGCTCCCTTGCTCTGTTTGTCCTACTTCACCTTTTGAGATTAGTTTCGATCCAAATTCAACTTTCTTGATAGTTGTCAGAATATCGAACTAACTTAATATAGAATTAACTTTCGGGTAATAAGAGTCAGAACTCTTTGGGAACGTGATGTACAATTACCTTTTTATTGCAGTTTTAATCCAAGATGGCTTGTTCGATATTAAATTAAAACTTTAATATTATGTAATAAAATTTTACATAGGTAAAATTTAAGATGTAATTTTTTTTTTTTTTAAATTTTCTAGAACCCATTAAAAATTACAAAACAAAATTAAACCGCAAACTGAATAGCAAGTTGTTGATTAGTTGAACTGATTCGCACGCGCTTCCTACGTCACTACTTCAACAACATAACTTTTAATGCAAAAGCATTTATGGAGTCAGCTAATGGCTCGGAAACTGAAGGTGCTTGAATGCCAAGCAATATACACTTTTAAGAACTAAGTTATCTTCGTTTAATGTGAAACGTTTTACTGTGTAGAGAATGTTCCGAACATTATTGAGACATTTTATAGATTCAACTGAACGTAATTTTTAATTTCGTGCCGGATTATTTTTATTTTAGTAGCTAAAAGAATTTTTAATACGGGTACATTTTTTTCATGAAATGACATGAGATGTCAATTACGTGAAAAATATATGTGTTCGATCAAAAAGCAGTTGTGTATTGCTTTTTTTTTTTCATAATATTTCGGCCTTTTCCTGTTACACTATTATTTTTTACAGGGTCATTCAAAAGATTAATAATGGAAAAATAGGACGAGGTAATGTCACATTATTAAATAAGTAAATTAAACTTTGAATGCAATTCTGTTTTAAAAGAACGACAATTTTTTTTTGCAATTAAACAGAGAGGATGAAGATGACATTTAAGTATGAATATTTGTTTCTTTATTTTTTTCAACTAAAAGTAGATTATCGTTCGCATTCCGTTTATCTTCAATGAGAAGAATTAATTGTTTGAATTGAGTCGAGGTCGAAGATCAGTAAATCAATCGCTTATCCGCTGCTCGAAGGATGTAATGCATTATTTATAAAGTGAATTAAGATTGTTGAGATTTTTAACGTTATTCGTTTAAAAAAACTTAAAACGCAGTGGTTGTGCGGTCGACTGCTGCGCTACGTGTCACGGGTTCGATTCCCCCACGGAACACGCACAGAAAGACAGTCGCTTACCCACTACGTAACTTACGTAATCGTATAATTAATTATATCATCGTATTGTCTTTCTTATAAATTGATTACTTTCTGGCAGCCTATTTATAGTATATGTTATTTTGCAATGAATTCCTTACTTGTTCATCATCGACAGATCTATCACATTACCAAATTAAAATTTTGACTTAATACGTATACCAAACCTTTCCTTTATTATATTGCCATGGAATCACCGGACGCGTGACGGAGACACTAAGCTAGATATCTACATATTTGTAGTTCTTTATGATAAACAATCAATATGTCCCGAAAATTAGCTCTATCTGGTCTCGCTCATGTTAATAGCAAACAATTAGATCACAAATGATAATGGAACAACGCAACTAAACAAATCACAATAAAATAAATGCATCAATATGTTAATTTATAGCTCACATCAACTACCTATTGACATTGGGATAACAGCCAGCCAATAATTGTATTGGCTCGCGTTTCCACATCCATAACTGTGTTTCATCGTGTGATAAATGTGTATATGTATTGTAGTGGCGTATCAAACACAGTGGGCGACACACAGTCGTGGTGGAAACCGCACACATCGGGGAGAATATGATTAATTCAATCAATTAGGTATTGCAGTACATGATGTTCTCACTATTCAGTTAGAAGTTAGTAAATTCTATTTCATCACCAAGCGTTTAATTAATCGTTACACGAGGCGTTTATATACAATCAAAGTCATTATTACGTATATATAATATGTACAGATGCGCAGACGTTTATGATAAAGGGACATTACACAATGTAGCAATTTTTATTTATTATGTTACCAATTTTTAAATGTAATGTTTTGTTCCGTTGCGCGCGCGCACCTATTGTATTACTTCTATTGTACAAAAAGAGGGGACCATCTGAAAATCAGTGCTGTGCTTATAAGCATAGCAAATACTGAGCTGGATTCCTTGCCACACATACAGAACCTATCTGTTCTGTTTCTTTGTTTGATGTATCGTATATTGTGTGACTAAATAAAATGATTTAAACGGTAGCATGGGTGTTTTCTGTACCCATATTTTTTCCTCAAGCCTGCGAAAACACAGCGCGCACGTACCTATATGAATGAACTTCTATGGTAAGCACGTGAATACTTTTTTTTATATTTTTTCTTGACGATATACGTATACTTGAGAAAATCCCTGAATACTGGTAAAGTGAACAACCTCATTCGTGAAAACCAGTAGCTCCAGAGGAATCACTAACGCGTTTGCAACTTGATATGATTTTTCCAGATTGGTGGGTGTTACGATAATGTTGCTTCTTTCCACCAACACGTGACAACGCAATATATCTTGCTACTAATTACGGCTAGACTCTAACACGATTTCTTTAATTACAATTAAATATTAATAAAGCTAAAATATTTAAGCCACATTATTAATACCACAAAAGCTAATTTATATCGTCCACAGTTCTGAACTTGTTTTATAAAATCTTTGCCCTTATTTTGCCTTTTTATGGCCTGTTTAGTGCTAATGGATTCTGTATTTAAAACTGCGTAATTCATGTTTATGAACCGGAAATTATTTCTTTAGATACTCGTCGGCCCTTAATTATGAAAAATGAAAGCTCTGCCTAAAGTGTTTTGATACTATATTCTGTATTGAAATTCAAAAACGATTTTCACAGGAAACAGTGATTGAAATCTTGACTAATTCTACACATACTCGTAGCATCTGCGGATACATAAAAATACATAGTCATTCAAATTTTACGATTTTAACCAATAGTTTTCCAAGAATAAGCGTTTGAATTTCGCTACGTGTATACACATTTTTGATGCTGACTGTGCATTAACTATCTGACTTGAAATATCATGTCGACACGACAGAAGATGATAATGAACTATTTCAAAAGTGTTCAAAAGGAACAACTAAGTCCACTGGTCAGAATGAGAAGGTACAAAAACCAATCACCACGCTACGCTAGTCACGTTACTTAAAAAAACAATTGACAATCGTCATGATTACTTTTCGCTATCGTTAGCATATACTATTGATAAATTAACAAACAGACAAAATATCAGTTTGAAGCGACTACTACTCGTAACATGAAAAAAGTAAAGCGCCATCTATCGGAGTGAAGCTACAACAACGAACCGTGAATCGCACTATGAGAGTTTACAACGATTCTAACACATATACGAATGTACGACAACAATCGTCGGGCTACGGCCCGCCAGGCTAACCACCTTGCCTGGTTAGAGGATCCTCCCTTTTCAATGGACGAGCCTTATACCTCGTTCCTCCATCGTGGTGACCCCGATGTGATTATTGCTGGGCTTAAGTTGTTATCTTCACGCAGAGTTGTTTGTAGACCCAACAGTACGGTGGGTAGCTCGTCGCTCCAATTACTGGTCGCCCCTCGAGCCATCAGTGCAGCTTTAAGCGTGCGATGCCAACGCTCAATTTTTCCGTTTGATTGGGGATGATAAGCAGTCGTCCGAATTCTTGTAATGCCAAACTTTTTCATGAGCGCGAAAATTACACTACCAGCTATAATTTCATAGTTGTAGAAAGGTTTTCAACTAAATTTACTTACCGGACACTTGCGAAAAACAAGAAAAAAAAGGCAATCTGATAATTTATCAGTAAGTTAAACAGGTCCTTAGAATAATTCTAATACGCACAAAAGAGCACGAAAGTATACGAAGAAAAAAAAATTAGCTAAAGCAATAATATAGTAAGTATTTTATTATCATCGCCATCTTTAAGCGCGTTTTCAAACCTTGACCGTGGATGATGTGGGCGTTAAAGACCTCTGTATCGGAATCTTCCCAAGAAGTTTGCAAATACTTTGAGTTTAACTAAATCCTTTAGCTTCGCGAAAATATCTTGAAATAGATTTAAATAATTCAGATATTTATCCATTTATCAATGGATATTCAGTAAATAGTAACACAGATATTTTTTTCTATTTTGTGTTTGTTCAATATGTTTATCTCATCTGCAGGTATTAAATATAAGCATGTTTGTACACCTTTTACTGTACATTTTATGATTTCACCAGCAAGTGAACCATGACACACAAATAAAAAAAAACCTTTTAAATTATCGCATATACAAAATCAGCCACCGATTGCGAGTCATACAGCATAAAAGGCTCACTTATAACCACAACAAAGATTCAAATTCCGTCACAAACTGCCAACAAGCTCCGTACACCCCACATCCGTCTGTCCGTCCACAAGTACATGTGAAATAGTCAGCGGCCGTTATACGGGCTGACAAATGACGTCCGAATATGAGGCCAGTGTTGGACAATGATAATGTCGCCAGTAACAAATGGGGGGCTGCAGCGAATAGTGGTGGCGACGTGATTCGAGGATTACGATATATTATTGCCCAACGACACTATCGTAGAGGCCTGATGACACGCGATGTAGCATGTAGACGTCCGAATTGTGAGGGTTTATAGCTTAAGAATTTGGTACTGGTCTAATTGTTGTAGATTTTGATGTTATGAGATAAATAGACTGATCCAAAGATTACTTTGTAGTAATTTGGCATAAGGTCCAATTTTTTTTTTAGTATACATATGTCTACCAATATTTACAGGCCTGAGTTGAGGACGTAAGTAAAACAAAAGTTTATTTAAAACAATATTAAGATAATAACTCAAGGGTGTGCCTGTGATCAAATCCTACATCTTAAAATTATTTAGATTCTATTCAATACTCACATTAGTGAAGATGTATATTTTTAATTAGCAATGTATCTAACAAGAATTTTAAAAAGTGAATCTAGCCCGGCCTTAAAATAATAACAAAAATACTGCTACATTAAATTGTTCATACCTAACTAACGCCTTTTGCTCTTCGGCTTTAGGCAAAGCTCCAAATGTTATCAAGTCTAGATATATTACACTTGACGTTACATCGCAGTGACGTATCAGAATTAACGCGTGCCCTACTAGACACGGTTCTAACCGAAATCTATATATTAATACGTGAAGAGAAACCTTTATAATTTTGTATGAATTCAACTGCTCCTTTTTTAAAACTCCGTGGAGTGCATGTCAAGGTATGGAAGCGTTTATTTTATATTTTGTATACGGAATTTCGACCACTGGGCGACCACAAGTACTTACTAACGTAGGTAGTCACCGATAACGCAGCACGAAAAAAAACTCATTGTTTTCTTTCGGTTCCACATTTAAAATTGGCATTTTTTTTATTAACGTTTTTGTTTTGAATCATATGCACAAACTAACCATAGGTCATACAAATATTTATTTTATGGAAAAAGAGCCCACAATAACGATGAACAAAGGTCACTCAGCCTCTGCCCCAATCGGGTCATCAGCTAACGGCTAATGGCCTTTTGACCATTTTTTTATCATAATTTATTGTGTCATAAATTTTAGTAATCATTTACGTACGTAATCTTTGTTGATCTGACCAATTTTTTTGGTGCAAATTTTCATATCCATAACTCTCCATAATGCGGAGCTCCAGTTTTTGTAAGAAAATTCTGAAATAAACAAAAGACACACCAACAGTTGCCGACCCCTGAACCAATAAAAAAATAGAAACTTAAAAATTTCCAATACTGTTCTTTACATATATAACTTCTAAATATCGTTGTTTAGGAACATATACTGTATTCTGTATGGTTGTGACTGTTTTCGCGTTACAACGTATCATTTTATTTAGGTACCGGTTTTAAAATATCTAAGGCAGAGTCCTCACTATTCCTAAGTACTACAGCTTACAAAATATTTGAAAATCCTATAACGGTATCATACTGTTGTAAAGTCTGTTGCCTACCAGATAATTGACGACACGGTTGGCGCAGTGGCTAAGCGATTAGCTTTCTGCGCTACGTGTCGTGGGTTCGATCAGCGCACGGAACAAATATTTGCGTGATTCTTATTGAGATCAAAAATTCAAAAATAACATATATACCTACAAACAATAATTGACATTGACACCCTTATTGTTTTTGATATAAATTCCAAAATAATATCGTAGTAGGTCATCATCATCATCAGCCAGAAGACGTCCACTGCTGAACGAAAGCATCCCCCAGGGGGGGGGGGCATAATCCCCACGCTTGGCAGGCGGCTTGGGGATCATTGGGGCTCACCGATTAGTGAGAGGACGCTGCTGCCCATCCTCCGGTCTCTGGCCGCAGTTTTAAGACGTACCAGCAGCCTAATTACGTAAAAAAGCGACAGCAACGCGACAGCCACGCGACAGCCACGCGACAGCCACGCGACAGCCACGCGACAGCCACGCGACAGCCACGCGACAGCCACGCGACAGCCACGCGACAGCCACGCGACAGCCACGCGACAGCCACGCGACAGCCACGCGACAGCCACGCGACAGCCACGCGACAGCCACGCGACAGCCACGCGACAGCAATTTTACTGTCAGCCAATACATTATATGACACAAAAATGACGTTTGACAAAAGCTATCACGCGATCTACGCCTGTCGCGACATCGGTAATTAGGCTGCCGGGTCTGTCTCGTAGTAGGTATCCTCTTTCAATTTTAAATTAACCAAAACAATCAACTAAACACACAATTTATAAAATACAGCTAAAACACTGAGGTTTTTGAAACAAAAAAATTGAGTTTCCATGTTGTTTTCAAAAACATTCATGTAATCAGAGAGAAACAAAAAAATCCTTTTAAGAATAACAAGGAAATAATTTACGCAAATAGACATTGAAGGAATTATGAAAAATAAAAAAAAAACAATGAAATTGTCAGTGAACGTGAAACTGTTTGCTTCGGGGATCAAAATTTTTCGATTGGAGATTTAACCGTGCAAATAAACATTATTATTGATGCCGTTAAAGACTTAATTGTACTCTGTTATTTTTTATTGACAATTTCAGTAGGGAAATTAGAGAAAAATCGGATGTTGTAAATAATGTATCTACTTTATATAATCTCCTGGGGATTTATACTTTTTTTTTTTCATTTATACTATGTTAATTGCAGAAACAATAGCGCATCGCAAACAACATACGTATGTATGTCGATTGTAGCGTTAAGGTGTTCGCTTTTTTCTAGGTACAATAATTAGACGGCACAGTTGGCACAGTGGTTGAGAGATCGACTGCTGCGCTACGTGTCGTCGGGTTCGATTCCCGCACGTAACATATATTTGTATAATCTACAGATAGTTGTTTCGGGTCTGGTTGTGTGTGCATGTGACATGTGTGTTTGTAAAATGTGTGGGGCAACGCTTTTAAAAAGAAAAAAAATCAAATTATTATCCACACATGATTCCGAAAAGTCAGTGGTGCGGGCTGGGTTTGAACTCAGTTCCTCCGGCATGGAAGGCAACCGTTCAACCGCTAGGCTACGGCTCATAATTATGTTAAAATCGCGATTTATATACTAAATCAATTATGAAATAAATATAAACCTACTTTAATGCCACATAAATATCAAGCAGTAGTGTTAATACTTATAGTGATATCTATGTCTCTATGTCTGAATCTATGTCTATCTTTCTTGTGTAAATCCTTGTTCTAGATCTAGCTCAGCGCTGCAAACTACTCTAGACGAAATGGAAATCTCTATATAACACACAAAATAAATTACAACACTTCATTGGAATGCTCCTATGCAAATGATAGCATTACCCTATATAGGATATTTAAATGACCTAAAACTATATTGAAATTCATTCATGTTATGTTTACCATAAATGCTTTCGGTTGATTCACAGAATTATATTTATACCAAAACAAATACTTTAGTTATTTCCAATAATGTTGCAATAATACACATTCCAAAAGCATACGTATGAATATTAACACCAAGGTTGCGTTTTGAAAGGACCTTCTAAAATAAACAGAAAAAAAAAGAACTTTCAAAATCTGACATCATAAACGTTCCTTTTCCTACAATTTAAGATAGCAAGCAAAATAATAACACAAACTATTCCATTTAAAATACACCCCAAATTTGCTTCGTAAACAAAGTCTCTTTGAGACTCCAAAAGTAAAGTTTAGTTTTCTGGTGATACTAGAGAGCTTTTAGAAACGACTTTTCGACAAACACTATAGCAAACAGAGTGCAGTAAACGTTTGTGTAATGTTAAATAATACGGTACGGAACCAGCATCGGGGGGAATTCTTGCTTGTATAGTATTCAGGGATGTTTACGTGGCGTGATTTTCGGTGAAACTAATGCAGCTGGTATGTTTTGGTCGGTTAAGTCAGTGGGTAATTTTAAAACTTATTTAGATGAAAAATACGTTGCAGACTCAATAACATAACATAGCACGACGCCTGTATTCCCTGAATACTTATACCCAGATTATTCCCATATATTTACTAAATAGGTTTATATGTATATATTTCCTGAGAACTGCTTCCAATGAGGTAACCAATGAACAGGCGGATTAATTAATGGTCTCTCTATATATATGTGCAAATCACATAACTCATTCTATAATAATGCTATTATCTAGCATATTCGTATTTTATTTCGTCTAGATCCTGATGACGTGGCTCGTCAAGACCTCGTCGGAGAGCATCCGTGGCAAGGAGCACCACATGCCCCTAATGTTTCACAGTAAGCACACCAAGATATTAGTAAAAGGGAGCTATTGAAGCTCCTTCAAATAACTTGAAGCCATCTAAAGAATGTTCTAAAGGATAATAATAAAACTGTATATATTAGGTCATGTGTTATGTAGCTCAACGCGTAATTAAATGAACGCAAAACCTAAAGCACATTACCATAACCCAAAGTTAAACTTTTAAATCCTACTATCCTTCTAATCCTACTTCCTATCCTATCGTATCCTACTCCTACTTTAAAATATCCTATCCTACTAATATTATAAATGTGAAAGTTTGTGAGGATGGATGGATGGATGGATCTTTGTTACACTTTCACGCCAGAACGGCTGAACGCATCTGGATGAAATTTGGCACAAAAATAGATTATAGTCTGGAATAGCACACAGGCTACTTTTTATTCCAGGAAAATGTACGGGTTCGTAAACCACGCGGTCGAAGCCGCGGGCGGAAGCTAGTTTACTATTGTAGCGACTATAGTCGCAACATAGCAAAAAGTAAAGCGCCATCTATCGGAGTGAAGCGATAACAGAATACCCTGAATCGCACTATAAGAGTTTACAACGATTCTAACACATATACGAATGTCCGACATCAACCGTCGGGCTTCGGCCCGCCAGGCTAACCACCTCGCCTGGTCGGAGGATCCTCCCTTTTCAATGGAGGAACACTATACCTCGTTCCTCCACATTGGTTACCCCGACGTGATCATCATCCTGCAGCAGACGTGATCATCAGCGAGCAACCTCCATGGAGCAGACCAGCAGCATCAGCACCATCACTTCCATTGCAGCACCCCCAGCATCCAGACCAGCAGTAGCAGTATACAGTCACGAGGGTTACCACGACAGCAGACAACGCATCCTGGACTTAACCCAACGACTTGAGGAGGGCAACATGCGGCACCAGCGTCCGGGCGACAGAACACTGCAGTGCGACCGGTATAGAACAAGACAACAGGTGGCTAGAGTGACAAAGGAAAAACGGGACGGCATGGGTCTTCACACCGGTGTACTGGCAGTCAGTCCACGTGGTTCGCCGTACAGTTGCAGCAACACGCAGATAGTTCAATCAGCGAGAACGAGTCTCGGGGGGGAGGAACGAGGTATAGTGTTCCTCCATTGAAAAGGGAGGATCCTCCGACCAGGCAAGGTGGTTAGCCTGGCGGGCCGAAGCCCGACGGTTGATGTCGGACATTCGTATATGTGTTAGAATCGTTGTAAACTCTTATAGTGCGATTCAGGGTATTCTGTTATCGCTTCACTCCGATAGATGGCGCTTTACTTTTTGCTATGTTGCGACTATAGTCGCTACACTATATTTTTAAGAAAAGTTTCAAGTTTCAGTTGGTATTGTTTCAAATATATTCACAGTTATAATTATTATTTATTATAAATGTTGTGTTAATACCATGATCAAATTCTATTAATGAAAAATTATTTAAGTTTTCTCTGTGTAGTCATAACATATTACCACGAAGACAAAAGAAACAAAATTATTCTTCCGGGAAAGCAGTGTCGTCTGTGATAATTATTAATAAGACCAAAGTATAATAATTATGGTTTATTTGTACGGGGTCATTCAGAAATTATCATCTAAATAATGACGACATTGATTCATCAACTATTAGTCAGGAACTTGACAAATTAAAAGACAATGAGGGTTAATATAGTTTATGAGACCTATTATATGATTAATAAACATAATATAAAGCATTATTTTTAACGCTTAATTATTATTTTATTCAGCACATGATGGGCAAAGGTGTCCCCGTAGCCCTTTCTCTCTTTATATTGGCTTCTCTGGCTAGTTCTATAAGAACACATCTATTTCGTCACGCCAGCTTTTCCTAAATTTGCCTTTGCTACAGCACCCTTTGTCAGACCCCAACTGCGTGCTGACCTGGTGTGCCTACAGATATGACCCGTCTAATCCGTAATGGCCTGTTTATTTTACACCAAGACATCATTAATTCCAACGTGAAAGCTATAACAGACGAATAATTACTCATAAGACCCGCACGAAATAATGCTCCTGGCAATTCTAGACATTCTCATCAACGTTTGGAATATCAGGGAGGTTAACAATTTACTGCCAATTTTACACCGTAACGTGACCTAACCCACGTTTTATATACATTAAACATACAGTCCACTAAAGCTAGATTAATATTCAGCAAGATAATCTAGCAGTATATTAGTAGGCAAATAGTTTCGACACCCACGCTCTGGAGTCTAAAGGTGCCCTAAATTATTTAGAACACATTCTCGATCAGGTAACACAATATTCGTATGGTAATAGAGATGAGGCGATTGCAGTCGTAATATTGAACGAAACTTAACCGATACGAGTTGTATAACGTATCGGTTCTATATGTTATACACATGAGTATACTAAATACCTCATTGGTCTCACGGTTCCAAGCGCGTCTGCTGAGTTCAAGGGCCTGTGTTCCCCGGTCGGGCAAATCGGGGTCGGGATTTTCTGTTAGATATTCTAAGTAGCAGCCAGGAGTTTGGAATTGTGCCCAAATACACTCGCATCCTATTAAATGGGACTTAATAATGGTATCGGCTAAATGTTTGTGTATAATTATGGTACACCTCTGCTTTAACTTTCGAGAGGAAATGTGGGTGTACTGTTGTACACCAGAGAAAGTCGTGGCCACAGCAAATAAACAAAGATAAATGCCGTTTTTATATATCTACCTCTTCTATTTGATGGTGGCCTTTAATCAGCTGTTGTTGACTACCGGTTCGATATTATACAGGTTACGCCCGCTCATCCCTATATTATTTTACTAATATATCAAGGGCGTTAGAGATGACACGGTTCATTACTAAGGGATTAATATCACTAACGCCAAACCGGCTCGAATTCATTCATCAAGTCGGTAATCCTTAGGCAACCGCAACACGGACGGGTACGGTCAACAAAAGTAACAATGCAAATTAACGTGTAAAGTCAGGAGGGTTGGCGAAAAAGTTAAGTGTGTTTGGGCTTGTTTTGTTTGTCTGTTTTTGTTTCTAAACGCATTATTTGTAAAAAAAAATGTTACACAATTTTGGGAGCTGAAATGTGGGTATATTTTAATGTCTTCTTCGTTATGAGAATTTTAGGCCCAATAGTTGGGATTAATCTTTTTTACTTAATAAACGAGTATAACACTAAAAGCGGATTAACTGACTGACGTTTTAACGACTAGGTCAAAAGTTTTGACCTAGAAACTTGGTAGTGCCTATAAGATTATTTTGAATAACTTTTTTACAATGCAGCAGTCAAAGTAATATCAATAAAGCTAGGCAATTCGCGAAAGGCCACCGTAAAGGAGTGAAAGTATTCCCACATAATTATCGTTCCATATATCTCTCGAGCTGGGACAAAGGATTGGTCCCTCCTATTGACTAAAGATATGAAAGAAAAGTACTAAATTGATTACCAGCCCTTTGTAATTTGGGTAAATGATGGCACCTTTAAGTGAGGGTACTTTGTAAATTAGGTTCGAAGGCCCTCGATGGGTTTTACCGACTTTATATTTTTGTGCAAGGTTTTCCTTATATAAATGAGAAGGAGTCTAATATGTCAATGCCAGATGCGCTAAATTTCTGGTTGAGGCTATGAATTGACTTATCAAAGTGTTCTTGTAACAGATGGGTTTGTATTGAAGGTGCAAGGAACGAAGTGACACAAAACCTTAAATCGTTTACCACCAGTACCAACAGTACGGGCTAATCTTTACATGAGCGATTCACATTTAATAGCTCGTGCCAACTCGACACTAATAGAAGAAAAATTTGTAAGGAGTTTCAGAACCGTCTGATGCGGAAATCTATGGCGGAGGTGTCCAGCAGTAGATGTTATAATTCTGGTGTGATGATCTCTGGATGGTGGCACAATAACCAATAGCCAAGCATACTATTTGATTTTATAATTACATAAAATTATTGTAATAAAGTTTTTAATAATGCTACAATATATAGTAGTATTTATTCTTATTCATGTCATGGCCGACAGGAAAGTTTTTCTAAAGATTTAGTGAGGTCGTATCTTTTACCAAAAAAAGAAAAACCAACCAGATCTTCCATAAAAAAAATACGCTCAAGAACACTTTATTGTGGCTACTTTGTCAGTAAAAGTGTATTACATTCGTGTGTGATTTTAAAATCATTTTAATCGAAATCAAAAATTTTACCTATTTCTTCAAACAAAAACAAAAAACTCATCAATCGAAATATGAAATGGTATAGAAAATGAATATTCAACATTAAAATATATTACTTTTCGCACAGTACGTTACAGTCAAAGATGGGCGGTAAAGCCGAGACCCGTTTCCTGCGTTTAATGAGAAACTACTGGCTGTCAGTCGGAGCTAACCGAACACCCTATATCATGGAACTCTGTCGTTACAACACCATGTATAAGTAGCAAGTTCTTATAAGCAGTGGATTACTTTTGATTAAGTTAAGATTAGTACATCTGCTTTAAAAATCTATACATATAATATAAAAATATAACAGGCCGATGTCTGTACATTGTAGATATTGGATAAAAACTAATATGGGGGTCTATAGTAGAGCAACAGAAGCCAAATCAACAGTTTTTAGAATTTTTGTGTCTGTCTGTCTGTATGTTTGCACATGCATCACGCAAAAACTACTGCATGGAATTGAATGCAGTTTTCCTCGATGTATTGCTAGAGGTCTAACTTAAAATATAGGCTCCATTGTACCGCAGGAAAATATTAGATTCTAAATTCCACGCGTACGAAGTCGCGGGCAAAAGCTAGTAGTATATAAATAATAATAATAATAAAACTTTTATTTTAAAAGAGTATCCATGGAGTTTCTAGGCGGTCTCTTCTCCATACGACCTACCCCCACTTTGAAACCCTGTACCTAGAATCACGACGTTTTGAAAGAGCCAGCAAAGGCGTACTCGAAATAAAAGTATTTGACTTTGACTTGATAGAAATAATATAGAATAATTTCTGGATTTCACCTTTCAAGATCTTTATTAGTATTGTAACACAATTTTCTATTAATCGGCAAAGAGCCCCAGACCAAATTATAAATGTCACCTGCAAAGCTTTTTCTTATATGTTGGGATAGTTTCCCAGAATATCAGTATTTTACACGAAGCTACTGCCATCTGACATGTGCCACCCAATTACTGGGAGACAGTAATACCCAAAGGTTAGACTTGTTTGTCAAACTTATTTTTTGGGCTGCTGAGTGCCTTTACTATTTTCATAGGTATAAGTCAGTAAATGTATTAACAGTGAAAATATAACGTAAACCGGTTTGTTGTCTCTTCACTACTAAACTGTCCTTATTAATTCTGGAGGAGGTGCTTCACAGTCACGGCATAAGTACTTCAGTGCTATCTGTCGGAATGAACCGACAACTTAAATCCTGAATACTGCTAAATGAGTGAACATTGTATAATGTTCGAAATCAAGCAACGAGCTTCGGCTCACCAGCATACTCACCTGGTTGGAGGATCCTCGCTTTTTATTGAAGGAACACCATACCTCGTTCCCCCATAAGGTTTACTTAGATCTGGAAAAAAATGACGCAATATATGCCACAAAATATTAAACTTTTCGCTGTTCGCGGTCAGCGCTAATCCATTATAAAGCTATGTGCCTTTTTTGGACATAGGTAAATCCGGTTTAAAAAACACTAGTGACCCACTTTTGACTTCGTTACTTTATAGGCTGAACTGGATTTTTATAAAACTCTTGGACGTTGCGACAATCCATAACCAACTAAAAATGATAGCATTACGTTTGTATTCATGGAAGCGTTGAGCAGAGGTTCGCCGATGCCGAAACTAAGTCATCATCGGTCACAAATTTAAACTCCAGGTTACTATTGAGAATTTTCTATCAGGAAGATCTCAAGAACACTTTGTCCGGACTTAAAATCGAATCAAATATCTCACATTCAGCAGCCGTATATGCAGACACATAAAGCAATCACTAAGAACAGAAAGTAACACTTAAGCAATTCGTCTACAATTCGATGCAAGTTTTTACAAACTTTTTTTATAACTTGCGATATTTGCAATGTTTGTATACATATAAACATTGCAAGCTTGTCGCGAGTTGTATTATTGTTTATCTACACAAGTAAATATTGCGACGAACTTTTATATCATATAAATTATGTAATGTAATAAATTGATTGGTTTGATTCAATTTAAATAATGTTTATTTTCTTCTTTTTAGAGCATTTAAATAAAAGCTTGTTTTTAAAAATGACTTTATTTTTAATACCAACACACCGCATAGCTCATACGACTTTGCCACTACCTTTATGCCGATACGAAAAACAAACACACAACCACAGCACACAACTCATCAACAGATGACTGTAAAGTTTTCCTTTGTACAAAGAAATAATAATATATTAACACATTGTTCCACCTCTCCCTATGACGAATAAAATCGCAAAAAGGTTATGAAAAAATGTTACAAAATATCATTCTATGAAAAACCGCAAACGGGGATGAAGGAAATCCTTCAATACCTTTGATGTTTTATTAAACAGGCTCAATATTTTATCTAACATTTTATATTGCTGCTTCTGTTCAATATCAGAATAAGCGTAAAAATAAATCATTCCTTCCATTGAAATAATCTTAGATGATGGTTATAAAAGTGTCGACTCTTTGTAGCAAAACAGTTGAGCGATACTTGATTTTTATTTCGTTTTTTATTATGATAGGTACTTTTATTTCTTGGACTGTCTTATTGATCTAGTGGTCCCAAGCGCTACCGCTGAGCGGGAGCTGGTTCGATTCTCGGATCGAGCAAGGAGTTATTGCGTTTTTCTGTATGTTAATTCTCAGTCTCAGCACGAAGTCTGGAACTGTCCCCGGTAGATGACAATCGGCTCGCCTCCTATTACAAAGGACTCAATTGACGAAATGTGAATGCACAATAATACAACTCTGCTTAACCCTTCGCTGCGTACTTAGTTTGATGCAATGTTATTATTTTTCCGTGACACTTTCTAGTGGATTGCAACAAACCACTTATATATCGGTTACATACATGTGGAATGATACACTATACATATAGTAGATATGTATGCACAGTCAGCGTCAATAAGATGTCACACTAAATGGAATTCAAAAGCGATTTTTAGAAGAAATAGTGATTGAAATTTTACCTAATTTTACACATAGTATCAGCGGACACATAAAATACATAGTCATTATAAATTTTATGATTTTAACCAATAGTTTATCAAGAGTAAGCGTTTGAATTTCTCTATGTGTATACATATTTTTGATGCTGACTGTACCATACCAATCTATGGTATGACCATGTAACAGTAGGTATATCGAGACGTCATTTGCAGTTTAAAAACAAAAATAACATCCAATAAATTCGCAACAAATCATATCGCATATTTAAACACCTGAAATGTAAATCATATTCACATTTTATAAAGTAAGTTTCAATATTTTCAAATTCAAAAACAACATTAAACCGCGATCATCCCTAACGACACGCCTCGGGTGAACGCTCTAAATAGCAAATGTTTTAGAAAACTGATATCGCACACATTGAGTTTTCCCACAGAAAATACACTCTCCGGGGACATATTTCTTTCAAGACGAGGGGCATTGTACAAAAAATTGGTTAGAAACAGCATCAATGTCCTCTAAAACGGTGTATCTGGTAAAATTTCGTTTCATGGTGATATATTGGTTAGTGAGCGTGTCCAATCTAGTTGATTTACAGTACCAATAATCTGCGTCGTCACGCGGCACGTCAGGTGTCACGCGGAGTCGCGGCGCGCCATTGTCACGTTACTACATAATGAAAACATACGACGTTATGATTGGACACGGCACGCTGCTTGGTAGGAAAAATTCAATAGAAAGTTGAGCACTTGTTTAACAAATTAAAGCATTTTACATGTTTTATACATCTTTTTATAAATTCCATTCATAACATGAAAATTTCATTACTTTTTGCACTTAACCATTATAAGAATATCAGAACTTTATTAGCTAATAATTTGTTAAGAACAATAAGTAATATCTTTTGATAAAATACTTAAAAAAATATACAAAGTCCTTATACTTACATATGTATCTTATATTCCGAGATACAGGTTACCACCAAGTTCGGATGCAGATGCTCCCATGTGTTTTTATGAAGTACTTTTAGCCCTATAATATTGTACTTATATCGTACTTATATCGTTGACTACATAGACGAATCGATTTTTTTAATTTTTATTTTCTGGAATAGTGACTTGTAATTTATTGTTTGGTCTGTACAGCACTGCAATAGAATGAGAAGGTTATTTCACCACGCCTAGTGTTTGTTGATGGACTACACATACCATCGAAAATCTTATAGACCCTCTTAGATGTAATGGTTTCCTTAATATATTTTCCATTCCTGTTAATGCAAGAGTTAATCAAACTTTGATCTACAAATGAATGCGTAAAGTTAGAGGTGCGGGTCAGTTTTGAATTTAGATCCTCTTGCATGTAAGCCAAATGGTCAATTTAACAGCTTAATTTCTAGACAGGCCCGCCCATCTATAATCCTCCCGTATGTTTCCATACGCTGCAAGCGAGCAGCAAAAAATCTCGGATTAAGGTCAGATAGACAATGAAGCAGGGCAGACTCTGTCGTCCGACGCCTGTTTTCCTTGGCCTCGAGTCAAATGTTGCATTTGGAAGATGAAATGTTTCCTCGAAATGTTTGAAAAGCTATTGTGAACTCGTATAAACACATCCATTATATCCTTGCCTGAAAATTGCATTTTTACTGTTCCGCCATTAAGTAAATCGTTTGAATAAGCCACGAGGAAATAAGAAATGAAGTTGCTTCGTTTTCATTTTTACGCTAACAACAAGATATTTATATTAAGGGGTTGTAGGCGTACCGCAGAGTATTGAAAAAGATAATTTTGCGGAGGGTTTTTTATTTATTTTCGAGATTTTTCTTTGCTTGTTATGCGATGATCTGGAATCAAAATAAAATGAATGAAGATGCTTTATCATCTTAATAACCATTTTCGCCTCTTGATATAATTTTAAAAAATTACCGAATATTTTAGTATAATAAATAATCGATAACGTTGTTTTTATTAATGATTTATATCGTATCCCCGTTCAACTTCAAAATCAGTCTGGTTTAACATCTCAGTATTGTTCTAAATTTACATTAATATTTACTTAAAGTCTAAGATTGTTTTAAAACTGTTTTGTTAGTAACTTTTATGGCTACTATGCGTGAATCGGAACAAGATAGCAAAGACATAAGCTATGTCTAAATACCTACTATAAATATATATTGCAATATTCTTATAAGTTTCCACATAGAGGAATAGACAACAATTCCGTATTTTAGACAACTGTGCAGGTAAAAGTCAATTTTACTCTTAAAAGCTCATAGTATAAGAATCCTTCCCCACTATTATAAAGGCAAAAATAACAATCTCTATTTTTTTCTCTTTTTTTTTAAAACGTTGTCCAAACTATGCTTTCCTGTACCTGTATCGTACCTGTATCGTGGGTACGTTTACAAACATTCATATCACATGCACACACACCCATACCCAAAACAAATATCTGTAGATCATACAAACATTTGTTCCGTGCGGTGATCGAACCCGCGACACGTAGCGCAGAAAGCTAATCGCTTATTTACTGCCACTAATATTACTGCCACATCACTCCCGTCTGTTTGTTAGCTCATCACGATTAAACCGCTGAAATAATTGTTATGAAATTTTACAAAGCGGTACCCCGGATCTTTGAGAAGGACATAGGCTTATTTTTATCATTGCAAGAAAACACTTATTAATTAATAAATGCTTAATACACGCAGACGATTTTGCTAGCAATAATTAGTTTGAATTATATTACATTAAACTTGAAATAAAACGTTCATGAAACATTGCCAATCGAGCCAAATGTAAACTAATAAGCAAAACTTTCCCACCCTGTATACAGCTATTTCATTCAACTTTATTTCCTAACTCAAAATCACATAGAACCTCGCTACAAGCTCACTACATATTTCAATAAAACTTTCATCTATTGTCAGATCAGATAGCTTCATAAAGTATTACGAACAGAAAATGGGACCGACTCCTCAATGCACGACGATGTACTGTGAATATTCTACGATGGACTACCTTGAATAGATAGAATTTCTATAGAGTTCTTGAGTATCGAGTTTGTCTAGCTTTAACGTCTAAAATTGTTTATTTCTATTCTTTGTTATGCTATTCTGTTTGAACATGATGTTGATATGATTTGAAATTGAATGTGAAATAGTACAATAAATAAAGCTTGATGGCACGGTTGGTTCAGTGGCTAATATACGGTTCGTTTCTTATTTCTATGATTAGCATATAATTTTTTCGTATTTTAGTATGTCTGTATATCTCTGTCATCGATCTATCCCTTTAGCCACGATACAGAAGAAAAACGAGTGCGGGACCGTTGCCCCATCCCTTGGTAAAAATAAGTATAATATTATCATGTTGTGAACGAAGTTACATACTAAGTTACATACAAGTACCTATTATATTTCTAAATACTTATTTGATAATTTATGCTTTGTTCAAGTTCAAAAATTTAGCACATTAAACAATCAATTAATCGTTTTATCAAAATGACAGTGACGCCATTGATACAATCAGCTACGTATATAAGTCGATTGTCGGCACAGGGTCTACGAGAATGAGCGCTACGGCGTAGCTTGTAGCGATCGTAGCATCCAAGCATCTAAAACAGTTATTTCCCTTAAGAGTTACTGTTTTAATTATGTATATCAGATAAAAACTTCAAGTAACTTTTGTACAAAACTTTCTTATTTCATTTTGCTTCTGTAGGCATATCTAAGATTGTGGCTTCAAAAATAACGGGCTCTGTGAAACGTGTGGCGTATTATACACATAAGTTATTCATTCGTCAAAGTTAGAATTCCTACGGTAAATGAGTATAAGAAAATTACCTCAGACAATTTTTTTAAACTAGAGGGAAACAATTTAATTCTTCCTCTCTTTGTTTACAATTTGCGCTTTGTATTTTTATTCTTTTCTTTTCGAAGAATGCAGGAGCGAACTTTAGTATAGTTGATTAAAGAGTATATTAATATTTCTATTGTTGTTTTAATTATGTGAAAAATAATTGGTATCATAGCACACTTGTTTTAGCCTTCAAACGATAAGGAACTATAACATAGGAGACATGAGTGTCTTTTTGTATAACTAGTAAACACATTGCATGCTGTGTTTACCTGTAATTGGTTGTGAAGTAATCTTAAAACCATATTGTATGCAACGTTATGCACAGAGTTTTTAGACAGGGTAGGCAGAAAATTTTAAAAGCTTACTTACCAAAAATACCTACTACCTACCTACTGCTTGTTGGTTTTGGTTCGTCGTCTTGTCGATTAAATAACGATGTATGTGATTTTCCACCTCAAATATGTTATAATAAATATTTATTTGAGTTACGTAGGGTAGGCAGTGTCTTTTTGTCTTTATGAACCACACGCCACTAAATGTATGTATTAAACTAAATGTACAACTGTAAAAGCTGTTGGTAGACATAAATAAAAAAAGAACATTTTACAGATACATGCGCTAACGGAAAACTTTATACTGATTATTTTTTCTTAAGACTCCACTTTGCTTCGTTAGAAAACTATGACTTTGAAAATTATCTTATTACAAACCTAGTGGTTAAACCATGCCTTCAGTACAGGAGGATACTTGTATCCTCCTGTATTGTCCTAGACAAGTACATTAATGTACGGATAAGATTTTGATTATACCTTGCAATAACGGTGAAGGTAAATAAAGTAGAGGTTAAATTACTATTAAGAAAATTAAATTTCTTTCTTTCAAAAATTCTGCATGCAATGCAAATCGCTGGGTTAATTTTACTATTCTGTGCAATGGTGTTGTCGTTATAAAAGGAAGATTTTGGTAATGCCCGTCAAATGAAAAAACATGGCCACTAGTATTGTCTTTGTCCACATATACGAGTATATACTAAAATTTTATATGAGAATGTAGCAGTTGTTTTGGTGGATCGGACATTGTACCTATCATCCGCGTTTTTCGTGGCCACAATATAAGTGAAACATCTTTAATATTCATCGCAACGCTTCCTGCGCTATTTATGTCAACGGCTTCGTACCTAATTTGACAGCAAAAGGCATTACTTTTGAAACAATAATTTGTTCTTTTCTCCATAAAGAATCGCTTTTAATTATGCTGATGTATCGGCCTGCTTATAACTGTATTTGGTGTAGTCGTATATATTGCTGAGATCGATGTCTTCTACTGAGAATTACCATACGGAAAAACTCAATAACACTTTGCCTGACCCGGGAATCGAACCCAGGACCTCACACTCAGTGGCAGGCAGGCAGGTAGTCGCGCTTGCGACCATTAACCATTGCTCACAATAATTATTTTTCAAAAACAACTTTGTATGGAAATCACTTCAAAACATTATGTACCCAAAACAGTTCAATATTCGAACACCATAAAATGAGTTGTATTCACTACGCATATTTCAAAGCCACCCGGGTATTGTTATATTATGCATAAACCCTGGAGTTTATGGGACCCTGGTAGCATGGTTCACAATATGTTAATGCTGCTCCATGGATTCGGGAGCCCAAAACTTAATCCAAATTTGATTTGATAATACTGGAATAACTGGTGTTGATAGTGTAGCATTTGAATAGTATTTTGTTTGGATCAGGTCACAACTGACGGTTAAAACGTGGCAGTTAGACACAGAAAACGAAATATTAAGATAAACTTAATTCAGTTTTAAACTAAATATTATGTCAGATATTTTCAAGCGTGCTCTCAAAGTTTTATTATACTTAGATACTCACGCGCTTCAACAACTTCTATTAAACAAACAATTGGAATACTGTATATGTATTAAGGCACAAAAAGGAATATTAAATAAATTTAACTTTTAGCAATGAGAAATGTTAGGATTTAGTCCACCACGCTGGACGTGCTAGTTGGCGGACTACACACGCTAAAGAGAACATTATGGAACCTTAACCTTTATGGTTTTCTCAAAATGTTTGTCCTTCACCGTTGACACATGTGATAATCAAATCTTTATCCGCAGCCTCATTACGTAAAAAAGCGACAGCAACGCGACAGCAACGCGACAGCCACGCGACAGCAATTTCACTGTCATCCAATACATTATATGTCACAAAAATGACGTTTGACAGAAGTTATCGCGCGATCTACGCTTGTCGCTACATCGGTAATCAGGCTGATGCACTTGATTACGAAAAGTCAGACCCTCCTGCATTGAAGGTAAGCCTTCAATCACTAAGCTATTACAGTTTCATAGCAGCTGTCAAAAAATTGCTACAAAAAGCTATATGGATAGAATTTTCGTGGCCCTAAGCTGAAAAAGCTCAGCCACTGTCAATTACAGACAAACACGGTCAGTTCAAATCAACTTTATTTTGAGAGAGCTTTTAGTCCATAAATATTCATAGATATACGATGAAAATACAATTCGTAAAACTTATATTTGGGTATTATTTATTTCATCATCATCATCAGCCAGAAGACGTCCACTGCTGAACGAAGGCTTCTCTCGAGGGTTTGCCATAATCCCCACGCTTGGCAGGCGACTTGGGGATCGCAGTGACTCACCGATTAGTGAGAGGACGCTGCTGCCCGTCCTCCGGTGTCTGGCCGCAGTTTTAAGACGTACCCGTATTATTTATTTATTTTTGTTTTATTTTTTTAAACTTTGCCTCACACTAGTATTTTTCCTGTATCGTGGGTACATCATACAAATATTTGTTCCGTGCGGGGATCGAACCCGCGACACGTACCGCGGAAGCTAATCACTTAGCCACTGCGCCAACCGTGTTGTCAAACCTACCTACCGACAATAGGCGGTGGGCACTAAATTAGTCAGTTATTGTGATTAAGCGCTTGCGCAGACCAGAATCAAACAAAATAGATTGCCACTCTAAAGCGACTGATTAACTATTGTATTTACTATGGTGAGAGCGAACGCTCTAATAGGTACCACATAAAACTAATAGGATGTTTATTAAAATAACACCTTTGATGTAAGCTATGCCGCCGGCAAGAGCAAGTCACTAATATTATAATCTCCCTAGACAGATACCAAGTTATTTTCCTTAGCGTATAACTCAATTAGTTCTGCATCCAACAGCAACGGCTTAGCGGCTTAATTTAATTCCGGGGCGTTTAAAACGTAGGTATAAGGCAAGTAGACATGGGCATTTTTAGATATGTTGGTCATCAATGCACGTCTATAGTGAAGAAATGCCATTAAATGCATCATAGCATCATCACACCTGTATTCCCCGAAGGGTTAGGCAGAAGTGTACTATTGTACACCCACTTTACGCCGATGCTTTTATTGAGTCCCATGTAACAAGCAAGCCATCTACCGGGCACAGTTCCAGACTCCGTGCTGCCACTGAGAATTTTTGTACAGAAAAACCCAATAACACTTTGCCCGACCCGGGAATCGAACCTAGGACCTCACGCTTAGCAGTCGCGCTTGCAGCCACTAGACCAACGAGGCAGTCATTAAATGCTGGAATCGTTTTTTGATTCAACTACGTAATATTGACTGAAAACTACGATGCAATATTCAATATCATTGACTAAAGGATGATACTCGTTGCCGTAATCGTGCAATTGAAACATTGTGATTCAAAACATTGTTTAAGTATAACATTTTATTTTTAAGTGTTAATATACAAAATATTAGACTACGTTTTCTCTAAAATAAAACCGACCGATATTATCACAGATTTGCATTTACGTATCCACAACCCGGAGCGACGCCGAGAGCTAAAACTAGCAAAGCCATCGGTATCCAACATAACTTGAAAGCTGATGCCAGGATCGGAATGCAGCATCGATGTCAAGCATCGTTATTCCAAAAACATCCATCTCTAGAGACAATCAGGCTTAGCAGGGAGCTGCTTTATAGAAGTCGATAGCCACTACCAGATGATCTAGCAATTTTTATCGTGATTAGCACTCAAAATGTTATATAGTCTTCTGAAAACAAAAAATTAAATAAATGGCTATCACTATAATACTAATTCAGCCCATTACTGTCCTATGACTAGGCACGGGCATAATTCAAATTCGAATTCAAATATTTTTTTGCCTTTAAATATGGTTACAATTGGTGTTACATATAATAATATTCAATAGTCCAGCATATTTTGGTCGTAACATCATGCCGTTCACAATGTTAGGTATATTAGAAATGACAAATAGGTCACTGCCACTATTCATTAGTGCAGTACTAATGAATAGTGGCACTACACACTAGGATTTCTCCTGCATCGTGGGTACAGTTTACAAACATACGTGTCACATTCAAACACAACCAGACCCGAAACAACTATCTGTAGATCATACAAATATTTGTTCCGTGCGGGGATCGAACCCGCGACACATAGCGCAGAAAGCTAACCACTTAGCCGCTGCGCCAACCGTGATGATATCTATAATCACTAAAGCCGTTTAAACATATTGGTATCCAAATTAAAGCATTACAATTTCCATATTTAAGCAATCACAATTAAAACTAAAACAAAACAAACAGACTAAAATAAACAATAACGCTTATTTCATAAATGTCTGTTAAAATTTAGTGACACAAAGTATTTACAGATTGCGTCCACTTTATTGGACAGGAGACCTTCATAAATAAAGACCCTCGTTTGTACTACCCAGAGAACCGATGTAATATTCATTATCTTATAATTTGGTACTCGTTTTGAGTACATTTTTCCAGAGCGGTAGAATGTAGTGGAAAATATGAAGAGAAAATATATCTCATTCTAGAATATTATTTAGTTAGTAATGTTTTTTGAAAAAAGTATTACTGACGGGTCAAATTTAGGAATTTATATTTCTTAAAATCTAGGAAACGTTCGGAAATTATTATTTCCGTTTGTTGAACAAATTAAAAGTGCTAACTTCTTCATAAAAGCGTTATAAAACCACATAAATCGTAATAGTGTAATAACAAAAATTTTTAACAAAAAATAAAAACCGACTCCAAAAAACTCAAAAACAAAACTAATAACTAAAAAGCAAAAAATAAATCTTTTATTATACAATATAGTAGTTGAAGAATATTGAAATCGGTGCCAAGTAAAACATAAAAGTAATATACCTTGCTGCTATAATAGCTACATTGAAACAACGAGTTCACGTAGAAATTGTCGAGTGCGGAGCGAATTATGCGTCGGACACGACAAATGCACTTGCCAATCGTGTCGGTTTATCATTGCATGTTTTACTTGGCACCGACTTCAATATTCTTCAACTACTATATTGTATAATAAAAGATTTATTTTTTGCTTTTTAGTTATTAGTTTTGTTTTTGAGTTTTTTGGAGTCGGATTTTATTTTTTGTTAAAAAATTTAATTATTTTACAATTTTGAGTGATGGGTAGACCTAGTAAAGACGATTCTCTTGAAAAACTTTACAAAGGACAAATGTATGTTGCCCTAAGTCGAGTGAAAACCTTAGACGGTATTGCACTATGTGATTTTAAAATCAAATAAATTACTTAGCCGACCATCGAATCTGCAATATTACCCATCTCGGCTTAAAGTGCGCATCAATACGAATAAAATAAGCCCAAACACTATGTAGCTGCTATCAACCATTAAGGAGTTCCCTAAACTGTACTGCAACTGCATCACGGACCTTGCAGTGGCAGTCATTACCTATCTCGGTGTAAAGATCTTGTCAACACGAATAAAATAAGCCCAAACACGAGGTAGTTAAGATGTACCGTTGAGGAGTTCCCTCGATCCTCTGTCGTCTCCATCATCAGATCTGCCCTAAACCTCCATAGTTTTGTAGTCTTATCAGATATACACATAAATATCAAGTTTTTACCCCATGCTCGCCTACAATTTTCAAGAGATGCCCTCGATTTCTCAGGGTTTCCACCATCAGGTCCTGATCTGATGACAATGGGACCAAATGACAAGCATACCCTTTCAAATAAAAAAAAAAATTTTGAAATCGGTCCAGGCGTCTTCGAGAAATCGAGTAACAAACATAAAAAAAAAAAAAAAAAAAAATACAGCCGAATTGAGAACCTCCTCCTTTTTTTTGAAGTCGGTTGATAACATAGGATAACGCTGTTCCCTGAAAAGTTAGGAAGAGGTGTACTATTTTACGCCCACATTTCGCCGATACCGTTATTAAGTCCCATGTAATAAGTTGCGAGCCGATTGCCATCCACTGAGCACAGTTTCAGACTCCGTGCTGCTACTGAGGATTTCCATACAGAAAAACCCAGTAACACTTTGCCCGACAGAATCGAACCCAGAACCACACGCTCACCAATCGCGCTTGCGACCACTAGACCAATGTGGCAGTCTTACTACGACTTTAAAACCTGTTATCATCTCTTCTCTGACTGCTATATAAACCACTAGTAGGCTACTGATTAATAAACAGAATCAAAATACTAAATAATTTTTCTGTCAGTTTTCTAATATAAATTCTATGTGCTCGTAGTTTAGTCGTTCATGAACATTAGTTAGTCGCAAAATGATCGCCTGCGCCTGCAACTTCAACAGTAACTCATTTCAGTCGGTTGACGTTTCCCCTGCGGAAAGGTAAATAGCCCGCTGCCTCATATTAAAATCAAGAACGGACTCGAACCACTGAGGAAATTGAAACATGCTTTGGAAACCATTTTCACATTTCAGTACCTAAACATTTCTGTATTAAAATTTATTCGTGAGCAGTTTCAGTAATAAAGGTGATACGAGCAATTTAAATGGGGTGTGTTTAAAACTGTTTTATTTAACTAGTAATTGCAAGCGTAACTGCTGAGGGTTAGGTCCTGGGTTCGATTGCCACGTCTGGTAAAATGTTAATGTTTTTTTTTTTACCTATGAAAATTCTTAGTAGTTGAATTGTGCCCGGTGGATTGCAATAGGATCGCTCCCCATAATAGTGAACTATAGTACATCTCTGCCTTAGCCGTCAGGGAATACCGCCGTGATGCTAGATTATGATCCTGTGTGTAACACATTAGTAGATTTGTTTGTATTGACTGTAAAATTTAATAAACAGTCGCTTTCAAAATTAATTCCTGCGTGTAAATGATTAATTTTGTAACATAATTAGTTCATAGTTCACAGTGGTTGAACATCCGCTACTGGTCATCGACCTCTCCCGTAAACCAACAACTGGAACATTAACAAGGTTTATTTCACATTGAGATATGACAGGTTTTCGTGTCTCGGAGTTTGTCGGATCAAATAAATCCATTATTTAGTAACGGTTGGGCTATCAAAGAGAAATAACGCTACATGACAACTAAGTGTCAAAAAAGGTCAATCTTCACGCAGACATCTGTCTGTGTTATCTATTTTCAATGTGGCAGAATGTGTCTGTCAACAGTCGGCATTGAACTGAACTGTCATGGGCAGGATAATGTACCTGATTCCCTCCGCTACCTACGCAAATCACAATCAATAATACAAGTCTCAGTGAACAGGGAACAAGTCCCTGTGCTATACATAAAAAATGCAGCCACTCAAACACCAGCTCTTTAAAAAGTACTGTCTTGACAGTGTCCAAAAATAATATTTATTTCGATCGTTTCCGCGGACGATAGATGCCGTCAGAACGATCGCTGCCGCCGTTAAAATCGCACGCCTGGATGTATTTCGTGACAGAGAGACGTAATACCTACCTGAGCTATTGAAGAAATAAAAATTCTGGATGTGATCCGAAAAAGCGCTTCTTTTTGTAAAATACAGCGAGTCTGAGAGGCCCCCACTAAATATCCAAAAATGAATCATTCAGAACAAGAAATAAAGTAAAGATAACTATTAGCACGATTGACGACACGGTTGGTGCATTGGCTAAGCGATTAACTTTCTACGCTAAGTGTCGCGGGTTAGATCCCCGCACGGAACAAATATTTGTATGATCTACAGATAGTTGTTTCGGGTCTGGGTTTTTGTGTATGTGAATATATGTGTTTGTAAACGCACCCACGATACAGGAATTATTCCAAGAGTGGGGCAATTTCTTTTAAAAGAATAGAAAAAAATTCGCATTCTAAAGTTTTAATAAAACAACACACGGCTTATATATTAAATATCAAATTAGTTAAAAGGTTAGGAAAACTATTGCCAAACAAAAATATATACGTATATAAATTACAATTTTAATTTATTCGCTTTATTTAATCGCTATTTTGATATATGTGATCAAACAGGCAATGCTTGTACTTTTGTGTAAAGTACAATCATTGTCTATTTAAATCCACAGTATTTTAACGTGTAGATGGTTTGTGTATTTGGCTCCACGTGTATTTGGCTTCACACGAGAATTCCTCCCGGATGCTTATACAGATTACAAACATAACGTCTAACGTCAGATTACAAATTTCTATGAACACTATAGCCTGAACCCGGCGTTGTGACAATCATGGGCTGAATTATTATCCCTTCAAGACCTCTTTGACACAATCATCAATATAGTTTAAGCTTAATTAGAAAGCAATGCAGATTTTTAGAGAACTGTAGGGACACTGGTGACGCTGTTTCGTATACTCAGGCGCCTATCGTATTAGCGGGCGCAGCAGTTGTCTCCCCGTACAGTCAGGTTGTTAGTCTATTCCTTTATAATCTAATACCAGTAAAGCTATATACATATATTCAACGTGATCTTCATTTAATATTCCTAATAGTCGTTATCCCTACAGAACCACATTTCTTAAACTGCGTTCTACCTACTGAACATTTTTTAGGTACCATCTGGTACTACCTGTGTTCTATGCAAATAAATTATTCTTTCTTTCTTTCATTAGATCGTTTGGATATCGCCGTTCCATTTCACCTAGTATCCGTGTACCGAGCATTTCATATCGGCGTCGGGTACGCGTCGGCATTTCCCGAACCTCCCGGGAGCTCCTACGTGACGAGCTTCCACTCCTAAAATATTTGTACTATTCATCGCCACCAGTATTAAAATGTGCGCTATTCGACCTCGTCTTTTTATCACACTTTATTTTTTACGAGCGGATACTGTGTACGCGTGACTATCGTTATGAACGAGACTGACAAGGCTTTGTTTATGCTACAAGTTTTTTTGATTTACCTCTTACTATTCTTGATCTAATTAAACCTGTCTGGATTTAAGTTGTGTTGTTTAACTAATTATGAAGAGTGTCTAGCAGTGCCCCAGCGTTCCTTTACATAATTTTCATCAGGTTGGATAATTATAACCATAATCACCGTTAGTTTCTACTAATATATCTTCTATTCAACTTCGCCTTTGTATCATACTTTTATTTGTATGAGCGATACATATCACCCGTAGACTGCGACGAGGCGTTGTTTTTACTACAAGTTTTGTAAATTTTTTACTACGACTCTTGATATAATTATACCTAAGCGGATCTTAGTTGTGTTGTACTGAAAATTAACTAAAGACGTGTCTCTTATATCGCTTTCCGAGTCATCTATAGAAAAAAATCGTTTCCTTATTTTTGTTTTGTTACTAAATATTATAACATAACATCACGCTTGTATTCCATATTTATCATGATAGATGTATTACTGACACCTAATATGTAAAACGCGATAACATTTTACCGGTACCAAGAATCGAACCCAAGACCTGACGCTCAGCAACTGCCCTGACGACTACACCAATAAAGCACTTTAAGCTCATCAGAATAAAGTTAAAGTGTGTTATATTTTTCAAGTAATGATAATAAAATTAGTTTTGAACCACTTTAGCATAATATAGAAACACTTATATATAATCGAAGTTTGGAATACTTGTTGATAAATATAATCACATTACACCGCCTACAGCACTGCGTGGGAGTGACCCAGTCTACGACTGCGAACCCACAAGGGACATTCTAGATGTAACTGGTATTTTAAGTCATGCTATATCAGGACTAAAGAGCAGAGGGTTGAATCCCAAACTCAAAAAAAAACTTAGTTCCTTCAGATATTTTATGCATACTAGTAATATCAAGCAATGTTCTCATTTAAATATGATAACTTCATAGTTTTTTTCCCAGTTACATAAAAGGGCCAATTTCGCTATTCTACTTTTCTATTCTGAATAGGAGGAAGTATAAGAAAATATTTCCTGGGGTCCCAAGAACAACCGGCGAACTCGACATTGAGGATAGGAAATCGTATATTCTAACTTGTGACTAGTTTAGCTTGCAGTCCGGAACAGAGTTGTGACGTCATTTCGTCCTCAGAACGTAATATCAGGAAAATGCATACAATGTTGCTTAATATCTATCTGGGAACTATTCCAATAGCGAGCTATTAGTCTGATATTGAGCGTTAATGTTTAGTGGTAGTCTGGTGGATGCTTTGTGATTCGATACTGTATAGACAAAATAATTAATTCCCAGAAACGAGAGAAGAGCTTGTTCTAAAGCTTCTTTAATTATTGTCAAATATCTGAAATAAACAACTCCTCTAATATTGATTAAAAACTCATAAAATGTGTTAAATGGATTTATAATGTGGTTTACTTGATAGGAATTTAAAACCAAGAAAGAAAAACTGTTAGAAGCCATCCGACGTGTAAAGATAATTTATGAACGGGTGTTAATACTTGGGCACTTTGACGTAAAGCTCTATTAGAGACAGTCTTTTCCTCTATATAAAAAAAACACTCAAATAACGAGTGTGTTCCACCACAAAGCGCATATCGAGCGGTTAATAAAAATACTTCTAATGTGATATCACAAAAGTACGGAAAAAGTAAAGCGAGCGATATTTTTTTGCTGCCATACGCCATATGTTGACCGTGACCTCTAATCACATAAGAATTACCCCCCACAACTAAAAATATGATTCTATAGAACGAAGAATTTAACACTTTAAATGGTGGTAACAACCTTCTCAGAAATCTACCTAAAAAGTTTATGTGAGTTATTATAATAATAAAAAGCGAGAGAGATAGCGACTGAAGAAATCAGTACCGTTTTATACTGCAGCAATAGCGCTTGAAGACTCAAACGTGACCAAGACGAGGTACAATAAAAATGTACAAAATCAGTAACCGCTCGCCCATGCTACGAACACAATTCATTCATTCATAGTCTGCGAGCATCGTAAAGGCGCGCACCGACAGGTTTTGTTTTGTCAACGTAGTGCAGTTTAAATAAAAAAGGATTGAGACAGACTTTTTTAGCCCCTGAATAAATTGTTCGACGCAGAAAACTTTTTCAGTTGGTGAAAGAAACGTCACTGTCATTCTTTCTACAGAAGTTGTATTCACTCAATTACTGTTTATTTCTAGAAATACTTGTACTTCAAAAAGCAAAACATTTAGTTCACAAAATTAGAATAGTTTTGAACTGGTCCGGGCTGACTTTGGTTCGTATATAATCAGCAGTCAGCAACTGCAGTGTTTTTAATCTATATAGAATGGAGAACGATGTTTTTGAGAACCTATAAAGGATATGTTGTTATAAAGGACAGGACAGGCGAGGGTTAATTGGAAATCTGAGCTGGTGCTGAACTGCTATTAGAAAATGTAGCTTTTTAAAAATATTAATGATTTCTTCAAACAAAAAAACCTAATATTGTAAGGATAAAAATAACAATGTCACAATTCAATCATCTTTTTGACACTTCAGATGAAGACTAAATAAAGATTGGCCCCTCGTTCCCCCAAACTAAAACAATGCGCACAATATAATTTTAGGTGCTATTATACATTAATTACACCGCACCGGACCAAAATTTAATTACGGCGTGCGAACTTTATGCTAATTCTTCGGCCGATTATAAGATTAAGTTGAGTGTGAATTACTGTCGTTCCTTATAAGAAAAAGGCGGGCTCGTTATCCCGCCTTGTTGTTCTTCGGGTGATTACATTGCGGGAGAATCCCTCGGCGCGTTTCTCGTACCTTCAACGGGCGGTCGGTGGTTTTGCAATTTAGTTGGAACGGGCGATGAGAAAAATTTGCGGCGAAGGGCGCGAGGGGCGCGTGCGCGCGGCAACACGCGGCGCGGCGGCCACGGCACGGCAACCCCGCAGTCAACGGTGCGGCGCGACGCGATTAGTCTGCGCCGGTACGCTTCTCCACGCTTCATGTAATCCCGCGCTCCCGCGCACCCCCCCGCACGTCAAACTAACTAATTGATTTATACCCCCAAACATTAGTAAGCGAACTTACACCAACTTTTATGTGCGACGCTATCTACAGTGCTGTGAACTTTTTAAAATTGTACTACTCAAAGTTATGACTTTAAAGTGTATTTAGACTCGTAAAACTTTATTTTTTTAATGTTTTATGTAATATTCGAGCCGGAGGAGCAGCTATATGTCATGGTAAAATGACACTGGATGAATGATGGTAAATATAACAGCGCTCATTGTGTTTAGTTTGTATTTCACGCTGACTCATGGTGACAAAAATGAGCTAATGGATTCTCTTCACACAAAATAGACACAAATAAAACGTGAATTTTAAAAAGTCCACATCATTTATTATCACGTCACCAAGACAATTTGTATGAATAAATGAATAACTAATCAGTTATTTCGTCTTTACATAATACGTTGAGTTTGCAGAAAGACTTCGTTACGGCGTGAATTTTAATATTTAATAACTAATGCTACGTTTGCCGTTTTTAATTTAACATTTTATTCACTGTGTTGAATATTTAACTAACTTAATATTCGTTAAATATTAAAGTAATAACATATAAGTTGATTATTTTTGTTGGAAAAGCATAATTAAAGATCTATCAAATAAATACTCTATACTAAATGTTTTTAACACATGGGTACTCCAAACTGCACCCGAAATATAATTTGTTGACTGTATATATTTATTATTGCTTAATTGAGCACTCAACTATTTCATTAAAACATTTTCTTTTTCATCCTTCACTCAGTTCGCACCATTTCAGAGAAGCTATGTTTTATATTTTTTGTTTAACGTCTTTAGCAACACATAATTAAAAAATAAAAGAACACTGTTCATTTATAGCTTAAAGCTACATTTGAAACGGTATAAGCAAATATTTATCAAGCATACAACTTAGTGAAATCGACTGCCTGAACTTAATGATATTTTTCACACAATTTTTTACAGTACTATTTTTTCTGTTTTTGTAAGATATGGAGCTATAATTTTACGTTGAACAAATATTCATAAGGTTCAAAGAAGTACAACGAATGTTTTATGCGATGCAATACCTGACGATTTCTCCAATCAGAAGAGACTATATTTTTGCGGTAGGAGTGGAGCAGTATTAGTGCCATACTACAAAAATCTTCGGCAGACCGTAACGATCTGGCAAGACCTTTATGTGACTACGATTTTTCACATAACACGTATTTCCCAAAGGGTTACACCCACATTTCCACAATTCGTTCTGAATACCCATTAAATAGGAAGCGAGCCTAACATTGGACGCAAATTCCATACTTAAGGTTGCTACGGAAAATTTTCGTACAACAAAACTCAATAACATTTTACCCTACACGGGAATCGAACCCACAAAGTGACGATCAGCAGTCGCGCTTTCACTAGACTAAACCAACCGTTGATGCACCATATTCGGAAATACGTCACTCGAAATAACATGCCTTGACATGTTAGAACATGCCTGCAGCGAAAATGCATACTACAGCTTAGAGAACAGATACTCTCGTCACAGGATGAGCCTTTAAAACCTGTTACCGCTCGAGATAATACGAAGACAAAATTATATCGCTGAGTTCACGTTAACTAAACATAAGCTGCAAATTCAAAACAAATGAGGTTATATTGAGAGTTGTTTAAAAATTGAAAATGACATTCAAGAAACCATTTGTCGTGTTCTATTCGTAATTTTTCTATACAATAGCACATCCTGGCTTTAAGCCAGAACTACAGAAAGCAGCGGATCGTATTTTTCAGATTTGCTTCGCATACTAAAATATGATCTTTGAACTCAATAAGATATCGCGATATCTATAGGTTAGCGCAATACTTACTTAATATATTTTGAGGTTATTTTATGAGTTTTGTGTTTATAATTATAATTACTGGATTTTGGTGTAAAGTTCCTTGCTTAAAAAAAAACGTAGTCTATAATTTTTGTACATTACTAGCAATGCATAGTAATAGTATTCCTGTTAAAATTCACAACTAGACCAAATTCATGGTAGAAACGACGCCACGGTACCTACGGCATGAAATAAAATCATGTTTTCTAATGGTACAAAATAATCAATCTAAACCTAAATAAATGATTACCTAATGTTTTCTTTATTTTACACAAAACACGATTTCAATTGCCATAAGTTTCTACGTCGTTGTCCCTTATAGTATTTCACATAAAATATGCAATAAACAACACGCTTTTATAGACGACTTAAGATTTTTTGACGTACAGTAGACGCAGTTTTCGCAGTCGGGAAGTTCATTTAGCACTAATACTTCAACCTAATTGCAGCGTCACTGCAACTTAACCAACTATCAACTAGACTACAGTGCTAGATACAAAATATGTGGTTTCACTATTCTATAATTAGTAACTAGGTAAAAAGGTCATGTAATTTGGAAGTTTTCCATCATAAAAAATGTTTTATCTACAAATGATCATCCAATTTTCTCGCTGACTGTACAAAAGTTAGAACAATTTAAACAATATAAATATAGTTATAGTGTTAAACCATTATTATAATATTTGGTAGAATTTTCAAGCGTCCCTCAATTACCCAAATTAAACTTAATAAATATTAGCTGGTTGGGTGCGACGGTAATTAAATTTGGTACTTATGCCTTTATTGTTAAAGTCCATATTTACGTTTCAATTTGCGAAAATTTACATATATTAGCGTTTACTTTTACTCCACACCCTAAAGCAATATTTTTAATTGATAACATTTTTGGTTTGTTACAGTATTTAGGTCAATAGGTAATAATGCCAGAAATATTATTTGAGTACGCATTTATAGCCGTTTACCAATTTGAAAATTGTATTGAGAATCTACTCCAGACGTAGGTACTTAGGCATTGCCACAATTAGGTTCTCTATGGTACTCCAATTGCCTACCTATCCCATAGTATTTAATAGGTTGATGCTTTTTTGCGTGTCCCATCCTCGCGTCATTTATTTATACCGAAAAATCTAATCTACGATATCACCCTGACGTCTCCACCCCGTTATTCTAACGCGGCAAAAATACTCAAACAAGCCTGTAAGCCTAATCGCTCACTCGTCTGCGATAATCGATTGGACTTTACCACTAAACGGCGCAGAACTTTTTGTCGCACGAACTCATATCAATCAAGTAAGTAATTCGTATTATGAGAGAATTTCTTCGTAAACTATTTATATGAAGGGAACTTATTATTAATATGGGATAGTTTGTATATGTATAAAAGGATTGGCATAAATGAAAATCACTATACAGTTAACACGAGCGTTCGTGCTAACGCCAACGCTTGACTACAGTAACTACTTATTTAACCCGGCGAGGATGTGGTACAAAAAGAATACGTCGAGGATATGGAAGTAATAATGACCCTGTTTTTCATTTATGTTTTAAAAGTATTTATTGGTATTTTTAAACAAAGGATGGGAAGTACCTAAACTTACCGATTGGTTATTAATTAAAGGACTACGAGACGAAAAACTGTACGCAAAACAAAATAAGCAGGGTCAAATTGACTGTACCATATCCTCGCCGGGTTAATACCGCATTAGGTAAAAAAAGCGAAGCTGTGTCATCTCTGTCAATCTCAGTGTCAACATTAGCACGATTTAAAGCGTTGATTTATAAAACTGAAACGCCGCCGCGCTCCCTCGGCGTTAATAACAACGCTAACGCCCGTGAACATAGGCCAAAGAAGCTCTTAGAATCTCAAATAGAAGAAGTTCAAATAGCCAAATAGAGCACTTAATTAACAAAAGATTATATATTTAAAAAATATTGATACTTATACACGACGAACGATAAAATAATTAAAACACACAGTAGTATGTAGTAGTAGTAATCAATATTACTTGTTGAGTGCGAATCCTATACCCAGAGACGCAAGGACCAATCATAATAGGACCTAATAATACTTTTTGGTCCTCCATAATGATATCGTTGATAAAGGGGAGGCACGTCACTATTGACTGATTATGACGAACAGACAGGACAATAGCCGACTGGTGATAGTACACTGATATTGGGTAAAACAGATGGATGAAAATAAATACTAATCACTTGACGTAATATGACGTAACCTTTAATATAAACATGGGTTTGTTTATAGTCTGTTTGGTCCTTTAATTATTGCGGTACAGAGACTAATTGAGTTTGGTTTTTATGATATTTTTTTATGTACCTAGTGCGAGTAGACAGTGCCCAGGCAACCTTACTAAGGGTTTAATTTAAATTTGGTCCAAAGTACAGCTGAAGCAAAGGTAGTTGAAATTTGTTTGAGTATGTTTTACTTACTTACGTTGGACTGCCTCATCGGTCTAATGGTCGCAAGTGCAACTATGCGTGAGGCAATAATTTGACTCCCGGATCGGGCAAAGTCTTATTGAGTTTTTTGTATGGAAATTCTCAGTAGCAGCATGAAGTTTGGAACTATGCCCGGTTGATGGCAATAGGCTCGCCCTCTATTAGATAGAACTTTTAATAACAGCATCAGCAAGATGTAAGTACCTACACAATATTACACCTCAGCCTAACCTTTCGGGGATACAGGCGTGACGCTATTTTATGTTACGTTTACCTATCAGAATTTCTAGGAATTTACCTATGTCTCTGATTTAGCTACCTTCTTAATACTTTTTCCTAAGTATATGACTTGTTATATCGTAAAACAACACGCACACACTGTTTTACTGATACACGATCGACTTCAATTCAGTATTTTCAACAAAGAAGAAATGTTCAATCAATAACCCCGTTTATCTTTGAAGAATTTCCGACCAAACAATTTAATAATTACATGCGTTACAATTATTGGGGCACGACAATTATGAGCCTGTTGAAGCTCTAAATTGGATCTCGATGAGGTAATTACCTACCGATTCAAATTCAACATCAAAGATGAACAACGCCATAAATCAAGCAATTTATTGGATGATTCGGTGTTTAAAGTAACAAACCCAAGAGGCTACACGATTAAGATGGTAATTTTATTGTGGTATGAGGGAAAATTGGGAAGAAAGGTTCTGAAGTGGCCACGGACCGGAAAACTTAACAAGTGACAGCCTTTCTACGGGATGGTACTGACAAGGGTTAAGGGAATCGTTGGATGCACACCCAAAACCCTTCTAAGTGGTGATCCATAAGTTACGTTCAACAGTGACCGGCTTACAACTAACACGAAGAGAGTCAAAAACACTCAAACAAACATAATTTTACTTTTAAATTTGTTTTATATACATGTGGCTATTTTAAGTCTAAACATGTCGAAATAATAAAAAATCAAATCGAAAGAACGGGCGGAACGGTTCTAAAAAGAAAAAAATTAACTAAAAACTTTAGCGATTTCTTTAAGGAAATTCAAAAAAGATTAGTTCACTAATATATGAAAATCTTTAAAATAAAAATAGAACAATGAAACTTATAAAACAACATAAAATGAATCAAATCCTACACTAAGACCCATCACTACTGATCCACTTCCCTCGAGATGAATGTATTAATATTCTCACTCCGTCATCCCCGAGGGATAAGCGAAAAAGTTTGGTATCGAAAAAATATATTAAAATAAAAAATACATGGCAACATTATTAATAAATTCGTTCCACGTACCACGCATACGTCCCAAACGCAGGCAACACTGGGGAATTTCTACGAGCTATTTTATCTGTGAACTACTGTGAAGGTATACAATATAAAGTAGTTACTGGAAAGAACCGATTAATAGGGATAGGTTATCGGCTTCCGCGTATCTTTAGGAGAAATTTTTCGGACGCAAGAAATCCCTGCGTATGGATGAAAGGGTGGGGTACTATAAAAAGGAAATATAAAACCATGCCCAAGAATATTATGACTACCAAAATGCGGCAGTAATTGCGGGCTAAGAAAATTGTTACTTCTTTCTTTAACGCATAAGATAATTGATTGAGACCCTACAAAATGCTTCATTCCCCTCCAAAATTTGAAGACTAAGTATTCTGGTAACCACCAGAATATTTAAAAAGAAACTGAAACATCTAACAAAAAAGCCCGAAGAATTCCACCCAAAAAACAAATGCATAACTCTTGCCAACGATCTTTGTCGGAAAATAACAAAAGTATCCGAACATCGTCCTCGCCTAAAACGATAAAAAGGCCAAAGATTCGACGTTGGCCGAAAAATTGCTCTCGTCCGGACTCAAACGGTTTCGTATCGAAGTAGGTATTATAGACCCGCACCAGGCATTGAGAAATAGCTTGATAGCCCGCTCGATATTTCTAATCATTCGATCAAATGTTTGTTCAAATAATATTGTGATAAACCCGTCGCCCCAGTTAGAGTCGCAACTTTATTTAATAAAGAGAGTTTCTGCGTTATTTAGATATAAAATGTCTGCGGCTTGGCGAGCTCTCCAGTAAAAAAGAATGTTAAAAAAATATTGAATATAAGATCTAAAGTTATTTAGCATTTCGAGGAAAGAGAGAAAGAAACTAAGGGCACTTAGAGTCTACTATACAATGTATAAATACATTAAAGAAAAATTGAAAATAGGGTTTCCAGTAAAAGGTATACATTTCACCAAGAATGCACAAAGGTAGTCTTGCTTTCTAATAATTAAATATAGAATTAATAGTAACGTGAACTCACTGTCTGTGTTAAAAAAACTAGGCCAACGTTCAATAGCTAAATCTAGCAATAATTTTGCTTTGTTCTTGCCGATTCCAAATGCCACACGAAACAAAAGAAGACAAAGAATTTATTGAAACGTATTTATTATTAAATCTATACATTTATAACCTTGGCAACTTATCCGAGAGAAAATTCCAGCATCTAAATGACGTCAACATTTTTATATTAGACAAGTAGGTGGTTCTAAAAATAACAAAATGGTTCTAACATAACCCTACCCGAGTATCCTACTAAACTTTTTGCAGACTTAATAGGGAAAATCCTGAATAGACGAGATCTATTTTTAAACTATCCTAACTTTAGTTCATTATCCAGTACCTATACATAGGAAAATTCCTTTACATTTCATAGATAGGTATGCACTGAGTTCCAAGTATGTATCCAAGTGAAGAGAATTCCATTCCGTAGCTCGCATTATGAATGAGGAAACGTTACGTGCGTGATCCAGATTCACATACTACGATGTCGAGGAACGTCCACTTCGAGAAACCAATCGTAGGAGCTATTTGGTTTTATTGTTGGCTGGTTTTGTGATTTCAAGGCATTTTTTAACACGTCGCCTAAGATTTTCTCCTTATCGTGGCTGCATTTACAGACACAAATTTTAGAAGCACACGTTGTCTATAAGTATTATAAATAAATATTCTGTGCAGAAATCGAACCCGTGACAAGCTGAAAGCCAACCCGGGGCCCGTGGCGTTATTTAAATACAATAGTACTGTAATATAGGTAACGTTTCGGGCTAGTGCATACGTAAACTTTGAACATTCTATAGAATTTACTTTCTGTTGATGTTTTCTTCTTAAAATGTGATAATACTTCGACTACAACTTCGAAACGTTCAAGCTGGGTGTTTCTTTAATAGGTCTGTCCCAAAAAAAAAAAAAAACCATTAACAAAGCAAAATGATATAAAATACGAATATTTATGAACTCTTCGCGCTTGAACAAAGTTAATTAATAATATTTCATGATGAAAGAAAAAACCAAAACTAAAAGACATTATTGAAAATATATTTTCCAGAGAGGTCAAGTAACCTCTTTAGTATGACTTTTATTTGTTTAGGAGTCCTCGTGCTAAATGCCTAGACTTTGTCAAAGATAAAAGTTAATGGCAAAAGTTCCACTTTCGTCCCAATTTTATTTAGGTAATTTGAGAACAAACAAAGTCTCCCCCAATTTAATTAAGACTATAGTTTAGCTAAAAGTTTTCATACAAAATCCGTTAACGTTTTTACCCCACTAAACATGGGCTGATTTTGAAGCTAAGCTTTATATGTTTTAGACACAAGTAAAAACTAGGTCATCACGTTTTTTTATATTGTTTATAGACTGAAATATAATTTACCCTCAAAATGTGTTTTTTTTTAACTAAAAATCTTCCTTATCTGGAGATAATTATTAAATTAATCAAAATTAAAAAAAAAAACAAAACTTGTCAACCTATTTTATAGTCTGACAAAACGACAGAGACCAAAATCAAATTAGATCGTTAAGATTTTGACGTAAGAAATATTAACGCTCAAACACCTATTTTGCGCCTATTTCAAGGGCATTTTGTCAGAAGCCAAAAGCTCTTAAGGTTCTGTAGTTATATTGACTTGGCAGTCATTCAGCAAAAAAATTTTACCAATTTATCAAAGTAATGAATCTGTCAATACTTTATTTACTTGTCTCATAACTATATATTATACTAGCTTTTGCCTACGAATTCGTACGCGTGGACTTTAGAAACTCATATTTTCCTGCGGTAAAATAGAGACTAAATTTTAAGTTAGACCTCTAGCAATACATCAGTGAAAACTGCATTCAATTCCATTCAATAGTTTTTACGTGATGCGTGTACAAACATACAAACAGACGGACAGATAGACAAAAATTCTAAAACTGTTGTTTTGGCTTCTGTTGCTCTAATAAAGACCCCCCATATTAGTTTTTCTCCAGTATCTATAATGTACAGACAACGGCCTGTTATAATTTCATTATATTTATAGAAGCAAAAGTAAATTTTAGTCCCACAATACACATAAACCTTCATGATTTATTGCCTGTTCTACATTAAGCTGACGTATTGACAGTCGAACCGTACATCTATATTCGGGTCTAGCCTAAGGGTTAACAAAATACTTTCTGTACACTCTTACAACATTTGCTGGAATTGCTCCATATATTCGTGTCGAATAGCTTATCGATCGACGTAACAATAAATCGCTCAGACATTTCGACGTCTTACATAATACCGAAACATAACAAGTTCTAAAAATGGAACAAAATATCGACGGATAACCGCTCCGACCCGTGAGGTCGTAGATTCGATTCCCGGCTCGGACAAAGTGTAATTGGGATTTTCTGTTATTCTCAGTAGCACCCTGAAGTTTGAATTTCTGCCTGATAGATGGCAATAGGACCGCTTTCTATTCCTTCTGACTTACTAACGGCATTGGCAAAATGAGGTGAGATATATCTGTCTATCCCTTCTGGGAATACAGGCATGATGCTATGTTATTTTAAGTAATATCGACGGAAACAGTCGCCGAAATACACATAATGATGTACGGAACTAGCACATATCACCCGTCACCGTTCCTTTTCATTTGTGCACAAAGAATTGTTCCTTCGTCCCCTCGGTATCATTACGTTCCGCGCAACTAAATTGAATAAAAGCCAGACACGGACATTCGTTGTTAACCCGAAATCGTCCCACAAATGACTGACAATAGACTCGATTGTGTCTGAATGAGGTGATTTGTGTCGGATCACAGGTGAATGTTCCGTCGTAAGGTCAATTTCGTACTTTTGTGAGTGTTGGCAGGTAACAGAGATGTCTATTGAAAAGATTGTGTTTGGGTTAAAAAGTGAGTTGAAGTAAATATTGAATTTCGACATATATTTGTATGAATACGGACAGTTCCGGCTGTTTGTTCATGTGAATATTTGTGTATGTAAACGCATCCACGATGCGGGAATTATTACTAGTGTGGGATATTTCTCATTTTTTGTGGTTTTCGTACAATATATATTTTTCAAAAAGGAGGTTAGATACGATTAATTTTTTTTTTTGACTGCCTCATTTGTCTTTTCGTCATAAGTGCGACTGCTGAGAGTGAGCGACCCGGGAATTCTCAGTAGCAGCATGGAGTCTGGAACTGTGCCCAGTAGATGGCAATAGGCTCGCCCCCTATTACATGGGACTCAATAACAGCATCGGCGACATGTGGGTGTCCAATAGTACACCTCTGCCTAACCCTTCAAGGAATACAGGCGTGATGCTATGTTATGTTTTTTTTATACACGTAATATTGTTATGGATTCTACCATTTCTCTTTTAATGTGGGGCATACCTGCTCGCAGTTATAGGCATAAATAAATCTCAAATGCACCAACTTTTGGGGTCGAAATAGCACGCCATAAAAATATTTGTCGCAAAACGAAATGCTCAAACGACAAGAGGCATAACGGGGTCGTGAAAATGAAATATTTTTTTGTGAAAATAGTAAAAGAAAAACTGTTCTTAATTAACTTTTATTACAACTTTCCTACAAATATAATAGGTACTTATTTTGCACCCTTTTTCATTATTTTTGGTAGTTTGCATAATTTTATTTATTTATTTATTGCCCCAGTTTGTTTATTTTAAAATTTCATAATTAGTTGTTATCATAGACCAGTACCACTATCACGAGTTTTCTCACGATTTACTATCAAAGTAAATTTTCATGATAGCGATTTTAGTTCTTAACTTGGTTACACTAGGGATAAGAGTCGCTTATGTGACATCTAGTCATAGTAAAGTTTTGATTTACTATTTACTATATTATAGAAATGTCATGTTAGTGATTCTAATCCCTAATGTAACCAGTTTAAGAACTAAAATCGCTTGCATGAAAATTAACATTTACTATGAAAGCACATAGTAAAAAACTCATAATAGTGGTACTGCTAACATTACACAATAATTCGTTCATTTTTATTTCATCATTATCATCGTTATTTTTTCATCCAAATATTGTATTTAATTAATATACTTCGTCCCCGATGTTCATTAATTCGCTAATTAGTTTACAATTAATGGATGACCGTTGTCGCACCTGTTTCTTCTATTCATTTACGTGTTTTTCACTGCATGTTTACTTAAACAATGTATTTATGTTTTTTAACATCGTTTTGTTACCTGAGTTTCTTAATCAAAATGGCAGCATGGATCTCGTAAATAAAATAAGCGGCAACGTCTGTCTGTGTGGGTTTTCTTTTTCTATAAAGTCGGCAAAAGCTACATGGGACCAAAATTGGGCCAAAGCTCGTCGTTCAACAATTCTGGTATCAAGTCTGACTGTCCACTGTCGTCACTCCTTGCATCCTATTCTATGTATATAATTATAATATCTAAAAACGAAATACTGGGATCACCAAACCTTATGCCGAGAATGACGTTTATTGCAATTTCCCATTTAACATCTTACCTATAAAGCCTCCGTATTCAAAACGGGACGTCACGTATGGACCGTTGAAAATTCGGTATTATTATTGTCAACACAAAAACAAAAAGCTGTCTCCAAAAATTACTTTAAAAGTAAAAACTAGGCTCCATGTAGCCTATTTTTTAACTTCTAAAGTAATTTCGTAAAGTTACTTTTTTATTTTCAACTTCTATTTAGCCTGCAAATAAAATACAAATACGAAACGGATCCTTTTGGAATACTCGTACGTAGGCGTGTTGGGTTAATAATACCTTCGCAACCTATACTTATTTTATGCCTTCATATTAGACTCGCTATTATTTCTCTCGGATAAACATCGTAATAATAAGTTGGGAAACATTATTCAAATCTGTCACTTAGGTGTCTACAGTTTGTAGGTTGATGTAGATGAGATTCGGTGCGGTCTTTTAAGAGTTCCCGAAGTCTCTACCTCCAACTGTTTGGAATCGTGTGTGGATCGAATTTATCCCTTCCGTTAACAGAGAGGGAAAACTTCGTGCGGAAACCTGAAAAGGCTTCATAACATTCTCGATGGTGTGTGTAATCCAACCTGCATTAGGCCAGCGTGGTGGTCTAACGCCTAACCTTTATTATCCTGGTAAGAGACCCAATTCCAGTAGTGGAAGTGGAAGAGGAAAGAAGGGATTCCTAGCTTTGGGATTCCTTTGGTAAGAATTAGTTGTAAATGTATGTGAATAACTATTTATTAACAACGAGCGACAATTTTATATTTATGTACATTTTTTCTCACTATGATGATGATTGATGATAGCTGATATGATTTTTTAATAATAATTATAATACGCATATAGGTACCTAAAATATTTTAGGCTATGTTGCCAACCTACTAATACCCATATTCTTCTGAAAAATAATGACGCAACGAACAATTCACGAAAATAGAATACAGTGACAATACACAATGCATTCAACTCCAACAAAAGTTAAAAATATCGTAACATTTTCATTTAGTGCCTCCGCTTAGCGGTTTATGAAAGGAAAAAAAAAAAACAAACCAGCTTACTGTCCATTTTGTGTCAGTTATAAGTTCATTCCTTATGACGGCGACATTTTAAAGTTGCTTTAGTAAAAAAGGATCCACGCTGTATCGTCGCGGTATTCATTTCTTTAAGACTTTTTATCTCATAATACTTTTTTATTTCGTAGCTTGTATATATTTTTTTTTTAAACATTGCACCACACTAGGATTTCTCCTGTGTCGTGGGTACAGTTTACAAACATACATGTCATATACACACATAACAACTATCTGTAGATCATACAAATATTTGCTCCGTGCGGGAATCGAACCCGCAATACCCGGCGCAGAAAGCTAATCACTTAGCCTTTGCGCCAACCGTGTCGCCAAGGTAAGGTGTTACTAAGGTAGCAAACAGGCATACGGCTTTGTGTGATGCCTTGTATATTAAAGAACCCAGAAACCTGTAAACCTGTAACGTCTCATTGGTCTTGCAATCATAAATGCGACTGCCACTCATGAGCACATTCAACCTTCTTTTGAAGTGTCGATACTTACTCATGGCGTAGTGGAAAGATTGGCCAGTCAGCAATGGTGGTATCAAATTTGTCTGTCTTGACTGTCCAAGGTGCGCTAGACAATTTCAGATATCGTCATTCGTGGAGGCTCTTTCCAGCCCAGAAGCAACCAATCCGTTAGCAACACCCACCTATCTAAAAAAAAAAACAAAACCTATCGAAAAATCCTAATTGCAAAATAAATAATTTCATTTCATTTGATTGCGTTGGTAACATGAAACCACATATTGATAGCGACGATTAAAAAATGTATTAGCGGTTCATACAGACCCCGATATAGAAGCTAAAAAAATCCAATTAGGATTACAAATTCGGCCCGATAAATACCTGAAATAGTACAATGCACCTATATTTAATCCTTTGGGATACAAAGACACGATGTTGATACAAAACCTATTCACAGCACGTTTTTAAACTGTACCAGTTCGATTCAATAAAATGCTAGTCTACATTTAAAATCTTTACACTAAATGTAAATTACTCTTATACATTATTGATACACGGCTTCTGCACGTGGTTCCACTTACAAGCTATTGTGCTTTCCCCGAAGCGATACAGAACAACGGTTACAGAAACCGCCCATTGTACTACATAGGTAGGGAAGGTATTTGAAGCTATACATTACCTGCATACATATTACCCTAAGAACTTTGACTTCAATATTCATTATTCAAGGACCTAGGTTTCAGTATACAAGGAGCTTAATAAGCCTAGCACGAACGTTACCGTCTAGTATCGTAAGCGTATGGTCAACGTGTATTTTGAATTGGGAATGGAAATACTCATTTCGAACGTCATTTATTTTTTTAACTATAGACTATCATATGTCACGGATAAAATTCAAAGAATACCTTATGACGGTTGTATTTTCGATTCAACATTCACTGACATTAACGATACGGCTACGTTTTTATACGTCAAAATATTCGTGAACTTCTAAAGTGGCACTGTACTTAGGAGTACAATTCAATCGTGTTTGTATTGTTTTGTTTCAGGCTGCTGTCAATCAACTATCAGGGCTAAAAAGCCTTTTCAGATAAAATCCTAATATGATTTAAAATTACGTAATTAAATCAAATTATCCACACATTTAACTCTTACCTTATCATTTGGTTACAGAAATTATCTGTATGAGTTACCACAGAGGTTCATAGGGGGATATCTCAATTTGGTCTTTTTCGGTTATCATTAACGGGTTATCATTGTTCAGCTAAACCCAGTTTCAATTAAATTTATAAAACTTTTTTATACCACGCATATGAAGGGATTGAAAACCTTTTTTCAATCGACCGCACATAATAATTATTTTTGCTCCCCATTTCAACATAACAAAAATATCTGAACGTAATTTAATCCTTTGTCTAGTCCATTTTGAGCATCAGCTATTTGATCAATGTAGATTAGATATGTCAGTCCAAAAATAATTGACCTATTGAATGCCGAGAGCCAAGAGTAAATATCCATTATATTTTAACGAGTGGGTACTTCACTATACACATTTAGATATAACGTCATACTTAACCTTTGTTAACCCTCATAAGTCAATTTGAATATGGTGAAGAAAAGGCCCTAATTACATTAACTACTGAAGTGGGTTAAAACTTAATTTATATTCATCCTTTTTTGAAGGAGGTTGAGATCGACCACCGTCTGTACAACCGACAAGGTCACAACCTAATTTGTATTCAAGATTAATGGTAGTTAGGTATAAATTATGCTAGATTTTTTTGCACTTATCATCTTACAGTGTAATATTATTTCAAGAGAGAAGAATTTTTTCTAGTATCATATGTCTGGGTCTAATTGTTATTAATTTTATGTCTATATAGAATTATAGAGTTTACTATCTTTTCGTGGTCTTAAGAATATCATTCTAGATTTAATCGGAATATCATATGTTTACGAATGAACAAACATTTTATTACAGTAGCAATATTTATTTGGTTTTAATGCAATTGAGACGCGTGAATTACATTTGATTTTTCGTAGGGCACCATCTTCCTTTTTTGCTCTCGCGCAGGGTGCTGCCGTGCTTTTGTCGGTATTGCCATTTTTGTGCCGTAGTGAGGTGCGCGTACATCATATATATATAGGAGCAGATTTTATAATATATTCTAGCTTTCATCTAAATCTATACAATATATAATATAAAATTATTAAATATTTTACGAACAATAAATTCTTTTGTCTACTTACATATGGTTGCCTTCAATAGATGAAAAAAACTTGAAACAACTATCCCCAAATACACAATTCCACATCGTATAAATCTGAAACTGTGCCTTTTACTATTCGTGTCTGCTCAGGTAAATAGCGGAACTTCTTTTAACGATAAAAATAAGTATCGACCTAAGTGCAGCCACTTCAGCCGTCTATAAAAAGAGGTGTTCTTTATCCTGCATCCCAACGTAGGTAGTTAGGTAACTGGCTAGAATTACGTTTAAAGTATCAGTTCAATGAATATGGGCCTCACAAGGACTTTTCCTGTATCGAGGAATAGTTTACAGACATACACATGTATATTGCACATGCACATCCTACTATTCTATCCTACTTCCTACTAATATTATAAATGTGAAAGTTTGTGAGAATGGGTGGATGAATGGTTGGATACTTTTTATCCCGAAAAAATGTATGGGTTCGTAAACCACGCGGGCGAAGCCGCGACCGGAAGCTAGTATTATAAATGTGAAAGTTTGTGAGGATGGATGGATGGATGGATGGATCTTTGTTATTCTTTCACGCCAGAACGGCTGAACGGATCTGGATGAAATTTGGCAGAGATAGATTATGATCTGGAATAGCACTTAGGTATTATTCCAGAAAAATGTACGGATTCGTAAACCACGCGGGTGAAGCCGCGAGCGGAAGCTAGTACATCCATATAATGAACAACTATATTATGTAATGTATTACATTTCTTAATCATTGGAGTTTCTGTTTTCCATAAAAGCAAACCTATTTTGGAACTGTGCACTATAAAACTCAACTTTTCAAGACTCTACAAAGGACCACTTCAAATAAAAATATTTAAACTGTTCAATGAGAATTAGCTTCATTTATGTAAAAATGAATTTTACTTCTGTAGGCCATACAAAAATTTGATCTGTGCGGAAACTGAACGCGCGTCACGTCGTGTAGAAATCCAGTCGTTGTGTAATCGGCTATAGTGTCGATTTATCTTGATTCAACCTCATAGTTGTAGTTGGCTTTTTATTTTGCAGGATATTTGGATACCTACAGGGCGTAAAATTTTGCGTGGCGATTTAATCACCGGCAATTATGGTAGATCAATGACCAACGATACCCAAATCAATAGAATATAATACTTTTATTAATCACTCAAATATCGATATTGTTTTTAAATTCAGTGTCATTACTTAACCTTTTGCAGACCTTTGACTCCAAGCAAACATATCGTTTGTAGGTTGAGTAAAAATGTAGGTAGATCTACCAACCACTCTATTTCAAAAGCTATTTATTTATTTTTTATGAGATCTGTACAACACGCCATCACAGTAATGCAGATTATAAAAGCGTCGCACTTTATATTAGTTCTCCTCAATCGCATCAATTCGTTGGTCCATCTGTAACCACGATTTAAAAGCTAATCGTGCCAAGTCTACCTGCAGTAGGACAAAGACCTTCATTTAAATCCTGAATATTTCACGAAAGTCTGTGTGACCCGTTTTACAAAGGTTCAAGGATTAGATTTAAAATTTAAAAGGTGTGACAATCCCCTAAGTGTAGTAAGAGTATGAATTTATTTAGAGCATTTAGTGCTGGACAAAGCTTTCATCTTAATAAAGGTTTTGTGTAATCTTCAAGGTCTTTTTCTCTTTAGGGGGTGAGCATTATTTATTTAAAAGGTCTGATGTTAGTGTTGGTGCCAGAAAAATAGATAAGTTGAGATTTTAAGTGAGGGAATATACGGAATTCTCTTTTCACTTTTACCCTACATATTTGGCTCATTGAACTGTAAATGATAACAATAATAATAACTTTATTTTTTGCCCAGTTGGTTGGATGGCATAAATTGTGATCCATTTTCGTCCATAAGTACTATTAGGGAACTAAAGTATTAACAATTCATCAGTCATATTCATATACCTATTACTTCCATATATAAATAACATTATATAGATAACTATTTTACGTTCATTTTACAACAAACAAAAAGATTCTTCTGCCTCACCTTCCAAATAAATACAAATTTTATCACAAAAATAAAACACTACAATGTTATACGGCCAAAATTCATATCACCGAAGAAACATTTCAATTTCGGGGAACACCGGTTACCCAAGGCACAAGATATGAGGCCACTAAACAAAAAAGTTACAACAAGCAATTATTGCCACCCGGCGTATACGCAGGGTCTGGAAAAGTTGGGACCATAAACGCTGCATGAGAATAGGTTTGAATAAAAATGAGCTCGGTCCGCCACGGGGGTTTTTGTTTCGTTTCCGCGTTCTGTAAGGAAATTGATAAAACGGCTGCATGAGATGGCTTTATAGCTTTTTTTACTTAGAGGGTGTTAACTTGATATCATGTGTAGGGGCGGACTGTGATTGAGAGAACTATTTCGTCGTAACTTTCTTTTCCTGGTAAAACGATTTTATTTTATACAGCTGTATCAGTCACGGAAATTGACTTTCTTATGAAAATTAATATTAAAATTTAAATTTGATATTAACGGTGCAGTAGAGAACTGCCTTGCTTTCTGCGCCATGAATCTCAGTTTCGATCACCTAAAAAAAATGTACAAAAAAAATTAAGCCAGGAGGCCAAAACCAAGACACTAAATATATATAATAAATCTCGAATTAATTAACCTACATTAAATATAACACATAGGTACACTAAGTAAGTAACCACACTCAAATTTAAATTCAAATGAATCATAATTTATACACTGCTATTTCTGGCAGGTAAAGAACCTACCTAAAGTTGTGGAACAATTAAAAATCGAACTATATTAAACATACCCTAAATACGCAGCGACATAATCAACTGTCTGTCATGGTAGCCGCGTAGCACGCAACGTGTATGCGTTGCGACGGTTAATTTACACCGTACATGACAGGAGCAATATATCGCCCTACCCTGCCCACTACTTGCGGCTGGAATTAGCTGAGAATGATTGGCGGAACACGTACTTAATTAACCTGAGATTTGCTTTTGCCGTATTTTGTTTTATAAGAGTTCCTTTGAAAAATTAAGACAAGATGGCTTTTAAAAAGCTTTGACTGCTAGTAAAATTAAGACAACGGTAACTGGTTTATTGGACTGTAACTGCTATGAACATATAGGTCCTGGGTTCAATTGAATCGTGTAAAATGTTACCTGGATTTTTTGAAATTCTCTCTAACTGTGCGTATTTAAGAATTGTGCTCGGTAGATGGCAATAGAGGTGTAATTGGTATGACAATGAACACTTTATACAATATAAAAAAGGGACGACCGAACTAGTCAAGCATTAACTACTAAGTAACAAGGACACAGATCAGTCAGCTAGAAATAAGCTAGGATATCACACAATGAAAATAATAATCATACATATAGAGTACAGATAGGTATTAAAAATCATTCAGTAGGTACAGAATAATAATACAATCACATTTCAAAATATTTATACAACTGTGTCGCTTAGCAACCATATCACCCGAATAGATGAAACAGGAATCGACAGCGTGGCAGTCCTAAAAGAAGATGGCGTTGAGCTGGACTACTATGCAAAGAATTGGCCCCAAATCGCAACGGACCGGGTTATAAAGAAAGAAGGGAGAGAGGCTTTTGTCCTGTAATGATACAAATATTAGGCCCATAATAATAAAAAAGGGCTTCTCGAAAGCAAAAGATCAGACTTTCATTATAAAATTGACGACACGGTTGGCGTAGTGGCTAAGCGATTAGCTTTCTGCGCTAAGTGTCGCGGGTTCGATCCCCGCACGGAACAAATATTTGTATGATCTACAGATAATTGTTTCGGGTCTGGGCGTTTGTGTATGTGAATATATGTGTTTGTAAACGCACCCACGATACAGGAATTATTCCTAGTGTGGGGCAACGTTTTAAAAAAAAAAAAAAAAAAAAAAAAAAAAAGAAAAAGAAAACATAGATTGAAGAATTTGCCCCAAATCTAGAAAATTCTCAATAATATACTGAATTTATGAATAATAAGCAGTAATAGAGCGTATATTAAACTTATTATACTGTATACAGCCAGAAAACTCGATATTCACTTCGTTCTGTATAACCGTACGAAAAACTTTATTGAATCAACAGAATGCCGAGTCCTGTAATCGCGATGCGAGATAATAAAAATTTGTTTACCTCCTTGATATATTGACGACTATATTTCGTAGGGAAGTTTCTTTATGGGGTCCTCGATTTGATTTATCAAAAAGTAATGTCAGTTGAATTTAGTGCTTGATCGTATACAATCTTTGTGTTCTAGACTCATTATTTTATATAGGTGATTGAGATATTTGCTAACTTCGGATTTGAATTCTTACAATCAGAATATTCTTACTCAATAGATTGGGTTTATACAGTTCTTATTACATAAAGTAGACACAAAAAATTACCACATACTTAACTTTCTAAGTAAGTAGTATGTAAAATAGATTTTTAATAAACCTAAAGTTAACCAACTTCAATATGAAGTTTTTATTTCAAATGGGCTTTTGCAGGCACCTTTAAAACCTTATGAATCTAGGTGCACGGTTCTAAAGTGGGTTGGTCCTATGGAGAAGGGACCGGCAAGAAACTCCATGGATACTCTTTTCAAAATATTAAATAGTATTTCAATAAAAATAAAAAATAAAACTCTTCGACTGCAATATTACATTACATGACACACAAGGACTAGGTACTATATATGATAATAAAATATAATAAATTAACATTTCATAATAAAATGTTCGAGTATAAAGAAATTTGTTGGTTAAACAAAAATGTATAGCAATTTTATGTAAAATTGACGTAAAATATGATTAAATTACCGTATCAACATATTAAAAAACGGTGGCATAGCGTCAAAAATTAGGATTCAATATTACCATTAATGACTGGCTTATCTTCATTAAACGGCATGTATGATTACTATATGGATGGCTCGTGGATACGTCAGAAGAAGATAGGAAAAGCAACAGCTCTCCAAAGACCCATATTGTTTTTAGTATAAATATAAATGCTTGCAACCTAAAATTGCTTTCAATAAAATCAACTAGTATTAAATTGAATGAAACTTGCGCGAAATAACTATCACATGCTTACAAACGAAAACCCAGACTGAAACAATTGCTATCGTTCTTTGTTTGATCTTGAATGCAAAGAATATTATCACTTAAGCTCACGTGCAATCTTATTAGCTTTTTATACCAAATTCAACACGTTCGCCATCCCAGAACAAGTGGAAGATATTTTTTTAACTTTCACTACACAAATGTCCCAAAGTAATTACATTAGGAGCGCGTAGTATTTATCGTACAAAACCTAAGTAATAAGCCAACATCTTTGAAGATAACTAAAAGAGAAAAATCTTTTGCTTTTACAGCCATTCAATCATAAACGTTAGGGCGACCATCTTTCATTCGCTGTGACAAACATTGGACAATAAAGAATATCATAAATCATGAGGCCTTATCTCGGGAAATCTAGACAGTTCCCCATTTCATTTCTCTAGAGTTTCATACCTTTATATAGTGTATAAACAGACGGAAAACCTATAAGAACTTTTATATAAAAGTCCTTTATTTGATTCTAGTATCTATTCTAGTATTCTCTTTTTTTTTCATATATCACATTAGAATTGTCCTTCCATTGGTGGATAGATCAGCCAGTTAGTAATATTCCTTAATGGTTGCCTACCCAGGCTACGTTGAATGTAATTTGGTATTATCACAAGATAAGGCTCTTTCCCAAAAAAGAAAAAACCTAATGGAACAACCTTTTATTGCATTATTCCAGGAAAGCTTATGTTCAATAGTAGCCATCTTCTGGACCAGGAAATAAAATAAATGGATTTTTTATAAATTTTTGTCCAGGATAGAAAATATGATATAGTTCCAGCTTGTTGCAGTTTCAATATAAATATTGTAAATCAACCGATTCTTTTTTCATAGATCCAAATGTTCAGAAAGACTGCTATTGTCCAAATATATATCGTGTGCTGAAGATTTTTTATTACCGCGTTATTACAGGACGTGTCTTCTTAGACTGGTAAATCTGGTCACACGATTGGAAAAAATCTTTTTGATGGCACTTTTACAATTCCAAAGCTAAAAAGATTTCAATAAAATTTTACGTTATGCCTTCAAGATGTCGAACCGACGGCTTAATATTGCGAGTATCTAGGAGGGACTTTATTTGAAACATTTTCAAAGAACAAATGGAATTTCTCCACAGGAAATTCCCTTGGGATGACACAAAATCTAAGTTCTGAACCGCCGCAGGCGAAATCTATGTAGTTTTATTATAAAACTTATGTTGTATCTCATGTTTACTTACAAAGTACGTGCTTTACTTGATACCTAAGAGACAAGACATCTTAAACTTCAAGTTAAGTTCCGGTGCTTCAGGCTTCCCGCGAACACTAAGATTAGGATTTTAAGTAAATTTGCGAAGTTGTTAATTACTCTTACATCTGTGAAGGAAAGCCATCCTTGTCCTTGTGTTTCCCCAGCCTAATATCATGATTTAGTTCGCTTAACGACACTTTTCGTGTGTTTATTGCAATATAACCAAATTATCAAAAAATGACAGGCTTTAGTTCCACGGTAATGTCTCTTAGTTTAAGATTTCTACAGGCTTTAAGGCCGGGCTTTATTTCGGCTTTCCATCTAATCACATACTCTACGGTACTCGATTCGGAAAGATTCAAAAATTTGCCAAAAGACGCAAAAATGTTGTATGAGTAGAATCCCTTTCAAATACATATACGTGCACGCATGCATATCAAACTCAGACCTCCCACGATTTGTCATCACCATCAACCTATCATTTGATTCTGAACACATAGGTATATACTAAAACCGCAAGGCACCTGTTTGCGGTGTCTACCACTTACATACATGACGTATGTAATTGGCAATTAACTGGACGAGTGTAGATAATTACCTATATAAACATGTACTGTCAATAATCACATGGTATCTATATAGCAATTATCGTTCTGTAAGCCTCTGTAAGATCCGTGAGCCTTGCCGTTTTAATGTAGCTGTTCCACTGTTTAGTCTGTCTAGTAAATGTTGGTAGTCTTCAAAAATATGATCTCGTTCCAAGAAGTTATAGCTCGAGGTAGTTTGATGACACGTTTGGCGCAGTGCCTAAACTATTTCGCTACCGTAAGTTCGATTCCTACACAAATTAAAATCGACTGCAATTTATTCATATTTGATTGTACAATCATCATCAATAAAATGTATACATTTAATAAAATTAAAAAGCGATTTTTAGAGTAAACAGTGATTGAAATCTTGACCAGTTCTACACATATAGTATCTGCAGATATATTAAAATACATAGTCATTTAAATTTTATATTTTTAACCAATAGTTTTATTCAAGAATAAGCGTTTGAATTTCGCTACGTGTATACATATTTTTGATGCTGATTGTACATTCAAATTGCATAGATTAGAATAGATACTCAAATCTAATCAATTTTTTGCTCGAATATGGTATTGTTACAGATGTTATAGGCATATAATTAAATCACAGCATATTCTGCCCCTCGGGGCGTGCCAATTTGAAATTATACACAGATGTTTAAAAATACTATATTACATTTATATTAGTAACCTAGATATCTCTTTTTCTAAATATCATTTAACGCTATAGTAGTTTTTACGCATTAAGTAATTATACAATTTGTTTATAAATCGGGATATTGGTTATTCTTTGATGGACTTTTATGGACTTTCTTTCATATCATATACCTACATCAGTTACTAGCTTTTAAAGTACTACTATTTGTACTGTTCTTAGTGCACAATTCGAAATAGAAGGTCCTATTGAGAACCAACAAAAAAACTATGGAAAACCAAAATTGTAATGCAATAGAAGTTATCGACCTCAACATAATCTTAAAAAGATTAATAAAGTTTCATATTATTAATCACGGGCCAATTTTTTACAACCACTAACAACGAAAACTTTCCTTTTTGCAACATTAATATGACATAATGTTGGAAGAACCAAGGACACCGGGCCATAACTTTAATAAAATTAAGCTGTCATTCTAGCGTAATGGCTTTACATAAAAGTTAGGTCTTGCAACAATGAATGTTGCTACTGTGCGTGTTTTATGATAGGTCTACACATACACATGAAACAATAGTAAACATTTTATATTTTTTTATGTTATTACATCAGTTTTAGGACTTTTCTACTGAATATAATTGTTTTTGTTTTTTATATATACAAGTTGCTCCACTTTGGAGTAACATGCACTGAAATATTATAATTATATTATCTGATTAATAAAATTTATAATCAAGTCGCAAACTTACGATGTTATAAAATTGATAAAATATAAATCTATATTTATAATTTATTTCTTTTATTAAAACGTTGCCCCAAACTAGGAATAATTGCTGTATCATAGGTGAGTTTACAAACACAAATATTCACATGCACAAATACCCAGACCCGGTACAACTATTAGTAGATCATACAAATATTTGTTTCGTACAGAACTCGAACCCGCGAAACGTAGCAAAGCAGTCGATCGGTAAACCACTGCGCCAACCATGCCGCGAATTACCATTATGTAAGAATTTACATGAAGTTAGTATAGTATTTCATCAGTCAAGTTATTGTGCTTCAGTTGCCTTATATTAAATATTCTTATAGTAATAGAAATCTCCATTCAAAGTACAGGGATCTCGATTAGCAGACTCCTCAAGATTGACTTTGAAATAACAACTTCGAAACTTGGTAACTCAAAGACAAATCACAAGACAACTCATTTGTCAATGTCGATTCATCAATATTTAAACACAATCAACATAAAGACACTGAGAATACCATTATTCAAGCAGCCTTTTGAATTAACAGTTCAATATTGTGTTTACCTTTTTGGTAATAACGACATCTAGTGAAACCTAATTGGACTACGTTATGCGATAAACGCGGAGGCCTAATCAGCGGTTGAGATCTGAATCGCGTTTACGAAATTTTCGCACGTAGACATAACTATCGGGTTGCGAATATCAAACAGGCAGTCCCTAGAGAGGCTTAGGCCATCGTAAATATGTATCTGTACATTCACAGTAGATATAAGAACTAGTACTGGATAGAATTACTAGAGTAAATATTTATCAAGGTTGTCGAGCTGTCTGGGTTTGGGTTGTCTGTAAAAATTGATAGATTCGCCTCCAAGACATTTTATATTAAAAAGTTGTTGTTTCTGGAATTGATTGTGCCATTGAGACATTTTATTTCCCTATCTATCCTAATATTACCCGTTGGTACTAGTGAAATAATAAATATAATTGTAAGAATAAGCAATTGTAAGTTCTTCCATACGGGAACATGTCGCTCATTTGAAATTTATCTTTATCATGCCGGCCATTTTTGCTAACTATGCTTTATTAACTATTCTTTATGAACTATGCTTTATGCTTTACGAAACTACTACTAATAGTGTATCACAGTCAACACTCCAACCATCAACAGCTTTTGCAAGTACAAGTAACTTCTTTATAGAAAGATGAACAGTTGGTAACAGTATTCTAACACTTGTAAGCGAAACAATTTGTTCTGGACATATGTACTATGAGCTATTAATAGGGCCTAATTGTCTGACAAAACGTGAACACAAACAAGAAGGCCTAATTACATCTCATACATAACTACACTAAACACACAAACTTCCAACGAGAAGTTATCTACACGCACGCTATAGTATTTAGTTCGCTACAAACTCCAGTGAACTCCCAACATAGAATAGACAATAACTACAGAACAATAACACAGATTGTGCGCAAATACCGACGACTTATGCATTGTGTTCATGGACATACAAACACTATTTACTGTGACGCGTATACTATGACGATTGTACGCACTTACCCGTGAAATGTACTTATGTTATATACAAGTAATGATACTATATTATGTGTATATTTTATGTGACTATAACGAAGATTGCCATCATATCAACCGGTTTACATACATTAAACATTATCCTCCTTATGAGCCAATGTTCGCTGCCAAACTTACACGAGCGATAATAATTCAGCCTATAATAGTCCTAAGACCTCTTTACAGAATGAAAAGGGTTAGGCCTTAGTTCATCAGATTGGCGGACTAATTTAAACTTCTTGCATATTTATTCCGTTGCTAATAATCATATTATATAATATCAGTCGTGCAACTGTGATAAAAGAGGACATCTTAAGGAAACCTAGAACCAAAAATTTTATAATCCGTGGTATCCGATGATCTATTTTTGACCTCCGGGACGTATTATGGCCCAGTCCTATTAGCGAAGACGCCTGGGCTGTTACAGTCTAAATTGAGACCCATACGATCAGCGACGTGCACAGAGTTTTTAGACAGAGTAGGCAGAAAATTTTAAAAGCTTACTTACCAATAATACCTACTGCATGTTGGTATTGGTTCGTCGTCTTGTCGATTAAATAATGATTTATATGACTTGCCATCTCAAATATTTTATAATAAACATTTATCTGAGTCATGGCGTTGACATTTATCTGAGGGTAGGTAGTGTCTTTTTGTCTTTATGAACCGCACGCCACTGCATACAATGAATATGAGGTGAATCTTTGGGTTTCGTTTGTTAATGTGCTAACATATTATGTATGTATATCTATATATGTTCTTCGTCATAAGGAAAACATACAAGATCTACTATGTACAAAGTTTTAATAACAATAGTTTACAAGTATGTTCTTAGAAACTCGATTAAGTTTCAACCGAGTTTGCGTCTGAAACTTCTGAAAGAAGTTGTTGCGCTATTTATTTCCATTTGGAATCAATTTACAAAAGTAAAGAGGAAGTCTAAACAGTTCCGAGCTCTTATCAAGTTAGAATGCTTTTGCTTTGAGTCTTTAGAGACGCCAAAATGTATTTGGGTATATGTATTTAATAAACGCGAGATACCACTCACTATCATTAAATTAAAGAAACTTATAGAATACAAACTTGAAATTGAGGAGTCGCTATCAGCGTAGAAAAAAGGATTTTCCAAAGTTCAACCCCTAAGAAAGTGAGACGATTTTTTTTTTTTAATAAAATCTTGCCCACCCTTGAAATAATTCCTATATCGTGGTTGCGTTTATAAACAAATATTCAAACGCAAAATTCTCGAAACAACTATCTGTAGATCATACAAATATTTGTTCCGTACGGGACTCGAACCCGCGACACGTAGCGCAGCAGTCGATCTCTCAAACTTCGCCAACCGTTTTAATGTTTGTATGAAAAATCTTTTTACGTGGATGGAGTCATGGGCAAAGCTAGTGATTATATAAAAAGACGGGCAGTATCTACCCTGTGAATAGTTCTTTTATTCCTAGCAATGCTTACAAGTTACATAAAATTACTTTTTTGACTGATACGTAACTACTCTTTCTATTATCATTCTGTATATTTACGTCGTTTTAAAACGTCTCCATCCAAAATGACAAATTTTTAACGACTTACTTTTATTTAAAATATATATTAAAGTTTTGCCTTAAAATCGGCTGAAGGCTTTTCTCCATATTTTCCATCCAAATTCCACATTCCCCGTTAGATTTTCCCCTATACCAAACATTCCTTATAATTTTATTCAGTCCGCGGACAAAGGGCCTTATTTCGTAGGATCATGTTACTGAAACATTACACGGCCGTTTTGTTTACAGCTATCATAAAAGAACATATTTTTACCGCACATACGTATATCTACAATCGGCAATCTGAAGCATTGTACAATGCCTTTGATCAGGCGATGTTTCAGATAAACGGGTGATTAAATAAACGGGAGTATTGTAGCTAGGGGTTAATGACACAACATAACATAGCATCACGCTTGTATTCCCTGCAAGGTGAGGTAGAAGTGTACTATTTATACGTCCATATTTCGCCGATGACGTATGCTGCAACTGAAAATTTCTGAAAAAAATACCAAGATATATGTTTCCAAACTGTACCCACAACATGAAATTTTAGTGCGGGAGAATTATTAAAAAAGTATATAACAGAACTTCTAAGAGATTACCTTAAACACATTACTGCTTTATAATATTAGGTAGTTTAGGAATACCTATACATATACATTTGTCATGCTTTTTCTGATAATAACGATTCACCAAAGCATTCGCATTAATATCAAACGAGTATCCTAAAAGACCCGGGTACGTCTTAAAACTGCGGCCAGACACCGGAGGACGGGCAGCAGCGTCCTCTCACTAATCGGTGAGCCACTGAGATCCCCAAGCCGCCTGCCAAGCGTGGGGATTATGGCAAACCCCCCCTTGAGGGAGGCTTTCGTTCAGCAGTGGACGTCTTCTGGCTGATGATGATGATCCTAAAAGTGTTCTAAGTGTTGGTGAAACCCGAGCCAAAATTTATTCAGTATATTTTAGGATACTGTTTAACATGACAATATTGTGTTCAAAATATTGGCTGGATAATATCCGCTGCATAAAGTACGACTAAGACCTATGTGCTAGAACGTTGGTCCCACCCATACTAACAATTGTCTGTAGTTCATTCATTCATCCTTCATGTATCATTGTAGTAACGAGGCAATTTACGAATACAGTTTAGATTTTTTTATGTGATCGTAAGGTTAAAACAATTAAAAGCAGACACAGATGAAAGAATCCAACCAATATAAGAAACAACCCAAATTCCCCTATGTATCAAACAACGTGATCAAAAAGGCCTGGACCCACTGTCATCACAATCGGAAGTCGAGACAAATTGAGCTACTTCTTAATTTCACAAATTGGGATTCCACTTAAGGCCGGGTCCGGTCTTTTGTTCCCGTTTTAATATGACGCCATCTTTATTAATGCGTTATCTCGGGTTGGACGTGTTACTTTTCATTTTAGATGAAATATGTTGAATATAGATTTTGTGGCGATATTATAACGCTATTTTTAATTTGCTTTATTTATTTACTATAAATATAAATACATCTTAAATATTTAAATACAAATATAAATAAGTACATTGTTTTTGTTACCGTGAGGATTTGTGTGTAATTAAATTAGATGACTTTTTTTCATCGGCTGCTAAGGTCTTGTTATCCAGTTTAACGACCTACATATAGATACACATTTTATTACGTGTAAAACTTAATGTAACCACAATTACTCCGAGTAAGGGCTCCAGCAGACGGTTGACGGGTCACTGACAAACCCGTTTAGTCGTAATGAAAATCTTTAGAATATATATGAGAAAGCGGACACGATACAACTCAATTGGCAAACATAGTCATTACAACTAAACTATGTCTTAGTGATCACTCGGCCGTCTGTTGAGCACTCAAATAATGTATTACTATTTAAATTATAAATTAATTCAACCTATTACCGTCTCACTACTGGGCAAGGCTGTTTTCTCAGAGTGAGAAGGGTTTAGGCCTCAGTCCATCCCGCTGGCCCGGTGTAGGTTGGCGGACTACACACACCATCAAGAACTGTATGGAGCCGTTTCAGGTGTGCAGGTTTCCCCACGATGTTTTCCTTCATCGTAAACGCAAGTGATAATCAAATACTGATCCACACATCAATCCTAAAAGTCAAAGGTGCGGGCCGGGTTTAAACTCAGACCCTCCTGCGTGAAGGCAAGCGTTCAACCGCTAGGCTATCACTGTTTTAACAAATCAAATATTATTCTAAATAATTTTACATCAAGCCTATACTTTATATCACTTTAGACAGCGTTTATTATTAAGGGGGTTATTCTATAACAAATCTACAAAAACAAATCTAGAACAACAAACATACCATCCATCCACAATATTATTCCATTAAACTCTGTTCTATATTATTGCTAACAGTTTACGTTTATTTCAGCGATCTCGTTCGTCGAGGTGGTCGTAATGGGGCACACAGCGAGCGGAGTGAAATCCGCTTTATGGCTATCTCTTCTACATGGCTTCCTTTTCCTCATCGGTAAGTACCCCTGTGTTATGTACCGAGTTATACGCCTAGCTGTATATGGATCGTCTTAAAAAATATTATTTATAAGTACTTACTTAAGATATTTAAACAAACAGGACCACTGTTTTCCTTGTTCATGCAACTATTACCATAATTGGAACAAATACCTATGTATTATTGTCCTACAGATAGTTTTCTCAGGTGTGTAGCGTAGGCACGATACATATTAATTCAGAGAGTAGGTTTAATTAAGAGTGTTAATAAATGGAATCAGGCGTTACTTTGCAGAAATCCATGATATATAAGATATACAACTAGAATTTTTAGTTTTAATTCCGCCAAACTACTGCAAGCTTAGGTGCATGCACAGCACCGCCCTCCCGCCCGCAAATATATGCACATGCAGAAGGTGCGATAGAAATAATGTAACATGCAACCAAACCGATCCTTGACACGTGTTTCGCCCCTCCACGGAGCATCTTCAGGAGAGTTATTAACTCTTGTACATCAACAAATTAAATGCGTAGTAATAATATTTGTATGGACTATAGATACTGAACAACAAAATATATTCACAACAAAACATAGACGGAATCCTTTTGTAATTACCTTGTGTATTATGTGTATAAATACATAAATTAATTAACTATTCCTGGTATATATAATAATTATTTTCGCACGTGTGATTAAGGTCCACCCATACCCACAAGAATTCCAAGAATGTAGGCATTGTTTTTATTAAAAAATATACACATACAATAATAATTTCGCCAGTGGCCACCTCGAAGCAATTATTATGCCAAGTGTATGGACAGACTGTAGTGACTTCTGTTATGCTTTTTTATTAATACATTTGTTGAGGCTTCAGTGTAGGTACACTTTATGATGCCTCTCTCTGGTTCACTCTCATTCATTACATAGTGTAAAAATATAATTAAATTAATAACTTGACAAAAATCGGACATCAATTCTGTTCTTTAGTTATTTATGAATAGCTTCCGCCCGCGGGTTCGCTCGCGTGATTAACGAACCCGTAAATTTTTCCGGGATAAAAATTAGTGCCTATGCCTATGTGCTATTCTAGACTATAATTTATCACTGTGCCAATTTCATCCAGATCCGTTGAGCCGTTCTGGCGTGAAAGAGTAACAAGGATCCATCCATCCATCCATACTCACAAACTTTCACATTTATAATATTAGTAGGATTTTAATCATAACTGATTATTTGTATTGTGCGCAACATGTTGTGATTTCCAAATCCACTACTAAGAGAAATTTCTATACCTTCATTAGGATGCCAATTACAGAACAGAAAGAAAATGATAATATTAATATGATGAAAAAAAAAACATGATTACACCTAATAATAAAAACAAAAGAACACTATACAACAGCAATACTTTTCCCTCCATCTGAGCTCTGAAATCAAGCTCTAAGTTTATCGAGGAAGTACCAGGCGGAACATTAATTGGATCTGACTTAACTAACTTTTAGAGATAATGACTTTCCTGAACTGTACTAAACTGCACTCAGCGCTGTAACTTGTAAGTACCTAGTACAATGTAAGGATTTGGAAATTTGGAAGCTTTGTATTTAGATTAAACTGTAATTAGTCCATCGTTTAGATACCAGTTTTACCTTTTACGGACGTTATGAGGTACCACCATATTCTGGTAAATAATATAGAGTATCAATTTTTTACCTTTATGTTTTAATTGTGGCGAGACAACTTAGACGGCCTGGTTCGAGGTGGCAGGTAATAATAATAATGTCCTCCTGACCGATTTCGGTCACGGCGGTCAATCTCACCGGAAATTAGCCAACTACGCAGGAGATATTATAGAGCACAAGTGTGTGCGCAAAAACAGGTGCTCTCTCTGTTCCTTCACTCTCATAGTCCGATGGGACGGCAATCCGACACGACCGGAGAGAGATCAGGCGCAGGACCAACGGCTTTACGTGCTTTCCGAGGCACGGTGTATTCATATACACGCAGACCCAGACCCGAAACAAATATCTGTAGATCATATAAATATTTGTTCCATGCGGGAATCGAACCCGCGACACTTAGCTCAGCAGTCGATCTCTCAACCACTGCACCAACCGTGGCAGGTAAGAGATGTGTCGAATAACTTAGGAGAGGGAGTGGGACAGTGTTTTTTTTTTATCTTTAAAAACATTGCCCCACTCTAGGATTTCTCCTGTATCGTGGGTACAGTTTACAAACATACATATCACATGCACAAACAACCAGACCCGAAACATTTGTTCCGTGCGGGGATCGAACCCGCGACACGTAGCGCAGAAAGCTAATCGCTTGCCCACTGCGCCAACCGTGTCGGGACTAAATAAAAAAATAAAACAATTTTGTAATGACCCGATGACTAAAGGTACATAAGTAAGCATCATTAGACCGCTTCAACGAAAGGTCATGGGGGAATATTGGCCTAAAAGCCAGTATTGGCAAAATATTTTGTAATCACATTAAAATTTTCTTAATAATCATTTAATCTTAATATATAATCACCTTTTACGATAAACACAGGTAAATTTGGATAGCGTGTTCTTTCTTTGGCAAACCCCATATATTTTACAGTTACGCCTCAAAATATATATTACAATAGGTACTCAGGTCTTAAAATTAAATTACACTTAACTAAGAAGGTTTTAGCCTTGAAATGGAAACTGTCAAGTTGAACATAAACTATCGACATCACAGAAGGTAAAGGTAGAGATTTATAGCCAGTATTAGGTCCCGCTATGATAGAGAGCAAGCCTAAGGCCATTTATCAGGTACAGTTCCGAACTCCGAGTGGCCATTTTTCAAATTGGAAAACCCAATATGTAGGTATGCCATTTTAAACTAGCAACTTTTCAAACAGCCAATTTTAAAATAGGGTTTTGACAGCCTAATAATTTTGCCTGCTGTGTTAATCATAAAGATTTTGTCAACCTCTTGCACTTAATGTTATTCCTTTTCAAACCTAACCTGTATAAATGTTTCTAGTATGCCTTACATTGACAGATTTGAAAATTCATTATTTCAAAGCCGCGTTGTTTCCGATAAAGAATATACTAAAGTCTCATCTAGTGGTTTTAAGCGGGCCTGCTGAACAGATGGGAACTTTGTTTGATCTCTGGTTCGGACGAAGTGTTATTAATTATAGAGATCAGAAGAATACCGTCTTTGATATCGCATATATGCGCAACGAACAACGCGCTACTCGCATGCACATAATTAATGAAAAATATTATAATAACTAGTTTCTTAGTAACAAAGTCATAGATTATTTCAACCAGGCCAATGCACTTTTAAAGTCAAAACTCTAATTGGACGGTTCCAAAAGTGGTAGGAACTGCTCCTATGGAAAAGAGACCGGCAAGAAACTCCATACATACTTACTCTGTACAGTACACCTCTGACTAATCCTTCGGAGAAAACAGGCGTGATGATATGTTATGTTACATACTATAATGTTGTATATTGATCCCGAAAAAACATAACCAAATGTCAGCAACTTTCCACCCACGTTCCGAAGATGAAGTAAAAGTATTGGGTCACAGAAAACGACCAGCAGTGATCGATCACGTGTTCAGTTGTACTGCACGTTCCAATATACTGTCATCGATATGTCCGACATAACGTGCGAGGGCGCACATCGCATTGATGGAACATAAAACTGGGATTACTACGTAAGGAAAACGATATGAACAATACATATGTATGTAATGTATAAGCATACACACAACGATTTTATGGGCGTCTTAGGAAGCGCGCTTAGATGCGACTTTTGTTGTGTTACATTCATTTGTTTAATGATGATATAATCTTTTGTAGACAGTTTATTTTTATCTCTTTTGTTTTTCAGGAACATAGTTTTTATATAAGAAACCCCTAGAGCTAAGTTAAATGTCTATGATAAAGAAGATATTCTTTACTATGCTTCCTTTCTATAACAACTAGTTGAATCATAGATTTAAAATGTCAGTGGAATCTAAATTTTTAGTCCAAGTTTAAAATGTAAATTAAAAGACCCAAAATGCAAACAAATGCCGACTAATTTGGCATTAGAAAAAAAAAATTATAACTCCTCCACAACCCTCAAAACTGACTAAGTACTTTACGAGATCCGAAGTAATATCTACGGATCGTATAATAGGGAGCAGATTCATACAATAAAAAATAGGGATTATTAACTATTAACTGTGAGCAATAAAGGCCGACGATGTCGTTGCCAAATACCCACTGATACAACCCTCTGAATGATATCTAGTCGTAAATCATAGAACGAGACTCTTTTGTAAGTCTCTGTGTATTTATTCCCTTTCGGTTGGCTGCCTTTGAATGGAAACTGAATGTTATAAAGATATGTAAGTACTTGCATTTCTGAAGAGAAATACGACTGGAGACGAATATTTTAAGGTTATATTTGAGTCTGTGTAAGGTCAAATTTTATTCAATTTGGCAGAATAGAATAGAATTTGTTTGTGAACAGTATAATAAATGTTACGCTAATGCTATTCATATTGATGAGTTAGATGCACAATATAAAATATTTTCTTTAATCTATGACTCATCATCTCAACGCATTGTGTTCATGTATAATTCAATTAGACATGTAATTATCATCTCGACATGAACACAACAATATATACGTATGTATATATAACATTTTCTACAATACTGCATTAATTAACTTTAGAAATATAACAGGGAACTAACGAAATTATATAAAACAAACTGAATTTAAATTGGACACGAACTTCAGAATTAAATTCGCTAACTGGTTCCATCTATGAATGCCAAGTACAACGCTGGGTGACTGCAGGGAATATGACAACAGGGGTGGTTCTGACGCTCCCTATGAAACTAATTTAAAGTTTCACCACTCTACTAATACAGATAAAACAAATTATAGCCATGGGGTTGATGACATTATCATAAATAGAAGTGAAGGTGACATTGTTGGTAAACTTCATTATATAACTGTCAACGTCACAAACTTTATCAATAAATTAGTCCTTTAAAGATTTTGTTCTATTTCATAAAATTCTTGAATCATTGATTTTAATAAAAACTTGTTCGAAACACTACACGAAGATATCGATCTAAATATTCATATTCAAGTACCAGTATGCCTATAGCATACTTCTAATAAAATACCTGGTATAAACCTGAAATAATGATGGCCCGAGCTCGTAAATAATAATAAACAAAAGTTAGTTAAATCTGAAAGTTTAAAACAAAACCTAGTTAGTGAGAAGAAAAAAATGCATCATATAAAATCAGAAGTTTTGACGAACCAATTAGTAGCAAAAAATACAACTCCAGTTGAACGAACACGACTTTACTAACGAATGTAGTTGAAATAAACTCTTTTTGACACTATACAATTTTATTATAATATATACAAGTACCTACTTCCAAACTACCTTCCGATTTTAGTATCACAAAATAACGATAGATATTATTTAGGTTATACTAACTATGATATGTATCGTCATAGTAACGAAGTATTTTATTGTACCTACATCATTATCCACATAATGTCTTCCATATCCCTAACGACATTTCGATCTACGAGTATTAAATTTGTGTCATTTTATTAACTGTCAGAAATATTAGGCCAAGAAGAACGAATGTCTGGGGCGATATTTTTAAAGCAAAAATGACGCTGTCACATGGATGATTTTTGAATGATCTTACAATGTTATTTATTTTGGCAAAATTAGAAGCTATTGAAGAATATAAAAATAATTTGGAACTTCAATAATTTTAATTTTTCAAGTTTGAAATTGCCAATGTATTAATAAAATTAAACCTTATAAAAAACAAAAATGAAAACCTATCCTAAACGAATAATATCCCATGACCGAATTTCGGTCACAGCGACCAATTTCACCGTAGATTAGCCAACTACGCAGGAGATATTATAGAGCACAAATGTGTGCCCAAACACAGGTGGTCTCTCTACTCCTTTACTCTCATAGTCCGATGGGACGGCAATCCGACACGATCGGAGAGAAATCAGGCGCCAGACCAACCGCTTTACCGGCTTTCCGAGGCACGGTGTATTCATATTCACAAAATTCCAGGCCCGAAACAACTATCTGTAGATCATACAAATATTTGTTCAGTGCGGGAATCGAACCCGCGACACGTAGCACATCGCTGTCAACTAGTAGCGTGCCCAGAAGACTGACAGCATTACATTAGTTTGAAATTACATTATCTACGCATTTTACATTAACAAAATGTATAAAAGACAATAATAATAAATTAAGTTTTAATTATATTTAACTGTTTATTCGCCTTATTCACGAAAATGTACTATTAACTTTACACGCAAAATTTAATGAACCCATAAATATAACTTCTCATAATAAGGACACACTAAAGGATAAAATATAGCATACGATGAAATATCGAAAATGGAGGGTTGGTTTCTCGAGTTTGTTATTATTATCCACTTTACCTCTATATGCAAGGCAAATCTTGAGTTTCCTGCGTAGAAAGAACAGCGAGTTTGAATAAAATAAAAAAGCTTGCATAAAATTTACCATGCGCAATATTGCACACAATACAATATAATATCGTTACTTACATACTAAATTCAACACCAACGACTTCAACCACTTCTTGCCAACGAATAAAGTATATAACAAAGATATAATTATGAATTACATATAGGTAGGTATTTAAATTATTAAAATTACCCATTACCTACTAAACGAAAAATCGTTCCTTTTCGTTTGAAGGCCCTAAAGGCATAGATGGCGCAGTGGTTTTAAGGTTGTCTGCTGCGCTACGTGTCGCGGGTTCGATTGCCGCACGGAACAAATTTTAGTATAATGTAGTTGTTCCGGGTTTGGGCGTATGTCCATGTGAATATTTGTGTTTGCAAACGCATCCACGGTACAGGAATTATACATAGTGTGGCGCAACGTTTTTTCAAAAACAAACAAAACAAATACACAATGTCTAAGTACTCTGCAACAGAACATAATCGTGAAAATGTTTAGTTTAAACATCTCTACAGAGTTAAAATAGTGACTGCTAAATTGCTGTAACAGTTTAGCTTTAACTTACTGTTAAATTTAGCCTAAAGCAATCTGCAAACAACGCTAAGCCACTTTAGAACGAGGCTTACGAAAGTTTGGAAATCACTACACTGAGTAAAAATTAAGTGCTAGCGCGAAATTGATTTCATGAAATTAATATTATAGTTTCAACATTTTGTTGTTTGTTGTTTCTGAAACAGAGGACCTGGGTTGGGTGGAAAGGATTAACATACTTAATGTATGTAATAATATTATATTGTATATTCAATTTAGAAAATATAGTAACTGTTTTCAAGTAATTTGTACTGAAATGGAAACATTTATGTAAAGTAATTCACGGTTTATTTAACTTACAAAATCTACTTTTATTATTATGTTTCCATTTCCTTAGATTAAATGCTTTGCAGCGTTCATAGTTGTAAGTGGCCGTCTGTAAGTGAATGTTGGACGATTCATGTGGCGTGTATTCCGTCAGATACCCGTCGGATCCGTTAGACAGATACTTAAAACATGTATTTATAAGAAAAAAAAAAACATATGAAATTTACATCAGGACCTGTGGCGACAATGATTTAAGTATTTGAACTGAACCCTTTTTTATACTCATAAGGATTTCTCGTATACTGTGGGTGTCATTTACAGAAATACAACACATTTACACATCCAGACCCGAAGTTATTACTTGTAGGCCATATAGTTATTGGTTTTGTAGGGGAACCAAATCTGCGATACGCAGCTCAGAGCGAAGTGTTTTGGCTGTGCTCTCTCCCTCTAATAACCATTTAATTAGCTCGAACCGGCGGCAGCCGTCTGTTTTCATGAATTAACTGTATTCATTTTATTCAACAGCTGATTCCGGCACTGAATCACCTCAAGACCATACAACTATGGACATCTCTTCTCGCCACTTCAGAGCTGAATTCCTTCAAGAGTGGCAAGGATCACCTGATGCTCCGTACTTCGACCCCAGCACGCCTAGGAATATAACTGGCTTAGTTGGCCATCCAGTGCGACTGCTGTGCAGAGTCAAGAATTTGCAGAATAGGACTGTAAGTAATTCAATGATCATGTACATCAGGGGTGCTCAAAGGATGGACACGAAGGCTTTCCGAGTCGATCGCAGAGACGTGTAATGTTGCCTCCTTATCATTGTTTTTCTTTAATGTCAGTAGGTTGACAGTCAGCAAATATTTTGTACTCTTAGTTTGAGTACCCCTGATGTACCTATGTAAACAAATCTTACGACAGTTACTCACATCAAATACATCAAAGGGATTGGAGAATTGTTTTTTTTTTAATATTTAGGTAGTTAACATCTTGCTAAGATTCTGTACTTACAGATTACCAAATTTAGTATGAAAGGTGGCATGTAAAATACCTAGCATTTGCTCATTTTAATTTTCAATTTAATACCATAATATTTTACTGGAAACTGCTTCAAAAACTCACTCGATTTATAATCATAAAAAGTTTTATACTCTACACTGCCTACCGGCTTTTATACCCAGTTTCGTTCAGTTAAACTTAAAATTTACCATTCTGTAGCTAAAATAAAATTTTAAAATTTCGGTAAAAACACGACAATAATTTTTTTCTTTTTTGATTTTTAAAGTTTTATAAGTTGAGTATCTATAATTATTATGACTCCTTGGTGTTCAATTAAGCGATCTATTTCTAGTACAATAGCACACAAAAGGTCCATCAAAGTATTTCCTAATGAAGTGATAGACACGGCATTAGAGGTCCAAAAGACGTCTAGACAGGTGAACGTACGTGTAGCAACTTAAAATCTTATTTTATCAAACACGTATATAGATTTTCTCAGAAACCAAACGTTTAATCCAAGCAAAATTCTTTACGAAAATAAACCGATGAAATGTTTTATAGATTAATACCCTCATCCCAACAAACGACCATAGATCCTCCGTCGTGTACTTCAGATCATAAAATTCTTAAGTGTTACAGCCAGGCAGTTTTATATTTACGCTTAACTTCAGGTATCGACCGTTTCACCTCGGAAGTGCGCACTTTACCGCCATTGATAACTCCTATCCAGTAAAACGCTTTAGGACGATCCATTACAACGAATTCATAAAAGAAGCCTACGGGAAATTTGAACTTGTTTTTTTTTTTCTTTAGTGCCCGATCTTTCTCTCGGCTTTTTCTCCGACCGTTAAGTTACTTGACGTCACACTCGCGAAATAGCTGTTTGTAAACAACATTAAAATATGTTTATAGCGACTTATAAAGGACGGCAGGTTGACACTTGGAACTTTTTAAAGGAAGCTGTTGTTTAACTCTCGCTAAGATGAGTTTCGTAGAGTAGAAGTGTTGTCGAAGTGTAATCGTTTTTTAGTACCGATTTGTATTTATTTTTACTTTAAAATAGGTCTTACTCTAATTCATGCAATATATTGTTACATTGGCATTAAAGGTCCCTGTACTAGTTTGTATCGTGTTTATTCACACTAAGTTTTCTTTAGCAGTGATAGCCTAGCGGTTGAACGCTTGCCTTTCATGCAGGAGGGTCCACGTTCAAACCCAGCCCGCACCTCTGACTTTTCGGAATCATGTGCGGATCAGAATTTGATTATCACTTGCATTTACGGTGAAGGAAAAACATCCTGAGGAAACCTGCACACCTGAGAGGGCTCTATAAAGTTCTCGACGGTGTGTGTAGTCCGCCAACCCGCACCGGGCCAGCGTGGTGGACTAAGGACTACCCTTCTTCCATCCACTTCCCTCACATCCCTTCTTCTATCTCACTTGTTTTTTCCCACATATCCAGTACTGCTTTAACTAGGTATATTTTTAACGAGTGACATATCATCACGCCTGCATTTTGAGTGTTTTATTGTACACCCACATTTTGCTATTTCCATCCCATGTGATAGTCGATAAGTTTATTGCCATCCAATGGGCAAAAATCTACTTCTAATGATTATTGCTTAACAGAAAAACACAATAGGCCGAGGCTCAATTTTGGAATCAAACCCAGAATTTTACTCTCAGCAGACGCCCTTTAAATAACAGGCAGTCTCCCCACGCATAATTTAGCCCAGAATGTGATTTGTAACATTTTGACTGTCTCATGTATCATCATTACTCACAGGTTCCCTTTCAAAGCGATGAAATAGTTCACTCTCTTCCAAACAGGTAACAATTTGTCGTTTGAATTCGAAATCAATACCTTCATTAATAATTTCTTGTTTGAACACTGAGAAAACAGCGCCTGTTATAAAGATAGGCTCCTCCTTTGAAATGCTAAGTTCGTTTATTAATGTTTCAACGTCTTCCGTTACTACTGACCCTTTTTGTATTATAGCAGTAATATCGATCACTATGAAGTTGCCAGTAAACGTTGCATGTTAAACTGCTGAAAGTCGTTTTCATAGTTAACGAGCGGAGTTTCAATAAAACATACAAAAAATGCTGACGACTACTGAAGTTTCAAGAATGCAAATGCAAGTTGGCTATGCTAATCGGCCAAGAAAGGAATGAGGTTGCATGAAAAGTAATTCCCAGCAATTGTACGAAGTGTTACGTCTTGTATATCTACAGTTGTTTGTGTTGGCCACAATTCAATAACGGATTTATAGACGACAAAGAATTAACTTTTCGGTGTGTATATAAAGACGTATTTTTATGTTTATTTTTATATGATAATATAGCTGTTTTTGTTTTGTCCACATCGTCTGTTGGCCCACATCTGAAAGTACAAAGACCGTTGTCACATGTTAACAAAAAAAAAACAAAGCATTTTAATAAATTATCAAACTTGCTGAATATAACGGCGCGAAGTAGTCTAAATATTTTAATATCTTTCTCAAACCAACTAACTTAATTATTGCGACCAAATACCTAACTTTGACGTTTATTGCTAACTATCTAGCGATAAACATGAAAAGGTGTTTTATTACTATACTTTAGATGTTAGATAACAAAATCTTCACACTATTGTGTGACGTCATTTCCAGTAAACCACATTTCGGTGTGTATTTGTATTTACAAAAAACTTTTTATGTTGAAGTGTATCCTATAGCATTATTTTCTTAACAAGGAAATGTATTTGAATTTTCCAGTTTATTCGCGTCTTCTTTATTACCAACACATATTCACAATTTCTAAAGATAAAACAAAATGTTTGGTTTTATTTCTGAATTTTATGCGTTCGATTCAGGGAAACCCTTTGAATCTTATCTATATATGTCATCTAGCTTTCTCATTGGAATGAAAAAGGCATAAAAGATAGCGAATAAAAGGGCTGTTTTATTCATGTTCCTTTAATTCTTGGGTTGTGTTTACTTGTTCATTCCCGCCTTATTCGGAAATGGGAAAAAGTTTTGTACCTAAATATTTTTCAATAGATTTAACTGCGAATGGAAACAATACTTACATAAGATCCATTCAATTGATCGTTCAAGATATTTTTTTTAATCCGATATAATTTTTACATTACTTAATGTTTGTGTCAGTAGACTGAAAATACCGGTTTCTATCTTAAAGATCAAGTAGGGTCACAGTAATATAAGGCAGATAATTCTAAACTTGTTAATACATATAAAAATATTTGCCTTTTACCATTCAAAATTTGATGTCAAATCTACCGACTTTCACTTTATCTAATACTCACAATCTTAGACCTGCATCAAATTTAACTTGGATAACTGATGATTTCAATATTACATTGATTTGAGTATTTTTCATTTTATTCCTTAGGTATCATGGGTCCGCCACCGCGACATCCACCTGCTGACGGTGGGCCGTTACACGTACACGTCCGATCAGCGCTTCGAGGCGCAGCACAAGCCGCGTTCCGAAGAGTGGGCGTTGCGCATACGCAGCCCGCAGCGCCGCGACTCTGGACAGTACGAATGCCAGATATCGACCACGCCGCCTATAGGGCATGCTGTCTTCCTTAATATTGTAGGTTAGTACATTATTTTATCACTACTAATTATTATTATGTTTACTAGCTTGCTATATTTATAAATAGATATCCATAGATTGTGCCCAGTTTCAGTTTCCATACCTATTCTGGGTCTATCCCATCAATTGGGACTACAAATTTCACATGTGATTGTGCATGCATATGAGATTTATATCTATTAACTGTATCTACATAAGATACAGAAGAAATCAAAGATCTGAAAATCTCAGATCAAAGATAAAATTTGTTAGATAAAATAGTTTATGACATTATTCAGTGCTTAAAATAATAGATTTTAGAAACATTATAAACAAAATTAACAAAAAAATATATTTTTAATATCCATTTCATTTTATTGGTACACAATCCCCCTAGTAAGTAGCCTTACAGGCACTTATTTATTTAAATTCGACATTATCAGTTACACAAACAGAAATTCCCTAGGTAGGTATAAACCTGGAATTAGCATAAGAATCCTAAACAATTAGGTACAGGTATTTGTTGGTCTACGATTTTTAGTCTCCCTATGTTCTCCTAAATCAACAATTCAGCACAAAAGCGGTTCGTTATCTAAAACTCACGACATTAATGATAAGTTTACTGATAACAAACGAACATATTTACGCTAGGCAGGCTGTTAATATTATATGCTTAATAATATACGAAAAAGAGGCGAGATAGACTAAAATCAGAAGGCGTCTTAATAGTGTTTACTACACCATCAGGGAGAATCTTTTGCTCGGCACCACATGTATGTATATAGTGCACAAGATAGATGAGTTGATTAAAGGAGTTCTTACATATAGACAATTATCCCTTACAAGACAAATAAATATGTTTTATTCAATTATTTATTCAGATTCAGAGAATCTAATTACAATAACCAAAAGTTAAAGAGACCTAGAATTAAAACATAAAAATCACTAACAAAATCAAATAACAATTAAGTCTTAAAACAAAATAAATACACGGTTTTATACAAGATACTTACTTAAATTAAGATACAGACAAAAGAACTTTAATTTCGTCAGTAAATAGATCGCAGTTGAGATGGCTTTCATAAGGTTTTTGAGTGCGGTCAGTATATGTAAGCGGTATAGAAGACGAAGCGCGGGCCGCAGTGCGACACGCAATCACGTCTAGAAGTCGCTGCTACGGAGATAATAAAATCATAGACTACTCAAACATTTTTAGCATAAATATTGGATATCAAGATTGATCAAAGTACATTAAAGTTTGAGATGTAATTAATTTGCCGTGTACCAGAAGCCTTCAAATACAAATTTCACCGATGCAGAGACTATCTACCGGGCACACTATCAAACTTCGTGCTGCTATTGAAGGTTCTATACAGAAAAATCCTACAACACCGCTCAACCCGGAAATCAAACGTCGGTCGGCTGATTATGGATGCTTTTTGTTGCGATTTTCAGTCAAAAGAGTAGGAACAGCCAGTGCAATTAAACATAAGATATTACATCCTTAAATCGGCAAGGCATCCATAGTCACTAAGTTGCGGGTGTTTATGGCAGTGATTATCGCGTACAATCAGGTGATATGACATTTTCTGCCCTATAAAATAAAAAGAAACATAATGCTCTTGTCCTCTAGAACCAGAAACGATTATATCCAGTGGACCAGAGCTGTTTATTCAAGCCGGCTCCACAATCAACCTGACTTGCACCGTGCGTCACACACCAGAACCACCCAGTTCCATCACCTGGACACACGGAGAACAGGTAATTTTGAATGTACGTTCTTTTTAATTTATTCCTCAACTAGTTACTGATTGATGAGACTTATTTCTGGCTGAAAGAACTTTCCAGCCTTTAATTTCCAGTACGAAGGCCTGTTATCATTTAGTTACAGCGACGAAGCTTTGTCTGTGGCTAAGAGATAACGAACCTTAGCATATTAGCGTACCATAATTGACGACAATAGCATAGGCTTTGTAAACACGCAGCCCAGTTACAGACGGAAGCGTGAATAATTCGATAATGTTGACTTTAATGGTGACGATGAACAAAACTATATTATAGAAAGGCCTATATCCTATATCTATATTACAATAACAAGATGGTTAGGCGATTTTTAAAATAATTTTAAGCTCTGAAAATGTAATTTCGTTCAAATTTGCTGCCGTTTTGTAAACACTGCACATATTCAATGAAATGGTAGGGAAGCCACAGTAACTAATTTATTCACAGATACTCCTGTGGTCTGACTTACCACAATAGTAGATACACTGAACATAGACCAGGAGCGTAGTAACTGTGGTTTGGAAATATTCGGGTGCATCTAGTGAATGATAATGCTGGAGGATTTGCAGCCAAAATGTAAACATAATTGGATTTTTCGCTACGTATTATTATAACGTACAGCTAGGCAATAGTAGGTAACACAATAGCTTAATAATATTCGAAAACTAATTTCGAATCTGGATTTCAATTTGCCCTAGGTCATGATATTTTCCAGCAGCGCGCGACGTACTCAATATCACAATAGTCTCTTACACAATAACCATTTTCCTAAGCCAACATCAAACGCAAATGTAACATTCGGAGAATTTCAAATCCAACGTTTCATATATCTCTTTTTATGATATGGATTAAATAACAAAACCATTAAGCATGTAGAACTGCCATTAGCTCGGAAAAACGCGAATGTTGAATAACTTCGTAAATTCGACTAATAACAAAATTTTCTGACAAATCCTCGCCAGCCAGGATTAAGAGCATTAAATCCCCGATGTATACGGAATGGGGGACACAAATCTGAGTCAATCGATTTCATGGTTTGAGAGTGATTATGTAATCAATGGAATGTTGAACAAATTCAGTTCGTAATTTTGTCATCAAAGAGTTAATCGAGCTTTTAACATTTTAATATTAACCATTTTAATATTAACCGTTTTAATATTAACCGTTTTAATATTAACCGTTTCAATGTTAATAGTTTGCATATACACATATAAAGCAAATAATGTTGTTTACTGCTGATGTTAACACATCCCTTCGACTATATTTGTAAAAGGTTTTGGTTAAAGACATGATGCTGATGTAAATGGACTTCTAATAACGCAATTTCATGAATAAATTGTGTTACTCATTGCATATTAAAACTTGTTCTCTATAACAACAATCATATGCTCGCAAATTAATAAACGTTATTTATTTTAGGTGATAAACTTCGACTCTGCACGGGGTGGCATATCGCTGGTCACAGAAAAAGGCCTCAAGAGCACCAGTCGACTTCTGGTGCAGCGAGCGACTGGCTCAGATGCAGGGGTCTACACGTGTGGACCGAATAATGCTCCCTCGGCAGCCACCAGGGTCCATGTCCTATCTGGTTAGAAGATACCAAATTTTTGTTCTCTAAACTAAATTCTATAGCAATTTATGAATAGCAGAATCATTAATAAAACAACCATTGTTATATAGAACGAAATTCAAAATAATTTCCCAAGTTAAGTGTGTCGAAAGCTTTATCCAAGTCGTTCATTTTGTATTATTAATTTGTTAGGAATGACTTCCTCTAAAATGACTTTCTTAATTGTTTGCTATTTTGAATCACGGTTTAATTTGATTCTTAATTTCTATTTTTAGGTGAACACCCAGCGGCTATGCAACAAGGATGTGCAAAATCAACATTAGATAAAACCGCCTCTATACTATGTTGTTTGTTAACATTATACGTATTAAGAAAACCGTCGTTTAGCAACTTACAGTTTGGCACTTGAATGTATGAACATAAACTAGAAGCGAATAGTTAAACAGAGTCAATAAATCAAACTACAATGTTATTGATTGAAAATAAAACAAGTGTTATTTGATTGTAAAAAGGGATAAGGAAAAATGTTTACTTTTTGGTGCCTAAAAAACTTTGTTTTAAAAGCCAACGACGTCTCGAGGATAGATAACTTTACAGTCTTTAATATTTCGTTATTTGCGTTTGTCGAGTTACTCTGTAAAAGTGATTTTGTTCGGGTCGTTTAACATACTTTAAGGGTTAGATTTTATTCGAACAAAAATGTTCGCTTCAAAATCACATTGTGGTGAGCGAATAAATATATTCAATTCCAAATCAATTAGATATTGAAATCTTATTTGTTATCATTCTTTGTGTAAATATTTATATCACAGCTTTGTACATACTATTTAAATGTATTAAAAATGCAATAATATCCCATATGGCTACAGTCTGTCCGTTATACATATACGTTGCTTAAACATTTACGCAAGGTTGGTGAAACTTCTGTGTGTATCTTGAAAAGGTATTGTTTAAACTCGTAAACAGTTACGTAAGGGTAAATAATAATTAATTATTACGGACAGACAGCGAAACCCTTCTATTTGTAACTAAGGTTTAGCTCTAGAGTTTAATTGACGAGATGAAATGGCGAGAAACAAATATGTACTATGTAGCCACAACTTAAGGCTTGACGGTGTAAGATTTTTACGTAAAGATAAGACCCATAAGCAAGCATATTGCCGGCTTTGATGGTAAGTAGACTCCATAGACCATGGCGATTGTCAGGGTTAATGGCGGTCGCAGATGCTTATGGAGGTATTAGGACGATATTCCGCACTTTTGGATGCCATCAGGCCGAATCAAGTCCCAGAAACCTAATAAAATGGAAGGTGTGAAGTTCTTAAGTACGACGAACTTTATACAAAAAAAAAAAAAACAATTTTATATAAACGAAAGTAATTCTGAAATTATTTGAACAATTATATCACGTGTGATATCAAAAGCATCTGCACTTGCCGTGCAATGGTCGTTCTCAGTATAACAACAAACATCACGCCGTTAAAAAATTATCAAAGTTTATGTGAACAGATGGAAGAAAGCTACTACGATACAAAATATCAGTAATGAAGATCTTACGATAAGTTAATAAGGAAACGTGTCTACATTAACATGCAAACGACTTGAATCTCAATGACGTACTAAATTGAGTACAAAATTTTGATAGAGGCCAAGCCATTTATGTAAGTTCTTACTTCTCGTCACTTCACCCAATTATCGTGACAGTTAATTAGATGGCGCTGAATTGGGAAGCGAATAATATAATTAATGTAAATTGACTGTAAATAATTAAACCCAAATTATTGTCCAATTTTAAATAAATAGATATGGAATATATGAATAATGAACGTCAACGAATAAAAAATTGTTATAAATAAAATTTCTTGTTTTATTGTGTTTAATAAAACCTTGTTATTTTTGTATTTCTTCTTCTCGTTGTTTTAATGGTCAAATTATATTTGTCAGCATGTTTGGATTTTGCTGCTTTACGTGTTGCGGGTTCGATTCCCATATATACTGGGTGACATTTTTTCCGTCATGAAAAAAATAGGGCGTAATGGATAAATAGAGTAGAAGCCTGTGTCATACAAAAAAATTAATGAAAAGTGCGAGCGAAATAGCGTAAGTATTTATGTATTTCTATCGTTGCGGTCATGCAAAGGCGCGGCGCGACTGTGCGCACAAGTGTGCTTGAATACCTATTTATACCTACCGAAATCATTCATAATGTCTCGAGCGTCTGTCGGTCGTCGGTCTAGTGGTCGCAAGCGCGACTGCTGAGCGTGAGGTCCTGGGTTCCATTCCCAGGTCGGGCAAAGTGTTATTGGGTTTTTCTGTATGGAAATTCTCAGTAGCAGCACGGAGTCTAGAACTGTGCCCAGTAGATGACAATAGGCTCGCCCCCTATTACATGGCACTTAATAACGGCATCGGCGAAATGTGGATGTACAATAGTACACCTCTGCCTAACCCTTCGGGAAATACAGGCGTGGTATTACGTTATGTATGTCTCGCGTGTTTATTAGGGTAGTAGTATATTTACGATTTTGAATTATTTTAATATTTTGTAAATTTCAGATATGTTATTAGGGAAATTAATATAATAAAGTATGCCCTGGGCTTTTACTCCATTTACCTATCACATCCTATTTTTTTCAAGACTAAAAAAACGTCACCTGTTACATTTGTACCAAAATAGTTTTAAACTAGTAGGCAGTCTCGCCCACGCGTTGTCATTAGTGAGGTTGCGGTTTTCAGGTCGGCACTGGAGTAAGTGTGTAATGTTCAGGAACACCACATTCGAACTGGCTTTTATAGTTCATTAACGGAGTCGAACCAATATCGCAGAACGAAAGGAAAGGCCTATATCCAATAGTTAGAAGTTGTTCGTTCTGGTTGTGGATGACAATGATGGATTATATTGATAACATAACACTTATAGTACAAAACAAGTTTTACTTAATATCGCTTTACTTAGATTGACATTGTACTTGGCAATTCATTTAATTGAAATATTAATCCATTGGTGCTCACATTGCTTGAAGCGCTATTTCTTTACTTATAAGTTCTTTGTGACGATGAACCGGAAGATGCAGCGTAGGAAGGCCTCCTACTAGGTGGACCGACGACATTATGAAAGTCGCGGGCAACCGATGGATGCAAATGGCAGAAAGTCGTTCGATGTGTGATTCGTCTTCTGGCTGATGATGATGATGATGATGATAAAGTTCTTTGTGGAAATACTATAAAAAAACTTAAAAATAATATAAAAAATACTATAATAAATAAAAAATATAAGAAATACTATAAAAATGTTTGACACACCAGGGACTCGTACCTTAACTTGTTTTAGTCAATTTTTCATAAATTATTTTCGTATCGTATTTTATTATACTTCGTTCAAGTAAAGTAATAAAGAAATATAGTACTCGTGTGTAATTATTTTAAAGGTTACAAAAATTAATGTAACTTCTAATACCTAATTGTTTAACTTGTATCTTAAACAACTTGTCTACTGTTTTCATATTAAATTATCCGTTTACTAATTTCTTTAACAAACATTATAAAGTTTTATCACTGAAATTCGTTTAACAAACTGCTCAAGAAATAATTGAAATTAACTTCATTGGAAACAACTTGACCGACTACGAGAACTCGAGTTTTCTGTGTGAATTCTTTAGAAACACGTTGTACTATAAACTTTTTGAAGTAATGGCAGTAAGTAATAAAGAAAACTGTTGCGGACGCGAAAATAAATAAGACGAGTCCAACAACTCGCAATATTTTTAATTTAAGTAATATCCCCACTTCGGTGGAACAAATGTTGGTTTTTATTACTTTCTGTGGTCATAAAACTTTTGAAGTTAACAGACCTCCTAGTAGTCACAATATACCTACTGCAATTTGATAGTTATATGACACTTCTACTACAATAAGCAGCAAAGTTTTTCATGGCTACTTTATCTATATCATATTTTAGTAAGATTGCAGATGACATAGGTCTTTGTATGGATCAGCGTTTCACGAACTGTCGTTCTCGTTGTGATTGATGCACGGTGAAGAGATTTGTTTGATTGATCAAACCTGCATTACGACATAATACAATACTAAACGTTACTTCATTCAACCTCAATGACATCGATTTATAGTAAATTATACGTTGTAAACGTTCAACATGATGTTGTAAACGTTCAACATGATGTGTTTGGAAAAAACATCGCCACCAACTTTTTCATCTATCATATTCTACGTATTTTGAAACATTACTATCATATTTCATATCAGTACATAAAAATAACATACTACCTTCACATAACACATAAAAACAGTGACATTTCATAGACAATAAAATCAAAGAGACTATGAGGGTACTTGCAAAAGATGCTTACAGCAGATCTCTAACTACCTCAAGTTCAGTCTGTATTACCAAGTAAGTTTATAACAGTGGCAAATGTGACAAAATTATGAAATATTGTTAAGTACAGTAAATAATACTCTGGGTAATAATAAATCTTGTGTATTGTGACTGATAAACGATATGAAACATTTAATAAAAATCTCGTTCGTTCCTCACTGTTGCGGATCGTGGCTCCCCGATGGTTAAATTATCCTTATGATGGAATCAGTAGCACGTTGTGCCTCATGAACGTTCGAATAATGTGGCGTTTAATATAAATAGTGAAATCATTAGAGTCTCCAAAAACCACAAGCCAGGTGAACAGTTATTGAAACAAAATTAGATAACTACTTTCGTAGAATGTAGCAGGTACGTAATTCATAGAAGCAAGTAAAAAAATAATCAACGTAAAACTACTTCGCAACACTTAGGAAAGTATGCAAAAAAATAGTTTTAGAAGTATTTTTTGCAGAAACCATCTGTAACATTTACCAATTCAGTACTCTACATCAAATACACAATGTTTACACACGTCATATTAGCACACAAAGTAAAATTGCCGCGTCTCAGGCTACGCTTACAAAGACTAGTACAGTTTTTTTTTTTTTTTTTCTAGACATGAAGCGGTCTTTGCTTAATTGAACAAAACTGGCTGAAGTGCAGGTGTACTCAAATATAACATAAAAACCGGCCAAATCCGAGTCGGACTCGCGCACGAAGGGTTCCGTACCATTGACTAGATAAACAACAGTAGGTATTTATTATAAAAGTAAAAATACAACTGAGTATTTTGAGAATATTTCAAGTGTCTAACTGTTGCCATTATTGATATCGAGCAAAAAAGGGCAAAAAAATCGCGTTTGTTGTATGGGAGCCCCCCTTAAATATTTATTTTATTTTGTTTTTAGTATTGTTATAGCGTCAACAGAAATACATAATTTGTGAAAATGTCAACTGTCTAGCTATCTTGGTTCTTGAGATACAGCCTGGTGACAGACGGACGGACAGACAGCGAAGTGTTAGTAATAGGTTCCCGTTTTTACCCTTTGGGTACGGAACCCTAAAAATGATCTGAACTACTACTAAAGGAAATTGCATTTAAAATTATTATAAATAGATACAAAACGAAAGTTATAATAGGTACACGTTCCCTGTTTTCGTGAAAGTTTCGACCACTTTAGCACCCATAGGACGGGTGTTAAAATGATCGATCACGAAAACTTTCTGAGTCGATCGAGATCGACAGTTTATGCACTGTTTTAACCACCTTAGTGCTATGTGGTTGTGATATTTATCGAAACGGTAGGTTCTTCCGGCCACGCGATGTGTTTCGCTTTGTGGCTCGGGCGGCACTTTGATAATGCTGATTTATACAAATATGTCAGATCATAAATAGCATCCAACACCTTGTACAAAAGGTTTTCTTTCTTTTACAAACAACGCTGAAGTTATGTCTTTTAAAACTTCAAAGATAACCAAATTATTTACCGTTTCATTATATAGTGTAAGCAAATTGTAGATTATGAGTATTAACTGATAAAATGTTCATAGAACATTCAATATTATAATGTAATTATCCGCCACATGAGAGCAAAACACTCATGCTCTTAAAATTAGAAGCCGCCGTAGCCGAAATCATCTTTGAGATTATTATTATTAATATTATACAAATATCTTTCGATGTAAGAATGTTTTCTGATAAAATCCATCCCAAATACTTCAAATTTCAAATAAAATATATCAAGCACATCAATTTACCCATAAAACGAATGACGTACTCGTACTACGTAACAGATTGGCTACGACAGCGTAGCTAGCGTAGCAGTTAGCTACGTCGTAGCAACCATGCAAAGTACATTAATTACATTTGACCGTCAAAAGGACAGTACTTTGGGTTGAATGCTAGTAGGTTGGTCATTTATATAGTGGAATTAGCTTATTGCAGTATCGAAGTTTATATCTAACGACTACCTACTTCGGTAGCAGTTTGTACTAAAATAATCATAAGAATAATCACACAGTCTGGTTATGAGTTTTTATTACTGCAGTACAGTACATTAGTTAACATACCACAAATCTTCTGCTATCCTAAATTAAAAATGTAGGTCCTTATCTCATAGAAATAGTTTAAATACACTAGTATATTGCAAAGACTACAACTCGAAACACTTCACAGCGCACGCGTTCAAAGTAAGTAAAAAATGGCCGAACCGCTCAGAATTTTATGAGAAAAGCAAATTTTAGAAAATTAAACCTTGAATGCTGTACAGTGCTCACCTATAAACCTACTCTTAATTTTGTACAATAAGTTACTTATTTTTGAGTAACTTATTGTATAAAATATCTAATTAAAATTACATTACATTCTACTTAACGGCACGATTGGCGCAGTGGTTGAGGGCTGTGTGGTAGACTGCTGAACTACGTGTCGCAGGTTCGATTCCCACACTCTGTCTATATACAGATAGTTGTTTCGGGTCTGGGTCTTTCTGCCTCGGACAGCCTGTAAAGCCGTTGGTCCTGCACCTGATCTCTCACCGGTCGTGTCGGATTGCCGTCCCATCGGACTATGAGAGTGAAGGAATAGAGAGTGCACCTGTGTTTGCGCACACATTTGTGTCTATAATATCTCCTGCGTAGTTGGCTAATTTCCGGTGAGATTGGCCTCCGTGACCGAAATCGGTCAGGAGGACATTATTATTTTTATTATATAGTAAGTACTAACACGCGACATTTTTCTAACAGATAAAACCCAACAAGGGTTGTTGGGTTCGAACCCCCACCCGTGGATCGAACTTAGTACCTCATACTCAGCAGCTACGCTTGCAATCATTAAACCAATGAGATATGTAATTTATTTAGTAATTTTTATACTAAAACGATGGTAACAATAAATAAGGGTAAGCGCACATCATACACAAGACTTCAATTAGACAGACTTCCACTTTAAAAAACCAATGAAGGTGTGCTGAACTATTTAGAAAAAGAGGTTTAATATTGTCTTACATGGATGGGGAACCGATCCAAGTATGTAAGATGTTTGTTAGAAAGACATTTCTTTTAAAGATTCAACCGAGTCACTGGGTTGTACAGTCTCTAGTGATCTTGACTTTGATAAACGCAAGCTTAAAACTGTGAATGATATTTGAACTCACAGTTAATTTCATTTAATTTAGTCCAAACATAAAGATCTCGTTCATATTTTTTAAACTTTGCCCCACTCTAAGATTCCTCTTATATCGTGGGTACAGTTTAGAAACATACATGCCACATACACAACCAGACACAAAACAATTATATGTAGATTATACAAATATTTGTTCTGTGCGGGAACCATTCCATCGAACAAAAAACATAAAGATTGTTAATAACTGCTGCGTCGGTACAATAGTTCAACGAGTGCTACCCAACGTATGTGTTCCTCAAGCATGTGAAGATTTGAGTTTATGAACGCACCCATAATAGGTAAAGTAATAATTCTTAGAGTGAGAAAAAAGAAATGAAATTATTTATTTTGCAATTAGGATTTTTCAATCACTTTTATAAGTTTTTTCTTTTTTTTTTATACTATGTAACTACTACCGAAACTATTAACGAAATAATTTAATGTTTACGAGACATCACTCGTACGCAAGCATTCAGTTATTTTTTTTAATTTTACTAGCTGGTACCCGGCGTTGCTGCCGTAGAAGATATAATTGACAAATTGCAGAAATGCTCTTTTAAATACATTTGCCGGTACGATACGAGCGCCACCAACGTTAAGTTATTTACTACGCCTATAACCTCCGCGCAAGTGCAAGCAATTCGTTGACCAAGTTTTATCGCAATCAGATAAACGATATGGCAGCGCATAACATACAATTAATCAAACAAACAAACATTGATTTTTATAGAATAAATATGTAGTTCGCAATTACCCTACTCTCATCTATATACAATTTACTAGTACCTACATCAAAACAAAATTGTTACCAAAACTGGAATAACAAACTATAAAGCTTGTAGAGCTTTATTTAAATATCCAAACGTAATTAATTATACCCAATTTTACCCCCAAACGTCCGTTAATGAGGTCCCAGTACAATTTATTTTCTAAAACAATTTGTTTGTATTGCACAACGTCCTTAAGGGGAGAATAGACGTAAATAACTGTTAAATTATTCGGAAATTATTGAGATACAAGCATTGGAAATTACGATCTGATAACGAGCTAGAATTACTGCTATTATTTTCGCATTTAATAAAGTTTCTTCGTAGACACTGTGATAATTTTACGCTCTTACAAAAGGCCTATAAAATATCAAGGCGATGAATATTATGATAGCAAAGATAGCAGTATAACTCAGGGCCTACTGAAATCGCTCGAAAACAAATGAGGCCTTAACATTGTGATGAATACATTAGAAGAATATAGTTTCCCAAAATTGAATACAACGTAAATCAGCGTATCATTTATAAATATACATTTATATTTCTTGATAGAAAGGCCAAATTTGACTGACTGACCTAAATTGATGACACGTTTATCTCCAAATCAACCGTTAAACAAAATCTTTTCTATGGGTAAACGACTTCTTTCATTTAATCTTATAATATTAATGTAGGTAATCATGGCCCTTGAAATATCAAAACCAAAAGAGAAAGAAAACACGATAAAATAAAAGAGATTAATATTTTTCCAAATCCTTACAAATGTTAACTAGAAGTGATTTTGTAAACAGAAATTCCAGTATAGTTAGAATTCACACATATTGAGAACGTAGAACGAAGTTGTTCAACTTGATCTTCACCCGATGCAAATTGTTAGAGATATGCAACAGACAACAACATGTAACTATATCATCAACTTATTCGTAACATAACTTAGCATGAGCATTCCGATGGCATGCTCGCAATGCGAATCAGTTTCTCTTGATAACACTTCGTGTATAGTTCCCATATCCATCTCAAGCGAAACTGACTTCAGGTATTTAGTTAGGAATATCTTCATCTGCCTATCCTTTTGCCAATTTAGTTGAAGTCAGCTCTCAGTTAACTGCATATCAACACGGAGTGGTCTTGACGTATAAAGAACGGACATACATTTATGGACCGACCGCGGGAAGCGCTGATTAATTTCGCAACTCGACCGATCTTTGTGGTTGCCATGTTTCTTATTTAGGAATATCCTTCAAAATAATAACAGCAGTTCCTATTTTCATTTCGTCCACAAGTTCCTTTACTTTATTATTAATATTAGCCTTTTCGTTAATCTGATATTGTGTAGTTTCTTCTTGGTTTTTCTTTGTCTTGTTTTCATTTTCATTTATATTCACATACACACAAAGACCCAGACCGGAAACAACTATCTGTAGATCATACAAATATTATATAACCCGCGACACGTAACGCAGCAGTCGATCTTTAAACGACTGCGCCAATCGTGCAATTAAGATGATAATCTATAAAAATACTACAAAACAAGTAAACGCCATAAAAATTGAGTCTAATAAAGAAGGTCTGATTTCAAATTAATACGGAACCCTGGCAAAGTCTGAGCCAAAAGCTGAGAAGTGAGGAAGTAGAATAAAAATAAGAAGCGTTTGGGACTCGGCACGAATCAAGTTGGATTAGTAAAGTTTGATTTATTTAGTTAATTACTCGACGAGTCGGTACCACCTTGGTTGGTCAATTTTAATCTAGATAGTAATTACATTGCTTTTGTAAGAGGACGAAAATAAATTAAAGAAAGTTTTTCGGATTTAGTTGTTGAAGTTATGAAATACGTAATAGTGTCATTTGACGTGGATACTGAACTCCTCTTTGGTTTTCATAACTCTGGGGTGAAACTTGAAGTCTAAAGCAGCAAATTCCAACTGTGCTTAGTGGATATCGATAGGCTCGCCTCCTATGAAATACTCTGAACATACATAAATAGAAGTGGTGAACAATAAGGGACAAAAAGACCGATCAGTTCGTATCAAAAATGAATTGAACTTCACTGACATTATTTACATCCAAATTAACGCCAAGAAAAATAATCTAAATTATTCATGTTAATTTCGACTACCTCACGTTATTATATTTATGTTTTAATTTCAGATGTCTATTATTCGAAATATTATCATTTTCTTGAAATAAATGTATAAAAAAAGTCCTAAACTATATGATTTATATAGACATAAAACTCCCCCTCGGGTTTGGTGTGAAATAAAAATAGAAGGAAATGAAAAAAGGCAAGATGAATGTGCTCTACTTTTTACGGTTTAAACAAAAAGCTGAAAATGAGAGCGTTTCTGGGACGCTTTAATTCTTCAAGTATTTTATTTAAACTCCCCGTTACTGATTGGAATTGTATAACATAACGGGTAAAACTACAAAAAATAATTTAAGCATTTTTCTCACAAATCCAGACAAAATATTACTTGTTTTACATTTATAGTTTCTACATTTTATATTTATCCATTAAAACCTATACAATAAAAAAATCACCAAACGATTAATTTAACATAATAAACATCAATAAACACTCAATAACAATAAAATTAATTCTCAAGACACGAAATAAATTGAATGAAGCAAAAGCAATGAAAAGTAACGACAGTGTCGATAGCCAATTCATTCAGACCGGTAATAAACCCCTTTTAGAAGTTCCGAACCTCACATTAATTGTACTAAAAACCTGACTGAAATTAATACTATCAGCAATTCTATTCCGGCTGCTGCAATTTGTCCTGGAACCTTTACAATTTAATTATACTCTCGAATATTTGAATCTTCGAGTTCAGATGAACTTTGAAAGTTCCATTTCTGTGATTCGGTAGGGCAATATTATAGATTGTGCTGGCTAATTGGTAGGACTTAATTGAATTCAATTCCAATTGAGTGGCTGAAAGTAAGACACCTCCGGTTGAATCTGCCAAAATCCTTTCGACAAAATGGAAGCTTTGCTTTGAAATTTACATTTAAGATATTTTTTTTTATATTTTTCCCAAACGAAATATAATACAAATCAAAATATAATACATTTATATTCTTACTTTTATTCCTAAAGAAAGGACCCAATCCCGGGGGGAAATACAGCGAAAATTAACTTGTTCAAATAAAGAGCACTACATTGCCTAAGATATTCGCTATAACGAAGGGAGGAGAGAAAGAATAATTATTTTTTCCCATTTCTACGAGAAGGTTCATTTGAGTCCATGGTCACGTCGGCCCGGAATACGTAACCAGTTTTTTCTTGGTCAGCAGAAATTAATTCACGTAATCGAAACCCAGACGAACTTAATTCCGATTTATTAAAAAGATAAAAGTTATTTTACAGCTATAAAAGAAAGGTGCTCCTGCAAATAAATTATAAAAAATATTTTTTTGATGGAATAATAAATAACCCAGAAACTTTTTCAAAAGGCTGTGATAAGTAAATACGAAATGGAAAACTTTTGAAATAAAATTCTGTGTCAGTACCACGAAGAGAGTTGAAGCAAATTTTATTCATAATAATAATAACTTGACGAAATTTCCTCGAAAAATAATATAATGAATGTGTTACCATGATGGTATTAAATCCAAAGTTGGACGCTTTCTTATTTTGTGGTTAAGACTAAATAAAACGAGACGATAAAAGTAATCCTACTAACGTTATTCAGATTTGTGATTTGCCTCTTCGTAAAATATTATCTTTGGAGTAAATTGTAGCCTCCAAGCGGATTAACCTGGGACAAGACAGGCTGGAAGTAACTTCTGCTAAGTCAATTTACGAGCCAAATTTCACGTCTCCTGCCGTACCCGCACGTCGGCCTCAAAAATCTTGTTAAAACTTAACTCAAGAAGTTAACCGATCCGTCGGCCGTAGTAGCACAATATTAGCTTCGGCATATCAGATTCCCAGTGGAACGAATCCATTGAACTATACTGCACGCGATGAGCTGTCAATTGTTAGAATGAAATCTCTATTTACGTTTCATAGGAATTGGACGGTTGCTCACTCAGAATAATGTTATTCAAAAGTGACAACATTTGAACATTTCACATCAAGTCATTAAACTTTACAAATGATTAAACTATGCTAGAAAACAAAATTGATATGAAGCAATATAAAGAAAAATATTTCTCAGTCTTACTTCTTTGCGAACGAAGAAAGAGAAAAATAAAACAAGGATATACCACACATTTATTATACTTGACTTTTTTATCTGTAATAGCAGCAGTAACAGCCTCATTCTGCTTCATTAAATATTCCGCTTTCGTCTCTTTGCTTATTAGTTGTTCTTTATATGTTATCCCATGCACAAACATGTCCACATCTGAATAATAAGCATCTCTGACTGGCAGGACAAAATTAATATTTCTCTCAAAATAATAATTTCTCTTTAATTAAAACCTTATCAACGTTTGCAGTCACGTTAAGTCAAATTTAGAGGGAAAATGAAATGCCTTGTTTTCGCTTTAGAGTTCCGTAATTAGTGAAATCTTAAGCTGATTTAGAAACCAACAACGAGCTAAAGATATACGTTGAAAGGAAGTTTTGGAATATTAATTTTAAATGATTATAATCTTGAAATTAGATGAAAGAAAACGTTAAATTTCCACGAAATCTTTTGTTCCGTCTAAATTTTGATGTTTCTAAAATAGATTATTTTAAAGGCAATAATTATCTCTTTCTAGGCCATTAAATATTTGGAATAGATAGAATAGTAATCCTGATATGAAATCAAGCAGAGAAATTTTGGAATGCTACTGAATAAGACTTGTAGACAATATTATCTTAGACTCAATAAAAGGCTTGCAGTTAACAACCTTTTGCGCTACATTCGCAAAGCAACTACCGCTGTTTTGAGGAAGTTCGTGATCCAGTTTCCTCAAAATAAAGCGTTGAGTTTATTTGCTAGCGCGCCAATAACTTTTGCAACTCGATACTGTGTTTTCAATAACTATTTTAAGCTGGATAGGTAGAATTAATCGAACGGAAATTTATTTGGTGCACTGTTTTAAGTTAGGTAAGAATATTATCATAATTATAATGGAAAACTTTCTAAAATTCTAAAGTCATATAAATAGTTAGAAATTTATGAAAATGCAGACAATTTTTTTCTGAAGTAATTATTAAAATAAAATCTAAAAGAAAATATGAAAGTGCGAACAATAATGAACACGACTTTTATTATCCGACTTTACCCATTTTAAGTCATATTTCCGACGCCACTTTAGAATAAACCTGGTTTGCTTTGTAATTTATCTTCTTTAAAATGTATACAAATCTTTTATAAAGTTTCCATTAAATATTTAACTTTAAATAAAAGCTTCATTAGTAGTAGTATATACTATTTAAAATAACGTACTAGCAGTTTTAATTTATATATATATAACAAAGATACAGAGCATGAAGCTTGTATTCCTGGAAAGGTTAGCAAGAGGTGTAATACGCTGTTATTAGGTCCCAAATAATAGAGGTATTATATGGGACTTAATAAGTAGTATCGGCGACTTAAGAGTATCGGCGAAATGTGTGTACAATATTGTACCCCAACCTAACTGTTCGGGAAAACAGGCAAGATGCTATATTATGAAATTCGCTAAAAATACTTAAAAAAATTACCAAATTGGATGATACTACCATTTGTACGAATTAGTACATTACCTATATGTATATTACAGAATAAAGAGTAATAAATATTTATCGCTAAAAAACTTAAATAAAACTTGCTTCTATTTTACGAATCGCTGTCGGTAATTCCATTTGCCGGTGGTCGTTCAATTACAAAATAAATAAATATCTATTATATAAATAAAAATACAAAATAATAAACTTCATACATTGAGCAAAATTGATTCTAGGAAGATATATTAGATATGATAAAACTTCGCCACAAAGGGAAATATCGCCATGACTACCAAGCTTTGATAGAAGGATTACCCGCTTATCTGTTTATTCGCCACGACATTAACAGGTGAAATATCGTCATCTATTCCTATTTAATCTGTCTCATTGGTCTAGTGGTCGTAAGCGCAACAGCTAGGCGTGAGTTCCTGGGTTCGATTCCCGAGTAATGCAAAGTGTTATTGCGTTTTCCAGGATGGAACTTACAGGAGTCACTATCATCAACAACGTCCGTACTGCTGAACTTAAACAAAAGAATCATCACTAAAACTCATCAATAAAAATCATACGTACACAGTGGACGGTTTTATCAGCCTGCATCGTCACGGAAGCCTACAAAAATCTACGGTCCATGTCACACTAATCACACAGCAGTTTACACCGGGGAGATTGGGGCAAATTCGACGCGACTGTCACTTCCGAAGGCAGGCAACCAACCAGACCTAATCGTCGCGCCCTCGACAGGATTACGCGCCAGAGCCTGAAATCCATTTGAGCGGATCTACCGGATAACTAGCGCTGTACTTTATCTATTTCTAATTGTGCGAAGGACTGATCCAAGAGGCGAATTTAATAGAGACACAGATTAGACCCGATGGACCAAGATTACGAGACATCTTTAATTTAATAAGCTGTGATATTTTTTATATTGTTTCTTTAATCTGCGTCGAATTGAATATGTTATAAACGAGTATCTAAATTTATGTAACGATAGTTTTAACTATGTAATTGAAATGCGCAGTGCAAAATGATACCTAAGTCTTGTAGACAAAATATTGTCTGGCTAGTTTTGGCGCGTGAGATTTGAAATTAGCCCTAGTTAAACCAAACCTAGTATATTTGGTTGAAGTTTAAGGCAGTGCGGCCAAGACGAAGCTAGCAAATCTCCAAGTTACGCAAAACAAAATAGTAAAAATTATCTTCAACTACCTATATTTAACATCAACAAACAGAATTTATGAAGAAACAAAAAAAATGAACATTAGACAGCTATATATTTACAACACATGTATTTTTATCCGTAAGGCTCTCAACAAAAGTATACAGACTAACTTATCGTTTACTAAAGTAAAACAAGTAACCCAACGTAATATTCGCCGAGCTAGTTTTCTAATCTTACCAAAGATGAGAACTAAGTTCGACAAAAAAAGTTTAACATTTGAAGGAGCACAGTTATACAACAAAATACCCTCATGTATAAAAAATGTACACTATTTCAATGTATTCAAGAAACAGTTAGCCCAATATTTAAACACGAAAAACAAATAACCTAAGAATGCATTGGATGGGTTAATCATTCATTCATAACTTAACATGCGGTGATGAAATCGATATTATAATTATTTTAGCATAAGGTATGCATTGTTCTCAAGTAAGTGATATTGTATCTTTTTTAAGAATTAAATATCGATCACGACAAAACAGATTTTAAAAATCGTTTGTACTTTTTATCATTTTATTATATTCTGGAAAGTATTCCAGTGTTTAGATTGGAGTCAATTCAATGTGTCATAGGACTGGCCAATAGTGTCTTATTATGTCTTCGATAACGACGAAGGAATTACATATCAAACTCTATAATCCTTTGAACGGAACTATAAACCACCTGTCACCGTAGTTTAGGGAGGTAAAGGAGAGATTATTCGGCTCGGTTGACAGAGTTTGATTTGACAGTTTATTTTATGTAAGTAAACGGTAAAATTTACCAACATGCATCCCATCACAATAGATTGTGGCTCAATCTAATCGCTTAGATACTGCGCCATCCAATAACCATGTCATTAAAAATTCAGTTCAATATATTAATATCTTTCATTTCAAAATATTTGACCGCGCCGACTGCAGTGTGCTTAAATTATGAACTACCCACATTGTTTTCATATTTCTATCTATCCGTCTCTGTTTTTTCCACTGCAATAAACCATATACCTTCTTAGTCTAAGATTGGATCTCACCAGTCATAGTTGTCAGCCAGACTTCCATACAATCCAATCTAGCGTTTCCACATTATCTGCGAAACTGTCGTCGTCGTCGGTGTGCTGGTTACCTCTGACCATTATCTTAAGCCACGACCGCCTCGTAGGTCTAATATACCGTACATAGTTCTCACAAACTTTCCGTAGTGATATTGAAGTACACTAATATTTTGAACGTGTGTTAGTGTGTGTGTGTATGTGTTTGTGTTATCAAGACGTCAAGAGGTAGCAGAGACGAAGCACGAGAGAGCAGTATCTGAGGTCAGTCGTAGCTATAGTTTGTTACAGCCACTGCCTATTTCTTTATTTGTGTCACTGGGGACCCAGCGTACCTTAAGTGTTATGCAAAACTATCTATCGATTTAAGACTTCGTTTCGCGCTAAGTTTAAGAGAGATGTTAAGGAGTAAAACGTGTAAAGTAAAAGTAAATCAAGCCGGACTTAACGCTTTAAGCGACCTATTCTCGGCTCGGCTGCCGCGCTGAGACATAAAATAAGCAAGTAATCTTCAACGTATATAAATTTCCTGCCAACCTGCTGAGCGACATACTTTTTCAAGTCACTAATAATAATTATTACGATCTTAATATTGGCATTTAACGATTCACAATACTCAGCCAGCCGTAACTAATCGTTGACAGCGTGAGATTACGAATCAAAGTTAAAGTCCTTTTGAATGGTTCATGAACTACCTACCACTGTAGTTTAATGAGATGAAGAAGCGATGATTAGACTAATCTGGCTAGAATTAGGCTTTGTTTAGAATGATCGGTATTGAGCAGAATGGTCTTCGAAAGGTTAAACACGAAACAAAAAATAATCTGAATAAGAAACAAAGAACAACTTTAATATAATGTGCTTATTGAATTCATAAATTTAAACAGTAAATTTTATCTACGTTCCTACTGTGTACGTAGTTTTTTTTATCAGTATGCGTGCCATCTATAAATAGCCATATATCTTTCTTTCTTACATACTTAAACCATATATTGAAAAATCCCTTTTCAAAACTTCCTATTTGTCTGTTGACCCTGTATATATCTACATATATGTCTTTGTTCGGCTGTACTAAGGGGAGGTTAGGGTGAGTCCATTCACTTCGCAACACGAGCGGCCAGCCGGATGTAATCGCCGTGCCCTCACTAAGATTACGCGACAGACCCTGAAACCCGTTTGAGTGAACCTATCTACTAACTATCATGGTATTAATACGGATTTATGGTGTCTAATTGTACGTGTGACTTGTTTTCTGCACATTATTTGGGTTTGCGTAATAAAACAAGGAAACTTTAGGTTCATTTTCTCGTTTCATCTGTTTGTCTGTTATGTATATTGGATATTTAGGAAACATAACCGTCTACTTGGCTGACTTTTTCTAATAAGCAATACGTAAATTTTTTGAGTTATCTATAAAACTAGAAGTTTACTCTAGCTTATTGCTTATGGGCGTCCAATAGCGTAAAATTGTACGTCAATGAATAATAAATGATTTAACAGATTATTTTGCTCTCTGGCGTGGTTTTTTCTTGCGCAAATGATTGTATCTTTGGCACTGTTATTTTGTACTTATATCAAAAAACCTATATTTTAGTTTCAAAAACTGCTTTTATAGCTACTTGTATAATCATAGGACAACTGTATTTAAAGATAATGTGAAATAAATACAGTTTTTGGATTCAACGTTCGAATAATGTGTCTATTTATTTGACAAAAGAAAGAAATAATTGAAAATATACTCATGTAGGTTCACTGACTTTGTTATTTTTGAACAAACATTCATTCTTAGTATAACTTAAAAGAAAGTTTCACGTTATCTTTGGAGTAAATAGACTTTTGATATCGATTTTCTTATGAATGGCTGTTAGTAATTATTATTAGCCGAATGATGTATTGACGATGCAAATATACCTACTTGTTTTTAAAAGTCAGTGGATTCGATTCCTTTGTCAAAATATACCTAAATATCTGATCTTTGGATTATTTTACACCGACCATATCATGCACTGTAAATCGTTCAACTTGTAAAAGCGATTATGAACACGACAAAACATTTAGAGTGACAATAACTAAATTCTAAGCAAGACACTTCTCGGAATCATAAAATATTGGTAACATTGTCCGGAATTTCACTTCCCGAAATGTAAATACAAAATGATGATCTGACTATACCGTGTCCGAAATTTTCAGAACCAAACCAAAATCCAGTTGCCGTAATTTTCATGGAAATCAGCAATCAGTACTGTCGCAGAGAGAATGCGGTTGGCTACCGCACACGATACACTCACCGTTGAAACTTTGAAAGCAATTTTGGTACAGTCGCGCTTAATAAAGTATTGCTTTACTTTGCACCCTAAGTGAAGTTTAAATCTGTTTTAGACGATAATAGCTATTAGCAAGTTTTCAAGCTCCCTTATATTGATCTGTTCTTTGTTCTGACGGTATTTAGGTCGGCAAGAACAACTGGGGTGTAATCTGGGGAGGACATTTGGTAACAATAGACCTTTTTGTTTAAATGGCAATAAGGAACACAATACAGCAGAGCTGAGTAACTGTAAATACGAATGTTTGCGATCAGATACATTGGGAGGCAATATTAACTTCCTTGTGGATTAAGTAAAGAGAGTTTATTAAACCCTTCCAACTAGTTTCTTCAAATTTTATTCGCTATTTTACGATATAATACAAAATGTAGTATGCACTTACAAGACTGCCTCATTAGTCTAGTGGCCGCAAGCCCAACTGCCGCGTGAGGTCCTGGCTTCGATTGCCGGGTCGGGCAGTGTTGTTAATTTTTTCTGCATGGAAATTCTCATTGGCAGCACGGTGTCTGGAACTGTGCCCGGTAAATGGCAATAGGCTAGCCCCCTATTACATGGGACTCAATAACAGCATCGGCAAAATGTAGGTGTACTACAGATCTGCGTAACCTTTCGGGTAATATAGGCGTTATTCTATGTTATGTAGTATGCATACTTGTCATTTTTTTTTAAACGTTGCCCTAATCTGGGAATAATTCCTGTATCGTGGGTACAGTTTACAAACATACATGGCACATACACACACAACCAGACCCGACACAACTACCTGTAGATCATACAAATATATGTTCCGTGCGGGGATCGAACCCGCGACACGTAGCGCAGAAAGGTAATCGCTTAGCCACTGCACCAATCGTTTCGTCATGTTACGGAATTATTACAAAATGACTCAAAAAGAACATATATTTTTTAAGCAACGGAATATTTTATTGTAATATTAGAAAGAGAAAATTTACGGTTACTTTACATACGGTTACTTTAAATGAATCCGTAAAACACTTTACTGACAGGTAGCCCTATAAGCATTCTTAGAACAAAAATAAAGCGAATGTATATTAACATTTTTATTCATACAACCACTTAGAGAGGTTTTTAGTATAAATCATAAACACTTTTACTAACTGATACAACACTTGAGAGTATGCTATTGACTCATGACCTTGCGACTTGCTAGTAAGCTAAAAACATTAACGATTTTCTATATCGACTGTGAACTGGCAACATGTCCTATCTCGATTTTATGAGGATTTTACTTGGTTAAACCATTCTAAACTATTTCATACCCGGCAGCGCTGCAAAAATCATATTTTACTTCAATCAAAATTAGACGCCAAAATCGAATTAATTCAATTTGTACTGACACTCGTCCGCGTTGTGCATACAAGTTTCTTTTTAATCCTGTAATGTTGTCAAAAATGGGATAGTACCAGTTGCCAGTTCACAGTCAATATCTTTTCTAACTAAATCTTCCGCTCTTAACTTATTCATTAACTTCCCATGGATAGAGGACGGGCCTTATCATCATCATTATCATCATCAGCCAGAAGACGTCCACTGCTGAACGAAGGCCTCCCTCAAGGGGGGGGTTTGCCATAATCCCCACATGTGGCAGGCGGCTTGGGGATCGCAGTGGCTCACCGATTAGTGAGAGGACGCTGCTGCCCATCCTCCGGTGTCTGGCCGCAGTTTTAAGACGTACCCGGGTCACGTAGACGGGCCTTATACCTGGAACAATTCCAAACTTGCAAGACATTCTTTACTGAGAAATTCAGTATATCTCATTATCACTTTCCCTACTTGGAAATCGAACTCACGACCTCATGAACGGCAGCCACGCAGACGACTACTAGACCAATAAAGCAATGAAATCTAAATTCCAAATAGTTTTTATTCAGACATATTTACACACAGATTTTCATCTGCCCAGCCTTTTCCCAACTACATTGGGGTCGGTTTCCAATCGGACCGGTTGCGGCTGAATATCAGTATTTTACACGGAGCGACTGCCTTCTGACCTCCGCCCCCCAGTAACTGGGAGACACCGATACTCTAAGGTTAGACTGGTTGTCAGACTTTTTTGGGCTATTAACACCCGTAAAGACTGTCATAGGTCTTTGTATGACACCCGGGACCAGCTGCTTAACGTGCTTTCCGAGGCACAGTCTCGATATGTGAAAAATGGTCACCCATCCAAGGACTGACCGCGTCAAGCGCTGCTTAACCTCGCAGATCGACGGATCTACGCGGTACCCATGTAGCTACGAGCCCCTATATTTGCACACAGATTATCCGTCATCCATTTCAACGTATTCCATAGTCTAGAAATTCCAATACAGTCGTTTCTAAACGAAACCAAGAAAGCACTTGACTGGGAAACACAGTAATTGAGGTGTTAAATTTAAATTTAATCCTTTGCAACCGCACCGAACGGGTTGTGATTAATAAATCGAGTCTGTTACAGACCGCTTGGAATAGCAGAGCTAGGTCAAAGGTCATTCGAAGTTAACTACGGATAAGATTAAGATATCGTTTAGAACTTCTGGTGTGTTTAGTTTTGCGAATTAAGAATTAATTTGTTTTTTAAATATAAGTAGACTAGCTTCCGCTCGCGGCTTCGCCCGCGTGGTTTATGAACCCGTACATTTTTTCGGGATAAAAAGTAGCTTATGTGCTATTCCAGACTATAATCTATCTCTGTTGCAAATTTCATCCAGATCCGTTCAGCCGTTCTGGCCTGAAACAGTAACAAAGATCCATCCATCCATCAATCCATCCATCAATCCATCCATCCATCCATCCTCACAAACTTTCACATTTATAATATTAGTAGGATATATGTTTTTTAAACCATGCTCCACACTAGGATTTCTCGTATATCGTGGGTACACTATACAAATTTACAAATGTCACATGCACCCACAACCAGAACCGGAACAACTATCTATTGATCATTCAAATATTTGTTCCATGCGGGGATCGAACCCGCGACACGTAGAGCAAAAAGCTAGCCACTGCGCCAACCGTGTCGTCAAATTTATCACATAAGAGGCCTGTATTCCTGATATCGTTATTCTCTTGTGATAAGAGGCGAGTCTATTGCTATCTACCGAGCACAATTCCAGATTCCGTGCTGCTACTGAAAATTTTCAAATGGAAAACCCAATAACCCTTTGCCCGACCCGGAAATCGAACCCAGGACCTCACGCTCAATAGTCGTGCTCGCGACCACAAGACTAATGAGATATTACTGTATACAGATTGTAATTGTATAATAGATCTTAACAAGAAAATCAATATTAAATATATATATATACCTTGATTATAATATTGACAGATTATTTCTAACAGTCATTCAAGTGAATAACACGAGTTGGATTTTTTATAATAAAACGCTTGTTATCATACGAAAAAGAATATATCCGACATGTCAAGTAGAGGTCTCACAAAATGTCCTTATGACAACATTTCTCAAACTGCTCCAACCCGCTATACAGCTTCCCGGTGGTAATTTGTACTGGCGTACAAATAAATTGAACTCCCCCGTTTGGGACAACGGTTGTAGGGTATAAACTAGTCAGGATACCAGCAAAGGTGATTTATTTCCTTCTTGAATTGCCTTAAAGGGTCGTTTTACTGGTAAGGTAGCTTGATGGAATGTGAACGATTACAGCGATAATTTGGGTCACGATAAAATTAATTTCGGGAACGTCCCGCTTAATGTGACAAAGATTTGTTTTATAAATGGTAGATCCCAAATTATATTCATTTATCAGTGACCATTGTATGACAAAAGTATTTTTTATAAAATAAAATATCTGACGGCAAATAGTTGGTGCAAAAGTTCTGTCCAACTTACTGTTTAGGTATCCAATTTAACATTATAAGCCAACACAAACCGATTCAAGGGGTTAGTTAGGAATCCGATTTCGTTAACCGAGAAGATCGCTGAAAAATTGATTCTCCAAGCAAAACTAACTACACACCTGAACAAAATTAAAGTCGATCCAACGAACCCATCATTAATAGAAGCAACCACAACATAGGCACAAAACCTAAAGCCGCGTGTCTACGCATTAGACTTGTGTCCATCTATGACCACAACAACGGTTTCGGCAGTTAGTCAGAGGCAACTGAATCACAATTCGCAACACTCTGACGCCGGATTTATCGCCGCAACTAATCGCTGGACCGTATAACCACATAGGAGATGAATCAAAAGTTCCATTATATATTATTAAGTATATTTTTAATAATGAATTTTTGTAATGGTCTATTACAGGCACCTAAGAATAGTCAAACTTTACATATTTGCTAAGTTGATTAGAAATTGAAAAGAACGGACAAGAATATAAATATTTTATAAGTACGTAGGTATAATTTTCCCAAAAGTTTTTGTGAGAACAATGTAAGACAAATACAAATCTAAACTGAACAAGCCTTTACAATACATAAAGGATTGTTTTGATATACACACACACTTGGGGGATAATTTTATACTTTGTCTTCTGATTAATTTCGTTGTTCGTCTTCACGATATTTAATTTATTAGAAATAGAAATAGAAATTTATTCGCAGGAAAATATGCTACAAGAGTTCTTATAAAATAATAATATGAAGTACAGTGTGTTCCGCCTTTGTAAAGGCATACAAATATTAGTTTTGTAAAAAACGATAATACAAAGCGAATTTAAAATTAAATCTCTATAATTTTTTGACTCATGAAGTCTTTTTAATATTATAGAAACACATTTCAGTCAGCCATAGTTTTAGTTTAATTCTGAATTGTCGTAAATGTAGTTAGCAAATAAAATACATTTCTGATTGGTAACGTCAAGATTGATTAGAGATTGTTTCGTGGCAAGTCATTTATGTATAGAACGAGCAAGAGTAGTCCCAAGACACTTCCTTGGGGCACTCCTGCTCTATTCATTTTGAATGAGGACCTATAAGATGTAGATACCTGATTTCCGTTAACACGGGATATTTCTACGCACTGAGTTCTATTGTTAAGATAGCTACGTAACTAATTAGCTAATATTCAGAGCCTTTGACGTCCATTGCAGATACAGAGAACTGATTTTCAGGAGCCCATAGTGTGTTTCAATGCAGCTTATAGCTACGTAACTACCGTGCAGATCAGTGAATCTGTGTGGTTAGGAGCCCTTGATGCGGTCAGTCCTTGGATTGAACCGTCTTCACACATTGAGATCCCTCCGTGCCGACTGGTCTGGGATATCATACATGGCGGCCAAGGACTGGGAGAGGGAACGTCGATCGTCCCACGGCGAGTTGGGCGGACGATATTGTTGCATTAAGTCCCATGTAATAGGGGTGAACCTATTACCATCCACCGGGCACAGCTCCAGACTCCATGCTGCTACTGAGAATTTCCATACAGAAAAACCCAATAACACTTTGCCCGACCCGGGAATCGAACCCAGAACCTCACGCTCAACATTCGTTATTTTATATCTTAAGTTCAATTATGATTTTGTTTCAACGCACTGTTTAGTTTAATCTAGCACTGTTGATTTATTCAACCAACTTTAGCTCCTACTTACATATAGCTCTGTCTACTGGGTAGCTCTTAACTTACATTTGTTTTATTTATTCGCTAAGTGAACTATGTTCTTTTGAACTGAATTGGGTGGTGAATTTCAGATGGTAAACACCTGGTTGGACTGAGAGCCGACTTCAAAATAGCTGAGAAAAAAGCTAGGCACATGGGGAAGCAACGACTTTTATCTAATTCTATTACATTTTGTTCGAGTAGGCCTTCTTAACATGTCTTCATAATGATTCTACCCCTACTTTCCTAGTAGCCGTTCCTACGGAAATGCGATTTTCGGTATTGAATACGAAAACGACTATTTCCACGTGAGTTACAATGACCAGAGGCATGCTCTTTACGGGGAAATACATTTTCTGCGAGCTCGGAATAGAAGTGGCTACTTTCCTTAGAAATTCGAGTTGTTTCATGTTTGCAATCAATGGATTGCCTTGTTAACTGGGGTAACGTTTGAACGGAAATTATTCTAAAGTGCTTTCCTAATATTCTGTCAATTTTCATTAGTTTTATCAACAGATTGAATGGCGATGTCTAAGGTACTTCGATCACAATGTGCCCTTTTGTGCTTATGACATGTCGATATTTGTATTCGGTATTTTGACTGAAATGAAATTAAATAAAATTATTTATTTTGCAATTGGGATTTTTCAATCACATTTACACGTCTTTTTAAATCTAGATGACGTCGACTAATATTGATATCCAACAAATTTGTCTTGTTTTTACAAACAAAAATATGAAATTTAAAAAGCTTCTTAGAATAATAATTGTATTTTGTTTTGTCTTTCGATTATGTAGGTTTATTTGTTTTAATGTCATGTTAGTTCTTATAATTCTTAAACCTTCACATTTATATGCATCGTACAAATGATAATAATACAAATTATATAATTTTCCGTTTATTATATTTATTTTATTTTCTAAGCTACTATAATCTATGTACCTTTTATCATTAAGGAAAATACTATGAGGAAACTTACAAATAAGCTATATGGGTGAACTCGGATCTATTAGAACTAATTCATCCGATCTTATCAATACAAAATCTCTTTGTTTAAAAAAAAAACAGGCATCTAATTTCTTAAAAATACTTGTCTTTTCTAATTTTAATTGACATGAAATAATATAGCATCACGTCTGTGTTAGATAGAAGTGTAATATTGGTCACCTATGTTTCACCGATGCCGTTATTCAATCCGTAGTGAGTACCGAACTGTTACTGAAAGATTTTAAACAAAATCCCAATAATATCTTGACCCGAGAATCGAACCCAGAACCTAACGTTCAGTAGTCCCACTTGCGACACTAGACCTATGAGAGTTTAATGGAAATAACAGTCTACAACATTGCTATATTTTACTATATAATAGGTTTTCGATATGAGAGTGGCCGAAAGATCCTCCCCGAGTAGCAATACCCAACTACGTACGACGAAAATCTTTCTTCAAGAGCATGAACAGTTTTTATGTGCAAGCTCCTGTGACAGAAGGTGAAGAGTTCCCATCTTTAACCATAATTCAATACAGCAACACTACCAATGCTGTAATTTTCTTCAATAATTCACAGTAGAAAAACTTACCATACAAGAATATTTCAAAAGAAAGTACCGAACAAACTTTATAGAATACCAGTATACGTTTTATTCTTCGGTTCGAACTTGGGTCGCAGTTTGACACATAAATAAAAATGTCCGATCCATTCGGGTTGGTTCCTTTCCGAATAACATTATCCTTAAACATACGCTTCAAATTCAAATCGTTAGCTTATTCTGCCGACCTACATAAAGTTTGGAATATAAAATGAACTGTATTGAAAATTAAAATACTTTTTCAAAGTACTTTTACATTAGGTATTGTGGGGACTCCCGTTTTGCTTTGTTATTTTTGTTCGGAACCTCAGTCTTCTAATTAATTTATGCTATATTGTTACGTACCGTACTGGTCCTATTTGTGATGCTTCTAAACTAATTCACGAACATAACTTTCGCTGTATATATTACTGTTGTATTCGTTTCAATTAATTAGATGTGTTTTAATTGGAAATGGGTTGTATGCATGTTTTATAATTTATCTTAGCTTTAGCATCGGAAGGAATGTCGGTCGTCCCGCGGACGACATTGTTGCCATCGGGGGTCAGACATAGATGAGACTGGCGCAGAAGCGTAGAAACTGGCACTTTCAAAGAGAGGCCTATACCCAGCAGTGGGCGAAGTAGAGCTGTGGATGATGATGATGATGAGCTTTTCCTATTTTTTGACATTTAAGAACTTGAAGACTGGAAAATTGCCATCTCGCTCGACAATAATTATTGTCTAGGTAATTGTGCCCAGCAGATGGGAATAGGCTCACGATTATTTTACATATATCACGTGAGACCGAATAACGGCATCGTTGAAATGTGGGTGTACAATAGTACGCCTCTGCCTAACTCTTCAGGGAATACAGGCGTGATCCAATGTTACACTTTATTAGCAAAAATAATTAATTAAAATCTTCATTAAATTTCCTTCAAGATTATTAGAATTTTAAGATACAGAATTGAGACAAAAGCCGTGTGAAAGTGATAAGCACTTTATAGGTATAGCATACAATCCGTTGAGTAAGCAAAATTGGTTTATTCGCAAAATCATGTTATTTGAGTGCTTAGATCAAAACTCATCTTCAAAAAGATACTTTGTTTAATCCCTAGTTGGTTCTAAGACTTCGAGAAATATAGACGTTGAAAAAAAAAATTGTAATCATGTACACTACTCATGTTTTAGAATTCAATATCAGTATAATAAATCGAATTCTTAAGAATTATTGTAATTCGAAAATACAAGAACCAATCATGTTCCATTTCTGTCCTACTAAGCACAGACATTATCTTATCAAAGTAAGATATATATGGATTACTAGCTTCTGCCCGCGGTTTCGCCCGCGTGGTTTACAAACCGTACATTTTTCCGGGATAAAAAGTAGCCTATGTGCTATTCCAGATTATAATCTATCTCTGTGCCAGATCCGTTCAGCGGTTCTAGCGTGATTGAGTAACAAATATTAATCCATCCATCCTCACAAACTTTCACATTTATAATATTAGTACGAAGTAGGATATTAGTATTATATGATAAGATTAACGCCTAAAGGCCTAAAAGTAATACACACAAGAACTAACCATATGTTCCCATTTACCTAATTCTAATAATTATTATGATGGCGACAGATATTTCCTCCAACCACTCCGTATCGTTGGTGGCAGTTTGCCCAATGGCCGGGCAATATTTCTCCATTAGCATGTCGTCAAACTTATTCGCTGACAGAGTGGCTTGTAAGACCTCGACCAATCATTCCAAAATCTCGAAGTCAAAAGGTACTGGGGTTCAGGAACTGCTTGAGTTATGACCTTATCGAGGGACGTGAATATAAAATGCAGAGCTTATTGAGCTTTCTTCGTGTATTTCTTTATTTAAACAGAACTACAGGTCAAAGTTTCAAAATATGATGATTGTTAAATGGGCCCTACCCAGCTAATGATACTCCTGTAGAACAAAACAATACTAATCTCTACATTTCGTCACTTGATGAATAACCCCAAAGGTCCAATTGGTATGAATCGTAAAAGATGGGCTCTTCAAACAATGTACTACAATAAATAAATAGTCTAAACATTTTTATCGTTCAGAAACAAATTCATAAATCAAAACATGAACCCACCATTATTTTTAAATAAGCATCCACACAATAAACTGTATTTGTTGATGGGCTAATCCAACCTAATTTGAGCAATCCTTAGTATACAGCCCGCGCTAACGAACCACGTTCCTAACAATAATGGCCGCCACGGCCCATATATTCCACTTTTACTGTATCTAAGTAAATACGCCAACGTTCAGTCAAAAATACTTTTGATTTAATTGTCCGTAAAAGCACAAAGGCAATTTAAAAAGGCGATTCGAGCAGCGTGTTCCTTGCGAACTCCGTTAGGCTTTGAGAAATTTATTGCGATCACAAATAATCTTCCGCTCTTGTTCTTCCTACAAACATTCTTTTTAAAAATTTTATACAAGACGAATTCTTATACAGTAAGGACAATGTTCCCTTCGCATGTTTTTACGAGAGGCATAAATTACAATTATTTAGCTACTAACCTAAATAAAACGCGAATAACTGGGTGCTTACCATTTTATTTGACGGATGACTGTGTATTGTGTCATAATATTCACAACACAAAGATAGATGGAGTCAGAATAAATCAGAATCGATAGTCACAGACAGCTTTGGATATACAGAATGAGAAATTAATAAAGGCAGAACTAAAGAAAGAATGATGATTTTTTGATAAAAAAAAAGTTCTTTATACCAGTATTTTGACTATACTGTATCTCTATTATGAGTTTTTCACTATTTACTTTCATAGTAAATGTAAATTTTTATGCAAGCGATTTTTAACGACATTAGGGATTAGAGTCGCTAATATGACATCTCTATAATATCGTAAATAGTAAATCAAAACTTAACTATGTCACATAAGCGACACTAATCCCTAATGTAACCATATTAAGAACTGAAATCGCTATCATGAAAATTTACTTTACTATGATAGTAAATAGTTAGAAAACTCTTGATAGAAGTACTGTACTCAAATTCATCGATAATTTCCTGAGAAATTTCATTTTATCAAGGCTGATATTATTTGTTATGATAGATCGCTCTTCTAGACTGTTCCAAATATTATCGGTTTAAAAAGCCGACAAAAATATTATAAACAGTATTAACATTTTTATTAGATTCTTTTGAATACGCTCGTCACGCTAGTGATCGAATTCCGATGTAACACAAACATAAATTATGATACACTGTTTTTTGGTATTAGAAAAGTTAAATCTGCCTATAAGAGTCATATAACCCCTTCTATGACTTGAAGCTTACGATAAGATGTTCGGTAGCCACAGCATCTAGTGAGTTTAGACTAGCAAGAATATATCTATGCCAAAAGTGACGACACTGACATTTTTCTGGAATTCTATCTGAGATAATTAAAGAAATAACATAGCATCATAGCTTCACGCCTGTATTCCCCAAAGGGTTACATAGAGGTGTACTATTGTACATCCAAATTTCGCCGATGCCGTTATTGAGTAGCAGTAGGAGAATTTCCATACAGGAAAGCCTAATAACACTTTGCCCGACCCGGGAATCGGCAGTCACGCTTGCAACATATATATTAGTACCTAGTTATTATTATTAATTAAAAAATTATATGATTTTAAAGTATTTAAAATATTAAGTTAATTATTGTTGTTAATGTATTTTGAAATTAGGCCCTGTATACCAAGGACTTAAGATTTCGCTTACGCTTCCAACCATTAGTTATACGCATGCCTATTTAGATTATGGGTACTTATTTATTTACCCAGACATTTACAGACTGTACTTATTCATTTTGATATTAAGTGTTGTTATTATGAAGTTAAGTGTTTTAATATATAGCCCTTAAATGCAGATACATCATATAATTTTACCTCCTACGGTTATAGTAGGAGAATGCGTGGATAGCTAAAGCGATGAGTATAATCCAATATTGCTCCATAAGAGAAAATAATTGTTGGTACATCTAGCAATTCTAATAAACTCAACCACACTGGCTAATAAACTTGAACAATAATATTTATTGCTAATCTATCGCGTTTGAGAGCATTAGTTATGGCGCCCTCCTTTTACTTTATTTACTTTATACTTTCTTTTGTTATTAACTAATCCCCTCCAGGGTAGAATCAAGTTACTCACACCCTCAGTCTCATTGCAATATAGCAGTAGATGCATAAACACGCAATTATTACAACTATAGACCGTTCTATCAAATAAAAGCGATTGAGTATCCCAGTCTTAAATGTACTCCGCCACTCGTATTATAAGCTTTAGAGCATATCATGAATAGTGTAATTGTCGAATTTGTATGACAAAACAAATATTTGCACACCATATGTAATGGTAGAATGTAAATGGGCCTATATAATTTAAGATCATACTTTGTACACCTACACTCTGGCAAATAAATGAATTTAAATTTGAATTTGACTTTTTCGAGATCCAGTTCTGATATGCTGCAGAATGTATGCAAGAAGATCTGTTGGGGAGTCGGACATGGCTACTCCTGCAAGAGAACAGAATCTATCTATAATGTCATAACTTCACGAATGTGTTTCTATACGGCTAAACCTTGCTGGGCACAATTCCAAGCATCGTCAAAAATTTCCTAACTATAAATGTTAATAACATGCCTTTGAATTGAACCTAGACCTCACACTGAACAGCCGCGCTTATTACAAGACCTCATGCGCAGGAGTCGAGCTTGCGACCACTAGACCAATGAGGCAGTTTCGCTTAAGTAGAAGAAAGTTTAGTGTATCGGAGAGGGATTCGTAGCTACTGCGCAGATCGGTCGATCTGCGAAGTTAAGCAGCGCTTGCCGCGGCCAATCCTTGGATGGGTGACCATTTTTACGCATCGAGGCCCCTCCGTGCCTCGGTAAGCACGTTAAGCAGTTGTCACACGAATATCTATTACAGTGGTTGTAGTGTCCGCAGCCCAAAATCTCTTGGGCCTTGGGTGGCCGAGGTCAGATGGCAGTCACTTTGTATCTAATACTGATATTCAGCCGCAATTGCTTAGACTGGAAGCCGACCCTAATGTAGTTGGGGGAAAGGCTAGGTAGACGATAACGTCTTCTTTTAAACTTGCGCAGCCTCACTACTTTGTAAGACTGACAGTCTATGTTCTGCGCAGGTTCTTAGTCGATAGAAAAAGGTATATGTATATCAGGCACTTATCCTTTCACAAAACACGCATTCTATTCCTCGCAAATATGTAAACAGAATTTAGTTCGTCTCAAGTAGGTGTAAGCTTCCCTTCACCCATAAATAAATTCATATTGAAACACTCCGAAAATCCATCCATCGTTGATATGTGCGAGCATTGAACGATTTTTTCATCTACACCCAAAGAAAATGGTATTCAACAAGCATATACTCAGTCGACATGATAAATTATGTAATTTGCAACAGAATCCTGCCCGAGGCACCCGCAAAAACGTGGTCTTAAATGGAGTGCCAACCGAACACCGCACCGGCAAAATATTGGCAAATATAAATGGGTATCGTTTTCGCTTTTATCTGATATTGAAGCTTAAACGAACACTCTGAAGTGTTGTGGAGATAATAAAGGGAAATTTAAATATTAAATTAATAAAAAACATATAAAAATACAATCATAATATGAAAAAATATTAATTAATAAAAGTATTATAATAATACTGAAAAGTATAATCATAAATATGCATTGAAAAGTATAATCATTACATATTGAAATTTTTAACAATTTTTACTGGCAAATAAATGATTATTATATTCCAAGAAGATGCCGTTGCCCAGCAGTGGGACAGTGAATGACTTAATTTATTATTATCTTATTTTATATAAAAATACTGTAAACTACATCACTTATGATAAGTGCGGTAACTTGTTACGGCAGTGGGTACAGTACCTATTTCTAATCAACTTCTAGGCAATCATATTAAAACGCTTACAATATTGACAGGTACAAGAAATGTCAAATGGTTGTCAATGTGTGTCATAAACAAACACTGCCATAACCCTAACTCGAAACATCGATCTAACTCGATCATGAAAAGATCAGAAATCAGAATGCCGACACTAAAAAGCAACCTACATATATAACAATATAAGGCCATTTACAACGTATAAAACTGATAGTCTTGAAACAAATAAAGTTTTACGAGAGAACGCATCAAAGGTTTGTTGAGGCCCTAACCAACCGTCGCGCGTCGTCCTTTATCTCCTACCCTAGGGAATATAAGCTATATCAGTTTTCTTAGGAGGAGCTAAAAATTTATGAAAGAACGCTGAATACTAATTGAGCCTTCTCAGATAAAAATACGTCAAAGATAATTTTATCTTATGTACTGACGAAACGTTGATAGGAGATACTAAATATAGTAGAGAGTGCCTCATTGTATCCCGTTTCCAAACGTTTTCATATAGGTATATGTTTTTTGGTCTTAACGTAGTCTTTTTGCATGTATGAAATAATAAATGCTATAAAGAGACGTTGAAATCCCTCCTAATGAAACTGAAGATATTCGGTACAATGATTGTATCAAAGATAATATTGAGTTACATAAAATTTTACGAGTTTGTATGAAGTGTTATTTGCAAAGTACTAACAAAAGGGCCTTTCCTTATCCCGGCCCTAAGGACCAATAACCGACGTTCTCTGAGGAAATCAGCGGTGTGTCGCTAAATGGTGACTTGGAATTAAAATTGGACAAGTGTAAGCCATTGTCGCATATAGTTATATGTACCAATAAATTATTTTGTTGCATATCTACTATAAACTATTATCTAACTACAAAAAATTATAAGGTCTAATGCAGGTGGACACAAAAAATATGGAATATAACTTATTTTTGGAGTTCTTAGAAGGAAACACATAAAATTGACACCAAAGGACTAATGAAAAATCTAGATTCTGATAAGTTTTTTTTTAGTCCCAGTACCTGAATGTGCGACAGTATAGCCACGGTACACCTTTGAGTATTGATCTCTAAAGAATATAGGTGGGTATTCGCCTCGTATTGTACGTACAGTGATCAACTAAAGTATCTGAAAATTGTTTTTATTTTTATTTTTCGAATAGTATAATAGTTAACAAGGATGATTAAAAAAGGTGGTTATCTTCCTTGATTATTTTTCATAATTACTAACATACCAACACACTATTTTCTTACCTAATGCGCAAGGTCATGGCAAGTTTGTACCAATTGGTGCCAATATAAAAGCTGTGTAAATATGTATCTTCCTTAACATTATTATTATCTCCCAACCTTTCGCCGGGCTCACGTTGCTGTACCAACTGATAATTAATCGCTACTTATTAATTTATATTCAATTCTTTTGTTTTCTTCCTCCACTGACATATTCCGAGTTTGGCATAACTACCCTAGCAAGTCAGTCTCGATAACAGCAATGCATACTAAACTTTCCACAAAAGAATTTAAAGAGATTTTAAACACGATACTAACCAGTAACAGAACCGTACGTACAAAAGACGAAGAGCAATCCACTTTAAGGAAATTAGATGAATAGATTTTAACAGCTCTTAAAACGGTTTCATTTTTTCGCCTTTGCTAACATAAAAGAGTGCATGACATATTGAAAATTCTCACAAATTATGGCTTAGTTCATGTCGAGAACGGCCGCTCTGATTGTGATAAGTCACGTTCACTAACTCAGTTTCACATTTTAAATTTCTGATTTCAAACAGGAGCAAGAATACTGGTCTGAAATAGGTTTCATATGTAGATAAAAAAAAATCGTCAGCAAACAGCTTTTGTTTTAATATTGGAACGCAATTTGTTTTATTTTTTTGTGACATTGGTAACTTGGATTTTGGTTAGTTTTCAATGGGATAAGAACTGATGATATAACCTAGCTTAGTAGATTAGTAAAAATTTTTCATACCTGAAAATATAAAAAAGTAAAGTACTAGCTTAGAGCAACTTAATCCGCTTTTCGACAAAGACTTTTCAAATTGACGAAACACTTAATTTTAAGAATTTATTTCGTGAGTATTCACGTTCAATAGGGCTTTGCTAGTATTTCGGCTTATTTCGGTCTCAATCGTAGTCCAACCCAACGAACATAACCTCTCAACATGATAACTGACAAGTCGGGTTTTGCCGAAGTATAATTACATATATCTATTTGGAGTAAATCTTAAAGACATTCATAATTCGCACAAAACTACATTTGCAACAACCATCCGTCGCTTTGAGGTGTTTATGCCTGACATGGCTTCACTGTGTATACCCGAACAGGTATTAATTACATTTTGGAAATTTACATTACCTACTACAATTGAGTGTAATGGGTATACAATACATGTACGCTCTTTGTTTACTTTTATTATTTGTATATATTATTCTAGTGGTTGCATGTGTATTCTAGTGGCTGCTGAATAGCCTAGGTTCAATTCCTAGGTGAGATATTATGAGAAACAAACACGCTGAATAGACTACAGCTCCGATGCCGCGCCGTTGACAACTTCACAAGCGCTTAAGACAAGTTTAGCTAAAAAATTTCATACAAAATGCTTTAACGTTTTTACCCCACTAAACATGAGCTGATTTTACTGATTTTTATATGTTATAGACACAGGTAAAAACTAGGTCGTCACGTTTTTGTTTTTTTTATATAGTTTATAGATTGAGAAATTGCATTTTTTAAACTATAAATCTTCATTATACTTATCTCATGATAATTACTAATTTAATCAAAAACGACCTTGATTATAAACTGATAAAAAGATAGTGACCAAAATCAAATTAATTCGTTAAGAATTCGATGTAAGAAACGTTCACGCCCAAACACCAATATTGCGCGTATTTCAAAGCAATTTTGTCGGAAGCCGGCAGGTAAACGATACTCTTAACTCACGATGGGGGGATGGGGACCAACTCTTATGTTGAGGAAAATCTGCCTGACAACACTTTATCTTGTCATTGGCTAATTCAAATATAATTATTTATTAATTACCCATATTATTAATGCACTCGGCAATACGGGACAAGTAAGTAGATTCTATCACACAGTTCCTAATGCAATATGTTTTTAACCTTTACAATACTACTTTGTAGCCGGGAGGCGAAACAGACACAACCACAATAAAAATCCATTCACGTAGGACGAGTCGCCACGTAAAACGATTCAATTACCGACTACTATACAATCCGTGAACAAACCATTACGCGAAGTTTGTTCGTTTTTCGTTTGGCGATTTATACTTAATTCAATGTTTTAATTCTCATCCAAGAGTAATGCTATTTTCATTACAAGAGTAGTTTTCCTTTCGTTTCTTCTTCGTGTCATTGTTGATCCGAAATTCAAATGATTTTTAACCAGTACTTAACCACGTCAATAACTTTATCCGTGTCTTCCCGAAGGTCTTTTAGAGTGCAAATGTTAGTGCACTACGAGCAAGACAGAGGCCGAGGCATTGTTTGTCACATACCACAGTCACATAGTGTCTGGTCAGAATATCCCCGTTTGGCAAAAATTTAGATAACTAATAATAATTGAAGATTGCAGTAAGTGTAAGCAGCTGCCCATTTCCTAATACAATCCTTTATTTTCCTTTCCCACCAAAAATACTGTACAATCCGGGAACATACCATTACGCAATAATTTTCCCTTTTTTCTTTCAATTCATCTGGTTCTTATTTGACGATTATTGATTCAATCCTTTAATATTCATTTAGAAATCACGCTATTTGTGAGTGATGCGCTTGAATTGATTTTTATTTTTCACTTTAATAATAATAATTAATATTTCTGTGTGTAAGGTTGTTTTGAAGACTCTGACTCGTTCGTAATTCTCGTCATAATCATTTTATGAAATTAAAGTCTGCTTTGGTCTCGAGCACGTGATAATAATCGTTAATCTAATTAATTTACGTATAACATAAATGTATATTTTATATTAATATCTTATAATCGTAAATCTCAAAGCTCAACAACATCACTATCAACGTTTCTTTTTTTAATCACCTGAAGCATTTGAAAAAATCATATTATAAAATAAAATAAACGGTTAAAACATAACATAGTTTCAAACATATCTCAGATACTTTTGAAACATTAATAAGACTAGTTGCACGGTTTTAAAAAGTAGGTCCTATGGATAAAAACTGGCAAGAAACTTTATGGATGGTACTATTTAAAATAATTGCGTCCGAATTACAATCTTGTTGAGTACATTATGGGAGAAAAGTATGAGAGTGCAATGTATATTTTGTCTACTAAATACTAAGAGGTCCTTTAACAAATGTTTTAGAAGACCTTTATCAATATTAACAAGCATACATTTCAAGATTTGTCCCAAATCACAATTTGGCGGTTTAATAATGTGTGACCGTAAGACACGCTCATATAGCTTTTAATTACACAATATTATTACGTTTACTGACATTTAAATTCCAAGTTTATGTCCCTTGTAAATTGAAATAGCACAAACTTTACGACTACTGGCATATTTACAATTTAAATTACGTTACGTATTTGTGTAAATTTCTGCACGAATCCACGTACCTATTAGATATTAAAACCACGTTATAAAATCGAAACTTTAATATGAAAGTATGTTTATTCCGACAGCCCTGCCTACAGGGCTATCACTTGCAACGTTTCTAATTAGCATAAGTCCAAAAAACCTTTCCTAAAATTCCCAGTTCTAACTAAATGAAACTCAACGTATTTTTTTGTACAAAAAGGATTACAGTTCACTACACACAGTTGTTTATCTGAGGCAGCGGAGTGTTCCGAGTGCCATCATCATCAGTCAGGTCGAGCCGCGGTAATTACTTGTACAACCCTACAGGACGCCGGGACGTGCTTGCGGCAGCCCTGATCTACGAGTAGGGTTGCCAACATGAGAGCTCCCGAACAGGCAGCGGTATGAAAAGTGCTGTGTACACATTTTTAAAATGTACCTTCATTAATGTTCATTTTAATTCGTCATATTTATAATTCACTTAAGATTATAATATTAAAAACGTTTTATTCTTTGCTAAGTCGTGAAATTGATGATTGATTGATGTCGTCAAGAAAAAAATATAGTGTGGAGCAAGAACCAAGAAGCTTATGAAATTGATAGAAGTGTAGAAGGATTTTTATTAGGATGAAAAAAAAAGAACCAAATAAATATCTGTGTTGAAATATGATCCCATTAATAGGTATTTTTATAAGAAATTATTGACAATGTCTAGTTCACACTAAGCTTTTGTCTGCATTAAAAAGACCTAAGGAACAAAAAAACCTATCTCAAAGAAATAGGATTACAATTCTACATCTGCGATTCCGAACCTCGTTTTACTGACAGGTGTTTAACCCTTAAAATGTAGATTTAACCGGCACAAAAGGGGTTGAATTCTAATTCTGATAAAACGGCGTACACTGTACTAGCTTTCTCCCCTGAATTTGTCCGCGTGGATTCCGGATTTTACCCAATACACATTTCAATACTCTGTTGCAACCCTTAATTTTTAAAACAAGGTGTAGACTATGTAACATTACAGTGATGTAATTTCCACCATAGATACATGACACCTTGAGATTACCTCACACTAGCAAACGATCGAAGCTGCTTTATAATATTAGTAAATTGGGTTTGTCTCTATGGAAAGTCTCAGTAGCAGCACGGAGTCTGTGCCCGGTAGATGGCAGTAGGCTCGCCCCCTATTACATGGTACTCTATAACGGCATCATTGAAATGTGGGTGTACAATAGTACACTTCTGCCTAAACCTTTGGGATATACACGCGTGGTCGTATGTTAATATTAGTAAATACAGTTATGTTACACTTCTTTTTTTTTAAAACATTGCCCCACACTAGATGTAATTGGTGTATCGTGGGTGCGTTTACAAATACAAATATTCACATGGACAAACACCCAAACCCGGAACATATATCTGTAGATCATACAAATATTTGATCTCTCAACCACTGCGCCAACCGTGTCGTCATTCGTGTTCTTATACTTAGTCTATCCAAAAAGTATCGGTATATCGTATAGCTTACGACTCTGATTCGTTTTAAAATGCGGAACATTTTTCTGTCGCAGAACTGACGTTGAAAGTTGTCGAATATAAAATTGAGTTCGAAGCGGTTCTGTTTTTAAAAGAGATGATGTATTTTTCCATAGCCTTTTTATAAAGTCAATGAAAAAAGTTCTTACTTCGCTACGAAGTGTGATTTGGGAGACTTGTGGATGACTACAATTAGCATCTTAAGCAAGCATGTTTTTACAAAGTACCAAACGTGTTTTAAGAAAGAATACTTTTATTAATATTGTCCTTAATGATAATAATGTATCGTTTAAGCAATTTACCACCCTTTCGGGATAAAATATTATTAGCCCGAAAGAGCCTCGTTAAACGTGAGACCCTGGGTTCGGTTTCCAGATCATACAAAATATTATTAAGCTATGGAAATTCTCAGTAGAAGAACGGAATCTGAACCTTTGCTTGGTGGATGGCAATAGGCTCCCCCCTACTACATGGGACTCAATAACGGCATCGGCGAAATGTAAGTGTGTACAATAATATACCTCTGCACAACTAATAAGCGTGATGCTATGGTTATGTTATGGTTACGTTAGTAATAATATATATTTTGCTATCATTAGTCTTACATGAATTAAATGAACAATCAGTACCTTTAAAAATCTTTCCCATTATTGTTCCACTTCTGGGTACGGGCTTGTTCTCAGAATGAAACGGCATCCGGGCATTATTCTACCATGCTGGCCAGGTGCGGATTGGTTCTCAGGTCTGCAGGATTACTTTATTAGGATATTAGGTTCTTTCACCGTTAACCGTGATAATCGAATTCTGTTCCACGAACGAATTCAAAAAGACAACGAGACGCGAACCAGGTTTGATCTCAAATTTTCCTGCATGGAAAGCAACCGTTCAACGGCTAGGGTATCACCGAATATTCTCTCTTTTGTTGATTTAATAGCTCTTTTGAAATTAAATATACCTTGCCTTGTATAAACGAGCCATTATGAACATCACTGTAAACTCTTGTGGTTATTTCGACGAATTCTCGATGTCCATTACTGCAACAATTTAAATGAAATTCGTCGGAATCATCGGTAATGCCTCAATGAATATTAAATTGTAATTAACAAGCTCCATTGCATACAAAAGCGATCAATTTCGACGTACATACACTGTTGCTGTTTTACTTCTCCTTATCATTTAATTTTACATAATAACATATCATCATACTATGTAGGGTTAAGCTGAGGTTTACTGACATTATTTATTACAAAGAATTTTCCAGAAAAATCTAATATCACTTCACCTGACCCAGGGTTTGTACCTAGGGCCTCACACTTAGCTACTGCGCCTGTGACCGTTAAATCAATGATGTAGCTATTTATGAACAAATATAATAGACAACGGCAATAGACTGCAACAGATAAAACCCCTGACGATCTATCAGGCCGATTTGAACACTACGAAAGCATTAGTTTAACCTTAATCGATGCGAACAACCTCGTAGTTCAATTATGTCAGTTATGTATGTATGTCAGTAAGCGTTTACATAATGCTAATCAAATTAGTAAGATGTGTGAATGCAAATTCACTCCTGCACGGTCCGTAGGCGTAAATGGCGGCCTATACACTTGATGCTGGGCAAAAAACTTAATACTAAATATCAGAAATGAGGCTTGCATCATTGACTGACCAGCAGGTAACTGCCAAAATAATTCGAAATTGAAATACCAGCAAACTAATTCCAAGCCCAAAAGGCAATTTATATTCATCAATAATCAGTACGAAATCGAAGATATACATACGTACTTACTTATAAACAAAAAGCAAACGTACTTAACAAAATCTCTCAAACATTTCTATTTTGTTCAATTAAATATTTGATCCGCTTTCCTAGAGAAAAACCCCGGCTAACAGGTACGTGAATTACAGAGAAAAATGTCCATTATAATAATTAATTTTCCAGTGCTGTTGCCCTATTTCCAATTAACGAAAAGGAAAGTAAAAACACGCAAGTACACTCGCAAACGAAATTCATTTAATATCAGAATTTCGGCGAAGTCTTTAAATATTAGAAAAAGAATTTTTGTATTCGTTAAGGTATTTTTATTTACACAGGCTGTGTAAATAAGAAAATTAATGTTGTTTTGAGGATTCGTTTAGCTTCGGTGTTTACAATAAATATTTATGATTATGCCTTATAACATTTGTGGTTATAGATACAATTACGTGAATATTTTTCTCATATAAATGCTCGTTGATCTTTACAAGTATTAATCGTAAATCTCTTCTAAATAGTGGAGATCCTGTGTGTGCGCTAGACATACTTATGTATCGCCACTCAAAAAGGCTCTTTATGTGCATCGAATTCTCACCGCACGAAAATCTCTATAGTAGAATATTTTAGTGTACACCAGAGATGGTATTTGGTTAGAGGTTTGCCGAAAATTCATTGCGACTTGTTCAACTTTGAACCCAACTAGACAAATATCCAATCATCAAGTCTAATTGTATTAACTAGCATTAATTAGCATGTTGGTTTTGCTATTGTTAATGAATAAATTATGAACATATTATTTCGGTTGACAGCGATGCGGAAGAGTATTTTGATGCGTAATGTTTTTATAATTTTTACTTTTCTAATCTGATTAGTGTGTAAATACACTATAGAATATTTATAATTGTAGAAATTCGACAGAAATGTGTTTTATTTATTAATTAATAAAGCAAAGCGATGAAAATGCGCTTCGCATGCGCTTGAGTGATGCCCTCATTTTCATTTAGTGTCCCGGCTATGTTTCACTTAAAAACGCTAATTGACGTAAGTGTTTAAACTAAATAAAGACATCACATGACCCATTTAAAAGATACGAATGAATAAAAAACAAACGATAACGTATGAAAAAATAGAAGCTACATATATCATATACACATCTATAATACACGGCTATATTTTACAAAATAATAATAACAAAATCACTTAACACTCAGACATAAAAGACCGTAGCACGTTAAACTTCTAGCACGCGACTGTACCTATACGTCCAATGTGCTTTTCCAGTAAATAACCTGCCCCTTAATTTGAAAGCTGCATTTAGTTCTAATGGAGAGCGAAAACATGTTTGTGAAATTGTAACTTTGACACGGAATTTGGAATTAATTTTATTGGATTGCGTTGGCGGAAGTCGTTCTGTGGTACACGCAGATACGCCTCGTGAACTTAATAGGGAATTAGGGACGAGGGTGTGAACAATATGTGTTCAGAACTGTACATAATAATGATGAAGGACTTAGACACTCGAACGGAATTTATTTTATTTTCATTGAAGATACGAAAATCTTATGATTGCTTGATTAAGGATTCCCAAGTCAGACAAAGTGCTATTGTGATTGTAAGGGCATTCCCAGTAGCTACCCAGAGTTCTGTAGTGTGACTACTAGTTGGTAATAGGCTCGCCACAAATTACATGACTTAATACCAGCATTGGCGACACGTGTGTTTCAACAGTTGACTCCTGCGTAACCCTTCGGGAAATCCAGGCGTCGTGTTATGTATGAAAAACTTACATGTCACATGTGGCCACGGGGCTTTGGCGAGCGAATTTACACGGTCGGATCGCGGATAATTTTGGCGAACTACCTAGCTACTATAAAAGCCAATGCACATAAAGCATGAATTGAATGCAGATTACGATACCGACTCGTGCTTTTAACTTGGCGATTTGCCCATTTTACAATTTTGAGTCTGAATATATTTGAGATAACGAATACACACATATGGCTCACAGGTACTTTCTAAATTACAGCATTATTAGCAGTGGCGTGTACATAACTCAGATAAATATTTATTGTAAGATATTTGAGGTGGCAAATCACATACATCATACGAACCAATATCAACATGCAGTAGATACATATAATTGGTAAGTAAGCTTTTAAAATGTTCTGCCTACCCTGTCTAAAAAGTCTGTGCACGCCGCTGATTATTAAAGTTCCACAGTAACACACCTGTATAATGACGGGTCGCACGAGACAGCCAACCAACGTATTTACGGCACTATTAAAGCATGAAAAGTTCATGTGAGAGCTCGTCACCATGACAGAAGAAGAATAATCTAAAGGTGGTAAGAATCCTGACCTTGTAGACAAGTGTTTAATCAACAATTACTATTGAGCAGAAACCCCAGCAAGACTTACAGAAGTAAAATAGACTATTAAATAGGCGCGTGATTCTTAAATGTTAATCGCATATATTTTGCTCGTGTTTCTATTCTCTAGCGATGGTGATAGTAACATGTCTATGGAGTCTGAATTCACTAGTATTGAGCATTTTAGCAAAATTAACATTACAAGTTAATGCTCACACGATAAATATTTATCCATTTCGTCGAACAAGAGGATTGTAGCCAGTATTGTAACGAATCTAAACTCGAAATTTAGCCGCGCCGAGCAATTCTCATTGTTTCCGCTGGACCTCCCCGATTCGTTTAGTAGTAGTATTTTTGACGACTTTTACTTTACCGTTTACGGGAATGATCCAGGAAATGTTTGGATCTATTCGTTATACAGTTTGACTTTAAACAAGATTCAACAATATAACATTTTTAAACAGTCTTTCAGCATCTTAATACCAGCTTAAACCATAAAACAAGAGTGAATCGTATTTCATCTTATATGTGTATCGTGGCGGCGATGACGACATTAATACTGACATATCATAACATAGCAAGGCGCCTGTATTCCCCGGAGGGTTAGGCAGAAGTGTACTATTCTACATCCACATTTCGCCGATGCCGTTATTGAGTCGCATATAATAGGGAGCGAGCCTATTGTAATCTACTGGGCACAGTTCTAGACTCAGTGCTGCTACTGAGATTTTTTTTTTACGGAAAAACATTCATAATATCATGTTTATAATGTATATTATAGAAACTCAATAACATTTCTACCGACCTGGGAATCAAATCCAGAACCTCATCCTCAGCGATCTCGTTTGTGAACACTAGACCAATGAAGCAGACCTTTTATTCACTACACGTATTACAACTTTGTTCAAAATATTGTAAGCATTTTAACCCAAAGCATTTACAGAAGCGACAAATTAAAACAATAAATTTTGTTCAACAATATTTTGAAATTAAACTAGCCGAACTATTTTAATTCCGAGAATTCTAATCCGAAATTGAAGTAATTCTATTATGATATTAAAATTCACATGCATGTTGTGCAACGGACAAGTTAACTAAACTGTGGCGTAATGTTCAGAGCTTAGAAAGGGCTTGGAATCACTTGCTGCCTGATTATGCCCAAAAAGATCATAAAGAGAAACGTAAACTGACTTTAGATTTCTGTTATTCGTTTTATTTTGCCGGTATACCTAATATTTGCCAGGTTTCCTATAATTGAAGCACATCATTGTACTACAAAAAAAAATGCAATAGTATTAAAATTGAAAATAGATTTTTACTAGTAACATCTTATATATTATTATCATGATTTAATATCAAATATATTGATTCTGACAGTGTATAGTGTCCTTACAAATCTGACAAAAACATTATTTCAATCAGTCCAAATCTTTGCCTCAAAGACCATTTCAATTTGGCTAATGACATAATATCTCAAACTTACCGAATCATATTATAAGTTAGTATTGAATATCCCGACTGTAATATTGATACCCATTGATGAAATATGAATGCCTATAGGACCCTTTAATGATAATTTGGCATGTTTTATGTCATATCTACATTGTTACTATGATCCGGGGACGTAATATTAGGTCCGCGCTAGCCTCTCACATGCCATGTTAAGCAGGAATTGGTTTAACTTCATTTGCGCTGATAGCGAATAAGTGTTAGTGAGTGGTGTTGCATTTTGGTATAGCTTTAATGTGGCGTTTAAGTACTAACGACCGGCGGTTGTTTTGTTTTTGGTCCACCCTTATTATGGTATCGTTCTTACTAAATTATGTAGTGTTTGACACTTCCATATTCAATTAATTTCCCGAAGCGACGTCATTCACGAACGTCAAATTGTCTGTTAAATAATTTAAATCGGTAGCGAGCTCAATTTTCTTTCTCGTGATTTGTGTGTGAATTGTTGAACACCTTTTAGTTTTACGTAATATTACTTTTAGATGTTTTATTTGATAATGTGCCTAAATCAGTTCTCTCATTAAGAGTCTTTAGAGTAAAAAGAAAAATACTAGTTTAAGTAGATTGTTTTATGGAAACGCTTTCAAGTAATTAATATAATTATGTACTTACCACCTGCTTCTTGATCTACTAAGGCCATTTTAACAGAAGACGTCTCCGATAAAGATATTTCTAATATAAGTAGGCGACTAGTTAAACATTAAATACACAACACTCATCGAATCCCGAATGACTTTAATCAAACCGGGCCATGCTCAAGCGAACTGCAGCACAAAGATCGGTCCTTCAGCTGAGCCACAAAACAGAATGTACAGTCCAAAGCCCTGACCAATATCTAAGTCAGACAGTAAAGTATACAAAATAATAAGCCAGAAGGTCCACCTGTTAGAAGCAAAATATGTTCCTTAACAATGACATCAATCAATGAGCAATAGCGGTGTAACGCAATAGGACCAAAAGTTGCATTTGTGCAAAAGTTCGCCATGTTTGTTGTACACAACTGTGTGGAAAGGTTATTTCAGTTAAGGCAAAGAAGATAGAGAGATTAGTCACCATCACAATTATCTGGGGTCGACGCGCTGTCTTTTTATGTCAGTTCTATCTAACGTTTATCATAGAGAGATACTATAACGTAAAAAGTGAATTAAGTTTGAAGAAATTGGATACATAAAAAAATTAAAAACTGTTAGATGGTACTGTTTTACCGCTTCATTACAAAAACAATGGTCGCGGCTACGCACGATTACCTGGGTTCGGTGTTCGACAACAACGTTGCTCGGTTCTCTTGCGTGTAAAATGCGCTTGTGAAGAATGGTCCTTCTGGACCTTTTTATTCCATGGTACTGAACTCCAGCAGTATTTGTATAAGCTATCTATGTCGGGAACGGACGCCGACACAAGTAACATCTGTCTAAACTCCATTACAAATGCTACATTTGTACTACGAAACTATAAGCAGTTTTGGGAAGTGTAATTTGTCTAGAATCTATTGTTTGGGTTCAAATATTTAATTAAAACACTGACATCATTAACAATAACTTATCTAAGTAAATTTGCCAGTCTTTAACGACCAGACTGTATACATACTCGTAAAAGCTCTCGTAGTTACACTATATGTATATATTTTGCGACCTAGTGCACTCGCCGATTCGATTCCCGCACACAGAACAACCCTTGTTCAGGATCTGGGTATTTGTACATGTGAATATTTGTGTTTGTAAACTCGCCCACGATATAGTAATCATTCCTAGTATGGTTGCCTCCATTGCCGTCTAAAATAATTACGTCAAGTGGCTGGCAATCGAATGCTAAGTCATAACTTGTGAATATTTCTAATCTTTCTACAATCTGTTTCAACTCCACAACCAAATGGGCAAGAACGTCCTTTTGCCTTTTCATTATCATGTATTAGATAAGATTCAGTACAAAAAACTTATGATGTCAACATTTTTTTATACACATTTACATGGCACCGAAGTTCTTAAATGAAAGCCCCCTAGGTTAATTCGCGGACCAAAATTACGATCTAAACTAAATGGGCTTACCCAATGTGGTTATAATAATATTATGCTATTTCCTTCCAAAGCAACCGGCGGAATAATTTCGAGTTATTACAGCGGAAAATTAGGAGAATAAGACAACTCGCGCGTGAAACGAAACGTGTCCGTATATACTTGATCCTATTCTAACACTTTATAACGTTTCGTTTCACGAAGTAGTCGAAAAAGTTAGCCTAACTGTACAAGATATCGGATATTGTGAGTGGGTGAAGTTTTTCGCGAGTGTATTGGGATGTAGACAGTTGCAGAGTTTCGTGCTAAAATAAGCTGCTTACCTGTTTATCTGGAGTTTCTGAACGAGTTTTAGATGTTCGAAATGTTATGTAGCATGTCATGTTTTACCGCCTCCGTCATTTGGCCCAATTTCCCATGTGTAGCGACTTACATGTTACGAGTGTCGTTTTCTTGCATATTATATTGCTTTTGTGGTGTTCTTTAAAATAATGTTGCGGTGCTCATACATATTTATAACAAAAATCTTTACCTCGCCATTTTTCCGGCTTGTTCCAGGGACCATTATACCTGAAACTGTAATCTCATCATCTAACAAAAGAGGCAGTTTACTGATTTTAAATGGCCAAAACTAGATCCATGTATTGCTAGCTTTAAAATATATTTGAGTAAAACAACGAAAACGAATTTATATTATGTAATCAGTGGTATTTATAGTTTAATTCATAATCGTGTTTATAAACCTCTACTCTAAAATGTATGGTCATCTTTTTTTATTTATATGAAAGCGACAATGCCAGGTATAATTTATCAGCCGTTCACAGAAAGTCAGTTTTTATTTTATAATATGTGGTTTAAATTGTTACCATGACCTGAATATGTATAGAAGAAATGAGGTGTTGTTATCCCGATATTTACAATAATTTGGTACAGATGATCACTGATTAAATTCAAGGGTGTATTTTCAACAGTGTAAATATCTTTGTTAAGATGAAATGGTCGATATCGCACAGACAAGGCGCTGGCGTTTCCATTTCAAAATTTTACCATTATCAACAACAAACATAACATTAAAGATACGAAGCTTACATACTTACAATATCAGTAAGAAAGTTTGTGGGATAATCCCTGGATCCACTCGGCCGATGCCGATGATTCTTTGACTTTGCAACTTGCTCCATAATCGTATGTTAACGGTTATTGGTTACGCCAATCATTTATTGGATATTATGATATCGTTTGTTCCATTTTATATTGTTCAGCTAAGTTTTTTCTTTAACTTCTCTAAGTCATATTTTTCCGTACAACGGGAAAATGGTGATTGTGGTCAGGGAAATGAAATGGATGAAATAGAAGTATAGGTAATGTTGCTTGCACGTAACTTAACCACTATGATAGTGAGGGTTTATTATTACATGGTGGGGGTTTGTTTGCGTATCGTATTATCTCATTGTCAGGGTCTAAAATCACTTTACAACAAATAAATTCAAGTAATCGAGTTTTGTCCTCAATTCTGTACTGATGCTGATTCGATTGTTTACAAACTAAACTAATATAGTCTCTATCTTCCTTTCTAGCAAAATACGAAAAAAGGATGAAAAACTTTTAATACGGTCAAATTAATCTACTTGCTTGACATCTTGTTGAATTTTCTCGCCACAACCACAGGTCGCGTCTAATTTCCCATAAATGACAATTGACAGTACTAAATGTTTTATATCTTTTTCAAAGATTATTCAAAGGTGATTCAAATTACTTAGTAATGTATGTAAAAAATCAGCGTCTCAGTACAGATATACATAGTCACTAAACACAGAAGCGAATTCGGTCAAGCAAGTTTTATGTACTACATTACAAAAAAAAGTTATAAATATGTTGCTTTCCCAGAACCACTAGAAAGTATACTATAACTAACAAAATTTAATATTTCAATATACTTCTAACATTAGAAAATTTCTAGAGTCAAACAAGAATAAAAGAAAAACATGAAATAAAAACTGTAGCATAAGTTTATCTTGTTGAGCAAGTTGCAGTTAGCCGAGCGAAGTGGATTACCATAACACTCGCGGCGATGCTGTAACAAGCTACGTGCAACGTTGCAATCAATGGTTACTGCATACCACTGTATGATTGTGGAGAGTGGTCTTTTTGTTTGATTTTCACAGCAAATGTCTTTCGTCCCCGTTTTGATATGTTTGTTGTATCAAGTTTCAGTTTAGTTTTTAATATCATTTCCTTGTAGATTTTGTTGAGGGTAGGTTTCGGTGTTACGAATCGTCGAGCGATTTATAATGCACTTGAACAATCTAAAAAGACAAGTAGACATGACTTTTTGACTCTTGCAAAAGAATTTCTGATACTTTCTTAAATATTTTGTCTACTATGAGTATGGCAAACTACTCTGATTGCTTCATTGTTCTTATGGTCGCAAGCGCGATTGTTGAGCGTGAGGTCCTGAGTTCGATTCCCGGGTCGGGATAAGTGTTATTGAGTTTTTCTGTATTGAAATTCTCAGTACTCGACGGAGGCTCACTCCCTATTACATAGAACTCAATAACAGCATCGGTGAAATATGGGTGTACAAATACACGTGTGCCTAAACCTTCGGGAAATACAGACGTGATGCTTTGTCATGTTCTGGCAAACTCGTAAACACACTTTTATGTAGCCAAGGTCAGAATTACTTGGCATATATATCTTAGGTATCTAAACGCTATTTCGAAATATTTTGATTCAGTATATTATTATAACCAATAGAATTAGCGGATACCCGGCGTATGCTACTACGCTAAAAAAATGATGCAATGTTTTAGTGGTCTACAACCATCTTCGCATTATTGCCTTTCTAATGAAACCGGTTTGGGGCACATCAGTTGGATGGTTTCAAAGTCTGTAACGGATATAGGTAGAAACAACTTTTGTGTTTTATATATATATGTATATAGATTTAATAATGTATTCACATATTTTATCATAACTGAACTGTTTTGGTCATAACGTCGTCTTATAAAAGTGATAGATGTTACGCTATAATTGAAGTAAGTAGACACAGGGAAAAAATAAAGCATTAAATCTAACTAAATCGCAGGGCAATCACCATTCAGATGCAAATTTATTATTACGCTATCGCAGCCCCAAGAGCGCATAGACAGTTATGATTGCTATCGCAAACCATTGTCATAATTATCACATTGCACGATGACAATGTTTGAGGGCACGATTGGCGCATATATTAACTTTCTGCGCAACGGGTCATTAGTTCAATTCCCACACGTAACAAATATAATTATATAACCTAAAGAACATTGTTCCAAGCTTTTTACTAATATGATTTGTTGTTGTAAATACACGGTAGGTACACCAGAAATCATAGCGTGATGTAGTGTTTCGTAAAAAAAAGCAAAGGAAAAAGACCCATCCAATTTGCGTGTGTAAACCTAACACGCAAAAACCTAAGGGTGTGTACATATCTACGAACGAACACCGATTTTTTATCTATTGTGTACAGATACCGCAAAGCGTGCATGCCATTTGTACAGCGAACTCCGTACAAAATAGATGCGAGTTGAGTCCGTGTTTCGCGGATGTGTATGTGTACTCGCGCTTACAGTGCTTTGACAGAAAACAGGTAAACACATTAAACGGGCGTTGTAAAATTATATTTTATGTGTAACACATTTCCTTTCACGCTCTGTATCACACACGCAACATAATGACATAAAGAACAAAGGAGATCTTAAACAAACGGGGCCCGCAACTGAGTTTGAATAATGTGTGTTGTAACGAGATTTCAAATAAATATTATGAAGCTGAAATTTTTTACATTGTGTTTGATTTAATAGACCCGCATTATAATTTATATACTTTCAATTGTTTAGTTCGGAATTCAAAAAGACAATAGGAAAGGGTTTCATTGTTGTAAGATTATACAAGCGTGACTGCTGGAAGTGAGGTCCTGGGTTCGGTTCAAAATGTTCGATCGGGCAAAATTGGCTTTTCTGTATGGAAAATTCTCAGTAGCAGCACGGAGTCTGGAACTGTGCCCGGTAGATGGCAATGAGCTCACCCCCTATTACCTACATGGGACTCAATTACGGCATCGGCGAAATGTGACTGTACAATAGTACATATCTGCCTAACCCTTCGGGGAATACAGGCGTGATGCTATGTTTATGTAATGGTAGTATTTGAACAAATACGCTATTTTTGCATGTTATGTGCATCGAGTTCCATTTATATTTATATTTTTTTATTCCTCCCTATATTTGTCTCACATAAATCTTTACTATAATCTGTCTGGACTTTAAAATAGACCTTGACCCCTGAGTTTGTTTCGACGTTTCTTCTCAGAGTCATAGGAAATGCCGACGCCATCTATATTAAAAAAGTGATTGAAAAATCCTAATTGCAAAAATAAATAATTTCAATTTGACACATTTCATTTTATAAGAAGACTGTTCTGATTTTTCATATTAAATTAACCCCCATTTCACTGCCTCATGGGATGAATTTTCTTTCTTAGTAGATACTTATTACGTATAAGAGACCTACCCACAAATTTTCAAGTTATTACTTTTCATAGTTTCTGTGGTTTCGTGATTAGTCACTGACTTAGTGAATTAATAAGTAGTATTTCCCTTATATATATACATATATACAATTCAACTTAAAATTACCCAAGGTCCGCTAGGCTTTCTTAAGTACCTTCACTCGAAAAAGGTAATTTTGTTCAGAAAAACCATTTCAATTTTGTCTAATAATCCTTCTTTTTTCTGTTTTATTATGTTTCAATTATATTGGCATGGATTTCTTCGAAACTAACAAAGCAAGAACGGACAAACAACCGGTGGAAAATATCACTTAGATAATTAATTGAACTATTTACTCGTAAATCTACCTTATAAAATATAATTCATAACACGAGGAGTAGCGGTACTTTTTCCTGTGAACATCTCTCCTGACATGAGTCGGAACGTTCCACAGTTTTGACTGACACCTTATTAAATAATTAATTTGACCCAGAAAACATTACAACGCCCTGTGATGCTATATTTTCTACCCTTGGATTGTAAAAGAGAATATTTTCTTTAGACAATGCAGTATTGTTTTGTTTGAAAAACTATTTCCTAGAGGATAGCTAATTATTCTAATGGTCTGCTACTGAGCGTGATGTCCTAGGCTCGATTCCCAAATCGTGAAAATTTTACTGAGATTTTCTGTTAGAAAAAAATCTGTCTATACATTATGGCTGATGCTCTATTGCACGGGACTTAGAAAATAATGGCATTGGCGAAATGAGAGTACACAATACTACACCTCTGCCTAAATGTTCAGAGAAAATAGGCGTGATAATAGTTTTATGATAACTTGATAATTATAATTTTAATAAAATTTCACGAAACTATAAACTAAAGTCAAAATCCCACAAAAACCGTATACACTGAAAGAGTACCTACGTAAAAAATATTCACTAAAAGCAGCAAACTTTTTCTACCATATTAATATTACTCTGGTAACTAAAAAACTAAACATGATTAAGAAAACATTCGACCCTTTTAAAACATCAGCAACCGGCGCAACTTAATTATAAAGCCCAAAAGAGACGCGGATGGCGCCATTAAAGTCGTACTGAAATGCATTTAAGATAGCAAGCTAACCCGCAGCTGATGTGAGGTTTCAGTTTAGCATTAAATCCGAGCTTAAAACGAGCTCAGCCTTTTCTCTGTTGCGGTCAGACGGACGGACGGATGGCGTGACTTTATCTCCAAAATGGCGTACGACGGCTTGTTAAAAGGATGGTCGGCAAAGCTCTTTTTTGGATAGACATAGAACATGTTACACTTTAGGTAAATAACTATAGAGAAGTATTCTTATTTGGTTAATACAGCAGGTTGGTAAAGGTCATGAGAGGTGATTAATAAAAGATTAGAGTGCATGAAACTTAGTGAATGTCTTAAAAAATTATATAAATTGCTTCCTTTACTTGTCTGATCGGCCTCACTGGTCTAGTGGTCGCAAGCGTGACTGCTGAGCGTGGGGTTCTAGGTTTTATTCCCGGGTCGGGCAAAATGTTTAGAAAGTCTCAGTAGTAGCACGGAGTTTGTAACTGTGCCCGGTTGATGGGACTTAATAACGGCATCGGCTAATTATAGGTGTACATTAATACACCAGTACCTTACCCTTCGGGTATTCAGGCGTGATGGTATGTTATTGTTTATTTGTAATTTATTTCAAAAAAATCAGACTCATAACTGGTGTGGAAATATCAAAATATGTGTGTGAAAGGAGCAAATGGGCTGTGTAAGGATTTTAGCACATAAGCTTATTTAGTGTCTGCCACTACTTACTACTAGTAGGTACATACACTAAGAAAAATGATGTGACGTGTAGTTATTTATGCAAAGGTTTTTTACCAATAAATCTTTCTTTTTTAGGGTTCCATTCCCAAAGGGTAAAAACCGGACCCTATTACTAAGACTTTGCTGTTTGTCCGTCCGTCTGTCCGTCCGTCCGTCTGTCCGTCCGTCTGTCCGTCCGTCTGTCTGTCACCAGGCTGTATCTCAAGAACCGCGATAGCTAGACAGTTGAAATTTTCATAAATTATATATAACAACAAATACTAAAAACAAAATAAAAGAAATATTTAAGGGGGGCTCCCATACAAAAAACGCGACTTTCTTGTCCTTTTTTGCTCGATATCAATAATGGCAACAGGTAGGCACTTGAAATATTCACAAAGTACTCAGTTGTATTTTTACTTTAATAATAAATACCTACTGTTGTTTACCTAGTCAATGGTACGGAACCCTTCGTGCGCGAGTCTGACTCGCACTTGGCCGGTTTTTTATTAAGGGCTGATTTCTAAATAGGTGATTAAACCTCAGAGGATTATTCCTCTGATAAGTCCATATCAAAAACTATTCCAATTTCAAATTAATAAACATTAGACCGTAACCACATATTTTATATGGCATGACACCCGGGACAAATTGATTAACGTGCTTTTCGAGGCACGGAGGAATATCGATATGTGAAAAATGGTCACTCATCTAAGGACTGAACGCGTCAAGCGCTGCTTAACCTCGCAGATCGATCGATCTATGCGGTAGCTATTTAGCTACGAGCCCCTCGAGCAAAGTAGTACTTGCATCATCATAAAAACAACATAGCCTATTTATATTAGTCTCCAATGAACCATACTCGCTTATCAACATTAGAACCAAAACAAAGAATTCTATTCACTATTTATTCTTAATTTAAATTCTGATGTCGCAAAATAATTACTGTTAGCCGGGGTTAGTTGCACCTATTTGTAAACGTTCCACCGCTTGTTTGCATCGAACAACACACAACGCATGCCTACAAAGGCTTGTCCTGCACCAATGGTAGATTGGTGCAACTCTAATCAACGGCATTATCACTTAACTGAAGTTAACTTTTAGCTTCATGGTTTTGACTAGTGTTTGTGCGATCATTTCAGTCTCTTGCTCGAAACGTATTGAATGTGTTTCTGATATTGTGTTTCGGTCGAAATTCAATTCAATTCAATTTGAATTCAATTTTTTTTATTCGGACAACAAAATAAGTCCATAGAAATATAGGTAGGCTTAATTTATAATTGAGAGGAGATTATTTCTGGCATCCTATGAATAATTTCGTAGTGAAAACGTATAAAATATTAAAATCTTTTTATTATTCCGTCATAATCTCAAATCTCATATTGTTTGCCAAGAAATGCTATGTTGTCACACTCACATTGCGATTTGTTTATTCTTGGATGACCTAAATGAAATATAAATTATTTTAGCTGTATTCTTATAAAAGACAGCTCTCTAGTGGTCGCAAGCGCGACTGCTGAGCGTGAGGTCCTGGGTTCGATTCCCGGGTTCGGCAAAGTCTTATTGGGTTTTTCTGCATGGAAATTGTCAATAGCAGCACAGAGTCTGGAACTGTGCCCGTAGGATGGCAATAGGCTTGCTCTCTATTCCATGGGACTAAATATCGGCATCGACGAAATGTGGATGTACACCTCTGCCTAACCCTTCGAGGAATAGAGGCGTGGTGCTATGTTATGTTATTCTTATAAAATTTCACGTAATAATAGATACAGTCAGAATAATAAATATTTCATTAACAATGAAACATATAATATTAATAAAACAAAAGCTAAAAGAAAATTAAACAACTCATACAATACTGGTCATTTTAAGGCAATAATGTACTGTACTGTAGCCAAATTTTGTTACGTAAGCACTTACACAGGTAATTTATTATAAAATTTAAGGTACTGTATTATAAGTAGGTACCTAATATTGGGCGATTAATGTTTAACAAAATATTTACTGCTTTTGTTGTTAGTATCAGTATGAAAAAGTCAACCCTGAACTATTTAAGAAGCCCTGTTAATTTACAAAAGGTATAAAAGAAAACACTAAGATATAAAGATGCTAAAAATTTAAATGTAATATTCAATAAACAAAATGTATATTATCCGAATACTGTCGCATAATTTTGTACAGCCCTAACAAATGTTCCAAACACAGATTTTTCCTCAACATTAACGACTCCAACATCTGTTCACTAATTCAATATTCGTCTATTTGTACCTATATGAACATACTTAGAGTTGGTAAAGCAATATGCTACTGCAATAAAATCGGCAGCATTTACTACTTAACCATCTGAAAAGCGTTCAAAAATGTTAGTTTACGAGCCAATAAAAAACTATGTAAGATAACTTAGACAGGTACAAAGTTAAGATCCTCCAGAATTATCAGTACCTACAAAGTCTGTTTACGGCAAGAGTGATAAAACATGTTGCAAGCAGAATGGTGATCGGACTATAACGTTCTCTAATATTTTCAAGTAGACACATACCTGTACCCCTAGTGTAAGTTTCTTTTGACGAATTCGATTTACTACATCGAACGCATTCGGCGCTGCGATTGGTCCGTTTCGTGCTCTCCACCAATCGGAGCGCCGAACGCGTTCGATGTAGTAAATCGAATTCGTCAAAAGAAACTTACACTAGGGGTACAGCTAGGCCATTGCGATAGACGATCGTAATCGAAATCAGTTTTATTTTTACAGTTCTGGCAATAAACATTGTTCGATTGCGATTGCTTAAAAAATCACCATTCTAGACAACTGGAATTGCGTCGTATCTATCTTCAACAGAATTAAATCGATTCCAATTTGGACTGTCCATCATAACTATTACCTAGCACGGGTGTAAAGAAAGAGATTCTAAGAATGACCTGAGGTCATCTTGCACACTCTGGGTAATCAGTTTTGATATTGCTGACTGGGTACATCTTTCCAGTACAACATGAGGGAATCTAATGTTTTAAATTGCCGACACGGCATAAGAAGAACGGCAGGTTATTTTCGATCTGATCCAGCGCCTACGTATCTTTGCTGGGTCGTTTTCTCCCAAACCGGCGGCGTATTACGATGGGTGCTAAATAAAGCGCAATGTTTCTGATGTAAAGCGTTTCAGTACTTCGAAAATTCAGTTGTCATTATACCCACTACATCGGATACGCTTCACATAAAGACACGTAAAAGTACGTCAATACAGAAAAACTAAAAATCTGCATTTTATTTCAACGTGTAGGTATTTGTAAGCCCATATTTCGCCGATGCCTCAATTGAGGCACATGTTAGAGGAGGCGAGCCCATCGCCTTCTACCAGCCAGTTCAAAACTCCATGCTTCTACTGAGAATTTCCATACACAAAAACATAATAACACTTAGCCTGACCCGAGAACCGAGCCCAGGACCTCGTGATCTGCGGTTGTACTTGCGACAACTAGACTAATGAGGAAATCAATATTTTATTTCATATAAAATCAAAAACCGTTTTTTTTTTAAAGCAAACACCGCCCATTTTCATTAGTTCGTCTCAGACCCTACGGCATTACAAAATAACACCACATTAATTTATTTTCTCTCTCAACTTGTACAAACATAAAGCAGACGAATTTATTTTTCTCCCACTCCGAAATTAGCATGGAAATGAGTTCAAGATTTGTTTTCCCAAAATCTAAAGAGGGGAAGTGGTAAAAAATTCCGCCAATTAGTCATTCAAGCCCTAGATCAAAGGCGATGTTCCTTCTTGCCTTCCGGAAGAAGTTCTTGGAGTATGAACATAAGGTATAGAGCGCATCCACGGATCTATGAACTATTCTAACACCTATTATTGATGATAAGCATAACCTGTATAAATAATTACTAAAATAACCTCCATAAATTACAAATAACGTAATTCGTCTATAAAAGTTTCCACTTGGCATAAAATACGATCCACTACATTATTATATAGCTTCTATTATTCATACCCTAAAGTTGGGCCTAATGTCCTAAAGAAAAAGTTATCTCAACGTTCTGGAAGTGGAACACGAAAGTCGCTTAATCAAAATAAATTAACGTCTCGAACCTTGGCTGGAATTAATTTAGAAAATCAAAGGATATTATTATATATTTTTGGAGGCAATTTTTTGTGGTTTTTGAATTATAATGGATTTGATCAGTTTGACTTAGAGTGATTAGGTAATTTGCGTCAAAATCTATTAAAACTTTGACCGTCAAAGTGATTAGGTAATTTAAGTCAAAATGATTGTCAGTGATGAATAAAATATAAAAAATTAAATCCAGATTTGAGATTTTAGAAAACACTTTCAAACTTAATACTTGTACTAAGACGTTAAAATCCTTTTGGATCTGGCACGATAAGATCCCAAACACGTTTCATTTGAACAGCTGATTTTTTAAAGAAATACATTTTAGAATAAAATCGGAAAAAAACTGAACTTGAAATATCAAAATCATATGTTTAATTGCCTGCGTTTGAAAGTTTTAGCAAAATCTATTTTTATAGTTTTTATTTCATAACAAGTATCCATAAATCTGTATTTTTTTATTGTTCCTCTTTTGCCTTTTGCATTATACTCCTAATATTATTATGACGATGAGCTTTGTATGTTGACAAGTTTTACAAATAAAATGCATATGCCAAAATTTCTGTAAATGAGGAAAAACAGATGATAGCAAATTGCAATATTTTATTTGAGGCTTCGTTGTTTTTGTAGTGTATACAAATAACGAATGGTTTTAAAATAACATAGGTACATGAAAAAAATCGTACTGCAGGTAAAATAACACAATATTTATGAATGAGGTAAATAATATAGTTTTCATAAAGAAGACATTAATTTTGTTCCATAATTAAATACTGATTTACTGTTAAATATTTGACTGTGGCTTGTTACAATTTAAAATTTAATTATAAGTACTGACAAGCGTAGGACGAAATTGTCGCGCAAATTAAACATAAATTATAATATTAATATACAATTTTTAATATTGTACACTGTTTAATATTGTAGTCCACTTTGAACTATATTTTCTAATTTCCAAGCAATTTCACATTAACTAATAAGTAACGAAATGTTACACCATTTTTGTCTGCCCAACATTATAACAAAAAAAGATCTGTAAAAACGCAACTAACTTATAAAGAAATCCTCGCCGCTACTCCGTTATACCTATTCTACCGAAAATAATAAAATGACTTTGGTCAAGTGTCTGAAGGATACCTTAATTTTCCACAGAATAAACTAATATATTTTATGAATACTTTGCGACATTGTTTATGGCCCATTACTTGGAGTGAGAGGCCGTAAATTCTTTGTAAGGTGTTATGGGCAATAATTTGCATTGTTACTTACAATTTGAGCCCAAATTACCCGGGTATTACGCGCTTTAGTTTTAATTTAAGCGTTTAGCCGAGACTGATTGTGCTATAAACAAAGTCTCACTGATTGGCCTTAGGGTTCTCGGAAAAGGAGGACAAGCGTTTCTTCATTAAACTATACATGATCATAAGTACAGGTTATGAAGTCATTCAAATTCAGTAGGGCTGTCCGAGTGGCGGAATATTGGGCCAACATAATTTTATTTGCCATCTTCATTTGGCTAAGAACACGAAGACTAATTCAAAACTATATTCTATTTATAATAGATAGACCAATAGGGCCCATTTTAGCAATGAATTTATAGACTGAAATAACGTGTTTGCTTTAAGCAAAGATTCAATACAAAATATTACTATTATAAACTTTAGAAGTCAACTAACAAATTGAAACTCTACTAGAAGGAATTGTTTTAAATAATATTATTTTTTATAATGAATGGAGTTCAGTATTTAGCAGATAACCTCGGTAAAAATTACTAGATTTTTAATACCTGAATAAGTTTTAATTCTCGGATAAACCCGTAAAAATATTGATCACACATGAAAACAAAGATGCGGGCCGGGTTTAAGCTCAAACCCTCTTGTATGGAAGACAAACGTTTAAAATATGTAAAAAATAAATAAAACATTCGCAGACACACCTTCAAACTATATATTAGTGAAAAATGAATCGAAAATAAAGCGATCTCGGAACTTTAAAGTAAATTAACGCTATATTCTCTCAGAGAAAAAGATAAATAGAACTGATTTCGGAAAATATCTGTCATCCTGTTATATTGCTATACATTTAAAATGATAGTGGGGAACTTTATTCCCACTATGAATAAGATATAAAAAGAGACATAAAACTGTTTATATTGAGATATAGGATTTTAGCACCATTTTATTATTTGAATTGCGGTTGCATGCGTCTTAGTTTGTGTTTGTGTATGTCAAGATTTATATGAAACTTATTTGTTTACGTTTTTATGTGTTTGTCAAACGAAATGCATGGCATGCATACTTTAATCTGTGAGAGAAACAAAAAGCAAATACGTGTGGATGCCGGGAAAAAACTTATAATTTTGCCTATAGTAGCATCACGCCTGCATTCTCTGAAAGGTTAGGCAAAGGTGTATTGTACACTCACATTTCACCGTCATTTTTCATAGTTACACAACGCACAGCTGCAGAAAGTAACGAAACTCCAAATATAATACACGAAAATAAACTTTAATTTCTATTAAATTCTTCCATTTCCATTAAACGTAATGAAAACACAGAAATAATTGCACGCAGCGTAATTATTTTCAACGCACCTGGTTGAGCTCTACCATGCCCTCTAAAACAGTAATTGGCTTCGCAAATAAATATGTTCGCTGAAAGTAAAAAATATTTAGCTACAAAAGGAAAACCTAATGTAAGATAACTGTAAGCATTTCAAATGTTTAGCACGTAGCAAATAAATTTATTTGTAGCAACGTGTTAGCTATGCGAACCCTTTTTTGTTATTGGTTAAAACTTGCAGTCTCGAAAAGCGTATACAGGGTTAAAATGGATAGAGTCGTGTCTGATATTTTTGAAGTTATATATTGAAACTTGGATTCTAATTAGATCTCCGTTTGACGCAGTGGCTATCGTGGTTTTAACGCTGCGTCAAACCTTTAAACGCAGGTTGTGCCATCAGACCTCGCTTCAAATAATTTATATCTATATATAACTAGCTTCTGCCCGCGGCTCCGCCCGCATTTTCCCGGGATAAAATGTAGCCTATGTTAGTATGTATTCCAGACTATAATCTATCTCCAAATACCAAATTTCATCCAGATCCTTTCAATAGATTTTGCGTGAACAAGTAACAAACATCCATCCATCCATCCATCCTCACAAACTTTCGCATTTATAATATTTTTATATATCTATACATCTATACATCTATACATATAAATAAAATTGGAGTGTCTGTTTGTAATATTGAAATAACCGTTTTTTACTACATGCATATGAATATATATACGGTACATACACCAAAATAACATTTTTTACAATTTTTGTCTGTCTGTCTGTCTGTCTGTCTGTTTGTATAGGCTAATCTCTGAAATGGCTGGACCGATTTTGACGGGACTTTTATTGGCAGGTAGCTGATGTAATAAGGAGTAACTTAGGCTACTTTTATTTTAGAAAAATTCTTTTATTTTAGAAAAAAATAGGGTTAAGTGCATTTGGTCTCACTAAAAAATACATTGTTAAGTTCCGACATCCACGCGAACGAAGTCGCGGGCTCAGCTGGTATATAATATAAATGACCTACTCAGGTTTTCTGATGTGTAGTCCGTCAACACGCATTCGGCCAGAGTGATGTACTTTCACCTAACCCTTCTCATTTTGACAAAAAGCTCGTTTGCAAAGGTGAGCTGAGCCTGTCAGGAGTCTCTAATGGGTTCAATTGTTAATTAAATATATTACTTTCCGCGTCGAATATCATGACGCGATGAGGTTATCTGAAAGACTACTAGCTGTTGCAAGCGACTTCGACTGCATAGTAAGAGGCCAGATCCAGTTTACAAAAATCCGTGCTTAGCGATATGGTACGTTATAAAATATATCGACTGTGAACTGGCAACTGGTAACATTATAGGATTAAGAAGAAACTATCGACCGCGTTCTGCATACAACGCGGTCGATGTTAGCACAAATTGAATGAATTCGATCTTGGCGTCTAATTTTAATTGAAGTAAAATATGCTTTTTGCGGCGCTGCCGGATATGAAATAGTTAAGAATGTTATAACCAAGTAAAATCCTCATAAAATCGAGATATGTTACCAGTTCACAGTCGATATTCTGATTTATAGCTTGAGCCTTTTGGCCTGGTGTATATGTGACGCGGCAGGTTAATCAACTTTTAATCTATACTTATAATAAATCTGTAGAGAGGTCAATTCTGTACATGAAATATATTTTCAAAATAACTATCAGGGGGTGATTAGTGATCGATACTGATGCCAAAAATGCAATCAGTAAAATTTTTGTCTGTCTGTCTGTCTGTATGTTCTTTATAGAAACAAAAACTACTCGACGGATTTTAACGAAACTTGGTACAATTATTCTTCATACTCCTGGGCAGGTTATAGTATACTTTTCATCACGCTACAATCAATAGGAGCAGAGCAGTGAAGGGAAATGTTGGGAAAACGGGAGAAATTACTCCATTTTTTAAGCTTACGTCGCGTGTGCAGCCTTAATGGTTAAAGCTACATAGAAATCATATACGAAAGTTGATCTGTCTGTTACATCAAAACCATTGAACCGTGAGGAAGGACATACGCTACTTTTTTACGAAAAACGACTGAAACGCGGACGAAGTCGCGGGCAAAAGCTAGTTATAAATAAAATTTATAAAAATCGTTTGTAATTTTTATACGTTATCTGCTTTGTTTGGTGTTGTACGTTGACTGCTAAGCGGCGACAACCGCGACTGCTAAGCATGAGTACCTGGGTTCAATGGATCGGTCAAAGTGTTATTGGGTTTTTTTGTATGGAATTTCTTAGTAACAGCACAGAGTCTGAAACTGGTCATAGACCCTCACCCCTTAGTACATAACGGCATCGGCGAAATGTAGGTGTAATATAGTACACATCTGCCTAACCCTTCGGGGAATACGGGCGTGATACTTTGTTATGTAACAAAAATAAATTGTACTCGAATCATATAACATTTACTTGACCTAAACCTAAGAACAATATTTCTTATCGAATCTAGCAGTAATAAATCACAGCCAGCTTATTGTTTTGGTCAAGTGATAAAAGTCAATAGAAAAATGGTTTATTGCGGCGCTGAGTCTAAGTTATATACTTTTTTATCTAATGTACTATGTTATTGTTAAATGTACCGTCACGTGACCTCACTACCGGCCGGGGTTTTGCTTGAAGAGGCAAAAAGTGATACATCATATGATCAATCAAGTTATCCAGTTGTGCCATATTTGATACACCGTCTTCCGTATATAGTCCTGTTCAGATCATGACTTATAGATCTCTTTAACTTCAAAACAAAAGGACATACATATGTAGACTTAGAGCATTAGTTCCCAAGGTGGTCCAGGTGGACCCCCAGGGGTTCTAGGGAGACTTGACGGGGGTCTAAGTTGGCGTGACAAAAAATGGGGGTTTACAATTCAATTTACAATATGGTAGAAATGTAGCTGCAGGGGGTCCACCGGAACCAGCTAAATTTTGAAAGTTGTCTAACAGAAAATACGTCTGGTAACCTCTGATCTAGAGTAAAAGCCAGGGTATTATTATGTTTACCCTAAATTAAAGTATTTACAATTTTAAATAGACGAGGTTAAGGATTGCCAAAGTTGACCATCATACATTGCCAATAAGCGCCCTGGATCAACAAATTGTTTGTAAAACAAACTGACATGATAAACGAGTTCCGCAGAAAACCGTATCGAGGTTTAACAAAGTTTGCACGATTATGTCCTGTTTGTCAAACAGAGCATGCATGTCAAACAACGCTGTTGTTTGATGGTTAATAGGGTCTTACAGGTGGCACGTGTTAGAACGTGCGCATCCTATTCAGGAATGCAGTTATTAGGTACATAAACATGTTTGACTAACTACTCGTTACCGTAATTTATTTTAGTGTATGGTCATCTCGTTTCAAGTGTGTGGACATTCATTGCTTTCTTCAGGCAGTAGTCCGTCTTGCTATGTCCTACATCTTGATTATTCTCTGAGCAGTGTACATGCTCCTAGAAGGCAAGCATTAGTAAATCAGTACGAGAGCTACCTAGAATTTTAAGATATAATTTTTATAACCCTTACGATACTCTTTTAAAAATAATAGAGATAGAAACTTGTTTTGTATATAAATGTGGAAGAAAATTTATGAGGGTAATAAAGTAGGCAGATTTTATGAAAATATTACCAAGAAAAATGTACAATAATACGCAATGCTTGTTGATTTAAAAAAACAAACGAAAAACCAACCTCTGAGAATGGCTACATTGTTCTCATAGTTAGTATTTATAAAAGATATCTACTATAAATAGGATCAAATTCAAGGAAAGTAATAAGAAAAACGATCTTTATATAAAAACATCGTTCATAATTCATCATAGTACGGTGCTGTGACTTGACCAGCGATAAATCTAGCTCACTCCAAATACAAAAACACACACTGTAACGAGATAGTTCCCGAGACAAATTATTGCTCCGTTTTTCATTTCCCGTTGCCCGTTATAATAGGATTACTCTGTACTTATTGTAGTCAGCTGCTAGTTAGATCCTGGAGACCAATCAGGGAGCTTACCACAAAAACTCTAAATGAAAAATCGGGACCCATTTTTCGCAATGCATTGCTTTATTTATTCACAGTACTCGTAAAAACTCGGTAAAAAGCTGGCAATGGAGAACGCATATGTTCTAAAAACGTTTGTTTTATTCTTGCATTATGTTCGGTAAACGCACGACCCTTTTTCGGGTGGGCAAGCCCTGATTATCTTCAATCAACATATTCCATGGGGAGTGGACCGCATTTTCGTCCTAAATTGATATTAATTTATGTGGCTAAGCCCCTAAGCTACTATGAATGCTGACCGCGTTTTATTACTATTTTCTGCACTGTTTGGTAGGTCACAGTCAAAGATTTGGATTAATGAACACTCGATTACGAAGGGTATAATGCTTATTATCAACATTATTAATCTTAGAATACCGTATACTACTGCAAAAAAAAAAACGTCTCTTCATAAACCGCTCCATTAAACGATTATTACAGAAACTCTAAATATATTATCGCAAAAACGAAGTACTCCAGCGTCATCTACCAGAGTCAGAGGCAACAACTGCAATCCTTCATCTTACCGTGTTTACATATTTTTTAACCCTACACACATTAACCATCAGACTTCTCGCAAACGATCTCGCATGATCGGAATATCTTCTCATTTCAATGGAAAAATATAACGTTCCTCCACACCGTGATCACTTGGCAAATGAAGTTGTTGCCACCCAAATACTTTCGAAATTTCCGAAAAACATTTCGTGACATATAATAAGCGGACCAAATAACGACATGGTAATATCGAGCTAATACTAGGATGACTTTGCTTATTATATGTATATGTTGATGATTTTCTAGCCCATAATCCAACACACAGTATTGTCTCTACAATCTTTACGGACGCTCAAAAATAAGCCTAATCGATCACTATTTGATTAATGTCAGTTGGCAGTTTCAGTAGCGCCAAATTAGTTGAAATTAAGGGATTCGTGAATATTTATTGAACTAAAAGTAATTGGAATTGGATTGACATTGAAATTATTTTCGAGACTGGGAAATGATTGTTACAATATGATATTATCAGAAGCAATAAGCAAAGTTATTTATAGTTAATTCATTACTTAAGACTAATTAGTTCTGTATACGTAAAATACAAAATGTAGTTCACGAAACAAGCAGTTAATAGGGTCTTTAGGATGTTAATACCTACCACGATCAATCTAGAAAACCCTCGTCTAAATTTCCATCTCTTAGGAACAAAATAAATGTTTTCCTATTTTTTCTGTGCCTACCGACAATTCTAGGTTACATTAGTAGACTGTAACATTATTATTAACCTTTTTTACTTATTAGTTTCTTTCTTCTTGTAAGATGCTTATGTTGTTTGGAAAATTTTAACATATTGGTGGCAGGCTTGGCTAACGTCTAAATTCGAATGATTATTCTGAGCTCAGAAACAACAATTCACGTTATGAGATTTTTTTTAGAAGTCGCTGCCCCTCTTCTATTTTTAAACACAAATTTCAAAAGCCGATACAACCAGACACGGGTCAACTATCTCTAACCACTTAAGTCAAACAAATATATGTTCAACGCAACAAGCAAGTAGCTTAGCTACTTTCTTTTCTTAGCTTAGCTACTTAGTTTTTTTCTTTTAGAATGAGAGTTTTTCGTCATCACATTAACAATTCAAAATTAACAATATCGAGTTCTGAATAATTAGACATTAAGCAAAACGTCCCCGTTTTTACGGTTGGCTATACGTGCCGTACTTGTATGGCAACAACAGCGCCAGCCGTCGTTGTGGTGTTTCACCGGTTGTCCTCTTCGAACACCTTTTATCGGCGAAGAGACGAATCTTCTACCATGGTTGAGGAAGTTCAATACTAGCGCGCGCATCATTATTTTACACATCATTTAGAAGTTAATAATTTAAAAACAAAAACATTGAACGTTGATAATTTAGAAAGTATGTATCAGTTAATTATATGATAAAAATTACATATTATAGAAATACCGGGTTATTTTTGTTGCAACCAACAAACCAAATGAAATGAAATGAAATGAAATGAAATGAAATGAAATGAAATGAAATGAAATGAAATGAAATTGAAATGAAATGAAATGAAATGAAATGAAATGAAATGAAATGAAATGAAATGAAATGAAATGAAATGAAATGAAATGAAATGAAATGAAATGAAATGAAATGAAATGAAATGAAATGAAATGAAATGAAATGAAATGAAATGAAATGAAATGAAATGAAATGAAATGAAATGAAATGAAATGAAATGAAATGAAATGAAATGAAATGAAATGAAATGAAATGAAATGAAATGAAATGAAATGAAATGAAATGAAATGAAATGAAATGAAATGAAATGAAATGAAATGAAATGAAATGAAATGAAATGAAATGAAATGAAATTATTTATTTTGCAATTAGGATTTTTCAATCACTTTTACACGTCTTTTTTAAACTAGATGGCGTCGGCATTTCCTATGACTATCCCTGAGAAGAAACGCCGAAACAAACTCAGGGGTCAAAGTCTATTTTAAAGTCCAGACAGATTGTATTGATGTAAAGGTTTATGTGAGACAAATATAGGGTGGAATAGCCTTTTGAAGAAAGTGCCAGTGCTTTTGAAGAAAGGGTTTTGAGCTAACCTGTCGCAACAGAGTGCAAGCATGCATCAGTTATCGTGAGAATTAATGAAATGAAGAGCGCTCAGCCTAGATCTCACTCACATTTACAATGTATAGCGGTTATATATAAGAAATAATTTCAATTTAAACGACATTACAATAACAAAATAATGAAGTAAATAATATAATAATTAATGGCAAAATTTGTATATATAAAAAAAAAAAAAAGGAAAGGCTAAAGAGCGGCTCAATCCCAAGCGTTTTTGTCATCTAAATAGTCCGAAATTTTATAGTATCCTTTTTTACAAAGTTTAGATTTAATTACAATTTTGAACTTCTTTAATGTTAAATTACGTATATCATTGGGAAGCTTATTGTAAAAGCGTATACATTGTCCCATGAACGAGTTGCTTATTCTGTGGAGGCGCGTAGCATGTACAGCAAGGTTGTGTTTATTCCTAGTGTTCAAAGAATGAGTATCAGACAGTTTGACAAAGTTCGAAATATTTTTATAAACATATATTAAATTTTCAAAAATATATTGTGACGCTACAGTTAGAATATTAATTTCCTTAAATCTGTGTCTCAGCGACACCCTTGGACCAAGATTATAAATAGCTCGGACAGCCCTTTTTTGCAAGACGAATATAGTATTGATGTCTGCAGAGTTTCCCCAGAGGAGGATGCCGTAAGTCATAACGCTATGAAAATAACTGAAATAAACTATTCTGGCTGTATCCACATCAGTTAAGTGCCGAATTTTTTTGACAGCAAACGCGGCAGAACTAAGCTTACCCGATAATTTGTTTATTTGCGGGCCCCATTGCAGTTTGGCGTCTATAGTGATACCTAGAAAAACAGTCGAATCCACAATGTCCAGTTCCACTCCATTCAATTTAACATTGATTGGTACTTGTCGGACATTGGGCGTTGAAAATTTAAGACATTTGGTTTTTTTCTCATTAAGGAGAAGATTATTAACATTGAACCAATGAACTACATGAGATAGTGCAACGTTAACTTCGCGAAAATCTAGTAATTGTCGTCGAATTTTAAATATTAGAGAAGGATCATCCGCGAACAATACTACCTCGTGATTATCCCGTACGTAATATGGCAAGTCATTAATATAAACTAGAAACAAAAATGGACCTAGAATTGAACCCTGCGGGACGCCCATGGTGACCTCAGATCCCGAAGATCTCTTGCCATTAATATCGACTCTCTGAATTCTATTGCTTAAATAAGAAGATAAGAAGTCGAGAGCCTTGTTCCTTATGCCGTAGTGGTATAATTTCCTGATGAGTGTATAATGGTGTACGCAATCGAAAGCCTTTGACAAATCGCAGAATATGCCAAGAGCATCTTGCGAGTCTTCCCAGGCATCGAATATATGTTTCAGCAATTCCACGCCCGCATCTGTCGTTGAACGTCCCCTTGTGAAGCCAAACTGCTTTTTATGAAGTAGGTTGTGTCTATTAAAATGTCTTAACATCTGATTTAAAATCAATTTTTCAAAAATTTTACTCAATGTGGGTAGAATTGAAATAGGCCGAAAATTTGTGGGATCCGTAAAACTACCAGATTTGAACAGTGGTATTACTTTACTTTGTTTCATCAAATCAGGAAATACACCAGATGCAATACAAGAATTGAACACGGTTGCCAAGTAAGGTGAAATCACGTCAATTATGGACGAGATAGTTCGTACTGACAGTCCCCAAAGGTCTGCAGTTTTCTTTACATCAAGACTTTTAAAAGATTCTTTAATATCTTTCGCATTAACAACTGAAAATTCAAAAGGTGTGCTACATTCAGATACGCTTTGTTTTAGTATAGTATAAGCGGAAGTGGAAGAAGACAAGAGAGTTTTGGTTGTTAAAAAAGGAATATTAGTAAAGAAATTTTCAAACTCAGTTGCCACCTCCATATCCCCCCTAATATCTATGTCGTTAATTTTCAAATGGAAATCGCGGCTACGTACTGTGGATCTTCCCGTTTCAGAATTAATAATATTCCATGTAGTTTTGATTTTGTTACTGGATACTTTTATCTTGTTTTTTAAATGTATTGACTTGGCCAAGGAACAGGCTCGTTTAAATATTTTTGAATATCTTTTTACATATTCTTTAAAATCTGCGCTATGATTGTACGTTTTTTCATAATATAATTGAAATAACCTATGTCTACTTTTAAAAATGCCAGCTGTCGCCCAGTCACTAAAAGTAAATTGATCACTGACCGATAGTGATTTAGGGGTAAAAACGTTACTAAACTCTCTATTAATCATATTGAACAGCAAAGTATAAGCTTGATCAGGATTGATGTCATACGGCAATAAAGGTAATTTATCTATAAGATTACATTTGAATAGTTCCAAACGGCCTTCATTGACAGGAACAACACTTACAAGTTTTCTTTGTACTCTAACTTGATTCCTAGGAAAAGTGACTAACTGACCACAGTGATCAGAGTCTAACTCATTTATAATTAATTTATTACAAGGTTTCAAGTTTGTAAAGATATTGTCAATACAAGTAGCACTAGAAGCAGTTATTCTAGTTGGTTCAAAGAAGATATTGTACAAGTTGTATGACTTAAATAAGGTTAAAATTTTGCTAGTATTAGACGAATTTTCCAATATATTTATATTAAAGTCTCCACAGACAACAACTGTTTTATTAGACTTCGAGCATTTAAATAACACATCCTCCATATATTTCTCAAAAACATCAAAAGATGCGCATGGGGGCCTGTACACGCTCATTACAATGAACCGCTCTAGCTCAATACAAGATATCTCAATTACTCGCTCAACAGAGAGGCTCACAATATCTTTGCGTTCTTTACACTTCAAGTTGTTACGTGTAATTATTAATGAGCCACCATGGATTATATTTACTCTGCTGAACGAGCTGGTGACTTGGTGGTTGTTGAAGTTGAACATTAACTGATGGTGTTTTAGCCAATGTTCAGTCACACATAAAATATCAATAACATTGCAGTTCAAAAACAACTCCAATTCTAAGTCTTTACCCATCAAACCCTGTATATTTTGGTGCACTATGTTAAGACAATTTAACTGATTATTAATTTTATTGCTCAAGTTTGATGGGGGTGATATTACATTAATGCTAGCGGGTATCTCTGTTGCCACAGTGTCCCTCAAACTAGGGTACAAATCTAAATTAATAAAAGAAATATTGCCAGAGGTTGACTCTATTGTCTTATGGTGTAATTTAAATTATTTGGGAAAAAATCAACACTTTGCTTATCTAGATTACAATTATTTAACTGCTCAATAGAAATAGTAGTATTATTTTTCAATAAAGTGGCTGAGTTAGAAATATAATAAGATAACAACTCTGCAATCTGCTGTTTATAAAAGCTTGAAATAAAGTAATTATCTTTAGTTGAAAAATAATTTTTGCTAATGATTACATTAGAGTCAACCAATTCAATACTTTGATTATAAAATGACATAGTGTGAAGTTTCCTATTGCATTTATATCTAAAATCATTCTCCGTTTGTGACAAACCCTTGCCATAAGGAAAGGCAAACAGGATAATTTTGCTAACTTTTAATTTTGAAAGATGATCAAAATAATTTATCAATGTTTCTATGTCTGCGTTTCCCCTTCTCCCAATTGCTATTATTAAAGTAGTATGGGGACAAAAGCTACTATTTATGACCTTGTCTAATATGTTTGTATAGCTGGCACAGGGCATACAAATATTGGTGACCAGTTCTCTAGAATAATGTTTTAATAATTGACCCATATTCTTACCAATTTCATCGCTGTACATTATTATTTTATTATTTTTTATTATATTATTTGTATTTTGTGAGCAAGTTTGTGTTTGTGTGGCGAAGGAAGTGCTTGTGAGACCGCCAGATAACTCCACAGAGTGAGTCACTGATTGTAGAGACTCATGGGAGGTAGTTGACTTTGAGCAGCCCGATGGATACTGTTTACAATCAGGTGTTTGGTTGTTCATCAGTGAATGATACATTTTCTCATTATCACTACACAAATCCACCAAGCTGTTCATCGCCAGAATGTATTCTCCTATTTCCTTTTGAGAAGTTTGATACTTAGATGTTATAAGCTGTAAGGAATCTTGTAGGTGAAGAATCTCTGACTGTAGTTGTTGTAAGTCGGCCTCATATTTAATTTTGTTATTATTTATATGTTAATTTTATAATTACAAATTTGTTCTTTTAACTCTATACAAGTACTTAATGATTTGCGGTTTTTTAATGATAATTTGTTTTTTTTAATTAGTTTTTGAGTTTTTTTGATCATTTTGTTTACTTTTATGTACTTTTTCAACTTATTTTTACTGCAGCAAAAATAAATGATTATAAGCGTTATATTCTCGTTTTTTATTACTGTTACTACTTACCCCAATAGATGTTACAACTAACCCCAAGCACAGGTAAGTTGTAATAAATTCTGAAAAAGTTACCTATAGTTTTTTAGTTTTATTGATTTGATTCAATAAAGTAAGAGTATCAATCAACGTTTACTTCTATTTTTTCTCTCCTCTCTTCTCTATATAAAACGTTGCCCCACACTAGGAATAATTTCTGTATCGTGGGTGCATTCACAAACATATATATTCACGTACACTAAAACCCAGACCAGAAACAACTGTCAGTAGATCATACAAATATTTGTTCCGTGCGGGAATCCAACCCGCGACACTTAGCGCAGCAGTCGATATCTCAACCACTGCGCCAACCGTGCCGTCAATTATTGGTAATTTAACCGATACATCTCAAGATATATTCATTTTTCAAAAAATTGTTACAACAAGCCCCTCGCTCCCATACTAATATATGACTGGACTATACGCCACGTTCTAACCATCAATCATCAATGCGGCAATCTGTCATACTTCGACGTCTCCTCAACTGACCGGTATTGTATCTTCACCGGGGACATATTATGTCATTTGTAACCATTATTTAAAATATTTTTTGTTTAAAAATGTAATAATTAGAGCTTGCGGTTTTTATTAATGCCTATATCATTACTACTATGTGATGACCTTTTTGTTCACTGTAATGTATAACTCCAGTCCACTGCTGAGCGTGGGCTTCTTCTGAAGGGTCATATTAACAGTAAAGTGACTTTGGGGGAGTCATATTAAAGTTGAGCAAATTAGAACCGTTTTTGATTTCATTGTTAAGACGTTTTAAGCAGAAACTAAATATTTTATTTAAAATTTTCGTAAATTTAGGAGGTTTGTCTATTTGACGTGTACGATTTTGGGGGAGAAGGTCATGACCGCTACGACCTCCGCCTTCGGACCGCCACTGTACAGTATGGTCCATGGTATGTATAACATAGACAACTTGATGAAGCCCTCTCAGGTGTGCAGATTTCGTTGTAATGGTTTCTACAATGTTTACCGTTGATTATCAAATTCTGAACGGCACATGATCTCAAAAAGTTCCGAAGTGTGGGCCGTATTCGAACTTAGACTCTCCTGCAGAAAAATCAGGTTTTCCACCACAAGGTTTTCACTACTATTTTTCTCTATACCATGTTACAACATATCACTCAAAGAACGCTCGCGGTAGATAAACTAAGTGTAAAGAACATAACTCGCAGCCAGGAGAACGACTCTCGCGCAATTAGAGATCATGTCGATATGAGGTATTTCAAAAAAGTATCGTAGTCATCAATTATCGCACATCTACCTTTTTCCGAATTCTTGTTACATTCGAGATATTTTTAGTTTGTGACGCAGTTGATTTTTTGTGACATTTTTATATTATCTATGAATACATGTATTTAAAAATAAATGCGTGTGTGTATGTTCCCTATGGACTCCAAAATGGCTGGAGCGATTTTAGCGGGTGATTCAGTAAAGTTTGGTAGATAATTCTTTTTTGCTTTTTGTTAATTTTGTGAACTACCCGTGCAAAACCGAGGCGGATCGCTAGTAGTCTATATTAGAGATTGATATTGAACATGCAAGAATTGCCCCCTAGCGCATTCTGTGATATCTTGCCATGTCATAGCGAATAAGTGGATAGGTGAGCTGGTGGTCAAACGCAAGTTCAGCCAGAACATCCCATCGAATACGTACTTACTTAATTCTCCTAAAAGAAATATAGGCACTAAAGAATTCAATCGTTCACTTGTAGACATGATCATAATAACTTCTCGGGATTCGGCCGTCGCCATTATTACAATCCCGGGTTTATATCACTCACATTCTTCAAATAGACTTACTCAATTTATCTCCCACTGTTAAGTTACCTATTCCTCTATATTCAAAGCCTAAAAACCCAAGGTCACTCTATATTTTATTTTGTAATCGAAAACAATTGAAAACGCTTTGGTAGGCATTTTCCGACCAAAAAGTTAAGAGACTTGATTTACCGTTGTGTGTCAAAGTTCAAAATTAAATCGTCCCACTAAGAATAGTCCGCCCCTTTTTGTAAACAAAAACAAAATAATTTATTGGGTTTGAAATGTAATTCTGGTCGTGTTCGCTGTTGAGTACAAACGAAAAAAATATTAACTGGAATAATTGTTTACGAAATGTAGTTGAGTTAAGCACTGCTTTTTAATTTATTTATAGGCACGCTCGGTGTTATTATTCAACTTATATGATTTTTATCAATTTTCTGACATTGTCTCTGAGTTTATTGAAGGTCGTCTCTGGCCTTAGTTAGTCGTCTATGACTTTAGATGTCAATAACTTTAGTCTCTCCTGTAGGTACCTACATTTGTGTGTTCTTACCGAACAAAGATTATATATTATTACCATTACCAGTATTAATGGTATCTAACCCTGCTCGTATTAGTTTACTTCTAATTTCTCTTATATATTCTGTGGAGTTTTAGATATCGTTGTAACTGAGATGCTAATAAGTTTGCATCGTGTTGCATATATAAATGTACAATACTGTACAATACTTTCTTTACAGTTTGAATGTCGCATTGGTTGCATCGGTACTGCTACATAGATGCTAGAGTATCATTTTATGTTACAAAATACGATCATGCCTGTGCTTCAATGATTTCGGATCTCTCAATAGTGTTGGTGGAAAGATCAACAGGGTTAAGAGAAGATCTTCAAAACTCAACTTGTGAGATCATTAAGTTGGCCTTAGCGACAACAACGGTATTTTTTCAAACATAATGTAATGTGGTGTAGTATTTATTAATTCAGAAAACATGAGGTCACAGCTGAATAAGAAATTCTGTGAAAAGCAATTAAGTACTAACAATTGAATTTCTATGAATCATATTAGGTACACACCCACAATAAATTAATTCCTTACACAAAGTCATTTAAACATAATTATTTTACCACGGAACATTGATTTTTCTAAATAACAGAACAGGATAAAATATTTAAGTAAAGTATACGCTCAACACACCAAAAAATAAACGAAACAACCAAAATGGAACACGCCCTGATTACAGTTGCGAAAAAAATGTCAGAAGCACATTACAAAGAATGGAATTTTTTGCACAAACAAAACAAAAATATTAGTTTACAAACAACTGCAAGCGGTTCTACAAAATTTTATCTAAATAAGTGACAAATTGTTGGGTAGTGTATTCAAACTCCAAAAACAAGTGCCGACTAAGACCTGAATCACATTTCAGAATGATGAATCATTTTCATATTTAATGTTTAAATGTCGATATAAGTTTTGAGCGGAAAAAAGTAAATAATTAAATGGCTTTTATGTATGTAGATGTGTACGTGTGTGCATCTTCATACAAAATAGCCATTTTCAATAGATAAAATGCGAATTGATGCTTATAAATGTGATTCAGGCCCAAATATTTACTTTTTTTCGCTTACCATTATATCGAAATTTATCCATTAAATTTTATTGGAAACGTCAACCGGTAAACACGTTTTTAAATCCAAAACCCCTTCACACTTGAGCGGATAATCGAACAAATAAAAAATAATTACTACAGTTCGAACCTTTTATTACGACAATTGCCATGTAGGGTCACAATTTTTGAAACGGATTTTTTTGGCAAGTGTGTCGCTAAAACGGTACACCTCTCACCTCATTAGGCGTTATCAGAACAATTTAATAGCGGCATAAAGTTCGCATCACATACCAAAAGTGCGTTCACAAACGTAATCATATGTTACGATTCAAACCCTCACTTAAGTAAAGGAGCATTTAGGCCAGAAGGGTTGTTAAGGAGACCTAGCTAGGTTAATAATGCAGACAGTTTTCATTAGGGACTCGCATATTTTATTTGGATCTGCCAACGCTTCGCAAATTCTCGCATAAGGCCCTAAAACCTCGTTTGTCTTGTACGAGATAATTTAAGAGGAAATAATGTTGCAAGACAGACTAATTAAACCTGAATTAATTAACTAGGTAAATATAAACAAGTGTTGGGTAGTTAAAATAGGGCTGTGTTTAATGAACATTCCTAATGAAAATATATAAGACGTTGTTTTGTTTATTTGAATGGCGCTACTGAGTAACGCCGGGACCCGCTGTTGCGAATTAGATAAAGTAAGTCGGATGAAATCGAATTGTAGCGTAAATTCAATATTAAGTCGGAGTCTCTTGTTGATCTTTAAAATAGACATAAAAGTGAGATAAAGAGAAATTCTAGTGGGTGTAACAGAAAGTAATTAAGTGATACAATATCCGAGCAAAAGGAACTTAAGTTTCCTCTAAGTTGACGAAACCAGAAATAGGACACTTAATAAACGATCTTATATATCTTATTATTGTCCTTAATAGATAGGTAGATTGAGAAAAGCTTTCGGCTTTCCCGTGAGCAGAGGCGAAAGGGTTCATCAAGATGTTTTGCTTTCTAAAAAAAAAAAACACAGATTTAAATAGATTCCAATGACGAAAATAAATTAATTATGTGTAATGTTAGCAACGCTTCTGTCAAACATCAAGCGATAGTTTATTATAGTGTATATGTAGGTTCATGAGCCATTTACAGCCACGTCAGTTTATGGTGAATTGTGCATTCCAAAATGTTCGTCCTATTAAACTGCAAATTTGGGCAATTTCATGAGACCAACGCTTTCACCCTCGGAATAAAAATGGTAAATCATACTCAATGCCACGGTAACTAACTAAGCGATTGGCTTACTACAGTACATGTTGCGGTACGATTCCTTATGAGTGTTTGTGTGTATGTGTGTGTACTTGCAATACACGAGCACTCCCTATTGTATTGTTTTAAACAAAAGACAAAATATTTTCTGCCTGGTATCATCAACATTAACCTTTACATAACCCTTCAAGTGAAAGCTAATAAGCTAGATTACATTTTTCGCAACCCACAGGAACAAAGAATTTCCTTTGTCTCCTTTAAATAGATAACGGGAGGAAAATACTTCACTTATCTTAAACCTACTAACAAAAGACAAATTTGAAATGGTTGATTCTCATTTATTTTCACTTACGAAATACTACGGAGTCGTAACAAAGTAATGTTTATAGATATTCCATTTCGTAACGAAGAATTTAGACGGGATATTTTCAAAGTTTATTGTTTTCATTCCGTTCGACTTTTTTTCCGCGTAGGTTCTTGTATGATTCCGTTCGAGCTATCAGATACATAATTATTAAATGGAAAGTGTTTTTTTTTTTTAATATAGTCTAACTGTGACGATTTTCCGCGGACGGTCAGGCTAAAGTGTACTTATTACATAAACCACCATTTCGACTAAGCCGTTGTTAAGTCTGCCGCGATCTACCGGGCACAAATCGAAATTCCGAGTTGCTATTAAAAAATCCTATAACATTTTACCGGTCGGAGAATCAAACCGAGGAACTCTAGAGATATATTTTATTTTTGTCTGAAATTGAATACGTGCTAAAAAAAGCTGATGAACGCAATCAATACTTAATACTTATAAGCCTGCCGTTTTACCTATGATTGATAAACAATACAACATAACACCAGGCATATATTTAATCTGTGAAGGGAATTCTGGCTTGCTAATTCGATTACCCTTGCCTGGGAAATTAGGAATCGTTTCATTCGCTTGACGTTCACTTACAATTGCGATCACTTGAACAATTAAGCAGCTAAGGTGGTGTTTATATGTGTATCATGTAGAACTGTTGTCTCCTACCTTTATATTATATAAAAGTGTGGAAGATGAAGAATACATTGCATGAAATATTCATATCTGCGAAAACATGCAATCCATGACAAACGAGATCTCACATTATGATGACGCTCTCGTGTCTGAAATGAAAAATAACGTTGTAGGTACTAGGTATACATAAAAAGAGTAGACATGACGTTTTTGAAACATTCTGCGATGGTAAAGGTTTTGCAAGCTCACTTTCCGAGTGTAGGCATAAGTTATAATTTCCAGAAGAAGCTAATATAGTTGTTAATTTCATTGTTTAATAGCAATGGACAGTCATATATATATTTCTAGACCTAGTGATGTTGAAATCTTGATATGTATGAAGATTCTACTTTAGTATGAATAAAAAACATTGTTTTCAACAGAAACTACAAAACGTCTTGTTCAAACCTGCAAATGAAAAAAGAAAGCCATTCAATTTTATTTTCTTCACAAAGTCTAGTACAATCGTTGCAGAAACTTTTAAAAATAAACAGAGCGATAACACTGGCCACAATCTTTCCTTATGAGAAAGAATTTCCCGATACCAGTACACTTTTCCCGATTCTAACGTCCTTGAATGGATTTCGATCTATCTTAATACACTTTCGTATTGGAAGTATGAATAAGACAAGGTATAGTGCGCTAACGTAGTCTTTATCCTCGAGTATTAAGCGATGAATCCTAAAAAATGTGTTATCTATTTATGTAAGTAATGTAATCAAAAAGAATAAGGAAGGATCGATTTTGGATTTTTTGATGAAAGTTTTTGCACTAAGTAGGCACTTATTTATTTTTATAGTTTTCGTCACCGTAATTATCATGTTCACTCGTTTACCCTGTTAAATCTGTTCAGAGAGTTAATGCTGCTCGTATGTTTCTTAGAATTTGACAAATGTATTGTTGATCACAGGATTTTCTTGTTAAAGCATAACGCGGCTGTTATCGAAAATATGGTGGTGCTGAATTTATGTTATTTCTAGGAATCACACTTTACGCTACGCCTAGTCTTATTTATACAATCTCATCACATCTCTGCATCAAAGGAAAAAAAATAACGGTCTTGCGTACAATTAGTTCGTTAAAAAAAGTGATTTCCAATATCTTATTTTCCCCGGTATAACGCCTTTGGCATTCTTTACTCTTACAATACTAGGTATAGATAAAATTAAAAGATTCAATGCCTTAAATTATTTCTATAAGTATATTTCAGAATCAGCTTGCAAACATAACTCAGAAACAATTTTGTGGAGAATTATTCCACAAAATTGTTCCACAGACCCAACCGCCACGGATAAACATTTTCTACCAAAACTTCGGCATCTCAATCGAATAATTACAGAGATTCCACGGCGTTATTTAAAATAATAAAGCATTTTTAATTAATGCAGACTGTGCCGTGATTCGTAATTCGGTCTCTCGTCACGTCTGTCTTGCCTTTGCCACTTTTTTGTCATGTCGACTCAAATTAATTCATGCAAATGATCCTGGGCGTCTAAAATGGGCTTAATCTTATCGCCTGTATAATTGCATGGGGCAACGCAAATAGGGGCTTAATTTTTTTTTATCAACATTTAACTCGGCCAGTTGCCAATTCAGACTTCCCCGTTTTTAGAAAAGTTTTTAATTAGTTTGTGTTCCAACACCCTGACGGGTAAGGATTTCATTTTTGACACCCCTTGTTTTCGTTGTGAAGATGGTCGATGATTTTCGCTTTTCCGTTTTGTTTTATGTGTCGTTTAAAGTCTTGGAAGATAAAAAAACGTGAGCTTAAGCTTCAGTTCGTTAAGGCCAGCATTATAAGATAAAGTTTACATCTACAGGTGTGACCAAACAAAAGGAAAAACTGAGTTTAAGTTGTGTGATTGCGAAGAATTTCTAGGAAAAGATTTACAGGGCTCGTTACTTGTACCTCTCGTGCCACGTTCATGAGTGACGAGGGAGATAAAAGACCACTTCTTTGGACAGCAGTACTGTTTCACATAAATTCGAAGTGACTTGGCGTTAATGTTAATGTTCACCAAATACAGTGAGGCCTCTAAATATAAGCGAAATTGTAAAATTCAAAAAACCCCATTCATATTTCGTCATAATTATATTCGGTTGTATTTATGTGCAACTAGTTTCGGAATCGGGAATCAAACTGGTGACGCCGTGGTTGGATCTGTAACTAGAGGGCATTCCGGGTAAAAATATGCTTAAAGTAGGTACCTATATAGCCTCATAATCCTATCCTACTATAATATTATAAATGCGAAAGTTTGTGAGGATGGATGGATGGATGGATCTTTATTACTCTTTCACGCCAGAACGGCTGAACGGATCTGGATGATATTTGGCACAGCGATAGATTATAGTCTGTAATAACAAATAGGCTACTTTTTATCCCGGGAAAACGCGGGCGGAACCGCGGGCAGAAGCTAGTACTCATAATATAAATAATATTTTATTTTATTTTCTCCTCGTTCACCTCTTTTCATTTTCTTTATTAATGTAAAATGAAAAGACTGAAAATTAAAGTCAACGACTACCTACATACGGTTTTTCAATTTTCATTACTTACGATGCACGCTTCGTTAATTTTTAACAAGCAATTAATTTTATATTAAAGTGTCTGTGTAATTATAAATTACATTCTTAAGCTGAGATCTTTTTACTATCTTACTTGAATTTTCTGAAATAATTCAAAGCCTTAAATAAATAAATAGGTAATAATTTTAGACCTAAGGGATCATATGACCCAGTTTATTGATTAATTTTACTTCAACCTGATACTTTGTTCTAATATAGTCATCAAAGTTGCTTTGAAACAAAGTATGTTTAGAATCCTAGTTCAAAGTAAATTTAAATTGTTAATATTCTTGCTATACTTGTTCTAAGAATAACTTAATTGCCCATGGGACCTACAACCTACTTGTAACGGTGTGTATTCTGAATATTATGGTTATTTTTTTTTTTAATTGTTGGTACTGTCGGTCCTATCTGCGCTTCGTGTCGCGGGCTCGATATTTTTTTTTTTCTTTAATAAAACATTACCCCACACTTAGAATAATTCCTGTATCGTGGGTGCGTTTACAAACACATATGTACAAATATTGTACAAATATTTATTCCGTGCAGGAATCGAATCCGCGACCCTTAGTGCAGCAATCGATATCTCAACCACTGTGCCAATCGTGCCGTCGATTTCGCATGGAACAATAATATTATTATAGCCTCTAATTTCTTTTTATCTTTAAGTACGGTGTTTGCTTTAATTTTTAAGGTAAATTAAAAATTAAATACAGAATTTATACGTTCAACTTTTTAATCAGTAAACGTAATTATGTATTCTAGTTAGCAGTTAAATAATAAAACACACATGATTACACCTCCAACGAAGCATTATCTACACATGCCAGCAAAACATTCGTTAGTGCAAATTAGAAACTGCAGCTTTCGCCAGAAATTATAGTTCTTTACTCAAATAAACTCTACAAAACTCGGCTAGGTCGTAAAGAAAGTGGTGTTTGTCGTTCGTACACATACAAACAGTGTATATATTATAGTTGGTTGTAACTGCCATGCCATAGAATTCTCGCCAGCGAGCGCTAACCTATGTACAAGACGATATGAAGGTATATCAGACTTCGGAGAGGCTATCAAAAAGTATTGAGTTCCTTACTTCATTACTTAAAAGTATTTGACTGTTCAAAAGTTTTCAACGATTGGTCTACATTCATACAGCACACCAGAATGATCAAAAGAAGAAAACTGTGGAATGAACTGTCGCCTGCGGTATTTCCGGACCAATACGAACTTCAAACCTTCAAGAAAAGAGCGTACTCCTTTTTAAAATGCCGGCAACGCACTTGTAACTCCTCCGGTGTTGCGGGTGTCCATGGGCGACGTTAATCGCTTACCATCAGGCGATCCGTCTGTTGGTATGTCGCCTATGCCATAAAAAAAAAATATGTCTTCACAAAATACCCACGCTTCCAACTAGTTCAAATTGTGCTTTACATAATAACCACACAGTATAAGCCAGAGAAACAATAAACTGTTTGATTTACAGCCAATAATGCCACATATCCCCACGTTTGGTCATATGGCCAGAATATTGATGATTACAGCATTGTCTCCTTAAACACCCTCTACAGTAAAAACAGTATTAATTACATTTTAAATTTTACATACGATTGTCTCATTGGTCAAGTGGTCCCAAGCGCGACTGAAGTCATGGGTTTGACTCCCAGTAGCTTGGCTTTGCCCGCCCTTTATAACACCTGCAAAATGTAGTCGTACAACATTAGATCTCTGGATAGCGTTCGGGGAATTGAGACGTAATGATTATTTTTTAAACATTGTTACATAAAATAGAATTACGCCTGTATCCCCGAAGGGTTACGCAGGGGTTTACTATTTGTGCACCCACATTTCGCCGATGCTGATATTAAGTCCCATATAATAGGGCGCGAGCCTATTGCCATCAACCGGGCACAGTTCCAAACTCCGTGCTGCTGCTGAGAATTTCTATACAGAAAAACCCAACAACATTTTGCCCGACCCGGGAATCGAACCCAGGACCTTAACCCAGAACAGATAAACATTGTTCCCGCACTCTTATTTCTCCTATATCGTGAGTACATAACCAGATCCAAACAACTATCTGTAGATCATACAAATATTTGTTCTGTGCAGAACACGATGCGCAGAAATCTAATTATTTACCCACTGTGCCAACCGTATCGTCAAATTATGTCTGTATATAAATAGTTATGCTCTAAAGATGTTTGTTAGTACAAAAATAGAACAGACTAAAGTTTAATACATCAAGTGCTTATCTTTAAGTTCTTGTTGGGGTCAGTTGGAGATAATGCTATAATATAATTATAGTGCTAAACTTGTGGACAGCTGCAATCCTTAGTGCGCAAACTCACGCAATGCACCACATCGAAGGATGAAATCAGATATACGAGTAGGGTAAGAATGTTCAAACATTATTCATCGATATAATTGTCAGTCGAATGTTTCAGTTTTGCTCTAAATATACGAATCACATAGCAACACGCCTATTACTGAAGGGCACAGGAGTGCCTACTGTGTACTATTGTATACCTGAATTTCGCGCATGCCTATTAGATCCCATGCAATATGGCGCGAACCTGTTGGCATCTTCGAGACACACTTCCAGACTATGAGAATTTACAATCAGAAAGTCCCAATTACAATTTGCGACCCGGGATCGAACCCATGAACGTCATGCCCAGAATTCGTGCCTGTAACCAATAAGACTTTTTTTTTTCTATAGCCAAAAACGTTAAACAATAGTGCTATTTCTGAATTCCTGATGAGAATTAACAAATAATTTATGACAACTTTCATAATATCTATCGCAATCGTAATTTATACAAAAATGATATACCAATGTTTTCATGGAACTTATAAAATATATTTAACATCTTCGTGTATTTATAGCTATTGCAAATCAAATTGCAGACAGTCTTTAAGATATTTTCATCGTAGACACAATTAACCATACACAAATAAGACTTAGATTACAAAACTTTCCACTCAATTTAACTAAAACTTAGCAATTCCGTTGACACTTTAAAATAGCTACTTCAGCGACAACTTAAGTTTAATCAAAAATGTTCCAGAACAAAATGATAAAACAACTCGCTGGCAACTGTTCAATTAATAAAGTTAAGTTCACGTGTGTCAGTGTACTTCATCACTTGATTTTAATTATGAACCTGACTGTACTGCTTGTAAGTTTAATAACTTAACGGTAACTGCATTACCAGTGGCGACACTGTACATACTCTATAGAATTACTGAATATGCCACACAAAAAGAAAAAACGTGTTATCAATCTATTTTCTCAGGTTAGACGTAGCCAGTATCGGACTCGAGACCGAGGATATGCGGGACGGGGCCCGCCAAGTCACCCACAGACGAGTCTATACATGCTAGGGGTGTGGTGAATGCGCGAGTCCCTTGCCAGCGTTACAGGTCTGCCGTGAGAACACCAAGTGGTTTGAAGCGGTAAAAGTCAGACATCACTCGTCACCTACCTCAGGGCAGTGGGTGTGCACGAGCATACACATAAGAAACAAAAAAACACACATAAAAAGATTTTTGGTTATTCATTTAATTCGGGTAAAAAATACTCATACTTTGCAGCACCAGTCTACGACGCTTGTGAATGAATGGCTGTTGCCTCGCGGTGAACGGTGCAAATCTTGTTTTACGGCACTCACCGCACCAATGTGCCCTTAACCTAAGACTACACTATCCTTTACTCACAGCAAGTACCAATACAATCAGCAAAATATTTGCACGTTTACTTGAAATTGTTTTGCCCACAAACCTTTCGAACAAAACAAGTAATACGAAATCATTTGATAAAAAATCCAGTGTAAATACAGTGGAATTAAATTGAAAATAAAACAATACCTAGAACCACTGTTCCCATTTCTTTATCTAAGATCAAAATGTTGCTATGTTTTGTAGTATACAATACGACCTGCCATAATAACATAGGCTTTCCCATAGATTTCCATAACAAACGATTCTCGTCCGCTTGTAAACAACGGCTCCCCGCAACCCTCTAGGTCGTCCGTCCACCTAATGTAAAGCCATTTCACATTCACATCGATGATATAAAAAGTCAAGATGCACAGCTCTTTTCAGTGTACTCCAGTGTAAGTAAAAATATAAAGTAAAAAATTCGTTTGTTTGGATTTCCCAGTTTTTTTTTACCATCTGTGCGTCGGAACAAGACTACACAAAATATAGGTGCACAATTTGTGTGCAGATTGCTGTCAGACATGTTTAAGTCACTGACTAGCTATCTTGATTTTGTATGTCAATGATTCACATGCCTATTTCGTACTTCACTCGAACATTAATAAAACCCTTCAACAAATAGATACTTTTTAAATAAAGACCCCAGTAAATCTGTCCTATTGTTTAACAAAAACTTTTGATAGCATCACATTTCGCCGTCTAAATAATCTTCGGAATTTAACAAAGGGGAACTTCGGCCCAAATATAAAGTTCGGCCATTAAACGTGTGATTGGATACCCAATGATATTTCTGGAAGTTAACCAATTGTTACAAATTGAGTGTTAGTTTTGGCTTTATCGCGGTTGTTTGGGAGCCGATGGGCGTTAGATATTTTACACGCAGTTCGCACATCTTTTTTATCACTTACAGTTAAGATCAAATTTGGAAACTGTGCTAAATCATATTTATTTTATGACAGAAATTTGCGTCCATTTTTCAGAAATTGCATAAATTTACATGTTTAATTTGACTGTGACTAATTAAGGAAATTGATCTTGTATTTTGTAATCCCTGTTGTTTTCTATCATTGTCCCTCTTTCGTTATCAATATTTTATTGGGGCTTTCATCACATTACGGTGATCACGCCGCCGCGCCGTGTTACGACGAGACTGTCCAAAAGATATTCTATCTCTTATTACTTTAGTTATTAGCCACATCCAGTGTTTACAAATAACCCACATATATCATTGTTCCCGCCTCACGCTTGCAGCAACAATCTGTCACAAAGTTAGTTCTCGGAAAATTCTGTGCAAATGTAAATCAAAGACGATGTCGCTTCCTTTACTAATTCAGTTACGGACGCTTCGCATAATTATGAACAAAGTGGAAGTGACTGGATTATAAAGTACAAAGTCTGTGAAGTAACCGCTTGTAATCTGCTGGCGGGTATGAGAAAATTAACAAGTGTAGCTCTTAAAACTCCAAGCGCAAAATGGATTTTTGAGACTTTTGAAAGTATGCGTCGCGTCGTCGCGTTGGGAACGTTTTGACGCGGGTGTAATTTTTTGGCATTTTGGTGCAATTTTTTTACTGGCTCATTGGTGTAGTGTTAAGCGGGAGGTAATGTGTTTCATTCCCAAGTCGAGCAAAGTGTTATTGGGTTTTCCTGTACCTATGGAAATTCTCAATAACAGCACGAAATTTCAATATATGGCAATAGATGTCTTAATTACAGCCGTATTATAAATCCCTTTCTTTAATCGCCTTTCATCCATTCTCTCTACATGACCAAACAAACGAAACATACTGTTCTCTGTCCCTGTCACTACATCTTTTATGATTGATGATCATTAATCACCGTATTTTTTTATCAAATTATTTTATTAATACACAGATTAATAATCACTAATTCGTTTACCAAACAATTTTGTTAAGTGTGCTGATCATAGCAATATTGTCCAAAAATCAATTAACAATACCTATCAGGCAATAGTCTAGAGCCTAATAAATTAGGACACATGTCGCTATGAACGTCGACGAAACTATCTGTCAATTCTTTCCTTTTAAACGCTTGTGACGTGCGTCACATTATGTGACGTGACGGATTCGAGATTAAGGAAATTATTATTTTTCCCATGCGTACGATCGTAATGTTATCTGTTTTAATGGAACTTTTGCCGTATTTTCCGATGTACTGACCCCCTGTTCACTTTCGCCTAGCTTCACTTCACAAACGCCACGAAATCGCTTGTCATCATCTACCTGGTCTTTTCCCAACTACATTTGGATCGGCTTCCAATCTAACGGGTTGCGGCTGAATATTTTACACGAAGCGACTGCCTTCTGACCTCCGCCACCCAGTAACTGGAAGACACCGATACTCTAAGGTTAGACTGGTTGTCAGACTTTGGGCTACTGACACCCCTAACGACTGTCATAGGTCTTCGTATGACACCTGGGACCAATGCTTAACGTGCTTTTCAAGCACGGAGGAGTCTTGATATATGAAAAATGGTCACCCGTCCAAGGACTGACCGCGTCAAGCGCTACTTAACCTCGCAAATCGACGGATCTGCGCGGTAACTATGAAGCTATGAGCCCCTCAAAATCTGTTGTCGTCGGACATATTTTAAAATACCGTCTTCTACTTGTGCAGAGTGGCAGAGATCTATTGTCATAATCAAAATGTTCCTGTCATAGCAGAAATCTATATTATTATCTTTATATATATATATAAATCAATTGCCACATGTATGACGGAGCATCACTCGAACTGCTCGACCGATTTGACTGTTTTTTTTGTGTTCGTAATTGGTCGGATATCTGGGTGATATTTTTGTATGTAAATCTCAATAAATAAATGTGTGTTCTGTACCGGTGCAAGGCCGGCAGCCTAATTATCGATATCGCGACAGGCGTAGATCGCGCAATAGCTTCTGTCAAATGTTAGTTTTGTGTCATATAATGTATTGGCTGACAGTGAGATTGCTGTCGCGTGGCTGTCGCTTTGCTGTCCCTTTTTTATGTAATTAAGCTACGGGGCGGGTCGCTAGTTATATCATAAAAATATGTAACGAGGCTGACTGTCCAGAGTGCGCCGACCTTGACGTAGTTACTCGAGGAGACTCTTTCCATGCACCATAATCATATCATTGAACAATTACTTAAAACCGCCACCTTTTCTTATCAAACCAACGAACGTACTAAAATCTCCTAAACGTGCAAAGTTTACCTACATCATATAAAAGTTAATTAATAGCATGTAATCAAATAACACTTAAAATTACGCTTTGATGTGCTCTCCAGTATTTAATTAGAATCAGATATCACAATACGACAGATGCTACTCTACTTATAAGGTTTCCAGTAATTCAGAGATTATATCTCTCTATATTCGTAATATAATACCATACTAATGTAATACCGTTTTATGTTATGTTATGTTTTGGGTAAGTAATTTGTGATGTTTATCACGCGTTCTATGAATTGTGCCTAGAGGGGTTTGATACAATGGCGATAGTTGGTGTAAAAGGTGTAGGTACCTCTATTTTTTTCTTTTTTGTTTAAAAAAACATTGGCCCACACTAGGATTTCTCCTGTATCATGGGTACAATTTACAAACATACATGTCACAATCAAAACCGAAACAATTACGTGTAGATCATACAAATATTTGTTCCGTGCGGGGATCGAACCGCGACACGTAGCGCAGAAGCTAATCGCTTAGCCACTGCGCCAACCGTGTCGTCATAATATAGCAGCATCACGCCTATATTCCCCAAATTCCCCGATAGCTTAGGCAGAGGTGTAGGTACTATTGCAGACCCATATTTTTTCGATACTGTTATTCAGTGCCATGTAATAGGGGCGACCCTATTGCTACGGAGAATTTCCGTGCAGTAAAACCCAATAACACTTTGCCCGACCGTGGAATCTAACCCTTATTCTCAGCAGTCGGATTTGCGACCACTAGACCAATGAAGCAATTATTTTAAATAAATTTTAATGCTAAAAGGAAACCTTACATATAAACTGAACAAATTAATGCAAAAAAGAATTTAAGTTTAACGCAAGTAGGTATTATGATTTAAACTTCAAAACACCACAATTCACTACTCATCTTAAAGATAATTCAGACTCGACCACTAATAAACCCCAGAAGTCACGATTTCAACAAACGCCTAACAAGCGTTAGATCGTCAACAAAGAAGTCGGCTACAACCAGTCTGCAGTAGATTGCTTCCTTCCGTTACGAAGTGCGCCAACGTGACTCAGATATACGCCGTTTAGATGTGACACTGCCTTAATATAACGCTTTGTATGCCGCTTGTACCTACTCAGTTCAGGACATAATGCTGGTTTAAATAAAACGTTTACTGGAGTAAGAATTAGTAAGACAAGAATTAATAAAGAATCAAGTGTGTATTCTAAGAGAAAAACGCAATACTGTGTTTTTGCGCTGCAAGGTCAAGATCGGTGACAGATCCTGTGAACCTTAAGCATCAGACAATAAGAGTTATTTATGAATGGACGTAATATGGGCTGCGCGGCCCATACTCGAGTTCAAAGTTCGGTATTTTTATTAAATAATTGTCTACCATTATGGTAGACAATTATGTGCAGTTAGTATTATACTAACTGCACATAAATCCAAACTTCGGGCTAGTGTACCTATAGAGAAACGAGGTATGGTGTTCCTCAATTTTCAGCAAACCTAATAACAACTTGACCATACTGGTCATTGAACCCAGGACCGGCTGAGCAGCCATATACGTTGACTTGGGCATCAAATTTCAAAAATACAATCTATATGAATATGAACAGGGTAGCATCTCGACTAACTTGTATATAGACTACTCTATTGGCGTTACTAATGAACGTGGATAATATATATGAAATACAATCGCTTTTGTATATTGAAACCTATTCTCTTCAATAATATGATACAGCTTCAATAGGTGCCAATACCCAATACATCTCTGTATAAACAATACGATACATTAGAACATTCAAACAGAAGTCCAATTAAACCTGAAAATATTTGGCTTAATTGGGTTTTGTACTAATAAGATCGTTATTCAATTCATCGTAGAGTTAACGATAACAGTGAACAAATATTAGATAATATTAATTTAACCTTGTCAATCGAAAATGTATTATACGATATAATATCGTTGAGTTATGTTATGAATGGTTTGAATGTATTGAATGATTCTGTATTTGCAAAACGTTATAAATTGAAGATTGTTGAGTCTATATTAGGGTAAGGTTGATTAACTCGTACCACGGCCTAAGTCGTACCACGATAATATCTCGTCCAAAATTTACAAAAAACACCTAATGCCGTAATCCTGAACTATTTAGTCGTGCGAGCAAATGAAAACAAGCGGATGGCTGGCCGGCTTCGTAAGGCAAAAATAATTAAAAAGTAAGTTTTATACACAGTTTTCATTAAAATCTTTGACTCATTTGTAAGCTTTTTAAAGAAGGACTATGATCCTAAAGTTTTTTTGTTAACTTACTACTTTTATCGTACTCTTGAAATTATTTAAGCACACTAAAATGGTAGAAAAATTTTAGGGTTTGTCAGAGGTTTCGATTTGAAACTTTGAAGACCTCGTTGCTTAAGTCGTATCTGTGAAAAATTCCTTAATCGAACCGGTAGACTAAGGTTTCAAAAAAATATTAGGTATTAAAATAAGAAAAATAGATGAAACATCTAAGAAGAATAATAAACCAAACATAAAAATCATGGTTATGCCAATGTATGTAAGGAAGATAACATGATTCGTGTATGAAATGTAGTTAAAGTTGGTACATGTACCTATGTGAAGTGGAAAGTAAAATAAAGAAATATATTCGTGATATCTGAGTTCAATCTTAATTATAATAACTTATTTATTTATTTTCTTTCTTAAGAAAATATAATTTTTGATTTCTATATGTAATTTACTTAATTATGGCGACTTAACTTGAGATTGTGACAAAAAAAGTGTTGTAAATTCATTTTACTTTTTAATATGATCTCATCTTATTAATTATTTTTCTATAGACATGTTATGTTGTGTATGTATATATTTTTTATGGTGTCTTCACTGAAGTCTTATTCTAAGTACGACTTAGGCTATGGGTATTACGATTTAGGCGACCAGGCGCCTTAATCATACTGAAGGAACTTTTTTGAAAAACGTATAAAATACCTCTCTTGATAAAAGTTTTTGAGTTTCTTTGAATGCTAATTAAAAGGTAAATAAATAAAGATTCCGTCTATGCGGAAGATTTCGCTTCATTTAAATTGCACTAAACATTACATTCATATTTTCTTAGGGGGTACGACATAAGCAACTTTACCCTAATATAATATCACGCCTGTATTCCTCGAAGCGATAAGCAGACATGTAGATATCATTGTATACCAACATTTTACTTATGCCATTATTAAGGCCGGACACAAGTCCGTACTCCGGCCGCTACCAAGAATTTTCTTACTGAAGTAGCGCTACCGCTAACCCAATGAGACAATGTGTAAATCTTCAAGGCAAATATATATATTTTATTATATTTTTTACTATAGGTATTTACAATCTTTATATTTCTTAAGGCATTAGATACTACTACTGATAAAGTGAATAGGAGTCTCATAGACTACTTATTACCTATATTCTAAAGTATTCGTGTTTACCATAAGCCTGGTGTTACCTAACCTTGTCACCATAAAAAGAAGCAGGCGAAGTATCTACTGTATGGCATTGTTAAGAAATCATCACGCGTCATCTTTTTTTCACCAGCTACATGATTGTTTGAGATAGATATATATTTCACAAAGATCTATATAGCATCATCACGCCTACATTCCGCGAAGGGTTAGGCAGAAGTGTACTGTTGTACACCCACATTAAGACGATGCCGTTATTGACTTCAGTGTTTCCAAAAATCACACTTTGTTCGACCTAGGAATTGAATTCAGAACCTCATGCTCATCAATCGCGCTTGCAACCACTAGAACGCTAAGAAAGATTTACTATAAATATCCACAGATATAACATAGTGCTAGATGAACTTAACATTCATATTCAATATCCATTAGTAAATATGGGTCACTAGTATATTCCTCTAAAACAATCTAATCCAGACAGATATCTAAATAGAATATTGTTTTAATATGGCACAAATATATTTTTGCTGACACTCTTTATACTTATCAATCAAAATATCTGCGGACATCAATATTGTATCCACCACCACGCTCATTTATAAATACAGACCTTCGAAAAACACTTGATAAATTAAATTATGCCTGTCTTTGAGTCAAAAAAATTATTTAAAAAAATAACCTCAATTTTTTAGGCAATTTATATTATTGGAAGTTTCTAACACGATTATGAAAGCCAGGTATTCTTAAATAAAATCACAGTAAAAGTGCAAAATTATTCAAAACTATTTGAATATAAAGCAGGATTAACACGAATATTACAACGAAGAAAGAAGAAGCAACACTTGTTCTTAATGCTCCACTCATTCAAACGGTAGCACCACTAAATCAAATTAAAATCACAATAAAGAGCAGAACGCCACTTGTAACAGCTTCAAACAATCTTATTCAACTTGTAATTTTCCTCACAATAGTGCTGTGAAATTCACAAATAAATTAATTCGAATGAACAAGTGAACAACTCATTGTACACTTTTTCATTCGACCTAGCTCTCGAGCTAGTTCGCCACAACTTCTTATTATCACCCTTTATTTAAATGTAGGGAATTAATAAGACCAGACATATACGACATTTCATATACCTAAGTATTGTACTTTAACGTACACGAACTAAGATGAAAGGGTCCTAATAATTCCAGTGACATTATACTATATGTATATATAGAATTTGGTGAAGGAAGAGGAAGAAGAGAGACCACAGTCGCGATCCTCACTCAGAACCAGTGACTACATACAAACAGAAAATATTTGTTTAAGACATCTAATAATTCTAGTTGCTTGAAATTACGTCTATATTTTTAAAGCCAGAATTCAGAGCAATTAAAAAGAACTTTCTAAATCAATGCATAGAATAATGCGTTGCCAGGTTTCACCATCAAATATGATATAGGTAATTATAGTTCGTTCCTGGTTTGGTGAACTAAACCAGTCTTTGTGAAAGCAAGCGCAACACTAGTCTTACATTTCTGAATTCCAATATTCCAACGACTGGCGATAGTATTTGTAATATTCATGAGAATTTCACGGAATCGTCTGTTCCGAAAGCAATCATAAAACTCATTTTATTTTGTACCAGGGAATCGATGCCTAATAATACTTCGATAACATTATTGCCAAATTGATCTGGAAGTAAATTCAGTAGATATCTATCCACGTCTCTTTAAAAAGTCAGCAGTGAAAAGTCCTGCTTGCTAGAGTTTTGTCCACTTGTCACTACAATGGGCAAAAACCATTTTGGAAAGGGCTCTGTCCAGCTCTGGACTGGGAAGCCAGTGGCAAACATTTTAGTAGAACGATCACCGGTCGATATTGGTGTAACATCAACGTGATATTAGATGCGCTTTCATCTGTAATTTGAAAGATCTAATAAAATAATGAATAGTACCTATTTATGTAAATATAGAATAAAAATTGGAAAACTGGATTCCTTTAACATAAATTCAACACATTTAAAAATAAATACCTATTACTAATAGAATTCTAGACAACTTTTACACGAAAATCGATATGTAACGTTCTTTTGTCACTTTTATTTATATTTTCATTTTAGCCAACAAACAATAATTGTTGTTTTCTAATTAGAAGCCAATTTTTAATCATCATCAAAATATTGCTGCTAATGACGTCAAATAGCGTAAACTAAAGTTTTCGGTGAATTCATTTATTTCGGCGTGACCTGCTTTCTTTTAGCCGACAAATAAATCCGATTATTGTCCGCGCACGACCTTTTTGTGAGCGAATCTATGTCGGCTCACAACCAATCCGTTATCTAGGTAATCAATAACACGACACAAATATTTGTATAGATAGGTATTGAAGATTAGCTAGTAATTTCTATACAAATTTTTTCGTGTAGATTATTTGAACCTTTCAGTGCCCATGTCGTTGAAAATATACGCGTACAAAATTCAGAGAAAACATACATTATCCCATCATGTTCGTGAACGTCTGTGACTCATGAGTTTCCTCAAGGAATGCTTTAATGGACGGTCGGCGAGCTGTCTGATTGATCGACACTCTGGACTCCCAGGATCTGATGCGGTTTAAGCAGTGTTAGCGTGAGGTCCTCGTCCTGCGCGTTAGCGGCCCGGAGTTTGGTATCCTGACTTAATAAGCCGATCAGCAAAATGTGGGTGTTTAATGGTAGATACTACACCTCTATTCAACCATTCAAAGAATACAGATGTGATGCTAAATAATCACTACTTTTAAATAATCATGTAATCATACTGTAATTGTGTTATCACACTTTTTGCATTAAATTTATTTTACATATTATTATCATATTGCAGCCTACGTTTTTGATAGCGTATCGACCCCTACATAAGTGTTTAAGTTGCCTTTACTGAACATCACACACAATAAGAACAAACAAAACCATATGGAAATAAAAAAAATATTTTGATCTATTAGGTAATAAGATATAGATACAGTAGGTGAGAGAAGAGGCCGCCCAGAATAGTATAGATCAGAAAACATGCGACGAGAAGATACATAACATAGCATCACGTCTGTATTCCCCGAAGGGTTAGGCAGAGGTGTACTATTCTACATCCACATTTTGCCGATGCCGTTATTGAGTCCCGTGTAATAGGGGCGACAGTTCCACATCAGGTACTGCTACTGAGAAATTCCATACAGAAAAACCCAATAACACTTTGCCCAACCCGGGAATCGAACCTAGGACCTCACGCTCAGCAGCCGCGCTTGCGATCACCACCAATAAGGCAACGAGAAAACACAATTACATATTATTATGGCCCCATAACATGGCGGCTGGAAGTAAATTTTTGATTAGCAAACGATACAGGTGCATAGCTTGATCAAATTGTTTTAATGGTACCTTTCGCTTATCCCATCGGCCCATTGCAATCACAAGGTTAGATACCATTGACCTACATTTGAATTTAGTTTGGTGTTATACCCACGGTCTCACAGAAAATCATTAAATACTAATTGTTCATTAAAATGTTAAAGATGTCTTCAAAATTTGTACATACATAAACATACACTAGGGCTAGTGTAAGTTTCTTTTAACAAATTCGATTTACTACATCGAACGCGTTCGGCGCTCCGATTGGTCCGTTTCGTCCTCTCCGCCAATCAGAGCGCCGAACGCGTTCGCTGTAGTAAATTACACTAGGGGTACAGGGGGCCTAGTATTAACATATAACGTAAAATATTTTAAACTTTTTATACCGGAAAAATGTACGGGTTCGTAAACCACGCGGGCGAAGCCGCGGGTGAAAGCTAGTAGCTTTTTAAGTTAGAATCGATTTCTGAATTCAAGTATAATATAATAGAAATTAGCATATGTGCTATTTCAGACTATAATCTATCTCTGTGCCAAATTTCATCCAGATCCGTTCAGCCGTTCTGGCATGATTGAGTAACAAATATCCATCCATCCATCCTCACAACCTTTCACATTTATAATATTCGCCAACAAATATAACAACATAATTTATATGTCTGTATTCAAACGAACATCACTACGACTTTGATGAAACTATGACTGCTTTATTGATCTAGTGATCGCAAGCGCGGCTTCTAGGTGAGGTCCTGGGTTTGATCCACGGGTCAGGCAAAGTGTTATTGGGTTTTTTTATGGAAATTCGCATTAGCAGCACGGAGTTTGGAACAGTGTCTAATAGATGGCAATAGGCTCGCCCCCTATTACATGAGACTCAATAACTAATCGGCGAAACGTGGGTGTACAGTCAGCATCGAAATATCTAAACTCGTAGCGAAATTCAAACGCTTATTCTTGGAATGGTTTTGGTTAAAATCATAAAATTTTAATGACCATGTATTTTTACGTATCCGCATATACTAAGCATGAAATTGGCAAGATTTCAATCACTATTTCTTCTAAAACTCGCTTAACTAACTTAGAATTTCGCTACGTGTATATATCTTTTTGATGCTGACTGTACACCTCTGCCTAACCCTTCGGGGAATACAGACGTGATGCTTTGTTATGTTATGTATCTAAAAGATATCATAAAGCATATAAAAAAATTAATGTTTCACGATTTGCAGATAATAGTACAAGGTACTCGTACCTTCATAGACACTGCCTTAATGTAAAAAACCGGTATGGATTAAAAAAGCGAGATCCGTAACAAATATTTTATCAAATTTACTAGATTTGAAAAATTATTTGATATCGTAATATAACCACAAATACTCAATATAAAATATCGGTCTACCGTAATATATCGATAAGATTAACAATTCAAAGTGAACTAACGACGATAAAAATCACGAAATATTAGGTATCATTAATAGACTCAGCGTTTTATATGTTATATATTTCTATATAGATAGACCATCGCTGGCATGCAGCATACATTACTAGCCACATAGATACATCAACTGCCAGGCATTAGTCTGAGAGACATTAGCTCAAGCCTACCTTCATTAATTATCCGTATACACCCGCTACGGACCTACCCCTGATGATATCAGGGTCGAAGGTATTCAGGATTACATGAATTATTGGAGTATTCGTATATCGAGTTATTCCGTATCGTGGAGTGTTTAGATTAGATGCACACGCACCCAGACCCGAAACTACTTTGTGTAGGTCGTACAAATATTTGTTTAGTATGGCAATCGAGCCCGTGATAGCATAGCAGTCGATACCTCGACGACTGCGACTGTGCTATCCATTTAATTGTATATTGAGAAATAATAATGTACATTTTCCTACGAAAACGACAACTGCTTTATTTATATTTTGATCACAGACTGAAAATGTTGTTTCATGACGGCACGGTTGGCCCAGTGTGTTGAGAGATCGACTGCTGCGCTCGGTGTCGCGGGTTCGATTCCCGCACGGAACAAATACATATTTGTACGATCTACAGATAGTTGTTTCGGGTCTGGTTGCGTGTGCATGTGACATGTATGTTTGTAAACTGTACCCACGACACAGGAGAAATCCTAGTGTGGGGTAATGTATTAAAAGAGAAATACACTTCCAGGAATTTGAACATATTAAACTGGTATCATCGGTATCAAAGGGTAAAAATTTGAGGGAACTGTGACAGCAGTTGTAAATATTTAAAAAGAAAAGCTATATCAACGAAAAAAATAATTAAAGACTAAGCAATTAAAGTTTTAACGTAATAATATGATAAAACTTTCAAAAATACGTTTCGTTTGTGATCCTCAAAAAGGTACCTTTAAGGAAGTCTACCTTTTCGTAGATCACAAACCATTTGGACATTATCTTCCTCTTCGTGTTTTAATATCTCGTCCCGCTTCTCGTCTGTTACAATGGAGATATTGCGCCAACCGTAATAATTTATTTGACGCTCATAAGTGTCGTGATAATGTCTAAAAATGTATAAATGATTTTGAATCTTAATTTCCTGGAAACACGTACTTGTATGTGTATGTGAATACTGAGTGTGTGGAATTAATATATTTTTTGTGTTTTCTGCTATGTAGGTTCATAACATAACATCACGCTTGTATTTCTCGAAGGGTTAGACAGAGATGTACTATTCTATGCGCACATTTTTCCGATGCCGTTATTGAGTCCCATGTAATAAGGGGCGAGACTATTGCCATCTACCGGGCACTTTTCCAGACTCCGTGCAGCTACTGAGGATTTCCAGACAGAAAAACCCAATCACACTTTGCCCGACCCATGAATTGAACCCGAGACCTCATGCTTAGCAGTTGCACTTGCGACCACTAGACCAATGAGTCAGTCTATTGTATTCTTGTATGCTATAAATAATTTGTTCTAACCCGACGTTCGAAACTTACGTAACAAAATTCTAACAGATAATGTCGTTAATAAACAAGCTATTCCGCATCCTACTCAAAAAAATACATAAGTGAAAAACGAATGCACTGTTTGTCACTCGTTGTGGTTGTCAGATTTTCCTAACGTAAAACCAGGGCGAGAAGAATGATTTATATAAAATGTGGAATGAACTGTCGCCTGCGGTATTTCCGGACCAATACGACCTTCAAACCTTCAAGAAAAGAGCGTACACCTTTTTAAAAGGCCGGCAACGCACTTGTGACTCCTCCGGTGTCGCGGGTGTCCATGGGCGACGTTAATCGCTTACCATCAGGCGATCCGTCTGTTCGTTTGCCGCATATGACATAAAAAAAAAAAAAAATCAGTTGTGTTGTAAGTGACACGTGTGTGTAGACGAGTGATGATATCTGAGTTTTTCTTGGTCTCTATGGTTAGTAAGCCCTTGATAACACCATTACTGACTGATTCATTACGGTATAAGAAATTCCCAAGTGATAGTTTGCACTGCCTCAACGGAAGAACTTTTCTATCCAAATAATTTCGCAATTCAGTGCGGTTATCTCCGGAATATTGTAAAGATTTATGAGAATTATTTTCAAATTTCCTGGACATAGGGCAACAACCCTTAGTATCTTGATCACAAGAATTTAAATAATAAGGTAATAAAAATGCTATCTGCATTTTACTACAAGGCCACGTGTCGCTGGTTTGCAGCAAACATCCTTTGCATTCAAAGCAGTATAAAGTATTAGCTAAACCCAGCCACGCTTCGCTGTGACTCAGTCTAATATAAATTATTAGGGAAGTAAATAAAAGTATTAAGATAGATAGATAGATTTATTTCAAATAAACATAATACAGGCACTTATGAAACGTTATTGGACTCTAGTTGCACGGTTCCAAAAAGTTGGTCCTATGGAGAAGAACCGCCAAGAAATTCCATGGATACTCTTTTAAAGTCTCTTTTAACAATCTTGCCATGAACATAATGTGGAAAAAGTATGGGAGAACAATGTTTGTTTCGTCAAATAAATACTAAATGCAACTTTAACATAAAGTCTGTTCATAAAAATAAAAGTAAAAAGAATACCCCTACACTGTGCTCACATTTACAATGGATAGCCATCTGTAACAAGCGTAAGATTACATTATACATGTATATAAAGAAATTGATTATCAAAGATTAGCTTACAATGGCAACTAGCTTACGAATACGTTATTGTTTAATTGATACGTATAATCATTTGTCAGATATAATTGTTTTTATTTAAACCTCGCGTAACTGTTAGATTTTTAGAATAAAAAATATATAAAAAAAACAATTACATAGAAATGCAAAGATCTTTAAAAAATTCAAATCAATCCATCAATTACTTTTTGAGTTTTGCGGACACAAACAAACGGAAGCTGAATGTTTATATGTAAAGATTATTAACATTTCTGATATGACGATGCTTCCAAATCCCAATAAAAATGTGTTATTAAATACTCCGTACCTACACTAAAGACTAGACAATTATTCTCTTTATACCAGAAAACATCACCTCTTTTTACGAACATTAATTTTAAAGGTGAATTAAAACAATATCGTCCCTTGTACCTCTTAAAGAATTGGGTATACTTACATATATAAAACGCAACAAGAGCCTACTTAAAACTCATTTAACCTGACCTCACTTTAAAAAGGCATTTTAAAATGGTTTAATGGCACTTTGGAGTTCAAAGTAACTCAATTGCAGCCGTAAAAGGTCCGGGCATGTGTGCTGATCGCGTTATAAACTGCGTGAAGTGATAACTGCAGTCGTTAAGAGTTGGCTGCTGTTCTGAATAATGTAATGTAATCTTTGAACACCGGCCTGTGACAAAAATAAGGCCTGGCAAGAAAAATAATACCTATTTATTAGATACTAATTATTAAACAGATTAAAGATATAAAAAATATAAAAACAGGTAGGTACTCTCCCAAATGGCTCTTAGTAACAGATCGATAATAAATGTTCGTGCAATGGCTGAGCGATTGATTGATGCCCAACTTGTAACGTGTTCGATTCCGAAACAAAATATATATTTGTAAGGTTTACAGATAGTTGTTCCGGATCTGAGTGTTGATATGGGAATTGGGAATATATTTTGGCCCACACTAGAAAACGTTCTTTTATATTAAAAAATAAAATAGCACTAACAGTGCTATTTTAATTTTTAATTAAAATATTGTTTTGATTTATAATACATATATCTAAACTTGTTTTGTACAGATAATTTAAGAAAGCGTTTAACATTGACATCTACTTGAATAATGTCACTCAAACGAACTATGTCGAGAGCGGTTTAAATACAATCCCGAGTTAGACCGCAGCTTTACTACCTTTTGACCAATGAAGTTGTGACGTAATAGTCCCATCCTAATTTGGAAGTGCCGCGTGGGTGTAGTGAGTTTCCGGATTTTCATACATATTTTCCTGTTTCGTTTAACATATTTTTATGTTCATGCATACACAATGACATATATCCCTGGGATGTCGTAAAGCCTGTTTTTGACCTAACGAATTCTTTTTGCTGATATAAATTTCGGGGCATTTTCATAAACTTGATCCGGTCCAGTGAGCAATTCTGTATATATTCTGATATTGTTACTTATTAAAAAACAGTGATTCTCCTCTCTTGAATTTAGCTTGCATCGTGGGTACAGTCAGCATCAAAAAGATGTATAGATACAATTAATGAAATTCAAAAGCGATGTTTTAAGGAATTAGAAATTGAAATCTTGACCATTTTATACATAGTATCAGCGGATTATGATTTTAACGTATAGTTAACCTATAGTTTTCCAAGAATAACGTTTGAATTTTGCTACGTGTATACATTTTGATGCTGACTGTACAGTTTACAGATGCGTATGCACACCAATACACGTAACAACCATCTGAAAGATTTACAAGTATTTGTTTCGGACGAGAGTCGAACCAGCGAAAAGCCAAGTGATATGAAGATAGCTACTGCGACGTACGAGAATATAAAACTACTCGTACGCAACCAGAAATTGTATCCGTCTAAAATTGTACCATCTACTTAGCAAACATTGAAACATTACCCGCTTAGCATGTACTATATGTTTTCACTTAGCAAATTGTCTCGGAACTTGCTCAGTATATGTTCTTCCAAGTTTCTTAATTACCGCACATAAATACTGGTGCATGTTAACATCGTAGGGAGATGGCACTTTGTACCGTACTTTGCTAAAATGTTACTATGATAAGGTTTCCTCTTCAATATAATTTTCTTGTGGTTTTCCTCGGTTGTCGTCTTTTACTTACGAGTTGGATACTGTTCATGAAGTTATCTTTATTTTGAATAAGTTCAAGGTGTGTGCTAGGAGTGAAATGGGATTTTGAAACTTATCTCTTAGTGACCCCGTCGGCGCGTGACGTAATAATAGAAATACATGAATCTGCTGTTAAACTATATTTACTGCGTTTGCTCGCTGCCTTATTACATTTCTTTCGGGCGTTTTAGAATCTATTGCTAATTGCAGGATAAAACTTGAGACGCTGATTAGTAATTAGTATATCTACATAACAATATTCTGATAACATGGTTTCATTCAGCTGGAGGTTTTTTAAGGTCAATCGACCGTAACTATACCATTTACAGAACCTTGATTATTAGCAATTGCAATACCTTGCAGTGACTTCCATGAAAGATGACCAAAACGGTTCCGATTAAAATTAAAAAAATAGTCAGTGCCACAAAAATCCTTGTATACTTTGGCTTAATTTGACGGCACGTTAAACGAAGATTGGCCCCCTACGCTGCGTGCTGCGTATTCGATCCCCGCATAGAATGAATATTTGTATGGCCTCCAGATAATTATAGCAGTGACCACACCATTAACATGCTAGGGATGTGGTTAAGTACTAACTGACCAATAAATAATTTCAATTTTGTAATTTAATTTCACATTACGAAAGTGGATTCGTTTTTTCTTCTTCTTCTCGGAAAAGTTTCAATCGATGATGCAACACTTAGGGCTACTAATTATTAAAATAAAAGAAACCACAAAAAAAGAACAAAACTGCAGAAAATACACGGGTATGGCTAAAAATAAAAATAGCTAAAGATTTTTTAAGTTCCCAAAATGGTTTTCATAGTTTATGTTAATTTGTAACAATGTAAGAGACAGTAGCGGAATCCTATCGACAAATGTATTTTTTTTCTGTGATAATTAAATCTTATTACTACATAATCTACCTAAGACTCATCATCTGCCTAGCCTTTTCCCAACTACATTGGGGTCGGCTTCGAGTCTAACCGGTTGCGGCTGAATATCAGTATTTTACACAGAGCGACTGCCATCTGACCTCCGCCACCCAGTAACTGGGAGACACTGATATTCTAAGGTGAAACTAGCTGTCTGATTATAGGTCTTCATATGACACTCGGGACCAACTGCTTAACGTGATTTCTGAGCCACGGAGGGGTCTCGATGTGTGAAAAATGGTCACCCATCCAAGGACTGACCGCGGCAAGCAGTACTTAAAACCGCAGATCGACCAATCAGCGCAGTAGCTATGTAGTTACGAGCCTCTGATACATAATCTACCTAAGACTGAATGCAGCAAAAGAGAGGAAATTGTACCTATTATAGGTTACAAAGCGAAGAAATCGACATACCATCTGCCAACGTCTCTATTGTCTAATACCTTACAGACATTAGAAATAGAACAATGCAATTGCAATCCATTTATAGCCAACCCACAGCCAGATATCGGTCGGGAAATCCCACTATGCATTCCCCCAGCTGCTACCAAATCGTTATAAGGATAATTTAAGGTCTTCTCGGAAAATCAGAAAATCTTTAGTAATATTTTATGTGCCTCTTATCCCACACAAAGCACGTATCTGCAATAGAAAATTTACGATACGAAAGTCAGGTTTTACAATACATTAGGTAATTGTGAGTTTCTGTACGATTTACTGAACATAAACTTTAATAAATTATATTTGTTGAGATAATAAATATTTTAAATATGCGAAGTTTTCGCGATTATAGCTGTTGTGGTCGGCTTTATTGGGAACTAAAAAGTTTACCCAGTATTAGTAAAGTTAAAAGAGTAGAGCAGTGAAGATACTGGTGATGGCTGAGCACGTGGGTTACATTCCAAGTTGAAGCCAAAAATTTACTTTACAAAAATAACTTTTAGATTTAGATTTTCAAACATTAGCAATCATTTGACGGTAGCAACATAAATTTAATAAACTTTGTTTATAAATGTTTTCAGCTATACACCCCTTTGGAGATTTCAGTCGTTACGGTAATGTAATGTAACACAATTTCATGAAGAAATTGTGTATATTCATGTGGAGCGCAAACTCATAATTGTATAAACATTAATTTATGACGTGTTATGAAAGGGACTTTCAAGTTAAGGTTTACGAGGACCGTCTTCTAATAATTTGAGCAAACTGTAATATGTGACTTTTAATAAAAGTTTTGCGCTTTATGGACAGAAACAAGTTCAGGAGACCGTGAATTATAATATAAGGATGACCTCTTTAGTCATCTTATTTGAAAAACTTTACCTTACGTATGTTATTTAAGTTATGAGTTATGACATATAAATATTCGCCAGTTTCTAAACTGTGACGTCATACCATCTATTTGAAAAGCGATCAAACCTGAAAATTGGACACCGAAATTGGACACATCACTGTTTGTTCGATTGTTGTGTGTCGCTTTTGTGAATTTCGATTATTTCGTAACAAGGAGTTCAAAATAAAACCCCACCAAAATTATTCAGCAATATAAAGTACTAGTCTACAATTATATACACTACACAAAGAAGTTAGTGATTATCCACTGCTACTATTACTACTATTTAGAGAAAAAATACCAGCCCTAATATCACTCCACTCCATACTAACTCCCACATCCGTACCTAATCCACACTCCAGTAATTTATCAGAACAAAAAACTCCGAACATGATTTAGGGACTTAACTCCTGACACGATTACGATGGAATTGGCGAAACCTCGCAAACTTACCGATATAAATATCAAGAACAACATTTACATGGCTCTTTAGTATTCTCGGTGTGTCGTCAACTTCGGTAACATTTCACCCGGTAAGACAGTTTACCGTGACTAAATCATACGCGGGTGCGTGTTTGAGAAATTTGCGGGCGCTATACTGGGAGCTAAGCGAGAGATGAGCGAGATTATGTAGCTTATGCGTTGGTGTTTCATTCGAAAGAGAGTACGAATAATAATTTCAGTAAAGAATGCTTCAGAAATATGATGAGCTGACTGTTACTGTGAGCTTGTCGTTAATGTAATAATTCCACACAGCTGGGCATAGTTCCAGTTGATTCCTAAGTTTTGATGTGTGCTAATGATGTCCAATTTTTAAGTGGTTATATTTTATCGTCCTTACTCAGTAAACCCGCGTAACATACGTTGAGTTGACCCGGGTACGTCTTAAAACTGCGGCCAGACACCGGAAGACGGGCAGCAGCGTCCTGTCACTAATCGGTGAGCCACTGTGATCCCCAAGCCGCCTGCCAAGCGTGGGGATTATGGCAAACCCCCCCTTGAGGCCTTCGTTCAGCAGTGGACGTCTTCTGGCTGATGATGATGATGATGATGATGACTCAGTAAACTCGGTATTTTGCATCAAAAATGTATGCTTTTACATTATTTACTGCTATAAGATAGGTTTTAATCATTTGTACATTATATTGAGCACACACTGCACAGAGATAGTATGTTTTTTTTATTTCAATTTATTTTGTTCTCCAACGATAAGTAGGTGCAATTTGATGGCACTTTATGAGATTGTTTAACGGTTCTCTATCAACACGAGTTCTACATAATAAACGCTAGTGTCAGCTTCATTCAAACCTATTATTATATATTATTCAGTAACAATTTTTACTAATATATATTGATTCTATGACGCATTATCGCCTAGGAAGCGAATTCTAATAGCCAGAAGGCTAGAGGCCAGAGCGGCCGTTATACTGTACTCGAAGGTCGCATTTTTGATGCTTACCCGCGGACATATTTTTACGAAGTTCCACAAATCAGAAAAATTCTAAAGTTTCTTTCACCTGTAATCTCAGCAAAAGCTTTCCTAGTTTTAAAGTTAAAGCCATAAAAAATCTCGCCTTCATTGTAAGTCAAACGGATAAGTTGATTGCATTACAACTTTACGCGGTAAAGACCTACAAAGAGTTGAATTTCATTGCAAACTGAACGATCAAGCTTGCGCACTGATTACTGTCAATTACAACGTTTTTTTTTTTTTAACTTTGTCCTACTCTTTTAGAAATCCCGATATCACATCCACGGATGCGTTTACAAACATAAATCTTCACATGCCCAAATACCCAAACCCGAAACAACTATCTGCAGGTTGATAAAATATTTGGTCCTTGCGGGAATCGAACCCACGACACATTTGGCGTAGTGGTTAAGCGATTAGCTTTCTACGCTACGGGTCGCGGGTTCGATCCCCGAACTAAACAAATATTTGTATGATCTACTTGATAGTTGTTTCGGTTCTGGTTGGGTGTGCATTTGACATGTATGTCTGTAAACTGTGCTCACGATACAGGAGAAATCCTAGTGAGGGGCAACGTTTTTAAAAATAAAATAAAATAAATAAAAACAAAAACTTTGCGCAGCAGTCAATCACTCAACCACTGCACTAAACGTATCGTCGAATTCTATCCAATCATTACGACTTTATTCATTTCGACATCCCTGAAGAGACGGCAGAAGTGTAGAGATATTTCTCACATGGTACTCTCCCCTTTACTACATTATGTTGTTTTTAAAAACATATGGACAATAAAGATGTTTTAAACATAATCATCAGTACATATAAGTAACGCATATTTTTTTTAAATTATTATATGATTATGTATTTAAATTCGATATAATTAATTATAGATTAAGTATGTAATCTTGTGTTTCTCTAACGAATATGCTTATTTATATTCTTGACGAGAAATAAATGTATGAACCCGTAAGCGTTTTTCCACATTATGTACATGGCAAGATTGTTAAAAGAGACTTTAAAAGAGTATCCATGGGTTTCTTGCCGGTTCTTCTCCATAGAACCAACTTTTTGGAACCGTGCAACTAGAGTCCTATAACGTTTCATAAGTGCCTGTATTAGGTTTATTTGAAATAAAAACAATTCTATCTATCTATCTAAAATGCAAGTAGGCATGTCTTACTGTCATACCATCAAGAATGTTCAAAGAAAAGCTAATTAATAGTGGCCACAGTCGCAATTTATATACCCCACGTTTGAAATTAAAGGAGCTATTATTTTTACATAATATCCCATGAAGCAGAAGGATTGGTGATAAATACCAATCCTCTCATGAAAGTCTCCAAATACAAACACATTTACCGCGTTCATATGCAAAACTAATTGTATATATTTCTATAAATATTTTCATGCGCTTCGCTAAAACCAAAATAGCGAAACAAAGCTACCGTTAAATATTCGCCGATCTTTCAGTATAACGCGACCGTAATACCTGAATGCTGACCATAGCCCGCCACGCACCGTGGGGCACATAAACTATGAATAAGTCATGCCCACCGAATACGTAATGTATACGGTCCAAGGAAAGATTTACTTCGGTGCTCCAAATTTGAATTTTTGAATTCTGCTGCTCGTATCGTCGGCGATTGGGTGTGGAATTCAAACTGTCTGAAACTGGAATATATTTAAAGAAATATACGACTCGTTTATTTACATATTTTTGTTTGCTTTAAACAAACTTTTGAAATAAATATCTTATTGAGTTAGATTTCAAAAAGAGGTTTGGCTAAATTATTTTGCCAAATAAATTCTTTGTTTAAAATTTATATACACGATCGTGCAATATATGTATTTGAATTGTTTTTTTTTTAATAAAGTAAATAATAATTTATGTGAAATAAACATTCATTTGGCCGCTATGATTAGTCTCTCTAAGGGCTCTAACTCTAAGGGCTCGTTTATGGAGACACGGGGCGTTGCGCGTCGCATGGTGCATCGCGTCGCGCTGTGCGTCAATGTCGAGCTACGCTAAATATCAAACAAACGCTTTTGTATGAGCCGTAACAAAACTTCAAAAACCGAAGTAAAATGATTATAGACTTTACAAAAGCAAAATGAAAATGCTAACATGGTTCACGTATGTATAGAATCGTTAAACAGAATATTCAATTGGATTGAAAAGAAACTTCTAACAGAGTTAGCACTTTTTATTTGTTTGCTAGTGAAATTATAACTTTACATCAACAAGTTGGAAAATGAGAACAAAACTTGTGGCGTTATTATTTTATTATCTCATCCAACAAAATGGCAGCCATCTAAACCGTTAAAAAAACTATCGACATATTGGTCATTATAAAATTCACCTCATTGAATGACGTCTGCGTTATTCGTAAAACTGAATCATTCTGTTGCCCATTTCTGTCCCCCTGCTGGGTAAAGGCCTCCACCATAATTTAAAGAGCTATCCCCAGAATTTCGGTTTAGAGCCAGTGTGGACAATTCTTAAGGCGATGTAAGAAGACATATTTTAGGTAATTGAGGGGGTGGTATAATAAGGTTCAAAATAGCAATGCGTTTGATGTTAGCTGAATCGAACGACCACCAAAATAAAAGTAATATTGCAGTTATAATTAAATTAAAAGATAAATGCACGGCTCAGTGGCATAATTTTTAGGTATTTTGTTAGTTGATTGAATTCCCTTTATAATTATTACATAAAATATGATAGTTTACGCACAAAATTTTGAGAATTATGCGACGGAAAATATTTTTTGAGCTCTGCTTTACGATTTTTTATCATGATACTATTTTATTTTTATAAAATATTTTTTAATAAGTCTTTCCTTTGAACACTTGACAATACACTACATTTTTTTCTGGCTTGTAAAATGTACCAACACGCCAAACTGTGCGACAAAAAACTTCGCTTTATGATGTCCTACGTTTGGACAGCGCCTTAATTTAATTTATCAAGCTCGCCCCGCCACCAGTTATAAATTTAAAACCGAACGCCATCTAACTTGACTTGATATCTTTGCGGATGGTACCCTGACGTGTCCAGGGTAGTCCTCGTAGATCCACACTAATATTATGTACATCCACTATACTAATCACTTTAGCCACAGTCAGCTTGGACTAATATGTGTAATCTCTGAATTTAATCTCATGAATATAATAGTTTATTCACAACGAGCTAAATCACCTATCCAAAAATTTCATAATATTCAAACAAGTATACGAAATATAGGCAAGCCTTTATGACACAGACTAAACGTTTCAATTTCCATACATATTAGCAGACCAAGTTGCCGACAATAGGCCCCTTTACACCGGAGTTAACTGCTAGGCAAAGTTACGTCAATAGAATCCACTCCTGAAACTCCACAAGTACTATATGTTAAAATATTTAGGTCCATTCATGGCTTCGTATGCGATTTGAAATTGTTTGCATACATATTGCCTTGTTGGTTGCGGACTAATTCCGCAAGAATTGGAATTCATACGCGTTGAATTTGAATATGTCGAAGCTGTTGAAAGTTAGTTATGTTTTTATGAATATGACTGTGGAGGATCGTTTCATTTCCACACTAATATTATAGATAGATAAATACAACGAAGTATATATAAAAATTATAGACACATAAACTCACACAAACACATAAAACATAAGTAGGTAGTGTCTATTTACGGAAAAATAAATAATAATCCATTCTGGTATTATTGTTATGTGACCATGTAATCATTTTCCTTAGTGGGGTCTTAAATAATGTCACGATGGCCTATGTTGACATATGATCTGTCCGCATAGGTTCTGTCGTGTTGACAAGGATTCTCTCATATATGATATTGCTCGTGCGTGTCAGAAAGATTCTATCAGCTAGGTTCATAATGGGTCTGAGACCCTAGTGACATCGGATACATACCTTACTAGAACTGAAACATTTCTACGCCAGTCTGTGTGAATCCCTCCACTTTTGGATTTCCATCTAGATTCCTTCAATTCCAAATGCGGCTTACTCCAAAAAAAGCTAATAAATTAACAAATCAATTGCTAAAAGTTATTTATGAATAGATTTGTTAGACTAGAGTATATATGACGTCATAGATGCCACGTTTATCGAAATACATAGGTTAAAAATTCATGTTCCATTAGTAGCCGTGAACAATATTTCAAAAAACCCGGTTTCCAGTTCATGCTTTGAAGCAACATTTCAAAGGGGAAATGTTTGAAAGACGCGAGCCGAGCGCATTGTTTCCCAAAGATTCTCATTTTGCAGCGGTAAAAATACGAGTAGCTCTATATTTTTCAGCTTTTAAACTTTGAGATGACGGACACTTCTTCTGCAAGCGAACGCTTCTTAATTGTTCTACGAAATTAATTTTATTGTTTTCCCCTTTTTGATTTTTCGGTCGATTTGCAAATTTTAAAGTGGTATAACAATGCGTAGATTTTATGCAAATATTGAGAGAGACCATAATAAATATAGAAAATATTTTATTTTTTGTATTATGATACTATAACCGTCACAAGTAAGTGCTCCATCACTTACATTAAATACACTACGATAGAAATATATCATAGTCGGTAAATTAAGAATATCTACTTTAATGAATATTTCAGCATTACTGAAATCCAAAAATGCTTCCCACTTACATTGCTTCTTCAGACGCCCAGCTGCAGATATGGTGCAGTTTATCCTAATCAAAAGACTGCTTTCATCCGCTATATTATTATCGATTCCATTTGGAAATAAAATCGATATTCGGGTGAAAATCAATCCTAAGCAGTCCGCAGATGGTGAATCCCGTTGGTCATGCACATGACATACCAAACCCTACCACCCTTCACGATACCCCAAAAGCTTATCAACATTATAAGCAATACCTCATTATTTTTATAGATACGAGGTCATCCACGCGCCTGCGCCACTCTGTATTAATAACGGTATTATAGTAAGTTTTCCAAACTTTTACGGTAACATAATACCGAACACCAAAAAATGAATATAAAGTTGCAACGATGAAAACAAATAACAAGGAGTTTGCAGCCAAGTTTTTGATAAGCTGGTCCCTTGCGACCGACCCTTGGACATTACGCCCGTTATGATATAGCGATAATTTACTTGATTCGCTCCATTTTTCCTCAAACCGTACATATGTATGTATCGTCACGCCCATTTCACTTGGAACGGTCTTACCATAAAATGTGGGGACTGTAGTATCTTTCGATACGTATGTGTGATATGGAAGGTTCCGATTTTGTGAACGCAATTCATTATGTTGGGTAAGAAAGAGACGAACGTTTTGCTTTTGAAATCTTTGGAAAGGTTATGTGCATGGGGATGTCGTTTCTTTGATTTTCTCTCTCATTGATCTAGTGGTCGTAAGTGCGGCTTCTGGGCGTGTGGTTCAACTCCGGGTCGGTCGAGTATTTCTGACAGTAGTATCTGGAGAGGAGTGTGGAATTGTGCCTAGTAGATGACAATAGGCTCACCCCCTTTAGTACACCTCTGCCTTACCCTTAGGAGAGTATGGGCATAATGCTATCGATTAGATTTACATAACAATACCCCAACAGCTGTAGGTACCATATACAAATACACACACACAGCAATACGACACACAATTGTCAACCTTTTAGCTAAGCCTGCCGCAGGGGAAAAAACCTTGTTGAGTTCGAAGTACAAAAGTTCCTATAGCCTGTTATACATGAACGCTTTCCACCCTTGCCTTTCAAAGTACCGGAATGGTTAAAATCCGAATCCCACGTACTCTATAATACCTCTTGCCGCGTATAGACTGATCGCTCAAGTGTGAACAAACGGTAACTTATTCGCCGATAGATACCTCATGTTTTTTTTTTTTACTTTTGACAATTGTCTCTCGCAGTTAGCTCAGGGAGCTTCTAATGCTTAACCAGGCTAATGGCGAGACCAGAAGGGCCTCCAGCCGAACAAATTAAATAATATTAAGCAACACTGCTAAAGGCGTCCCATAGTGGGACGCGAACCTCGACTTAGGACGTTGTTGGGGGACAGACAAGAGAGGATTTGCTGGATCTGATTGTGATTATTTAGGGACATTTGATTTATAACTACTGGCACAGCGCGGGCTGGATCGAGGAAGGGTCGGGGTGGTCTTCGCAACGAGCCTCGCCTGCGTGGACGGTGTGACGGTCGGTTGTGTGTAGTGTTGGAAGTTTTCCTAACCAATCGGAGCGAGTCACCTCATGCTTGTTCGCGTTCGGTGTATAGGTACCGACAACGGTCGGAGTACAGCCGAACAAGAACGAAGGGTTTTATGTGCATTCACTGAGCCGTCCTCACTTATTCGTTCGCGTTCGGTCGTACAAGTTCGTCCGGTAGGTCTATACGCGACACTAGTCTCTAAATACATATATCTCTGTCACTAATACAGTGCAAAGGGGTCGGTCAGTACTGGAGACCTCTAACAAACGCGCCGGGCCGGTGTTCCGGTTCTCCGTGCTTCCGGCATGAACCAACTTCGTTCTAATTTGAACTTATCCTTACGAAAGGTATGTTGTAGGTATAGTTTTAGATGTAGACATTAGAAGCAATCATTATAGTTCGTGACATTTGTTATACCAAGTTGCAAAATTTAAAAAGGCTGATCTCGATGATTAATTTCAAGAATAATGTGTGTTTGATAAATTTAATGATGAATAACATTTTCAATTTGCGTTATTATTTTTATTACCAATCAAAAAAAATATATTTACGAGCAGGTGTGTGTCTGATTTTATTTAGTAAGTATCATTACTTATTGATAGTCGATACTTAAGGTTTATGCAATGATATTTAAAATATATCTTTATTTCATGTAAACCAATTACAGGCACTTATGAAATGTCGAGACTCTAGGTGCACGGTTCTAAATAGTAGATCCTTTGGCGAAGAACCGACAAGAAACTCCATAGAAACTCTTTTAAAATAATAAATCTTACAATCTTTGTTTGGTACAATACATTGTTGTGGTAAGAGAATACGAGAATATTATAATTTAATGTGTGAAATAAAATACTAGGAAAAAAAGAAAACCATAATAAGATTGCCTCTAAATAAGATTGCCATGGCATTTACAAATGGACCAGTCCCGGCAGACGGCAGCCGTTCATGAGCATGACGCATGCGTCAGCATCGCTAAGCTCAAACACTACGTAGGGAACTCTGCGACCCAACTCACCACGCCACCATCAGCGAGACATTTAAGCGAGCATGACAGACTCGTATTACCAGGCAATGGGTAGGTATTTAGTAAAACAACAACTATAACATTAATGATTACATCATGCTCATGTTTTACATATTTATATGCATTCTGACTTTAAAGCTATACAATATTATGCAAATTCAAAATAATTTCAGGTTATAGCACAAAAAATAGGTACGTTATAGTAAATAATATATTGCAAAAAAAAGGTTTTAAAAAAAAGTAAACAATAAATACAATATAATAAACATTACTGTGTTGTTATTACAATAAAAATAGTTGTTGATGATTGATGGCAAATCAAACATAACAAATACAAACGTACAAAATTCAGACAGTGCCAAAGGGTCGCAGTGTGCAGGATAGAATTGATTTAGGTAGCATAAGCTAAAACCTTATTAAAACTAGCACCGTATTCGACACTACTAGAATAACGCCTTTATATTTCACATACCTACTACAGACAACAAAACTGGGCCGCTGCTTATTTTCATTTAAAAAGCAACATATTTCTATAAAATTTATTTTACTCGAAGTAACTCGTAGCCACGCAGTCAGGTACTAAATCTTAAAGTTTTCGAGGAAGGCGAGGAAAATATAGTGTTATAATCTTCACTTAATTTTTCTAAGTACCTCTTGTTTTCTGAGCTAAGCATTTAGAAAAATTAAGAGCTTCTTTATTTTCTATTGCTACTAGGTAGTTGTGTTTGGTCAAAAAGATTTTATTCTTAGAAAAAACTGTGTTTTATAGTGAGGAAATATTGCTATTCATTTCTTATATTTAATATAAAAGGAAACATAATGACAGTTTTGATTGCTACAATTAGCGATAAAAGGAGAGCGTTTTGTAACAGTTTTTTATTATTATTAAAGAATAGCATAACTTTAGCGCCTAGCAAACAACATAAGTATGTTGAGTATTTAATTTATAAATACTCTAAATGTTCAACTGTTCAACGATATTTTGCTAAGTTAGTTAAAATTCTCGTTTTTACAAAGCTCTAAATAGTTCTGAATTGTTGATACTCATAAACTTTAATTGCTTTGGTATTTCATTGCTGATTCTTTATTATTCTTTGGAGCATTCCTAATAAAACACAACATAGCATCATACCTGTATAACGTCAGCCTAATTACCGATGTAGCGACAAGCGTAGATCGCGCGATGACTTCTGTCAAACGTCATTTTTGTGACATATAATGTATTGGCTGACAGTGAGATTGCTATCGCGTGGCTGTCGCGTTGCTGTCGCTTTTTTGCGTAATTAGGCTGCGGGTTGGGCAATGGTGTACTGATGTACCCCACATTTGGCCAATGCTATAATTGAGTCTTATGTAATAGGTGTATTGCCAACTGCCATACTGAAAACCCAATGACGCAAATTAAATCCCAAAAGCCAGATCAGAGGGACTTATTCAACAGAAAGTTTCAGAAACACACCCCGACTTTAAAACAGTAGATACGCAACTTTTATCTGATACGCTGTCAACACAAATAATATGAAACAACACACTAACGCCGTTTCAGTCACCCCAAACTTAGGGCTGCTATCAGCGCTTCCCGGATTGTCGTTACACGGACGTATCTTCAACACTAATCTTAACCGACTTGTGACATCATGAATGTTATCAACCGTATTATTTCGCGAAGACAGTTGGATTATACTTTGTTATAATGGTTATTGCTCAACCCTAGGTGGAGAGTATGAAGAGGCACTTATTACTTGTAATTAAGTAGTAATTGAGCGACTTTGAGTTAGGTAACAAGTGCGATTGAGACTTGTGGGGTATAATTAGGGTTAGGTTGGATTTCCTAGCTTTATTTCTTAGAGAAATTTAGATGTTGGAACATTAAAGCCTTCTCAAACCTAAAACATACCCCTTGTTAACACGTTTGGGTGTTCCCAGAAATCTTTAAGTTGATCACGTTGATCACGTCTACTACTAGTTCTGACTGCCTCGTTGGTCTAGTGGTCTTAAGCGCGACTACTGAGCGTAAGTTTCTGGGTTCGATTGCCAAGTCAGGCAAAGTGTTATTGAGTTTTTCTGTATGGAAATTCTCAGTAGCAGCACGAAGTCTAGAACTGTGTCTGGTAGATGGCAATAGATTCGCTCCCTATTAAATAGGACTCAATAACGGATCTGGAAAATGTGGGTGTACAATAGTACACCTCTACCTAACCTTTCGGGGAATACGAATAACAAATATTAATATAAAATAATTAATGACATCTCAAATTCAGTGCCGTACAAACCTATATTTAGTAGTAATCAATTAATTCGGGAGCAGATTCACTAGTCGCTAGTCATCATTTAATAGTCATTGTATAAGCGATCTTCCATTGTTTAAATGCCGTGCTAAAGAAACCTCCTCGTAATACTACGCACTCCTTCACCATGAAGTATTAATATGGGGTACTGGCCAAAAAAGAAAAAACAATTGAAATACGATTGCTTTGAAAATTTGCTATTGTTCTGTGTGTTTTATCGCCGCGCAAATAGTATTATTTTAAATCTTATTAAATATCGTAAAAGAAGTGATTAGGCTTGGCTGTTCAGGAGCTGTAAACATTTTTTGATTCTTGGCGAAGCCGGGTAAATAAAAACGTGAGAACGTGAGTAGTTTTGTTTGTACTTTGAATTAATTTGGCGACTGCCGTATCCGATCGCTTCAATGATATAGGTATATAAGTAGTTCACAATCTTCTAAGGTAAAGACTCTTACGCGTATCTATCGCCACATGTTCGTTTATTGAACTCGGATGATGTTCATTCAAACGACCGTTTAGGTCATTTGGTTTATTATGAGGTAAGTCTTATTAAGTAATCGGGTATTAAACTAAATAAACATGGTATTTCTCTTATTCCTCGCTTATCACATGAATAGCGGATTTTTTCTTGACTTGAAATAGTTAAACAGCTATGACATATATCCTAACAAATTTAATATTGCGAGTCAGAGAATATTGTCTAAACAATATTTTGACGCACAGAATTAACAAGTTTGTTATTTTGAAATCATACATAGTGTGATAAAACAAAATGGCTCATAATGTTTTGAAAATAACAATCACATTTTCTCAACCTTTTCGGCATCAAGTAATTACATTTTACATTCACTCAAAAATAAACGTAAGTAGGTTCATTTTTGAGTAGAAAGAAAATGGGCCATATAGGTATCCTACTAATTCCTACTTCCAATTTTAATATTATAAATGTGGAAGTTTGTGAGGATGGATGGATGGATTGATCTTTGTTACTCTTTCACGCCAGAACGGCTGAACGGATCTGGATGAAATTTGGCACAGAGATAGATAATATATATATAGTATCTGGTATAGCAAATAGGCTATTCCAGATTTTTATCCGGAAAAATGTACGGGTTCGTAAACCACGCGAGCTAAGCCGCGGGCGGAAGCTAGTACATAATACAACTAAAATTACAAACAAACACACCCAAGTTAAAGACTTCGCACAACTTGGCTCCTATACTCCTTGATCGGCAATTGTTTGGCTCCAAATAGTCTCGCAGCAATCCTGACAATAACATCTATCACTGACAGCAGTTAAGTCACGGAAACTGTGCACTTAGGTAGCTAAGAATTTAGAGCAGCAAGAAATGCATCGCGTGCAATTATATCGATTAATGAAAAACATAATGGGGTGTACGAGGAAAGCCTGTCCTAATGACGATATCGGTATTTGCTAACTAGCGTATCAACTTTGTAATTGATTACACAGGGTACGCCGCGACAGACATAATAAGGTATTCGCGATGGTTTTATTGTCGGCCATATATATAACCGTTATACATCGTTATTGTGAGTGAGATGTAGGCTGAATGCTCTTAAAGATGACTGATCCATGCTTGCCCTCCATTGCGGCAGGTCAGCTCAAATAGTTGTGGCACTTTCCTCAAAAGGCTATTCCAGACGATACCCTATATTTGTCTCACATTAATATTTATTATAATCTCTCTGATCTCTGGGTCGGGGTCAGTTTTAAAGCCTTTCTTCTCAAGGATAGGCATAGAAAAAGCCGAATCCATCTAATAAAAAAAAAGACGTGTCAATGTGGCTGAAAAATCCTAATTGCAAAATAAACAATTTCATTCCGCAGTGGCTAAGCGAACGCAGCAGATATATGATGTATCTATGCTGCTATCGTGGACACAATTTCCGCAAATGTCAAATATTTTTATGACCTTCAAATAGTTCAAATCTGGCAGTGTACGCATGTGAGAAATAAATATGTTTAATATGTCATTGCAAAAGAGATACTAGTACCAACATTTTATTTAAAAAGAAAAGGAATATACTAATATTCACCAGTTGACATGTTTCGCTCCGAATAGCCAGCTACGAGATAATACTAAGAGATAGCGTCGAATCGAACAAATATCAGTTTCCGAACCAAATCGACTTTTAAAACCTTTGTTTTTGAAACATCGGTTTTTACGTACCGAAATGCTCGAGGATAAAAATGGATTTTGTTTTTATACATCCGTTTCAATCGTCTGCAGAATAAATACTGGAGATTTGTTTGTTTCTTGAAATAAAACTGGAGCCGTAGTCTCCATGACATTATTGTCTTGTCATGACTAAATCACGGTCAGCGTCAATGTTCAACAAAGTTTGACGTATCATATTGTGAGAGCATGTAGTTCATGTGAGCTTTATCGTCATAGCAAATAAAGTCCCAAATAGTCTGCACTCTCTTAGAAAACTCAGTACAAGATAAAACACTGATAGATTACCACCTCTTAATTACCACCGCTTCGTTTTGCGGTAAACGTTAGCTCAAACATCAGATTTTAAGTGCGGAAAAAGGATCGGCAATACCATAATATCTCATCTCGCATTCAGTACTAGATAAGAAATAAATAATAAACTCAAAATAACTTACCACACTAAGAGTCTAATACCAGTTTTCCTGGAACTCAACCATAGTTAAAGTAAGCCAAAAATGTATTAAAATAATGAGCGCGCACACGATTTTTTATACATGACGATGATTGAGGTCGAGGAAAACTGGTTTTAGACCACCTACTTAAACGTTGACTACACAACTAAATATATATGATACTTCCATGGGAATATACAAAAACAACAAAATGCTCGTGCTTAAACACGTTATGTACCTTTCTGGTTCGTTCACATTATTATGTCTTTTCTTACATGTCTGTTTGCGAGTATTACGCGCCTAACCTTTACAAGGGAATCACTAATAAGGTCCGTGTAAGTCCACATAAGGCGTCCTCCTTCGTCTCGTCTGCATTTCCACTGATATGAGGGCGATTGTATCTATGTATTGTGTATTTAAATATCGTGTTTCTTCAAATATCTCAGATCTCGAATTGGCTGCCAAAACCTTTATAGTTTAAACAGAGTCGTGGAACTAATTCCGGCCGCGCTGTGAAACTCTAAACTGTGTGTATGCCGTAAAGTATAGGAGGCAAATTATTTAAAGCCATTACAGAATAATCCTTTTTAGTCATAACTAGTTATTGCCAAAAAAAAAAATTTGTATGATCTACAGATAGTTGTTTCGGGTCTGGGTCTTCGTGTATGTGAATCCACACCGTGCCTCGGAAAGCACGTAAAGCCGCTGGTCCTGCGCCTGATCTCCCTCCGGTCGTGTCCCATCGGACTATGAGAGTGAAGGTACAGAGAGAGCACCTGTGTTTGCGCATACACTTGTGCTCTATAATATCTCCTGCGTAGTTGGCTAATCTCCGGTGAGATTGGCCGCCGTAACCGAAATCGGTCAGGACGACACTATTATAAGTTATTGCTAAAAAGGAATACTTAAGTGTAATCGGTTTAAGTCGGATTGATTCTTCTCCTCGTTTGTTCTTTTATAACATAACTCTATGAAGATATTATTTTGTTAATAGGGTAATTTGTTCACTACAGCTTGAGCACTTCTCAAATAAAAACTAAAGAATTAATATCATGTCTAGCTACTAAAAAGCATCTTCAAATATAATATTAATTACAGAGTAACTGCAGTACGATGTTCTCAATATCAGGTTAGTGAGCATAGAATGTTTATGCTTACTCGCCATATATTTAACAACTTAATCCCTTCGATAGGAAACTGTGGCAGTTCATAAAAACCATACTGATTAAGGATGGCGTAGCAACGCAAAAATGTTTGAAGGAAATCTGTAGTAACGTTTGCGTTATGGCACCACACCATAATACGAAACACTTGTTAAGAACCTTACAAAATAAAATTTGTCATCGCGTCCGTCAGTGACTCATTCCACGTTGAAAGAGACAGCGAGACCCAACTAACTTCACAGGGAACAAAGTTCTGTATCAGTTTATCTTGCAGCCGTCGGAACTCCAATAACGACTGCAAGACTCAATTTGATGGCTATAACAACAATTTTAAAGATGTAAGAAAATAGCTAGTTCTTTTTATTGGCTTTGAAATAAAGCCAACATTGATAAATTTTATTTGAATTAGTTTGTAATCATTGTACGGCCGAAACATGCATTTTTCCAATTAAATGACCAATAATTATAAGTGTGCCTTGCAGAGAATTGGAATTATTTATGTGTTCCTATTGATTTACATCAAGCAAATATTTGACTTATTAAAGTTCTGGATTTATTTCGAATAGAGAATTTCAAATCATTCTCCAAAGCAAATAAAATGTATGCAAACAAACATCACATCGCTTTTAGCCCGGTCTAATCACAATTCGAAATGAATATCTAAGTATGGGAATTTTTAAATTTAAACCCACCTTTCTTAATCAGTTTCTTCGGACACTATTATTATTCTATCATTCTGCCAATTTCAAAATCTAAAAAGACACACTACTATTAAATCATTATGAATGTGCTAGAAGTAAAAAATATTAGTAAAATTTGCAATTATGACGAATGGGCTTAAACTATTCTACTTTATAACACCGTTATTATATATTATGTACCCTATTTATAGCAAATAAAGAGTATGAATGTTATTATAACTACCTATAGGTTGCCATTGAGCTAATTGTCCATACCTTTTAAACTTAGAAAAAATAAATAAACTGAGTGGATGCTAACAAAAATAATCTTAGTTTCATTATGGTCGTTGACTTCTCGTAGAAAATACAAATAAAGTCGCACATTTATCCTCGCCTTCTTTAAAAGAGCTTTCATTCAGATAAATTCCTGAAATAGAAATCCATTAATAGGATACAATCTTTGAACCACCTTGCAGAAACGAGTCAACGATTATTGAGTTTTAAAATACGTTTTTCTTCAAATAGTGAACTTAAGTGAAAATTGTAATTTAAAAACTGAGTGCTGAGCGTAAATTGCAATCTGGATATCTTCGCAATCGAGAATGAATGAAGTCGTTATTAAACCTTCAAGTTCTTGTTGTGGTGGATAAGTAGTTTACTTGCTTTTTAGACATTACTCCTATAGCTATATTTAATACTAGCTGTGCCCGCGACTTCGTTCACGTGGATGTCGGAACTTAACAATGTATTTTTTAGTGCGAAACGCCATTAAAATATATATATATATTATTAAAGTTACGTGAAGTTAAGAAGACCAAATGCACTTAACCCCATTTTTTTCTAAAATAAAAGATTTTTTCTAAAATAAAAGTAGCCTAAGTTACTCCTTATTACATCAGCTACCAGCCAATAAAAGTCCCGTCAAAATCGGTGCAGCCATTTCAGAGATTAGCCTATACAAACAGACAGACAGACAGACAGACACAAAAATTGTAAAAAATGTTATTTTAGTGTATGTCATCATCATCATCATCAGCCAGAAGACGTCCACTGCTGAACGAAGGCCTCCCTCAAGGTTTGCCATAATCCCCACGCTTGGCAGGCGGCTTGGGGATCGCAGTGGCTCACCGATTAGTGAGAGGACGCTGCTGCCCGTCCTCCGGTGTCTGGCCGCAGTTTTAAGACGTACCCGGGTCAATGGTGTATGTACCGTATATATATTCATATGCATGTAGTAAAAAACGGTTATTTCAATATTACAAACAGACACTCCAATTTTATTTATATGTATAGATAAATCTTCGTTTAAAATGTTAACCATAGCAAGTTGTTATAGTCACTTTTATAAAATTTGATAAAAGACTATTTAACGACTTTGTACAACCGTCGGATGTCGTGAGCTAAATATTATCAAAACAGCAACTGTTAGTATAGATAGTACGGTTAGTACTAAGCGATTAGTTGTTTGTCGTACGAGTCGTGGGTTCGATTGTCACACAAAACAATTATTGTATGATCTACAAATTCCACGTCTGCGTGTGCGTTTATGTGAGATCTATGTCTATAAAAAATAACTACTATACATGAGGAATAATAGAAAAGCAACAATTATTTAAGAAATAAAATTGTTAAATTTACTAGATGTGAAAGGCAAACAATAAAAAATGAAATAAGCAAATGTTATAAACAAAATGCCTATTATAATATCCGAGACTTGCTTATAAAACAACGAGTAGAATAATTATTGAGTTTTATAGAAACAACACCAAATACTAAAGCTAGATAGAACTCAATCTAAACGCAGTAAGTTCTCAGCAAAAAGCTTCGCAACTAATCATTGAATAATGAACAGGATTTAAATATTATGGGCAGGTAGCAGGCTCCCTCGGGATCTGAGTTATAACCCAGTTTCCGAACTGGAAACGAGTTAGGTTATCTTTGGGCGGATTAAAATGTAATTATGCTAAATAATCAACACTTGGAAACAACTTCAGTTAAAATTGTTACAGCCACGGGGTTGTAGGTATCGTACAAGGAAACTGGGTCATATATCCTGGCAATTATACGTACCTTTTTTATTGTCATTGTTTAAGACGGTCTATTAGGCCTATGTTCAGCAGTCTACACTTGCCAACTAATAAATAGTTCATGTATATACAGTGTATCTAAAATTTCACTATAAAGAGCTTGTATTCACCAATTAGTTAATCAGAAGTGTAGGTACTATATTAAACCCACATTGTGCGATGCCGTTATAAGGTACCGTGTTATAGGGGTGGAGTTTATTTGCATCTAACGGGCACAATTCAAATGTTAAGTTCTTATTTAGAATTTCTTCAGAAAAAATAAGAACTATTAGAATAGTTCTTATTTTTTCTGAAGAAATTCTGTCGTAAATAATAACAGATTACGGTCACTTATTTAGGTAAAACAAACTCTTGATTAGTGTGCTTCGGAATTACCGAAGCACACTAATCAAGAGCCACACTTGAGAGCGTTTCTTTTTGTTTTACCTCAATAAGTGACAACAAAGACAGGGTTATGTTTTATAGTAATTTATCTATAAGCTATATATAATTATTCTTAATATTAAAAACGCTACCGGGTGAGATTTTGGTGCATTAATTCAACGCGTGCGAAGCCTTAAGCAAGCCACTAGAACTGAATAAATTAAAACTCAAAGTATTCCGAACCGCGCTCGGAGATGAATTGCAAATTACAAGAATTAAAACAATCTTTGTAAAAGGCCCGATGGTACCGTATAGCCGGTTTCGTTAAACTCCTTCCATTCATTGAAGATTTATTAAAACACCAACGACTATAATAAAAAATAGGTCAACGGGACGATTGTTATAGAAAATGTTCAAAGAACGAACCGTGGTTTGGTACACAGGCTAATTTCAGCTTTGTTGTGGTTCCGTCCGCCCAACCGTGGAAAACATGAGAGAAAAGTTTTCGACGAAACGGCAAAAGCATTTCGTGGTTAGCCTGTTTTAAGTTTCATAGAATTTATTCAGATTAGGTCCTATAACGATGGCTTATAATTTAGTTTTTTTTTTTTTTCAAAATATTGGGCGTGTGGCTTTGGTTGGAATACAAAATGTCTTATAGAATTAACTTTTTTCATATTCATAAGGAGGATAGGTTTGCAAAAAGTCTTGCGCGTCCCACGCCCAAATAGATTGCTATTTCGAGAATAAGGTTCTTTCAGCTACATAAGGAGCGTTCTGATATGACTACAAATACAGCTACTTGGTAGTTCAGCACTTGAAAGTTCTGACTTCGGACACAGAACTAAAAACTTAAAACATCAGGCCTTATAGAGACCAGCACTTTAGCACGCGTGAGTGAATCATATAAACTAGCACATGCGTTAAAAAATATGTTTCCTTATAATACCAATCACAATATTAATATGTTATTTTTGGCTATAATTACAGACTTGGTCGACGTATAGTTTTAAACATTTCTAACAAGATCAATTCGAGAAGAATATGCTCACGCGCATTTTTCCTCTAATATCCATTTAAAAAATATACTGTATCTTAGTACTACACTACGTAACTCACTCCAGAACTTTTCCCTTGACTCCAGTCTCAAAGATTTATACGAAGCCAGGACATGAATTCATAAGGCTTTATCCATATCAATACATTCGTATCTCTCTGGTCAAAACTCATGAGGACGTGCCCTGAAAAGTTATGTGATTTATGCGCCGCCTGCGTGTCTATGGGAAGGTTAAGCGAGGTCATCACTAAAGGATTTATATAATATCTTATTGATAAACCTTAACGTCAACGATTCCATGAATCATGTAGCTCAACAGATGCCATAAATGTTATAGTATATTTAAGTAAAGTAGAGAAAAGTCGTTTAATATATTTTGGCAATCGATCATTGTGATTTATCAATCAATATAACATAATTGTCTGCTCATCACTGCACAGGTCCCACAAATAACCAATGTGTTTGTCCAAACATTAAAATGTCAAATACGATAAAATATCTTGGTATTATAATTGATCAAACACTTTCATTCAAACAACATATAGAAGCCTTAAATAACAAAATTCGGAAGTTGATATTTGTTTTTAAAAAGTTACGCAATATTGCAGACCCAAAAATAATTAGACAAGTCTACTTTGCTCTATGCCAATCTTTACTAACTTACTGTATTACCACATGGGGAGGAGCGGGTAAAACACTATTACTAACCATTGAGAGAGCTCAGAGGGCGATTCTCAAAGTGTCTACTTTCCGACCTTTCCTTTTTCCCACTAACCTCCTATACAAATATTGTGAAGTATTAACAGTTAGACAGCTATTTATAATGGGCATTGTATTAAAACAACACGCAGCTCTACCATACAGCACTGAACATACTAATAAAAGACGTAAAGATCTAGTCTGTCCTCAAAATCAAACAAAACATGCTTTTACATCAAAATTTTACATGTTCCTGGGTCCTCTCCTCTATAATAGATTAAACTCTATAGCGAATATTTGTTCCCTGAATCACACTAATTGTAAGAGAATTCTCAAGGATTCTCTTCAAAGTATGTCCTACGAAGATACAGAGAATCTACTAGTTGTGCCGAAGTAAATATATTTAAGTATACAAATTTTCACCTACACTAAGCATTTAGTTAATTTAGGAACTAAAAATTAGCCTATTTAAAATTATAATCTGTATAATTTAGGATTATTTTCTTTTTGAACATTATGTAATAACTCTTTGATTGTTTATTAATTACTTTAGACTGTTTTAGCTCTTCTTGCCTGAAACACAGGATTTACCTAGTTCAGGCACGTAAGAATTAGGAATATAATTAACATTTAAGCACCTCTGTATAATTTTATCTTGTAATGATTTTTGAATAAATTATTATTATTATTATCTCCTTTATTTATTTAATTACATATTTTATTTTTTAAATTTATAAATATAATTAATAATAAAATAAAAATACATTTATAAATATAAAAAAAAAAATAGGGACCAACCGGTATCGGGGACAGGGTCCAAGCTACCGGTGGTTAGGGCTCCAGAGACAGAAACCTCCCCACAATACGTGCCGTATCAAGGAGTACCGCTTTCTGAATCAGTCCCTTGACCCAGCCGCCCAACGAGAGCCTCTTGAGATGTTGGTCGTAACGTTATTATTATTATTATTATTATTAATAATCAAACTATCGCGTCCAACGGCTCGAAACACGCAGCACTTAAGTTACGAGCACAATATAGCAAAGCACAGCGCATTACGCAATGTATGTATATTGTTGAATAGTCAAAATTTAATCTATTCTATCGCTGTAGTTTTGCCATATATATATATATATATATATATATATTATAAATATATATTATTTTTAAATAAATATTTATGTATATACCATATTGTCAGTAAGTATTTATTATTTTGTATTGTATTTATGTACACAATTTAAAGCCCCATATCTTGTCCAGTTCGCTTCTGTCCATCCTATGGTTGCCTGGAAGAGATCGCTGATTGCGACAAGGCCGCCCATTGTACATGCTAATTGTAATTTTTTATGTATGTTTTTGAACTGTGTCGTGTGCAATAAAGCGTATATCTATCTATCTAATAACGACGAACGAACATCTATCGTTATTACCAACCGGTTTTTAGAAATGCCTTGACTCATTGAGATTCTAACTATTCGTAATAGCTGTAAAAGGAAGATTTTGTAATAAAAACCGAAGGTTATTGATTATCGTGCTGTCCAAGACACAAATACCACGATCAACGAATGCCGCTCTTAACACAAGAGCGGTCACTCTTCAAGTCGATCCAACTGTACGGTAGCCATTCTAGCGCGAGCCCCTCCAATCATTCGCACGCCATTTATATAGACTTACATATATATAGCAATAAATTCACATATGTTCACCAAGTTTACTACTCCCTATGTTCTGTGTAGCCGCACTTACAAACTGCCAAGTGCAGATGCGAACGACTTTTGAAGCGGAGAGTCATGGAATTGAAATGGTCTGAGCACTTTCATTTAGTTTCCCCATAAAGTTTCAATCGAGTCATAACTATAAACTCAGAGTCTGTTAAGCAGAAGTAAAGAGTACATGCGTTTTTTTTACATATATGTACATATTATGTTCAGTTGTAAAATTCCATGAAATCGAAAATGGATCAGGGTTTTTTACCGACCCGGGAACTTGTCGGATTTGTTTTATATAAAGCCAAATGTTAGCCAGCTTCACTGAGGCCTTCAAAGTACTATTGCTTAGGTTATTACAAACAACGACTGCTTTGTGTTTAGATGGCGCGTGATCCATTGCTATGACGTAGCCGACGCGATAATAACACCTACTCTAGCTTTTCCATCATAGCAAGCGCAGCAGACCAGCTATATATATGGGTCTATGATGATAAAGTGGGTCCGCCTTTTCTACCAGAGGCCGTCTTGCGCCAGTTTCTCAATTTGGTCTGTTTAACGCCTTATTTCAACCTTTACTGCTTTCTTCTTTCTTTAAGCTCAGCCTAACTTTATTCTCCACAATAGGCTAGATAACCGCATCAAAAATAAATTCTGAAATCTTGTTTGGTAAATAGTTTTCCTTCTAAAAACTCAGTAAAAACTTAATCTCTTGCATATCTTTGGTGTTTTCAATTTTTAATTTATCAAAATGACACAATAAGTATGTCAACGTCAATGAAAAACTATGACGTCACGCCTTGCTATTCCAAACATTTTTAGAACAAAATGTCGTTTTTGACAGTTCATAAAAAGTAACTCAAATGACTAGTAGTTATCTACCGGATTGTCTGCGGAGGCTCTTCTTGGTAGACCATAAAAATGCCAAATATCTGAAATAAAGTCAATCTATCTTTATCGACACTCTTCAGTCTTTATAATTTTCTATTTTTATATATTCAATATAACAATCCATTTAAAAAACACTCAAAGAAAAAAACGCGACAAAAGTAACTGATTATTATACAAAGCTTTATATGTATTTTTTGTACTGAAAACTCAACAGTTAATTACATTTTGTAGTTATATATTTCTAGAACAACGTACTTCTTATCGGTAGATAACAATTATCTTATATAAAATAATTACAACATTATGGACTGTTTATCTACTTATGTTGTCAACTGTACACAGACTCGACAAATACAACGATGACAGACTTCTGAATTAAAGTGACGAAGGGCAAGGCCCTTTTAGGACAAGGCACAAAATGGATGAATAAATGAGTAAACTCCCTCATAATTGATAATTTTGTTAGCATGACAATGTAGCGAAATTCAGGTATGAATATTTTTCTATCGTTTATGTTGCACCTACCATGGTAAAATTTGACGGACGGACTTAATGTCTAAGGCATTAAGTCCGTTTTTGTACGGATTTTTCTTTAACCTGTGCAGAAAATTATAGTAAATATTTTTTTCCTACTTTAACATATTTTTTTTTTTCGTAAGCCATTGAAACTTTCACTCGTTTATTTTAGTTAGAAAAATAAAAAAACGCTTCTTAATTGCATACACACATATCTGGCTTTTTTACTTGTTAATTATAACTTGATGACTTAATGATGACATGTTTGGCGGAATTTGCTAAGCGATTAACTTTCCACGCTACGGGTTCGATCCCTGCACGGAACAAATATTTGTATGATCTACATATAGTTGTTACGGGTCTGTTTCTGTGCGCATATGACATGTATGCTTGTAAACTTTACCCACGATAAAGGAGATATTATAGTGTCCGCAACGTATTGAAAAAAAAACTTCTCATCCAATTTGGTAATGTCTTGACAATCTCTTTCAACACTCGGTAAAAATCGTTGAAGCCATGTTGAAAATTATATTCAAACGGTTGTAATAGCAAATAAATAAATTTATTAAACCTCTCAAAATTCATAACATTCATACTCAGATCATAGATTCATGTAATCTGGTGCTTATACAGCAGTAATTCAATACAATACAATGAAATGTATGGAATAGCGGATTGGTTTCGTACCTATTTCAGATTTCCCATACTAAAAGTTGTTAATGACTATTAGTATAGACCCCTTCTGGGTTCATACCTTTCTGACTAATCTTGTACACAAAGCCAACAGAGCCTACCGGCTTAAACGGATCCTTCAGAAAATAGAACAAACCAAATAAACCGATAAAACTCAATCATCATCATCATCATCAGCCAGAAGACGTCCACTGCTGAACGAAGGCCTCCCTCAAGGGGGGGTTTGCCATAATCCCCACGCTTGGCAGGCGGCTTGGGGATCGCAGTGGCTCACCGATTAGTGAGAGGACGCTGCTGCCCGTCCTCCGGTGTCTGGCCGCAGTTTTAAGACGTACCCGGGTCATAAAACTCAATATCGCACTTTAATTGAAAATCGATGTGCTAATCGTCCCTACCTCCTACCAGACCAATTAATGGCTACAACTTTCCACAACTTCATTATGAGAATTTGTTGTGGCATAGAACTTCTAATTTAGTCACTGGGTGGAAAAGTTTAGACTTATCATTGTTTCTCAGGAATTTTAAATATAGAACCTTATTTTTATTCATACATAAGTCTTTGATAGCAGCATGGCTTTATTTGTCGACAAACAATAACCGTCTCAATATAAAGAAAGAAGTATATTATATTTGATATAAGAAGAGATTTACTCATTGGCCTAGTGGTCGCAAGCACGACTGCTGAGCGAGAGGTCCTGGGTTCGATTCCTGGGTCGGGCAGTGTTATTGGGTTTTTCTGTATGAAAATTCTCAGTAGCAGGACGGAGTTTGGAATTGTGCTCGGTAGATGGCAATAGGCTTGCCCCCTATAACATGTCAGATAGTTTTAAGATGCTCATTATTCTGAACAGTATACTTTTTTTTACCGCTCTGTTCTATTATCCAAAAAATACTAATTAATACGACTAACTAAAACTGAATCGGCAAATAACTTAACAATAACATCAGTTCTGTCATAGCAAAATTTTTCTTTAGAATACTGTATAAACTTACAAATAAACTCTAATTGCTTTACAGTCAAATGTTAGGAGCCATTTGTGTTAAAAATAATGTTTTAAGTACCTATGGATTTACCTCTTACATCAAACTAAAACAAAACAATCTTGACACACATTCATACAAAATCATAAACGTATAACAACGCATTTTAACGGTCAACAACCTCTCATAATGGGCGGAAAACTTTTTCACAGAGCATAAAAGCGAATGCAAACAAGGCAGCGCTTACGCTTTCAGATGTCAACCCACAAAGGGTAATGCATTCCCCTCTTGTATTAGAATGGAGAGAAAAGGAATCGTAATGCATGCAATCTTCGTATCCGCCTGTAGAGGTATATTTTTAATGTATTTGGTTCAACAATACAAGTTGTGGGGGGTTTTCATCAACAAAGTTCATATATTTTTATTTTTTCTTTTATTAAATGTTGCCCCACACTAGAATTTCTCCTGTATCGTGGGTACAGTTTACAAACATACATTTCACATGCACACACAACCTGACCCGAAAAAACTATCTGTAGATCATACAAATATTTGTTCCGTACGGGGATCGAACCCGCGACACGTAGCGCAGAAAGCTAATAACTTAGCCAGTGCACCGACCGTGCCGCCATATAGATAAATATTTTACTGAAAACAAACGATAACATAACATAGCACACGCACCTGTATAATCAGAAGGATTATGGAGAGGTGTACTATTATACACCCACATTTTTCCAATGCCGTTATTGAATCTCATGTAATAGGGGGCGAGCCTATTATCATCTAACGAGCACAGTACCAGATTTCTTTCACCTACTAAGATTTCAGATTTCATACAAAACAAATGATATTGAATTGAATGCCGTATGTATTTTGATGTTATTGGTCGGAGATGCTGAAAACAGCGCTGAGTATTTGGAGACAAAGAAATAAATAAACTTTTAAAAATACTAATTCTAAATTTAAGCGAGACATAAAGTTTGTGTGACAAATAACTCAATAATTTGATTGGATTTAAAATTAAATTATCTGAAGAGCGATAGAAGCGAGTAGGTGTTGGACCCACATCATCCGGTAATCCTACCACAGGCCCAACCTAAGGTCCTCACATTGTAAGCATGTGACTTACCCGAGATATTTATTATTTACTTACAATAGAGAAATAACGGTTAAGAGTGGCTTTTAGCTACATAGCTACTATTAGCTACCGCAAAAATCAGTCAACGATTGCTGCGGTCAGTCTTTGGATGGGTGACCGCTTTTCATGCATTTACACCCTCCTTGCCTCGGAAAGTACATCAAGGAGTTGGACCCGGGTGTTATTTAATTGCCTATGAGAGTCTTTACGGGTGTCAGAAGCCCAAAAAGCCTGACAACCTTTCTGACCTTAAAGTATCAGTATCTTCCAGTATTTCTGATGGCAGGCTGTAGCGGAGCGGTTACAAGCTACGATAGCGTAGCTTGCGTAAACCAATGTCATGGTAACAGCTACGCCGTAGCAATTTCTTGACCCCGATAAGTATTTGGTACCATTATAATATATCGGTCGGATATATATGTATGTATGTTTATATAACCAACATATGATTCATTGATTAGCAACAATATTGCCTTATAGCATACATCTTGCAACCCAAATAAGCAATAGTTAATATATTAATAAATTAATTAATTATTAACCCAAATAAGCAATAGTTAATATATTAATAAATTAATTCATTATACTGCGGTAGTAAAAGTGGGGTGCTTACAGAATAGCACAACTAAGAAGTTGTAAACCAAATGTTCTACTTACAGAACAGACCCAGAAGCGCACCACTTCTTATAAGATTTATTTTTTTGTGGCATTGTCATGTTATCGTTACTTTATTTTACAAAATTCACATAAAAACATAAAAGCTTTGGAAACCATTTTAATATCATATTTCTATAACTCGAAATCTTCTTGCCTACTTACTTTTTTTTATTAGGTACTAATAAATTATTAAATTTTAAGTAACTAACACTAAATTAATAACTACGATAGATAAATCAATAATTAAACTTGTTTGTCATCAATCTCCTTGGTTTGTTCAACGTCTATTTCTTTCTTTCTTGGCTTCTTTGCGCCTGCGAAAAACAAAATAAAAAAATGATACACGTATAACTATTATTATACCACAATTATTTTTATTCCCTTGGTTTCTACTTGGTTAATATAATTTGTTAACATAACTGGTATAAAAAGACCCTTGAAGAAGGCGAGAGCCACGTAGCTTTAACGGGGTAGTGTGCATTTATAAATGCGGTTTTTAAACCATCAAGTAACGCATAGCAAACAGACATCAATGTGAGTGACTTGGTGAGCCATTAGTAAACGAAATCATATAACTAATTATTTAAACGAAATAAACAATATATTTACCTCCTCCTAACAAAAGCTTGAATAAGGTAGAAAACGGCGAATCTACTACTAACACCATAAAGAACGCTACGAGAAACGACAGCGAGTAGTATGCCAAGAACTTGAAAATCTGAAATAAAATAGAATACGTTCAAACACTGATAGGTATTCATAATTACGTCAAAGATCCTCAAAGGTGTACAGTTGACAATGTCTGTGGTTTAGCATAAATAGCTTTAATGTTCCTATTCTCTGAAAGTTGGAACAAGTGCACTACTGTCGAGTATCGTTCTAGACACTTTGAGATGCAGTAAACTTTCTCACAGAAAAACTTAATAATACTTTATCCAAATCGGAATCGTACAAAGGACTTCACGCTCAGCAACCAAGCTTGCCATGGAAAAAATAATATTTTAATTTAATACTTACCATTGAATCCACGGTGAAGTAAACAGGCGCTATTGCACTGGAGTTGATTCCAGCTATCAGTGCGTAGTGGAATAAATACATCGCGTAAGACAGTCTGGACTGAATTTTCCATACACTTAATGAAAGGAACCAGTTAATGGGACCTGAAAAATAATATTTGGTTATTAACATTAAGCGCCATGCATTATGTCAGTGATAGCCTAGCGGTTGAACGCTTGCCTTCCATGCAGGAAGGTCTAACCCGGCCCGCACATCTGACTTTTCGGGATCAGAATTTGATTATCTCTTGCGTTTACGGTGGAGGAAAACATCGTGAGGAAACCTGCACACCTGAGAGGACTCCATAAAGTTCTTGATGGTGTGTGTAGTCCGCCAACCCGCACCGGGCCAGCGTGGTGGACTAAGGCCTAACCCTTCTCATTTTGAAAAGAGACCCTTGCCCAGCAGTGGGACAGTAATGGGTTGAGTTTATTTATTTATTATTATAACATTAAGCGCCTGGAGCACGCGTGCTACTTCTAGCAGCAGAAACGCGTGCTATTTTTTGTGCTTTTATTACAATGCAGCGAAAGAGCCTCCACGAGTGGCAAAGTGGCAAAGAGAGTGGTAGTTTCAATCCGGGTTTTTTACGCATTGTATGTATCACAAGGAAACACGAAATGCTACATAACTTACCACCATATCCGTTCACACATGCGTATATTATAGTACAAACGAAAAGTGCCCATGCGGGTCTAATGAAGGAATTGAAGAGATTATCCATAAGTTGGTTGTCCCAATTTGGCTGAACGATAGGATAGTTGGTGTATATGATAAACGTTGACCAAGAAAAGGTTGCGATCCAGAAACATACAGCTCCAATCTGTGGAAAAGATACCTAGTTAATATTATAAATATTTTAGGATAACACCATAGATGTAAGTACGGAACGGAACGTATAAAAGCAAATAAGAAAAGAGGGACGAGGTTCCGAGAAGGACAAAGTAGAAATAGAAGTAAGGCACAGGTTCTATCGTTCCAAAATTTTGCTAGAACAGAAAGTGGCGACTTCGACAGAAAGAGACGGCAAGCATGAAACAAGCTTTCTGTTAATGTTTGGAACAAGTATGTACACAGTTTTGTTACTTCAGTTTATTATGGTTTAATTAGCTACACGAAGCCGTATATGTGAATCTGACTAGAAAATAATGCTTTTCGCATTTTATTCTAGTCAGATTTGAAAAAATGTATTAATATCTTAAGAATGTGGAAGATGTAGGAGCCTTTACAAAAAACGAACATAAATTAGTTTAAACAAAATGTACCTTTGACATTTCCAGTTTTACTGTTTTAACTAAATATCCGAACAACATGCCAACGAAGAACGGGGAAGATCGTGTTAATGTATTGACGTAGTAGTTAAATAAGTAGTCTTCGGGCCCCTCGGGACTTCTAAAAACAAAATAAAAAGAATATTTAATTTATGCTTACATAACATAGATTACTTTAATGTACATACAGATACCAGCTGACATGGGTATCACTTATGATTTGCAATACTGGCTGGCGTCGGCCAGTCGTCAGCATGCTGATTCTGGCGTGATATCGTGTTGACATTTATCATGCCAATGCAGTAAATAGATACAGAAACTGATTAAAGAGAAAACATAAAGATAATATTATATCTATTTGCAAAACACCTGTTTGAAATTCTTATTTTAGATATAAATTTAATATATAGGTAGCTATATCTATTTCAACTGCTGAAGCATGAAAGTAATTAAATAGCCATTAATAACATAGTCTTTGCTGTAACCAATCACCTGTGTAACTGTTACTAATTCCCAAAATTATTTACTGTAATTATTTTACCTACCTTGCAGCTAAAATCATCGTAGACGGAAAGGCCTTAATGAAGTTATAAGTAGTCGAAGCCACCAGAATAGCGACCAGTGCAGTCAGTAATGCACCCCATGCTATTTTCTTATTGCCCAGTAGAACCCAGTAAAGAATTATGGGTGACAGGATATGCAGTTGAACATCTATCGCTAAGTACCAAGTATGAGAGAGGCACTGAAAAGATACAATTGAAGACATTGAGTAACCAATAGACATTCGAAACTAGCTACCCGGAGTTTCGAACTATGCCCGGTGGATGTCTTTAAACTCATCTCGTATGCCACGGGACTTAATGAACAAATTCATACATTATATGATATTCAAAAGTCCCCTAATATAGTATAGCACAGCAAAATAATATACGAGTATCTATGGTTTAACTAACCGGATCATATGAAGTCGCGTAGTTCTGTATATGTAACAAGGTGGCCCACCAATTGATCCTGCACCCATGAACCCAGCTACCAACAAAGTCCCATATGGGTCCATCGGTCATCCGATTCAAAAATGTCGCTTCTAGGAGGACCGCTGCGGCCAGTAAGGGAAACATGCGCAAAAGACGGTTCAGCCAGAACAGATGGATGCTTTTGAGTAGCTGATCTGAAATAATGAATTAAACATTAAATTTAAAAGTTGTAAACGCTCTTGCTGGACTGGAGGGAGTACCGTGAGACCTTTATCCTTTTCCGTAAAATTGAATACATATATAAGAAACATTTCGCAATTTATTTACTATGAATTTACGGGATTGTGATCACCTCTGTAGTGTCTTCCGTTTAAAACGCTATAACTTAGGTATTGTGTTAATATTTAATTGTTTTTCCACTATATCATTGAATGGGTGAATGTCATTTTTTGTAAGTTTTGGTAGCGCTCTTTAATTTTTTGTGAATACCCACACAATAATATGCGCAACCAAAACTTACAAAAATTTATATTCCCTCATAGGTGAATATATATTTTTTTAGTTTATTATGTGTATGTGTGTGTGTTTAATATATTCACTAAAAATTAAGTGCGCCACCAAATCTTAAAAAAATGATAATCACCCGAATGCATCATTGGTCTAGTGGTCAACTGCTCAGCATGAGGTTGGGTTCGAATCCCGGGTCGGACAAAGTGTTAATTGGTTCTTCTGTACGGAAATTCTCAGTAGCAGCACGAGATTTGGAACTGTACCCGGTAGATGACAATAGGCCCGCCTTTATTACATATAATGAAAGCCTCAATACGAATTTCGCTATGTAGTATTTCTGTGTTTGCCACAACGCATCATAGGCATTTTTATGAGTGCCATAACACACATTTCACGATGTGGACTGATTTTCGCTCAATAAGCGTTTTCGTTTTGAGCTTGACATACATACCTATAGATTATGTTTATAGCTGATCAATTAATCATAATCAGAAGGTAAATCTTTTAACTTCAATTGAATATTAATTTTATCATTTATTAGATAAGAAAGTATAAAGGAAATCTATTGGAGGATTAAATTTTATTAGTTTTGTTGAACTGTAATTCATTATTCATATCTAAGATTGTTTATAGCAAGGCACAAAAACGAATGAGTTGAGTTTGCGATAAGGAAAAGTAATGATTCGGTATTTATTTCACGGGGAACCGTTGGATGCCTTGAAGGCCTTTGCTAAGCAGTATTCGTTACTATAACAGATTTTCAAAATGGTCAACGTAAAATATGTCTTAGGCCCGTCCCTATTATGCGCGGTGGATATCGATAGACCCATGAAGTTTGATTCAGGGGGCCCTTATTAAAATTGATAGTAGTAAAGTAGTTTAAATCACGATTGAAGTATTCTAAAAGCAATAAGGAAAAACGGCGTAAACTTCACAGGTGGTATACAAAGATCTGGAGGTTACTTACTTCCATTTAATTTTCCTACTGTCGTATATACAACGAGGAAACCACTCAAAGCGAAAAATGTGTCCACGGTTGTATGTGCCGGCATGAGCCAGAGCGCTTGCCAGGACACCGACCACTACAGAAAAAAAATAGAACAAATTAATGTTGGTTGTTTAATCCGTAGTTGAAACATTACTACGGTGCACCAATAAAGACTATGAAAAACGTTTTAATCGACCACGATTTGGTGGATTGCAATACTTACCGAAAAAGCATCTAGAGGATTAGCCCAATTTTCTTCTGTTGCAAAAGTATGACCTACAATAACCCATGCCATAGCCAAAGTTCTAATGCCGTCCAAACATTCTATGGTGCCAGGATTTGACGTGAATGTCATGAGACGACGACCATTTGTGTATACTGAGAACGATCTGCCGATCACACTTACTGTTTTAGGATCTGAAACAAAAGATTTAAGACCATTTTGAAAATAGAATAAATAAATATTGAGAGATTGAAAATACTTTACAAGATTTGTATTTCGAGCTACTGACTGTATATCTACTTGGTAAAAGTTTTAAACAGGGCAATAAGGACACGGTGGTTTTGATCTGTCTCAGACAGAAAGTCTCTAGTTCTAAAAGTGCCTGCCAAGGCCTAATTGAAATAAAAAACTTTGACTTTGACTATCCTCGGTTGGGAACAACCAAGAGAACTATAAACTTTGAATTATTACAAATTATTCTACATTTGTAAATAGTATGAAATCTTACCATTTTTCAAAATGAGCGTTTGCCACACATCATAAGATGTACTCAATAAAGTTATCAATCCAAGTATAGAAAATACTACCCTGTGAAAAACAAAAATATCATTGGTTTATTTATTCACAGTTCAAACCAACTGAAACTATCCCATATTTTATACATTTACTTACACCGCGACAGTGTCTCCTGGTACCCAAGGCTTATCATCAGGTAAACGACAGAAATCTTCAGTGTATTCAAATCCTATAGCAGAGACGTTAAATAAGAAAGAATTAATTGCTTGGTTAGTTGTACATGGCCTAGGAATGCAAACTGCTAGTCTTAACTCCATCCCGGAGAAAATGCTTCCTGCCAAAGACCTAAAAAAATATTTATATATTTATACAAAGTTTAGTCGAAAGGTCAATCGAAGTTGAAATTAGGCAAAGAGTAGTACACATCTTGTCTTAAGTGTGTGGCAGTCCCAAAGGAACTAAGAAATTATGTCAAGACAAGTAAATGGGCAACAACGTACTATATCTTTATTTACAAGTAACATGACTCAATTGTGTTAGTAACGTAAAAGTCAAAATCTTTATTTGTAACTGCGTTTATCAGTTTCCAATACAATTCCGATTACCAACTCTTAGGGAATGTTTCCTACTCGTAGAGCTAGCCCCGCGACTCCGCCCACGTGTAGTTCAGATGATTATATATCAAAATAAATATTGTAAAAAAAATGTTATTTATCAATATTATAAAATGTTTTAACCGGTTTCGACTTCATAACCGTTATCGTGAAATCCATCGCTTAATTCCCTTTAGATATAGCGTGATATTTTTCTACGTCTGCATGTTTCTCGAACCCTAAAGTAAGCTACAAAGTCTCATTAAAATCAGTCCACTTATTATCTCCTTTATTTATCGTAAAACATATTTTCTTAAATTTATAAATATAATTATTAATAATAAAAAATACATTTATAAATATAAAAAAATAAGAACCAACCGGCATTGGGAACAGGGTCCAAGCTACCGGTGGTTAGGGCTTCAGAGATAGAAACCTTCTCACAATACGTGCCGTATCAAGGAGTACCGCTTTCTGAATCAGTCCCTTGACTCAGCCGCCCAACGAGAGCCTCTTGAGATGTTGGTCGAGGCTCTTGGCCATCAGGCCATTGGCCGTCACAACAATCGGCACGACGCGACGATAGCCGAATCGACATTCCACATCTCGGCAACCTCGTGCGCCAAGTCGAGATACTTCATTTGTTTCTCTTTCTCAGCTTTCACGAGATTCTCGTCATGCGGAATGGTGATATCGATTATCATCGTGCGGTGAGCTAATCGATCTTTCACCACTATATCAGGCTTATTGGCTACAATAGTCCTGTCAGTGATGATAGATCGATCCCAGTAAAACGTGACATGGTCATTTTCGAGAACTGAGTCGGGCACATACTTGTAATACGGTACCTCAAGATCCACAAGTTTGTACTGCAAAGCAAGTTGCCGGTGGATGATCTTGGCCACTTGGTTATGTCTGTGTAAGTACTCGCCGTTAGCCAAACGAGAACAGCCAGATATGATATGTCTGATAGACTCACCTGGATGGTGACATGCCCGACATATGTCAACCGTCCCGTCTTTCATGATATATCTCCGGTAGTTATTCGTCAAGATAACTTCGTCCATAATTACACAGACAAATCCTTCGGTTTCCCCAAAGAGATCACCGAAGCGTAGCCAAGATACGGACGCTATGAAGTCTACATCGGGCCCGTGAAGAGCTCGGAAAAAGCATCCGTGTAGCTCCTTGCCTTGCCATACCTCCTTGTGATCATTGGTAGTTAGTACGACAGGTTTGCGCCAGTTCTCGTTAGCCAACGACAACGGGGTGAGTCCTTTGTCCACTGCGACCACATCTCGATGCATACACACGTCGCTTTTATGGAAATATTCCTTGAGATTGCACAGCTCACGGTTGTGGAGCGTCTTAGCATTTAAAAAGCCTCGTCCTCCACATTTCCGTGGGATGTACAATCTCATCACCGACGATTGTGGGTGATGCATCCGATCTGCGGTCAGCAGTGTCCGGACTTTCCTATCCAGGGCGTCAAGTTCAGTCTCAGTCCACTTATTGTTATGAGTTTTCAAGAAGAGAGACTGAGAAACCGACGGTGTTTTCAAAACTTGTTCTTGTTACACAAACACCGAGTACAATACAATGAAAATTTTAGAAAAATATCTAGACTGACTGACTGACATATAGTACCTAAATCTAACCTACTTCCAGATGACCTAGAAGGATGAAATTTGGAATCCAGCTCGGTAATTGTGTGTAAGCGTAGGAAAAAATCAAAAAATAAGTGTTGTCCCCATACAAAAAACTTGTAATATGCGCTAAACAACCGGCCAACGGCGTGTCGTCGGCGGCGCGCGGCACCACATAATTATACACAGAACAGAAGTAAATCTACATAAAAGCGCTCCCGAGCAACACATAAACATAGGCACCGCTTACGAATACCGATTTAGTTATTTATTATTTTATTACATTTATGTTCATCCTGCTTCTTTCTCAACGATGAATTAAATGATTGTCATACTATAACCACAAACGTTCTTCGTGCCTAAACCAGTAACAGTATAAAAGTGAAGTACATATATGAGATTCAATGAATAAATAAATACTTTATACAAACCGTTCGCTATAAGTTTGCCGCTGTCAACAGATAATAAATGGGCAATGCGCACTATTATCTCTAACATTCAAGAGAATGTAGACAATATCATAAAAAAGAAAACCACGCAGCGGAAACGCAAGAAAAAACATTAAATCTCAATACCTGCCTAGTTTTCTTTACAAAAAGTAATGATATCCCACCAAAAACATAAATGTAAAAAAGCAGAGCCAAGTTCAATACAAAAATTATGCTTGGCTGTGGGCTTCGCCGCAAAAAGAATGGAGATCTAAATGAGTGCCAATTTCTATGCAAAATCGAAATATATATTTATAGGAACAAAATAACATTATGAACAAGTATTAAACTCTATTTCTTTGCTTTATTGGATACCTATAACAATTGCTGTTATTTAAAAATGTGAGATCTTAAAGTAGGTTAGATTTGACTTGGCCAGTTTTTATCAGAATTAAAATGTTGAATAACTTTATAAAATGACTGATGTAATGAAATCTGGCCAAGTCAAATCTAACCTACTTTAAGATCTCACATTTTTAAATAACAGCAATTGTTATAGGTATCCAATAAAGCAAAGAAATAGAGTTTAATACTTGTTCATAATGTTATTTTGTTCCTATAAAAACATATTTCGATTTTGCATAGAACTTGGCACTCATTTAGATCTCCATTCTTTTTGCGGCGAACCCCACAGCCAAGCATAATTTTTGTATTGAACTTGGCTCTCCTTTTTTACATTTATGTTTTTGGTGGGATTCATTGTACAGAAATAGTATATTTATAAAATTTATAATAACTTTCTGAGACTGTCGAATCAATACCTGTCGTGATCAACTATTCCAGACATCGCGAGCATCCCTTTTCGCATGGCATTATATTGTTCCAAACTCTTCACTGTTTCCTCATCCAAAGTTAACAGATTTCGATCAAAATCAAAAGATTCAGAATATCTTATCCATTCCGGAAAATGGTAACTTTGGTTCATCGGTACTCGGATCATACAATATTTTCCTTGAAGTTCATTATCTGATAACTGTTGGTTTAATCCGATGCATTGGTGATAGTTGCCCATGTCCATCAAGTTGCCTTCAAAAATACCTCTTGGAAATCGAATACCAGCATCTGCGACTGTTTGACAAAAAAAAACATTAATTTGTTTATATAAGAGGATTTTGCGAAAGGCTTATATCGTTTTATGCAGTTAATTTTCTAGACAATTTGCATCACGATTCGTACTACTGTAGGTGTTAATTCACTGATTTCTCAAATTATGGCGTCCTTACAGAATTATAAGTATTACAACTAAGAAGTTTCAAAGAAGAAGAAATGTTGTACTTACAAAACAAGGCCAGGATCCCATTACTTCTTATTAAACGTATTTGTTCATGGCACAGTTCTGGATCTATCACTTCTTCGAACAGATTTTGATCTAAAGCTTGATTTGTTATTGTTAAATTAACATATCCTTTTACTAAACTAATTGTTACTATATTTAAAAAAACTATAATTATACACACTTTGGAAGCCATTTTAATATATAATATTATAACTATATTTTAACTATGAAGTATTCATTTATTCTGAAATGATTATGTCCACAAACAAAGACCGCTTTGGTATCATAATGAATAAAAATATTTTTCCATATTATTCATTAATTAGTGTATCTTATCGTACTATCACGACAAATTTTAATTTAGACAACTTGTAATCAAAAGAAGTGCTTATATCAAGGATGTGACTTATTTAATCTTTATTTGATATAAATGATGGGAAACGTGAAAGTAAGGTAATTTCCGTGAAGTTTATTTTTAAAATATTGATTACAAATTATTATCATAGGTCTTCGATCATTAGTTCCCAAAGTGGTCCAGGTGGACCCCCAGGGATCCACGGGGGAATCGACGGGAGTCTACGTTGGCGTGACAAAAAAATGGGGGTTTACAATTCAATTTACAATATGGTAAAAATGTAGCTGCAGGGAGTCCACCGAAATCAGCTAAATTTTGAAAGTGGTCTATAAGAAAAAAAGTCTGGGAACCTCTGTCTTAGATGCTTAAAGGCCGACCAAAATCCCCACACTAGTCCTACATTTATTTTGTTGACCACACGTCATGTGCGTGCTACATGATTATTGTATTGCGCAATACATATAATTTTTGTATCGAGTCATATAGGGCACACGCGCTACACTAGCTTGGGTCGCCATCGCTTATTCGGCGTGGATGACTATATAATTATTGTATTGCGCAATTTAATGTGACAGAGAATACCGACACCGTGGCATCCGTGTGCTCCAGGAAGCAGTCACCGTTCCTCATATCCGACTTGCCTTCATTGGCTGGCTGGAGTGGACTCGTTAGAACAGAGCTCTTAGTGCTCAAAGGATACTGAGCGTAAGGGACGAGTGGGCCAGTGATGCACCAGAGCAAGTGATCTGAGTTTAAAGTCAAGCAAAGCCTCTTCACCCTTCAGCCACTCACGTTCTTATTGCCCCGTTGTTGCGACTCAAGCAATTATTATTGGTGGGCCCAGTTAGTGAGATGGCAAGTCTCTATTCCCATAGTTCCTCATAACCCGGTCCACTAACATCCCATCATAATAGCCCAAGTATTATTATTTTTTTCCAACTATTCTGCAATAGTTCTGAACATATAGTGCATACAGAGATAATCGCTGGATATGTCACCAAAACATTTCATTAAAGGTGTGCAAAGAGAAGACATACGTAATAATATATCTTTATTCGTGTGAAATACGGTGGATTTACAGATCTTCGTATTTATAATTTGTTTTTCTCGCGTACTTCGCCTACTTATGTTTTTTTTTTTCTAATTAGTCAACTATTTCTAATCTTATTAACACTTATTACATAAATACATTATTTTTTAAGCAAAATAAATACCTAACATCTATGGATAAGGTAAAAAAATACAAAAAAGATTTCGCCTACTTAATTTGGCATGCAAAATGTTGATTAGAGTAGACATGTTTTAAAATCTAGGTACATTTTTTACACCTGTAAAGTAAATATAATCCATATAAAAACATATTTATTTCAATAATATGAAATTACTAAATTACATTAAATGAAATTAGAATATAAGTCTGCTATGACATTACAACTAGGTACAACAATGAGGCTCCGGCAGCCTAATTACGTAAAAAAGCGACAGTAACGCGACAGCCACGCGACAGCAATCTCACTGTCAGCCAATACATTATATGACACAAAAATGACGTTTGACATAAGCTTTCGCATGATCTACGCCTGTCGCTACATCGGTAATTAGGCTGCAGATCATATATATATATCGCTTGGGGTTAACGAGCTGCAGAGTTTTTAAGAGAGAACATCGGTCTAAGATTCATATTTAGTATGTACTATTTTTTTCATTGAAAGAGTAGAGTATACATAGTCGTATGTTACCGTGACCAAATCGGCACCATTTATATACCTATGCCTAACTTTATTTATAGAAGTTTAAATCAATGAAAGGCGGCTGGCTGCGTAGCTACTTATACTCGTAGCTACCGCCCAAAACAGTCGATAAATTATTTTTTAAGTAAATTTACGTCATTATGGTATAAATTGTGCATTAGTTAGTATGCATTATATTCTAGCCTATTTAAAGTGATGTGTGTATTACTCATAAAGTTTAGATCACGAACTTTCAGAAACCATAACTACCTACATTATGGCAACATGCCCAGAAAAAAACTTTTTTAATCTCTGCTATAAATAATTAATTATTACTAGTTATGTAATATCAATGATTCATTTTGTCAATATTATTCTTATGCTTTGTCAAGTTATTAAAGCCTGGATTCTGCATTTTCCTGTATCGGTCGTAGCTTCAAGAAACTATAATTTTGAAGCGCTGGAAATAATTAATTTGAAGTATCTACTTATAATTAAATAACAATGTATTTAATATTTAATTATTTAATAAATTTGATAGGTACATAAATAATTAGGCTTGTTTACTATTCTCTTCAGTTGGTTTAACCTCATTTTCTTTCTTGAGTGGCTTTTTTACACCTGCGAATATTACGAAAATTTATTAATACATACCTTACATTATATATATTTTAGTTTCTACTGTATTGTAGGTAAATTTTATAAATAAATCATATGCCGAAATTGAACGCGCGACAAAAACGCTTAGCCACTGCAGTAATCGTTATAACTGAAATTGTGTGAATATGAATAATGGAGTCGTCCAGTCGTTACTGAAATCGAATCTCTTTAAAAAACAAAATAAACAATTTATTTACCCCCTCCTAATAGAAGGTTGAATAATACGGAGAACGGCGAATCTATGACCAGTACCATAAAGAAGGAAACCATAAACGAAAGCGCGTAGTGTGCCAAGAACTTGAACATCTGAAAAAAAAAAAACATTCACAGCCAACGTTAAATAGGGACAGTGCTAATTATAGTTGATACAACAAAGTTTTTATGGGATTTAATAGATAAAAATATTAATTACGTATTGAAAGAACACACTGAGAAACTTTATAAAAGGAAATTATACGGGGCTCTTCTCACTGGTTCCTTGTTATTGTGGGTACTCTCTATTTTGAGAAAACCAATTATGTTTTAGGGTAGCAAAATGGATACATCAGACCAAAGGTTTGGACTTACGACGATCGATAGATGGTAGTAGAGAGTAGACCAGATAAACAAATATAGATTGTAGAAGATACCAAAATTAACTATAATATTTTAAACATTATCAATAAAATACTTAAATGACAAAAATGTTTTTGTGACTTTTCGTTTCCCTCAGCTAGTATCGGATTGTTGTGTATAACGATACAATGATGTTCATAAGGCAAATGAAGACAAACGAGCCCTTACTCTTGAAAATAATCCCTAACAAACGGTATCTATTGGATTAATTAAATGTCAATGGATAACTTCATTAAGGTCATATTTATAAAATTGTCAGAGGATATTCGACCAAACTAAAGATATTGAAATTAGATCGCCGTTGAAATTCAACTGACCTGTGTATATTAATCAAAATCTAGTACTTACTATTGAATCCACTGTGAAGAACATAGGCGCTGTTTTAGTAGAGTTGATTGCAATCATTAGTGCGAAGTGGAATAAATACATCGCGTAAGACAATCGGGATTGAAGTTTCCATACACTTAGGGAAAGGAACCAATTTATTGGACCTGAAAAAAGGTAATTTAGTTTACATTAACATTCGTATATTCTTATATTAACACCAGAAGTAAAATCAAACAACACAAATCTCGCGTTTTTGCTACAAAAAGTCTTGTGTAAAGCCTATCAGATACGCTTAATTTGTTTTTCTCAAGAATATTCATGTATGAAAAACGGTTGATTTAGTTTAATTCCCTTCGTGATCCTCCTAATTAAAATGGACTAAAGAAAATATTTAAAAAGATTACAAGATGTTTCCTTTTTTTTACTGGTGTCTTTATCCTAGTATATGTTGTTCTCCAGTTAATAGAAGCAGTTTTATCAGCTTGTATTGCCTGGAGAACAAGGTCAATGAAAAGGTAAGGATCAGCCGGAAATTCGATCAGTACGATCTTAACCCAACGCACCTTACAAGAAAAATATACGAGTGACGAAACCTGAGTTTATTTGGTGCACCTTGGGCAGACAGTTCCACGAAACACGAAATAATAACTTACCCCCATACCCGTTCACGCATGCGTATATTATATTGCAAATACACAATGCCCATACAGGTCTGACGAAGGAATTGAAAAGATTATCCAAAACTTGGTTGTCCCAATCTCGCTGAAAGAGTGGATAGTGGATGTACATTATGAACGTAGACACAGCAAATGTTCCGACCCAGAAACACGCAGCTATAATCTGTGGAGAAGATATTTATATAATATTATTAATATATAAATATGGATATCCACATGCACATTTTGCTGTTACCGTTATTGAGCCCCATTTAATAGGGGCGCCCCTATTACAGTCTACTGGGCACAATTCTCTACTGCGCGCTGCTACTAAGAATTTCCCTGGAGAAAACCCCAATAACACTGATCGAACTGGGAATTGAAGCTCACGCTCAGCAGACGCATTTGCGAATACTAAACCAATGAGGCAGCTGTCATCAACCAATTTAAACAAAATGTAAGCGTATGCTCGTACCTTTGACATTTCCAGTTTAATTGTTTTCACAGTATATCCGTAGACCATGCCAACGAAGAACGGAGCAGCTCGCGTTAATGTATTGACGTAGTAGTTATTGTCGTAGTCTTGGAACCGTTCGTAATCGCTAAAAACAGTAAATTAATAATAATAATTTATTTATTCAGCAGAACGCTCTTGCGTGATATTAAATAGATGTAAGGAATGCCAGTATCACTAGTATCTTACGAGTAGCATTGCACTAGCACGATGTTAACATCGTGTTGACGTTTGTCATGCCAGTAGAGCTTAGATAACTGGTTCAGTAGGTACATCTATACGAGTATATAAAATTGGTATTAAACATGAAAGTAATTAAATGGTCGGTCTTTTATAATAGCCGGTATTTTACTTATTTAGCGAAACTATATTACTACGACCCGGGTACGTCTTAAAACTGCGGCCAGACACCGGAGGACGGGCAGCAGCGTCCTCTCACTAATCGGTGAGCCACTGCGATCCCCAAGCCGCCTGCCAAGCGTGGGGATTATGGCAACCACCTCCCCTTGGGGGAGGCCTTCGTTCAGCAGTGGACGTCTTCTGGCTGATGATGATATTACTACGAAATTAAAATCAATAACAAATATCTACGAAACATTTACAATAATTATTGTACCTACCCAGATACCGCTTGCATTGAAGAAGGGAAGTTCTTAATGAAGTTATAAGTAGTCGAACCCGCCAGGATAGCGACCAGCGCAGTCAGTAATGCACCCCATGCTAATTTCTTTTTTCCCAGTAGAACCCAGTAAAGAATTATGGGTGACAGGACATGCATTTGGACATCTACCGCCAAGTACCAAGACTGAGCGATGCACTGAAAAAGTAATTAAAGACATGTGTAACCATTTGTCGTTGGAACATGGGTCATTAAAGTTTGGTGATATATGTATGAATAATATTGTAAAATAAATCAGAATTATAGTTGAACTCACAATAAAGTGAGGAGTCGCGAAGTTCTGTATATGCAACAAGGTAGCCCACCAATTGGTCCTACACCCATGAACAGAGCTAACGACATAATCCCATATGGGTCCATCTGTCATGCGATTCATATATGTCGCTTCTAGGAGGACCGTTGCGGCTAGTAAGGGAAACATGCGCAAGAGACGGTTCAGCCAGAACAGGTGAATGTTTTTGAGTAGCTGATCTGAAATAATAATAATAAACTGTTAATCTTGGAGTTTACAAAACAAGGACACACACTCACAACTTACCTTTTCTAAGAAAAAAATATTACAGAACGTTCATTCATGCAGGAGCAAAACTTTACAATAATTAATTACGTACATATTTAACACTTTACAATAATTTAATACGTACAATAGTTAACGTTCTTATTTTAGTTTATATACAGCATCATTTTGTTTTCTCAGTAAGTGAATGTACATATGTATATTCTTCTGATAAATAAATTGCTTAATTCATTTGTTTGTAATAAATCATATGATTAGTTATTTGCTTATTCGATTTTTTGGGAAATTTTCATAAATGTAAAATATATAGTTATATGAAGATATGTTCAAAAATCTTTGAAATTCCTTATGACATCTTTGTTAAATCATAACAGTGGAAGTCACAGTCGAGTAAAACAGTATTGTAAGAAAAAAGAGTGAATATTTGAATGAATTTTTGACCACTGAAAAACTTGCGCGCTGGACATATTCCCATATCCTGATAACCTAAATAAAATTCGATTGCTCACTTACTTCCTTTTAATTTTCCAACTGAAGTATATACAAGGAGGAAACCACTCAAAGCGAAAAACGTGTCCACGCTTATTTGCCCTGGTGAGATCCACAAACCCTGCCAGGACCGCATCCACTGCAGGCAAAATGAAAATTAACGACTTAGTATGTATTGAATGATCCAGGGTCAAATAGCAACGCTCAAGTCTGTGAAAAACGGTAAATATTTAACTTTAATCCATCACACAACCCCAGTGCGACTTGGCGCTTTACAGCACTTACCGAAGCGTACTCAATAGGATTAGCCCAAATGTTTTCTGATATAAAAGCATGACCGACCATCACCCATGCCATGGACAATGCTCTGATACCGTCCAAACATTCTATGGTGCCAGGACTTGACTTGAACGTCATGAGCCGCTGAGCATTCGTGTACACTGAGAACGATCTGCCGATCACGTTTACTGTTTTGGGATCTGAAATAGAAGTTTTAAATCCATGTTGAAAATTGACATGGAAATAGAGTTTAAAAATATTCCAAAACTTTTTATGATGTATATTCTTGTCCACATGATAATGAATATAATTGTGATGAAAACAAGATTAAAAATCTTACCATTTTTCAAAATGAGCGTTTGCCACACGTCATATGATGTACTCAATAAAGTTATCAGTCCAATAATAGAAAACACTGTCCTGCGAAAAATAGTAAATCATTCATTACGAAGAGTTCAAACAAATTGAAACTATCCCATATATACTTTAACTTACACCGCGACAATGTCTCCTGGTACCCAAGGCTTATCATTAGGTAGACGGCAGAAATCGTCTGTGTATTCAAATCCTATAGCAAAGACGTTAAATAGAAGAGATTTAATTGCTTGTTCCGTTGTACATGGCCTAGGAATACAAACTGCTAGTCTAAACACCGACCTGGAGAGACCGCTTCCTGCCAGTGACCTAAAACGAAAAATATTTACTAGAAGTTTAGAAAGAAGCATGTTTAATTTATTATTAAGGCCTTTCAGATAATTATTTTTTATCTTAATAAATATTTGCGGTACAGAGAATGTAGACAAAATGTAGGTTGAATCTTAATTCAATGAAAAGAAATGGCACAAAAGATCTTGGCTTAAAAAAACACTGCCCTTTTGTGGGAGTAGTAAAGGGACTAAGGAATGATGGCGAGTTAACATGGTAGCCAATAGCATCCTCCGACACATAGACAACGTACTGCGATCACCTATTATACGTGATTATGGCAGCTAAACTAATCGAAAGAGATATTAAATTTTGTTTTCCTCGAAATCATCATTTATATCTTCCCAAATGTAGACTAGATGTATATAAAAAAAATGTTTATGTCAATGCCATCCAAGTGTACAATAGATTGCCAACCTCATTTTAAAACCTCCCTATACCCATGTTTAAAAGAAAATTAACCAATTGGCTTCTCGACAATTGTTTTTATGACATTAAACAATTTACACAGTGTTGTCAAAATAGTACCGTAAAATGGGGCTATTTGGGAAACGCGGGGCAATTTGGGACTAACATTTGTGTTTAGAAATTTTGACATATTTTCTAAACTAAATCAAAATTTCTTTTGTCATTGAAAGCATCCTACACTACCGCTGTTTAAAAGCAGTTACTACTCCATGAGAAGCACACATAATGATCCCTTTAATAAATTTCAATTAGCCCCGCGCCTCCGAAATACCCCGTTTTACGGTAATAAATTTTAAATAGATTTAATATTCACATTTTTATCATTGATTTTATTTTTACTTAGATTGACATGGAATATATTCTAGACTTGGTAATGGAGTGACATAGAATATTAAAGTTTTTATGTACTCGTATACATATGCTATAAAATTTTATTATGATTATTATATAAGTGGGTATTGTTGTCTAATTGAATAATTTAATTGAATGTCTGCTTTAATTAATTTGATTGATAGGTATATAATTTATGTAAATTGAAAATTTTATATTTGTACGCCACTGACCATGGTAGAATGTATTGAGCTACTTATAATAATGAAACATCATACTATGTAATACTACATTCTTTCAAATTAATGATTCTGATTCTGATTCTGATTCTGATTCTGATTCTGATTCTGATTCTGATTCTGAAATCCATATAGATTTTCAAATGTTTTCAAATTGGATTTAAGATTATTGAACATTTGATAAAAAATGGTTACAGTCAGAGCCGGGGAGGGTCATGTAGGTATCATTCATTTCACTGAACTTCATTTCATATGTCTTAGTATAAATCTATTATATAAGTAAATGTCCTCTTAGTGTTTGACTATAGTAGGTATAGATATAGACGATTTTAGCAATGAAGAAAAAATATAAATGATAAAGATACGGATGACGCAAGAGATTATTCATAAAACTTATCGTCGTTTAAGCAGTAATAACACACTGGTTGAATTTGATTATCACTTTCGATAACGGTGAATGAAAATATAGTAAGGATAGAGAATAACAAATATCTAGAGATTACGAAAGAGTTTATATAATAAGATTCCAAGCGGATTCCTTTTATTAGGATGGCCATTTAGGAGGAGTAGGTTTTGCATTGGAGGTACAAAATAGGACCATAGATAAATAAAATTGCAATGCCTTCGAAGATTCTGTTCTGTTTCATCATACATGACACCATTATATACATCTATCAGATCAGATGCCCGTCTAACTATATTATTATTTTATATGTGAAGGGGCTTACTAGCTAGGTAGGTAGAGAGTAAGTAGGTACATGAATTCAGGCCATAGTTAATTTAATAGTGGGACGCTGACAACAATCCGCCATATAAAAATATAGAGCTCAGCGAGTGTCACTCAACGTCTGGCTAGGCAGTTTTTTTAAATGAGTTTCCTAATTAAAATATTTACTCTATATTCATACCTGTCTTGATCAGCTATCCCAGACATCGCGAGCATCCCTTTTCTCATGGCATTGTATCGTTCCAAACTCTTGACAGTTTCATCAAAATTCGAAGATTCATATCCTGACAATCCAGTGAAATTGAAACTTTGGTTTATCGGTACTCGGATCATACAATATTTTCCTTGAAGTTCATTGTTAGATAACTGTTGGTTTAATCCGATACACTGGTGATAGTTGCCCATGTCGATCAAGTTGCCTTCAAGAATACCTCTGGGAACTCTTATACCAGCATCTGCGACTATTTGACAGAAACATAAACATTAATTTGTTTTTATTTATGAGTATTTCGCGAGAGTCTCATCATGTACTTATATTTATATTGTTTATGTCAAAACATTAAGCAAAACCAAATATCTGGAGCAGCGATGTTTAGGTATTTATTTATAAAAACTCACTGAAATATCTGCGGGTGCAAAAGTCAGATGCTTACAGAATATCACAGAATATACCAAATATTGTACTTACAAAACAAAGCCAGAAGCGTATCATTTCTTATAAGACTTATTTGTTCGTGGCATAGTTCTGGATCTATCACTTCTTCGTACAGATTTTGATCTAGAGCTTGATTTGGTATCGGTAAGGTTATACGACCTTTAGCTAAACTAACTGTTACTATATTAACACAAACTACAAATAGAAACACTTTGGAACCCATTTCAATACATTTTTTTTATTCTTGAATTATTAAGTATGTAAGAATCAAATGAATATATATTTTAATATTATTACGACCACACAAATGCTCTTTAGAATAACAATGAAAAAAAGATTTTCCTTATTTTTATTTATAAACGTATCTTATCGTTGTAGTACTTCTCAACGATATTAGACAATATTTGTAATCGCAGGAAGTTCTCGTAAAATATTAAAGAAAAGGCTTGTTTAAGGAAAATCATTAACAAAATCAGGTTTAGGAGCAAAACCATGGTTTGTCGATCGTCTAAAGTAAATAGTAGTGTACACCATTATTTGTTACTAAAATATGGTTCATAACGACATAGATGATATGGAGTCAGTGTGCAGCTCTCGAGAACCAAAGCGTCAACCCGTTAAGAGGAAAATGCATTCCGGCTCAAATATGGGTTCACCAAAATATTCGCTATGACAATTGTCGATATACATCGTATGCCGCAAGATCCTTTATCACCCGAAGTACACTTATATTTTAGGCGACAAAAGTGCTTGCAAAGACATAAACTGCAGCAACTTAGCTGTACTTTATGTCGTTGGGCTCGACATCTCGCATGAGGTAACTTCGCTATTTACTTATCTAGATTTTATATCTCTAGAGATTTACATAAGATATAGAAGATATGGAAGAATATGATGAGAGTATTATCTGCTACTTCGACTTTTGTACTGTTATCAGAGCAATATACTGCATAAAAAATGAACTCCTAATAATCTTCAAGTGTTTTTAGGTATTTTATTATCAGGGAATACCTTATAGGACAAATTATTATATAGTAGGTATTATGTACAATAACAACTATAGAGTGGAGAATATAACTAGGACTAATAAAACTAACTCATATTATATTCCCAGCATTACTTTGAGTGTTATTTATTTATTTCAAACAGAGATGCAGAATATTACAGATATAAAATAAGTTGTTGTACAGCAAAAAAAATGAAAAATATCTGTCCACTGATAAATAATTATTATTTTGTTGGTTTCGGGTTGTATGCAATTCTGAATAAGCATAATAATTATTATGGACTTGCTTGGTGAAGTGGAAGTGTACACGATTCAGAGTTTCTATTAGCTAAGTGCTCCTTGATGGAACCAAAAATTTGAAGCAAGAGCATTTCCTGTCTCTGGGCGTATATGGGCATCGATGTTTATATGCATCTTTGTGCACTCAAAAAGGCGTAGTCTCAAGTAAGATAATTTCTGAAAATTTTACTACTGACTCATTAGTCAGTTGTCACCGCGCGCAGTCATAATTTCGTAGGAAACAATCGATTTAAATAAAACAATGATTCTGTGTGTCTTTGAAAATTGCTAATATGAATAAAAAAATCTGTGAAGATGAATTAATAAAACATGTGGGACAACAAAATATCATGTCTAACTTTGAGAACAGAAAACGAAAGGAGTTCTTTATTTGGTATATTTTTTATATAATTTTTTAAATTATGTTTCTGACTTATCACATACTTATATACTTCGCCATCTAGTTTAAAAAAGACGTGATTGATAAATCCTAATTGCAAAGTAATCATTTCATTATTTACTTCGGTTTAAATTATTCACATACTTACTTTGATTTTTATTAATTTAATCGACTTGTTAGACGACGCCGCCCGGAGGAGGGAAGGAGTGTTCCATGATATGATGGTATTATCTATATAAAAATGAATTGCTATTCGTTAGTCTCGCTAAAACTGGAGAACGGCTGAACGAATTTGGCTAATTTTGGTTTTGAAATATTTGTGGAAGTCCAGGAGAGGCGATATGTTGAGGAAATCCTTTTTTGTAGTGTAGTGTAGTGTAGCGTAGCGTAGCGTAGCGTAGCGTAGCGTAGTGTAGTGTTGTTCTTAATGCAGACGAAGTCGTGCGAGTCTCCTAGTACAAAATAAAACTTAAGAGCCCGGCGCAATTCAAGGTGAGGGTAAAAATCGGTTTGAATATTCCTATCTCTATTTGTCTATTGTGGGAGGGACGCGCGTGACCCAAAACAAGGTGCGCGATCGCGTACGAGTAGGTATACCTTCATTCATTCATAACATTACTAAGTAATGATGTTCATTATTTGCTTTATTTTTGTTAACTAATTTGGGGAATCGTTAGTGGTGAATGTATAGACTAGAAATGCGTTTTTTTGGAAATTTCTCTACAATGCCTACATTACAAGATATTAGAATGAAAATAATATTTCGAGATCTAGGATCCAGGTAAAGAACATCTAGACAGATATTAACATTCTAATGTAGGCACCTATCATTTACAAAATGTTGACTCCCTTAGGATAAATAATAATTAAATACCAAATTGATACCTTATCACAATGACATAAGTGACATGACGCGTGACCTTGGATTGCAAGGACTAAGTACAAAACTATCGAGTTAAAAAAAAACAAACACAAAACAACAATCCAAAAATGAAAACTTTATATTTTTGGATTTTTATTTAATAACTAAATAATATTAACTATGTTTCTGTTGAAATGATATTATAAATACTAATGTTTTGAATGCAGAACAAATAAAAAGAAAACGAGTTATTTACGCCGTAAAATTTACGAAATGTAATTCGTTTAAATTTCGTTTTAGGTACGTATATTAAATTTCTTTTTTAACAGGAACTTAGATTTTTATTGTCTTAATTCGAATAACAGAATACTAATTTGGAATATACTGTAATCGGATATAATTCCTAGACTACGTTTGTATGGAATTCATCGTCAGCCGGCCCCTTAAAAGTCGCTTGTCGATCACTGCGTAAATTATTGTCATTTAGTAACGTTGTCGTTTATTTTTATTGAATAGAATAAAGGTACTTACCGACACAAAATAACAAAGTCGTAATTCATCGCCATTTTAAATTGCGTTTGTTTTTTTTATTGAAGGCAAATATAAAGAAAATATTAAAATTTACATTTATTATATTGATCCAAATCTTGTGATTTACAATTACTGAAAAAAAGCCTGGATTAAAAAATCCTAACGAAACGAAAGGTTTTACTATTTTTGTTATACTTCTATCTAAGGGTGTTGTGTTGTGTATGTGAATATATGTGTTTGTAAACGCACCCACGACAGAGGAATAAGATCAAGGGCGATGCTTAAAAAAAATATTTTTAATGAACTGCTGAATTATCAAATTAAATCAAAATGTTTATCTTTCAAATAAACCTACCGCGTGCCTTTTTAAAACGTTAGTATGACTCTTGTTGCACGGTCCACAAAATTTGATCCTTTGGAGAAGAACCGGCAAGTAACTCCATGGATACCTACTCTTTTCAAAATAATCGAGATACGAGTACAATCTTGTTTAACTCCACGCACGGTCGGAGTCGACTGACAAGTTTACGTCAAGAGGACAATGTGGTAGGCAGGTTTTAGTACGAGGTATGTAGAAGTTACTAATGTCTTTGAATTTAAAAAAGCAACAAACTAACCTATATTTATTGTGTACCTATGTATATCGATAGCCATTAAATATTAATTATGGATAAAATATTTATATTTTTATAAATCATTCTTTCAGTATATGGGTATCCGTGATGATTTTAACTGGATATTCTAATTGGAGTGTTTGAGGGCATGGCATAGAACTTAGAATAGTTATAATTAAATTAAAGAGGTACCTATGTATAAATTTTTTTATCGGTGTACCATAAACAGTATTCTCTCTCTCTATGTAAGTTACCGCGCAAAACAATTGATCTCCTTGCTTAATAATGAATGGGTATTTGTAAAAAATCTACAAAGAAGTAATTATTATCTGGTGCCATTCTCAAGATTTACATCCTATATCTTTCTATGTCGTTATCTCTGAATGTAGATCTAAGAAACTTTGGAAATAATTAAAATAAAATAACAATTAATTTAATATTTAATTATTCATTACATTAATAACTATGGTACATACACAATTAAGCTTGTTTGCCATTATCTTCAGTTGGATTAACGTCAATTTCTTTCTTGACTGGCTTCTTTACACCTGCGAAAAGGACGAAAATTAATTAATTCTCTCACAATAATATGTTATGTAAGAGAATACATCTTCTGATTTCTACTGTATTCTGACCTCCACACAAATATTTGTTCCATGGGAGAATTGAACCGCTTAGCCACTGTAAGATCTATGTGTGTTATACATGAGATTTTTTTGGCTGTAGATTGCGTACGAGTATATGAGTATACCTGATCCACTAAATCTTATCTCTTTGAAAAATGACTAAGTACGTAATATTTAAAAACAAAATAAATAATATATTTACCTCCTCCTAACAGAAGGTTGAATAACACGGAGAACGGCGAATCTATGACCAATACCATAAAGAAGGAAACCATGAAAGAAAGCGCGTAGTGTGCCAAAAACTTGAACATCTGCAAAAAAAACACATTCACAGCCAACGTTAAATAGAGACAGTGCTAATTATAGTTGATACAACAAAGTTTTTATGGGATTTAATAGATAAAAATATGAATTACGTATAGAAAGAACACTCTAAGAAACTGTATAAAAGAATTATACGGGGCTCTTCTCACGGGTTATTGGTACGGTACCCACATGATTATTGTGGTTACTCTCGATTTTGAGAAAGCCTATAATGTTAAGGGTAGCAAAATGGATGCATCAGATCAAAGGTTGGACTTTCTATATAAATATAAAAAATATAGATTACATTATCTAAAAAATACTTAATTGACAAAAATGTTATTGTGACTTCGTTTCCCTCAGCTAGTATCGGACTGTTGTGTATAACGATACAATGATGTCCATAAGGCAAGTGGTCAAACGAGCCCTTACTCATTGATTAACTAAAAGTCAGTAGATAATTTTGTTAAGGCCATATTTATAAAATCGTCAAGGGATATTCTACTAAACTAAAGATATTGAAATTCGATCGTCGTTGAAATTCAATTAGCACATATCAGTTCGGTATTCATGATATATCATTCGGGATTTTAGAAAATTGACTTTCTTGTTGTTTATATTAATCAGAATCTAATACTTACTATTGAATCCACTGTGAAGAACAGAGGCGCTGTTTTAGTGGAGTTGATTGCAATCATTAGTCCGAAGTGGAATAAATACATCGCGTAAGACAATCGGGATTGAAGTTTCCATACGCTTAGGGAAAGGAACCAATTAATTGGACCTGAAAAAAGGTAGTTTAGTTTACATTAACATTCGTATGTTCTTATATTAACACCAGAAGTAAAATCAAACAACACAAATCTCGCGTTTTTGCTACAAAAAGTCTTGTGTCTAGCCTATCAGATACGCTTGATTTGTTTTTCTCAAGAGTATTGATGTATGACAAACGCTTGATTTAGTTTAGTTCCTTTCGGGATCCTCCTAATTAAAATGGACTAAAGAAAATATTTATAAAGATTACACAGATGTTTCCTTTTTTTACTGGTGTCTTTATCCTAGTAAAAGAAAAATACACGAGTGACAAAACCTGAATTTATTTGGTGCACCCTGGTCACACAGTTTCACGAAACACGAAAGAATAACTTACCTCCATACCCGTTCACGCATGCGTATATTATATTGCAAATACACAATGCCCATACAGGTCTGACGAAGGAATTGAAAAGATTATCCAAAACTTGGTTGTCCCAATCTCGCTGAAAGAGTGGATAGTGGATGTACATTATGAACGTAGACACAGCAAATGTTCCGACCCAGAAACACGCAGCTATAATCTGTGGAGAAGATATTTATATAATATTATTAATATATAAATATGGATATCCACATCCACATTTTGCTGTGACCGTTATTGAGCCCCATTTAATAGGGGCGCCCCTATTACAGTCTACTGGGCACAATTCTCTACTGCGCGCTGCTACTAAGAATTTCCCTGGAGAAAACCCTAATAACACTGATCGAACCGTGAATTGAACCTCACGCTCAGCAGACGCGTTTGCGAATACTTAACAAATCAGGCATCTATTATAAACCAATTTAAACAAAATATAAGCGTATGGTCGTACCTTGGACATTTCCAGTTTAATTGTTTTCACAGTGTATCCGTAGACCATGCCAACGAAGAACGGAGCAGCTCGCGTTAATGTATTGACGTAGTAGTTATTGTCGTAGTCTTGGAACCGTTCGTAATCGCTAAAAACGGTAAATTAATAATAATATTTTATTTATTCAGCAGAACGCTCTTGCGTGAAATCGATAAAAAATATCTACAAAGCATTTACAATAATTTATACCTACCTAGCAACTGCTATCATTGAAGAAGGGAAGTTCTTAATGAAGTTATAAGTAGTCGAACCCGCCAGGATAGCGACCAGCGCAGTCAGTAATGCACCCCATGCTAATTTCTTTTTTCCCAGTAGAACCCAGTAAAGAATTATGGGTGACAGGACATGCATTTGGACATCTACCGCCAAGTACCAAGACTGAGCGATGCACTGAAAAAGTAATTAAAGACATGTGTAACCATTTGTTGTTGGAACATGGGTCGTTAGAGTTTGGTGATATATGAATAATATTGTAAAAAAAACTCACAATAAAGTGAGGAGTCGCGAAGTTCTGTATATGCAACAAGGTAGCCCACCAATTGGTCCTGCACCCATGAACAGCGCCAGCGACATAATCCCATATGGGTCCATCTGTCATGCGATTCATATATGTGGCTTCTAGGAGGACCGTTGCGGCTAGTAAGGGAAACATGCGCAAGAGACGGTTCAGCCAGAACAGGTGAATGTTTTTGATTAGCTGATCTGAAATAATAATAAAATTTTAGTCTTGGGGTTTACTGTACTGTAATTTAAAAAAGATTTTCCTGATGTTTACTGATAATGAACGATACAAGTAGTTTAAATGAAAATCACGGTTAGGATTTTAGGACTTTACACAAAAGTTTGGAGTGGGGAAACAAGCTCTAATTTGCAGATATTGCAATAAAATTCTTAACAAGGACACACACTCACAAGTTACCTTTACTAAGAAAAAAAATTACTTAACGTTTGAACATGCAAATAACATATTATTATAAGCAACTAAAACCAAAAACGGCAAAAACTAAATAGGTTATGCAGGAGCAAAACTTTACAATAATGTAATGCGTACATATTTTGTAGTTAACGTTCTTATTTTAGTTTAACGGTGAAGAAAAACATTGTGAGGAAACCTGCACACCTAAGAGGGCTGCATAAAGTTCTTGATGGTGTCCGTAGTCCGCCAACCCGCATCGGGCCAGCGTGGTGGACAATGGGACGGTAATGGATTGAATTTATTATTATTCTTATAGGTATAATAAGTAACTATAGGTACATATGTATATTCTTCTGATAAATAAATTGCTTAATTCATTTGTTTGTAATAAATCATATGATATTTTTTTTGCTTTATTGATTTTTTGGTAAATTTTCATGACTATAAAATATATAATTATATGAAGATATGTTCAAAAATCTTTGAAATGCCTTATGAGAACTTTGTTAAATCATAACAGTGGAAGTCACAGTCGAGTAAAACAGTCTTGTAAGACAAAAAAGTGAATATTTGAATGAATTTTTAACCACTGAAAAAACTTGCGCGCTGGGTATCTTCCATATTCTGGTAACCTAAATAAAATTCGATTGCTCACTTACTTCCTTTTAATTTTCCAACTGAAGTATATACAAGGAGGAAACCACTCAAAGCGAAAAACGTGTCCACGCTTATTTGCCCTGGTGAGATCCACAAACCCTGCCAGGACCGTACCCACTGCAGACAAAATGAAAATTAACGACTTAGGATGGGTCCCTGGGACCCTGGATCATTCAGATCCAGGGCCAAACAGCAACGCTATGAAAAACGTAAAAATATTCAACTTTAATCCATCACACAACCCCAGTGCTTGGCGCATCGCAATACTTACCGAAGCGAATTCAATAGGATTCACCCAAATGTTTTCTGATACAAAAGCATGACCGACCATCACCCATGCCATGGACAATGCTCTGATACCGTCCAAACATTCTATGGTGCCAGGACTTGACTTGAATGTCATGAGCCGCTGAGCATTCGTGTACACTGAGAACGATCTGCCGATCACGTTTACTGTTTTGGGATCTGAAATAAAAGTTTTAAGTCCATGTTGAAAATTTACATGGAAATAAATTGAATTGAAATATTCCAAAAACACTTTTATTCTTGTGCACTTGATAATGATTGTAATTGTGATGAAAACAAGATTAATAATTTCTTACCATTTTTCAAAATTATCGTTTGCCACACGTCATATGATGTACTCAATAAAGTTATCAATCCAATTATAGAAAACACTGTCCTGAAAAAAATAGTAAATCATGCTTTATTACAGAGTTTAAACAAATTGACTCATCTCATATTACTTTTACTTACACCGCGACAGTGTCTCCTGGTACCCAAGGCTTATCATCAGGTAGACGACAGAAATCGTCAGTGTATTCAAATCCTATAGCAGAGACGTTAAATAGAAAAGAATTAATTGCTTGTTCCGTTGTACATGGCCTAGGAATACAAACTGCTAGTCTAAACACCGACCCGGAGAGACCGCTTTCTGGCAGTGATCTAAAACGAAAAATACTCACTAAAAAAATAAGAAACAAGCATGTTTATTCCCAACTCCCAACAGAAATAATAAATAAATATTTGCGGTGCAAAGAATGTAGAGAAAATGTAGGCTGAATCTTAATTCAATGATAACGTAAGGTAGGTATAGATACCTATGATATAAATTGAAGAAGTCTAATATCTTATGATGCAATAAGGAAAAATTATAAATGATAAAGATATGGATAACGCTAGAGATTATTTATAAATCTTATCTTCGTTTATACAGTAATGGGTCACTGGTTAAAGACAATAGGCATGGGTAAGACCTTAGTATGGGTTCCGTCGCTAGTGCTGTATCAAGTTCTGGTATATATACAGGGTGAAAGGGACATCGACGCGCAAACGTCGTGAGAAGGTAACATGGAATCCCATAAATCAAATTATGAAAGTCATTCATCTCGGCAATGATCGGTTACAGAAATTGTTATTTTGGAGCGCGCAATGTATTGCAAACAACGCGATTACGACGCTCCGCAGTGAATGTTGGTGCGTGCGCGCACGGTACCGACACACACACACAAGTCTGCCGCGGCCGCGGGCTTTCGTGAACGTACCTACCTACAAAATATCCAATACCACATAAAATCAAGTTTAATTAGTCTTGATACCCGATGATCGATAATTAACGATAAGGAAAAACACGAAAAATAAGCTTATTCCCATAAAATAGCGATTCCGATGACCATTTACAGAGTGGCGATTAGGTTATCACATTAAATTGTACAGCGGTTAATACAAGTTGATGTGTGTCTATTTAAATAAAAAATACACTAAAAATAATAACGTAAAAATTGACACGAATTTAACCACCTTGATAATGTTACTTTACTGACCTGTAAAAATGGCAACGGCGCGCACGCGGCTGCGACATAGGCAGGTAGGTACTTGCCCATGTAGGCACGCGCGGGGCAACGATTGTAGGTATCAACAATTTCACACAAACTTTATTACGGTATTGTTTTTATCTAAATCATCACTCAAATCACTCATGTTTAATCAAGTTTACAAGAATCTTACATTTTTAAATTTCCTCCTTGTACCCGAATGCGTGATCGACATCGTCTCATAACATTATTTCGGACCCTTTAAATTAAGAATTTCAGTCTGCCGCGGGACCAAAGATTTGATATCACGTAATCTTTTGGACTGCCCGTAATAAAATCCGTGAATCTGTAAGCAACGGTATGTTCGTAATGCCAAAGGTTCGTTTTGGTGGCACTCTCCGTAAATCAAAATCATATCGGTGTATACCGAAGACATGCAATTTAGCGAGGCATCTTGAAACTTAAAAAAACGCGTCCCATTTCACACGAACTGTCACACCACTTCACTTAATCACAAGCTACAACTAATATCGTATTAACGTATCACAAACAACAAAAGTTACTAAGTACAGTAAAAGCGTCGAACATCGCACTAACTGTCGTCACACTTCACTAACTTACAACTATAATTATTGTATTAACTTATCAGAATGCCCACAAAACCAAAAAAAAATAACAATACAAACTAAAAGGATGCGTGCGCGAATATTAGGTGACTCGTTAGCTATCTCAAGGTCACCGGCGCAGCGGCGGGCGGCGCGGACTCAAAAACTGACTGTTGTCACTGTTGACGCCGCACGCGCCGACTAGAAGACTCTACAACACGCACCCCCGCCACCCCGTCTCATTTCTTAGGCCACGTTCAAGGAGACGCGACGCGTCAGGCGGCACGGTGCGCGGAGCGGGCTGCGCGGCGTCAAGTGTTTTCTCCGTTTATGTAGAGGCAGCGCGCGTCGCTGCCCGCCGCATTTGACGCGTAAAGACAAACATATGATAACTAGTGGTTTCGTTTATGAAGGAGCGGGGCATACGGATTAGCGGTTTACGGCGATGCGCCCGCCGCGTAGTCCGCAGCGGCGCACACGGCGTCGTCCACTGCGGCGCCCGCTGCGGCTACCGCAGCTTTCTTGTATCCTGCCAGTCTTGTTCGAATAGTAATAACGGGCAAACGTGTGTGTTTGTAATCATGGGCGACTTCATCGACATATTACTTGAAGATAATAATTACTTAAAAAGTATCTTATTCACTGCTAGAGCAGAACCTAGATTTACAGCAGCCGAACGAGAACAATTTGGAGAATATGCAACTCTTTACCAGTCAGTAAGAATAAAAGGTTATGACGTATTTCATGGATATACACGAATGTCCATTAAGACCTTTGATTATATTTTGAACAAAATACAGCATCGCATAGCTGCTCCTAACAGCAATATTTGCCCAGAAGAAAAACTATTTTTAACACTTAGGTAAGTAAAAAGCATAATTATGATATTTTTTTAATAATCACTTTTATGAACAGTTCAATGTAATTAAACGATAGCTGTTATAAAAAATATTCATTTAAAAAAAATAATAATGTATCTAATTATCTGTATTATTATTCTTAATTATTTGTTTGATATTCGTTTGGGTTACGTATTTCTTCCTCCTGGTTTTCATTTTCTGGTAATGATACCTCGTGTTGAGCTGCAGTTGATGACGTTGACATAATGGTCGAGTCAGAAGTGAAATATTGGAGTTGAGATGTAGTAGTTAACGTAGAAGGCACATTGGTTGAATTACGTGTGAAATATTGGGGTTGAGATGAAGTTGTTGACGCAGAAGGCACATTGGTTGAATTAGCAGTAAAATATTGTGGCTGAGGTGTAGCGTAATTCCCCACAGATGAGTTATTATTATCGAACATGGTATCGGCATACTCATTGTAAGATGACATCTCCAACATTATTTCTGAAATCTTATGACGAAAACGAAGTTTCTGAAAATTTGAGAGCCTTTTCATTGATGGCAGAATGCTCATCAAAAACAAATAATCTTCATCAGTTCTCAATTGCTCTTCCTTTTTAGATTCTACAATGCGTGATTTAATTAAAGCAATTTTAACTCTTCTTCTAATCTCAGCATTTGTTGTCTTTGTTCAGCAAGTCGAGGTCTTGATGAATGTGCACTTCCAGCAATTGACAATGATATGTCGGTTTCAAGAGATTGATTTGACGTCAATGTATTCTCATTATCATCATCATCTAATAAATTGTGGTGTGAGAACGATGGTGTAGGTGATTCAGTAGATGCCGATATATTATCTTGAGATGAATTTTCTTGTGATGGCAAATTCAGGTTACCAGAGCTAGGTTCTGGCATAATTTCATCTTGAAGAAAATTCATGACATTAAAAAATTTCCACTGGGGAACCCATTCTGTCTCTTCTCTTGAAGCGCCAGATCGCCTAAGAGGCTTTTTTTTTAATTCTTTTCTAAAGTGGTCACGAAGACTCTTCCATTTTTTTTTCACTTCATCCACTGAAAAACAAAGTTCAAACTGCTTGTAAAAACATAAAGTAAAAGTATAACTAAAAAGGGTTTTAAGATTATACTTGATATTTCGAGCATTTGTTTTGTATAGAAGCATTTTCAGTGACTGACAGCTGTGTTGCTGGGGAGTTTGTTGCGCCGCTTCTTCTTCCCAGCCAGCCAGGCGTCAACCGTCGCTTTAATCCGCCGCGTCCTACGCGGCGTCACCCGTCGCTTCATCCGCTGCGTCCTTCGCGGCGTCGCCCGTCGCTTCATCCGCCGCGTCCTACGCGGCGTTGCCCGTCTCATGCGACGCTACAATTCAAACAAACGCGAGCAAAAACGCTTCTCCTTGAACGCTCCATACATCGGCGTATGTTTGTGTTACCGGCGGCCCGCTTCGCGCACCGTGCCGCCTGACGCGTCGCGTCTCCTTAAACGAGGCCTTACCTTGCGCATAGAAAATTATGCCTGAATCCCCTAGCAATAAGTACATTTTTCGCTTCAATTTTTTGTCACAAGACGCTACGAGCGATCCTTTTTCTTTTTATTCCACGCATAGAGAATTATGCCGTAAGTTGTTAGCCGGAAGAAAATTTTTCGCTTGATTTTTTTTACGTTATTTGAGTAATTCGGAATAATTATGCTCTATGTTGTTAGCCATACGTACATTTTTCGCTTGATTTTTTTTAAACGTAATTTTGTAATTCGGAATGGCAACGTTTGAATTACTATCTCCGTCCGCCACGGGTCTTTGACCTATTAGTATTTTTCTCTTAATATCTCTATGCATTCAGAAGTGTTGTTAAATATTAATGTAGGTTACGTAGTCTGTTAGATTCATTGGGAACTGTTGCCATAGCTTTTTACGAGTCCGCTTATCGCCACGGCCCGTTGTCGGCGCCTTTATTAGCGAAAAGAGCGCGCGCGCCGCCGCCGCCGCCGCGCGCCGCCCGCCGCCCGCCGCCGCCGCGCCGCCGCCCGGCTCGTGTAGGTATTATGTTGACCCCGCGAGTGAACTTTAGCGAAACAGCTGATCAGGTAGTTCTTTCGAGTTTTATTTGCATTGCTGTTTTTTGTGAAAATAGTGAATTTATTATTTTTTAATTAAAAATCTCAATGGGTTAGATGGAAATAATGATTTTATACAGGATGAAGTAAAAAAAACTGCAGAAAAAAACGTAAAAATTAAGAAAAAGCCGACGAAAAATTTCAACGCCGAGGGGTCCAGAATCATGTCCTGAATTCATGGTAACAGTTTGTGCGTCGATGTCCCTTCCACCCTGTATATTATAGGTCATAGTAATGGCTCTATTTTACTCTATGTCCAGAGAAACAACTATGGATACTTTTGTTTTTATTTAATATATGTACAGTTGTAGTGTGTTGCCTTTATATTATTTGATTTTATCACTTGAGATAACGGCAAATAAGAATTTACTCTAAAACCATACCTGTCGTGATCAGCTATCCCAGACATCGCGAGCATCCCTTTTCTCATGGCATTGTATCGTTCCAAACTCTTGACAGTTTCGTCATCCAATCTTAGCAGGTTTGGGTCAAAATTCGAAGATTTATATCCTGACAATCCAGTGAAATTGAAACTTTGGTTCATCGGTACTCGGATCATACAATATTTCCCTTGAAGTTCATTGTTAGATAACTGTTGGTTTAATCCGATGCACTGGTGATAGTTGCCCATGTCGATCAAGTTGCCTTCAAAAATACCTCTGGGAACCCTAATACCAGCATCTGCGACTGTTTGACAGAAATAGAAACATTCATTTGTTTTTATTTAAGAGTATTTTGCTAAAGTACTTATTTTAAAAATCCACTAAATTATCTGCTGGTGCAAAAGTGAAGTACCTACACGGCTAAAAAGTAACAAAATAAATATTGTACTTACAAAACAAGGCCAGAAGCGTATCATTTCTTATAAGATTTATTTGTTCGTGGCATAGTTCTGGATCTATCACTTCTTCGTACAGATTTTGATCTAGCGCTTGATTTGGTATCGGTAAGGTTATGCGACCTTTAACTAAACTAATTGTTACTATATTAACACAAACTAAAAATAGAAACACTTTGGAAGCCATTTTAAAATAGGCCTTATTTTATTCTTGAATGATTAAGCATTCATGTTGATTACGACCACACAAAATCCGCTTTGGTATTATAATGAAAAATATTAGTATTGCCCAGTTATTTTTTTATTAATATGTGTATCTTATCGTTGCTGTATATCAAATTTCAACCATTTTAAGCGACTTGTAATCACTTAAAGTTCTAATTAAGATATTAACGATAAGACTAATTTAATCGTTGTGTGATATAATTGATTGAAGACGTACATATATCTCGCGAAGATTATAATCTATTATTATAGTATCTTTAAAATATGTATTAAATCATAGGTCTTAGACGATTACGCAAATCACACACCAAAGAAACATATGTAGGTGTGTTACCTACCTACGTATCAAGACATTTGTGCTGCAGCGCTCGTAGCCGCTGTAATAGTTGTTGCTACAGGTTCTTTACGAAACAATGAAAATACACTCAAGGAGATCGACACAACAGAATTTTATTGTTTTAAAGCAAAAATTACATAAGATGGCCTTGCATGCGTATCGGCTCACGTTTTGTTCGGTTGGTTCGCAACTTCAAACTAAACATATCTATCCATACAAAACATTATTTGACATTTCTGTGCGTAGAATAATACCATAATATTAAGACAATAATCAGCGCACCGTTACAACCGCAAAGCATCTCTACACTGGTAATACATTTGATGACCATATTCGCGCCAAATGTGCGAGCTGCATGATAAAAAAACGATTGCGTCACAAATTTGTAAATATGAGGTTTGAGATATATTTATTTCTCATAAGAATTTACAATAATTCACTTACATGAGAAAGTTTAGATACATACAAAGAAATAATAATCTTATCCTAGGCGTACACTAACATATCGAGTTATTTCAATCACAAACATTCGAAGATTAACAATATACAATATACAGGGTACTTGTAAAAAAAAAGAAAAAAAAACTTACATAAACAAGGAGCAAACAATGCTTGCGCTAGCTAGAAGCGACATGTGAACTAGTGAAACTAAGGTGCGCTCACATTAGATGTTAAATAGCGTTTTAAATGCTTTTTAAAAGTTGGCATTGATTTAACTTCTTTGATATTTTTCGGTAATTGGTTATACAATTTCGCACCTTCGTACATTATTTTTTTTTTGCCATAATTAGTTCTTGGGTGTAAGAGGCAAAGGTCGTTTGCACGTCTTAGTCCAATTTTTTGTATTTGTTGTTTCCTTGTGAATATAATTTGATTATGTATATCTTTATTTAATATTTTTCTTATCCATATACAAGTTTTATATATGTATGTTTGAGATATATTTAATAATGTTGTTTCTTTATATAATAGATTTGTTGGTGTGAGGAAATCATATTTAAATAAATCAGTTTCTACTTTATGAATCATACGCTATCTGATCTAAATGTAAACGAATCCCATAGTCAGCGCGACTGTGGAAGTGGGTGTGGATAATACCATACATATGTGTATACTCGTTTTGTTTAGGTATTTTGTTTTTATGGCATCGGACAGACGGATCGCCTGATGGTAAGCGATTAACGTCGCCCATGGACACCCGCAACACCGGAGGAGTCACAAGTGCGTTGCCGGCCTTTTAAAAAGGAGTACGCTCTTATATTGAAGGTTTGAAGGTCGTATTGGTCCGGAAATACCGCAGGCGACAGTTCATTCCACAGTTTTGATGTGCGAGGCAGAAAGTTTCTAGAGAAACGCACAGTTGTGGACTGCCAACCATCTAAATGATGGTGATGGAACTGCTGTCGCGTAGAACGATGGCGGAAAGAGGCAGCAGGGATCAGTCCGAACAATTAGGTATATTTAACTAAAGGTAAACAATCTAGATGTGTCTTTTTAATATTTTTTGTTTAATAACTGTACCGGTTAGGGCCGCACAGGTAGGTGTGCGGACCGTTAGCGTGAGAGGTAGACTAGTAGTGGTAGTAAATTAAGCACAGGTAGTTTATAGAAGTGTTTATTTAGAATTACCGGCTAGGTCGTGGGTTGGTGTAGGCACTAGTATTGGGTTTTCGCTCCAGGGTAGAAGAAATAGGGTAGAGCGGTACCGTCCCTTAGGGTCCACCACGTAGGGCGACGCTCCGCTACTCTTCCCTGGCTGCCGGTAGCTGGCAGCCACTACAGGGTCCGCTTGGGTATCAGCCAGCCGTAGTTCCGATGCCGTAGCCGTAGGTTGGAAGCGCAGTCGTAAGGCGTGGCTTGAACCCGTAGATTGGCAGCGTAGATTAGAAGCGTAGACTGGAACCGTATACTGAAAGCGCTGACTTGAACCGTAGACTGAAGGCGCTGACTTGAACCCTGGAAGCGTGCAGAAGGGTGCGCAGGTTAGCGGTGCAGATCATGCAGCCCGCATGCGATGTGGAAGCTCCCCTAGTGGACCCCGAGCGGTGCAGAGGCAGGGAAAAGGAAAGCTCACACATCGCAGCGGTTTACAAGGCAGAGAGGGTGCAATTATAGTGTAGCACAATGACAGATGAGGTTATGGTGCTAAGCCTAAATCTAGCTGAGTGCAGATCGCAATCACATCACAATGATATTGCCGGAGGGCAGTAAATAGCTGAAGGCACATAGTACATTAGGTTTAAAGCATATTAAGAGCACATGAAATAGCCCTTGTGTGTGGTATAACCTAAGACCGCGTGGTCGGTCGATGTCAACTATACATAATCTCAAAATCACGGCGTATTTCGACTAAATCAGTTATCCAGCACACAGCACACACTTAGTTTAACAATTAAATGCAGAACTCACCCAAGATCGGGGTATATTTCCTCTAAACAGAATTAATTACGGAGCAGCCGTCACTCGGTAGCAGCGGTCAGGAGAAAAAGGCGGAGTCCAAACGTCAAACTAGAGATGTGAACTTTTGAGTGATATACAAAACTTACTATTTCGTCTATGATCACTTGGTAGATTGACCATAGACGGAACGCAACGTTACATAACTCAGTTTAAAAATAAAACGCGACTTAAAACCAATTTAAAACAACAATAACGATTACCAAATCAATTGAAACACTAATTTAAGCAGTAGTTTATTTGTTTAATATGTGTTTGTGTAAAAAGTGACATCAAGATTGTTTACCTTTATTTAAATACCTAAACAAAACAAGTATAGGTCATAGCATGATAATATTTGAAGCAAGTGCTGTGCAAACTATCAGCTGTAAAAAAATATTTACTGTACCAGTGACAGTCCGTGACCAAAAATGTTTGAATACCACGTTCCAATACTTAGGTGTGAATTTTTATTCACATTTTGGAACTAAACCAGCCATGCTTAAAGTTTTTTTCTTGGGCCACTTTCAGATTTCAGCTGTGTCTCGTGCGCCGCTACATAAATCACAACACCTGTTATTTAGGTGTAATGAAAAAACCCATTACGATTAATTTATTTATTTAAATTTTAGTGAGAATGATGATCACGCGTCGTGTCACGTGTGCAATCAGTGCCCTGCGCCTATTATTTCCGCGGATTTTAAATAGGTAATTGGCGTAGTAACTTCGTTAATAGAATTTGAAGCTATAACGGGTGGGCCACTTTCTAAAGCCTGGCGGGCCGCATGCGGCTCGTAGGCCGCACTTTGAGTATGAGTATGGTTGAACTAAACGGATGTCTACACTGTATGGTACCTCCTGTGAATTTTGAAATTTGTTCGCTTCCCAGATTATTCACAGAGATTTCTTAATTCATTTTTGTAAACATAGGGTATTCAGACAGATGTTATTACAAGCATAATTACTTTCGCTCACTATATTTTGCCACTACGGGATATAAAAGGGAGGCAGTAAACTTATGTACCTAATTCCTCACAATAATATAAAAATATGCACACTTTACACAATATTTTTTTCATGTTAAATAAATAGGAACGTTTAATTAAGTAGGAACAGAGCATAGCATGTCAATTACATAAAATAGGTAGGAATTTAAATTTTACATTTTATACATAATTCGTATTATTTGACTGCCTCATTGATCTGCTGAGCGTGAGTTCCTGGGTTCGAATCCTTGGTCGGGCAATGTGTTATTAGGTTTTCCTGTATGGAAATTCTCAGTAGCAGTACGGAGTCTGAAACTATGTGCCTGGTAGATGGCAATAGGCTCACCCCCTATTAAAATTAAATAGGACTCAATAACGGTATCGGCGAAATGCGTGTGTACATAGTACACCTCTGCCTAACCCTTCGAGGAATACAGGCTACGCTATGCAATCATTCGTTTTATGTCATCAAGAATGACTAAGTTGCACTGGCATACCTTTGTTTGTCAGTAATCAATTCTTTGATAGAATAACACTTATCTACCAAAATACTAACCAAATATTTTTATGATTCGAGACAGTCTATTTATTCTTAATATTTTTTTAAATTATTTAGAAATAAAAAGTCTGATGATGGAGCCAAGAAGCAGAAATTGATATAGTTCGTTTAATGCTGTGGACTATAAAGTATAAAATAAAATATTATAGTTTAAAAACACTAAAAAACAGGCGTTGTGTATCAATGAAAGGAACCTTAATTAAATACAAATGGAAGTTCATTTAATTTTTAGGAACTTAAAGTATTTTTTCTTCGAATCTATAAAGAAAAGACATATAAATGTACCTGGTATATTTATAAACTAATTTACAAGTATTAAACACTAAATTAATAACTATTATTTAATATTAATTAAACTTGTTTGGCATTCTCCTCAGTTGGTTTAACGTCAGTCTTGACTGGCCTCTTTGTACCTGCGAAAATTGATTATTGATTAATTATCTGATGACATTTGTTTACATCCTTTAGTATCTATTGTAGTGTGGATACAGTACGTAAACATATATATTGTTCCTTTCGGGAGTCCAATACGAAGCACATAAAGCTAAACGCTTAGCAACAAATCGTACGTTCAATGTGTTTTATAAATTCAAAAATGAATTTTACTGCAAAGCAAAATCATTATAATATATCTCCCAAAAATTACTATTTAAAATATAGATAAAAAATATTTACCTCCTCCTAACAAAAGCTTGAATAAGGTGGAACAAGGCGAATCTATTATTAATACCATAAAGAAAGATACCAAGAACGCCAGCGCGTAGTGTGCCAAGAACTTGAACAACTGCAAGAAAAAAAAAACGTTAAGTTCAAACATTGATCCATTAAAGTACCCACAGTCACATCAAATATCTATCTTTTGTGTCAATAAACTATTTTTCTTTCTTTCTTTCTTTAAATATCCCCAACACCCAGCATCAGAGTCAAACTAACTAATTTAGATCACCTCAATACCGAGAATATATCCCATTATCCAATTAATTATCAATTTAATATAAGTTACGAATAAATAATAAGGATTGGAAACAAAATATTATTTATATTCCCCGATTTATAAACACCTCCTTGTGGGACTCTCGAAAATTTTACGTTACTGCACATTTAGAGGGGATCAGCCATCGATGTTTAATCAGTAGATACTAACAAAAAAATAACAAAAGACATTGGAATTTAAATTATTGAAAAAAAGAAACACTTCAATGTCATAATTTGACAGCTAAATTTGAAAAATTGGCTTCGTATCAGAATACTTACTACTGAATTCACTGAGAAGAAAACAGGCGCTATTGCGACAGAGTTGATGGAACACATCAGTCCGAAGTGGAATAAATACATCGCGTAAGACAGTCGGGAGTGAAGTTTCCATACATTCAGTGAAAGGAACCAGTTAATTGGACCTGAAAAATAACTTGCTTTTTATACATAGATTCAGTACATTCTTACATTTAACGCCTGAAACACACGATCCACTTCTTGCAGCCGACTCGCGCAATTGGTATCTTATCAGGAATTTTAATGTAGGTGGTATTAAAACAGACTAAAGTAGATCATCCTCTTTAGCAAATATTATAGATGTTCAATTTTAATTATTTCGTTTTTTTTTAAGTACAAAAAAACCCTCTACGAGTGAGGAAAACTCAGTTTATATGGCGCGTCCATATATGTAGGTATGTAACTACATACCTACATTGCGTAAAAAAAACTTGATCGTCACTGTCTAACCAGGACGCGCCATATAAACTGAGTTTTCCTAACTCGTGGCGGCGTTTTTTTTGTACTTTAAAAATGTGATGAGATACCTATCTCATCTCTCATCACATTTATATGGAAACACGAAAGAATAACTTACCACCATATCCGTTCACGCATCCGTATATAACATTACAAACAAATAATGCCCATGCAGGTCTGACGAAAGAATTTAAGAGATTATCAACTAATTGGTTGTCCCAATCTGGCTGAATGATTGGATAGTTGATGTATATGAGGAACGTTGACAAAGAAAAGGTTCCGATCCAGAAACACGCAGCTCCAATCTGTGGAGTAGATATATCATATTAACACTAAATCTTTACCACTACTATAGGTACTAAAACTGGTACCGGCGCGCGGCTGTACTATAAAATAAAACTCTTGAGAATTGATACCTACAGTGGTCCTTCCAGGGGTAACCCCAAGGGATGACAACGATCTGTAATTGGTCTTTATAAAAGAGGAAAAATATTGGAGGTGACTCTATTTTAGAAGATCAACACCAAAATTTAAGGGTCTTGTAAATGTTTTGACTGACTTAGTTAGTCAGTATTAACTTATAATGGAAGATACAAATTATGTTTAATAAAATTATTGTATAACATTCACTTTGTGCTCACATCATGTGACAAAATCAACATTAAAATTATAAAATTGGAAAAAATTAAAACATATCAGGAAGACAGAGAAACAGTCTTCGGAAAACAAAAGAACATTGTTCGTAATCTATATTTTAAAATGTCTGGGAAACTCTGCTCATGGATTATATAACAGTACCATCGATATAGAACCAGAATCCTCAATTTTTGGAAACATTATCTGTCTGTCTTTCTTTACTCTTGAACACTCTTAAGTACCAGTGAACGGAAACGTTGCTATCAGCGAGTTGAGGTGGCTTGTAATAGCCTGTTCTATACAGAATACAATCACCAACCAATTCAAACAAAATGTTAGTGTATGTTCAAACCTTTGACATTTCCAGTTTTATTGTTTTCACAATGTATCCAAAGATCATGCCAACGAAGAACGGGGAAGCTCGCGTTAAGGTGTTGACGTAATAATTTCTCCCGTAGTCTTCGCGACCTCTATTCCTAAAAACAGAAAATGAAATAATATTAACTACCTCATTGGTCTAGTGGTCGTAAGCGCAACTGCTGAGCGTGAAGTCCTGAGTTTGATTACCGGGCCAGGCCCTTGCCCTTACCAAAAGATAGAATAATAAAAGTATAGAAATCCTCAATATCAGCACGAAGTTTGGAACTGTGCCCGGTTGATGACAATAGGCTCGCCCCCTTTTACATAGGACTTAATGACAGCATCAGCGAAATGTGGGTCCAAAATAGTACACCTATACCTAACCTTCGGGGATATAGGCGTACGTGATGTTATGTTAAAACAATATTTACATTATTCAAACGGACGTGCTTGCATGAAATCCTGGAAAGCTTACATTGATGGAATGTCTGACCTCAGTCAGCTAGTTGGCAATCGGCATATCAATGCCAGCATCACTAGCGTGATTGATATAAGCATCATGTTAATAATAATGTCCTCCTGACCGAATTTCGGTCATAGCGGCCAATCTCACTAGGGATGTTACGGAGGTGGATTTATCGGAGGCGGAATCGGAGTCGGAGGTTCTCGTAGTGACCTCCGCGGAGTCGGAGGTGAATCGGAGTCGGAGTCGGAGCAAATCTACGAATGTAAAATGTAAATAAATAAAAAAGAAAAAACTTGTCGCAACTCGTTCACTCTTCGTTCATCAGTTGCACAGAACACATATACTCAGTCAGTTGTCAGTGTCACATAGAAAGCGCTCGGTAGCGCTGCAGCGATAGCAAGTCATAACTTGTAACTCCGATATATACCTCCGTTTTGATATATCGGAACCGGAGCCGGATTCGGAGGTGTCATTTTAATCGGAGGTTCCGACATATCGGATTCGGAGTCGAAGCTCCGTAACATCCCTAAATCTCACCGGAGATTAGGCAACTACGCTACGGATATTATAGAGAACGAGTGTGTGCGCAAACACGGGTGCTCTCTCTATTCCTTCACTCTCATAGTCCGATGGGACAGCAATCCGACACGACCGGAGAGAGATCAGGCGCAGGACCAACGGCTTTACGTGCTTTCCGAGACACGGTGTGTATTCACATACACAAAGACCAAGACCCGAAACAACTATCTGTAGATCATACAAATATTTTTTCCGTGCGGGAATCAAACCCGCGACACGTAGCGCAGTCGGTCTCCCAACCACTGCGCCAACTGTGCCGTCAACATCGTGTTAACTTGTCAGGCCAGTACACCGTGGAAAACTGTACGGTTCTTTTGTGTTTACCTAACTTCATATGACAAAAGGAATCTTATTACTCAGTCCCTAAAATATTAAAGTTTATAAACGGTAGAAATATATACCTACTGGGCAATTAGCATTGAGTACGGAAAATCCTTAATGAAGTTATAAGTCGTTGAAGCCACCAGGATAGCCATCATTGCAGTCAGTAATGCACCCCATGCTATTTTCTTATTCCCCAGAAGAACCCAGTAAAGAATTATGGGTGACAGAATATGGAGTTGGACATCGATAGCCAAGTACCAAGTTTGAGCGATGCACTGAAACAATATAATTAAATATTATTGAGTCACCGTCGGTCGTTAGAAAATAATAATGTTTTTTTTTTCTCATTGGGAGCCCGGTGTTTTAATTATGCGTATAGACGTTAAAATGGCTCTTTTTTTTTTAATTTGCCTCTCACTCGGATTTCTCCTGTGTCGTGGGTACAGTTTGCAAACATACATGTCACAGTCACACACAACGAAATCCGAAACAACCATCTGTAGCTCATGCAAATATTTGTTAGGTACGTGTAAGTGTTTGGGGATCGAAGCCGCGACATGTGGTGCAGAAAGCTAATCGCTTACACTACACCAACCGTGTCGTCATTGGTCGACTGCTGAGTGTGAGGTCCTGGGATTGATCCCCGAGTCGGGCAGTGTTTAAAGTTTTCTGGTGTGGAAATTCTCAGTAGCAGCACGGAGTCTGGATGTATGCCAGGTAAATAGCAATAGGCTCTCCCCGAATGCGTGAGACTCAATAACAGCATCGGCGAAATATAATATAAAATATGGCTCGTACAATAGTACCTACACATCTGCCTTTGAGGAATACAGGCGTGACGCTATGTTATGTCGTTAAACTCGCCTCGTATTCCATGGGAGTTAATGACCCTATTCATACCTACTATATATACATTTTTGTTATTAAAACATCCCCCAATATATGACAAAAAATATCAGTCAAAATTATTGTTCAACTCACCAAAGCATGAGAAGTTGCGTAGTTCTGTATATGCAACAAGGTAGCCCACCAATTGGTCCTACACGCATGAACAGTATTAGTAACAAAGTCCCACATAGGTCCATCTGTTTCAGTTCTGAGCAACATATTTGAATCATGCGATTCAAATATGTTGCTTCTAGTAGGACCGTTGCAGCCAGTAAGGGAAACATGCGCAAGAGACGGTTCAGCCAGAACAAGTGGATATTTTTGATTAGCTCCTCTGCAATAATAAAATTAATAATATCAGTCAAAAATTGATAAGTACCTTTAATATATTAAGTTAATTATGGAGTAAAACGCCTTTAAAATTTATGGACACTGATAAATCTTTGTCAACCCAGTCCCGTATGAAACTCCTCGTAATGTTCAATGACATTAGGTGGTTATAAAGTCACAACTTCTGTAATGCCAACTCGGTCTAACGAAATTAGTAAAGTTCCATTGAATTTCCAAGTTGTTTAGAGGAGACACAATTTGTTAAATTACCAGAGTAATTTTAAATGCATACTCTATTGATCATTTTACACAATCATCTTACACGATCTTTTATCATCGGACAAACTCTGCAGGTGCTAAATACAGTTCTAGGGGTTACTTACTTCCATTTAATTTTCCAAAGGTAGAATATACAACTAGAAAACCACTCAAAGCGAAAAATGTGTCCACGGTTAAATGCGCCGATGTGATCCAGAGAGCTTGCCAGGACGTGATCCACTGCAGACAAAATAATAATAAGTAACTGACGGTGAATAGAATATATTTTTATTTCATGGAAACCAATTACAGGCACTTATGAAATGTCGAAGCTCTAGATGCACAGGCGAGTTGTTCTATCCGTGGTTGTTTCTAAAGTAGGTAACTAATTCGTTCGTGACCCTCCCATCTCCAACTAAAGGGACTATAAGAAAGAGCCTCCAACGATGACGACATTTAAAACTTTCTGGCGGTAATACTTATGAAGCCTTAATTGATAACAATTTAATTGGACCAATTCTCGCGCGCTTCCATATATTTTTTTTTACTTAAATCCCGACTACGTCGAAGCACGTCTTACATTTCATGCGTAAGTAAAAATATTTTATCGTGACATTACCAGAATTCGACACAAGTTAGGTGAGCGCTATCTGACTCGTGAATTTACAGACTCAAATGATCCCCAAAACAACTACTATGTCTTATTTTTATTTTGCAGTATTTAAATCCTACTAATATTATAAATGTGAAAGTTTGTGAGGATGGATGGATGGATGGATGGATGGATCTTTGTTACTCTTTCACGCCAGAACGGCTGAACGGATCTGGATGAAAATTGGCACACAGATAGATTATAGTCTGGAATAGCAGATAGGCTACTTTTTATCCGGGAAAATAGACGGGTTCGTAAACCACGCGGGCGAAGCCGCGCGCGGAAGCTAGTACATGATAAATGTGAAACATGTTAATTTTGTGTCCATTTCAATAGACTAAAGTTTTAATCTACCACACGCACCCAGGGGGAGTTGGTGGATTGCAATACTTACCCCTAAAGTTTCAAGAGGATTGGACCAATACAGTTCTGTTGTAAAAGCATGACCGACGACCACCCATGACATGGCCAATGCTCTGATGCCGTCCAAACACTCTATGGTGCTAGGAGCTGACGAGAAAGTCATTAGACGACGGCAATTCGTGTACACTGAGAATGATCTGCCGATCACGCTTATTGTTTTGGGATCTGAAATAAAAGTTATAAAATCATGGTGAAATTAAAGATTTTAATAAAAATTGCAGATTGAAAATACAAAAACACTTCGATGGAATTGTGTATTTTTGGAAACAGAATGCATAGCAAAAGAAATACGATTTTAACATTTTTCAAAATATGCGTTTGCCACACGTCATAAATTGAGAGTTTAAAAATATTCCAGAAACTCTTTATATGATGTATATGTTTGTGCACACGATAATGAATGTAATTGTGATGAAAACAAGGTTAATAATCTTACCATTTTTCAAAATGAGCGTTTGCCACACGTCATATGATGTACTCAATAAAGTTATCAATCCAATAATAGAAAACACTGTCCTGCGAAAAACAGTAAATCATTGCTTTATTACAGAGTTTAAACAAATTGATTCATCTCATATTATTTTTACTTACACCGCGACAGTGTCTCCTGGTACCCAAGGCTTATCATCAGGTAGACGGCAGAACTCGTCAATGTATTCAAATCCTATAGCAGAGACGTTAAATAGGAAAGAATTAATTGCTTGTTCAGTTGTACAGGGTCTAGGAATGCAAACTGCTAGTCTTAACTCCAACGCGGAGAGTTCAATTGCTGCCGAGGATCTAAAAAATAATTTAATTAGAAAAAGCTAAGTAAAGAGATCGCATTAATATGAATGATTCATTTACTGTAGGCCTTATGTGAAAATGTGAATAAAGGAGATCCTAAAAACAGGCCAGATAGGTTATCGTAAGCTGAATATACATATTTAACTTTGGTATCAATATTTCACTGGCCTTTTGCATGTATCTTAAGCAGGAAAAAAATTATGGACTCGTACTACACCAAATTTAAACATTAAATTTCTGTATTTCATAAATATGCATTATCTTAGTTATTTGTTAGGCTTGGCACTAGTCAACTACTGAATACTAGACAATAATGAGTAATATCCCTTTACAATGCGAAGAATTCATACGAAAGGTCAGTAGAAACTTAATTCAATGGAATATTATAGTTCTTGGCAAAGAGTAGGCCACATCTTACAGTTCAATCAGAACGGAATTACAAAGGAACTAATGAAAGATCACAAGACGACATGCTGGGCAATAGTATTCTCCTGCACACATGCAAGGTACTGCGATTGCCAATTTCTAATCCTTCTTGGTTTAATCAACATATAATAACTTTCTGAGACTATCGAAGCAATACCTGTCATGATCAACTATCCCAGACATCGAGAGCATCCCTTTCTTCATGGCATCGTATCGTTCCAAATTATTGATAGTTTCGTTATCCAAACTTAGCAGATTTGGATCAAAATTCGAAGATTCATATCCTGGCCAATTAGGCAAATGGAAACTTTGATTCATCGGTACTCGGATCATACAATATTTTCCTTGAAGTTCATTATTTGATAACTGTTGGTTTAATCCGAGGCATTGGTGATAGTTGCCCATGTCGATCAAGTTGCCTTCAAAAATACCTTTTGGTATCCTAATACCAGCATCTGCGACTGTTTGGCAGAAATGAAAATATTAATGACGTGTTAACCTGTATATACAATTAACCTATATATGAAAAATATCACTTAGATATTTGAAAGTTATTACACTGAAAAAAAAGATTGTTGAACAAGTGCGAATTTTACTTGTTTAAGTATATCATGTTTAATCCTAAAAAGAAAATTATAATACCTATAAACCATACATGATTATTGGCGATAAAGTCAACATGATCAAAATATTAATAATCACACATTATTTTTCCTAATAACTAACTTGTTTGAAACAGTCATTTCAATTATCAAGTAAGGTTTATTTAAACAACTTCACTGATGAACACGATTAAGAACTTATTTATTTTTAGTATGATATTTGTTTAAATCAGTGATAAAGTTAGCTTTATTGCTAGCAAACAAGTAGCTTTATGTTCCCATATATGAACATTTTACTTGATAAAAGCTAACAAAAACTTTATGGCAGCCATAATAATTTTTTTTTTCAGTGTAACAGTACAAGCAATGGCCTTCAGAAATAAAGCAGAAGGTTAAACTTAATGAATAACGATGTGACAAATCTGTATAGCTAATCATGAAAGTTGGAATGGAAGTTAAGTAGTGCAGCAGGCTCCATTAATGTACTATGACAGTACGTCACCTACGATGATGCTTCGGTTATACTAATATACTTAACTGTAAACACAAACACAAAAAAAAATTAACTTTCATAATTCGCGCTACAGAAAATTATAAACTTAAATTAACAAGAAATTCATAGAATGCTGTAGCAGATATGCTATAATAAACATATATATATATATATGTGTGTGTGTGTGTGTACGTATCTAGTCAGTATAAATATAACACTAATAATTAATTGTTACACAACAGACTACACTTATCTTTTCGCCTTCTATTCTTGTCCATCCTAAGGTTGTCTAGTAGAAATTGCCGACTGCGATAAGACCGTCCTTTGTACATATCTTTTGAATACATAAGTTATATCCAATTTTTTATCGGTGTACAATAAAGAATATTCTATTCTATTCTATATGCTACATTATTTAAAACATTGTGGTGTGCACCTGTAGAACTACGAGTTACCAGTGCTCTCGAGATAAAGGATTTAATTACAATCATAAAACATACCCTTTGGGGAATATGGCTATGTTATGTTATAATATATTCTCTGTAGAATCAAAAATGAGGTCCACAATGTTGTAAACAAACTTTGTACTTGCAAAACAAGGCCAGAAGCGCATCACTTCTTTTAAGACGTATCTGTTCGGGGCGTAGTTCTTTCAAAAGTATTTTGCTTAAGTCCTTATTTTAAAAATCCACAAAATTATCTGCTGGTGCAGAAGTGAAGTGCCTACACGGCTAAGAAGTAATAAACTAAATATTGTACTTACAAAACAAAGCCAGAAGCGTATCATTTCTTATAAGATTTATTTGTTCGTGGCATAGTTCTGGATCTATCACATCTTCGTACAGATTTTGATCTAAAGCTTGATTTGGTATCGGTAAGTGAACACGATCTTTAGCTAAACTAACTGTTACTATATTAACTAGACTAATAATAACAAATAACACTTTTGAAACCATTTTAACAATACTGTTTTTTTTTTAATTTTCAAAACAGATTTTTTTTAAATCATCGTCCACACACGAAACCCGCAATGGTATAATTATAATTAGCGAATATTTTTTTTATACTTAATTGTTGATGAAGCCTCTAATCTTATCATTGCATCTTATCCTATAAAATACGTATATATGTGATTTATCAGTAAACGGTTTTAGTGAACTCCTAATATGAAAGAGTAGTGCCTGCTAAAGATGCATCAACACCGAAGTTTATGAAGCAAAATTTTGCAACAATAAGTAACTTTCTATAGCGAGTTACGAGATTTAATTACTTTTAAATTTTTTAATGATTACTTCATTATTAATAGCAAAAAATATTGTATAGAAAATTACTTAGTGTCGCAAAATGTTACTCCACAAGGAATAACTTCGGTGTGGATGCACCTTTAGATTTATTTAGATATTAAAAGGTAAGCCCATGACTTCGTACACGTGAATTGCAGTGTAAACTGATTGTGTGGTAGAAAACGTCACTACCACATTGCAACTCTTACTCTTTGAGAACCTTCCAAATGATACAATGGCCTTAACCATCTGTTATATCATTGGTGAAATGACACGGTACTAGTTTATACAAGATGATCTAAATCGACGCCGAAGTCCAAACGCGACATTTGATACGTCACCTATCGCATATAAAACATACGTCGATCATCCATTTGTCACTCTTGCATACATTCAAATTTTCGTGTTTGCCGGACTATCGATATTCGTATTTAATTCCTACCGTCATGCTCGCTCCCATATTTTTGTAGAGTTATCAGATAACTCTTAAAACTCTTATTATTATTAAAAAATATATATACTGCTTGGTCTGGTGAGAATTCCCGAGCAAAGTGTCAATCGGTTTTTCTGTATGGAAATTCTGAGTAGCAGCACAGAATCTAGAGCGTGCCCGGTAGATGGCAATAGGCTCGCCCCCTATTACATGGGACTCAATAACAGCATTGGTGAAATGTGGGTGTACATAGTACACCATTGCCTTACCTTTCGGAGAATACAGGCGTGCTATGTTAATTTTATTATTAAATTATTTTTTTACTCTTATTATTATTTAATTATTGATATAATATTGATTAATATACAGTGAGACAATACAGGCTGATCCCTGTATTGGCTCTCTGCAGGGCAAAGGTCTACTGCTCCCTTTTCTTCTCACTTCGTGTTTTGATAGTCACTACGGTAAAATACTGATATCCAACCGACTGTGGTTAGACTGGGAGCCGACCCCAACATTATTGGGAAAAGGGTAGGCGGTTAATGATGTGCTCGTCAAAAATTGTTCACAGAAGATGTATTGATTTACTTCACAGAGGCCCTAGTGTAAGTTTCTTTCGACAAACTCGATTTGACGCATAGAACGCGTTCAGCGCTTCGATTGGTCCGTTTCGTGCTCTCCACCAATCGGAGCGCCGAACGCATTCGATGCGTTAAATCGAGTTTGTCAAGTGAAACTTACACTATGGCCTCAGTTCACGCCTATATTCAACGAAGGCAGAAGTTTTGCGATGGTTTTACTCAGTCCCATGCTAGTAAGTACGTCCTAATAGAAATTCAATAACACGTTGACCGACCTGTGTATCGTATCCTGGGACATGAAGCTCAGCAGCCACGCTGGTGACCATTATACCATAAAGCAGAATTGATTTGGACGATAGAGTTACGGAAGCAATATGTAATTAAAAACGTTGTTTCATCTAACACCTAACACAGTATCTTAATTTATTTCATTTATTTATACTATGATTAGCTAACTATTATTTTAAAAAAGGACAAATATATTATATAATATATATTTAATACAAATCCTAGCTTTTAATATTATAAATGCGAAAGTAATTTTGTTTGTTACCTTTTCACGCTTAAACCACTGAACCGATCATAATGAAATTTTGCATAAACGTTTTCAGGGGTACAGAAATAGACATAGGGTAGCATGCATCCAGAAACAAGTACTGTTCACGAGGTAAAGAACAATAACTTTCGACAGTCACAATTGCTTTAGGTCGCTAGATAGCGCTACGTGTAACCCGATAAAATGCACGGGTTCGTAATCAATGCGGGCGCAGCCGCGGACGGAAGCTAGTATATAATAAAGCCGGATTTGATTTTATTATTGATAACAGATTAAAAATATTTCCATGATACGGCAAAAACTCTTGTTAGATTTTATATTCATGTAAACCAGTTAATGGTACTTATAAATAGTCCGACTCTAGTTACCACATTCGAAAGTGTAAGTTTCCATGAAAACATTATTCCATGCGACGATTGAATTCGCAACACGATGCTCAGAAAGGCAATCGCTTAGCCACTGCACTCATTCTGTCGTCAGAAATAATCAGTTAATATGTATTAGTATATGATAAGAGACGGATTCTAGAATCTCGAGTTTTTAAAAGTGCTGATCTGGCCTAGTTGGAATAAAAATCTTTGACTTTTACTTTGAATCCCCCGGCAGTACTCTGGCCAACTGGAGAAGACAACCACGGAGAAGGTGTTACCTGGTCATTTTGTTGACGAGAACAAAATACCTTTTTTTCGAAGCCATCGACCAGATTTTCGCCACGTTGCTTGCCTGCTTAGTGGTCGCGAACACGCAAAGTGGGGACTCTGCGTGCTCTCGTCGAGCGACCCCCGAGATAAAGGCGACACGCACAGTGGTCCGGTTTTGAAAAATAGTGGACATTCGACCAAAACTGACATTTTGCTGTCGGAAAAAAATTCATTCGATAGGGCTTTGTATGAGTAACAACAAATGTTCAACGACTTTTCATAAAAAGTGGTATTTTATGCAGAAAAAAAATATTTGTGAAAAAAATGTATGAAAGTAAACCTTTAACATTTTTTTTCACGCATGTCCTATAAAATCTAAACGTCTAACCTCAAAAATTGTAAAGAACTAGTGTTATATAAAATTAAAAAAAAATAAACCGCTCCCGTACACGCGCGGCCTTGCCTGCAAAGGGGGTTCAAAATTTCAATATTTTTGCACCGAGTTTCTTCTAATTTCTTAGATTTTTATTACTACTAATGCGATTATTTACATTATTTTGAGTAATCAAAATATGCCTACAAGGTTTATCAATAAAAAATAAAAATTGGTTCATAGTTCTTTATTTAAAAATACTTATGTAATAATTAAAAATAAAACAATCTCTCTTGAAATAACGCCTGTAATAGTAACAAAATTAAACATAAGCTCTCTAACCCCCAAAAAGGTCGACAACTGATGACGCATCCGCTAGGCAGGTAGCAACTTGCACCTAAACTGATGACTCATCCGCTAGGCTGGCAGCAACTTGCGCTGAGACTGGTGACTCATCCGTTAGGTATGTAGCAACTTGCGCTTAGACTTATGACTCATCCGTCAGGTATGTAGCAACTTGTGTTAAAACTGATGACTCATCCGCTAGGCAGGTAGCAACTTGCACTTAGACTGATGATTCATTCGTTAGGCAGGTAGCATAAGCGCTTAAATAAGCCATGTTTATATAACTACATAATTCGACTTATCATAATAAGCCAATAAGGTATATCAATAACATAAAAAATTGTTCAAAGTTCTTTATTTTAAAATACATAATATTTAATAATTTAAAAATAAACAATCTCTCTTGAAAAAATAGCAATTTACAGTAAAGAAATCATATACGATTTACCTAGGCGCGAATTGCTACCCATATAACTGCAAAAGTTGTAAAGAACTAGTGCTACATCAGATTAAAAATGGATCTGAAATTTTTCCGACACCAAAATGTCATTTTTCGTCGAATGTCCACTATTTTTCAAAACCGGACCACTGTGACACGGTGTGGTCCCATGTCGCCGTGCACAACACCAGTGCCCGATTAACCACGTAGCAAGAGTAGCAATTACTACGGGCCCACCTCCGCCTCAGCGTAACTTTTTGGGTGAAACTTATTAAGAAAAAATATAACACAGAATTTCATACGGTAAATGCACAAGTTTTACAAAAAGTCACTTTATACTTTAGAGGCCATAGCAGATCAAAGGCCCCCGATAGATTTTGCTACGGGCCCCGCGCTTGCTGCTTAATCCGGCACTGTACAACACCCAGCGGACCCCAGGCCCAGAGGATAGCCCATGATGTGTTCTCACCACGCTAATAAAAAATGGTTCAACAATACCAACACCTCTGCCAAACCCTTTGGAAAAACAGTCGTGATTATGACACTATGTTACTAATAAAGTTTCCCAAAATATTTAATGTGTTTTATTAATCTTTGATAACATGACACTGAAAATGATTAGGTACCTACATAGCCAATAATATACAATTATTATTGATAATGCCTATATTTATAACCTAATTTAGTTAGCATATCATATGGGTGAGCCTCGTGAGAACCACGCTTAAGGATGCGACATTTTGTAAGCAAGCAGCTAAATAATATTCCAGCTATAGGTCTTAGGTGTTGTGTTGAAGCGGCATTGCAACTGAAAAAATATCCGACTTGCATTCTGCTACAAGCCAATGATGAGTATCAATAGTTCAGACCAATAGTGCTGGCTGGCTATGTACTTGATGATGACGTATAAGCTACTGGTACCTACTTGATGACAGACAGTGCAGAAGAAACTTTAGATATCACGACTAGGAATTTGATTCACTTCATGTCATACTTACAAATACTTATCAATACCTATTTATTTTATGTATAACAGTTTTTTATCTCATGGTAAACTTTTGTAACCTCATGGTCATATTACGTAAATTATGACACTTTACACTTACTAAGAACAAAGGTCAATGGCACGTAAGCAATTATTTCTCTTGTATAATATTTAAAAAAATGTTTTTTACCAGCTTTTATTTAACGTGCAATGTTTGTATGTATGTATGTTTGGGTCAAATCTTGCAACTGAATTTTAAAACAGTTATCCTTAACCGATTGAGATGAAATTTTGCACACACGTTTAGTTTGGATGACAATGCATGGTTAGCTAAGTGACGTTATTCTAAATCCAATATGGCGGAAGGTCCAAGATGGCGAACTAGTTATTTTTTGTGCACACCCATGATATGGATATCAAATGAAAGGGTTTGTAGAGAAAATTTTGAATATACTAAGTATAGCGATAACTAGAAAATAATTAATAGGTTTTTTTTTTTAAACAATCTTTTATTTAAATACTCTAAAAAGAAGAAAATAAACTTTAAATTGAATCAATCCCATCAATATAATACATTACACAATTTATATGATATAAAAGCTTGTCGCGAGATTTACTTGTGTAGATAAACAATAATACAACTCGCAACAAGCTTTTATATAATATCAATTGTGTTACATTATATAAATTGATGGATTTGATTCAATTTAAAGTTTATTTTCTTCTTTTTAGAGCATTTAAATAAAAGCTGGTTTTTAAATATGTTTTTTTTTATTATCCTTTCATCTTGCTGATTTTGACAGCATGGTTGGCTTAGCAATTAGCTTTTTGCGCTTCGTATATGAATTCCCTTATGGAACAAGTATTTGTATAAACAGACATTTGTTTGTTTCACAGGAGAAATAATACATTGGGGCAACGTTAAAAAATTGGTTTATAATTTTGATTCTCTATAAGTTCTTTTATCTAAATAATATTATATATAGGTATTATAAAGCCAAATTCCTACAATGTATTACAAATTACTGTAATGTTTGACTTATTAAAGTTACATCGCTCAATACAAAAACTCAAACTCCGCGAAGCAACCCTATATTGTATTTAAATTGCACGATTATTTAGAAATTTTGATTAGGTACTCTTCGATACTGGAAGTACCTACTTATCATATTGTATTGTCTGTTGGGGCTGTAGTTTTTCCTCGTTATATACCTAGTTATAAATACCTATAGTGAGTCAAAAATTCAGGAAATAAGTAAGGACTTATTTCCTGAATTTTTGAACATTGGTATGTTGCGTCTTCATTTTTTATTGACTGCCAATCCAGTTTCTTTTATTCTGCGTCCTTGGGTTCGATTATGTCTCTACTCGTTCATTAATCATGATGCACGCACGCTTTTATCATGCGTATGTAAGAGTGCCTAATTAAATATAGCTGTCTAATCTTATCCTCGATAATTCTTTACAAACGTTAAAATCCGTATTACCATGATTTACGTCCTTATCTGACCCAGACAAATACCTACGTATATATATCTAATAGGAAAACCCAACGACACTCTAATCGGAAAAAATGTAGATATGGTATTCGAATGTATTTATATTAATGATCTGATTTAATTCTATCTGATATTATTCTACATCCGCTTCGCCGACAATATGTTTTGTTCTACTACATCGTCTGTACAGTGTACCTACTAGAGCTAATGTTATAACAACTCAATATTTTAATGCTTGAAGTTAAACTAAAGATGAACAAGCCATACCCATATGCCAAATAGCACAGAAAATTGATTTCAAGCTAATAGCGAGGATATTCAATACGTCAATGAGTACATCTACTTGAGCCAGATAGTTTCTTTTCAATCCAGATAAAACAAGAAAGTCGCAAGACGGACTGAGAATGCCTGGAAGAGCAGTGGCGGTGGAAAGCTAAATGCATATAGTACCTAAGTACTACTATTTATTCTGTGCTTTAGGTAGGTACTTACGGGTTACTATTAATACTCGTGCACGTGAGTGGGCGCAACGAACCAACGAGGTCTCAGTTGATTAAATCAAGATGATTATACATAGTCAGGAAACCTATGAACAGCGTTGTCGTCGGGTAATTTTTTTCGCAATGTATCCGTCCATACGTACCTACTTATACCTAGTGAAGCCGTGAAGTCCATGGTAAATTCCATTTACTTAGATACCTATGATGATTAATTACACCGGCACACAAAAAAAAGAGGTCAGAACTTTTGACCAGACCAATCTAGGGTTATGTATTTCGATGAGCTGAATCCAAATCACAAAGTTAGAGTTAGAGTACATTGCGAATAACCGCTGAAAATTCCTAAAAAATCGTGAAAAATTGCAATTATACAAAAAAAGAAAACAACTAGATTTGGATGCAGCGCAAAAACATGCTTCGTAAAAAAAAATCTCACTTGCATAACTGCATTTTATTTATATTTTTCGCAATTTAGCTATTTTTAGTGGTTTTTTGCAATATACTTACAAAATTACGAATTCAGCGCATCGAAATACATAACCCTAAGTCTAACCCTAGTTAAAAGTACTGACCACTTTTTTTTTGTGTTATTACTAGTGGTAGAAATTTGACCTATTTCATCAAGTTTCGACGTTATTGAGGTTTTTTTGTCAAAGAGATATACATCTGTAATCAACATAGACTTAGAATTTCGCTTACATAGTAATCATTATCTACAAATCTATTTTTTTTTTTATTCCATTACGTCAATTGCGAGCGTGTATGACATTTAAATAATGATGATGATGATGATGCCATTTAATTTACGTGTTTGACATTGGCAGTATGAACATAATCAATGAATTTTTTATTTTATTTTATTTAATGTATTTGTAACACAATTATTATATATAAATGTTCGCTTTCTGTATTCCTTCTCCATATAAACTTTAACTATGCCAAATCTCGCAGGCCTCCGTGTTCGCAGTATGCTTAAAAAGAGATACAAAGTTTTCTAGATACTAGCTGTTGCCCACAACTTTGTCTGCGTGTATTTTGTTTCTAATTAGTGTTTTGCTACACTAGTAAAAATAAGCCAATGTCCTTCCCAAGGAGCCAAGCTTGAAATAGTTATTTCATAACGATCGGTCCTGTTATTTAGCCGTGATAAGGTAACAAAGGCAGGCAGAGCCACTTTCGCATTTATTTAGTGTAAACTAGTGATATGGATGTGCATTGATCATTTTTACCAAAGGCTCCAGTCAGATTTCGTATCTAATCCTAATTAAATCGTTTACCTAATACATTGCCCCACACAAAAATATGCAAATGGGTGCATTTGAATGTCCTGATGCATGTCAAGTACAATACACTATTACAAATATTTAATCGCGCGGGAATTGAACCCGCGAAATGTAGCGCAGCAGTCGATTGCTCAAATTCATCCAAGCTTTCAAAATGTTTGGGGCTTCCTGAAGTCTAATGCCGTAAGCAACAGCTTAGAAGCTTATAGGTAACCATTCATCCTTCTCACATGACCAAACCATTCAACCATACTTCATTATATTTTTAACCAACTTCAAATTCTAAGCGTAGGTTCATGTAGCTATGTATAATTTATCGATAAGAATAAATACACAAACACAGTTTCTGAAGACGCCCAGACAATTACGTAACTAACCGAGTCGGTTGGAAGTCGGTTTATAGCTAAAACACAATATTATCGTCCCTACATCTCATATCAATCATACCGCAACGATCTCATATCATATCACAATGTTTTTGCATTAGCATCCTATTTAAACTTCGTCACAATACTATTCTAGACAATCATCCATTAGCGGTGGTCGTTGCGCGACGTAATGGTTATTGAAACGAGCTAACGTCACAATAGCGGATACCTCGTTTCACCGTTCTAAAATAACATGCTAACATCTAATTCGATCGCTATGTACTCAAACACAACGCACACAAAACTTTTGGAAATTATAAAATAGCGCGTTTTAACAACCGCTGCTGACATTCGGCAGACGGTTCCGCCCCGGGCCTCCAAACGCCTGTTCCCTTGATCAAATTCTAAACAAGGCCTATCTAGAGGTGGTTTGGAGTTAGGAGGTCCCATACAAATATCATCCCATACAGATAAAATACGAAAAATAAATACATCCTAAACCATGATTAACAATTTTTAAAATAAAATTACTACTACTGCTAATCTTTCTAATGTCTATACAATTTTAGTTCCAGTTTCACTTGTGTATTGTGTTTCGTAGTCCGCGCGCCGCCGCAACCTATTACTTTATTTTTACTAGTTGGTTTTTTGCCGATCGATTCGTATTTTATTTTCCTCATCCATAGCCATATTCTATGTAGGTATGTTTATTTAAGTCGAATTTAAATTTCACTTGCAAGATTTTAACTAAATAAACATAAACACTTACACATCAAAAATATGTGAACTGACTATAAAGCTTGTAAAATTACATTAACTTCTTAAACTAGGGCCTCAGTCAGCTTTGCCGCCCAGAGCCTCTGACGGGCTTCGTCCGCCACTGCAACCTACTATACAAAAGACGCACCAAACGGTATTTTTCCGACTAAATCAAATCATTCCCGTACGGAACAAATATTTGTATGACCTATAAATAGTTGTTCCGGGTCTGGATGTCTGTGCATGTGAATATCTGTGTTTGATAAACGCACCGTTCTTTTTTTTAAGTATGTGAAAATTATCGATATTTTTATTTCTATAGATTTAATAGATTTTCCAAAACCCAATCGCTTTTATCATGTCGGTCGTATTGTTAATCGTTATGGGGTTCACGATGGCCGAAATGCAGACTGGCAAAGCTGGTATGAAAAAACAAGTAAAATGGAATCCTTCATTTAAATACTTTTTGCAAGTTGGATGATTACAGGCAGGGTATTCCTCCATCTCAGTCGGCACTCTAGTACGTCATCTGTGTGAATTAAGTTATTATTGTGTGTAAGAATGTGTCCGTCTAATTCTATTGAAGTTTGCTGTATATGATCCAGTGGCGAGATAATTAATCATAAAACTGTATCTTATAATTATCTGTTTTACAGTAACCTTCATTAGGCAATGAATGTTATCTGTTTATGAAGTACTAGGTAACAGAAAATAGATAACAGAATAGTCAACACATTATATAATTATTAGTTGAAAAATAAAATATATTCCGCAAAAATATTACATAGTTTATAATAATAATATAAATAAATGCTTTTAAATACCAAAATAAAAAAGCAGCATATTGAAAATAAAAAATATAATATAAAATAACTATGCATCAATAAAGCAGTTTTTACAGTCACTGATGATATAAAGGATAGGCAGATATGTTACAATTCTGGCCTTCGAAATTATGAGTTTTATCACGATAACATTACATAACGTATCAGAAATAACGAGACATCAACAGTTTTATTCATGATAAAATAATAGTGTATTGTGGCTACAGATAGTACAAATAACCTAATGCTATATTGCTTTTAAATTAATATTCAGGTGCTCGGTCAATCCTTGCAGACATCCAAAGCTTCTTGCTTTTCTTCAGAAAGCTCCTTACCCGTCGCGTCCAACATTTGACGGGCGAAGTCCGAGATGGTCAAACCCTGAACAATCTTCCATTTACCATTTTCGGTTGTGACAGGGAATGAAAATACGACGTCCCGGGGTGTTCCGTAAGATCCGTCAGAGACAACACCCATGCTTACCCAGCGGTCACCAGTTCCCAAGAACCAATCCCTCATGTGGTCAGAAGCAGCTTTCGCTGCAGATAGAGCTGAGGACATCTTCCTTGCAGCAATAACAGCAGCACCACGCTTCTGTACTGTTGAGACGAAAGCGGATTTCAAGTAGGCTTCATCATTGATAGCTGCAGGCACAGGTTTTGATGCACCACCAAGACTCACAACAGCATTTGATGCATCTGGGAACTGGGTGGAAGAGTGGTTACCCCAAATGATAACATTCTTAATATTTTGTACTGGTACACCAATTTTGGCTGCCAACTGAGACTGGGCACGGTTCTGGTCGAGACGAGTCATAGCTGTGAAGTTTTCCTTAGGAATGGATGGAGCATACTTAGAGCAAATGAGAGCATTAGTGTTAGCTGGGTTGCCAACAACAAGGATTTTGACATCCTTGCGGGCAACTTTATCAAGAGCTTGACCTTGCTCCTTGAAAATGCGAACGTTAGCAGCCAGGAGATCTTTCCTCTCCATACCCTCTTTCCTGGGCATGGCACCAACTAAAAATGCAGCAGCAACATCTTTAAATGCTTCCTCAGGTTTGGCTGTAGGCAGGACACCAGCGAGCAGGGGCAGGGCGCAGTCAGCCAGTTCCATGACCACACCTTCAAGGACTCCCATCATGGGGGCGATATCAAGAAGGTGGAGGTAGACGGGCTGGTTGGGGCCGAACACAGCGCCTGAGGCAATCTGGTACAGCAGAGAGTAGGCAATTTGGCCTGCAGCACCAGTGACAACGACTTTGATAGGTTCAGCCTGAAAACATGAAATTGATACGATGTTACTACATATTTCTATATCATTAAAATTGAACCATAAATATTGTGTGATAAACGATGACAGCATTGCATTATGTATTTACATAATAATGCTATAAGCTACTTATATGCTATTAAGCTACCTGCCTTGCTTAAAACATTATATCTTAAACCACTGTGAAAAATCACTATCCTTGGAATATCATACACACATTGTATTTATGATCTCAATATCCTCATCTTTTCTAAGCAAAAAAGTGTCTACAATTAGACACTGGTGCATTCCAACTAACAAAAAAGTACTAATGCATTCAAAAAACATGTTTGTTGAGCCAATGTTATTATTATGTAACCGGAACAAAACAAGATCACTGCCAAAAATCTGTTACCATGGATACACAGGATAATCAAATTAGCAACTTGCTAAATGCTGATATGCAATTAAAATCATGTATTTTTGACTTTTATACTGTTTACTTTTTGTTGGGGTTTTATGAATTCATATTTTGCCCTAGCGCTTGGAGTATCATGTGCTAAACATTATTATTCTAGGGCTACGAATATTTTGAGACACTTTTAAGGGTTCTTTCTTTTCTGGAGGGTACTGTAACTAAAAGACATAATTTAACATTGATATTGTTAAAGTATCACAACCGCGCGACTAACCGAAGGTCGAATCAAAGTCAAAGATAATTATTAATTTAAAAACTCACCATTTTTATAGTTTGATGGAAGACGGTATATTTCTACTCTAGGAGTGAATTAATTCTTTAAATATCAGCCTGCTGAACCTTTTACACGAAATCTACTGTGCCAAATCCCGCGCTAGGTAAATTTGCGTCGTGTGAAGTTGTAGGAACTCGTCAGTCGTCGTGAACACAGCCCGGTGACCGAGACGAAATTAAATTGACATAACAGCTGGCAGTTGACAGCCGGTAGCCGGATTGAAACGCAAAAATATAACCTATGTAATCGATTTAAGACTCAGATTCTTTGATATTAAAAACGTCCGCGTGTTAATAAATTAGATTTTGTACTGTGTAAAATCTTTTTTTTTTTTTTTTGTTAAAACTTTGATATTTCACGAATAAAATGTAATCTTAACAATTTTTGAAACGGCAATGCATTTTAAAAAAATTAGTGTCCGCGTTACTTTTCTGACGTCGCTATTATTAACCTTTAAATGCTCATTGTTGCCAATTGTCTACAAATACTTACAGCGGATTTAAAAAAAAATAAACAAAATGCTACGCTCTCTGAACGCATCTGTAATGTGACATTTGTCATTGGAGAATTTAAAAAAATTACGTCATGTGGATTTTACCGCCAATTTAAACAGAATAATGAATATCGCCTAAGTGACGAGTTTCGACTGTCGTTATTTTGTGCGAACATTTACTATTGTTTTATTAAATAAAATACGTTATTTCTCAAACAAAAAAATATCAACGTATTGAAAAAAAGGTAAGATTTGATATTTTATTAGAAATAGCTAGATAGTACTGTATCCTTGCATGTTTTGAGCTGGAACAGCTATGTTGCCATTTGTCTACATTACGCGTTGACGATATAATTTATATAAATATTGCTATACTATATGCATGATGTTGGTGGTGGGTAATAAAGCTTATTTTTATTTCAACTTTAGCGCCAGCTCTGAAAATATGAGGCCTGATCAAATAGAAGCATATTTAGCTGCTTTAGAAGCGGGTGGAATATCAGAAGACGAAGAAGATACTGGTGATGAAAATGATATGGATTATTACCCAACGTCACAGCATTTGGTAGATGAACTAGCGGAAGGATTTGAAAGAGGTTTGCCGGAAGAAGAGTTTGACCATGAAAACCTACCTTTAGATGAAAACGAAGTTGTCGGAGATTCAACTTTGGTTGATTATGAAGCACCAGGTACATCTTCATCAACAGAAATAGATTCTAGTTCTGGAGTGGCTCTTTGGAGATCAAGAAATCGACACCTCTTATGGAAAAAGAAACATTTAGAGTGGAATGATGACCGAATCGTCTTTTTGGGAAATAGAGCATTACCAACAGAAGTAACAACTCTAGGAACCCCTTTTCAATTTTTCTCTTTATTTATAAATGATCATATAATTTGCAAGATTGTCGCTGAAACAAACTATAACGCAAAACAACATTACTCATTGTGCACGAATCACAACCGTTGAAATACGTCAGTTTTTTGGTATTCTAATTTTTACCTCAGTTTTTCATTACCCAAACGTTAGAGCATACTGGGGGAGGTATAGTTTTCAACATAGTTGAAATGTGTGTATGTGTTTGATAGGGGTAGTTTGTTAGTGGAAACGCCAGGAGGGGACGCCCTAGAAGGACACATATGGACCTTATTGGTGATGTCCTTCAAAAAGGTCAGGTGCGCAGTACCCACAACCGGCGTTCATGTATGAAACGATGCATGAATGTAGATGAAGCAAAAGGGTTATGTAAGGATCGCAGCACGTGGCGTTCTGTAGTTTCTGCCTACCCCAATAGGAAAAAGGCGTGACTTTATGTATGTATGTATGTATAATTTCTTTTAACCTCTAACGCGCAGTGTTGCCATTTGGCTACATTCCATTTTTTCACATAAATAAATAAAAATATAATTATTATATTTTTTTTCCTCTATTCTATGACCTCAAATCTATGCTATATCTTTTTTTCAAATCAAAACAAAAAATCGCGCATTTAGGGGTTAAGCTCGAGAAAGTACGCGCTTTTGGCCCATACAATAAATACTACCCAAGATTGGCGATGACTGTTCATTTTCATTTTTGTAATATTCATTGCGATGAATCATAAAAAAGCCATCATTATTAGTTAAAAAGTAGAGATGTATAGGTCCGGATGGATACGAATCCGCGGATCACTCGCTTTAATGAAGGATGTACATCCAAGCGAATTCGAGACACCCATCTACCAGTACCAGTGTAGTCACAGCAGTGTAGTAGACTTAGATTATCTGTGATACCGACCGGAGTGGTGATAGCATGACAAAGGAGTAAAGAATTGAGAATAACGGACCGGGGATGACGAGTTAGAGTAAGACGTACGGGGGAACGGAACCCGTGATCTGATTGAACGTTTTGAAGTCCGCTGAACACGGTTGGGGTTACGGACCCATGTGGATCCGGTGGACATGGGTCCAAGGGCGGATCCTGGGGGTGGGTCATTGGGTTATGACCGGGGGGGTCATGACCCAATGACCCTGGGCTGGTTCTAGGTCGACCACTGATAATTTTTCTAATCGCATTGATCGTACAGTATTTATTATTATTGTAATCGAATAAGAGCCTGTCCTGACTAGACTTCAAACATGTGACCCCCCCCTGACTTGAAAGCTTGATCCGCCCTTGCATGGGACCTTGATGTAGGTCTTTAGAGATGGGATATGCATCCGGATCCGACTCTGAATTATCCTCGGACCTACACATCTCTAGTACAAAGATAATATGATGAATTCTTAGAAGTAGATGAAGTAGAAGCCAGTGGTAACCCTTAAACCAAATGTAGCACTTTATTTTTTAATTTTCATGGGACACCTTTGTACAATTTTTAAAGTAGATAATATTTTCAAACATCACAAAAACTCAAAAATTCTCAGCTTCTGAAATAATACGTCGTAATTTAGATTGATTTTTATATTTCATCCTTCGAACTAAGAATTTATAACTGTTTTAATTACTTGCAACACCAATTTGGAATGCGAATTGCTAAGTGACATAACTAATAACCTCAAAGTTCTTTTTAGGTAGTTCTTACTGCCTTCAGAGGCTTTTGATTAAAGCTCAGTAATTCTTCCTCTTATTGGAACGGGACTGCCTTAGTAATTAATGTTTTGAAGATCCATATCAACACAATGTCGTCACTTCTAAGATCTACGAAGTTTGTGCGGTACTTCACTGGTGCGGCCCGAACGCTAATACTGAACTCGGCCAAGACTGCTGAAGCCAATTCTTTAATTAATCCCAAAGCCTTATGTGCTGCCAATACGTAAGTTCATTTAATAATAATGTGTTTATATGAACGACTATTAAACATATCCAATTTTTGTTACAAAAAGGTGTCGGAGCAACATTTAAATCTAAAGTTGAATACGAATTTTATTTTGGTGTCAGTATGGATAAGATTAGAAGATGTACAGACTAGACGAGTATCCCTCATTTCCTATTATATTGTAATTCTATAAAACATTAGATAGTTGATAAAACCATGTGTGATAGCAACTTCCACAAATTCACTTGAGCAGGCAGTGTTTCTTCACAGATTTTAAAAAGAACAATATTTAACTGCCCGTTGGACAAGTATACATCTGATATCCATAAGGAACAAGTCTGGCTTATGTTATGGATATGTGATCTAGTGTGACATAATAAATAAATATGGTTATTCAAATTTCTAGTGTTTTGATGAGAGACTATGCAACAAAGAAAAAAGAAAGCCTAGAACCATTACTACAAAAGTTAGACTCGGAAGTGCGGAGATTTGGAAGGATCACTAAGAAGGACATTGATGAAGTGTTTGATGAAATCAGATCAAAAAATGACATCACTAGCTCACAGTCTCTACTGGTCATCAGGTGTTGTGGTGAGAATTGTTATAATCTATTGATAACACTATAATTTGGTTTGGTACCCAGGCAAAAAGATCACCCATGGATCTCATAGGAGATGCAATCATATATTGAATTCATCAATTCGCTTATTGGAAAGGTTCTTATTACTTTATAATGAAAATTCATGCATGGGAGCAAGGAGAGTGGTCCTTTCTCCCATGCATGACTGGAATGTTTGACATTAACACTTTTTTCCAATTTTTTTGAATTTATTATCCATAGATGTGATTCGTTGAAGAATATTTTGATAATTAAAATACATATTTATAATTTTTCATAGGTGAACTTGTGCCAGAGGAATTACCAGAACAGAGAACTTTGCTTGTTCAAAAGATATGGAGTGTGCTCACAGAACGTGGGATTCCTATGGACATCTCTCACTACAATGCTCTGCTGCGGGTGTACATAGAGAATGAGCACCCATTCTCTCCTGCTAAGTTCCTTGAAGAACTGGAGAGGAAAGGCTTGCAGCCTAACAGGTAATATGATATAATAGCAGCATAGAAAGCCCATCTTTTTATTTTATCAATCATAGTGGTAGTCTATTTTGTATAATGTCCTTGAATATTATGTAGGTCTCTAAGTATTTCCACTAGACTCTGTCTCTAAGCCTTTTGTGGCCAAATAGGACTAGCAATTTTTTATATATATCATCCTCCCACCTTTTCTTCAGTTTCTTACTCTTCTCTATGCCTTTGCATGAAAGTATTCTGGTACATTTTTAGTCTGCCTTTCCTTTTTCTTCCATTTCCGTAATTTAGTTGAGGCATTACAGCATTTCAAAATGTTGTTGATTTTTTCATTTTGATGAATTTGGAGATACTAAAATGATTTCTAATTTAGGGTTACATACCAAAGATTGATGTGGCGTTACTGCCAAGAGGGTGATGTTGAAGGTGCCACGAAAGTATTGGAAAAGATGCGTGAACTCAGTATGCCTGTTTCGGAACCAGTCCTTAATGCCTTAGTAATGGGCCATGCATTCCATGGAGACACTGATGGTGCTAAAGCTGTGTTAGAAACCATGGCTGGAGCTGGCTTGGAGCCCACAAATCGTACATACACACTACTGGCGTGTGGATATGGCAAGAAAGGTGATATTGATGGTATACAGGCAACCATTAAAACTGCAATTAATAAAGAAGCAATTTTGACAGATAGGGTAAGATTTTTTTATTGAAAGATTTTTCAAAGCTTTAAAATTATTTTAATGAAGGGCTAATGCTATTTTACTTCATTTTAATTTAGTTAAAGTTGGTAGGTACAAATCAAGCACGGAATGATATTCACGAAAACAAAGTTTGTTTTTTTGGTAATTAAAGAGATTTACTCAACATTGGCAATGTTGCCCCATAACTTATATTTTGGATCAATATAATAACAGAAATTAGTTTATTTCCCTTATTCTTAGACAATTTACTTATTTATTTTATTTAGCATTTCATTTGGATCAATATAATAACAGAAATTAGTTTATTTCCCTTATTCTTAGACAATTTACTTATTTATTTTATTTAGCATTTCATATTCTTTCTTTAGGATATTCTGGAAGTCATAGAACATCTTGCTGTCAGTGGTCATGGGGACAAAGTGGACCAATTAATCTCACATTTGCAAAAAGGCATAGGCTACAACCAAGATGTATGCAATGTCATTCTAAGACTACTCAATAAGGGACAGGAAGAAACTGCCAAGAAAATAATGAAAACAATGCCAAAATCAACAACTATAGAAGATACACCTTTCAAGGGTGCATTCTTTGTTAAACAACTACTAAGGCTTAACAAACCTGCTGATGATATTATTAAAACATGCAGGGAATTGAAAAATGAAAATCTGGTACCAAATTCATTCTTCATTGCAACTGAAGCAGCACTTCAACATGGCCAAACCGAATTAGCACAAAAACTATTCAAAGAACTGAAGAATGAAGGCCTAGAGATCAGGCCGCATTACTACTGGCCCCTGTTAGTTCAAAAAGGGAAAGAAAATGATGAAGAGGGCCTCCTTCAAGTTCTAAGAGACATGGCCAGCGAAGGCATATCAGTGACAGGGGAGGCTTTACGAGACTATGTTCTTCCTTACTTGATCAAAAAAGATTCACCACAGAATATCATACTTAAACTTCAAATTGCGAATATCCCAGTAATTCATGCTGCAAGAAATTTGATGGTTGAGCTTTTGGATGCAGGAGACATTAAAAGTGCTGCAGAAATTGCTTTACAATATCGTCCAAGAGGCAACTACAATCTTGTGGCTAGGTCACTCATCCACTCACTGACCAAAACTAAGGATATTGATTCTTTTGTATCAATACTGCATGTCATTAGTAGTAAACCACCAGGTGTACAGGGAGAAGAAGATTCTGTTCTAGAAGATGCCCAAAGTGATGAGAAGAATGATATCAATGAAATCAGCCGCATTGTAAGATCTTCAATCAAAACTTTGATTCAACCAGACTTGGCTGAGAGTCTGTTGCAAGGAATTTACTCTAAGGGTTTAAGGATAACAACTGACACAGCTGAATCAATAGAACAATTCCTTGGAGAAAATATGACTACGAATTTGTCGCAATTATTATCGAAATTGACGTCGTCTGATATGGAAGTGACTCCTCTCGAGAGCCCGCGCAGGATGGGTGGAACGCGCACTGCTGCTCAGCTTGAGAGTCAACTAGCACAACTAAAAGCCAAGGGTAGCAACAACTTAAATCGCATTCAAAAACAATTACTTTTAGCTTATATTAAGGACAACAATGTAAGCAAAGTAAACAACTTCGTGGAGGAATTAACAACATCAGACTTTGAAATCACAATGGCGACTTTAGCACAGTTGTATGAATTCTATTGCGAAAACGATGAAATTCAAAAGGCCGAAGAATGCAAAGCGAAACTTCTGGAAAAGAATCCCGAGTTTGTACTCAACAAGTATAAATTAGTACAAATGGCGTTTGCATTAGTTAGAGCCAATCGGTTTGACGACGCTATACAGTATTTGAAAGAAAACAAACAACCTGATGAAATCTCTGGCTTTATGATCAACTCTAAGTGCTGGCAGATATTGAACACCTTGGCCGAGCAGAAAAACGATGCTCAGGTAAGTCAATTTTATGAATCTGCCACATATTTAATACTGATCACCTTACGAACTTTGTTCCACCACTGTATATGTGAGTAGTAGAATATATTGACCTTGTATAAATGTAGGCAACCCTATTTATCTGTACTCACGTCACGGAAGATAAAGGCGTGTCATATTTATTTTGAGACAACACCAAACTAAAACCTCACCATCGAAATTTTAAGTTTGTCATCAAAAATCGTTAAGTGCGATTGGCGATTTCGTACATTATCTATGTTTATTTTTCCTATTTTGTATTATATTTCTGTTAGTGTGCAATAAAGTGTATGTATATTGTACAATATGATATTGTATGGTGATATATGTGGTTTTAATTCCAGGTAAAAGAAATGACACAGACACTCATCTCTAACAACTACATTGTGCCATCAAATGTCATACTGGGACCTTCAATCAAAGTCCACTTACTGAAAGATGACATGGAAAATGCTTTGAATGAATTTGAGTATTGTTGTAAACAGTACAGAAGCACGCCTTGGAAGGGAGAACTGATGAAGGCACTTATTATGAAAGAGGATGCTGCTAAACTTCAGTGGTTGGCAGATCTTAGTACACAGGTAATGATTCTGACATTATATTATTTGTATACAGGTAAACAAACACAGACACCGCTACATTGGTTTAGTTTTAAGTAGTCTTTACAACAGTCGCTGTCGATGGACAGTGGCAGACTAGCTGATAGGTAGAGCGTACACCCACCCCGCGTCCCGCGCATGGTCAGGAGTGCCAAGCTTATGGCGGTTTACCTATAGGCCTTATACTCTACAACCCTTGTCTGGTGCGTTAGCGAAATATACGCGCTATCAAGACATTTTAGAGATTTCTTATGTTTCACTTTCTTCCAATGTGTTCCTTACTCATTTTCTTATTTTTCTTTTTTCTAATATGAAATTCAATAAATCATAAATGTAGACTGGAATCCTATTCAGACCCTCCTGTATAATAGCTAATTAAAAACTTACTACTTGATAATATTGATGTAAATTATCATTATATTTTAAATATAATTTCAGGTTCACGGAGAAGTGAATATTCTTCACGACTTGGTCCTCGCATTCGTGGAGTGTGGTCGCTTGCGGCAGGCGCGCCGCATCCTGGAGACGCCGGGGCTACAGACACGCCATCGACGCTTAGATGACGCCTGCCAGAGATATGTTGAGGTGAGGATTTTATTTTCTTTATATACAGTAAGAACAAGCAAGTAGAAATATTAATTTAGCTTCGCAATAATATAACTGCTAAACTGTCTGATTTGTCGTATGGCGTGGGTTCTTTGGGCATTCTTTGCGTTATTTGGTTGTTTTTTTGTTAGAAAATTCTCAATAACCGTCTGGAATTTAGAATTGTTTTCAGTAAACGGTACGTTCGCCTATTACATGAGAATTAATATCGGGAAAATGTCGGTGTACAATACATCTTGGCCTAAACCTTCGGGAAATGCAAGTGTGATACTTTGTAATGTTAGAAAATAATGTATGTAATTATTTTTTCTAGGAAGGAAAATCAGAATACCTGGAAGGTTTACTGGAGGCTACAAAAGAGCTCTCACATATTGACCGTGCCAACATCTTCTACCACCTACTTGTGACTTACTGCAAAGCTGACGAAACTGACAAGGCTCTCGGACTTTGGACCTTACTGCAGGAGGAAGGCGAAATCCCCAGCGACCAATTCCTTTCATATCTCGGCAACCACTTGAGATCAAAGGACAGGAAAGTACCATTCGTCGTACCCGAGCAAAAGCCAAGCAAATCCACTAAACAAGTTGATACTGTAAGAAAAAATGTGGACCAAAAACAACCTACAAAACTGACCAAAAACGATGTATCTATCAACATTGAGACGATGGTTAAGAACGGACAGTTATCACAAGCTATGGACGCCTCTATAAAATCCATTGAACACGGAGTAATACCTAAATCGAGTGTCTTGAAATACTTACTGAAATCTTTGGCTGAAGCTGGCAATGTGGAAAAAATACAACAGTTAGGCAATTACATAAACGAATCGTTGAAACGCCGTGTGACATATGATGACAAGCTTACTTTAGCTGTATTCTCGAGAGGCGCGGGACCACAACATATCGACAATTTGCTGACGTCGGTACAGACGGCACAAACTGATGAAGATTTAGAAAACGTACTGAGGAAGTTCCCGAGGAGTAACGCGCTTGCTGATGCCATTCAGGATAACGAGCTTGTCACTAAATGTAAGTTACACTTCACACGTTTTACCAAACTCATTTCGTTTGCAATATCAATAAGGCTACTAAAAATTGTGAGTTAAAAATATGTATACTAGGATTTTTCCTATATATAAATCGCTTTTAAATTAACAGACTTGGAACATTGACTGTAGATAATACTTATAGTAATCAATATAATATTAATTATTTCTTTCTGGTTTTGTACCCTCACACAATCGAGTCGTTACTCTTTAGACATAAATCATATTCATAAATAAAAATAAAGAAATCATCAAGAGTGCTCTGAATTAGATCACCTCAAAATCACGTCTATGTACATTCGACAACTGAATATGGGTCAAATCAAGCTGCACGCTTCACACTTATTTCTTCACATTTATTATAAACAAGGTCATAAGGTATTTTTCCCTTTTTACAGGTACTGAAATAGCCGAGACAGCCGCAGCGCGAGGAAAATTCCTGCCAGCCAATCTATTGTGGATGGAACTTATTTTAGCTGGAAAGGACAAGGAGGCCGAATCGCTTTGGAAAAAATGGTTGTGCAATGCACCCGTTGTCGTGTTCAGGAGATTATTGCAAGAAAGTCACACTAGGAAAGAGCCAGAAATTATTGAGAAACTAATCAACTTATTAAAAACAAACAAAGGACTGTCACTGGCGTCGTTAGGTAATGCTTATTCGCGCCTAATAAATTATTACCTTGTGGAAAATAAACCACTGGAGGCTGAAGAAGCGTTGTCAGCGGCGTTAAAATTGGGCCTGAAATCAGAACACTTAAACAAAACTACAATAACAAGACTGAAGTCTGCTGTAGAAGAGTCTGGAGGGGCATTTAAGTACTCTGTTTGATTTTAAAACTAGTGATAAGTCGCATTGTTTCTTGCATTTCAATATCAGCGTCATCAGTGGATTACAGTGGTAACAAGTATTTTATTTGTAGTATATTGTATAATATTGATTATGTTGTTATATTAATATAACATTGTTATTATTTCGTTTTCTTTTACTATTGCTAAGATATCAGGACTAAAGTAATTATAATTGCTTGCCTTCATTTACTGTCCCCAAAAACGTTATTAAGAAGATGGGCATTAGTTATTATAGACATTAAAAATAATTATAAATGTGAACTGAATATTGAATTGCATCTGTAGTAGTTAATTTTAGTTGTTAATAAATTATTAGTTAATATTTTCCTGTTTTGTTGACCTCTGCTACCGTTTAGAGATGAGAGGGATACTATTAAGTGTCCAAACTCCCGAAGTAAGTACCTATACTCGGTTTGTTTAGGTACTTAACTAAAGGTAAACAATCTTGATGTGACTTTTTACACAAACACATATTAAACAAATAAACTACTGCTTAAACTAGTGGTTCAATTGATTTGGTAATCGTTATTGTTGTTTTACATTGGTTTTTAGTCGCGTTTTATTTTTAAACTGAGTTTTTAAACAAAAAATATTAAAAAGACACATCAAGATTGTTTACCTTTCGTTAAGTACCTAAACAAACCGAGTATAGATATAGTAATAAGTATGTGTGAACAGTGTCTGACACTAGAGTCACTAGACACACTAGAGACTAGAGACACTAGAATCTAGGTGTTGTTAAATAGTGATTACCTAAAATGAAATCCAAGAACGATCAAAGGCAAAATAATCCGTTTCAGTTTCGCTAATCGACCTTACGTTCTAAAATCGCATGTACTATGCGCGCTACTTGACTAGGTAATATTAATTGAAGTAATAGTGTTTACCCTGCCAAGAAAAGAAAGGTGGGAAAGTTACGGGTGCTTCAGTGTTTTGTTCACTACAACTTACGCCTCGTTTACGGAGACGCGTAAACGGGCCGTACTAAATTCAAACATATTGGGCGTTGTATGAGAGCGTTTACGGAGAAGCGATTTTACACGCGTTTGCTTGATATGCGGTCAGAGCCCGCGGATGGCATCGCCGCATCGCACGCGACGTTTATCGCGGTGGCCCACGCGCCATTACGATTCGCGCGCTACGCAATACGCTAGAGAATCGGCAGCGGGCACCGTTACTCTTCACGCCCCGCACAACACACCGTGTCACCCGCATCTTCATAAACATTGTACATTGCCATATGTTTATGTTTACGCGTGTGATGACACGGGCCGCTGCACGCGCTGCCTGTCTGTAAACTGAAAAAACATCCGACGCAGCACGAGACGCCAAGATACACGCGATGCACGACGCCATGCGTCTCCGTAAATGAGGCCTTACGGTTCTCGTGTCTATTAGCAGGAAATAAGCGAGACTGATCATTGACGGTTACGCTAATTAATATTTTTAAATTATATTTCTAAAACCCTAGGTCTTCAAGTCAGTCAATCTTATTAGTACATAAACGTGACCACTACAATAGAACAATAAACGGGGGATATGCAAAATTGTCATAACACAAAATAATCTATGTAGTCATTTATAAGTAAGTATTTATCGGGGCTGATAGGTATGATTGAAAGTGGTGATAAAAGCGGATCAATGGGAGAGCAACAACATTAATAAAAAAAAATTTTTGAACGCTTCGTAAATTAAATGCTGGCATTTTCAGGAAATGACGTACAGACGACGCTTCGTTTTGGCGGGAATCTGTAATTTTTTATGTCATTTTTGTTTCTGTTTCGCGCCCGTTGTTGCCTTGTCGATCACACTGCGTGAAGTTGTGATATAATTTCGCTAATTTTACTTTTGTACTGATTCTATTACAAATATGTTTTACCCTGTGGATTCCTTGAAGAGAGGTGGCCGATTTTATTTGTGTTGGGTCGCAGATTCATGGCCTTTGCGATTTGCAACTATAACTCATCGGCAGCTATGGTCACAGGATATTCGAAGAATATGGTAAATATCTTACAATACGAACTATATACAGCAACTTATTTGTCTTTGAGGGCTTATAAAATGTATATGATTTTCATTACAGTGATGATTTATTGGATGTTATTATGAACGAGTCGGGTCGTCCCGCCAAAAGATTTTCTCTTCGCCTAAGCTCTCAGTTGCTTCGGGGTTTAGTCAGACTTTATCAAAGAAAAGTCACCATTTTCTTAGGTAAGAAGTTATAAAAAGATTTCTACCAAACTTGTATTAGGTGCATATTATTATATAATAAATAATAATAATAAATGTTGTGTTTTAGGTGAACTATGCATGATCAACGCAAATGTAATAAAACATTCTAACAAAAAGTGAGTACCTATTATAGTCTTCTATATTAGATACCTTTTATGTTGATACATAGAATCATATTGTATGTAAATAAAAAATACAGTAAATAATAAACTTATCTGCAATGTGAATTGAAATTTTTTGAATTTAATTTTCTCTTAGATGGAATATCCATGAGGTGGAGATAGTGGAACATGTGAGACGGCCACAGCTGCGGCAGCTTGATATCCAAGAGATAATACAACAGCAACCTGAAAATGAACTGAGAATTGAAGACTTGATACAGGTTTATTCAGAGTTCTTTTCAATTATGTAGGCAGGTACTTAATATATTATGAGACATCTTTGAAGAAACATGAAGGAATTAACATTCATTAAATAAGTTAAATTAGGTGTAAGTGCCTACCTATTAAGTATTTAACTATAAAAATTGAAAAAAAAATTACACTTACCCATTAGCTTTTTTGGCATAAATTGCTCCAATAAATGACAATTTGTAATTTTATGAAGCAGCCTAAATCCATCCAACATTTTTTTTATAGGTATAGCACCTTTGTTGTTGTTTTTTTTTTACAATTCTTGTTTACAGAATAGTGGCAATGTTGTCTCAAACATTCAGGACATAACACTCAAAGAAGCCACTGTACCTGAAGTGTTACTGCCACCAAATGTGAGTATTATATATGTATTGTTAGTAAAAACATTTGATGACTGAATTATATTTCAATCTTGTTTGATATAGTATCTGTTTGTTTCCCAAGTAAAATAATTTGTTTTACATATCCTTTCTCTTAATTAATCCTGCTTTGCCTCTATGTGGGTACTCCCACATAGAGGCAAAGCAGGATTAATATGTCTTAGTAGATACTTACTGAGGTTAAGCAGTTATTATCTACTTTTTAGTACCTACTGATTTTTACAAGCTATTATCTATTTGATTTGCATCAGGCTCCAGACATCAGAAGTGCAGGTTTGAACAAAGTACCAAGATTCTCAACCATGAACATTATACCTTATTTTATCTTATGAAATAATTTGTTTTTTGTATTTCTTTTATCAAAAGCTAAATAATAATATTACCTTTTTACTAGGAAATGGGCTATGTCAATAGTGTAATTATAGGTAGATGTCTGAACTCGAAGTCTTCGGATTATTGGTTAGTTAGGTAAAGAACTAGCGTTGCTGATGGCTGCTTTTATGTGTCATTGCTTTTACAACATTTTAGGACGGTTTCGGTGAAGAGCATCCGGACCAAGCACTTCTACTCCTTCAAGACCGGACTCTGGAGATGATGTTGGTCCAACCGGACGTCTCCACGGCACACAGCGGGCTGGACGTCGCTCTCGACATCACAGACAAGTCGCACGACAAGTCGCGGCTGATGCATGAGCCTGCGCAGATGGAGAGGATCTCAGAACATGACATAACATTGTTCAGAAAATGTATGGTTCTTTATTTTTTTAATGATATGTGATATATCTTTTGTATGTTGAATAATTGGAACTGCCTCACAACCCTGCTGTATATACCAGATCGAGTAGTGTAGTTTTCTGTAATAACATGACCAGTAGCAACCCTGGTTAATGCGTGCGAATTATAACGGGCGTCGCATTTGAATTCCACTGTTGTATTTACAACGGTACCCCTGTGCATAACTCTTCGGAGAACATAAACGTGATACCATCTTATTAAATATACTTGCGGCAATTATAGATTTCAATAAAATATTATTAATTAAAATTAAAAATTTTGTTTAAGCTACTGGAGAGGAATTGATGCCTGAATTTGAGAAAGGTTGGTAATACTTCTGATCAAAGATCGAATATTATTATAAAAAAATAATTTAAAAGAAATGCATTTTTGTTTTGTTCCAAATCACTTACATCCAACCAAAATTCAATGCTTCCACACCCTCAACAACTCCTATTTTATAACATACCTACTCAATCTATATTTTGATGTTCCTAGCCTGAGCCAATTTTACTTTAATATGAAAATGTCTACTGTAATTACCCACGATGCAGGGGAAATCTTAGTGACACCACACTAGGACTGCAATGTGGGGGCCACGCGACTTGGAAATTTGCAGTTGGCCGGGCAGTATTCGACATTTATCTAGCAAATGAAAAATCTAAAGTAACCATCTCAGTATTCCTTCCTACAGACGTTCCTGAAATACCTGAAATCCCGCCTCCTGAATTACCTGTTCCTCAACCACAAAAGTTAGTGTCTTTTCTTATCGCAACCATGTTAAAGTTTTTATGACTTGATCTTATTTATACGTGCCTATACCTAATACTGGTACACTTTATTCAATACCTGTGTCCATGGCTGGTCCCAATAATAAGAGCCGGTAAGCTGGCCATGTTTTGAATAGAACAAATAATATATTAGCAGCGGCGTGCACAGAGTTCTTAGACAGGGTAGGCAGAAAATTTTAAAATCTTACCTACCGATAATCCCTACTGCATGTTGGTATTGGTTCGTCGTCTTGTCGATTAAATAATGATGTATGTGATTTGCCACCTCAAATATCTTTATAATAAATATTTATCTGCGTTATGTAGGGTAGGCAGTGTCTTTTTGTCTTTTTGTTTTTTACGCCACTGTATATTAGGCATCAACACGAAAAGAAGACTACTTTGCTTTTTTACTTTGGAAAAACTTTTGTTTGCCTAGTATGGCACAGTCGGCATTATTCAGATACGCTGGAATAGCTGTGTATAAATATACCACAACATCTCAGCTACATACTAATTACCTACCTTAGGCTTCACCAAACTTACTACCTATATACAAATATAGTCCTTTGAGGTTTAATACTCAAAGATATAGTCGAAGTATCGACATAGTAATGGTACTAAAAATAAACCTTAATTATTTTGTTTTTATTGATAAGTATTAATTACAATAATGAATTGACTCTATTTGGAAACCTCTACTTACTCCATAGTGTATCCGACGCCTACTGTACAGTACTTTAATTCCATGAGTGATTTATGTATGTGTAGAGTATTGGACGGCTAATAATGATTAAAAATGTATGACTAGTACCTATATAAATTTTGATTATTCTTATTTTTAGTACCCTAACGTGTCCCACCGCGTGGGTGGGGCAGAAATCCCTGTCTACTAATCCTTATACGTAAGTCTAGACCATCTCACTAAGGCCTGGAGGGATAGTAATACATTTCAATTTTATTTAGACCTCAAGAAGACCCTATCGTTCCTGAAGTTCCCAGCTTTGCTCCCGCCACAGAGTCTTCAAAAAGGCAGGAGCCCGTGGAAATCGTATTAGAGGTAAGTAATCCGTTAGGTCCTAACAATTCAAGTATCGTGGAAGAGTGTACGTAAATGGCATACTTCTAGTAGGTAATATAAATGTAGAATCTTTCGTTTTCGGAAGGTGTCGTAAGGGATGCAGATTGGCCGTAGTCACTCTACTGCTACTACAGTAGATGTATAAGTTTAAACGTCTGCTGTGATAACACACTGCCATATCTGTACGAGGTGACAAAATAATGTCGTTCTTTACAAAATCAATATGACGGGACTGATCGTCTGTTGTGTGTGGCCATTCAGTTCTTTCTAGCTTAGGTACTACCAGCTAGAGTACAGTCTGCCTGGTATAGGCAAGCTAACAGGACAATATCTGCTCACCTCGCAATTGGAATCGCTTTCATTTTGATAGTTCAACAATATTCATTGCGCAGTACCTACGCGTTAAAAATCTCGTAATAAACTTTGTAGAACTGCCAAAATATAAGCGATTTTGAGTGGGTAACGCAATTTTAGGGGCAGGATATAGCTTGCCTTATTTAGTTTTCATGTGAAACAACTACAACAACAGTTCCATATTTTCATGCAATATTTTGGCTTTTCACGATTTAGGAATTGGAAGAAGTGCCCCAAGTTAAAAGACGAAGGTTCAAAGACAGATTGATTATCGATAAGAAGATTAAGATAAGCACAAATAATTTTCGAGCTAGGATTGAGAATCCGCTGGTGGAGTTACGATGCGAGGTATTTTTTTTTTATCTCTAACCGGATTCTAATTTTTTTTTCTTTTTAAATATTTGTCGTAAAATTATAAATTATCTGTGGTCTACAAACGAAAATCATTTTTACTACCCCCACTTTTGTTACCTAACTTTAAAAAGTAATGCTAGTCACTGAATTTTATCGTATTAAGAGTTCTCAACTACCCACGTTTTACTCGATAAGGACAGTTCAGATGACATCATCTTCATAAGAGTGCCTGCGGAAACATATTTTCGACGACCATGTCACGGCGGTGAAAGAATTGTGTCGAATCTGGGTTTTGTTGCTTTGCGGCTTTTTGGGCGGAACCTTGGCATTGTTCCCGTGCAGCCTCTGGCAGATAGAGAAATGGAGGTAAACTTTAGCATCAGTAATAGGAATACCTAGTGTAATCTGTACTCCGCAGCATTAAAATTAATTTGATAAGGTCCTTTTTGTATGATCAATAAAAAAAGAATATAATTCCATTACTTGACTACTTAGTTATTAATTTATTCCGATGTATCGGAGATCTGTAGAGAGAACACTTCGAATTTAGAATTACGACTACCCACAGTATCAATATTTTATATTTTTTGGCCTTCATTAATAATAATAAATAATGATTTATTTTCTATAAAAATTCTTTAAAACAAAAATCTTCATTTATGTGGTTGTTTCTTGTATACTTCTTTTTGCCATTGTGTTTTCAATAACTTGTAGCTATCTCAAGAAGTAATGATGCAAAAATCTACTCATACGTATTCGAGATCGATGCTCGAAAGGATAGAAGAAGAGCAAGAGGCAGCCATCGTACAAGAGAGGCCTGAAGTTCAATTAGAGCTAGCGATCACTGAAGCGAACGTAACAAGCGAACTGCTTAATGTTTCTGAACCACCGCGCGTCAGTACCGTCGATCCAATGGAGTTGGACATAGCGGACATGCCTACGCAGAAAGTAGAGACGCTTTCACAAGCGCGCAAACGGACAGCGGAACAGGAAGCATTTGAGAATGTAAGTGGAACTATAGTATACCTGCTTCTGTAAATCTCAACTTTGCAATAAATCTACGCCAAAATTTGCGCAGTGGCATTTGGCTTTCTGTGCTACGTGTCATTGTTTCGATTCACACACGGAATGAAAGATAATATTTTTTATAACCTAAGCTCCGGTCTTAGGGTGTGTGCACGAAAAACTACCTCTTCTAGAAGTCAGGAATAGCAAATATAAATATATATGACGTAGCGTTGAAGTTAGTAGTAGTACCTACAGAGAGCTTTCAACAATGAGTCAAAAACAAAAAAAAACTATCTAATAATTTGGTGATTACTTACTATTGCAACTGTCTGAAAAATGGTTATGATCTGAATAATTGCTAGTTTACTTAGTTAGCTAGTCACTAGCGAATTGGTTCAGCACCATATTATTTTTATGAATCATTTTTAAGTGTTGTTCTCATTTGCAGCCGAAAAGACAGCGCTCTGTGGGGTATGTGTCGTTTAGGGAGAGTCAGTTGGCCAAAGAAAAGTCGATTCACATCACACACACAGGTACATATTTTGACTGCAAGCATATATAGATAACGTCCACAAAATAATACTGATATTAATATAAAGAAAACTATTTTCCAGATGTAGAAGCGAACAAGGAAAATGTACCGGCCAATATACCAACTGTGGAACCTCCTCAAGATGCAGAGTTGATACTCTCATCAAAATTACAAGAGGCCGGACTAGCGGATATTCTTCATCAACCTACGATTCCGGAATTTGAAGTGCAAGTTCAACGGCCTCTTGCTGCATCACATGGCAAGTCTCGAAGGACAGGGAGCGAAAGTTCTGAGACTCTTTTGGGCAGTCTCGACAGGACTAAAGTGTCGCTCGGAGATTCTGAACAGACGACGGATTCTAAGAGGTTCATACGGTGTGTCTTCTGTTTCATAAGATGTGATATTTCTCTTACGTAATTTTTATAGTAACTTAGGGTCCAATACGGTACTTAAATTTTGGAACTGCAATGGCAATGTCCGATTTTTAGCTTTCTGGCTTGTAACTACTGACATATATTGCCGTTGGTCAATAAGCTGTAAGTCGGAGTCGTGTGGGCACTCCCACACTAACTCGTTCTTTCATCAATGTTCATAAATTGTGTAAATAATTAAACATATTTATAATATTTTAATGATATATGGCTTCTATAGACCCGGGTACGTCTTAAAACTGCGGCCAGACACCGGAGGACGGGCAGCAGCGTCCTCTCACTAATCGGTGAGCCACTGCGATCCCCAAGCCGCCTGCCAAGCGTGGGGATTATAGCAACCCTCTTGATTAGGCCTTCGTTCAGTAGTGGACGTCTTCTGGCTGATGATGATGATGATATGGCTTCTTAGATTGTGTTAGCTGTGGCCCTCCACGGGTCTGTGTCCACGTGTCTTTAAATCTGAACTGAAATCAACGATTTCAATTTATTTTTATTTTAGTATATAGGCAATTAAAGCATTACTGAGTCGTAGGACTAGAAAACGCTGCAATGGGACATTGCAATTTATTGAAGTCATATATTATATCACTGCATAAAAATCTACCCAATTCGTCACAATGGGTGTAATTCAGTTTATAGCCACACACATACACGGCGAAAATGATTAATGAATTGAACTTCTGCCCATCAAGTAACTGCTCATTTTTTGTTTCAGTGATCAGTGGGGCACCGAGGGAACTATGATAAAGATCCTCAAACATATCCAGGGAGGTCTTCAACCAGTGACAGTGGAAAGTCTTATTGCGAAAGGGCCTGTCATATCTGGGTACAAGGGCATAATAGCTGCGCGTTGCTTTACGTCAATGCTGAGTAAGTTTTAACAAATTATTCATCTATTTGTACTTTGGTCTGCATGTTCATCCATTGTTAAATACTCAATTTCAGAACTAAGGCAACATGGATTTATAAATATTAATAAAGATCCCGATTCACTAGAAATAAGAGAAGTCACTTTTGGACCAATGTTGACTAGCTCAAATGAACAATTTTGAGTTTTTATATAATTTATAAGTATGATATGTAGTCATAAAATAATTGTTTTTATATTTAACTTTTCGTTGTGTTCATTCTTTTGTTACGTTGATTAAATTTTAACTACGTGAAAATAATATGAGGTTTGCTTTGAAATGAAAGATTCCACTGATATGAACATTTTATTTACGATCTGTATATAATGATATGATTTCTGTACACTTTACATAATAAGTCATCAACTAGATTCAAGCTAACTAGATAGATTTATGAGTATCTTAATAATAGGTAGGTAATGGCTTAATAATTTACAAATTCTAATAGTATAATCGAATGCTGTACAATAAACAGTCGACGTAAATAACTAATCTAGACATTTATTCTTAATTACATAAAATACAGCCATTTAACATTATAGAATTGGTATATTATTACTATTTAATCTTCAAGAGCTTAATTGGTAGTACAATTTTACACATTAATCTTAAAACAGAGAAGAAATACTAAATTACGGTCAATCATATGGAGGTTCCCTACATTGGTAAAGCATTTCTAATTTTTATTTATACAAAATCAGTCTCCTACTTTTGTTAAGTCCGCCGTATGAAATGTACACTAGTAAAATGAACTAACATCGTAATCTTAACTCAAAGGCAGTCACGCGTTGTCTCATTAGGACGTACACCACTGGACGATTGGAATATGTTTAACAACAATAGTATGTTCAGAACCGCAACACACGATAACTAAGCATAAAGCTATATCTTATTACTTCTGATTATATTGATTACATCAGAAACAACCTCAAGCACACTTCAGTGGTTCACAGCCTTGCTAACAGTCGTTCCAAGCTCTCACTCAATTTATATTAAATAATTACAGTCTGTCCTTTAAAGGTTTAGGAATGACAAAGTTATGTTAAAAGTAGCTACCATTATTAGTGGATTTATCATTTCATGTAATACTTTCAAGATATATGGAACGAATTATTAATAAATTCTTATAAAATCAACCCAAGAACTATAGTGAGTAAATATTTAAATTATCATTTTATGAATAAAACATTTACAAACTCGGCTTAATAATAACCGTGACAATAACAAAGCCGAAGGCCAAGGATATAAATTATATAATATATATGTATTAATATGTAGTAGAGAAAAATAATTCTAATTTCATATCATGCATAACACTTAGACATTAGATTCAAAACAGGTTTTTTAAAATGAAAAAATATCTCATTCACCCAACGGGAGGCCATGTAATAATATAAAGGATTTCAAAAATGCTAGTTAACATCTAAAACGGTGACATTATCACAGATCACTCGAGACATTATATAGAGCCCTTTGAAAAGTGGAATGATATTCAATAGAGAAGTTAAAACCGCACAGTATAATGTAATGCGAGTAACCGTTGGAGGGCGAGCAGACTCACGGCGCCAGCGAGTCGCTGTCATACTCCTTCGGGTCTGGGTCGTCGTCGGAGGGCGCGCGCTCGCCGTAGTTCATGCTCTCAAAGTAGTGCTGCGGCTTACCGTTCCACAGCTCGTCGGCGCGCTCGTAGAGGATGGAGCGCGACAGCTCCAGCGCCAGGTTGTGGTCGAGCGGGCGCGCGCGCGGCCACAGCGGCGCCAGGCGCGACGCGCGCGCCACGTACTCGGCCGCCAGCGCCGACAGCGCCGACTCGTCTTCGGCTCTCTGTCGAAAGGCCCAACCCTGGTTACGTACACCGGACGCTCGTTAAACGTCGCGGTGCTGCGTGTTGCGGCCTGTGCGGGCGAGCTGTTCGTCGCTGACCTTTAATGAGTGTCCGAGTCCGCGAAGTGCCCGCGGGTCGCCAATAGTGATCCTCGACCGATCCGAACTACGCGCGCGATTACTTTATTTAAACGTATCCATGGAAGAGCGTATGAACGAGTTATGTGTTTTCTAAGTAATTGACCAACAACTGATGCCTGCGAGGACAACTAAAGACGACTCTTTGCGTTTCGAATAAAAGGAAAGTATTGCATTTATTTGTGTAAATTAATCTACTGCTACGACTCAATTGTGTCATTTCAACATGAATTACTACCAGATTTTATTTTATGAGTATTACATCTGTGCATAACTTATTACTCTATTAGTTACCAAACCAATTACCAGTTTAAAGGCCATGTGAGAGCATCGGTATTTAATTTGTGATTAGCCAATTATTTTGTGCCATTATGCCACTATGTCAATATAAACATACAAATCAAAAATACAAAAATCATAAATAATAAAATGAACACACAAAACTAACATAATATATAATGTGTCGTATAGTGAGAAGTGGCGAAAATAATGATACAATTCATTAAAAATGTAATTTTATCTTGCACTTACCATACCACAATCTTCATAATGTCCAGAAGTAATCACAAAAAAATGTTAAAATGTGCACTGAATAAATAACACTTGAAGATGTTTCAGTTTAATATGGTATTTAGTTAAGATTTAAAGTTTAATAATGTTGGTATGTAAAATTCCCACGCCATTCAAAGATGTCGCACGAAGGAATTGTGAGTAAATACTAAAGAGATAACTATGCCAATAAAAAAATACTCACAGGTTCAGAGTGTGACAACTTTTACAAACAAAATGTGTCAATAGATATTAACATGAATATGTGGGCTGGTGACATGAAAATCAATCCGAAAACTGATATCATACATTCAAAATAATAATAATCAAACTCAATGTTAAAGGTTGGTATTCAAGTGGTAGTGCATTCATATCAGTAAATAAGGAAAGATGTTAACGCCACCCGAACCGTCGCTATAGTTAGTGACGAGGACACACAATCGTTAGCACATGCTCGCCTACACTACGGACCGACTCGCTCTACGTTAAACTAAATCAAACTAGAATCGGGGCGGGCCCCGGCGTCAAAGTAACCGAAGCGAAATTAAACGACGGGGAAACAAAACTTACGATCGACATAATGGCATGCGAGACGCGGCCCGACACGAGAAACTACGAGAACGTCTGGTCCGGCGCGCGCGGGCACTCACACGGCGGTTATGAGCCGGAATCTTTAAAGAACCACGCGTTCCAGAACGAGCGGGCGCGCACCTTGGGGTCGGGCGCGGCCGGCGAGCGCCGCAGCGGCACGGCCGAGCGCGCCTCCTTGCGCGAGCCCGACGCCGCCGAGCGCGCCGACGCGCCCGAGCGCGCCGAGCGCACCGAGTGCGCCGACGGCGGCCGCGCCGGCGCCGGCCGCGCCGTGTGCAGCGGGATGCGCGACGGCCGGCGCCGCGGCGTGTCCGCGATGCGCGCCTCGTCGTCGTCCGCGTCGTCCGGCATGTGCAGCGGCTCCATGTCGCGCATGCTGCTGTGCGCGTCGCGCGTGCTGCTGAGCGCGTCGCGCGTGCTGCTGAGCGCATCGCGCGTGCCGCTGAGCGCGTCGGGCGCGGGCGAGCCCGAGCGCACGGGGCTGCGTCGCTTGCCCTCCAGCTGTCGCACGCGAGCGCGCGCCCCTTCCAACTCGATACTTTTCTCCTCCAGCTGTGAAAAGGGTGCGAGCTTGGTTAATGACACTTTTCGACCACGACAGACAGAACCAAACGGATAGACCGTTTGGTTCTGTCCCCAGATTTTCTTTGTTAACCTATGTGACGGCAAACCCGATATTTTACGTTTTATTAATAGTAAGTACGTAATAAACCCGGGTATGTCTTAAAATTGCGGCCAGACACCGGAGGACGGGCAGCAGCCGCCTGCCAAGCGTGGGGATTATGGCAAACCCCCCCCCCTTGAGGGAGGCCTTCGTTCAGCAGTGGACGTATTCTGGCTGATGATGATGATGACGTAATAAACTTGAAGGACTCCTGCCGACGTAGCGTAGGTTCTAATCAAGACTCGATTAACTTGACAACTCGGTTAACCATTTATATAATAATGAAGAAATAGGACCCGAGCACATAAAACGATAATATTTAAATATATTTAAATGTAATTAAATGTGTATCCATTTTTTATAAGGACACTATCAATATCTGCACCCAAATTTATTCATCATGAGTCTATTAATGTCTCCACTGCTGGAAATTAAGCCTCCTCTCTGTACCTCATTTTAATGAATAACGTAAAAATAAACGAATGAAACTTACTCTAAATTTGAGGTCCTCATTGAGGTCTCGCGCGCGCTCCAGTCTTTCTATCAGCATTGTGCGGTGCGCGGCCGCGCGTCTCAGGCGGTCGCTCAACACCTGTAATTCACATCACATTCATAAGTACGCTTTAAACTTTAGAATTAGCACTCCATAATACTATTAGTATGTAATGCCATATTACACGATGTATTTTTGCCCTTTCGAATCTATGTGTTTAACGATATTTTTTTTTCCGTTATCGCTAGATAATAAAATAAAATGATGATACGCTCATGAATTCGAAGTCAAAATTAAGAAAAGTTGAACGCAAAGGTTCAACCGCAAGGCTATAATATAGCCTTATATCAACACTTGATTACTTCTGAGTAATTACAAAAGTACAGACAATTTTCATCTTGCCGTAAATAATATGTTGTCTTTTTAATTAGATTGTTAAAGTTGGTTGTCCTAAGCTACACGACATTTTCCTGGTTTTGTTAAAACTCTGACCTCGGTCACGCTAAGTGAAACCGTCAGGTAGCAGATGATTTATGTCAAGAAGTAATACATTATATATTGTACATAAATATATCACGTAAATTTTTATTTTTAAACGCAACAAATTATGACTTCGACAAAGTCACTAGTGCGAAATTGTTGTTGACATATATTTTGTCGTCACGACCTGTCCTAACGATGGCGTCTTGTTATCATTGGAAAATTGTAATTTTTCCAGGGACTACAATTTAGAAATAATCCATAAGTTTGATTGACATTAATAATATGAACAGTACTAAAAAAATCAATTTAGAATCATATGCACCCGGTAGTTCACCTATACAGACGCTACCCTGGACCAAATACATGTGTAATATAATATTGAATTGCAAATAAGTAACATTCAAGTGCTCAGCAAGAAAAATCAATTTTATTACATATATAAATGTTCAAACTTAAATTAATGAATAGCATCAATCACTCACAAGACTTATATCCAGAAATTTGTCTCCAGCATTACCTATTTATTTACATAGTTGATTAATTGTATGAATAAGCAATAGGTCATCATCTGCCTAGCCTTTTCCTGACTACATTGGGGTCGGGTTCCAATATAACCGGTTGCGGCTGAATATTAGTTGCATATCATATCATATTTTACACGGAGCGACTGCCTTCTGACCTGTTACTGATACTCTAAGGTTAGACTGGTTGTCACACTTTGGGCTACTGAGACTCGTAACGGCTGTCACAGGTCTTCGTATGACACCCGGGACCAACTGCTTAACGTGCTTTCCGAGGCACGGAGGGGTCTCGATATGTGAAAAATGGTCACCCATCCAAGGACTGACCGCGTTAAGCGCTGCTTAACCGCTGATCGACGGATCTACGCGGTAACTATGTAGCTAGGAGCCCCTCCATCTCCTCCATCCGTATTTAAATAAAATTCCTTTAAATCGTGGTAAAACTAAAACAAGATACCCGAAAGAAATAGCAAATCATAAAAAGGAAACCCGCTAGTCACCGGTTCAATTGCTATCAATCATGTAAGAATAGGCCAAGGATTATGACGCATGCATTACTATAGCGTACGTATGGTACTGTTTTGATGAATTTTGCGATAGGCTTTGCATCGTGCACGCAATGCAAACGAAAATGCGCACATGTTTATGGCAGGGATTACAATCATTGTAACGTAAATGATTATTAAACACATGTTCAACACACTAAAATACTTAAACTAGGAAAGGATTGCAGTCGCGGCCATACTCCATTAGCTCCACGGATCTGCGTAATTCTGCCGAAATCTCTTGATTACGTCACAGCACCAGGCAGCTCGTTAGAGCAATGACAGTTTTTAAGAACGATTAGCACGTACCGTACTTTGTTACCTCACTTGTTCTGCAATTAACAGTCTCAACTGTTTTTTATCTTTTTTGTTAACGCAACACAGATTTCTAACGACCTAAAAGGCGAGAAACTTCATAATATTTACAAGCATTTTCTTACCGTAACTTCCATGCACATCTGAGAAGAGCAAATGATTTGAAATTGAAATGATAGAAAATTACTTAGTTGCAATTGAATCGTCGTATCATATCAGACTGATTTGAATGTAGGCCTATATAGAGCGCAACAAGTTCACAACGCCAACGATCGGATCACAATTAGCTATGCAAACTCACTTCAGCGCACGAACTCCAAGCACGTAAGGTAAGAGTGCAGAACTAATAGAATCTTACCTGATTCTGAACAGTGGAGGTGAGCAGCTGCCTCTGAAGTTCGACAGGATTGCTCTCGAGGAGAATCGCCGCGAACTTCTTGGAGTCAGGCGTGGCGACGCGCGGCGGGCGCGAGGGCGTGTCCAGCGCCGAGTCCAGGCGGCCCAGCGGCGTGCGCGGCGAGCGCGGCGCCGCCGGGCTGCCGGCCGCCGCCGCGCTGCTGGCCGCCGCCGCCGCCTCCAGCTGTGCGGCGTGCAGCAGCAGCGCGTCCCGCTCGGCGCGCAGCCGCCCGGTGTCCACACACTCTGTGCACGCGGCGTCGGTGAGCGCCCGCGCGAACGACTCTTCCACGGTGTCGACGGGATGCCGGTCATCGAGCTCGCCGCGTAGCTGTTCGGCCTCATCGCGTAACCGCACTCCCTTCCGCTGAATGACGTCGAGCAGCGCCCACAGCTCGTCCTCGAGCGGGCGCGAGCGCGTGGCGGACGCGGAGGCGGAGGCCGAAGAGTGCGCGTCCTTGCCGCAGGAGGTCTCGGTGCTGAAGCCCGAGTCCTGCACGGAGGGCTGTGGTTTGGCGCGCGTGGCATCTCCGGCGCCAGCGGCCAGTTTGCGGCGCACGCGCACGCCTGGCTCCCAGTCGCGTCGCGTGCCGCTCGCCGGCGTCGACGGCGCCATCTTGGAGCGCAGGTTCGGGAATGTCTCGATGACGAGGTCGCGAAACTCGAGCAAAGCTCCGACTTCATTCTGGAGTTCCTAATTAATAGGAAAGGTTCATGAATAATGACTAAGTAGACTTTACAAGAAATCCGAATATGAATCTCTTTGTACACTGCGTCCTATTCGAATTCCAGCTGTTGATGATTCGTATTACATTTACAGCACGGTTTACCACAAAATCAATCGTTAATTGACTAACCTGTAGAGCGACGAGGGACTTAGCCTGCTCCGAGATGAGGTAGTGGAAGGGTCCTGGCGGCGATCGCAGTTGCAAACACTCCATGCCCGAGCCACCCGACCCGCCACTGGCGCTGTCTGCACCGCCCGTCTGAAAACAACAACATTAAATTAATTTGAGCTCATATTCGATTGTTTGGACTGTATTCAAAACCAGTTGAAAGTTGGAAGCGATGGCGAGAGTTGTGGGAATGCCGAAATGCAATCTGTTTTCCGGTTTGCCAAGACTTTACTAACATCTATCCGAGAATGTTTGTATAACATTAAATTTTTATGTTATTGATGATATAGATTCAACGATGAACTTAATGGCCTATAATATGACAACACAGAAAGTATGTACTTTTTTATATCTTTAGCTTGCGATATATACTCAATAAAAATCGCACACAAACCTATAGCAGGCATGCCGTTTTTTAAAGGAACACAAAATAATGTCGCCGTGCGCCCCAGCGTAAAATTACGTTACGGCCGAGTGCGCCCCGGACACTACGTCCACAATTCACGACTCTCTTCCTTCGAGACCATTGTGTGCCGTTGCATTATAAAAACTCTATTGCTAAATCGCTGTTTGAATAGATCTTACTTCCAACCAAATGTTATTAAGGTAGGGCCGTAATGTCTCGTCCTGCACCGGAATAAACAAATCAGCATTGTTACAACGCATTTGTCGTGTTTACATTTTTGTGTGATATCCTCACAATTGTTGTACGTGTAGCACATCTTTTTACCTGCACATGTAGCCATGAAGTTCTCCGTGCTAGTACCATTTTCACTATAAAATAAATAATGAAAAATTAAGATAAAAAATAATGAGAATGAAGCAGGATGCCTAACATTTAGATCCCATACGTTGTCCGTAACAAGACTTAAGTAATTTGTAGTGATCAAATACTTCGCAAACTTGGTATATTCTCTACGATGCTACTTAAAGCAACAACGGTTATTGGCTGCAAATGGCATTTCAAATCTAAATCGGGAACTCGTCTCTATTAGATGAATTTACAAAATTCGTTTGCAATTTAAATTTCATAAGTCCGACTTTTCATTCAGATAAAAAATTTGTAGCTGTGAAGTTTTTGCATGGACCAATCAGAGGAACAACTTCTCTGAGGTTTATCCAACTATTGAAAAATTACCCCTTTGTCACTTAATTTGTCGTTAAAATTAAAGTATAAAATATATTAGGCCAGAGTAAACAATGAAATATTCTTATGAAATTATAATAAATATTCGTGTAAAAAAGGGCTACAACATTAATCGTAGTTCTGCCAGTTCTGCTGAGCCCAAAACAAATATTACGTAGTTATTTTATTATAACTTGTATTTTAGTGTTTCACCAGATACTGGTTTAGTCAATAACTTGCTAAACCTTTATCAGGCCGATAAGAGTGCTTATTCTACATACCAAAGAGAAACGTCGATGACATTTCCAGAGTGCTGATAAAATGCAGCACTGTTGCTAAATAACATACCATTGCTATCATTGTACGCCAAGATACGAAGATATTTTTATATCACTTAAGATAAATGTACTTATATAGATGGCAAGCATCTGAAGATTCTAAAGATGGTCGTATTTTTGCATGATTTGGTTAAAATAAACAATGTTACACTGGATCTATTTAATCAAATAAGTGTGATTCGCCAACATACACACATTTTAAATGATTGCGATGCAGTATCAGACAGTCATCGTCATCATTAACGGCCTAGTTCTACTCTGTTGGCTCTTTTGTATCGTAAGTATACATTGCCCGTCATCTGGGACTTTGTTGAAACTACATCGGTTCTGTCATGGCACGACCTTTGCATAATATCTTTTGGATTCATATTCAGTACATATTAAATGGCACTACGCTTTGCAAAACTTTCAAGTTTTAGTCATAACAGATATCTGAATGACGCACAAGTCTCCATGAAAACATAATAGAATATTGGAAAGACGGATGAGTCAGGCATATGAAGTTATCAATCTTTTTGAGTCAGCTCCAGATTTACGAGAAACTGCAAAACTTTCAGGAAATCTATTCAATAACGAAGTAGTAGGTGAACAAACTATCTTGAACGGTGTAATTTGGAGTTGAGGCAATAGCTTAAGCTGACTGTACCTATTTACTTTAACTGTTTACAATACCTAAGTGTCTGTCGCCAAATTTAGAAAATGCCAACCTGTTCTCTTTGCATTTAAAATTAGTTGCTTGCTCTTTGCGTTACTTGGTGGGGTACTCTAAAAGGAAAGCTTGTAGGATTGTACAAAATTGTTGCGCTATACGTATTGGATTACAGTTCTGAATTCTTGATCAATTGACGAAAACTAGTTATGTGTTATCTACAATGTCAGCAGAGCAGTACGGTCCCGTGAAAGCGTGTTGCGGGGGTAATTGCCAGCCTTAGTACCGCAACAATCGACGGACTTTTCATTCAATGACATTACTTTTGGCGGTTTCTTAGTTTCACTTTCTTTAGAATTGCGTCAGCGCAAGGCCGCGTCTACATCAAACACCAGCTGCGTGTTATTATAATAGCAATTCACTAATGCGTCATGACATTAAGCTGTGCCATTCGTCGTGATTAGATGTTACTGCCGGATCTGTCGATTGTTTATTTTCACCCGGCGGCAAGACGTAACAATATGCAAATAATAGACGCGGGCACACATGTATGAACATAACATAATGACACTTTCATAAATGCGAGTAATGATGAGTATTTAGATTACACGAAGCAGGAGCATTCAAGACGTAAAATAAACGTTGATACAGAGACGATGGTACTGCTGATCATAGCGAGAAATGTCTCTGTCAAAACTTGAATAACATACTCATATAAACGTAGAAATCAAACGAAAATAAAAATGTCCAATGTTTCATTGTGTTAATACAAAGTAAACGACGCGACTGACGTAATGCGCCCGGAGTGATGCGCTTTGGTTTGATAACAAAGATTTATCGATCACGTAGGCACGAGAAGTAAAGGCCTACGTCATACATTACTATTTAACAGTTTCGCAATAATTCTGATAACGGATATTTCTGCTTATAGGTACGTTGTCAACAAAAGTATGTCACTGTTACTTGGTAACAAAACTAAACTACTATAAGTGTAAGGTTTTATCAATACCAATAATCGGTATCGGTTATATGACAAAATATAAAGTTGTATTATTATCGTCTTAAACAATGTGTTATTAATGTTTTTATACATAATAATTTATTTAGAAAATGAGTGTTATACAAGGACAAATACCAGTTCGTGAGGTAGGACTCTAGACTTGATGATTTTGAGAAAAATTCAAATAAACCGATTTATTTAAAGATTATAGAGGGTTTACATCTAATACAGACGTAGAATTCATAAAACTTTTCAATTCTCTTTTAATGTTCCTCTTTCTTTGGTAATGAACACTATTTAACGAATGAATTTTACTTTATCAATAATCTAAAAATAAAATAAATGGGACAATAGTTAAAAGGCAGAAAAATACCTCGCTACTGGTAATCGTTTTTAGCCACCTTGGTAATTCCAGTAGAACAATCAGGTGTTCCAATATCACTGGATAGCCCAAATCTAAATGAATTCACATTTACCCGTTTTACGTTACGAATTCGTTGCGATTGCCGCTCTACATGCTCGGTGATGAATAACAACCGGCATTATCTTACCGTTAGCTACATTCTCGGGTACTTATTTTTTTATTATCATTTCTATAACCACTTATTACATCTATTACTCGAGGGAACGCGATGAGTAATCTGCATCGATTAAAATAAATGTTACTATTACAACTGCGAATTATTTTTCTCTGTAAATAGGGACAAGGATGATATTCGAAACAATTAAGCGGAAAATTGTTGTAAAAGATCCGGTCTGTTGTGGTTAATCGTCTAATAAGTCAGTGACATTTCCTGCGTGTTTGTGTCGTAGAACATCATATTGGGAACGTGCTTGAAAGCACGCGATATACTTAAATATGTTGTACTAAACTATTATTTCTAATAGTAAGAACTAGAGATTTGGTAAGTCTGTTATAGAATTAGCACAGTATGACAGTCGATCAGTCGACCTTCAATATCTTCTTGCTTGCATCTGTGCCGTGCATGACTAATATCGAAGTTGTGCCGTTTTGAGCTGCGTTCAAACCAAACGAACATAGAGCAAGAACAGCTTTAGAGCATTCCTTCTCGGAACTACATGCCACTTTAACCAAACATCAAGCGTTATTCCATATTATTGTAATGGTTATTTGATCTTCCGACCTTAAAACTAATGGTATACCCAGGCAAGAACTGTATCGTCTAGCGCTGGAAAATGTTCGTCTCCTTGTCTCCATCATAGGCTCAGTTTTAGACAATATCAGTAGTAAAATTCCAAACAATTATAAGGGTTTTCTATAAGCTTAGGAAAGCGCGAAATAAAACAGATAATTACAAATTTGTATAAAACATCTACTGTAAGTAGATAATTGTGTATGAAAAAGACATTACATGTAGCAGTTTACGATTCACATTCACGGCGCGTTTAGTATGCGGACGGCAACGGCGAAAGAAATGTTGAGGTGCTTAATTAGAAAGATTAACAGCAACGGTAAATGTGGGCAATCTACGCTTGTGAAATTGTAAGGTCTAATTTCATTAACGCACGCGTGTCTGAAGACAGTGCACCGTTTATTTCTGTACGAAATTAAGCTGATGGAAAAGTAAACACTCGCGTTAGACGAAGTATTGGTAAATTTCATATGGAATGCAACATATAGGCTCCGGTGCGTGTGGTCCTGCCCTAAGAATGGCGTTTCATCTCTTCCTGGTTTCGTAAGAGATTATCTCTCAGGTGAATCTGCGCAGGTCTTTTAAACTGATAAAATCATCTTGCGAAAACTATGTTTCCCTAAGGATTGTGGAGGCAACTTAGCAGCTGCCGCGAGCTATTTTGCTCGTGTACACTTGACTTTTTGTAGTAATTTTACAAAGCCGTGTCCTCAGGGATCTAATTAAGAGCGTTCTTTTATTTCCTGGATCCCAATGAAAACTAAATTATATTTAATGAGATTTTGATGTTAGTAAGTACTTACATAGATTTAAGGAATTACCTCTTCAAAATTCCTAGAGCTTATTATTAAAGCGATATTCTATGTTTATATTATAGTGTTTTGGAAGAGTTTTATTTTTAACTAGGCCTATACAGGCGATCTCAGAACATCAAGATTATAAGTGCACGGTTCCAAAAATTTGTCGGTCATATGGAACAAAGACTAGCAAGAAACTGCATAGAGTCTTTGTTCACAAAATAATATATACAGTTAATTCTTAAATATTACCTACATGTTATGTTACATAAATTAAAAACATCTCACAATGTGTTACAAAATAAACACCTAGTTACACAATTAATATTATTAATAATTAAAAGTTACAAAATAAAATGACATGGTTATTATAGTATACATATGTTTGTCCCTTATGTTTTAAGACTACGTGCTTCGGGGTACACGTCACGTACATTACGAATGCTCACGATTTCGAAGCTTCATTTACCATTCCCTATAATACATAATATGGATAAAAACACAACTAGAACATCTGTTACACAAACGAGATAGGTGTTAAGAAAATTCGCGGTCCCACGTTTTTAAATAATCTTCTTTACGTAATTATCAAATACATAATCACAATCGAGTTTCGTATTTTGTCGACAATTAACGTGAATCTGAGTAGCATTCTGACAAAAGTGTACAGGCAATAAAAACGGTCATAAAATTAAGTATAACTTAAGTACTTACTTAAGCAAAATTAATGTTTCGTATTGTGTCGTTTGTGTTCATTTAATGTGTATCATATCATCATATGTCAAATTTTTATTTATATAAATCTCAAAATTCATTAAAGAAACATAAAATGTACTAGGTTTTGAAATAAAATAGAATCAAAACTAGTGATATTAACTAGTAAAATAACTTTTGGTGTCTGCAACTTTTAACGAAGCAGAGCTAACTGCTTCATTATAAGTTGCAGCTGAAGGTCGTAACCTCTCTTTATGGTGAATTTTGCGTTAAAAATAACATATAAACGGATTATCATTAATGGATCGTCATAATGAAGTTTCCACAACATTATTGACGTGTTCTATTGGAATCCATAACGTAACCAAGTTTACAGTTTACACTTCAACATACCTAAATAGAAAGTGATAATTGTAACAAAAGGAATTGTTAAATGGCGTGGTCATGAATTTAATAATATTAAACATTAATATAAATTAAACCTGAAATAAGTGATCTGTATTCTTAATGTTCCAGAATGTATGTTAATATTCTACTTTAGATACGATAGTATTCAGGTCACATCAAAAGAAATCTTTTATATTGTCGGCAACTATTCTAATATAGAAAGCCTAATATAGAAGCCATAATAACGCGACACAGAAAGGACGCACTATTTGCATGATAATACAAAACAAACTCTATTGAACAATGTAGAAAAAAGTTTGCCTGAAGCGAAGTGACAAGCATTTTGCAGCTGGGAAAACATCGCAAAGTCGAAGCCAAACAGTTACTTTGCGAAATACACAATGCAGTAGAAATTGGTGATCATGATATGCAAGTGGCTATGTACATACAAGATGGGGCAATATGTGTTATGAATAGATGACACAACATTTACAAAATGACAGTTTTGTTTCGTAATACAATTTACTTAGGTGTCAGAATAAGAAGCATCACTAGAATGAACCATCATTAATTTGAAATATAATATCGTGCACACTGTCCTATTTCTAGTGGCGAATGTAAACCACATTTGTGAACGCTTTTATGTTTATGCACATTGTTACGCTACGCCTTAATTCAACGTTCACGTTCAGTAACGAACTACTTTTATTTTATAGCGGTGCAAGTTATTCAATATTAACGAAATAAAAATGTGCAGATTCGATAAAGAATAATGTTTAGTTTTTTTTTTTTTCATATTGGGTAATTAATTTATTCTTTCTGCTTTTCTCGCTCCTAGTTTCCCAGTCTATCTCTATATCTCTTATTTTATCTGAATTGATATGATGCGCTTCTTCTTTAAATTAAGAAGTCAGTTCTTGTCCGTGAACCAATAATATGTCGATGCTCTTACTAGGCTCCCACATTCTGATAGAGGTCATCTCTATATAGAAGAGTTATTGAGGCAGCCAAGCTTTGAACCGTAACCATTTCGAAATAAAGATGGCCATGTGCGTCAAGATACCGTATTTAACGTAGAATAAACCTCACGTACTTCGTAATCACGTACTTTAAAGTAGTGGCATCATAAGTTCGCCGCTACTCTTAAAAAGACGCCAAAAGAGCCCATTTTCCTTTGACTATCCTTTCAGAAATTGGAAGTCAGTATCTCGCTTTTTCCACGGAAACATGTTAAAACATATATTCTTTTGAAATCACTGTGACTGAACTGCTCTTTGTAACGATGAAGCCACAAAAGTTCTTCATTTTATACAAGGAGGTTTGTAATAAACAAAGTTGGCTTCAATTTTACAAACAAATTGGATTTGTAAATGGTATAATACAAAACATTAGATGATTAAAAATAGAAAAATGGAGTTACTAAGACGATAAAAACAAAGCAGAATCATTTTCATGAAAAAAAAAAACCTTAGTTATTATAAGGAACGGACAAACAATTTCCAATGCCATATTTTGCGTGATGTGTGTATGAATTATGTTGGAACACGCGATTAATAATAAGCACAAGTCATCAAATCACAACTACGTACAAAAAATAGAACAAACGTATGATAACTGAGTGTACGAACAAAGATCCAAAAAATAATGGAGTATGAAGAGGAAAAATATGTTTAAAATAGCTTAACACGCTACTTGGACGGCACATTCTTTAGAAATAACAAAATGTTCTACACTGGCCAAATACTTTTACATATAACTCTTAAATTTATTATCACTATTCTTCTGCTCCATTTTACTTGGGGTCGACGCAATATGTCCTTTTCTTTTCTATGTTTCTTAGTATATTATGTAATACTTTATCTTACATTACATTCAGATATCAATTTACTGAGTTTGACACACTATAAATGATTGTGTCATTTTGCAAAACATTGACAGTACTACTCACCTGAGCAATTACCAAATGGCTTGCAACCCTGACTTATGATTTGACTGAAAACCTTTTGGAATCACCTTCGTAAATATGCCTAATACATATTTTATTAATATATTTATTTTTATCTTATTTTTCTCAGTCTCATTCCTTTCAACATAGGTATATAGCATACACAAAGGTTCGCATTGTTTGCAAGTTGTTCGCATTGGAACCCTTTTAATGATAATAAAATTTCTACTTGTAATTTCTGTATTATAACCTACCTACCTTTACGTACGTTACCTGTTTGTTTGATTAATAATTTTTTGTATTTTGTACTCACCGGGGTGACAATGTATATATACAATATATGTTATAATTGTTATGATCTTGATCCGATACATTTGAAATTTCTAACGCCAACAAAGGAGCATATCTCGACCGTAAAGAACAATAAGTATTTTTTTAATTTGATCCACTATTTGACAAGACAAATCTGATTAAGTTGAATAGAATCTTGAGTTTACGCATTGCTAGTTTATTTTTTCCTTCCACCAGAATTGGTAAATTTAAACATGGAAAAGCAACATCGTTAAGCTGGACTGGACAAGAAAGAACAACTGCACAAAGCAATAAGGAATAGAACTTGCTGCTCCGAGAAAAAAATGTTTGAAAAACAGATCTGAGTTGAACAAACGCATAAATTGTGATGAAAAGTCTGTAAATTAAACACAGCAACATGAACGTACAATGAGGCAATTAGTTTATGTGTTATTAATTACATTGCATAATATGTGTGATATACGAATCGTTTGTTAGTGGCTTTTGGTTATCGTTTACCGCTATTATTATATTGTATGTATTAATAATTATCAGATATTCGAGATTATCCACATTTTTACACTACTTCAGGTTATTTTTAAATCTAAAACTAAACAAATAAGGTGTTCGGAAGCCGGACCTTTTCAAAAAATCCTATGCTATCATATCACTCCCGTCATTCTTGACAGCTTGCTCTTGAACAATGAAAAATGGTTTGATTACAAGCTCCTTGGTAAAGAACAACCCAAGAAGCATTGACGAGAGCAACCATTGCTATATTAGATGTTGGCAAACACTTGAGACTTGCCAATAAATAAAATAAAAAGAAGCGAGAAGCAACGTGATTCAATGAAGCGTCTCATGCTTTCACTCACTGCCTTGCCGGCTCCATTTTAGGGTTAATTTTCGATATTATGAGACCTCAAAATCCGTTGCAACCGATTTCACTATCGATAGCTGCTCGTACATGATCCTCATCAACTTTTTTGTGACGGCTAATGAACCACAAAAAAAGTTGTTTCTGATGATGAAGCAATAAAAAATGTATCAGCATCACGAACTATTATTTTTATATGGTTGGAATTTGAAACAGATTCTCCTCATTACGGAGTAACAGTGTTAATAGAGGAAGAGTAAATATAGAGTGAGATGTATCTTAATTGTTTTAATCTTAATAAGGAAACGTTGTTAAAGGAAGTGGGCGATCTAATGAATGAGAAAATAAACACGTGACTTTATTCTTGAGCATAAATTTGAGATAGTAGTTTTAATTCAATAGTGAGAGTCAACATATTTCAAGTTCATATAATGCAAATTATGCACATTAGTCACACCTTTGATTTAAAAAGTAAGCAATTTTTAATTATAGACAGTTTTGTAACTGTACATACAGCATTCGATGACTATCGCAGTTGAAATAACAATTATGTACAGTTTTCGATTCTATGCAGATAAACAAAAGGTTTTAACGTCTTTGTCAGGAAAATGCAATAATAATAGATGCGAGGAGTAGTTTTTTTTTTTAATGTTTTTAAAATTCAAACAACAGCTTCACGTATATCTTCTATAAGGGGTTAGCCAGGGGTCTATTGCTGTACCTCGATTCTATGCAGATAAACAAAAGAGTTTAACGTCTTTGTCAGGAAAATGCAATAATAATAGATGCGAGGAGCAGATTTTTTTTTAATGTTTTTAATATTCAAACAACAGCTTCACGTATATCTTCTATAAGGGGTTAGCCAGGGGTCTATTGCTGTACCTACACCCACATTTCACCAATAACGTAATTAGGTATCAGGTAATAGGGGCGGGCCAACTATCATCTAAGTACTGGGTACAATATCGAACTCCGGGCTGCTACTGAGAATTATGTAACAGATAATCACGGTCAACATCTACGCTAGCGATTAATAGAGCAATAAGGAATATTACGTTTTGAATTTTGATGTTTTAAAATAGAAAGCTGAAGTAAAGATATATAACCAATAATTTAGATTACACAAAGGCTTTATTGCAGGTATAAACATATTGTGACTGAAGATCGATCCTTTTAGACACACACACATAGTTTGAAAAATCACGAGTTTTACTTGCTGACACGTATGAGCATCGACGATCTTTATAACTTTGCGGAACTGCCACAACTTTGCCAATTCCAGCCGGGAGCAATCGACTATGACAGATAATACATGTGGTGTTTCCATGGAACCCTAATACAATTGTATAACACAGCAATACGAAAAAATGCATTGATAGTACAAAATTATACGTTTTAGTTTGAAACTAGCGCACGCATACGGAAAGACCCGCATGCCAGTGAACAGCGAAGCGTGGTCGAGCACCGCCCAATCACCCACTATGCGTGAAACCAAACCGGTGCATACGGCCATTGAAAAAAAAAACACAATTGCATGTTAAGGGACTAATTTTAACGTATTTCCTTCACGGATTTAATCAAACGAGTACGCCGCAATAATTACGATCCGTCGATCCATTATAACGTCATCAAGTCTGAATTTGAAAGGCAAAACAAATTAAATATAATAGTTTCATACAATGGAGATTTCATTCCCATAGCTGACAATCTGTTCCAATAATGCCAATATCGAAATTGTTCTTCATTTGTTTTTCACGTATGCAATTAATTGCTTAAGCAAAGGCTATTGATAATAACTAAACAATAGAGACACTCGAAACATAGATAAGAAAACCGAGTAATATTGACAAGACAAACGCTCAGTACGTTTTTACAAATAATGTCAATCACAATAATAAATCGAACAATGCAATTGGCACATACAATCATTTCGAACCGTTGAGTTTGCAAAATAAACCATTCAGTTCACATAATGACGCAAACATCGCGATTAAACATTGAATTAATTAGCAAACAACCACTTGTGAGCCCAAACAATGAATTTACTACACTTTCAGGACGTTCTCGTCAATATTAATAAGTCACAATAATATTTTATTTTGACATTCAGATGACTGAGACTAGTTCCTTAGTAGTAGTCCTTTCTAGAAAAAGCATATCTTCTAGTAAGACAATGCCCGCAGGCTAGGGAAAAGTCCTAGGCATTAAGGCTAACCAATAGTAATTTTATTAACAGGCTAATGCTAATTAAATCCCGCTTTAATATCACTGCTAATCGTACGAGTAATACTGACTTTGGTGTCAGTTAAGTTTTCCTAATAGCCCTGATGTTATTTCCAAACTAATCGGCTCTCAATGAACGGCTGACCCATCACGTACGCAAAATATCGCCGCACGTGCGCGTACACATATGGCCTCCACAGACTATATGCAATCTAATTAGGCTCTTAATCTTCACTTCAGACATTTGATGAGTCCTTGTTGACATTTAAAGGTCGAGTCTGCAGGTGCCCCATTAAAGTGATAGACCACATAATTTAAATGCGACCGAAACTAACGGTAACATCTGTGGTCGCCGGACCGGCAGACAAAGGTGTTTCTACTCCCACAAAATAAATCGATTTCTTATTATATTAGGTCGCCCGTGAACATCAACTAAAGTCGACCCTATCGCCTCTCATTTAACTAGAACTCCATATTACCTTTTTTTTATAAACTATGCTTTTGCTCTGTTTGGAAATCACTTACCTCAAGCAAACGGTGAGACGATGTCGCGAATAAAATTGCAAGTTCAAACTTTCCATTTCACAATGCTAAACATAAGAGCAAACATACGTATAGTTAGTGTTTATGTACCAGTAACAATAAATTACTAGAATTGGCTCGTAGGATGTTGTGCCTTACATGGCGATGTTTAGCGGCTCATTCACGACTCATTGTTTCAGAGTTAGCGTGGGCGCATGATTGTTGCACCCACCATCTATTCCGAATGGCTGATGAATTGCAACGTGCGAAACGTATTTATCCCAATTAATCTCGCACGGTGGAACGGATGCGTTTCAATCAAGCAAATGTTGGCTAAAATTTTCTTATTTTAGTCACGAGTCGGTGAGTTGATGAAATTTAAAAATATGAAGAACAGTATTATTAAAATGCTTTATCATCAGATACTGATCAAGATATGAGATGAAAAATGGATGAAGGTTACTAAAGCAGTACAACCTACACAGCTAAAGTAAAATCATGGATAGATAAGGCACTAAGCACCCAGGTGCGTTAGACAATCGATAGGGCGTGCCTGAGATATGGCGGACTGGCTGCCGCAACCTGGCTAAGTGCGTCACTATAATTTTACAGTCCATAATAAAACCGCTAATGGCGATCCACATGACAAGACACATGAAAACAAGAGATCGTTAGACATTTTGTAACTAGATTCCATTAAACACGATGAATAATTACTGGAACGTTTCACCACGTTGATTATCTTTCACAATGGCCCGAAACGAAACGTATCAATTATTAAAATTACACAAAATATAGGACGTATATTTGTGGTTACTTATTACGATGTTCACAATTGATTACATACTGGTGGTCCGTGCAGCTAAGTATGCAAATGAAATGAAAGGGTTAACTGACCGTGAGTTATTCAATAACTGTTATCAAACATGTTTCAAAACTTAACGGGTAACATTAATTATTGGTAACTTTTTATGTACATCATAACTATAACAGTAAGAACTGAAGAAATACTATTATAATTGTCTTCATCATCGTAGCTTGTAAATTGAGTGTCGTTTATCAAAAAAAGCAACAAATTATTCATCATCAGCCAGAAAACGTCCACTGCTGAACGAAGGCCTCCCCCAAGGGGGGTTGCCATAATCCCCACGCTTGGCAGGCGGCTTGGGGATCGCAGTGGCTCACCGATTAGGTAGAGGACGCTGCTGCCCATCCTCCGGTGTCTGGCCGCAGTTTTAAGACGTACCCGGGTCTTAACAAATTATTCAAATGTAACCATTGTATTATTCATTTACATTTATTCATAATGACAATTGCATAATTACTGCTAACTTAACGGGATATAGGACACCATTGAATGTGGTTGTGGCGAGTCATCTTTGTAATGCAACAATAATTATTATAATATAATTTAATTATAATTCGTCATGTATGTTGCGAAAAATTACTATACCCAGTGTTGCAAATTTAAAATTCAATGGATGGAATTCGCTGTGTAATAAAAATAATATGTCAGTTCAGTAGTACGCGTTCGCATTTTTAGCATTCACAAGATTGGCTGAATTACTGTTTGAATAATGTGGTTAGTCAACCTACAATTTAGTATACAAGCAAGCACACATCGAAAAACAGTGCGATGCAATTTCTATGCAGAATAAAAACAAACTAAAACGAAACGTGGAAATAAATTACTATTGGGGAGAAACATCTTAAAATCTGAATAGAAAGCAATTTAAACAGCGTAGACAAAGAAGATAAAAATAACATTAACAATTTCACTGAAGCAAAATACATATATAGGTATTGAAATGAAACTGGTAAACTTACTTCTTTGTATAAGATTTACAACAGTTCTTCCATTATTCGAAGGCGGTGGGCAGACGGGTAACTCTCATCTAATAGAATAACGTAAGTTAGATGTCGTGATGGGGACATCACCCGTACCCGAACCTGTACCCGTGTCAGAAAACAAAAACAAAAACTTCGTGGTTTACTTTTTGTTTTGTTTTTGTTATTGATTTAAAGATTAAAGAGGTAAGCCTAAAAAACTTAATATTCCAGATCAGTTCCACGAGACACGAGTGATATTAAGAGTTACCTCATCAATAGACTGAGTTGGTTTGAAAGATGAAACTGATACACAAATACACAACTATTGAAATCCTAGTGCTGCGAGTGACATTCAGGAAGAAATAATATATTTGATATTAAAAAGTAAACTTTCGAACAAAATATAGCTTCCGTTCTTTAATCTTTAATACATAAAAACATAATCGAACCAGTAAATCACGGAAAGAATTTTTTTACTGTATATACAGTAAGAATGGAGGAAATACTGTCACTTTCATCCGATCATCGATCAGTCTCAAATCTAGATGTTTCCTAGTCAATCAGTGCAGAATAAATAGCATTGGTCATACCATTGAAATGCACTTTACGGAACAATAACAACAAAGATAGAATGTGTTGCGATAATACGAAATACATATTTCCAGTTTAAACCTAAAACAAATTTAAACATTCTAATCAACGCAAGGCCAACGGGGAAATATTACGGATATTGACCTAAACACGACCAAGATTATTCAATAAAAAATTTTGCACAACGAATATAAAAAATAAGTATTTATATTAAATCAAGTAAAGTAGGAATCAAGGAAACGACGTAAGCTTATATTACTTAACTTGAAGATACCAATCGTTCACAGATCACTCAGTATAATATTGTTTGTAATGTGAAACATTGGTTTGTTGCACGAACGAAATGTGCTTTAGATGCACTCAGCCGAGATAACACCAATTGATGTAATTGATGTTAGAAGTCGGTGAACGACTCATAAGTGCCGTCAATATGCTCACCCATGTACACGTATGAATCATTAAATGTACTACTTAGAGATGCCTTTAATGGATCAGCTGTCTGGCCGCCCGACGATCTTAGCACCTATTCAAATGAAGATAAAGCCATTTAGCTTGATTGATAACCTTATTTATTGCTTTCATAACCATTTAAGAGCTATGTATTAATATAAGAAACACATGACATATCCTATTTTGTGGTACAGAACATTGTAGTGTCGAGTTAAGTACAAACAAAACATGTGTCAACTTTTAACTGTTTTCTACAACTGCTCGGTCAATGAGTCAAAGTAACCGCAATTTTAATGTGTAATTGCTACATTTAGTGCATTAGCGTCAGTTATACAGTTGCAGTGGCACGCTTACGTCTCCTTAACGGAACTAATGAGTCCGGCCCCTCAGTCACCCAGGCCACTGCCTTTTCCGTCAGCTATTTGTGTCAGTCTGATCCTGTACTCGATGTGTCTTCAAGAGGCTATAACGGAGCCTAATCCACAAAACCTTACAGAAATTTGTAGCTCACAAAAAATACCAAAAGAAGATAGAACAAAAAAGGCCTAGAAACGAGATTTCTCTTGCAATACAAAAGATAAACGATATCGCTTTCGGCACATTCAAGTGGGTCGGCCAAGTGTCGGCACTGTCTAAGTAAGAACTTTGATAACACATGGCCGGGACGAGTGTCTAGAGAGCTAAAGTGTAGGCGTGAACAATGCAGTGAATCATCACAGCTGTGAATGAAGTGTATCCGACAATAGGTCGGTGCTCCCGAAATAAAAATAGACGTTGTTGCGCCGCGTTAACTATTTCAACACACTAGAATGTTTCAGGTGAAGCCAAGTATACAAACTGGGAACACCGTGTTTGGTTGTAATTTAAAATATCTTTGGGGGGAGTGACTGTAAAACTAATGATCTCGCGACCTGACGACTCCATATGTAGCGTAAGAAAGATAATGAGTTTGTTTGTTACTAAAGCTACAAAGTATCTTATAAAGAATTACTTACTGTTTTTTACTCAAGCAGGTACTTGTTTTTGTAACAGAAACTCATCATAACGACATGAACAGTATTATTCATCATGCTTCGAGGGGGTCGTTTTCCAATTAAATGTAACAGTTTTTATTAGTCTGACCATAAACATAAGGAGTGTTGTGGAACGGCATTATCGTATAAACAAGGAAACGTCCGCGTCGGGCGCCATGGCCCAGAAATCTGGGTCGACTTTAAACTTTTTACCATAATTCTTTCACCTCCCACAACCGCCGTAGGTAGGTTTATTTACAACAACACAAATGTAATCAGATGCAGTTAACATAATTACATCTGTTTTCTTTTTAACTTAATGTAAATTGTTTGCTGTCGGGACACAGCTGCACGTGATCTAGGAACGATATGTTGAAAGCGCGCATATGCAATACATAAGCTTCTAGGAAGTCTTAGATATCTATCATATATCTTAGTGACACTTCAAAGAACGACAATCGATTGTTCTGAGAGTGGGACACTTTCACCGCAGCCTTGGCTCACGCCTCTTTAATTCAAAATCCTATGTAATTCATTTCGTTATCGGCACTGAGCGGATTAAAATCGAGCTGCACAATAAATAATTCACATGCACGACACGTTTCGTAAAAGGTTACAGTTAAAGAAACTATCACATCGTTAGTCAACACTTTCTATCGTCGATCTGTTTGATGGTTTTAAGGCATGACTCACAGAATATCAATTTGTTGGCGTTGATAAATAGAGATAATGGTGAGTGATGTAACTTTAATGTAATTAACCATGAACTTTAAAATAAAACATTATATAATCAGGTAATCTGCGGCTCCTTCGAGATAAAACTTTCCGTTTTGTTGTTTCGTTAGTCTTATACTAAATCCGTCTTTTCTAAATCGCTCCATTAGTGGCGTTAGCGAAAGCATTTTATTTTCATTAGGAGATTATTAAAAGTTCTTAGAAAGTTAAATGTATCTATGAACCAGGGCTAAAAATACCTTAGTCTAAAAGTTGAACAACTAACTAGTTTAAAATGAAAATAATGAAGGTAAAATATTTTACGGACCATAATTTCTAGCATGGAAAAAAATTTTCTTCCTCAACATAACAATTTTCATCTGAGTGAGCGGCTAAAAGGACTGAAAAAAAGCAGTTGATGAATTGTCTCTTTAAGGGATCCGAGTGTGATCTCAAGGGAGACACCATAATATATTTGGGGCATTTGGCCCTTCCAATGGAGTTAAGTTACGCTTTCATATTACGTAAGTAATTCGTATATTTAGTTCTAGCTAACTAGGTCTTACAGGAACGAAAACGTATACCGTCCACTCCAACTAATCGCTTAAAGGGTCAGTCAACTTTTGTTGTAAAACTTTAAACAATACTCTACCGGCTTTTGTATGAGTCATCAACATGCATGGTTAGCCAGTTTATATAACGGATGGCGGAATTGGATACATTTTATAATCCTTTTAGCGATTGTGCCATCCTGAGGGCTACCTTTTGTTTTGCTTTTCGTTCGCAATTTCTGAAGTAAGAATTTACTGAAAAGCACCTAGATCTTAAATTGCACATTCTCAGTTGCCAGCAAAAATTAATACAAAAACGTTACTGGAATCTTGCAGCCTCCCTTTAATAATAAGATGAGCCACATGAGAGTGCACAATGCCGCGCTCAAACGCGTTGTTAATCTCAAAATGAGGCTTTACAGATATGCGTATTCATATTTAGATAATAATTATGGCTCAGATGCAGTGATATCACGATCCAAGCAAGCATTTCTCTACGCGCTAATTAAAGTGCACGACGAAATCCGATAATACGGTATCATGTGGCAATATGTCACTCGAAACGACATCAGGCGAGGTGCGGCCGTCCGACCCAACCAGCTCTGGTTTCTTGTGGTTCAATAATGTCTTGTTTTATAAAGTAATACCAGTATCGACTGTCTGCTGACTTCCCCGGCCCATGATTCATGTTTTAATTAATCTAACGGCCAACGTAATGATGCAGACTTCGAATGCCACGAAATATAAACTATAAACCATAGTTTGTTAAAAATGATATTTGACACAGATCACGTTCGTGTACTAAATACATAATAAAGAGATTTTTTGCACAATCTAAATATGAGGGCAAACAAAGCCAAAGTATTCTTGACCTACTTCACAATGTTGGACTAGGATCAAATAAGACAAAACGGTCTTTCTGGCGGGTAGTCATTGAAGACTTTATACCTTTTAAAGTTTATTACGAAATTAAATCTGACTGAACTGTGTTCACATAATTCTGTGGTAGAAGGCGGAAACAGCGGCGGAAGCGGCGTCACAGTCCACGGCGCGCGCGCACACTATGCAGTGACGTCATCGCTGGGGTCCCAGCTGGATGTTACAATAGACTCCAAACAGGTTTTATTTGATAACAATATTATTTTAATCCAAATTAAAACTGATGATCGAGCTGTAGATGTGGAATTTGTTTGAAGTATAAGTTTTTTAACTCACTAGTAAAGATAGGAACTATCATTGTAGTTACTCCAAAACGCACCCTACATTGCACTCTAATTCTTCAAAGCTGAGACAAGTGGAAGGGAGCCGATAAAATATGTCACAGACCTAATAACATATTGAACAATGCACACACAATAGACTTGAGAAAAGGAAGACGAAAGATAGTCTCATGGAACGGCAATGCCTTCAATTCGGGACAAAAAGACAAGGTGAGAGGCTATGGAAAAGATTTGCTCAACCTTGGGACAACGGAGGACAACTAAATATTATAATAAAAATAAAAATTTAACAAAAAGCCAACAAGTATCCGATTCAATTGAAACCCAATACATGATACTTTTAGTTCTCCTTTATCAAATATCAGCAGTGTCATGTGACAATTCAAGGCGATTACAGTTTTGATACAACAGAGATAAAAAATATTTCACTAAGTGTTGTTCACATATAAGATTCGTTTTATAATATATTTCTTTGAATAAAATCAGTTAGAACGTATCGAATTAGGTATATCGCCACTAAGGTAAGTTATAAAAACTATAAATGTCATTTAATTTTTTGCATCCGGAGCTATGTCCCGTAACGTCCGTCGATGTCATCCGTTGTTTCAATGTGATTATAAAAACGTATTTGAAATTACGACGATAAAAAATTGTTTTGACGGAACGTTCTGTGGAATCGATAGTTGAGGCGTGAAGCTAGTCTGACATTTTATATAATAAATGGGTTAAGGGATTTTCAATGGCTTTTAGCCTTTAGCGTTTCGGTAATTCTATGGCATGATGACCAGTGGCGTCAGTAACCAAGGCAAGCTACTCAGGTTGTTGGCTGTATATCCTTGGAAAAGGTAGGTGAATCTACAACATTTTTTTCGAGCAATTAAAAACATGGTGACACTGACTCAGTGATGAATCAGATTTTTTGTGAAAACACAACAACAAAGTCAACGTTAATTTGGATTCTAGTAGCATCGAGATGTTTCCACAAGTAAACATCGGCCATCAGCGAGTTTCACAGAGTATTTTCCTCACAAAGATATGTGCCTAAAACAATAAACCTTGCGCAGTCCACATAGAGAGTTTGCGTGATCTGAATTAATAGCATTATCTGCATAAATTGACCTATATTACAGATATTAATTTATCACCATAGCATAATGAGTAACAAAACCCTTTAATGACAGCAATTAGAACGCTTTGCTTGCAAGAAGGATAAACAAGATAATAAAAACATGATGATTCTAAGATAACATTAACATGAAATAATTTTATTCAGTTAATTATTCACAATCAGATGCTTTCTCGCGATTTCTAAGGAAAAAAGTAGAAAGTTATTCGTTCATTCGGTCGAGAACGGCATCCAACGCACGTTATATCGAATTCAAATCGCTGCGTTCCATATCTCCTGCCGAATGTGTCGTACCACGCGAGCAAGTTATTTTATACAGCATACCGATCAAATGCCATAGGTACACGTAATAGTGTAACTCTAAAGTAGAAATTAGTCGCCTATTGAGCGATGTTTATGGTTTCAACTTTCAATTATAAGTAAACTGTCCGTGGCAGGAAAAAGCAATAATTTAGGTTCATTATCCTTCCCCTATAAGTCTGTTGAGAATAATAAATAATTAGCTAATATTTCAAAGTAATCTGTTTGTTAGTACTGAAGCGAATTGCTTTATTTGCGATGGTGAAAAGATGTAGACACATAATAGGTTTATCATAGGTTACAAAACACGGGACACCCATCACTTGAACATTAACGGGATAAAGTATTTTTGTTAGGAGTCGTATAAAATTAAATCATAACTGAAGAGGGAGAATTGAACGGCCCTGTTGATTTACACCCTTGAGCTGACAATAAATATCACTTTAAATGATGGATGGCTCAACGAATTGGTTGCCATTGCTCCCTTCCGTTGCGTATTTGTTGTTTGATGTTGACTAATACTCGATACATTTAGAAGCTTATTTTAAGAATATTCGAGCTATTAACTTCTGTCAAAAGACTTTGTATATACAATTGGCTCCAGACAAAAGTTGAGGAGGTTTAAATTGGGACGCAAATAATGAAGACTGACAATGGTTTGGAAAATGTAATTCAAGACTACATTCTACGAAAATGAGGATTTGGTTGATTCACTTTCTCGTTTCGATTGTTGAATGGATCTGAACCAATTTCGCCTGTAAACATATTTTCGCAAAATAAGATTTTCGCGGACATTATTATTACTAATACCGTGTACAATTTAACGTTAGTACTGTTCTGATAAGAACTCTATTTATAGCAATATTTTCACACGGTGCCGACAGCGTAAACCTTGGACAAGATTGGCTAGTCATTAATGTATATTGTACTTATGTGTTTCCTGCTTGCGTAAAATTAAAGCACTACGCAATAGCCTTATAAGCAACAAAAAAAAAATTATGACATATAATAAATCAACCAGGTGGACCGAAGACATTGATAACGAAGGTACTGAAGATGTAAATTTCTAAGGATCCTAAACTGTGGGTGCAGCCAAAGATTTTGAGGGGGATTATATTAACAGCAGAATTTTCGTAAATTGTCTGTTTTTGGGAGGTTTGTCAATTTGATGTGTACGATTTTGGGTATTCATGACCCGTTACGACCCGGGGACCTTGAACCGTCACTAGACATGGACATTGCGTTACTTTTACGCAAAAGTAGTGCAATATAAATATGAAAATATTTTAACTGTCACTGTTTCATTTCTTGAGTAGCAAGAAACTGTAGCACAGCTTTGAACTAATTTGTCACTTGATTCAGCGATATAATCATATTACCCTTAACAACCGTCCGTAATCAGCCTTATTTCTCCAAGTTTAATCATAAAACTGTTAACCGATTTCTAGCAGTAGGGTCGCAAGAGAAAACAACATAACTGGTACCTAATGTGATAATGATATGACGTCTGTTACTGCTGCGTTGTGTAGCGGGGAAGCCGGGCCACTAACCCATTTATGAGCTACCGGTAATTGAATTACGCTCGTCTGACGCCACTGAACGTTCAATCTTCCTCTTGTGACTTTACCGTGAGGCTCTATTGTGAGAATTGTTATTTCTTTAGTTTTGCTTAAATACTTATAATATTGATAAGGTTACGCACAGGTAAAAGAAAGAAGGCGATTTTTTTTTTATTTTATCTTCTCTCCACTCTAGGAATAATTCCTGTATCGTGGGTACATTTACATATACAAATATTTACATGGTCATACACCCAGACCTGAAACAACTATCAATGGATACCTATTACAAATACATATTTGGTTCGTGCGGGAATGGAACCTGCAACACACAGCGCAGCAGTCGATGGCTCAACCACTGTGCCAACTTTGGTGTCATCAGCCATTTTTGACTGAATGTTGATGAAACAATTCTTATTATTATTAATGATGATGCTGTATACGATGATGCCATTGCTTATAATCTATTTTAACCAACGACTATGGTTAGAGCTTACTTGACCAAAAGCCATTTGCGTCTAAGCTTATATTTTATGACCGGAGCCCTAAGAAGTTAAGTGAAAGTCCCATAAAAACTAACAGGACGTTGTTATTAAGTCTGGTCGTTAGGATAATCTCGTTTATACAATAATAAATATATAACTATTTTAACTCCAAGTGCAGTTAATCGTTTCAAAGCAAGTTATTACTTGCAGAAAGGTTAATTATTTTGTTTACTTGATAAAGTAAATACTTCTTAGAGTTTAATTACTCACAGATATAAATTTTGAACACAGCATTCAGATGTGCTTACCTGAAAATAAAAATAACAATTAATTAATGAACAACGTAAACAAACAGTGTCTTAACGTACGTACTAATTAATATTGAAACAGGATCTATGATATGAATATTTACATGAAAATTACTGTTTATAGAAATAATACCATAGAGATCTTCATTAAGAATATGGAAAGACAGTGGTTAAGTTAATTAAATTGTGTGATTAAAATGTTGAAAGTCATAAAACTGCCACCACGGTTTGGAGAGGAGTGGCACACAGAACTCGGATGCCTCTGTAGGTAGTTATGTAATTTATTCATTGGATTTCTGTCATTCCAATTGGTATATTGGTGCTTATAACCATGAACCGGGAGGTCTAAGTATGAGATTTCCTCGATCTCAACCATACTTGACGTAAGTTAAAAATGTACGAAAATAATGTACGCGCTTCAACGAGTTCACACAAATGCGCGCGCACATTTTTTTATACATTTTTGGATACACGGTAACAACTAACCAGGTCTAGGAAAGCTCTTACTAAATCCCCAGATATTATTCAATCGTCAATAGCACATAACGAGATACTACCAGAAATTGCTCTCAATGTTCTGTGGTTAATAGAATGAATCAGGGCCACATTTAATTATATAGACGTAACGCACCCGTAATTAAAATGTATGCCGTTATGCGTAAATACAGCTTAAGTAACCAATCTAATAATTAATGTTGATATTTAGTTGTACGACCATCTGAAGTAGATAGGTGGGTATGGCGAGAGCGGAGGGCAAGGAACTGGGTTAGTGTTCGAACAATTACTTACGTCGTACCACAAGGAAGTGTCCTGGGGCCGTTGCTATTTCTCTGTTACATTTAAGAATATCCGTGTCTTGTAACACCAGATTATTAAGGTTAATAATGCTTGTTTTATGAAGTCATAAAAAGTTGGATTTAAAGATTAATAACGTGTTTGTTTGTATGTGGTACGACAGCACAATCAGTATTACGGAATACGCAATAATGTCAAAAATGAGACGTCACAGCGTGATGTGTGAAGGCTTAACAGGTGGAACTTTATCTGTAGATCGCGTCTATCTGCGCTACGCGCCCTGCATGTTTCCTTTCATACGTCTAACCATATAAGGCAGTACCACTGTTTCTCTAAGACCTGCTTTTTGGTGAGGGACAATAGCTGCGAACCTCGAAGGTCTGAGTTCAATTTCAAGATTTGGTTAACATCATAGATTGTTTATAAAACCAACAAAATAAAACACAAAATTATGGGTGTTATTAATCCGTGCGTGGTCTTCCATGAACGTTAACGCTAATTTATATTATTCCTATCTTAACTTTCATGTCCCCTATTTCGATCAATGGCTTTATTAAGTGACTCTCGAAAGAACTAGACTACAACATAGACTTTCCAAGTAAAGAATATCCACGTTGAAGTTTCACTTGTTGACATTAATTAAAGTAATGCGTAAATGATTGTACCAGTAATTGAACAGGTAGTGATCCGGACCAACAGTTAAGAAATTAATAAGTTGCTATATCTACAGCCATCTAGCCAGTATATCCGACGTAATCTATAAAACTTAATTAATATTACCACATACACATCTCAAAAACAAAATACCAAAACAGTGAGCAGATAAAAACGCTTATGACCGGTAATTAATATGGCATAGTTTCATTTAAGGTTGCAAAATATGGGAAATGCTTACATCACCGTTATTCTATTATACTTCATTTTATATAATAGTAGGTACATACAATGTTACATTTACGGTTATTATTTTAATAATACCATCAAAATATAAAATGATTATCGTGATGCAATGAATCGAAATGTAGCTTGAACTAAATGTAACTCATTCTCGTTTCATTTCTGAATTACGTGACGTAAATAATGTCGAAGTTGCAATATTTTACATGATTATTTTGAACCTCTTGATTTAACAGGGTATACTTGAGACTTTGAGACAACTATAGTCAATATTGAATAAACTGGTCAGCACAAAAAGTGTCATGGAATTTTCTAGATTTGTGTGATGAGCTACAAAACAACAAAAACTTTAATGCTAACGGTATGATTTCTGTAAAAATCTGACCCTGGTAGATGAAAGTGTACTCAGATATCCTCAATTTGTTAGGAGTATAAGAACAGTACCTTCTTTTAAAACAGTCTCCAGAACTAGGTATATGTTTCTCATCTGAATTTGTTTTCAGAACTACGAAGGTTCTCCAAGAGAGGTCATCATTCTACACCTGATCAGCTAGCTGCTAGCACAACTGTATAGCACACGAATAAAACAGAGTTCCAGAACAGAAAAGTGCAATAATAGGCATAATTTCGACGTCCAACAAAATATGAAATGAAGATTACCGTATGTTGACACTGTCGTATTAAATACCACACGATGCATATTGCATAGCTGGGTGCAGTACACATGACAGCGGTTCGCAGAAGTCACAATGTCAATTTGTTCCCTGAACCGTATTGTTGCTTCGCTCATGTAAACATCGCCCGATATGCTCAAAGCAAACAATAACCGTACATGAATACAACAATCGTTATCCGCATTCATGTTTGCAAGTTAAACGAGCCAGACAAAACTCATTTGGTTCGTTTGGCTAGGCTTATCTGAAACTGAACTAGCTCAAGATTTAAAACATAGATAATTTACAAAAGAAAATAGATTTTGGTTTATCAGTACACAATAATTTACACTACTAGGTTTTCACTTGTTACTTAAGCGACTTCTAAGAGCTAACTTAACGATAATACTTTACTTTTTCGTAGTTCAATTTTCATTTCGCTATTTCTATTTTTCGTAGGTCCGAAACACTATTATAGTTTTAGCTAGCTTTGACGTAGTATTTTGTTAAAAAGCATTATTATATATCTTATATTATAATATTATCTTCCGTATGTAAAAATTATTAAGACAGCACAGAATATCAGTGTCAAATTCATTATCACGTAGCACGTCACGTAGCAGCGTCAGTTGCAACAAATAAAAGCTTTATTTCTGAACATTCGTTTTCCTTGCAACGAAATTGAGCCATTAAAATTACCGTATGCGGTTTCGTTGTTATTGAAATCTATACTGTTGTGTAGACCAAATATTGTGTCATTATATACAATATTATTATAACAGTATTATTCCAGTTTACACTGAGTATAGAAGTCCGTTCTGCATCAGTGGTATCCTCGTCTCGTGCAATCAAACGTGAACCGTCCACCAATGTCCAATCGTGTCACCCTTCACAAAAGAAATCATTTTATTAAACGCCACGTCCTATATGTAAATTATTTAATATGAGACCGGATAGAGTAAAAATGTCTCTCGACGTAGCCTTGTTTGTATCGTTCTTTAATAATTTACTTACAGACCGACATGATTTATTTATTTATCTTATATGGAAGATTATTATGATATTAAATGATATAACGTACAGTACGAAGACAATCGCATTTATCATCTCTTCTGCAGTCACATTCGCTTAGTGTCTGACCTTACCCTAAATTCCGTTAATACTTAACAAAATCTTGAATTCCTTGAGAATTATAAAATTTGTCTCTATAAGAATGATGTGCTTGAACTGCAAGTTTCACGTAGGTTTTACAGAAGTGGTAAGAATAATTTGCAAATCTGTACGTGCAATAATTAATACTTCTTTTTAATAATATATGACAGAATTGTTAGTTATTCAGCACAACGAACGTGTGCGAAGCATTTGACACTTTCTATTTATGTCAAAGCGTCAACTGCTGCGCCGACTGTAGCCATATTGAGTGACATAATTTTAAACCCCACGGAGCCGCATTTTCTTCCTGTTCAAGTGCATAGATGAATTATTTAAAACAAGGATGATTTAACACTTGCTGTTATAAATAAATGATGCAATGCAAGTATATACTGCTTCCACTAGACACTGACCTAGCTCGACTAACATTTTTACGTCAAAATCAATATGTATTCAACTCAATAATCTCAACCGGTAAAATAATCTTGTACGTATTTAACAAAATGGCTACTATTTCTACATCGAAGTGAGATCCAACAAATTTTATAAATCATAGAAAATGTTGGGTCGTCGTTCGTTCGAGACGAATGCACCGTAGATGGCAAACAACCGCAGCACTTCGCATGCGGTTGATGGCATTAGCCTGGAACATGAAAATGGATGCATATAACATGACTTTATCGATGAACACATAAAATACCAAGAAAACTTGAGCTTATACTTTCTAACAATATCAAGAGTTACAATTCTAGAACACCGCGATTTAATAAATCCAACAAAGATAACCTCGACAAGAGTTCTGGTGACCCAAAAAGGGACACACAAGTGATCAACAAGCTGTTTAATCGGATTATTTATTTTACAGCATTTAATCATCGAGCTCCTTATCGTACGGGCATCGACTACTGAGACTAGATTGGTTATGATCTCGAGATAACAGATAGAAAGCCGTTGGAACTTCACCAACCGCGTTACGCGCGCTGAGCAAATTCAAAATGGAACCCACCACCGCACAGTAAATAAGGTGCGAGCCGTTACCTGACGCTTGTGCAATGCTTCGTAAGTAAAAATGGTACCTCCTTGGTAACAAAATCCTCGTCCATACCATAAATGTGACGATGACTTTTTATGATAAATTGTGGTAAATGTCTTCTTTGAAGTCAAAAAGTAACATCGGTCATAACGAGATTAATTTTAAGATAGTTGCGTTGCTCACGCTATAAAATGATTTTGGTTAGTGTGCGGGCGCGCAGAGGTGTCGGTGGCCAACAAAACTCGATTCGAAATCGACGCGCCCAATGTCAGACAGCACAAGGTCGCCTCTCACGATAAACGCCTCTGCAAACCGTTCAGTCTTAACAAAGCCAGCGAATCTGCGATCTGATCCGTTCACAACTATTAATTTGTACTTATTTGGCTCGAAACTACACATGGAACATCTATTGTTCTGTAATTCGTTTTTAAGTAATAGTATTTAGTATTAACATTTGCGTCGGCGTAACGTTTGAACAGATAGTCAATCGATATATGCGTCAGCCTATGTAATGAATACGAATAAACTTTAATGTTAACGATGGCATCCGTAGGTTACATTTACATGGAAAAATGATGAACGATGAACCGTTAATAGTTGACCATCATCGCCTATAACCACACCTGTATTTATCAGTAGGGTGGCTATCGATGCGTTGCTCACTTTATAAGGGACGGGCTTTTTATGCAACGATGTTTCTATCGAACCCGTTCTACACGCAGGATACTTTAAGTTTTAAACGAACAACAAACTTTAAGGAACACAATAAAAATTAAATATTTCACATGGTGACAGCTTGACATATTTTATATGGTGACTGTGAATAATCCATCACGTATAGCGATGGCTTATCGTAATTCCTTGCTTCCACGTGCCAGTTAGTACCACCGGTATTGCATAAACGTGTTACAAGTCGTTAAGTGCATAATAATAATTTATGAAATGCTTCTAATCAATTTAGATACACTTTCTCTTGGTTAAAACTTCATAGGATAGTTAACCCTTCCGTTATACTTTCTTTGCCATTAAAGAATAACATCAATTGCAGACAATATAAATCATAAACATAGATCATAAACATAAATCGATCACAGCTAAAGCGATCGATGGCGACGGTCTGAAATTGTATTTAGTTAGGTAAAAATGATGCGGGTGACTTACTGTTTGTGCCATTTTCTCGATTTTAACGTCACGACGGAAAGAACCGCAGTGGTTAAACGAAACACCGTTTAATCGAGCATACAAAAACCCATTTGGGCACCCAAGGACGCTGCTGTCATAGTAATCACAATGCCATGACTAACTGCGGTTCGAAACGATTTAAATAACCGAAATAAAATTGACTACAGATTTGCACGGTTCTGTATATATGTTAAATGCCTAATTGGTAAAAGTTCTAAACGCGTTAATTTCTGGTTGGGTTTTATCTCCAACCTGCTGCTGCAGTTTGAGCCGCTGCTAATGTATTTTAAACTCGCTCACCGGAAATTATTTATTTTGTCATGGCGCCCACCTGTCATACAAAAGGAACTATAAATGAAGTTGATGACGTTGCACCGGCAGATGATAAATTGAGGTTTTATCCTTAGTATTTTTTTGCCGAACTCAGTTTTCAATCACCTGGTGTTAGCTAGTCTATATTCAAATTTAAGTTAACAGAACATCGTATTTATACTTTTGGTATGGAATATTTATCTGTAAGCGACGAACTTGTCGCTTGCAACAATTTATGCATTAGAGTTTAAGGCAACCTTTTCACAATTCAAAATGTTATTGCAGCACGTGGCTTGGAGTTCGAATTACTCAATAACATGCATAAAGGTAAAACGTGAGTTCATTCACATAAACATCGCAGGTTTTAGACAAGAAACGATATAAAAGAAGCATATATTTCAAATGATAACAAACTTGCACCACAAAATTATTTCTTACAAAACATCACTCAGCAAGATGTTTTTAGTAAATTCGTTACTCTACGAGATATCAGTAAAATGGTTAAAAAAAGTCTTACAAAAAGGTCATTCCAATTGAAGAAATAAGAGGCCACTCTGCAGCTGGTTTACGTATTCAATTGTTACCCGTCAAAAAAGAGATAAAATATCGAAAGATATGAAAGGATGGTACAACAAAATAAGATAAGGTGCCATTTTGTAAAACATTCCATGCAATGTTTGAACATAATATTCGTGAATATATACCGTCTACTCTTAATAAATATGGAATAATGAAGGGATCTAAATAAGCAGTAGGTATTTAAGGAAAATAAGAAAAAAATATCCAACAAACATCATAGGTATGTGTAAGCCGGGGGTTAGCCAATGAAGGTGCTATGCCCATTTCATTGCTTTATAGGTCGGCCTCTTTCACGAAATTGGCTGGAACATGGCAATGATATTAATTATCCTTATACAGATTAATGTTCTTGTCGTAAGATCGGAAAGTAATAGGATTGCCAATTCGTAACCAAGACGAGAAAGAAACACGGTGGCAGCGACAAAGAGGTTAGAAACGTGTGTAGTGGTCTGGGAGCGATAAGTTACAGCTGTCATGTCTTGCACGAAATAGGCAACTCACGACGAATGTAAGTCTTACTACGCAAAGTGATAAGCGAATGATGTAAAAGTCAAGTCTTCTGCAGGTAAATTATGATGTCCATATATCAGTAGGTTTCATTAAATTCCTATTCTAATTTATTCATCCGATAGTACAAACGTTCCTATGCTAAAAGTTCCGAGTCTCCAAACAGACATCAGATTTTTCTATTTAAACGATCAATTTAGAGAATTTCTAGGCGGTCTAGTTGGCTTTTGGTATGGTTATTCCGCTACCAATTAAAACGATTTATAGAAAAGTTTTTGTTCGACTGCGACTCGCTTGCTTTAGGTATAACCATGAATATATATATATTTTTATATCAACTAGAAGTTTCTGTTGCCAAAGTGGTTCCTGGCTCGACTAAATTAGATTTTTATATTGAGACCAATTGGCTGCTAATATAAGAAGCATGACTTGTTTACGTTTCAATTGATAGTATGTAAAACAATTATTTAAAGACCATTCCAGCTGAACAGTTACCCTTGTCAAAAATTAAAAAACCAAAGAACCTTCATCCTTCACTACTTAAGAAGCACAAAAAACAATACAAAATAATTGTGCCTAACCATAATTTACCATAGTTCTTTATTGCCTTGAAAAATATTCGTGATATTAAGTTGAATATATCAAACCAGTAATGCCCATCGTTCCGGTGTAGAATATTATTTTTTGGAAAACACTTTTGCCCCCTAGCCTACATTCTGACAAAGACTTACGTAATTCCGAACAATACGGCATTTTGAATAAGTAAGGTAATGACTGTAAAAGGCAACGAAATGACGTCTTCATTCTTTCCTCTATCCGGCCTATTGCAAAAGCCGTAGTGTTATGAAAATTTTTCGTAAGATCAGTAAGTCTGAAGAGGTTAAAACTTTGGAAACTACTGAGTCAAATATATAATTCCGATAAATTCCAATTCATGATATGACGTGATCTACTACTACTGATTGTGACGTTAAAAGCAGTTGGAGTCCAGGTGGTTAACCTTTTAAAATAAAGTTGTGTGCCCACATGACAAGGATAAAATATTTAGACAAAATTCACGCACGATCAGGCAATTAGTTATGCGGACGTAGACAAAATTAAAGTACGCCTATAACGTGACTATAACATATGATTTTAATTATCTTCCAATTCATTCAATTTAATTATTTTAATGCAGATTAGTTTCAACATTATCTGGATGTAATAAAACTCAATATTGGCAATTTTTCATATGAAGCACATGGGATTTGCAATAAGAAATGCCCAAGAGAAAATAATTATTATTTAGATAAACAGTATGGCAAAGGGATGGCAATATCTATAAGCTTATTTATTTGTCCTATCGACATGGAAATCGATCATATTGGAATGTTATACGCAGATAGGGATCGGTAGTTAGCACTGAAGGTATCGAAGCTGATTACCCAGGTTGTACCCGACAAACTCAAGATTTAACACTTGAGAAGGTTCATTCCTTATACAATGGGTTCTGAATACTCTTAGCTAACAAAATTATTGCCTAAAGAAAATAGGAGTCTTTCGACGAAAATTGAAATTCTGTTTACTAGTCAGGTTGATAAATCGTATTTCTGTTTATGACCATGGTGCCACGTTTCAAAGGGTCATCTGTCACATACATTAGGGTTACTAGCTCAAAAGCATTTAAACAAACGTCTGTTAATTGTAGGTACAGTACCCAAATTAATCGCATCAATTACTGGAGAATTTCTAAACTATTGTTTTCACCTGTATTTATGTTCAATACACAAATGATAACTACGTTAAAACAACTTAAAGCGTGTACACATAGCAGACAATAATTACGGAAACTACTTTCTAGTATGAGTCATGCCAACTTTGCAAATGGCTAAATAACGTCTTGTGTAAAATACGTTTATAAATATCTCAGCTTTTCACTTGTTTTGTTATTATTGTAAACAAATTGAAGGATTTGCAAAATTTTTTATGACTAGTGAGACATTCACTGGGGCTTGCTTATCGTCTTTTACGATAACATTTGATCTAAATATAGTTCAGTTTACTTAGAGCTTGTTTTATAAACAAGATAATCGCTTACTTGTCGATTCTGTTCCAAACTAATAATTCCAGTTCCAGTACGCATTATCAATCCAATAGCTTAACTGTTAATCCCTTCACAATTTACCTTGGAAACTTGTCCATAAATTGTTGAATTTGCACGACCGAACACTGTTGTATTTGACAAGCAATTATTCAAAAGCTAGAAAATCAGCGTTTGCCAGTAAACAAGTAATAAGTAAACGTTTGTATAAAGAAAGCGAACCTGTGGTGCGAGTACCGGGGCTGTCTCTGTAGCCGCCGTTTTGCCGGAGTCTGCGTACACTAGTCACAAACACGCGGGCCAGCATGACGCCCGCTCTTTACAGCCACCTTCCCAATACAAGCACAATTCTCCATCAGTCACTTGCTCCTCAATAGAATTGATACCACGTAACCGTAACTCAACACTGGAGACACACGAGAGGGACCCGGCGGATCACTGGGCCGTAACCAACACACGCACTCACAATATAAATGTTACTGCTCCCTATAATTCAGTCACTACTCTTCGGGTGACATGTCAGCAAATCATATGTTTTGAAAACAATACCGGCACCAGTTTCGTACGAATCGAAATGTGAAGTTTCCAGTTTGATAAACTTGATTCGATTTAACGTTTTTATCGAAAAATAAACATATCACTAAAGGCACTGGAAGACGATTGGAATGGACAGTTATTACTGCAATCGTAATAGATCACGTCGTAAATTATTATTCGATATGCTCGGGTTCGGCTACGGGTTTAGCTTAACGTCAACTACGTGACAGTCCGTATCTCTTCAAAGCTTTTACCGTACTGGCTGGAAGGCAGTAGTGCGAGCACGGAAAAAAGAGAAAGAACGATTCTGACGTACTAGAGTCACAAGTCCATAACCAACCATGTCGAGTCTTCGGATATACACCTTACAGTATCTGCAATAAGGTGTAATTTCTTGATACTGCAGGTCTCAGCTGTGTCAGTTTTCTCGAATGTTGCGTGTGGAAATTCGAGACGGATTGAAGAGCGCAGTCATTGAGTGCAAAAGAGATAAAAGCAAATATCGAATAATAACGACGGTTGCCGAATGGAGTCCGACCGCCAAGGCCGACTCACGTCACGTTTCGCGAGACTAGACGTGCCTCCTGTATACAATAGTATGTGCACGATTGTAGTTTATTGCACTTTGTTTGACTTTATGAAATATTATTCCAAAAAATCTAAATATATATACTACCTCATTAAATTACACAGGTCTGCGACTAAAAAACTGCATAGGACTTTTTAACATTTTCTTATAGATTTTGACCTCCCAAAAACAGGAAAAATATTCAAAACATTCTATCACATAGGTTTTTATAGATATTAGTAACAACATAACAAAAATATTTAAAAAATTTACAATGTTAACTATTCTTTGTTACCACTTCCTAGAAGGCGGGGGGGATACGGTACAGTAGATTTTGTGTTAAGAAGTTCAGAGATCGTGATCATTCACGTTGAAGCGGTTTTAATTGATAAATGGAGAAGTTGGCTGGTGGGACTGAGCATGTTGTAACACGAACTCCTGGGCGCTAGAAGCAAAGGCATACAATCTTATTGTTCAGTTTTATCGTGTTGCGACAACAAATTGGGGTTGATGAAACAATTTGTGAAATCACTGCAAAAGGATAGAAACTGTTTTAAATATCTATGTACAAAATTCCCGAAGCTGTCACAAGCAAAGTTGAAAGAGGGAGTTTTCACTGGCCCCGACATAAGAAAGCTTTTAACCGACACCATCTTTGTGGAAAGTATGAATGAAAAGGAAAAAGAAGCTTGGGTATCGTTCAAGGATGTAGTGCTAAAGTTTTTGGGAAATACTAAGGATTCTGACTACAAAACCATTGTTCAACGGATGCTAGCAGCATACGAAGCTCAAGGCTGCCCAAGATGAGCTTGAAGGTCCATTTTTTACACTCCCACATAGACTATTTTCCTGAAAACCTGGGAGCTTACAATGAAGAACAGGGGGAGCGGTTTCACCAGGATGTCCGCGATATCGAGAGACGGTACCAAGGAAGATGGGATGTCACTATGCTTGCAGATTACTGTTGGATGCTTAAGCGGGAAACTAACGAACGAAATCAGAAAAGGACTCGGCGAAGTATCAAGGAAAAGAAGAAAAGGTTTCATAAAAAAGATGAATAAGTATATAAGTATATTTAGATTATTTATGGGTTGTAAAAAATATTATACAAAATATTATTCAAAATTATAATTTTTAATAAACGAGTGCTTTTACCAATTTCTTCTGTTTGAATTTGCAAAAAACCCTTACGTGATAGAAAAAAATGGCCATCACTTCTGAAATCAGCGCATTCTAAAACATATAATTTAGTAAAAATATCTCATGCAGCTGACAAAAATTTTTTTTTTGCAGACCTGTGTTATTTATTATTAGTTTACGAGTAGCTCAACAATAAAAGGGTTATTATCGCTCATTAGCACTCAATGTTATTGTTCTTTGGTGCTAATGATAGCGCATACCATTGACAGATAATTAATTATTTACACTTACTGATTAATTTTGATAAGATAGTTCTTAATGCGAATTCGTTACTGTACGTATATAATAAACAGCTGACAACAAGTCCCAAAATTTAAAGCATTTTTTTGTTTTTCTAATATAAATAGTAGTAAATCTTTAGGATAGTGTTTGTAGCACATTTTAATTGTTAATTTATGGGGCATGCGGTGCTAACCTATAAAAATTGTTATACTAACCTTAGTTTATAGAATATTACTGTTAAAATGTATCAGTATAAACAATTGTTGGTTGGCCAATAAAGATAAATAAATAAACATTACAATAATGTCTCATATAAAGAAATTGACGTCAATGGCAGTGCAAATAGGCATTATATTGAGCTGTTATGTACTTCTATTTACAAGTAATGTTCCGTCTTATATGATGACAATGCAACCATGCAATTTAGAACATAAATATAATGTCGTCTTTTGTTTTGGGGGTTAATGTTCCATTTGAGAATTTCACAATTACGAATTCTTTAATTCCATATCTTCTTTATGTATAATTGATAATATTTAGATTGTTATCATTCGTAATTTAAAGTTCATTGATATATTCGGACATCTATTTCAAGAATAAAAAGGTGAGGCAAGCATCCACAAATCCTAAAAACCTCGATGATAATAAAATTGCAATACAAATTATTGAACACTTCCTTTAGGAACTGTTCATCACTATTATGAGCTGTTAAACAACCGATTACACAACATCTCAGCTCTCAGAATCAATAGTATCATATTTAATAAACATAAATTCGTCGTAAACACGACGTCGCGTTGTGAATGGACGCGGATACTTACGAAAACACATAAAACATCAAAGTTTTCTCCTCCAACATCCGTTTGCGCTGGAGCGTGGTGAGACAGATATGTGAATAATCTACAATAGTAACAATGTTGTGAATCTGATCTGAACGCCACATTTCTCTTTGATGCTATTCCGTTTAAGGATTTGCTCGACGATTAAACAAACCCGTGAGTAGTAGTAACTGATTCTAAGCGATTTGCTTTGACGATAGAACCAACGATCAGTCCTTGTACCTACAACTTTACTGAAAATATCTGACACTTATCTACAAATCTTATCTATAGTGCGCATTTAGTTTCCTTCCCAAAGATACCTACAAATGGGTACTTCTCAACTTGTCACTGTCACTGTCGTCAATGACAATTTTATGTGCTCATTCCTTATTCTTCTCACTGTCGTTAAACTATACATCTTTCTCAATAATTAGCATATCTGTTACAGATTTAGGTTTTTCTGTTACACATTTAGAAGGTTCGTTTAATTTAATAATGTTTACAACTTTATCACATAAGTTCCGCGCCAAAGGTTGAAACTAAATATTGACTAAGATAAGATTTTGCTACATGTGACTATTTGGGTTCACCTTGTTCTTAATCGCAGTTGAGATAAGTGACAATATCATTGACAACTGTAAGTTTTGCCAAAAAAAAAAAAAAAAAAACAAGATTTCGTTTAAAATATTGCTACTGGATTTATTAAGATTTTATCGTTAAGTACATTGTGCATAATGAGATAAAAATTGTGAGGACCATGCTATACCGGTCCATTTACAAGAACGCCCGGCTTACTGAGTTTCTTAAAATGACGTCAGAATATCACCTTGCAAGTTTTTATAAAAATAGCAATTTATTTGCCAATTATCTCCTTTAAGTTTGGTGGCAATCAATAAACTATGAGTAGGCGGAGGGTGAACGGTCCACTTTGCAGGTGTGTGCACTTCTGCTAAGGGGTTTAAATTGCATGGCAACTAAGTATTAATTTCTCTAGTATATTATAACTTTTCCAATATTTTAATAAAGTTTTTTGACCCGTCTAGATTCCTAAAACGGATAGTAGTCATCACCCCATTAAGGTAAGCTGTTATAAAATAGGTATATGAGTATATTTAAAAATATATATAATAGTAAAAAAATAGATAAAATCTTATCGTTTTAGTCTTTTACTGATGACTAATTAACCGGAATTGGCATCACGCAATCAAGCCTTTGCGGGGAATTTAATATGACTTAAACCATTTTCCGCCCACATTACGACCTGTTATATCATCTGTTGGAAAATAAATATTTATCTACTTACATTTTTTTATTGCCTAGCTAAACGAATTCAGAACTTTAATTTTGGGTTGTAAAAGGTAGCGTTGAACGTTTTGAAGTGTTGGTACCGTTCTTCCAACCAATATAAAATGTCCTTAGAGCAGGAGTAATATGTGCAATTTAGACACATTATGTAGTATTTTTGATACCAGCATCTACTATTATTGAAACACTACTACTACTACACTACTACAATTTCTGTTAAAGTAATCACTTATACAAAGCCAGTAACTTTGTTAGACGAAAGTTTATTGAAAATCGTTTGCGCTCCACTCTATTGTTTACATTGGTAGAGTAGAGTGAGCAGGTAAGTATAATGCTTTCACGTGCGTTATTAGATCTACTTTAGCGACTGGTGACTTCTATATTTAATAAAGAGTGAGATTGCAAGCCCTACATCTGTGTTTACTCGTTAGTAATGGAGTGTCTATGAGTATGTCTACTAACTGTTCTAGGTTTTTGGCATGGATTGACCATATAAGTTTAATATCGGCTTGTAGGAGTGAGATAAACTACTTTCTTTTAACATCCCGAGGCAGAGGTGACTCGTCCAGTTTGTTAACATTAATGTAAATGTCATTGAATGCCGTCCGACCGGTTACGATGAATTTTTTAATCGACAACTGCCTCTGGTGTTATTTTGAAAGCTGCGAATTAACTTAGGGATCCTTGTATTCTTCACGAGTTACCTATTAAAGCATCAATAATGACCTTTTAGTCTACAATTGTGCAAAAAATGTATTAACGAACGTTATTACCGGGGAATAAATGCATATTTAATACCAACATATAAAATTACTTCTATTTTTAACATATATAAGCTAAAGGTGGCGGTTTCTTGTCTGGCTGCATCGCCTTTTTTGTATCAAATAAGCCATTTATATTTCAAGTGTTAATCTTAAAGTATACGACTACTTAGAACACAACAAGCTTATTTAAATAAGTCTCATTAACACAATACTCTCTTTCGCTTGGATACAGTCGAATGATATAAATGAATATTAATGAAGTTGCCAATTGAGAGTAAGATTTGAAATTCATATTTGGAATATGTCGAGCGAATTATTTTTTTCATAAACACTATCGCACAAACACCGGTATTAAATATGCAAGCTCATTTACGAATAGCATTGTTTGAGCATATCGTATGATAAAACTTCACATCTATCGAAGACATACAAAGATATTGCATGACTGCATGCACGTTTGCAGAGCGAAATTTTGTAAAATCATTTAAAACCCAACCAATAGAAGAAAGAGCCTCGGCTCAATTGAAATCCAATCAAACCGCAACGTATCACGAGACAGTTTGTTACGACGTTTAAAGTGCGCACAGCACTATTACCACAGTGTTTGAGGCAATGAGTTGAATTGACAATGTTGAACACAATTGACAGGCAGCCAGTGACCTGGCGGCTAACGATGTGCACTGCGCACGAACACTCTCTATTTGTAATGCAAAACTGCAAACATCCTATCGTCACGACGACTGCGCGTACGACACACTACACAATACATGTAATGTTACTTCATAATAAATATTATTATGAACCATATTTATCAATGACGCCACCACACGTACGGCTTCCACTTGCAATTTAAAGTCCTTTTTTTCATTTTAGACTGATCTAGGAAGTAAAAAATATATAAGGTCACGCTTTGAGTCAGCGTTTGGCTTTTTTCTATGCTTACAAATTACAATGGAGTTCCTGTCAGTTCTCATAATATTACATGTTTCATTATGGCTAACATGTGTAAACAAATGGTTGAAAATGTAACGATCCTTGGAATCGTTCCTTTGATGCACGACATTGTTTATTAATGAGTAACAGACTTTGAATATGTATAGGGGAGAGGTTAATAAAGTGAGTAGTTCTTAACCTTTCGATAAAATAGTCCTTGCATAATGAAGATGACAAATCATAAATTCAATAAGAAATAATTTCTTTTAACAGCTATTCAATTCGAATTCCACTAAAGTATTAGATAATTTTAATAATATCTCGGCAATATCAGATACATCTTGAACATCATAATTTAGAGTTGATTAAAAACGAATCCATACCATAGTAAGAACTGTAAAAAGTAATTACACAGTGGTGTTACACATTCTTTAAAACGCCGAATGACAGAGCAGAATTGAGATCCAGCAGATCCATTTCATCATTCTCCATGAGTGACTAGTGTCGACATAACACATTATTTATAAAGTTTAGCTAGTTACGGACGTAACTAATCAGAGAAGAGATGTGGTGTTGAATGGAATCGATATTGTGGGCGGGGCGTCAATTAATCAAAATTATTTCCATTTTATTTCACGATATCGAGAACATACAATTATTCCCTCAAACAAAAAGTTACATCATCTGCAATTAGATTGTGTAATGAGCACCGCCACCGAACTTATGTAGCTCGTCTTTTGTGGGATCAGATATTATCATTGTTATACTTCTCAATTTACGTAAGATACAAGTCGCATCGCGTAAAGCTACACATGTTTTTGCACTTGATGTGAAAATCGTGCAAAAATCGTTTTCACTATCGTACATATAATTGTAAATAAAGCAAAACTTTCATACGTCACTCACAGTTGAGTCAATATTGACACAAATGTAGAACACGATCGAATAGAACACTTGCAAAATACGAAACAATCAGTGTTTAAAAAAGTTTATGATGTTGCAGTTCGAGACCAAAAACTCTGCGCGATTCGTAATCTGTATCTAGACACTGGTTGGAGCAATCTGGATGTTTAAACATGGTGTGGCGACGTTAAATAACACAGAATGAAATGTTTCAAATGCCTCGGAGCATTGTATACTGAAACAAATTCGCTAGAACAATCATTGTTGACGAGCTAAAATATTCGTTGACTATGAGAGCATGCTATCGCTTGGAAAATTAAAAATATTTGTTCCTCCTCCCATTTTTATCATTAAAGCTTAGTGTAGGTACTTTACTACTTGCGTAACGAACCAAAGTTAAGAGCTATAAATCTGAGCCTTATTTATGTTAACCTGGTTGGCTGAATTGCTACTTGTGCCCTACATATGCCTAGCGCAGCTTGCTTAACAGTCTCCAGCGTCACTAAAAGCTTAAGCCAACGGTATTCAATCCATCAGCAGACATTTGCAAGCCAGTTATGCTCCAGTTTCGGATAATTGCGTTTGCACTTCACTTGTTATGCGAAACCAAGCAAGAAGCCAACACCGACCACTATTAGCCAACATGTAACGCAAATAATGCGTGAAAATCTGCCAGTAATAAAGTTGCGTGTACGACATTAAGATTCGGTGCTTGTGTCATTACAAGAGTTGCCACATGAATTAGTACTACCGGACACACGTACACTCTTGGAAAGGAAGATGTAGGAAGCAATCATTTTTCCATAAACATGTATTATTGTATGAGACTAAATTGGATGTGATTGTCATTGTTATTATATTTATATTTTCAACTTAGGCTGATGACTACATGTCTTAGGCTAATTTGATGTTTTATTCAAGAGTGAGCAAAGAACATTCTCTGTCGGAAATTGGATCTTGGCTCAAGCCGGGATTACTCCACGACGTACGTTTTCGAATTCTATTTTAAGGAAGCGGCACTTTCTAGTCCGGAAATTCAATTTTATTAACAGATAGAGAGATGATACGCTTTATTGCAAACGACACAGTTCAAAAATATACATAAAAATTACAATTAGCATGTCCAATGGGCGGCCTTATCGTAAACAGCGATCTCTTCCAGACAACCATAATATAGAGTCAAGTTATGCCATTTGGTTACTTCTTCGTTCTAAAGAAACTAATTAGCTCGCTAATTCATTATTGGTTTAATATAATCTCTAATTTTAACACAAGTTCTATTATCAAGAACAGAAATAATTTTCCGTGTGATTTTTCTCGCGGTCTCGCGACATCGCGTGACTCTTATGTAATTAGGATGTGTATGTACGACTTAGCTCAGTAAAATGATTATATGTAGCTATCTCGTTCGTTTGTTTTTACCCTGCAGCTAAAGGTAAAATATGCATTTAGAGTAGAAGAAGAAAGCTTCACAATAAACGATTGTTGAATAGAAATATGACGCCTATAATACTTCGTCAAAGAGCAGAAAGGTTTGAAAAGAAAATCTAACAATGAGCCTATGCGTGAAGAAAAATTACACAGCAGCTTCATCAACTGAATAATAAAGATTCACAATAGGTTTCAGAATACAATATGGAATGGTAATTAGCACATTAGCAGTCCACGATTGCCTGTCTGTCTTCCTCAATCCCACGCTGCTTCAACTGTCAATGCTCATGGGCTGTGTTGGTGGCGTTTATTGTGCCGTGTGTTTGGTAGCTCTGGAAGTTCACGAAACAATCAATATTTGACGAAAACAGTCATCGTCGTGAGGTTATCTGATGGCATTGTGAATTATGGCGCATCGGTACCAGCCACCAACGTCACCGCCAACGAATATTACGATATTTTCGTGTAAACCTTCGTAGAAGGTTTAGAGATAGTATTGCATATTGAAAGTATATAATGCTTATACTTATTATATATTATACTATACTATTGTACTACTTTATGGTTATCATGGCCTTAATATCAGGGTCAGGTCAGGTTTATGCAAATGACAGATGTATTTACGAGTGAAATAACGGCGTTATTGAGTTAGTCTTGCAATATGAAATACAGAGCTACCAGGTCTTACGTGACTCAGTGTTTAAAGTGAATAGACATGATTTAAAACCCTATTTTTAAAACATTAAACAAAAACGATTTTTTAATAGCTTATATAATCACATACTTAGAAAACTTAACACCAAATTGAGCATAACTGTGCTTCACCTTGGAGCTCCGATCATTCTCAATAGCAACTAATTTTCAAAGTTGGGGTCAAACAACTTGCCAGCGGCATCGTAATTAATTCCTTGTAATAACAACTAGGTATCGTGATGGCTTTTTGTTGACTTTTTCTAATGGTGCACGTGCGAATCGCTCTAGCCTCGAGCGCGAGGGCACTGTCGACCGACCGTGAAGGAGCAATTTGTGCCCTTCCACCAGCTCACAAATTTTACTGAACATTCACTTCATCTCTAATAACATACATAATATCAGGCTTAATTGAGTAAACAAAATTTAGTGCCTATCCACAATTATAAATCAGTTCGACACAATGATGGTTAAAAGCTGTAAAACTTGCACCATGTTGTGTGTTGTGACACATAGAAAGTTCGTCGGCCTTACCGACACTTTCCCTCAGATAACTTTTTCGTCTGGCGCGGGATGATAAGCAGCTTATCGATTACGTTTGTCTTTGACCCCTAGAAGCATGGCAGCCAATCTCGTATAAAAAGCTGTTATTCAAAGTGGCCACCCTCGCATGTCTCGCAACATTACGCAAGCCAGAGATGTCCACCAAACATAATTTCACTTTCTTTCGGACCACAGCGTAGGATGGGCGTGACGATACCGGCGCCTCCAGCGGCACGTAGATTGCATACTTTCCCTGTTTTTATGGGAATTCATGGGGCGCCAATGATATAACGATAATGTGAAAGCTATAGAGAAACATGCCAGTTTTTATAAACGGAAAATCTTTCAAAAAACCGCAATCATGCCAACCTACTTAAACAATTGTAACAGAACACTGTAACTTGTATGTAAATTGTTCGCTGTTAATGGAAAGGCAATGGGACCAATGTTTGTCTTTCATTCCATAAAAGGAGCGAAATATATGTAGAGAACGTACAAACCAATGTATTGAAGTCATCATTTACCAGCGCTATGGTTATACGAGAAAGTTTTTATGCAGACTTACAGACCAAGAAAGATGGGTAATATCTGAAATCACTACTTATATTACCATGTTAGTTTTGAGAGACTTTAACTAAAACTCCTTGTAAGTTTGCTTAAACTAAATTTTTAGTGATAACAGAATAATTTGCCGATCGGGTATGTATTGTCGTGCATCATTACTCAACATAAACCTCTCCCACACAGTCAGCAACGAGGAACTAACTAGAAAGATAAGCCACGACTACTAAGTATGCTTGTAAAGCGCAATGGTTATCGGAATATAACGTGATATTACACAGGTGTGCCGCTGCCAATCATACAGATACAATCCCTTAGTCACCTGTTACGCCACCTACGGGAAATAATGAGAATTAGAGAATTCATACAACCATACAACTTTGGTTAGGTGGATCATTGAAGTCTATAGAGATGAGTTCATCAAAGTCAGTGCTTTCAAATACGTACACCTAAACTTCGACCTTAAGTGTAGAGTGGGTGTTCGCCTGTTGTTATTAGCATTGACACACATAATGCTTTGCAATTGCAGCGACATTCTCGGCAATTCGACTCGAAGAATAATTATAATGAGCATGTGGATATTGCGACAGCTAAGGTTAATTCGTGGGTAAAGCGGAACTTAAAATAATATTGTAGAGACAAAGGAACGGATTAAGCGTACTTTGGAGTATAGTCTTGGCCGTTACAAGCTACTACTTGAGCCCTGACTTTGTACCGAGACACAATTTATGTTTTGTCTTGTTTTTTTTTTTATTTAAAGCGTATTTTCTTTGGCCGGATGCACTTAGATGAAGCAATTAACCAATTTTAAAAGAAATTATGAATGCTTGTTTCCCTCGCAGAATTTAATTGTGCACACGTGTCCGTCACGCTTTTAACCCACAAAAATAGGGAGAACTTCAAGCGTTACTTTTGAGACATTTTGACGTTTGAGTCATGTCGGAAAATAACACTTATTAAATTCAGAACTGACAAATCGAAACAAACTGCTCATTTTCTGTAAAGTAATCAGTTTCCAATTTCAAAACAAAAAAATAAAAATAGAAAAATTTTCCATTCCTACGTGCCACTGAAAATACATTTAAATAAAGTGGTAATTCCAGCGAATTATGCATTTCGATGTCAGTGGTAATACTCACATGATTGACGACTTTATGGACACCTATTAAAAAACATTTATCGTCTATCCAACGCCAATCATTAGCTGGATATAGCAGTTTAGCTAGGTCAAGTTTGTACGGCATCATGACAAGGTTGATGGTATAAAAACTCTTAGTAAAGGACATACGCATAATGTAAATCGTATGGCTCTTTGATTATTACCAAGTTTTCTTAAATGTTCAAATAACGCATTTTTTTTTTGTTAGCAATGTTATCATGTGTGACTGGCTAACATTAATCTAGTTGTATTAGAGCCGAAATGTTAAGGTCGAACACGAACCCTTTGACAAAACATTCCGTTCTAATCAGACTGACTAAACAAAAAAAAACATTATAAGAAGGTATATGCCGGCGATGCTATTATATTGAACATGGAAACGAAGTAAGTTAGCTTCAAGTGATTGCCGAGCAGCTTTTAACCTGTCATCACTTAGACAGTTTTCCAATCTACAAAGTCAGCACATTATTGTGGCACGTGGCAGGTATTTGATCCGTTGACACTGCACACTTGCTTATATCTAAGTGTTGGTATGGACTGCATTCATGTTATTATGCATGTTATTATTTCTTTATTTAGTACAGCGGTTAGCAATTAAAACTAAATAACTCTTGATAAGTAAACCTATCACACTGTCTTCTCACAGACTCGCAGACATTCTAACATATATATCGTCTTCTCTTCTATATGGGCTGGTCTCCATGAGCTCGTTGAGCATCGTCAACATGCGCGGTATAGGGGAGGTGGATCGAGCTACTGTACGACAAAATGGGACATTAAATAATTTATGTTTCCTGGAGCGATGGTAATTATTAGGTACAAATAATTGACACAGCTTCTCAAGTAACTCAGACGAATCAGTGTAACCGTGAATAATCTTACAGGCAGTTGTAATTTAGTCAACTGCTCGCCCGACTTGCAAGATTCATAACTGAACAACCTGCATGCTTTGTTTGTATACTCACGTTTGTACAAATAAATATCTTGAATCATATTATAATTGCATTATAGCAAAGGCGTACCCAGAGAAGCACTGATAACCCGCGCCGACAAAATTAAGTGTAATTTTATTACTTACATCCAGCTCAGTTGCACCCACACGCTTGTAAAGTTCCTAGTTCTGTGCAAAGAGTAGTAATTAACAGAGCTTCTTTTTGGGCGATAACAATAGAAATGGAAACACACTAATTTGTCCATTGTGCCGACTACCAAGAGATTGGCACGCGTTGCGAAGAGAAATTTGACAATGCACTTATAAAGAAAGTTTTATAAGTCATCAGAACGTGATTAAAACAAACGAAACGTGTTTGCCTCGCTCATTAACTAATGAAACAGCTTGGGGGCTGATGCATTTAGCGAAGCACGCATCCGATAACTATTTCAAAACGGGATGTAAGTGTTTGTGTTTTGCTGATTGTTGTATACTTAATTAGGTATGTTTGGAATAGATTTACAAAATCCGGATGTTTCACATACTTTAACTTTGTTGGGTCAAACTCATGATTCGATCGCTTGATTTACGACTGACATTCAAATGGCTTCTTCCGCAACGACCTGGCGACGTTGTTAGCGCCTGACTTATAGTAATTTAAATATATTTTGCATAATGTAACATATAAGTATGGATAAAATCAATGACGGAAGACGAAGAAAGTGACACAGTAACCCGCTTGAGTCGGACGGAGTCTAAAGAAGCGAGAGTAATTGGATGACGTCTGCGAACACTACGGGCGTGGTATCAATACACAGGAAATTGCCAATTTATGGTCGCCAGGAGTAATTAAACAACATACATTTAGATCGCTCTCTATAAATTAGAGCGTTTGACAAAATTAGGTGAGGCATCGTTGAAATTGCTATTTCATTAATATAATGAATGTCCAACAGTCACGCCATACAAGTCTCGCTATGGCAAAAACTTATACACGAAGTGTTATTATGTATTAAAGGTACATAATAACACAATTACTGTCAATGGGTGTAGACGTAACATGGAACCTAAATTTATGTTGTTACGTCTGTATAACACACCTGTCAGATTTGACGGTTATTTACTAAATCATATGACGAAAAGCAATTTAACAACGATCTAATTTCGCAATGCAAACTGACAATGTTCAATTGTGTAAATGTGGTACTGAAAGCGCGTTAGCAATTTCGCCCCGCAAAATAGATAGACGCGGTTTGGTCGCGTAATTTATTACAGCATCGACTGATTCAGTACAATTATACATTCGGCTCCGAAATATTCCTCTAATATATTTATTTCATTATTTTCAATTATGGCTCCGTGACATAAATTGTAATTTCAATTTGGCTTAATTGCGTCAGTTTAAAATATATTGTCAGAATTACGTTTTTTTATTTATTATTCATTTAAATAATGTTTTGGATTTCCTCTCTTTTTACATTATTAAAACGAATGGTTCATTAAGTGGTATTAACAAGAAATAATTACGGTATCATTGTTAAAAACTAAGATTTAATACGACATCTTTATCCTTTACGATTAGTTCTATGTAGGTCTGTACATACATTAACATTAAAGCTCTACTAGTTAACTTAAAAGAGAAACAGTTGTTCAACACTAGGAAAGGCAAATTGCTGACATTTATTGCGTCGGTTACTACAAAATGACGCTTTTAACCATACGAATGGTGGAATAACAACATATTAGAAAAGAAACAGAAGGTTAACTCTATATACGATATGCGATGGCGGGCTCACGCACACATGAGTGCTGAACAAGAAAACACATTAGTAAGACGCATGCAATTGCAACCTCAGTAGTTCCAGCCTTCTTACCGTGTAGTCTGTAGTAGTAATATTTTTTTAATTGGGCCTTGATATGATAAGGTTTTCTGTATCTTATTTAGTTAGTGATGAAAACGGTGCAGACTTCGGCGGCGATCAAACTTCTGCGCACGCGCAACACACAACACAACTACTTTCGCCGATTAAATCCGATGCCGTCCGAGATTTTGTACGTGACAGACGTTTAACGCGTACCTATTACGAAAGTACGTCACGATCGTACGAATTATTTATTTGATACAATACTTTAATGACGTTTCGTGAGCCCTCACGATGTACATTCGCGTGTGTTCCATTTAAATTCATTTAATGCTGTCATTGAAATGTTCCGTGTATATCAATGCATAAAGACATGATATTTTTCTCTTGTTGTTAAAAAAAGTCCTTAAATAACTTTACACGAATACTTATCAATTTGAAATTCTGCATCGTGTCGACCCCATCATAAACGTGAAATAGTCTTATGTATAAGAAATTTAAATATTAATAAAATAGACTCATTAAAAATAAACAAACATGCCAAATTGGTATTAGAAATAAACAGGTTATTAATGTAGGCAAACCTGTCTATGGCGACTGATTGATGAAAGCCGTGAACTATGGAAAAGGATTACTTTCCGGTGCCATCGCTTTCTCCTTTAATGTCGATTATAAAATACCAGCCGATAAATCAACAGTAACGAGCAAATTGCTGCCGGGGGCAATGTATGAACAAAAGTTATACATATTATGAACGTCAATCGATACCAGTGAAATTGGACCGGAACATCAATACATACCTACGATGTGGTTTAATGCAATTTTGAAAGCGTATGTCTTATTCCTCAGTCATATTGAAGCTATGAAAGAATAATTTTATTGAAATTCCACTTCAGATTAAAGTACTTCCGGTCTGCGGTATCGAGAAACCGCATTGTTTTTTATATACGAGATTATTGTATTACATTCGAGGAATAGAGGTCCTTAGAATATTTAATGTGAACTAAGAAGACAATATATGAAATTGACCGAAGGCAAATTGCTTATGAAATTGAAAGCGATAAAGTCATCAATACTCAATTACACTTCGATACAATGAGATTTGGCAACACACACATAACTTGCACAGCAAACCGATATTATCGAATAAACTGGTACTGGCATTAGTGATCAAGTCGTGAACGTTAATGTACGGTCGTGTGCACATAATTAAGTTACGTTTGTTATAGGGAAAGTTATGTAACAGAGCGAAAGCTCGGGATATTTGTACATCCATACAAAAATTGACTATATGTACATTGCAAGCATCGAATTAATAAGACAGCTGTAAATCGACCATAAACGATACTGTCACGACTTTTCAAATTGCTACCATCGTTACGGATAATTGTTACGAATTTGTTTTAAAATTAGCGTACCACGTTGAGTGGGTAAATAGAGCGCGTCGCGTTGAACAAAAAATAATGTTTATTGCAGCGGCTGTCAATCAAGCGATGTACACTTTTATTTTGTTATATTTTGCACTTTTTCTAACCTTACTGTAACTTTCTGTGCAGAAAACACTTTCCATCAATTAGCCGTTGAATGGAAAGTCTAATGTACAATGTACAGTTTGTCACATCAAGTCGATAAACAATAAATAAATGCGATTCAAACTTGCATAATTACAGTTCTGCGCCATAAACTTTTATTTGGGGGAACTAGTTGTAAACCGCAAAGCGAAGTTTGAAAACAATAAGAAACTTTCGTTAACTGAATATATACATAGGTGAATAAATATGTATGAGTATAAATTGTTACAATATAAAAAAAAAACTGCTGGAAGTAAAAAAAATAATAATAATAAGTCTTCCAATTACTTCACAGCACACATTAAACATTGACCAATAAATCACGCCACCGGTCTATGTTAGATTATTATGTTTAAATGTTTCGGAGAAATGAATATAAAAAGGCGTCAATTCAATTCGAAAAATGTCACGCTTTTCCAATTTCTATACACGACAAAAACGTCAACATGTACCAACACGATTGTCGCATGAATAACTATACAAAATTTGCTGCATAAAAAAAAAAATACTGCAGTTTGGTAGACTTTTTATTGTTCTAGAACTCCCGCCCCTGTTTCGCGTGTTACAAAAGGGTTGGTCATGTTCAGGGATCCGCGAGGTGGGGCTTCGTAAAACGCGACCCACTATCTTTCGTATATAGGTTAACGACGTGTCATGTCGCCAATTCCATAACAGAAATATGTAATCACCTTTGACACGAACCACGAAAATAATTGACGCTATTTATGAGCATCGCTGATCTGTATTTGGAGGTGAACTAGTTTCATAGATAGTCGGCACTTCGGCGGTGTTCTAAATATTTGCACATTTAGATGGCCTATTCCGTTTAACTTTCATTCACCTCACCTTTCGCTGTTTTTGTAACCACGCTAGTTCTACAACGAATAAGAGTAGAATAGAGGTTTAAAAGACTAATAAATAAATTGTAGAGGCTATGCATTATTTTAAGCACTTAATAATCAGTTCGGTGAGACAGGATATATAAGACAAGACACAACATAATATTCATCGCCACCGCTATTAATATTAATAGCAGTGTTAGTTTAACATTGAGTGGTGTAGTGTGACCAGGTTACTTTGAATTATATGCGCCAGTCACTTCGCTATTTCGATAATGTACAACGAAATGTTTGCAGGCGTAAATTTATCGTGCCAGGGCGCAAGTTTGTTTGTCAGCCAAGTACTTATAGCAAACTAGAACCCTGGTGGCACTTCGTAGATTTCTCTCCATTTGATCACTCAAGCGCTAATTCTAAGAAACACGATCGGGAATGTCAACTTGTTTCTTGAAGGTTCTGTAATTTCAATATGGTTTCAATCAATAAGTATCAACAACACAAACCGCAAATTAGGTGGTTGTAAATCTATCACACAAAATTAACATCAATAATATTGTGTTCGAAGGTAATACCATTCGAACTCAACAGCTTTCTGCGAATTTTCAAATCACGAGAGATCAGAAACGATATCTTAAATGTTTATGGACTATTCAACGTTTCATCGCGATATAATAACAGTAGCAAGTGTCCTATATAAAAACTGGTCACAACATAGTAGCATTGGTCGGCTCGGCGAAATGAAACCCCGACCGGACGCGATCGTCGATATCACATTAGAAAACCGTTGGGTAGGTACACACCTCGATGCATATTGGTTACACCAGTCGAGTTCACAGCCATGGCGGCTAATTTGTTCGAGACAAGATCAAGTCGAATAAAAATAGAGCGATCTAGATCTGCTTAGTTTTCTATTTAAACTAGCAATGTGGCGAAACAGCATCATTAAGTAACACGTTGATAGGAAAACTGCAATTAGTATATTTATGGACAAAAAATTTCTCATCTGTCCGGGAAATTGATCAAAAGTGTGGCTATTGGATGAATCGACTGATGAAAGTACTTAATCGGAACAGGACCAGTTGTAGAGGAAAGGCTAATAACTCAGTACAGTAATTTTCTATTTAAAGCTCAGGTTTCTAGTAGATACATCATGTTCAAGACCTAGATTATCCTCTCAAAGGAAAAACGCTTTAGCGGTAGCGTAGAGCTAAATTAATGGAGTCAGTCACAAAATGAAAATTTATAGTAGTATCTCTGTCGTAAATTAACAAGCCTAACTGGGACAGGTTTTGATCTTCCTTACTTTGAATTTAATGTATAACTATGGTTATTTTAAATACTAATATTGTTATATTAGTATTAAAAGTTAAAAATTTAGTCATAATAAATATAGTTGATATATTAAGGCGAGTAACATCAATATAAGTGATGTCTATCAAATTAAGGAATGCTAGAAGCGATTAAATCTATATTACGATTGATAGGCACGAAGATAGTTTTGGTAGCTGCATCGTTCGTTAATATCATCGGTAATGTTGATGATCGCGATAGCAATTGCATAATAGCTTATTATTCAATCTATTGTTGACTATACAAACCGGTAAAGCTATTCATTATGATATGACAAACGCCATTATAAGTAAGTGTTATTGCATATCTTTGGGTTATCTCTTGGTAAGTTATCTTATGTCATTATTTATCGAACTTATCATTGCAGGGGTGTGTATAAACATACTCTCTGTTATTAAGTTTTATTTATTATATTTTCTCTGTCCATTTGCAGTTTGAAACAAAAACCTTCACAGACAGTATCTTAAATTCTCAAAGAACGACGAATATATTTAAAGGTTTCATAATAAAATATGGAAGTAACCCTCATAGTTTCTTCATGTCTAACCCCCCTTTATATATATATAAGAGTCCGTGGTAGAGTCATATAAAATTGTTTAGAATCGATCAAGTATTCAGCTAGCAAACTGGTTTTGTTATGACTTTGATAATAACCTTTCATATTCACATGATATGACTAATGACTTCATCACAAATAACTGTCAGACAGGAGACAATTCTTACAGAACGATTGAAATCGTTATTCCCTAAGACAATGCCTTGTTTCTGATATCAATGATGTTTTTCAATATAAAAATTCCTGCGTGAAGGGAACACGTAAGCTGAATATTATTATATACTTAAATAGCAGACTTGGCCTTTGCAAATTCTTTATTTAAAACACGTCGTGCGTGGGAGGGATCAAACGACTAAAACTAAATAAGCTAGGCTTTATGTCTCGAGGTCGAAAAATAAAATACAAATGATATCCCAAGTAATGACTTTCGTCACACAACACTGCCAAATGTATCAACTATCAAGCACGTAGGCAGTACCGATCAAATGAGTCAAGAGTTACAAAATGGAAGTAGGAATAAAATATAAATCACTTCACATTTTGTAACGTCGCGTATTTACTTGCTTTAGGTTCGGTTTATTTAGCCATCAGAAAAGTTGTTTCTCACAGTACGCTAAGAAACGTCTGGAATAGACGAAAAGTCTTCGATAATGATGACTGCTATAGGTTCTCAACCAGACAATATGGTAATATAAACCTCGTTAATCGCTACGTTACCCATAAATTACACATATATAACAATCGCAAAGTATTTATGACTGCGGATATACCCTTTTAAACCCTTTTGTTTTCTAAAGCCAAAAAATTAAAAGCTTGGGCATTACAATAATTTAATTCCCGGTACCATTCTATCGTGCGTGTACTCTGTAAAATATTATATTTTAGGCACGTTTTGTTAGTCTAGACCGAATGCCAAACCCTGAACATAGAAGGATAAACGAAGGTTCACATATTATTTTTTTATGTTAGTGTAATTTTAATTTTCATTTGGTTTGGCGTTCCCCGATCCGAGTAAAGCCTTACTCGGATCAGGGAACGCTAAACGGGTCACAACATCGCCGCATGAACATCTCATGTACAAACAAGCTCCAATATGAATTCAGTTGGCCATCTTCGAAAACTACCATGCGAGAAGAAAGCCTACAACACTACTAATCACCAATACTTTCGCTAAATAGTCCTGTTAATTAAGCATATCACAAGGTGGTAAGCAGTATCGCGGATGACAATGTTGGGTATTTACCGCTATAAAATAATGAGTGGTAGAAGGTAGGCAGAAAATTTTAAAAGCTTACTTACCAAAAATACGTACTGCATGTTGGTATTGGTTCGTCGTCTTGTCGATTAAATAATGATCTATGTGATTTGCCACCTCAAATATCTTACAATAAATTTTTATCTGAGTTATTTAGGGTAGGCAGTGTCTTTTTGTCTTTATGAACCGCACGTCACTGGTAGGTACAACATTAAGCGATTTCTGGTAAAAACTTAAAACCGAACTCAGTATTCTAGGGAATTAGAAAAGAGGTTAGGACGATCGGTTATACTAGACATGTTGCAACGACCAAGAATTTCGCTGGACAGTTTTGTTAATTATGCTCATCGCATGGTACTTGTGTTAGTGGTAGTAAGCTGCAGTGACAACAGCGTGCAACAACCGTGACGACACGGAAATACGGGCTACGTTTAGAAAGCAGTGTCGTTATTTAGTACGCATCATATGCGCACATTATTGCTTTTTGAACGTATGTGAAGTAACATAATTCAGTGCAAACTGAACCTGGTAAAGGCGAGGGAATTCATAGGAAGAACAAAGATGAATAATGAGCAACTTGTGAGAAACGGAAACTGAACAGCAACAGGTTTAATGTTCTCTCGTTGAGGACTAATAGGAAATGAATCCAGATACAAGACACGAATTTCGGTATTTTTCTGAAGACGGAGTACCAACTGTTGCGGCGCAACTAGTAAGATTATAAATATGAATACTAAAAGTGTTAATATAAGTTATCCACGATAAACAGGTGTTATATGTAAAAAATAGTGGAAATATGTGTATTAATTACGAAACATAATGGAAACTTATCAACTAGTTGAACACAGACGGCTGCCCTTGAGCACGTAATAAATGTAGGGTTTCAAACGTATAAGCAAGCCCGACAAGTGAGTTGTTAGAATTCCTATGTTATGTAAACTAAAGAGTATTGTGAGTGAAATCAATTAGCTATCCAATCGTTTGGTTTGATTTATGTTCACTTTAGCTTTCATAGCGTACTTATAAGAATTTCTTATACGCTATCAGACCCCATTTAATTTGTTTGAAACAGTCGTAGATTTCTTTTTAAGAGACTCAGTACTCATTTAGTCCAGAAAAGTAGCTTTGATCACTCGCCGTTTTGTTGTATTTTCAAGCTTTAACAGTTTTGACTAGCCTTCTGCGACTACCAATCCTTGAAAGGAAAGAAAATATACACCGGAATATCGAAAGGCTAACTGATCATAACTTTGCACATAGTTACCATTCATGGTTTTCTTATCTCAAAGTTTTTACAAATTCAGCTTCGTAACTAAGTGCTTTCCGCTATATAGGATTATGAATTCTCTGGACAAACAGGAGTGTCTCATTACTTAGCTTTGCACGAAGTAAACATGAAGTTAACGCAGGAAATGCAAATAGGTACGATACGATGAAAGTATAAGACCTTCAACGTTCTATCTATTTTAGTTAAACTTATTGCATCTTTTTTCTAAGTAACTTTATATAAATAGTTCCTGCAAAATGTTATTAATTTATTTTTGCTAAACGTTTCGACCCAGACGAAGGTTAAATCTTATTATGAAAATACTTATTTCACTGTCAGTAAGATCTATTAGCAGTTCGAATATATAAATGGAAAAAATAACTAATTATTGTTGTAAACCGAATAATGTAGCCATACACGCAAACACGCAATAAAATATGTATAAGTATCAGTGGCAAAGCTTTCATCTGTGCATTAGATACGGCCTCTAATGAACGTACACCACACCAGAAATGAGCAATCGATATCGATTATACTGCAATTCAAACTAGAATCGATGCAAATTTAAATCGATATAAAACGTAACAGTCCACAATTTAGCGGTTAGAAATCTGTTAGAAGCCATATAGAAGAAAGAATATAATGGACTTTTCCATTGTTGCATTCGTAATGACAGTGATTAAGTGTTTAAGATCTGTAATCGGCCACAACTTGGCTGCAACTCGTTTCGCGTCTTGATGACGTGATTGGTAGACCTCGAAATTAAACAATGTTATGAAGATATAAAAAAGTAAATTTATGTAACTATATATTACGCTATTATTTGAGTTCCTAAAAAGTTAAGACATCATTTAAGAAATTTATTTTTACATGCCTCTTTTGATGTCTTGAAAGGCAATGATGATTAAATTGAAGCGTAGAAAACAATAAAAATGTATTTATTGTAACATCGTGTATTTGTACCGAACTGTCAGTTGCGATATCAGTATTCAAAGATTAGCATCTGATTAGATGGAATACTTCTTAACCCGTCAATAGGCTATTATATAGTTGCGCAAATTGAACATTACGTTTTAATGGAAATTCTTCCATCTTCCCAGAGCTTCTGGCATCGATGTAACGCGAAATTAGTTGATGTAATCGAAATAAGGTAAAAAAGTGATTGGACTAGAACGAACGAATGACGCAAGCCGAATGGATGATGGTATGTCACAGGCAGCAGTATACTTCGACGTCTACGTGAAATATGGTCGAAAAATATTTTGTTGAAACTGTTTTCCTGCTTCGAGTTTTTCCTGCAACAAATTGCAAATCTCCCGCGTATTCGCGAATTAAGTTTTTGCTACCGGTTTCTACGCAATAGTTTGCAAGCCTCGGTTTATGCAGAAGTAACGCACAAGATAACAGTTTTCTTTATAAAAAGAAAAGAAATGACTTTCTATACTGCAAGTACGAAGGTATGAGATAATGTATCTGATTAGCTTACCCGTGCAATGTTCTCGCTAAGTGCACCACTACACGTTATCTATAACATGACATTATAACACGCACCATTTTCCTCACTTTCTTTTTTACAAACATGACTTTTTTCATCGTTTTCTTCCACGATACACTAAGGGCACATTTTTATAGAATAAAAATTAAAAGTACAGAAAGGTAATAGTGGCAGGCGCGGAGGTTGCGAGCAGCAAGTATTTTTCAACTCCGAAGCAGACTGGCTGACAGTGGCGAACACTGAACATTGCCAACTAGGTAGATAGGTTTTGCCACAAGCACGCGATCGGTTGTTACGTACTTTATACAATTTTAATATCGAATGTACACGAATCTTATAGCTATGAATAATATCAAGATATTTTTTAATTGATTTAGTTATCTACTTACTAATATTTTAATAAAAAATGTTCGGTAACAAAAATGAAAGTGCAATATTTTATATTTTTATTTCCTTTTTATTTGGACAGGAAAACTGATGAACATTTCATTTTATGAAAATATAATGTGAAACCATCAACAAAATCTCGAAGAAAATACGAAATGGGCAAAAAGAAAAACATGAGAGTGAATTTCCCTCACAACGCAATTCGAGACATTCGGAAGGTGAAGTTTAATGATTACAATAATTACGTAAAATTTATCATTTTAACGACAGAATTTGTACCAACCGAATGCAGTTCGGTGTGCTGTCAAGACCCATACAAAAGTAACTGTTCTATCGTAGTGAGGGGACCGTTCACGCGAGCTCCGTCCCTGGTACCCTGGCACCGACAGCAGCTTTACTTTGAACATGCGACCTTAGACGCTATAAAAATCGTTTTATCTATCTTTATTATAGCTACAAACTCAAAAAATAACTCTGCAGCGCGAGTGTTGAATTCTCATTCGAGGTGTTTATTTGAGAGAGTGAGAACACAAAGCAGCTAATTAAGTATTTACATACGCAAATAGAGGTGCTTATCTCGGTTTAAAATTGGTAAGAATCAATTCAGTATCTTAATTGGCACTTACAGACGGGGATACAACCCGAGTTAATGCACTGCAGCAATCATCAAACCCAAGCTAATTGGTGAATGCGATTTAAACAAGGTTCTTTCGCATCTACATGGCTGATATTTTGTGCCGTAATCAATCCGTACGAAGTATCCGTATCCAGTACGAAAAAGCACGAGTAGGTAATACAAATATGGATGCAATTAATACGATAATCTATTACTACTTCCATTTAAACATGGGCTGTAAATCATATTGTCGATTATTTAAGACAAGTTTCTTTATATAGTGTCCGAAATAAGTGGCTCCTTGCAACATACACGACAGCTGTGCAGTGGCAGATGCTGCGCGAATTCTTTATGCGGCGAGGCTCATACATCCTTATGTAAATGAGTTATTTACACAGTACAAGCTACGTAGGCTACGAACATGGATACAAAACGATCGCATCGCACAGGTGGAAGCGTGAGAGTAAAAAGCAGATATTAATGCACAATTAATACACCGGTGATGTCGAGGTGGTTCGCGCAAATTAAATTGTGTCAGCTGCTTGGCCCACATCGCATTGTCTCGCCGTGGGATCAAGATACTATTATTGTTCATCGGCAAACTGTTGGCAAAATAGAAAATTGTGAACAATGGCGTGTTATTTTTTAACTTCCCGCGCTGAAGCACTCGGAACCAGACGAAGAACGCCTATGTACGTAAGAGCATGCGACTCGTATGATGAATTCTAGTCTGGCTGCACCTACTTTCACGAAGCTAACTTCACTTAATAATAAACAATCATAATTTCTAATTAAAATGTGTACAAAACGTTTACGAGTTCAGCGCAGGTAAACAATTGCAAATCTAACGTTTCACTTAGCTTTCATCGCTGCATATGGCGTTGCATCTTTATGCATAAAAGGTGATGATAATGCATCACGGATGCAGGCGTCGTGAAACTAAGGAACATAGTGTTCGTTGATCGCTATAAAGATAAGTTCATATTTTGTTCTTATCTGAATGTGTAGACATTGCATATCAGCAATAATTTTACATAAATACATAGGTTGTTGGATGTATCATGGCGAAATCTTACGGAATCTGGCAGTTAAGGCACAGACGTACTGTGTCGTTGAAACGAGTTTTATGTAGGAATTTAATTCAAATATTCTCGCGTATTTGGTAAGCACATGAGTTGGTAAGTTACAACATATTACTTTGATGTGCTTAATGTGGCGAGTTGCTCCTTATATGCTCGTATTAAAATATGGCGCAATATTATAGTTTTGATGGCGAACTGCATAAATTTTGCCTTTTTTTATAAAAGCCAGATACCAAGTTCTAGTCAGTTGTATGTCTGTATATTATCACATGGAGGAAATGTTAACTGAAATAATACCTATCATATTGTAAAACAACATTTTCTTTTCCTGAGTTCATCATAAAGTAGATGAAATTATTTGAAACTAGCGACCCGCCCCGGCTTCGCACGGATAGCGGAGCATATACGCCTTCATTTTTTTTTTTCGTAGTGTCGTATTAGCCTCTTACGTTGAATTTTCTCGGCGCATGATTTTTTCCGACATCTTCAATTATCATCGTCACATTTCAACCAATTTAATCAAAACCTTAACGAATTATACGCGTACACCTTCCTCATGAATCATTCTGTCTATTGGTGAAAACCGCATGAAAATCTGTTCAGTAGTTTTGGAGTTTATCGCGAACAGACAGATAGACAGACAGACGAGGCGTGGGACTTTGTTTTATAATATGTAGTGATAAAGAAAAGAAGAACTTTATTTAGTGCCTCATGCTACATTAATTATTATGCAGAAATTATTAAAATAATATTTATGCAGAATACCAATGAAACAGGAAAACATAAAATAAAAAGATATCATGTTTTGGCTATAAATATATAGATAATTTACAACAAACAAGTGTACAAGTTAAATATAAACATAACATAGGTACAATCTAACTCAAGCAATAACAAAAACATTAATAGAAAACCAACATTATTATTAATTACACAGATAAGACATTGTTGGGTAAGCAATTAAATACTGAGAAGGTACAGACTAAGTTAACAAGCACTTGTGATGAGACTCAACTCGATGTTACATAAACTAACAATTTGCAAGATCAGCAGAGGAAAGTGCAGCTTTGAGAGTACAATGTAATTCTAGGTATAGATATCTTGAGACTTGAGAATACCTCATTAAAAATATGTACATACCTATTATATAAAATATGCTCTCCCACAATGCAAACGTTGGGCATTGCACTAGCATGGAGTCTCTGACTGAGGCCGATCCAGAAAAGCTGCCCATTAATTTTCATTTATTTTAGTGCCTTGATATTGACCAAAATTGAACAAGATGTTAGTACAATCACTATTGTCGACAAGCATATTAATGGTGTTCAGTGTGATTGAGTGCTTTCTGCATGGACACATCATGTGAAGCTGGTAAATCTCACATTTCCACTTTCCATCACAGGATCATGTTGAGTAAGGGATATAGTTGGCTATTTGTGACTGAGACCATGAACATTAAGCCCACTTAGGCTGCGGTTCCACTGAGGCGAAGCGGAGCAGAGTGGAGACGAGCTATGCCGCGATTCAATTGGTTTGAAATCCACATCTCAGTGGAAACACCTACCTCTTTTCACAGCTCAGCCCCGCTCCGCACCACTCCACTCTGCCTCAATGGAACCGCAGCCTAAACAAATTGGTATCAGTATTGCTCCATATCATTTTAAATAGCAAAATGTAGTTATTTTAAGTGAAAATGTTCTTGCAATCAAAAGTTATCTTCATACATACCTTATTCAAATTTATTATATTAGTATGGAGTAACAGGTGGCATACACCATATTTGGCCACTTTACTGTCCAGGTAATAATAACAGGGAAGATAATAAACCAGAACAAAATCCCAGGTTTTCCTAGCACCTAGTATGGATAAAATATACCTACTAAAATAATAATATAATGTTTTACTAAAGGTAATGCATTCAAGGTAATAAAATATATTTTTAACTGCTAATACACTTCCATGGGTACATAGATATGCAACTTTATGACACTTTCCTGGTTAACAAGAGGATTGGCAGATTAAATGCGATTGAATTTCAATGATTTCATAAAATTTTAGTGATATCTGTTTAAGTACTTGTAATTATTTTAAGTAGCAGTAATCCTATGCCTAATTTAGAACTGATAGGTGAGGGATAATATGTATGAAACCCAGCTTTTGCACTATTTATGTGGTTTTTTGATGACTCATGGCAGGAGCATAAAATAAATATGCCTGTTGATATCTTCACCACAAGCATTACTATGCTAACAAGTATTACTATAATATGCTACTGCTACTTAAAATAATCTAGCAAGAGAACTGTCTTTCTGATAAAAAATAAAATTACATTTTCTGGGTTATAAAAAATGAATGTTACTAAAATATCTACCTACCTACTTATAAATTTATGGCAGTGAGTGAGCAATAGAAGGCAAGAATAGATTGCAAAATTGCAGTATAACAATTAGAACTTTACCCCATAGGCCATAGAGCAATGTAGACACAAAACAAAATCTATTGTTTGCAGATCCTGGAACCCTAACATACCTAGACAATTTAGTAGGGTACAAACAATATAAAACTACCTATGGGGTAAACAGTCTTCTTGTAAGCAACACATGCAACAGTCAATCTTTGCCTTAACATTAAGTACCCACTATTGCCAATATCTTTGTTGTAGTAAGTTAGACAATTTCCAAGGTTAATTTAGACTAGTACTGAAAGTAAATTTACAAGTATATGAAGTCGGTTAAAAAACCATGTCTAATGCTTTGTATTTGAGAAAATTATCAAAAATATCGAGTCTATCTTAAATATCATATGAAATATAAGTTTTAATCTAGATTGCAACACAAGTTATCGTTGTCTTTAAAGGTAAAAGTTAAGCAATGTAATTACTCACCACATTATTGTAGTTGAAGGCTGTGGCCCCAGGCTCGAAGTATTCTCCGTTCATCTTGTCTCCCATTTTTACGACTACAATCACTAACGCTTTAAAGTTTTAAATACACACACAACCATCATTATCATCAACATTACTTAATTTTCTTATTTTCAAAACATTTTCTAAGATTTGGGAAATCCAGCGACCGTTATGAGCGTCCGAACAAGCATCGTTTGATTTTTCGTTTTAAAAGACTATATTATTACTATTGGCTTTTACACATATATTTTAACAATGGAATGTTATTTTGTTAATAAACCACGAAATTATTTTTTATAGTCGCCTACACGTAAGAATATTTTAATTTTACTTGACAATTTACCTTGACACATAAAAATGTCAAAGTCGCCATGTTTTTCCACAGATAAATTAGAATTAGATAACGAAAGGATTTTATCATTGGTAATATAATTTTTGCCTTATATTCTCGTTCGCGACACCAATTTGTACGTGTTCCAGTAGCACCTTACCCCTCGTCTTACACGATGCGTTATACAAAGCAGCGCTCAACATCTTTGCAAATGCCGCATCCACACCACTGAAAGCCTAAATAAAATATATACGGGTAGTGCAAACGTTTGTAAACTTGTTGAATAATTATTTAACAAGTTGTAACAATTATTTAACACACCACTTCACACAGTGGGACGAAATCCGGCTTTCATAGACATATAACTCTTTTTATTCAAATATCTTATTAAAATCATTGAACATGCTTCGGAAGACTTAATAAACGCCTAAAAATATCATTATTATGGAATAGCATTGGAAACAGAGCACACAGATTTTTTTCTTGAAAAATTTGTGTGGGGCTGATCTGTAAAACCTATATATCTCGGCTATCTCACACTTTTTTGCAGGTGGTTAATCCTTGAATTATTTAGATTTTTTTTGGCCCTCCATAAAACTCCTACTGCGACCTTTTTTAAAAAAAATCAATAATTAGTTTATTTTTATTACTTTTTTATCAATTATTTCGTTTAATTTAAGGTTAAAACACTACTCGCACTATCTAAACGATGATCTCGACCTTTTTTTTTTTCAAACCCGTCATATAATCGTAAATATTACGCAGGACGGTAGAATGCATTTGGAAATAGATGACAAACTAACGACTTGCTCCTAGATGAAATTTGTCGCAGCTACAACTTAATGGAGATATTTTTGAGTATCTCGTATAGTGTGTATGTAATGTAAACACACTGGAAGTTTTGTAAGATGGTCGAAATAACAAACCCTCCAGATTCCTAATAAAAGAATGTTTAATGTATACTTTACACCAAATAAAATTTATTTATTATATAAAAAATATCACATATAGGTACAATAATAACACCACATCTTATCGTTATGTTCTATACTTATTATAAGTAACTATCCATATCCAAGAAAACCTTGTCCCACGTAGTTAAAATTGGAACGATTGTCTCGTTTTATCAAATCATTTTAATTACTGACGGGTGCTGTAGATGCTGTCGGTGTGTATTTACTCAAGTATTTTTGTAGTCCGTCTGAGCCCATGCGTTCGGCAATCATTTTGAGAGACATTGCGAATAGTTCATGAGCTATATGTTTGTCGCGCGCCATGGCCGACTCTTCGCAGTAGAAACAGTTGTTGAAGTACAAGCCGGTGACACTCTCTAGTTCTGCGGCAGTCGCTGCGTATATGGTCGTTGCGGCTGCTTGTTGCTGCAACAAAGTATGTAATTTTTAATAACTAAGATAGCTATAAGTTGATATCGTATCATCATCATCATCATCATCTTCAGCCAGAAGACGTCCACTGCTGAACGAAGGCCTCCCCCTTAGACCACCACATCGAACGATATCGTATAACTGTGCATAATAATAGAAATACTTTTTACGATGTTTATTAGTCACACATACCCAATTTGGATTTCATGATTTATTTTTATTCAGAAATCCAGACCCCAATTATTGGTATTCTTGCTAATTTTAAATGCGAAGTTTTCCCCGTTTCTCTCTGGGTCATCAGGAGAAATAAAAGATAACTAATGTACATACTTAAAATAAAATATCATCCTATTGTATATACATCAATGTAGCAACTCACCAAATTTTTTGTAAAAGGCCTGACTATGTAAAATGCTAATCGGAACAGCCACCATGACTTGCTAAGATTTGTGTACACCATGTTTCCTGGATGAAGAGAGTTCACTGATATACCTTTATTCCTCCATTCTTCACTCAGCACCTGAAATTTTCGCAATTATGACTATATTATTTCTGTTTGGATAAATAGGTACCTATATCACCACATAAATAGGTATCTATGTAACCAACTACTACTAAATTAGCAACAATTATCTTTCCATAATATAAACTATCTCAATAATTACCTTAGCTGTAATAACATTATACAATTTTGAATTATTGTAAGCCATCATAGAACTGTAAGAATCTTTGAGCATCGCAATATTTTGTTGACTGAACACATTTTTGAGACTGGCAAACCTGAAAATTTTAAGTATTTCATGTAAAATCAATCAATTGTAGGCTACAGTTGGATGAAAAATATTCATGTCACAAGAATTAAGTATAACTGACTATAGTGTTTAGTAAACACATTTTTTTTTAAATTACCCTTTTTCATTACTTAATAAAGTACATCACTGAATGCTAAATTATTTATAACATAACATAATAACATAGCATCACGCCTGTATTCCCCGAAGGGTTAGGCAGAGGTGTACTATTGTACACCCACATTTCGCCGATGCTGTTATTGAGTCCCATGTAATAGGGGGCGAGCCTATTGCCATCTTCCGGGCACAATTCCAGACTCCGTGCTGCTACTAAGAATTTCAATACAGAAAAACCCAATAACACTTTGCCTGACCCGGGAATCGAACCCAGGACCTCACGCTCAGCAGTCGCGTTTACGACCACTAGACCAATGAGGCAGTCAGTTTATTACAATATTTACCTATGTGATTCTGAAGATACAAATACAACTCGAGAGCCTTTCTTCAACAGTGGCTCCAATAATATGGCCAGGTACATATGACTCAGATGATTGACTTGGCAAGTTGTCTCAATATTATCTTCTGTTTCTGTGTATGGCAAACCAAACACACCTGCATTCAGGATCAGCATGTCTAAGTGGCTGAAATAAGAGAAACATTGCAGAAATACAACATCAAAGTTCGACTTTGTGAAACTTTGCCATAAGGAGATAATATCAATAAAATGCTAGCCTTAGTCTGGCTCCACACACAGGCCCCAATACTGTTTGCCCAACATGTGGATAAATTGAATAACATTGGCCAATAAGTCGGTATATGACTAGAAAAATTATAATATGCGGCCATTCATGCTCGATGGGTAGCCATTTAAAGACAATCTCATTACACTTGGAATGCTTAACAATTATTTCATATAAGACATATCAAATCAAATTAATAGAAACTTGTTTATGACAGTGTTTTATGAGGAAAAATAACTAATAATTGTTGTTTTGTATTTCCCAAGAAAATTATTTTACCTGTTCCTTGAATTATACATAACTGCAATAAGGAAGTAATACATACTTACTCTGAAAACATTGTTTTTACTGCAGCAGCACACTTTTTTACATTTTGTAAAGATGATAAATCCAAATGTATAGATTTTAAATTATCTTCTGAAGCATTTGTCTCCTGTACTATTTGCTTTATTGCTTCTTGAGTAGCTTCCATGTTGCGGTTTGCAAGTAATACATTGCAGCCGTGCCTTGCAAGTGATTTGGCAGTTTCATATCCAATGCCAGCATTGGAACCCGTTACAAGTGCATATTTTCCTGATAAGTCAATGCCATGGAGCACCTAGAAAATATATGTTTAATTAATTAGGAGGATCATAATATAGTAGTTACTTGTGGACCTTTTCTAACATTAGATTTCAGTTGCAGCAGATGTAACTGTACTCGAGACATCTTATCTAAGTTATCAATTGTTCCTCTTATCTACACATATGTTTTTCCACAATTTAGTGCTTTGATATTAACTGGTTTGATTAATTGATCACGAGATATGAAAATACAATTTTATAAAATAAATACCTTTTTTTTAGATTCAATTCTAGCATGACTAACCTGGAAAGCTGTGGAAGAGCCATCAAACCTCTGGCGAAAGTCATGGACATGTTCCTTCTCCTCTGTAGCAAATGCCAGCCTGGGATCCACGTAAGTTTTGTTGCCAGTCTCCTTTTGTATGTACACTGTCTTTTCCTCTTCGTCCAAAGATTTTGTCCAACCGAAAGGTAGTTCTTTAGGAACAACTTTCTTCCTTCCCGTTCTTGGATGTGTCCATTGAGTTTTATTTGTACAGGTGCTGAAGTTCAAGGTTCAAATATTCTTTTTATAACAAACACATAACACAATTAACAAAGAAGATTTTTTGCACTTACTTGACGAAATAAACATTTCCATCTTCAGTTGATTTTTCCTCCCATCCTGCCGGTATCTCGTCTTCACTATCGGATTCTATATTATGCATTTTTATATTTGTTTCTCAATTTCTGTAGGTACCTACTCAATAACCGGTTTAGCTCACCTCACTCCTATGAAACTACTTGAAAGTGAATGAAACGAAACTACCTAAACTATAACCAAGACTACAACAAATACAAAAACATTTCGAAAACGATTAATTCACGACAACCACAAATAATATAAATGACAATTATAGGCAAAGAGACATTTAATTTCTAGAGTCCTCTCCTCAGATAAATCAATCCTTAGATGTAGCGTATTAAGTTGAACAATTTACTCATACTTAACACTCTTCGTTCTAATATCAGTTTGTGTGTGACAGAAAGAGATAGCAGAAGCCGTTTATGCACGTCTTGAAGCGCTGCGCGCCACCGGCCGAGGGCAGCCATATTTGTTTGTTAACCAGCTGGTTACAAATGTGTCGTTACGATAATTGGACTTTTTAGTGGTTTTCTTCTCGATTTTGAAGTTTTCCTTACTGTGGATATATTATAAATTAGTTATGGCGTGTAATGTTCCCGGTTGTTCTAGCCGAGCGGGTATATTGACTGAAAATAATGCAAAATTATCTTTTCATAGGCAGGTCGAATTCATGTTTATTGAACTTTACGAAGCAAACTTGTAAATCTTGCTTTTTATTCTCACTTAAAATAAAAGTAATACATGTGTTTAGTGCGTACACAGTTTCATTATGATTCTAGCTGTTAGTGTTTAACAAAAAACATTAAAAAGTTTGACTCGGTATGTATGTATGACATTTCACCTACTTTATAGTGTTGTGAATCAGAATCAGAATATTTATCGATAATTTTAATATTTTGTTAGAGTGAATGTTTTCTTGATTATATAAAATAAAATTAATTTAGGTCATTTTTAAACTGGTGACAGTCAGAATAAGAGATGTTAATTCAAATTTAAAAATGGGAGCTCTTTTCCATTTTTCATTTGTATTTCGGTTGTGAAATTTTCCAGAAAGTGCGTCGAGTTGAGCTTTAAGTTAAAATAAAAAGTGATTAACATATTTGACTTGTTTTATTTCACATTTCTATGAAAGACTAGCCTACATGTATAAGTCAACCTCATATCAATGGTAACAAAACTAGTAAAAGCAGATCTTTTCCTCTGTAACACTGTCCACTGAAAATGGCTTTGTTACCTTTAATATGCGGTTGCACCAATGAATGTCCCATCCAGTACCTAAAATATACCACCAATACCACTATCTATAACTAGATATAGGCTGATTAGTTCGGACGTAGACTGTAGACGGCGCCACTGCGCTTGTTTACATAAAAATACTCTTTACCCAGTATCTTATACTTTTTGGGTAAAAAATTATAATTTATGGTATCTTTTCAAACAAGAACTTTACTGAATACATAAATTGCATAAATAGATGCAGCTTGATAGCTTGAACTCTAATCCGTGCTTCAGGCTATTCAATTTAATATTCAATCTGTAGAATCAATTTGTGAAGTTGAAATTGACCTAACCCGACTCACGATCACGAATCAACCGGTCTCAAAATTTCATTTATATGACATTAACTAAAGTGCTATATCATGCTAACAAAACCGCAGGCCGAAGTTATTATTGAATATACGTCATTTCTGAACATTTAATCTTTTTATATTGGCTTTACGATTTTTATCGATACCGACAAAAATCCTTTAAAAATGAACATCGCTATTGATCAGTATAAATATAGTTAGGATTGTATAGTCAAAATGGAGACATTGCGTTGGTTTCGCATATCCTGAGCCACTATCATTATCTCTTTCTGTCATATGTCATTTTTCTGTGTTGCGAAGAAAATAGTGACATGTCTCCGGCTCTTGCTTAATAAGATCCATCTAGTACATTCTTTATCTGAGGTCCTCTCTCTACCTCTAGTATTATATAGTATAATCTATGGTTCTCCGATTCCATTCAAATCAAACATACTAGAATCGATTCTCGATTAAATCGCGTATTAAATGATCGATTTTCGATTAAATCGTGCATTAAAAGATCAATTTTCGATTAATCGCGACATTTTCAAACATGCCTAATATCATCAATAATGGTAAAATTTAATTTACCGTAAATACAAGTTAGGGGCCGTTCAAGTATTGCGTAAGCACTATAGGGGGGCGGGGGGTCATTGCTTTGCTTATTTTTGATGACATGGGGGGGGGGTCTAGATCTCAGAACAATAGGTCTAGATGCTGATTACGTCAGCAGTAGTTATTTACTTTTTTACACATATGGCAACCCACATATTGTCTATATTTGAAAACGAAACGCATTTTCGGAGATTCCCACAAATAATGTATACGTTTAGGTACTCGCTTAGAACCGAGTGTGGAACCGAGTAGGGGAATTACCGCGCGCTATTCACTTGTCTAAATTTCTTCCGTCAATCTATTATTTCTTTTCCTAGTGTAAGTTTGTTTAAATGAATATTATGTGCGTTAAAGTCCTCTATTCTAAATCTATTTTATTATTTCTAGAACTATAACTGCTGCTCATTAATCAATAACAAAACAGAATACTTTAAAAGAAAAATGCATATAACAATGTTTACGTAAGCATGGGGGGGGGTAAGAGGTTTGCTTACTTTTACTGGTAAGGGGGATGTGGGGTAAATAATTGTAATAAATCTGCTTATCTAATACTTGAACGGATAGAAATTGGATATATTATTTATTTATTTTAATTGGATATATTACCCTTATTGGACAGAAATATCATTAAATTTATAAACCTAACCTGCTTATGTTATACGTCCCATGTAACAGGGTGTGAGCCTATTGCCATACACCGGGCACAAATTCAGGCTCTGTTGCTACTACTGGGAATTTCAAGTTAGAAAAATTTGATATACTTTGCCCGACCTGAGATCGAAACCAGGTCCTCTTGATCAGCAGTCGCGCTTGCGACCACTACACCAACGAGACAGTTTAAGTCTCTAGTCTATACTTAACCGGTTGTTTTTGCATCCGACAATAGCAAAAAATTAAAAAACTAAGATACCGCACTCAGTTTAAGAATTTTGTCGCTAGTTCTTGAATCAGTCCGGTTCGAGAAGTTTTTGGATCGATTCATCGAATCGAAATAAAAAAAATCAAAATCGAACTGAAAAATCGATTATTTTACTTGAAATAATCGATTTCAGATCGACATGCCTACGTATATCGCATTACAGTAATGCCATTACTTATCTCGCCGGTCACGCATCACTACGCGGTGTTTTATAGCTAGGATAGAACTGATGTTTGTGTTTGTGTCATAGGGTTTGTGTATATGTATAGACAAACACCTTTTTACTCTTAATTTTTTTATACCAATAGCGTTTAACGTGGCAAATAAGTATACGGTCCGCCTGATAATAAGCAGTTATCGTGACCTATGCACTGACAACCTTACTCACCGTTGGGAACGTTGTGTTTCAGCAGCTGCAAAAGAGCATTGTTATTTGGCTACTATTTTCTGTTCTATCTCTCTTGAGTAGACAGAGGTAAAATTTTATTTAGTCCTTGTCCTTAGGAAATATTCAAAATATCGGCTGATTTAGAACGCCTCACACGGCGAACGTTTGTTATCAGACGCGTACCCAACTCTGTGTATTCGCTTCTATTAGCGCCATCCAAATTGGTCAAGCTACAAAACGGTGCAGACATATCTTTATCCTGCCTGGAGAGCTCAACTAATGTTCTTTTCGCACACGCGTTTTATATGCAGGCGTTCTACCAATGCGCATTTTACAAAGACGCAACGCAACGCAGCGCTCCGCGTCGTGTAAGGTGTAGCGCTAGCACAAAGCCAAGCTTGGACAAAGTTGTGCAGGCTTGGCCACATAAAGCCCGCCGCATGTAAATGTGTTTATTGAGCTTTGAGCAACTCGTAATTGTATTTATCGGAATAGGTAAAAAGAAACGACTTTGCTCAATTTATTATTAATTTAATTAATAAACAGAACTGGGAGTTATCACTTTTATTGCTTTAAGTTAATTTTTGGTACTTACTAGGTACAATCAGCGTCAGATATACTGGATTAACTAAGGTTTGTGTAGATATCGGTGCATATCACGCTGTTCACAATTTAATATAACTATAATACTTTACAATTTAGTTATATCGTCTTTAAGTTGCTGCTTTTTATTCGTTGGAGGTTGTCCTTTCGAATTTGGTAATAAAAATGTGAGCACGCCACAAACTGTAATAAGAAAAAGAAATGTAATATACAATTTGTTCTTATACATAAATAGTGTACCTCGATATTAATTTATTTTCTCATATTATTCATCCTCATTTTTTGTATTAACGAAGAAGGTAGTGAGTAAATCGTTTGTCTCCTATATTATAATGAAGTACTTACACAGTAGTAGACCTCCAAACGAGTAAAACGTAGCTTCACAGGCCGCGTTCAGTAGTATCCCTGCTATGTTAGTGCCAATTATTGAGCCTGTCCGACCCAACATCATGGTTAAGCCTACAGCCATACCTCTGAAATTTGTGAATGAAAATTTGTGTTATAACTTATTTAACGTATAAGTTCTACGGGGTACTAGGTACCTAATCTACCTATATAATACGAGCTTTATTTTTTCTATGTACTGCGATGATTGCAGTAAGGCGGATATCATATTGGAACTCATCCCACTCTGATCTGCCCTCGAAGGAGCGCGATCTCCGTATGAAGACGCGTTTTTAGTGTGGTAATTACAAGGTTAAAATAGTAGTCCCGCATCACGCTCTGGTACGCGTGCCGGTGATATCCGCTTTAGGAGTCCTCTCGCTGTGACTATGAGTCGTACTTATACCGTGAGATCAAAAACAGCCTGGCGAGCAGCATTGTGTCCAATTTAGGACAAATCACGATTGCTCTAACGGTGAAGGAAAACATTCTAGAACCGAACACTCGGAGACCTGTGTAATCCACCTGTGTTAGGCCCCCGCGTGGTGTGTGGATTATATACCTCAGTCACACTTAACGAGGAGGTCCTAGACCCAGCATTTATACAATAAATAGTGTGAGGGTGACATGTCTATTGATTGGACTATTTGTCAATAGTCTCTACTAGGACTCTCTGTCTCTCTCTAATAGGTTTTATTTTATGTGAACCGGAAAGTCACAAACTTTGCTGTGTAAATCTTACCTCAAATTCGTAGGGAATATATCCACAGCGTAAGCGTTAACAGGTCCAATAGCCAGGCCCATTATAGGGAACGAAGACAGAAGCACGGCAAATACCATGTCTTGCGTGATGAAGTTGATCAGAATGCAGAATGTGCCTATGAGGAAGAACACGCTGATGAGAAGTCTCTTCTTGCCGATGAATTTGACTGTGCTGCTAACCGCTACAGCTATTAAAGCGCAACTCACGTTAGCAACTGAGCTGATTAGGAATGTTATTGAGTCTATAGTGTCGTCGCATATCGCATCTTCTGAGATTGTCTGAAAGAAAATAAAATTATTTACATTTGCCTTGATAAAATAAGAGTTTTTATAAGGATCGTGGGTACAATAGCTAATACAGGCTCTGGCTTCGAGGTCGTCTCGTACCAGCGCGCTGAATACAGGCATAAAGCTCCAACGATACATTCAATTTCGATAAGGTATAAGTACCTTATCGAAATTGAATGTATCGTTGGATATAGGTATCGTTGTGGTACATTTTTTGGATATCGTAAGATACTTAAAAAAAAGCTGAGCTCTTAAATTAAAAAAGAAGAAGGATACTTAAGGATGTTCAGAAGGATTTTAGGAAGTATAGGATACCTTCTTCTTTTTGTAAACAGTACTGAAGTATAATATCTGGAACCTCACCTGGTTAAGCCTGTCATAGATGACCTCACACGCCGTCCTTTCTACTCCATCACTGGTCATTACCCTGTTCAATACGTCTGGGACCCACATGTATAAGCCGTTTAATCTGAAAACAAAGTAATTTATATTTTTATAGCACTAGGTAGGTATTGTTTCGTGACCTAGCTTATAACACAACATGTGTGTTCTGTCTGTTTAAGTAAGTAATTGCACAAAAAAATACGTAAATATCTGTTGTTTTGAGGCCACTGCACTATACTATAGAATATCTGATGTAGCCAAAGTAGGAGCTCGTATTTAGACTGTGCCATGCTTCAATTATGAAAAGACTTCATCTCATTGCCCACGACTTCCACGAGTTGGTAGACCTAATGTCAACATTCTAACCTTTTTCGGACTATGCAAAAGCTAGGCTTTTAACGCTGAGTTAAAGTTAGTTAAAGGGTTGTCACGCTGTGTTCAATATCCAAGTAATAAACATTTAATACTTACATGGAGAAAATACCAAACAGTAGAAATCCATTGAGGCACATCCATTTTAGGTATGGTGGCCTGAGTAATGGTACGGTCTGTACTTTTAAAGAGGATAGGAAACTTTTCTTTTCCCCGTCATTTGGTGGCGCATTTAGTCTTTTAATCTGTAATCAATGTATATTTATATAAAGTACCTAATGACTACTCTTTATACCATGGCACTCTATTCTTTAGGAGTCAGTGGCGGGAGCGTCACGGGCGGGAGGATTTGCCTGCGCCCCGGGCGGCTGAAACCCACGCTACGCCACTGTTAGGAGTTAAGATTGGCTGTTTGGTGGCGTCGATCCTATAGCTACGTATTAGTCAATAAATTGCACAATTTCCTATGCAGGATCAATCTAACCAAACGTCTTACATTCCCCAACGGTGGAATAAATGAAGTTGATAATGAAAGCATCACGCCTGTATTCCCCGAAGGGCAGTTATTCAGTCCCATGTACTTAATAGGGGGCGAACCTATTGCCATCTACCGGGCGCAGTTCCAGATTATGCGCTATTGAAAACGATTCAGGAAATCCCATAACACTTTGCCCCACCCGTGAATTGAATCCGGGACCTCACGCTCAGCAGTCGCGCTTGCGACCACTAGACCAATGAGGCAATTGATAATGAGAAATGGTCAAATATACATGTAGGTAATATTCACCGGAAAATCTCCTGCCGATTTTCCTTTGTTTCCAGCGTACATTGGTTGAAGCACTTTGAGTGCCTCATCTATTCTGCCTTGGGAAACCAAGTACTTTGGACTTTCAGGACCAAAAGATAGGAGGATGGCAGCTATTATAAAGACGCTCGCGTATAATACTGTGATGAGTCTCCAGGGCCTAAATACATATGCTCCGAAGTCTATCCGAAAATCCAGAGGCAGTATTGCCCAAGCCAGTACTGGAAAATAAGAAGAAGATCATTGCATCTATGGAAGAGTATTTTTATCCTACAAATCGGGTATAAAATTGCGCACACAATAAAAAACAAATTGTGGTTGTTTTTTTATTGTGCTATTTTGATTGAGAATTAATTACTGTTCTCAATCAAAATAAGAGATGTTTACACAAACATGTGTGTAAAACGTGTTGAATGAAAACAACATGACTTGCATATCTTGCCAAAAAATATTTTTTAAATTATCAACGAACTGCATTCATTGCGTGCATACTGATTTAATATGTCAGTTTGTTTATAAAGAGTCTATAAGTAGTTGTATCTATTACTTACGCGGCACGAGAGCTGCACCCGATATCTGCATGGCGTTGGTGACGGATAGCACCACATCTCTATATTTCGCCGGTAGTATCTCACCGATGTACGTATATGGCACTGCGGCCGGGCAGGCTATGCTGACCAACAGTAATTGACATGTTCGTGCAAATTAGAATAATAAGTAAATAGGAGAAAATTCAAAGTGAAATTAGGGAGAGTAGGTTCTAGAAGGGTATACCGCCGCTGTCACTAGCTGTTTTTGAGTTATTTAAATTGTTTCATTTGACCTGTGTTTCTATTGGGATCAGTAGAAACACGGGTTAAATTTAACAATTTAAAAACAGCCTACGCTACTATTATTTATGTAGAACAATCATTATTAAGAATGAAAAGATTTGTCAGAAGCACGAAAGATATGGCCACGTTGTTTTTCTTTTGCATCTTCCTTAACAGTATAATTCTGTGGGTCGTTCTTCGAGCAGGATTCTTTGTGTCATGTTCGTGGCATTTTTTTATATAACTACAAAATATTCAAATGTTTGTAATATAATCCTGCTCGAAGAACGACCCTTATAAGTCTCAATATTCTTACCACAGTGCCGTACCAAATTTGCAAACGGCAAAACTGATCAGGTTTGGCATGAAAGCAGATAATATGCCAAATATTCCAGCAAGCAAGGAGCTGTAGATAAGCACCCTCTTGCGACCTCGGGTGTCCACCAGGTAGCCCCATGGAAAGGACGTCATAACAATACCTAGAAAATTAATTTTATTAGCACATCGATTAAAGCCACGCGTTCAAAGACTTTACCTCCTAAACATGCAACATCGACTAATAAAATGGTGAGGTTTTCTCAGCTTGATCATGACTTTATGATTATCAAGAAATATTTATCAATTGAAATATAACTACAGATTTCCAAGACAATCGGTTAATTAATTTTAAGTGCCAGAATAAACGCACAGTATCGCATTTTGCTCAGACCATTGAGGTAAATGCATTATGCCTTTAATTGATCAATTATGCGACAGCCTTTCTGGCCTTTAACGTGTAGTTTTAGCTCGACTTATTGAAGAAAAGGGGAGCAAAGCCAGAGAACAGATTGTTTTAATAAAACTAGAAGCTGTACTTATTGTATATGTCGTGGCGTTATTGTATATATCCTTCTACACGTTTGGGACAGGTATCGTAGGCAATTGCCATTTGTTTAAAGATATAATGTAATCTTTTGTCAATAATCACTACATATTATAAAACTAAGTCTCTCGCTGCGTCTGTCTGTCTGTCTGTTCGCGATGAAGTCAAAAACTACAGAACGGATTTTCATGCGGTTTATACCAATAGACAGAGTGATTCATGAGGAAGGTTTAGGTGTATAATTTGTTAAGGTTTTGTGTAAATTGGCTGAAATATGACGATGATAGCTGAAGATGTCGGAAAAAATCATGCCGACTGGGAGCTTTACTGGCGAGCGCCGAGTAAATGCTCGACGTAACAGGATGATACGATACTACGGCGGAAAAAAATGAAAGCGTATACGCTCTGCTACCCGTGCGAAGCTGGGGCGGATCGCTAGTTCATAAATAAACAATTTGAACATTACGTGTTGTATATCAACCGTATCAATAAGTTCAGGAGTTCTTATCGAATTCATATAATTGATAAATGTATAAAAATTGACACAGTTTGCCAAATTTTGTTGATATTATTTGATAAGTTAAATGTTTACAAAAGTTACTTTTTATCAATGTTTGTAACTTATACTGATTATAGTGTGGTCGGTGGTGACTCAATGCAAATTAGTGCTTTGGTAGTTATTTTAAGTTGGAGGTTCGATCTCGACCCTAAAAACATTCGAATATATCTCGTATTTAGGCGAGATCGTGATTACTGTCGTACAGCACAGAAACGGGGCGGGGGTGTTCTGATTGCTGTGAAAAAGGAACTAACTGTCATTGAGAGATTGGACTGGCGTAGTTCGGCCGAAGATATCTGGCTGTCACTCCTCCTAAACCTTACATATTTGCGTAATTTATTTGTGTAAGGAAAATCTTGGTAATTCTTATATGGTTCAGTTACAAAATTATACAAATAGTCTTGAAAATCTACTTGTAACTCATCCGTTGGATAAATTCATAATTTTAGGAGATTTTAATTTTGGTAACGATGTGGATTGGTCTAGCCAGAACACTGGTAGCACTGAGTTACTTCCTCAAAATATTTCATGTCAGCAAATAGTCGAGTTTTTGGATGCTATATCTGCCGCTAATTTATCCCAGTACAACGGTGTTCGTAATAATAGCAGTAGATTACTAGATCTAGTATTTTTTAACGATTCTATCATAGTTAACGAATGTTGTGACCCGCTGTCAGTACCTATAGATTTACATCATAAACCTTTAATGGTTCATGCTAATTTTGTAGAAATTCATAAGCTGACTGACAACTTATCAAATAAGTATATCTTCTCACGAGGTGACTATGCGGCTATCAGATCTGAACTCGACCAAGTCAACTGGACTGAGCTGCTGGATATCGGGACTCTGGATGATGCTGTGGCAAATTTTTATAATAAGTTGTATGAGCTTAGGGACAAATACATACCGTTAAAATTAATAAGGCAATCAAAATCAAAGGGGGTATGAGATCCCCCATGGTTTAATTCGTTCCTAATTAAAATGTTAAAAGAAAAACATAAATACCGCCGCATATTTAAAATATACGGTAACTTATCCGACTATCACTCTTTTTCCTTGCTACGCAGTAGAGCCGTTGACCTAGAAAAAACGTGTTTTGATACATATATGGAAAAAGTTGAAACTTCAATTATAAATAATCCGAAAGCATTTTGGTCCTATGTCAAACAGGCGAGGAGATTAGCAATTTATTTGCCACATATTTTCAATCTACCTTCCAACCACCTGACCCTACAGTTCACAACGTGCGTAAATCGAATGAACCATATATTTTTAATAATAATACCACTGCATGCATTAACGCGATAGCCATATCCCATTCACAAGTGTTAAAATTAATAAAATCATTGAACCTCTCAAAATCTGGCGGTCCGGACCTAATTCCACCAATGTTTATAGTCAACTGTGCAGATAGTATAGTCATATCTTTATGTATTATTTTTAACCGATCACTCGCTGAAGGAATTGTTCCAAAGATGTGGAAATCGGCTTTTGTCACCCCAGTCTACAAAAAAGGTGACAAGTCTAATATCGAAAACTATCGCCCTATTTCCAAGCTTTGCCTATTTTCTAAAATTCTTGAGCGAGTAGTATATACCGACGTATATGCCACTATGAAAAGCACTTTTGGCGTCGAACAACATCGTTTCCTCGCTAACCGCTCCACTTCATCTAATTTGATACTATCACAGTAATTTATATCTGAAGGGATGGAAGAGCGTGCTCAGGTTGATGTTGTGTATACCGACTACAGCAAATGTTTTGACCGTATAGACCATCGTGTGCTTCTAGATAAATTGCTGTCAGCTGGGATACATGGTGACTTGTACCGGTGGTTTTCTTCTTACATAGAAAATCGAACACAGGCCGTAATGCTCCAGGGATACACCTCTGGATGGAGTTTTGTTCCTTCGGGAGTACCGCAAGGTTCAATTTTAGGGCCGCTCTTGTTTACTCTTTTCATTGCAGATATCAAACATTGCTTCGAATACAGCTACATTTTACTTTATGCTGACGATATGAAGCTTCATAAGGTTGTACGTAGCATATCGGACACACATAAGTTACAAGCTGATCTGAACAGATTCGATAAATATTGTACTCGTAACAAACTCCAGCTCAATGTGTCCAAATGCTATTATATGACCTTCTCACGACAAAAATCCACAATAGGCTCAGGATACCAGTTAAATAATCAGGAAATCACCAAAGTTAATAGTATTAAAGATCTAGGGATTATCCAGGACAGTAAACTTTTGTTCGACCAATATATTGAGTATGTGGTGAAAAAGGCATATAAGGCATTGGGATTTATAATGAGAAATTCAGCATGTTTCCGTAATCTTAAACCTATAAAGATTTTGTATTGTTCGTTTGTTCGCAGCCAATTGGAATACGCATCACAAGTCTGGAACCCTCAGTACGAGATTTATAAGTCTCGTATTGAGGGCGTCCAGAAGAAATTTCTGCGATACTTGGATTACAGAGCACAGCAACGGTCCGATGACTACATCCATCGCTGTAGAAAATACCATTTTCTTTCTTTGGAGTGCAGGCGTTACATTAATGATATTTGTTTTTTAATGAACATAGCGAATGGTTCCATTGACAGCCCCGAGCTTATCGCAAAATTGACAATGCGTACCAATCAAATTGGTTTGCGACATCGACCACTGTTGGACGTACCATTCGCGACAAATAATTATAGGCGTAATGCTTTTTTACTTCGCAGTGCACTCGGATTTAATAAAATTCCACATGAGCTAGACATTGATCTTTTCTGCACTAACACAAGTAAAGTGAGGCGTATCTTGCCTCAAGATCTATTTTTTAATAAACCATGCGTCTAACGGCACTCAAACTGTTGGTAATCTATAATGCTAACCACTAGTTAGTTGTGTTATTCATTTCTTGTTTCTTGTCATTCATTGTCAGTCGATAATTTAATACTCATCGGTGGAGGCTTGTCATTAGCAATATGAGAAATTTATTATGCAACCATATTTAATTGTTATTAGTCTGTAAGCCTTCCTAAAAATCAAATAAATAAATAAATATACGAGACTTCCTTATAACAAACAAACAAGTATTAAGAGGATACCAAATTTATATTCTTAGGTACTTAGGTATCTTAGATAGGCACAGACATCCGTAACTTATATGCGCACGGGAGAGACTAAATTTAAGGAGAATTAATTGTCATGTGTGGTGGAACTACGTGTAGCTTAGTGTTGATATTGCAAGTCACGGCTACGCAACAAGTAGCCGCGTCTACAGGCGTATATGCATGACTTTTAACAGAATTGCTAAGTGTAAACGCAAGGATGTGATCATTATATTATAATAGTAGGTAATTTCGCATATAAAATTATATATTTATCACATTTTTTATGACTGCCATTGGTCTAGTGGTCGCAAGCGCCACTGCTGAGCGTGAGGTCCTGGGTTGGATTCTCGGGTCGGACAACCAGTTATTGGGTTTTTCTGTATGGAAATTCTCAGTAGCAGCACGGAGTCTGGCACTGTACCCAGTAGATAATAATAAGCTCGCCCCCTGTTACATGGGACGCAATAATAGCATCGGCAAAAAGTGAGTGTACAATAGTTCACCTCTGCCTAACCCTTCGAGGAATATCTACAGGCGTGATGGTACGGTACGGTTGATGACACGGTTGGCGAAGTGGTTGATCGATCGATTGCTGCGCTACGACGACGAGTTCGAGTCTCGCACGACACAAATATTTGTATGGTCTACAGAGACTTGTTCCGGGTCTGGGTATTTGCTCATGTGAATATGTATTTGTATGTAGACAATGCAGAAATTATTCACTTCTTTTGAATGCCAATGTCACTACAATTTTACGCGCCAAAAACAAAGGAATAGATGTGCTTAAAACGACTGCGCTTATTAGCATAGCATAGCATTTCAATTCATAGCAATTCGAAAAATGAATATGAAATGAATGGGAATACTAAAACATATTATTCAACTGAAAGAGCATTCGGAACGGAATACAGATGAATTCCTACTCAACTACCTAATTATTCATCATTTCAAATAACATGTTTTAACGTTTCACGGTCCAAAAAATGAAAATAATATATGATGTGCAAGAAACTAATTCTTCTCATTCTGAGAAGAGACCCTTGCCCAGCAGTGGGACAGTAATGGGTTGAATTTATTATATTATTATAAGAAACTAATGTGAGTTTAATAAGTTCGAGGAGTTCGAAAATTAATACGAAAGGCATGGATGTATTTAGGTACAGTACCTAACTTGTTTATTTATGTATTTATTAGTAATAATTGAATTTAAAATTGAATAATTACCTACCTACTTATTATATAGAATTCGTAATGCTCAAAACATTTATGTAAAAAATTATATAATCGAAACGAGCATGAGGAAGGTCAGTAGTTTAATAACCTTAGTGTTTCTTACCGAATTTTATTAAAGTAATGATATTGTGGAGTGCGTTGACTACTTATGCTTCTACCGTGTACCCATCCAACTTAAAAAATAATATAACAAAGCATTACGCCTGTATCCCCAAAGTGTTAGGCAGAGGTGTACTATTGTGCTCCCACATCTCACTTTTATTTATTAAGTCCCATGTCCCCTATTGCCATAAGCCTAGTTTCAGTGTTCGTGCTACTGCAGAGAATTTCCATACAGAAACAATTAATACCACTTTTTCCTGACCCGGGTATCCTCTTAATAACACTTTTGGACGACTCGGGATCATACCCAGGATCTCACGCTCAGCAGTTGTGCTTGCTACTACTGAGGCATAAATATGATTTAAATATAAGCCCTGTATAATCATCAACCCTGTTAGCTTTGAGGCGTTACGGTACATTCGTTTGCAAATGACGATCGTCTTCCTTATTTTTTTTTTGTGTATTTATTGTATGCGTCACATCATGGCGGAAATAAACAGATTTTCTTTCTTTCTTTCTTCTTTCTTCCTCATGGGGATGAATATCTGCGTCAGTGCGCTTAAAGTCCGAACGTTTTCCGAACCAACTAAGAATTTACTTTACCTCCCTGTATAAGAGTAACTATCTCCTTGGATATATCTCCAAAGTGCGGTGGCTGTCTTAGGTACGTCATTAACCTGTCTATAATATTATGATACATACCTATGTAAGGTATTGAGGCGATTAATCCTCTCTGGCTGTCAGTCATATCTAAGTCGCACAATGCGGCCGGCAGCACGAAGGAGTAGCCGACCGGTTCCACAATAGCCGCGATCAGGAACAAAGCCAGCACCAAACAATACTTAATGTTGTACCATCCGAGACCTGAAAACAACGAATTTGGTTTAAGTAGAGCATCGTACTTACATATTACTTCTTCTATTACTAGCTGGTACCCGGCGGTTTGCTGCCGCAGAAGAAATACGTTACGACACGCGCGCCACCTACTGTAAGTTAATTGTACTATGTCTATAACCTTCGCGTAAATGCAAGCAATAAGTTGACAAAGTTTTATCGCAATGAGATGAACGGTATGGCAGCGCATAAAATACGAATAAACAAACAAACATTGTTTTTTATATATTATATTTGATAAATTGATTATAAATTTGACTAAGGGTATTTGAAATGTGACTTTTAAAATGACGACTATTATTTACATCATTACATAATATTTTTTTAGGTAACCTTGAAGAATATTATTACGGCACGCTTAGCGCAGTGGTTGAGTAATCGGCTGCTGCGCTACGTATCGCAGGTTCGATTTCTGCACGGAACAAATATTTTTATGACCTATAAATACTTGTTTCAGGTCTGGATGCCTTTATATGTGAATTTTTGTGTTTAGGTTGTTGTTGTTTTACCAACAATACAGTACCCCATTACTCATAGAGAGGGGAAAGCTTAAAAAAATGTAATTAGGGGCAGTGTATGACGTGCCGTTCAGTGTGAGGCAAAATGCAGCTCGCTGATATAGTGGTAATCCAACAGAACCATATTATTAATTTATTATGTATTTCAATAGGTTTCACATGGGAACATTAAAAAAATGAGACTGTGATTAAAATTAAAGTTTTCGTCTGAATTTTCATGAGCCGACTTCGAGCCAAGGGAGGCCTGGCCTTGGCCATGGCCTTCATCATGCAAGTTGGCGGATTACACATACTATATTTTGGGACCCTCTCAGGTGTCCAGCTTTACTAACGATACGATGTTTTCATTTATAATTTTATTCTAAGTCACAGAGATTCGAATGTTACGTCAACATTGACTTTAAATTCGTTCGTCATCGTTGTTTTCGGTAACTAAAGTCAAGTATTAAATATTATCAAAGTTTCCAGTATAATAATAAATGAGGAAGAGTATAATAAAATTTAATTCATTTTTTTACATTGCGTTTGTTTGGGTTTTACACTTTAAATATTAGCATAGATAGTGGTAGATTCAAGACTTATTAAAGGCATTGTTAATCATAGCTAATTAAGTGATAAATCTGCTTTATTATCGGGCGTTATCATTAAGTATAAACTGTTACCCATATAGACGAATCATCTGCTTAGCCTTTTCCCAGCTACGAGTTTGATGGGGTTAACTTCCAGTCTAATCAGATGTGACAAAATCTGAGATTGTCTGGCGCACTCTGTCTGCACCACCATTGTTGACTGGCTAAAATTTCCAGTATAATCTATACATATAAATAAAATTGGTGTGTCTGTTTGTAATATTGAAATAACCGTTTTTTACTACATGCATATGAATATATATACGGTACATACACCAAAATAACATTTTTTACAATTTTTGTCTGTCTGTTTGTATAGGCTAATCTCTGAAATGGCTGGACCGATTTTGACGGGACTTTTATTGGCAGGTAGCTGATGTAATAAGGAGTAACTTAGGCTACTTTTATTTTAGAAAAAAATAGGGTTAAGTGCATTTGGTCTCACTAAAAAATACACTGTTAAGTTCCGACATCCACGCGAACGAAGTCGCGGGCACAGCTAGTAATAAAATAAATAAGGAAGAATATAATAAAACGCCTTATCTAATACATTCTGATAAAATTACGTTTGTTTGAGTTCTACACTAAATATGTGCATAGATACTTGTAGATTCACGACTTCAAACTGTTATCCATATGAAGAATCATCTGCTTAGTCTTTTCCTACCTACGAGTATGACGGGGTTAACTTCCCGTCTAATCAGATGCGGTTGAATATCAGTACCTATTACACATAGCGCAACATGGCGTGCAAAAAAAGAGCCTCCAAGAGTGACAAAATCTGAAATTGTCTGGCGCACTCTGGGCACTAAGCCTCGATACCACCATTGCTGACTGGTTAATCTTTCCACTACGCTATGGGTGTACTTATTTGCACGACACGACACGACAATTACTGGTACTATTCTGATATAGTTCGACCTCTTTGTAGACCTTTCGGTGTACTGACTGCGCGTGACCGCTGTTACAGATATTCGTATGACAAGCAGGACCACCTACTTATCGTTCCTTGCGAGGCATGGAGGAGTCTCGATGTGTAATGAATGGTTACTTCCAAGGATTGACCGCGGCAAGCGTAGCGTAGTGAACTCTCAAATGGATAGATCTGCACAGTGGTTCTGGTACTACATTCCAAAATAATAAAAAAGATGATTCAGAAATACGTTTGGAATCTTGATTGTCAGACTTGTGCTATATTTTGGACACAGTTGAGGGCTGCGTTCATGTTCCCTTTTTATTACGTTTTATACTTAATTAAAATATAAAAAATTTCATTATTGCATTAATGAATACAAAATTCATAATACTACGCATCGCCAACCTTGAAATGAAGATACAAGAACAATTTGATATGCAATGTGGGTCGGCAAGTGTTTCTTACGCAGGTAATAATTGAGTTTGTCAAAAATTTAAATGCGTCGTATTTGGAGTATTGACCGGAAAGCTAATAAGGAGAATTTTGAATGCTTGAGCGAGAAACCGGCAGGATGTGGGAGTCAACAGACTAGAAATAAACTGATAACTGCAATTATTTTTTTCTGTCTGTATATTATACAAATATTTGTTCTGTGCGAGAATGGAACCCGCGACACATAGCACAGCAGTCGATCTTTCAACTACTGAGCCAACCGTGCCGTCAATTCAATCTATTTTGATCTGTACCTTTGTTTTCTGAAAAAAGCAACCACCATTTTTGGAACTATGCGAGCTAGCACTTGGCTAGTTTTTATTAAGCAAGTCAGTCGGCTTGACTTTCATGGGTCAGTTATTTTAACTGCGTTGAATTAAACCACCGGAATAATTAGTTAATCTACAATTACTTATATTTGGACAGCCAATTAGTATTATTATATCACTCAAAGGTGTTTGAATTTATAATGAAACAGCTTTTTACAGTCATTTTATTTTTGTTTATACAAAAATAAAGTGAGTAAAAAAAAACTTCTTTTATTTAATTATTCTTTTAATTTAAATATCTTCTTCTTTTAATTTAATTATTACGTAACTTAATTTAACAATACTCCTAATTAAGGTTGTAATATTTGTATGTCTTATTGACAAAACATAGCGGATTCTTTAATCATGTAAGATCTATACTTCTATTTACCTATGTTTTACAAATAAATAAATAATTCTAATTCTTATTCTAAAATTCAGTTCCAAATAGTGCAAACTCCAGATTCAGATTCTCGCGAATGTACGTATAAAAAACATTTATTTTTTCAGGACAGGTATCGTATTTGAGTTTCCATTTAAAAAGTATACGATGTTTTTAAAGACTTACCTGGACTAGTTAGAAAATTTAACCAAGAAAGAACTTACTGTTAATGTCATTGTTTAAACTTATACGGATACTCCTGAAGTAAACTATGCAACTTTGTTAGCTTTTTCAAAAATAATACGTAATGCGAAATAAGTGTGATCTGTGGTAGAAATCGTGTTACTTGTGTAACAATTATAGTCAAATTTTAAGTTCTAGGGATTCGTGGGTTTAGCTATTTCCCATATATCTTTATCTAAAACTAAATCTTTTAATTCTTCATGTCTCTACATTTGCCTTTTCATTCCGCTGATCAATGTACTTTGTTCATGGTCTACTTTTTTTATTTTTGTCCATATTTTTCCTTCTATAATGTTGGTATAAATTAAAAATGAACCTGCTTTAAAGCCGTTTTCAACTTCAAGTTTTGTTATTTATTTCATGCTTGAGGGACATACGATGCAGAAGTCCGGAATCCGGCGTAGTCAATGACCGATCTTTGATTATTTTTAGCCATACCGTAGATTTGAATTTAAAACAGTTTTTATTTGGACTTATCTGCGGTTTATTTAGCTATAAAAAATTCAGTCCTTCGAAATAATTAATGAAAAGTTCTCCCTTTTAATGGTATATTAGTTGTTTATGATTTATTATACGCCTTATTATCTGAGTTATAGTTTTACTAAACTAACCTTTTAATTATTCTTAACCTTTAATCTATAATAGACCAATTAAAACAAGTGTTTGACGTTCGGAATAAAAATAAATTGTTGTAACATGTGTTTGTTATAAATTAAAGACGTCGCAGTGTTTTTTTATCGTAACGATCGTAACATATGCAAAGTTTAATATAAATAGTAAATAATGTCTAGTATAAATAATTGTAGGTTATATATAAAATAATTAATTTAATTATCTTCTGGTGTAATACTTTTTTCTAAATGTACGGTCAAATGAATTTGTAATAATCTTAAGGTTTATAAATAGCCTTCATTTATTTTATATTATATAATCTAGATACATTTTTGAGTTTTATATTTTTAATTAATTAAAAAAGGTACCTGCTACATCAAGTGCTTGGTCCAGATTAGGCACATATTTATCTTTACTGTCCACATCTTCTGAGATAGTATTTATTTTATTTTCCATTTTGTTTGAACACTTAAAACCAATAATTAATTTTAAAACACTATTCACCACCCGCACCAGTTTTAACAAGCATTGTAGTTAACAGCCGTGTTGCGACTGAACTGCAGATAATGATGTATTGACGATCGAAAACACGTCGTAATTATTCCTTAACGTTACATGACTGATAATAATTTGTCAGTGCTAAAACGCGACCGATTTATTCGAGTGATACGCCACGAAGTGGTAATTGGAGTAAAAACGCATGTTTTAAACTATTGTCTTTAGCAGGAATTATTTTATGATAAATTTCACAATTTCATATTGCACATTGTCCCAAGTCCACGTTCGAATATTGTTGTCCAACACGACTGAACTGGCTCAGGCGTCGCGAATTTTATTGGAGTGTTCACTTGTTTTATTTTTCTTCGGAATTACAGGTTTTACTAGACCGATAGGTACGTTTTTTCTTTTTTAATGTGTCTACCCTTTCCGTAACTGTTGCCAGTAAAACTATCATAAATAGTCATGTTTATTTTTTCTTATATATGTGTAATATTACTTTTGAGCAACTGGATAACTATATAACCAAGGATTAGCGAAAGAGCGAGACAAAAACGGTCGTTGTATCGATAAAATAACAAGGTGAAGTCAATAGTGGTCTGCCTTGTAACTGTCCATGAAAACTATGAAATTGATTGTTGAATATTGAAGGGAATTCAGATACCTATATTTTTGTAATGGAAAGTTAAAGGCAAAACTGCTAGATAAACGCAACGCCTTATTCTGTTTGCGTTAAAACATTTCTTAATCATTTATAAATGATTCTTGAATCTATATATATCTAGATGTATGTGAGTGATGGACTCCAGTCTTGATTGTTCAACTCTTATTTATCTGAAAAGTATTTTGTTTAAGTGACTGATCACTTCAGGTAATCATTTAGGTACGCCATAATAATTAATAATTAATTAATAATGAGATTAACATGAGTTTATGCTATGACTCATTGATTTATAGCCATGTATGATAATAATGCGTAACATATTATCTTCTGTATCGTTATAGTTATGTAATTTTCTTAAAATATTAACAATATAGATAGCATAAATCAGACTCACGCCTGTGTTCTCCGAAAGGTTAGGCAGAGGTGTACTATTTTATACCTACAACCATATTTAACTAATGCCGTTATTAAGTAAGCAGATAATTAGGGACCCTATTACCATCTACTAGGCACAATTCGAAACTTCGATTGACTACTGACTATTTTAGACTAGATAATACATTTAACGTGACCTGAGAATTGAACCGAGGAGGTCCAATGATACTTTCAAATAATAATAGATATTTCATTAAATATATGTATTTATTTATTATTTATTCTATGGTTTCCTGAGACACCCGACGCATTTTTTATTGGTATGAACCAATCGTGGTAGCTTCGACTTCTTGGGACAAAATATTTTGTCCCTGAACATCAATTGCTGTGCTGCCAGTACGTCTATCTCGTCTCTCAATTTTTTTATTATCATTTGCAATGGAATTAATTCTTGTTCATATAAATCAATAACATTGCTGTCTATTACATTTTCAGTGTCAATTTTTTTATTATATCCTTTAGCTCCCGAACTTCTTATTTCGCCACCTGGAACAATAAAGACTTATGTTTAGGCTTTAACTCAAAACAAATGTTATTTTGGTGCTCCAGTCAGTTAGAATTCTTCAACCAAGAACCGCAGTATAGAGTGGAAATAAATGGGGAATTCTTTTCCCCATAAAGAAGCGATATCAAATTGTGGGTTATAAAGGTTGAACGATGAAAAAAAGCTAGCGACAGGTATTTTAATTTTAATTACATAAGATAAGCATTATAGCAATAACCTAGCGGTTAAACGCTTGCCTTCCAATCAGGATGGTCTGAGTTACTACCTAACTTGCACTTCTATCTTTGAATTCATGTGTGGATCAGAATTTGATTATGACTTGCGGTAACGGTGAAGAAAATCATCGTAAGGACACCTGCACACCGGGAAGCAATCCTTTATGGAGCTCTATGAAGTTCACGTTGGTGTGTGTTTGAATATGCATTAAGACCCGTCTTATTTTAAAAAGAGTCGTGTGCCTAGCGGTGGGGCAGCAATAGTATTATTTTTATTATAAGGTGTTTAGTACTTCTCTTACCAATATCTTGGACAGCTGCTTTGTTCTGTTTGATATGACCATTTTCAAACGTAGACTCACTTAAAGAAACGCGTTGATTGGTATTTGGTTTCTTAATTTGTATGGACATATCATGATCAGAATCTATGGGAATCCTTATTTCGTCCGTAGATAACCTTATTTGGGATTTTATGACTGTTACAGAATCATTTGGTAATCGTTTTGGTTTATTTGCTGCGTCAAAAGTCCTTAGAACTCTTTCATTATTGTCATTCAAGTAACTTTGAAATGCTAACTCTACAGAAATTTTATCTTTCTTCAATGCGCTTTTTAATGTGCTCGTGGATGATAACACTGATATACTCCTGGCATTACTTTTATTTGTAAGTTCATTCCTTAATTTATTGCTTGAAATGTTAGCTTCATTTGAAATTCTAGGTGATTTTGTAGTTATTTCTGTATTGCCTTTATCTGTGTCTTCACGAAGTACAACTCGTTTATCAGATGACGCAGGTTTTTCTGAAGGTTTCACTGACGAAGTCGAAGGATGAAAGTCGTCTAAATCGTATATAACTGACTTATTACCAATCAATTCATGACTTACTGTTGAGTGTGTTACAGTACCATCATCATCAGCTTTAAATCTCGAAACTAATGTTTTTTCAAATAAATCAGGATAAATTTGATAACTAGGGATTACTGGTTCAGCGAATAAATTTGTCTCGCTGTAAGTTTGTTTTAGTTGGCCAAATTGTGGAATTTGTTCTGTTGTATCTATAATTACTGGAGCTGTAATAAAATTAAGACTTTCATTGTTTGTAAATCTTGAACTACCACTGAAAGAACTAACATCATTTTCAATATTTAGTTTAGGCTTCTGATGTAGTTTTGTGGATTCAGCTACATTTCCTTTGTCATGGTATAATGGCGCTTCTTCACCAATAATGCCATCTATTTCATCCTCTAATCCACTGCGCAATGTTTTTTTTAGTTCGCCTTTTAAAGTGTCTGCACTGTAACTTTTTTTATTTATATTCGGACTATCACCACTGTTTTTTATTTTACTATCTTTAATTGAAGCTGCTGATGTCGCGGTCTTTTTTATTACAGGATCTGTAGTTTGTGGTACTGGAAAATTAAGTTGTGATGTTCTTTCGGGAATGTCTTTTTGAAGCAAAATGCGGTCAGGTTTGTTATCTGGGCTAGTTAATTCATTTTCGATAGAATTTTTTTCTAAATATATTTCTGTATTTGTATCTATAACTTCCATTTTTTTATCTTCCTCATCTTCTTTTGCCGGTTTCAGTAAATCATCTGTAATTTTTTTATCTTTTGACTCACGTCTAATGTCGCCTTGCATGAAAGGTTCTTTTATTATAATATTTTCATTTTCTATGATATCACTTCCTTCGTTTAAAGTTTCACTCCGAGTACGAAGATAATAATTAGGATCTGCCTTTGTTTCTTTATCCTTTGATTCATAGGATTGTGTTTTTGTTGGTAGTGGTGTTTCAGTTGATTCTTTTTCCCTAGATTTTTTCATTGAACTTACATCTTTCTCTTCTTTTAGTTCTTCCGTGCTCGTATTCGTTCTTAATAATTGTTCAGATGGATTAATTTTACTCATGCTTATGTCATTATTTTGGCCATTAAGATCAATTGTATCTGTATTTCTTGAAATACGTTCGGGTTTACTACCGCTGAAAGGGATAGGAATAGGGATTGGTATCATTCTAGGCTCTTTTTCAATTTCTTGTTTAGGTATTCCGGTGCCCTTTGAACTGCTTTTATCATCCATATCACTGTCTTGCTGTTCTTTTATTTTACTCAAAATTTGTTCACCAATATTTAAATTAATTGTATCATCATCAATTGTGGTGGGTTGCCCTTTAAATGAACCATCATTAAATGGAACAGCAAGTGGACTTTTTAATGATTCTATTGCGTTATGATCAATATTATCAGTTGATTGTACTGTCTTTGAATGTCGTTCAGGTATTTCAGTGCCATTTAGATTTATTTTATCTAGTGATGACTTTGTTTCACTTATAATCCCATCATCGATTTTTTTTTTCGTTATATCAAAATTAGCAGTACCATCTACAGGTTTGTGTTGATCAGACACTATGGGTATAGGAAGAGGTATTGGTATAGGAAAGGGCATGGGCATTTTTAAATACTCCTTAGGTTTGTTTTCTGTATCCGAAACATTAGAAGGTCGATGTTCTGAATAATCCTTTTGATTCAAAAGATCTTTTTCTTTTAATCTGTTAATTCCTTTTGGGGGAATGAAGTAAGGCTCTGAGTGGTCATTGAATGACTTTCTCGACTTATCTTCACTAGGCCCTCTACTTCTTACTGTTTTTTCATTACTATTATTTTCATTTGACCTTTTATGTGGATATGTTATAATAGAATTATTTGAATGTGTACTTAATGAATTCACCGTAGATTCTATTTGATATATACTTAAAATAGAATCATCTTTATTTTCTTTAACATCAAGTGTGTTAGTGGATTTGTCACTAGATTTTCGTCTTTTTCTAAACAATCCACTATCAAAAATAGAACTATGTCTGCCATTACTTTTATCGTCACTTTTAATCTCTTCATCACATAGATTTCCTGTTCTTAGAACGTTTGGTTCCGAAACAAGTTGTTCTTGTTCCGTGGTTGGAGTGGGTTTATACGAATATTTATCTTCACTAAAAGGTGGATCTAAACATCCCCCTGTAAATGTAACTTATTATTATTAAAAATAAAATTGACAAGAAAGATAGCATATTCAATCTCTCAATACGTTGAAATGAATAGAGTTGTATTCCTCATAAATGTCAACTGTTCAAATGGAACATACTTCAGAACATTTAATAGACATATACACAAATCTAAGTTCGGGGCAGCTACTGACAATTTTGTAACATAAACCCCCAAATAGCACTGCCTAAACTATGAATTGAATCCAGGAGTTCTCGCTAAGCAGGTGCGATTGTGACCACTGCACCAACGAGCTAGTTTGGAAGTATTCATTTTACGAAGATCATAAGATATATTACTAAATAATTATGTAGGTTAGTATTCACTTTTATATATGTTAGTGGGTAAGATATATCATAATGAAAAAGTCTTAAACTTTGACACAAACCTGGTTTACATTTTCCAAAAAGCCATTTTTGTCTGTCCGAATTATGTGAGACTGGGTAATGTTCATAATTATTTTTTGAAAGCGTAAATTTTTGTTTTATTACTCCATCAGATCTGGTAGTTACGGTTGGTTCAGTTAATTTAGCACTATATGACGAACTAGGCATGTAAGGATATTCATCATCATCCATAGCTCCTAAACACAACCCTGAAAGAATATTCATTTACATATAATATAATATATCCCGATTTCGGCAAAGGTACATAAAATAAAGTTATAAATGTAATAGCTGGCCTATATGTGCAGAAAGCGCAGCGAGTGCATGTGCAGCGAGTGTGTAGTGATTTATCCTGTATCGTGGGTACAGTTTAGAAAAATGATGCACATGCAGTCAAACCAGGAATAACTATAGTAGATCATAATTATGAAAATTTGGACCGTGTGAAAATCGAACCCTCGACACGTAGCGCAGGTGTCTAAGCGCTTAAATGCTGTACCATACAGCAGTGCCTTTTTTTATTATTGTACTTTTGTTGTTATAGTATAAAAATTTTAATTTCTCAAATAATATGGCCAATATACAGGCGAACGAAAATCCGGTGGAATTCCATTACATTTTAAAAACCATTGGGTCACCGACTATTTCAAAATTACGTCATTATTCACCTATACTACTTACCTGGTTTTAAGATATCAAGAATATGTTTGCGAGGTTTTCGCAAAGGTTTCTTTTCGAATTCTGCTTCCATGAATACATCAAAGGTCATAATGGTTTGATCACTGCTTACAAGTCGAATCTTTTGTAAACCTTTGATGGGTTCATCAATGACAGATGAAACATCATGTTGTATTTGTGTTTCATCTTTTTTCCTTACTCTGATCTTCACATTCAGTGGTGTACTTTGAGATATGCTTGTGGTACGAATTGTTCTGTCTTTGGGAACGGCTTCTACTTCAAATGCTAAATTTTGTACAATTTGTTCCACTACTGCCTGTTGGTTTTTCATATCGGAGAAACTAAAATGGAGTCATTATTGTAATCAAATTGTAAAATATCAATTTCGAACTGGCAATAAAACATGATGTGCGGTAATAAATAATATTTATTATTAAATCAATTTTATCCATCAAACACAATTGAATATACAACACGATTTGATTTTGATATTTCTTGAGATCTTGATATACTGTACGTAGACGTAGAATTACACATCAAACTCTGTCTTGAAGACTTTTTACTGAACGTTATACCGAGCGCTGAGCATTTACTAAATATTTCGTTAATCATTAGTTTCAGAGGTAAAACTTCTTTTTCAACATATTGCATGTATTCCGCTACTCTTATCTCGGGCGGAACTCGTACTTTGCTTTTAAATTTTTTTGGTGAGCTTCGTCCGGACTTTTCAACAATCATGGGATATGCGCGAATATTTTGATGTTCATTAGAAAAATTACTTGGTTCGCTAATATTACCCAATGGTACTATTTCTTTCTGAGAATCATATATTTTGCAAGTGACAGCTTTAGACGCTATATCTTTAGTTAATAATGGAGTTTCTTGAGTACTGATTGAACATATAGGTGATAAACTGAGCCTGCGTTTATTTTCCGGTTTGATTGAAGGTCTTTGAGGTACCATGTGTATTACTGCGTTTCCACATTGTAGGGTATCGGTAAATATAGGGTAAGCGTTATCCGTATTTGTAATTTTGTCTAATGATGTCTCATCTAAAATATCGCTTTCGATACTCTCTTGTACGTCTGTTTCTACTGAAAAATAATTAGTAAATATACAAAATTTTATCTTAGGCCATCAGAATGTATTGGTGCCAATTGATGAGATTAATACCTTTACCATCCTCGACTTTTTCTTTTGCTTCTTTAGATTCTACTTTTTTTACTTCCAATGAGGTGTTAGTGGTTTTATTAGTAAGAGGACAGACATTATTGCTAACTACTTCAGAAGCGGTAACAGTGGCATCCACTATAGAATGCCTGATTTCTTTACTTGTACTATAAGGTATAGATTTACTCAATATAAACGTATCGCTTATTATTTTTGAGACGTCGCCAGATCCGATGTTGAGCGTTGATTTAGAAGATGAAAGTAGCAAGTCAACGCACGAGTGGTATGTTTTAACGACTTCATTACTTAAATCCTTTATAGTTTGGCGCTTCTTAAGTATTACTTTGTACGTCATAGGTATGGTGTATTCAATGAAATTCGTTTCTTGTCTCCATGTGAGTTTATCTAAGTTTTGTATGCATGATACTTCAGGCACAATTTCTAAACAACATTTAGAACTATTTTTTTCATTTTTTTGTAACAGCGGTGTAAATTTTATTCTTAGACATGCAGTTTCCATTTTTGACATAGATTAGTTAACACTTTAAAACACCTGTAAAGAAAAAAACACACAAAAAAAAATAAGAAATTTAAAATAAACTTTACTCTTTTCAGTTGCGAATGAATAGATAAGCTTCAAACTTGACATCCTGAACAAATATTCGACAGTTATCACGCAGAAATTGTTCTTACAAAACATTTCTTATCACGCAATAACATCAACTGTAAATTTATCAGTCAGTTCTGGTGTTATACCAGGTACTCTAAAAACTTCACTATAGTGAAGAATAGTAGCTATATTTAATTTTTAATCAAGATCATTGAAGCTCCTAGCAGGCGAATGTTGCTGAACAAAAATGGGTGGTTCTCTTTTTAGTTTTTTTTATAGGTCAGACAGTAAATTTATGCCCTCAAGAGCCGAAGATCGAACTCTGCAATTATACAATCATAGATGGTTTCGACAAGTAACCACGGTCAAAACTTGCCGAGATACAGACAATACACCTTGCATTTATTATATTGCTCACTTTTAGGTGCCTACCTACTTATATAAAATTAATTCTGTGAAACTTACCAAACAAAACAAAAATATACTGAAACAAAACTAGCAAATGCAAATTGAACACATAATTTAGATCTTCAAATTATTATTGGGTAACTAAAATTTTAAAGTCATATTTTATGATGCAAAATTAGTTAAATGAAACTGTCATAAATTTGTTATTTTACGTTTTATTTTTGTTTTAATTGTCATCTTTTTGTGTTGCAACAAATAGGTTTTAGTTAAAGAAAAATAGGTTTCACAGCATCATCTGTAATGTGAACTCATCGTGTGAACTTGATTTTCTTACCTACCCTACGTCATAACAGAACAGTGCGACAAAAAGATGTCCGAATGTCATGAAAGTTCTAATGTTACAAACGGAAGATCTAGACATTGTACATAATCTATCAGTTGTTATCACTGCAACGCTACCGCACATAATGTGGCAGTTCAAGTTTCAAGAGCATTCTAATTTCATGTTGAACTTAAACTGTAGGTACGTATCGCACATATAGCGAATTGATAAAGCTTCGGAAAAAGGCATGCTAAGAACACCCCAGAGGCTTAATCGTATGCCTATCATAGACTTTATATAAATTACAAACATAAAATAAATAAAAATAATGTATACGGTTCGCAATCACTTCTAATTCGGGACTTTACTAATTAGATTGATTAAAGGCTTACGAAAAAACTAAAGAAGGGTTCTGACTCTATGTATGTATATGAAGTTGTAGTAATATATACGTATCATAAATCCTCCACCATTTGTTCGCAAGCATGTCAATGTTGACTGAACGTGTAGTAAAGATAACGGACTATTTTACTGCGTTAATCTCTTTCTACTTTATAGGATAATCTGAGGTATTAACTATTGAATAAAACTGTTACATGTTATAATTATATTATATAAATGATACCTACTTATATTGTAATGTAATTGTAAATGTGGCTAATCCACATTTACAATTTAAAGACCAACATGATTTGGTTTTGAATAAAACGATAGCTGAGTTACTCTCTTTTTAATTTCCAAAACCCTCGCTACTTTGCAATACTTACATCATTGTCAATTCTTTTAAATATAATTTATACAAATTTAAATTTACGATATGCGACGATAAATTATTGCTCCTAATTTATTACGTCTAAATTCCTCGATTATAACTAAGCACTCGAATAATTTAGAAATGAATTAATACAAAATTAAAGATCGTGTAAAATGTAAAAAATGCCACTGTGCAACTACAGGCAGTAAACCAATCGTCATCACAGTTTTGTTTTTGAAGCGACATCTCTACATTTCTTTAAACATTTAGTTACAGATTTTTTGTACAATTCCTGTTGCTTATATATATTTAATTAAATGTACCAATTCGTGGGCAGTTTTATAAAAATTATATGTTAATAGATTTAGGTAACTTAATTAACACTCACATAGAAATTACCACTGTCTCAGACGCGGCCTTTTTATAATTTACTCAAAAAAATTAAATCACTATGACTAGTATTATACATGTTTTACTTAATAATATATACAAATTTGCTTAAATAATTTTATTATTATTGAAATTAGCTATTGACTCTATCGCTTTCATCTAAGTAATACGGATAATTCAGAATAATCAAAGTGGTCTTCGACAAAAGAACCATCGCACTGTAAAAAATATTCCCTATAACTTATCTTCGAGAATTTGAACTTATTTAAAATAATATTAATGAATTATTACCTATAGTTTATTTAGATGGTTTTAAAGGTAATTGATAAATGATTTTAAATACGGTAATATCGATGAATGATGCAATAATTGTATTGATAATTATAAATTATAACCGTATAGCCGATGAAGTGATAGATAGGTGTTTTGTAACTAACAACATGCTAAGGAAGTGTAAGGTTAAATATTGCTTAATATAGGATTGTAGTGTAAGATTTAAAGCATTGAAATACGCAAGGGTTTTTACTCATACATATGGCAATGCCGTGGCAGCGACTCTGCTATTGCAATAGCAGAGTCTAGCTGTGCGGTGCTACAAAATATTTGTGACATCACATTTAGAAGAGAAGAGCATCGAAAGCCAACAAAATATTTTGTTGGCTTTCGATGCTAAAGGGCACCACATAGTGGCAAAGTGTAAAATCTTGTAGTGTCGGGCCACTGCCGCGGTGCCGCCGCAGGGTCATTTGTAAAAGCCCTTACATATTACGTTCGTCTCTCAGGACCAACCTAATCTGAATTCACACGTCAGTCAATTACAGTCATTCGTCAAATCAATATCACACGCGTCTTTTGGTATGTTTGTGATTTTATTTTCGTGATATAGGTAATTCCTGCTGTTTTATTTATCACATTTGGTTATGAAGTAAATGACTGATTAAATACTAAAGTTATTTCTTGGTCGTAATATTGACGCATAAAATGATAAATATGTATATCTACCTACTCAAGCGTGGATATTTGGTTATGTACATACTTTTATTTACATATACGTTAACTTACTAAATTACGCACTAACGACTAGATATTTGAGATCATTCTGAAAGCCAATTCGTTCGATACGAACTATTTTTTATTAACATTAAATTACAGGACATTTAATTTATTTAGTGACCATTCAATCACCGTAAGTTTAAAAATAACACATAAAAATAGTGTAAGTACAATTATTCATTAAGATTTCCTGGTTAAGAATTTTTCGGTCTTATTCATCGACATTTTCAGTTTCATTCTTTTTTTGTAACCGAATAGCTGATTGTTTCCTCAAATCTAAAAATATTTTGCCTTTCTTAATTTTAAATCTATGTTAGGTATAAATATACTTATTTATTTAAAATGTTTCAGGCGAGATTTCTGTAAGTCGTATTTTATCCTCTTGAAATAGATACCTATTTATTACACCATTATACATATATATATATATATATATATAACACTATGCTAGAAATCATATTAATCTATTAATATTGCATAATTGTCCCACCTATTTTTCACACTTGCGTGCAATTTTACATACAAGCCTATCCCTATTCAAATTTGTATTCTTCATCGTGCTCTGATTTACCCCTTTTTGGGATAAATTCATTCTGTGTTTATTCCACATTCAGTTTCTTATTCTTTTTATAACAAATTACTTAATTTAGATTTATTTTTAATATAAAATTGTGTTTAAATTACATACAATAATATTATTTATTTTCGAAAATTGCAGCGTCTTGTGTCATTCTTCAGTTCGAAAATACGATAAAAAGGTTTACCATTTACACAGAATGAATTAGCCTTATACTGTAGTATTTTATTTTTAAGGAACTTAACTCACTCAACTGAATGTGGAGCACACACGAGACCTTACAACTAAACATCAAAATGTTCATTCGATGCCACAAATCAAGGTTTAACGTTCGCAGCATTGTCGTGAATCAGTTACAATGACAACCAACAGGATTTACTATCACGATATGTCTACCATATGTACAGGGATTAAAAACATTCTTCCTAAAGTTTGGTGGTTGTTCTATTTGAAATATTCTCATTGAATAGTGACGAAACCTCTATATCCATTGGAATTTTAGTGTACAGAACATCTAGAAACATTATACACATACAACAACATGTGTTATCAACATGGTATATTGTTGTATGTGTATGTTGTACGTCGATTGGCATTAAATATTAAAATTTAAGGCGAGAGTGAATAGGCATTATTTGAGCTTGCGTAATCTATCCTCGACAGCATTATTACTCACCATCAGGTAAAGTGCTGCCAAACGCAACCAAATTAGTAGGAAAAAAAATTGTGCATGCAAGTATTAAATTTAGCAATTTGAAAGGAATACAGAAAATGTTTTGAAAACTTGTTTAAACTTGTGTTAACGATACATTTTTCCTGGTTGATTGTACTTGACCTTTTGAGGTAAATATAATACTTGTTTTTACTTGGGTCGTTACCCTTTCAACAAAGTTCCATGTTATGATTAATCAGTTTTAATATTACCAAGCAATCCCGTTCTGTATTCTTTCCAAAAAATATTAAAATCAACAATTGATTGCTACTAATAATAAACAATATGGTACAATATTGGAATTCAGTTCTACTTTACTACAATGCTAAAAACGCTAAATAATTGAGAAGTAACATCGCAATAACATTTGACCTTTCCATCACACTCATTCTTGTTTTACCATACACTAACCAACCAACCAAATAATAAATAGAGTAGGTACTACATACTACCTTATTATGAAAGAATCTTGCCATAGTTATATTAAATTAACTAATAGTAAATATAGAGTAAATTCACACAGAGCGTTAGTCCAAACTATCTCACGTTTCGGCTTTATTACAAAACAACATTTATCAGACCAGTTTTAAATCTTCGAGCCAGTTTTTGTATTAAGAACCTTGTGGTGGAAGATTGTGGTGGAAAAAACAGTATTTAATACAAAACCGTCAACTCAGTCCAGTACGTAATTGACAGTTTAGATTAAGAACTGTATCACGACCGCAATAAGATTCATAATACAAAAATTGGCTCGAAGGTTTTTTTTTTCACATTTATACGCATGAAACAAATTTGATATTTTCGTTTAATAATTGTAATAATCAGTATTGCTTTTTAAAAAAAAGGCTTAAGAGATGCATTTGCATGATCCATAAACTTAATATACTATGATAAGATCTTATCGCTTTTTTTTGTGCAGAGGACTGAGAATGCTTTTGCTTCGGTTATCGCGATAAATCGAACGAATTATTTGTTTGAATTCCAGTTCTAATTAAAATAATATTTTAAGATTTAACATCCACCATTAGTGGGAAACAGAATTTTAACAGCCCTATACCTATTATGTTTTCATAATTTTCCATTTTATTTTAATACTAGCTTTTGCTCGCGACTTCGTACACGTGGAATTTAGAATATGATATTTTTATTTCTGACTTTTCACGGGCAAAGCGATTTATTATTCAGAAGGATGACGTGCTAAAATTCTGTGTAATCCTACCCATTCATCCAATTTTAATCCTAATTGATAACTAATTCAATATTTTCAATATCTAGACAATATCGGAACTTTAGATATTGGCAGATAATAAGCAACTACATTTCTAGTTAGGTACACACTCCGTGCTAAGAGTTCTTAAAGTCCATACGGTTATGCGCGTTTGACCATAATTATTATGTAGATATAAAAATACTATTTTTACACTAACTTATTCATAAAGACTAGGATCCAAAGACTAGGTTCCATAGACTAGATTCAAAATGACTAGAATCACTCATCCCCCGTTAGGTTTTTAAGTCTTAATCTAATATAAAATTAAATAAAGCGACGTTATCGGATTCTATTTAACATTATTTTCTTAAGCTATTTATCACCTATATACACGGTCACCAATATTCATCTAGCAGAACTAATACATAATTTATTTTATATAAAAGCTAACTAACATGTAATATGTACAATTTACATCAAAAATGTAACTCAACGGTTGTAACAGATTACATTAATTGTATACGATTGCCACGAATACCTACTCAAAAGTATATTCGATGTTTATAAATAAAAATGTATGTATAAAAGCTGTTATTTAGGTATATTATTGCACTGATGGTCATGAAAATATTAAAGCTTGGCTACTTATAGCTTATAGTTTCTAATTTGAAAGACTTCATTCATCATTTTTTTCCAGCTGTTTGCAAAGTTGCAGCAGTAAACATTAAAGACACTTTTGTTCTTTTTTATATTTAGATATAAACGGACTAGAAATTTTCGTAACTTGTGAAACGGTTAATTAAAAAATGTAATGTAACATAAAACCGTATTGTATGGAATGCGGCCAAATTATAATAACAATATACAATACTACTACTTTTGACGAACCTTATCAATATTGGCCTTAATTGTCTCAACGTTGTACCCCACTTGGAAACGAATGTCTCGTAATTAGCGACTCAAAACTTCAACATGATCGTATCGTCTTGGAAGACGCCCTTATGACATGCATCGGTGTTAAATGCGCCGAGGGGCGTTGGCGGGGCTCAGGTACATAGCCCCGAGTTGTCCACCAGCGAGCGCGCCAACACGTCCGCCGCCGCGATGTCGCTCACTTTGCCTTCGAAGTGCCCTCTCACATGGAACATGAATTCCGCCTTGCCCGTGAACTCCTGCCTGCACATGAGACATAAGTGGTGTGCGTGTGCGTGTTGTCTCTCAGGGGCATAGTGCGTATGTCCGTGAGTAAAATATGCCCCTCCCCCTCCCCCGCCACCCCCTTCGTTGATGACAGTTGCTGTTGATACGGACGCTGTCGCGATCCCGTGGCCGTTCAGAATCTGTTGGTTCTGATTATGGTGATGGAGAAGCTGTAACTTCTCTTGGTTTGATAAATGGACCTTTTCTTGCTGCTGTGGAAACAAAGGAAAGGAGGATATTATTCTTTGATTTCAGTGAATCTTCAGAAATTAGTGTAATTTTATTGCAATCGAATTGGTCCTTCGATCCGGATTGAAAAAGCAAACATTACTAAAGACTATCTAACCTGATGTTGCGTGGCCTGCTGCATCTTGTCTTGTAGCAACTTAGTATCTGGTAGATGTGACTTAGCATGGGCGCTCCACTCGTCTCTGGTGGCGAACAGTCTGCCGCACAGTTCACACGACCAGGACACCACCATGCCGGCCGTTGCTGCAGCCACTGCGGCTGATGCTGCACTTGTGTGAACCAAGTTTGTGTTCTGAAAGGTCACATAGCACTTAATGTATATATTTAATGTATTTTTAATAGGAAAGACAGACGGTTGATGTAACTTTTCAAGTAATGTTTCGTAAAAGCTATTTGATGACTATGCGGTATTTCTAAAAACAATGTTTTTATAACTATGGCTAACGGCACGGCGTCCACAACTAATTAATGAAACATGATAATGAAAACATGAAAAATGAACTA